>JAJEKV010000026.1:8889705-10386010 GCA_021234155.1 Isoetes taiwanensis | reverse complement strand
CTCTGGAGCAAGTGGTGGTTTGGCTATTATTTGGAAAAGAGACATTAATCATACTTCCTTTTATAACAGTCCTTCAAGAGCTTGGCAAGCCATGATCGGCTCGGTCTCTAACTCTAGTTTTGGCATTATTAATGTATATGCTCCAACTTCTCCTAAAGATAGAGAGCCAATTTGGACTGAAATCAATAGCTGGTTGGATTCTCAAAGTCTTGATAATTGGATAATTGCTGGAGATTTCAACAATACCCCTTCTTGGGATCTTAAATTGGGGAATAAAATTAATATGTCTAGAACTGACAAGGAGAATTGGGATTCTCTCATTTCTGATAATAATTTGATCCACGTCCCTTCTTCTACTGCTACCTATACTTGGTCAAATAAACAGAAGGGCAGAGCAAGAGTTTATTGTACCCTTGATAGATTTTATGTCTCCAATCCCTCTGCAGCATTTTGGGATAACAGCTATGTTACAAGTGATGAAGGTACTTCTATCTCTGATCATCAGCCTCAGTTTCTCCATATCTCTCATATTACCAGGATTCAAAGGGAAGGGAGCACTCCTTACAAATTTAATTCTTCTCTTCTTGAGAATGAAAATTTCTGCTCTCAATTCAAAGCTTTCTATGAAGGGCTTTCTGATAATACAAATGGGCCTGCTGATAACCATGAGCCTTCTATGAAACATTTCTATTCCAAAATCAAGGAAATTAAAAGATGGATCAAGAACTGGTCTAAACTTATTCACGAGCAATGCAGTAAAGAAAAGAACCAGCTTCTGATGTATATGAAAGATATTAGATCCTTACTTCAAAATGATCCATCTAATTCTAATCTTCAAGTGGGGGAAGAGATTCTGGAGAGAAGTATTAAAAATATTGAAGAGATGGAAGCTAAAGGTTCTGCTATCAGATGTAAGATCAAATATACCAATGACATGGATTCAGGTTGCACTAAATTCTTCTTAGGGTAGCTAAAAGTAGGGTCCTCAGAAATTCCATAGCTGAAACTATTGATGATCAAGATAACAAATACAACTCTCATTCTGAGATTGCAAACTTCTTCAAAAGCAGATATATGGACCTTTTCCATATCCAGCCAATTCCCTCCAATAACAATAAGATTACTGAGGCAAATGACTTTATATCCACAGTGAACAATATTTTACCTGATGCTCTTGAAATCATGGATGATTCTGTTACTGCTATTCCTTCTCACAATGAGATCTTTGCTACTCTAAACTCTTTCAGTAATGGTAAATCTCCTGGACCTGATGGTCTTCCAGCAGAATTTTATATCAAATTATGGGATATTCTAAAAAATGATGTGATCTTCTTAGTTCATGCCTTCTGGAATTCTGATCATCTTCATCCTTCAATCTCCAGTGGCTTAATTTCTTTGATTCCCAAAGTTGATCACCCTTCTAAGTTTCAAGATTGGAAACCAATTTCCCTTACAAACACTATCTACAAACTTTGTGCCAAGATCATTGCTTTGAGAGTTAAAAACTTTCTTCAAAGAAATATAAGTCCAAATCAATCTGCTTTTCTACCTAACAGATATATTCTGGATAATTATGTGGCCGCTATGGAGGGTTTGCATTGGAACAAAATCTCTAATCAAAACTGCATTCTCTTTAAGCTGGATTTCAAGCGTGCTTTTGATTCTGTTAGATGGGATTTCTTAGATTTTGCCATGTCTAAAATTGGCTTCCCTCCTAAGCTGATTAGTCTAATCCATGGTCTAAACTCAAGATCGAATTCAGCTGTTCTAATCAATGGTGTCCCTTCTGGATTCTTTCCTCTCTCTTGTGGGGTTAGGCAAGGCTGTCCTCTTGCCCCTTATCTATTTTTAGTGGCTGTAGAGCTTTTAACCAAGATCACTATTCATTATCAGAATACTGCTCAAATCAAAGGTTTAAAACTTCCTAATTCTGATGATAGCATTACTATTCTTCAATATGCTGATGACACCTTCTCCTTCCTTGATGCTCATATGTCTAATATTGATCTCTTCCTCAAGATCCTCAGTCAATTCTCAGCTGCCTCAGGCATTCAATTAAACTGGAACAAAAGTTTGATCATTAAGGATATCGATCATCCAAATTTAGCTGGTATCAATGTTCTTCCTCCTATTCATGCAAATAAGTTATTAGGCATGCCCCTTTCTATGAATCAAAGCATCAAAGGCCTTTGGGACCCCATTCTTTTGAGAATTAAAAAAAAAGCTGAATAATTACAGGAATTATCTCTCTCTTGCTGGTAGGTCCATCATTGCCAATGCTGTTCTTGCAAGCTCTCATGTCTACTTTTCTACAGCTTTAGTTGCCCCTAAATGTGTTTATTTGGAGCTTGAGAAAATAATTAGAAACTTCATTTGGAAAGGAAGTCATCTGGTTAACTGGAATTCTATATGCAAAACAAAATGTTCTGGTGATTTAGGCTGCAAGAACCTTTTTATCCAAGCTCAATCTCTTGTTGGAAAATTTATTTGGAAAGCCATTCATGGGAACCAATCTCCTGCTTACAAATTCGTCAGATATTGGATAACTTTAAGTCATCCGTATGGGCATCCCTCTATTCAACACTTGCTTCCTCGTTCTGCTTTCACTCAAATTAAACCAGCCTCTAATATCTCTCCCCTTATGAATAATCTCATTAAGGCCTGGAATGCTATCTCTCCTAATTTCCAATTCATCTCAAGAGATAAGCTCCATGCTGATATTCCAATTTTCTGGAACCCTGTAATGACTGAGCAAAATTCTCCAGTTCTGGCTATCAAACATTCTAGAATCTATAAGAAATGGCATGAGGCTGGTTTAGTCTATATCAGAGACCTGTTTATAGGTGGGAGAATCATCTCTTGGACTAGATTGAAAGGTATTATCAAGGGGACTTCCTCAGATAAGAAAATTTATTCTCTCATCAAACCTTTTCTCTCTAATTTATCTGCCAACACTGATAAAGGTGACTGGACTATAAATGGGAAAGGGGTCTACAAAGTGAAAAGTGTATACAATGCTATGTCCTCTAATATTGATGAATGTAAAGCTATGTTGAAATGGAATTCTTATTGTCCACCTAAAATCTCTTATTTCATCTGGCTCCTTGCTAATGGTAGCCTGAACAATTTGGTCTCAGTGTCAAAGAGAAATCCTAACATCTCTGCAAATTGTCCTATGGCTTATCACAGAGTTGAGGATATGTGCCATATTTTTCTCTGTAGCAAATTGAATGGTTTTTGGGCTTGGATTGCTGATAAATTTGGCATTGTAAACAATGGGGATCTTCTGTCCCTTATGCATCATAATGATAAATTTGTCAACTCAATTATATGCATTGCTCTTTGGAACATTTGGAAAGCCAGAAATCATGTTTTATATGGACATAAGAACCCCTCTACCTTTTGGATAAAAATGCATTTTCAATTTGATTTTGAGACTATTGATACTGCTCATAAAAAGAAATTTGGATCTAACTTTGACAGGAAATGAGAGGCTCATGGACAGTATAGGGGACATTATGATTTATTTGCTTCAAATCTAAATGTTGTGGATTCTAACTTATTTCTTTCTGATGATCCTAGAATATCTTAATTTCTTGCGTGGAGAAGGAAGTAACAAATTTGACAGCCACTCTCCTTTTAGTCAGCAAACTCAAGATCAAGTTATGAAGAATGATATTGCGACTTCCATGGAATCATTCCTTATGAGGAAAGGTCACATGAGATATCTGAAGGAAAGTGAAGATTTGTGGGCAAGTATTTTATGCAGAGAAGTCGTGCAAATCCATTGCCTATGGACTTTTCTGTCAGCCAATAACTTTGTTCTTACTGAAGCACAGCTAACAAGGTATAGAACAATGTACTATAATCACAGATTATTGGCTGATCTTTATGGATCCTTGTTGATCCTTCTGGAGGACAAAGATAAGTTCCGTCTATTTTACAACAACAATTGGGCCCCCGACCACTATTTTTTTGGTTCCACGGATGAATTTGGGATGGAGCTTTGCAATGATGTCATTTTGATACTTTCATATTACAATCCAGGTGTTCTTTGTGCAATATGCTCTATCTCATATGCTTCTATTACTCATAGGGGATATCAGAATGGTGAATTGATTTCTTACATCAACAACGTGTCCCGAAGGTTTGCATTCTTATTCCCCCATAGAGTTTTAGCAAAAATATTTGGCATATGCATGTCTGATATTTGAGCCAAATATGCATATCCAGTATGAGAACCATACGATTGAATCAAATTTGTTGTTTTTTATACCAAGGGCAAAGATATAAAGTCAATGTACTACTATGCTTATCTAATCAGGTTGCTTAATGAATAATGGCAAGATTTGAAAATCAATAGATCATGCTCAAGAATGATATGGCTCGTATTGTGGTTCATGCAATTAAGCATAAATTGTTTTTGGCTTATCCTTGTCCCAGAATATAGCTTTTTGGATGCATGAGGTTATGGATCTTATGAAGGAAGGGAGCTACAAGCAGTTAATGAGGTTATTATATTATTCTTTACATCTTCAATGACATTACATTGATAATAAAATTTCCAAGAGTTGTCATAGTTATTTAGGAAGGGCTTTATGGCATCTCTTGGCTCTAAGTATTTGGAAAACCAAATTTTGAACAAGTACGCACATATTAGAGATGGCAAATTTGGTCTAGTTATGTGAACATGGATTGTTAGAGCATAAATTGAGCTATTTGTCAATCAAGCAATTTTAAATATTGGCTATATAATGTCTGAAAATGTTTAAAAAATAAGCAGTTCTCTCGCGATTGATAGGCCTTCAGCTGTTGTTTCTTCACACGAAGCCATGCTCCACTTATAGTGGTCAAAGCATGGCATATACTCCAAGCTGAAGTTTCATAAAGTATATTCAAGTAGTTGTTCCCTACTTGTTATATCACTGCCTCTTTATATATCCAATAACTCCGCAACATATTATGACTAGAAAGGTGTGGTCCTCTTCGTCGAGAGCAAAAGTCCCCTTTTTTTTTTTTTTTTTGAAGGCAAGAATCTGTATTTTATTCGAATGATAAAACGTTTATGTACATACAGTTGAGTATGGAACTACTACCACTTCTCCAATCCATGAATAGAAGTCCATACTCTAAGCCTAGTACTCTTAGAACCCCTCTCAACTTCTTCTCCATGGGATACTACAGGAGAGGAGGACTAAGTTTCTAGACCCTAGTGATGCAACAAGGGCCAGCTACTGGACAAGAGCTACCCGGCCTCTTCTCCAGACAGATACTATGGGAGCACAGCTCTTGTCTTTTCCTATGCCCCAATTGCATCATAGCTTCAAAAACGTTGGCCCTAAGATAAACAGAAGAAACCAGACTTGAGTTAGAGAGCCATAGAAGAACGGAGCAGCCAAGTGCACTGATCTGCCACTAAGCAAGAATTTAGGATCCTCTGTACGCTCCGCCCGAATATAGTGGTGATCAGGCCAGAAGCTGTAGCAGTACTATAGGGAGTGCCCCGGTGTGAGCAGCACTCAACCTTCTTCTCACTAAGCGGACCAGCAGGGGCACCACCGCTAGAATCCTGAATCATGCCAAGCCCATCTGCATCTAGCTATGCAGGCCTTGTCTTCCTGCAAAACCAAGAGTGAGACATTTCTAGGATCTCCCACCTACTAGAAGCCCATGGCTCCCAATCTGCCCCGTACTTCCTGACTGCCAGTACACAAGCCACCCCTTGCTGGGAAAGGGGAGCGCAGGCCCTGCTACATGTTAAGCAAACTACCACAAAATCTTCTAAATAAATGCAGACAGATTATGAGGAGTTGCTCCACTCAATATATCTTATTCTTGCGAACTCCTGGCATCGGCTCAAAGAAAGTTTACAGCCTAGTACTAGTAATGAAAGCATCGTCTTCTTCTTCCTTACCATAGTACTACAGGATAGCATCAATTCTTTCCAGCCTGCCTTTTGCCCAGCCTTAAAGATCCCTTCCGAAAAATGTTCTGGCAAAGGTTTCTGTACTAAGCAGTGCTCTCCTTCTTCCTCAGACTATGAATACTACAGCTCTGCTTGCATTTTTTTTCCTAAAACCTGTATCCCTTCTCCCAGCCGGCATACTAGAAGTAACCAAGAAAGGACATATCTTAAATAGAGCTTCTCCCCACAAACTTCACCACTAACCTGAGGCACAGCTCCCCTGACCGGAAATCTTGTGGAAGATGCAGAAATATGTAACAGAAAACCAGGTATGCCGTCCTTGCCAAGCAACACAGAAGCCCCTGGATTAGAAGCTGAGACTTTCCTGATTAGTAGCACAAGAGGGAACGAAAGAATGGAAAACCCAGCTGCATAAGGTTCCTGCAGCCCTGTTCTCTGAAGCGCAGATCCCTGATGGCCTTCCAGCACCTTGCCATGGCCGTCTCCTATGAATCGGCCAAGAACCTGGCCGCCATCGCCGGCCCGTTGTCGGCTCTTCCACTTTTCTACAATGTCGGCCTCTTTTCGGAGCAGGAGTCTTAAAGGTCTTAGGCAAGTAGAAATATCTTCATTCTTCACTGTTGAAGGAAGACCCTGGAGCAAGAACATAGTGTGGATTAAGAGAAAAGGAAGTGCACTGATCTCAAAGGGGTGATAGTAGCGGAGAAAAAACTGCATAGTATACAAAAACATAAGCAGTCATTTTAGAAGAGCAGATGGGTAGCAAGGGATCAAAAGTCGATACTAGAACATATCTCAAAGTGACTAAATGTCATTATGTCTATGTCTTTTTGTATGTTTTAGGTATTTTAATGTTAAGGAAGATGATGCCCTCCAAACTGGTCTGAGAGGTTATATTCATCTGGTCTCATAGACTTTACGGGTCTTTAGTAGGCATCAATAAAAAATTTCTTTTTTTTGAATGATTATCCTTGTTGACACTAATTGGTAATCTTCTTGGCATATATATGTCTCCAGATGTATGACCTTTTCCAAGCACAGATGGAACATCAAATGAGAGTGTGAAAGATGTTTTTGTACGAGTCACACAGCTAATGTTCTGCCACCAACCATGTAGCAGCTGCCTTTAAAGCATATATACATCAAGAGCACTAGCAAAGCTAATATTATCTGCCAGACCTAGTTATTAAATTACATTCTCTACAAGCCTACATCTTCTCAAACATGCATGAGGAAATGAACTATGGCTCTATCTTTTCTATTACTCATAGGGTGTTTCGGCAGGGGAACCAACACCCATTTTAATATTTTAACTAGTAAACGTGTGCCCGGCATTGCCGGGCTAATGTCCTGGCATGTGATTTTACTCAGCCTTTAACGTCCATATGTGCAACCTCGACAATAACGCACGTTGATATTCGCAAAAATGGACATTATTTGCTTTTGTAAGTATTTTTGTTATTGAAATTGTCTAATGACAGTTCATCAATGTATTGAGTTTACTGCATTACTCCATAGTAAATGTGCATCTGGCGTTGCCACGCTAACGTCTTGGCTTGTGCTTTTACTTGGCCTTTAACGTCCATATGTGCAACTACTCACAACACCACAGGTTGATGCTTGCAAGAATGGTCATGATTTGCTTTGATAAGAAAGAACTTTTGATAAAATTCTAGGTACCAACGTCATAAACAACTGCCCAATATTGTCAGTTGTAAGTACATTCCTACATGCCAACTTGAAAGATTAAAAGACATACACCCCACACCCCCCAAAAAAAAAAAAAAAACAAACAAACAAAGCAATTGCCAAAACAATCCTGCGTTAGTCTAAAAATACTAAATATGTGTCCATCCATTTTTGAATGAGACCCGAAATAATGAAATGGGAGGACACACTTTGTACTTTGCATTTGTGGCAAGGTTTTTTCATGTGCACACAACAATAAGAAATAATCCCAACTATAAATAACTCAAAATACAACTAAATAATCTATGTTTGAAACAAATAATACACAAATAACAAATCTATATCTATTTTTTAGACAACTTCCATACTGTGCCATTGCCGTGCCAGAGCATGCTTCCAATCATTTCAACTATAGTACATTGTACATTATTATGTTATAGTTGAAGACAACCTTCTAAACATAAGACCTATTTGGATGAATTAGAGACATTTTTGAAGATTCAGAATATAATACAATCCATCCTTCCAGCGCTTCCTTCCCTGCAATTATTTCAAATGCAACTCTTTTTGTTCTCTCAGTTTACAATTTACAGCTCAAAATAACATTTAATCTGTAGAATCAACTCTCTGTGTAAAGACAACTTCATATAAAATTAATCATTAGGCATAAGTATTTGTCTATGTTGGAACCCTAAAACCAAATATGTCACACAATGTCGAATCAAACCATATTTCTCTTGTTTGGGAGGAAGATATAATGTCAATGAGAGTACATCCAAAGAGTAAAACGTATGCCCAGTGTTGCAATATGTCCCAATATGTTCCATCAGGTTTTTACAATTTAAATTCAGAAAGGTATGGCAAATGGCATATTAATTTTGCAATTACAAACATTCTGTAGCAAACAAACATGTACCTAAAATAATTTACTCTACCAATGTTCTACATGTTCTTGTAATTTCTAAAGTACATATGGCTGCCATTAAAAATAGGGAAAATTGTAAAAATGCCCTTATATTTTCTTATAATTATTGAAATGCCCCTGTATTTTCATTATTTGTTAAAATACCCCTGTAACGAACCTGTTCCCTGTAGCAACCCCTGTAGCGACGAACCTGTTCCTTATACTCAGCCGTTTCTTACTTCTGCACAAATTAATTACTTCTTCTCTTTCGTGTGCTCTAAGTTACACCATAAGCTTCAACAGAGTACCTACAGGGAACAGGTTCGCTACAGGGGTTGCTACAGGGAACAGGTTCGCTACAAGGGTATTTTGACAAATAATGAAAATACAGGGGCATTTCAATAATTATAAGAAAATACAAGGGCATTTTTACAATTTTCCCTTAAAAATAAGAAACAGTTATCCTAGCTCCAAAGCTACTGCACAATGTTTGTTAAGTGCCACAAAAGCTTCTTCAGCCACATGGAAAGATCACATTGAGAAAATAAGGTATCAGATCCTTGCACGAACAACAGTTCGAACACATCTTTTTGATAATCTTTACCAATGCCTTCCTGTACTACTGCTGCTAATTAGCATGTTGCCATCATTTCAAATCAATTTAATAATTAGTACTTGTTCTAGTCTGCAAACTCATCTCTCAACATGTAATGTGAGGTCTAGAGATTGTACAACACATTGATGATATGAGAAAGCAATAGCCATGGGGACACGGTTGCATCACTACACTAATAAACTAAACAGTAAAGCAAAGTAGAAATTAGAAAATTTTGTAGACAAACTGCAAAATAAAATTCATTCTAGATTTTTTACTATGACTGAGGTTAGAAGTATGGGAAGCACTGGAGAGGAAATCGAGTTGCAGACTTAGAGCAGTAGATCATGTGCTCTAAAACCTGCACTTAAAACCTGACCTTCCTTCTGCTGCAAGCTCACTTCCTCTCTTAATGCAAGCTATTCCTGAACCATTTAAAAAATAATGCTCGGACAATCGTATTTTGGCGAAACCTCATGCAACTGCTTATCTCATGCAACTGCTTTGGAAGGATCCATCTGCAGAAAGAAAAAAGAAGAAAAAATGTGGTCAAAAAGTGGGAAAAAAATGGGAAAAAGAAATCCATCAAGCACCGAATTTGAGCATGGGAGCTACTTGTTTTTGGATAGGGCACTTGCAGTGTTGATTTTGATCTGCATATTCAACTTTCTCATAGCAATCGTAACAACTCAAACTTGAACGCAGCAACTTTACCTGCAAATGTGTTTCTCTTCGTGTTGTCGAAAGCAACCAAGTGGCTTTATCAAATACAAAAGCCAAAGAGCTGCCATATCCAAAGTTGGAAAAAACCCTTGCGATCTTGTGGAAAACCTTCCCGGGTGAAAAGAGTCTGTGCAAAACCAAGAAATGAAGGCAACCAAGTGATTCGCTTTGTGGTAAGAAAAGGCTTGTACCTGGAATGGCGTGGAAGAGAGTTAGCAACGATGAAGCAAAAAAGAAAAAAAAAAGAGGCCGAACTAAAAAAAATGAAATGGGAAGGAGTATTAGGAGATTGGTTCAAAAAAGGAACAAACATGGCACAAACATGAAAGCAAAAAGAATTACCTGGAGCTATCTAGACGCCATGAATCCCAACGCTTCTTGTGAACCTCAAAATCCGAAATTCTTTTGCTTGCTGGCTGGTTCTGCCTTTCCCACTAACGCAAGAGCCCGAAAAACTCATCAAATCGGCCTTAGAATCGGCTGCAGATTCCATCATCACTGCGACCAGGCTGCCGCTTCGGGGAGAAGAGTGGAGGCTCGAAAAAAATGGCCTAGAGCTATCTGCGAAAATGGCCTGAATTACCTGGAACTATCTGCGAAAATGAGAGGAATTCATTTCAGCCAGCAGCTCGAAAGCCTTTCGCTTCTTGCAAGAATCCTGCAAAAAAAAAAAACGTTTGCTGTCAATGGCTCCGGCTCCAAGCTCAAGCTGCAGGCTCCAAAATGTGAGCTCCATTCAAAAATCGAAGCCCTTAAAGGAAAATATCCGAACCTTATAAGCTTTACCCGGCCGATTCTTTTCATAGCACTCCACCCAGAGGAGGAAAAAAAAAAGAGATGGTTGTGGCAGAAACTGACGGAAATAAGGATGGATATAAGCTCCAAACCCTTAATCATGGATGGTGAGAAGATTGCCGCCCATCATCTTCTCTGCGATCGAGAATAACGCTTCCCTTGCCCTCAAAAATTTAACTTCGAAGAAAAAGAATGAAGGAAAAAAAATTCTTCCCGGAAAATGAAGAAATCGGCGTAACAATCGCCGGAAAAAGCGTAAGCGCCGGCGTTAGCACTGCCGGAAAGCCACAATTTAAATAAGTAGACTAGTAAACGTGTGCCCGGCGTTGCCGGGCTAATATCCTAACATGTGTTTTTATCCTAACATGTGTCTGTCTACATTTGTCTACACATTGAAAAAGGTTCATTATCTTAGACAACAATTAAACCCTTCTTCAACGGCCTGCTAAATATGTTAAAAACAATTTGAGTGGCTTCTACATGTAACATACTGTGTGCCCAAAATATAGGCAAACATGAAAAAATCCGTTATCTATGCTTTTCAACTGATGCAAACATATGGAAGTTCTTTAGTAGAAGAAATTCATGTTTCTATTATAAACTGGAAGGCTACACAAGATTCATGCATCACTGTTCAAACCAGCATTAGCATTGCTATGACATATTGCATGATGGCTATGAGTCCCCTAAGTGCTTAAATATGACAATAGAAGCTGTGGACCTATGATTGGCAAACTTGGCCATGACAACATTCCCTTGAGCAGAATTGGCTTAGCCCAATTACTACGTCGAATTCACATCAACCCATGGTTAGGGCTACTAAAACACCATCAGCAAACAGTATGCCTCTAGAAAAATATCGAAGGCCTTTTCTAGCCTCCGATGTCCAGATGTTCAGATGTTCAAGAGACACTGCTCTTGGTATTTCGAAACTACATTTCCTTGTTATGGCAATATCTAAAACTGTGTCTATTCTCAAACTGTTCGAATAACTGTGTCCATGATATGAAGATTTGACTTGCATAAATCAGGATCATAAATTTGTTCTGCTGCTTCTAAATAACAAAGATATCTGCTCTGAAGTAATACTTGCTTCATAAACCAAGCGACCTTCTACAAAGCCTTATTACTTGCACTATATTTAAGGAAAATGGTGGCACATGCTTAATGGATGAGAAAAAGATCCACTACTAATGTGCCTGCTGTGATGTAAAGATGAAGCAACAAAAGACACTTTATTACAAAAGGCTAGTTTACCTCCATAATCGGCCTGCATACAATTAAACCCTTCTTCAACGGTCTGCTAAATCTGTGTGCCCAAAACATAGGCAAACATAAAAAAAATACGTTATCTATGCTTTTCAACTGATGCAAACATATGGAAGCTCTTTAGTAGAATAAATTCTTGTTTCTATTATAAAATGGAAGGCTACACAGTCGGATTCATGCTTCACTGTCCAAACCAGCATTAGCATTGCCACGACATATTGTATGATGGCTATGAGTCCCATAAGTGCTTAATATGACAATAGAAGCTGTGGACCTATGATTGGCAAACTTGGAATCGGCTTGGCCCAATTACTACATCGAATTCACATCAACCCATGGTTAGGGCTACTAAAACACCATCAACAAACAGTATGCCTAAAAGATTATAAAAATGTCGGAGGCCTTTTCTAGCCTACTAAGCTTCTCATCAAAGATCTGGAGATGAAAAGCAGCAGGAAATACAAAGGCAAGCATTACACAAACTGTGCTACCAACCACAAAAATAAAAGCACTGAATCCTGATACAGATGCTTGCCAATCATGCATGCAACTCTAACTTGCCAATAGAATACTTTACCGATTAACAATATGAGCCTGTTTTCAAGTCCTAGCTTTTCAATTTTAAATCCTTGCAGCTCAACCTACATGTTCTTCTATTTCTTGATTGAATACCACCTGCATACATAGATACAGAATATTGTACTCGATCAATCTGCCTCATGAAACAAACTATGTCTCCATTTGTACAGAACTGAAAAAATTATATATGATAAGTATAGGGCATACGCTTCATAAAGAATGGATTTGAGGATGCATAATCGTTCTGGTAGAACTGCAAGAAGTGCAAAAACGATTAATAATGTGGTGCAAAGAGGGCTTAGAAGCAAAGGTACGTAACCCCTTAGATGCATGCATTCGTACTTTTGAAACATGCATGGAAAGTCTAATAGATGGGGCATGAATAGCAGATGGATTTCAGCAAGAGTGCGTTGTTGGATAAGGCTCTATTTGACATCATCTTGTGAATTTTCTTCTGCAAACCCTGGAATACTACTACTGTTAATGTGTCAGAGGAATTGATAATTAGTGCTAATGGAGAAGAAAATCAGCATTCCAATGATGAAGAAAAAGAGAATCAAGCTTGATTTTACACTTTCCGCTTGATTTTACTAAACTTGCTCTGCTAAAAACCCTGGACCTGAGTAACAACTCCCTCTCTGGCACTATACCTCCTCAAATATCAGATATGCACAGCATTGAAGAGCTTACTCTTGGAATCAACCGTTTTACAGGTAACCTTCCCTCAGAGATAGGACAGCTGAATAAGCTTAGAGGACTTAGAGGAAGCACTCTGGCCATATTATTATTACTAAAAGCTAAGATGGACTTTTCGCAACTACATCATATGGAAAAATATGTCTCAATGAAAATACACAAACCTGCAATATAGAATGCTAAGAGTGCAAAGGCGATCCCTCCAAAGACAATTTTCCTCCTTGTCCAGCATTGCCATATGCTGAAATACATGCAACCCATGTCAATAAATTTGGTTGTTGATATTTTCAAATGCTTGACTGGCTTCAACCAAGCATAAAACAACAATAGTTCCTCTGAAATCAAAATTAATACACTCACAATGGCTCTCCAGCATGCAAGATGTTGTCATATGAGGTTCAGATTCATCATTCTCCTGCCCCAGTATATGAAAATGTAATAAATAAAATGCAATAATGCCAAAAATGATGGTAACTACACTTATACATACACACAAAACAAAGTCTCCAGGGTTATCCACAAACTGGAAAACTTATTCTCATACACTATTCCGTTACCTACTTAGACCTATTTCTTGAGGCCATGCTGTCCTTAATGGAGTCCAAACCTTGAAACAAAGTCCACTTAAGGATCTTCACAACTAAAAAGGATGATGTATCCCTACCATATGCAAATCTGGAATAGATACAACAAAGGAAAAAGATTGTTATCAAACATGACAAAAACAATGGTCCTACTAAAAGAGAGCTTAAAAGTGGCCTGATAAGTAAACTTGTCATGTCATGCATTGCATTGATAACTGGTAGAATAAAACAACGAACTAAACAATCTGCTCTTATATACATCGTATGCATTTCAAGACTCCAAATGGAGCAGCTGAAAACTACGTTAGAAAAGGAAACATAAATGAGCAAAGGGATATGGAACTAATTGCACATATGAGAAAGGTAAACATGACATCCTTCCTCTGATGCAAATGCAGAAATAAATATATGGAGTAAAACCTTGACACAAATATCTATACCCTTGCAGATTAAACCATTGTAACACAGGAACCTTGAATATTAGAACTCAAAGAAAATGCTTTTCAATAGCATATACCTTATACTTGTCAGCCAAATATGAAATCGAATTCCAAAGTGCCCAACATTTCCTCCTGCAGAAATAGAGAAGCTAAGATCGAGAAAATAACATTCCTTTATTCTGAAAATTGCATGCCACATACAGGGCATATCTGAAGTAAGAAGTGCAGTAAAATCACTTAGATAAGTCAACTCCAGGATATAAATATGGTCTCTTTCTTAAATGGCTGTTGCAGGTTACAGCTAGATGCTTGGAATGCTAAAGATGGCAGCTTGTGGATGGAGCTGTTATACCGATATGGAATTCTCGCCTAAATATGGCTTATGCAAGATCTGAAGATAAGAGGGTTTTCTAAGCAGATATGTTGGCTTCTGCAGATAATGTTAAGCTGTAAATTTGAATTTAGGGTGTGAAAAATAAAAAAAGCAAGAGGTTATACTTGTCGGACATGCAGATTAGATCCGCTGAATGCAGATACTGGGAACAATAATTTTGTCTCAAATGATGGTGTTCAACCTGCTATGATACAGCTCCTTAATATGAGGAACGATCTAAACAACCCAAAAATATGAAAATAGATCATAGTTCTTATACAATATGAAAAGACACAAAATCCAGAATGAATCAATGGCAATACAGAGCAAATAAATGTCCTATATTGAGAAATAGAAGAAGAAGTAAACCTGGAATATTCTAACCATGAGCCAGTTTGCAAATGTCAAATTCTGAGATTCTTCCAGAAGCATATAGATTTGTCGAAAAGATGTAATTCTTCTCATGCGTGCACCTTCTTACACTTATATATGAGGGGTCTATACCTGAAGAGATCATGAGCAATCATTAGAATAGAGTATACTAACAAAAATAGAAGCAAGCAAGGAACATGGGATAAATTAGAACTTGATGTTGGCCTAGTTTTGCATAGCACAAAGAGGAGTATAGGATAGAGCGTATATATATAACAATAACAGAAGCCAGAAAGAAACATGCAATAAATTAGAACCTGATGCTTGCTTGGACTTCAAAGCACGAACTGGAATATCAGCTTTATGCTCTTCATTGCCTAAATCCATTGCATGGACACGGTTAAAGATCTTACTGCACCAACGGGTCTTGCCTTGAACCGGTTTCAAGGATCTTGCAAAACGGATTACCTCCATAAGAAAAACCTCCAGGACCTGAGAAGTTTCTTCAGAACAAAACACAAATGCAAGATTACCATTCTTGCTTGTAGCTTAACCCAATCAGTGATCGAGAGCCCTAAGAATGGGGTCGTATTTCAGTACAGAATGGTAGCAAGATTAGCAGATGCAATCGAATATTAACCCTAAGTCCATACCAAGTTGGCCCTAAATCCAAATCCGACTCTTAAATCCAAATCCAACCCTGTTCTTCAAGCAGGTCAAGATGAGTAAGACATGGCTTCAAGCTCCAGCGATGAAGCCAGACGAAAAAAAACAGACCTGCTTGTGGTGGGCGATCCATAAACAACCGCGTAAGATTGCTTTGCTTTAGAGCCTAAAACTCTCTCGATTTCCTTGATCATAAGGCGGAGGGTTACAGCATTACAGCGCCGCACGTCTCAAACCCTAGTCCCGAACTAAAAATGAAGGAAAGGAAAACTTTGCCCGGAAAAGGGAAAATCGGTGCTAGAATGGCCGGAAAAAGCGTTACATGGCCGGAAAAAGCGTTACATCCGGCCGCCGGAAGGGGGACACCGGCATCAGCAAAAACCCCCAAAAACATTTTAAGTAAGTAGATAAAGAAGATTTGGCAATTTAGTTGACCACCTGGCATTCCTCTTGAATTGACCACACCTTCACGTGATATATGCATTGATATCGTGACTTAAGTATTGAAGGGTTCAACCATAGCTCAATGTGGTCGGAGACTAGTAGTTTGAGGCACAAGATTCAGGGCAGGGCCTGGATTGGGCTAGTGACAACTTTCATAGCCACTCCTTGAGGGCTCTAAAATATCCAGTGCACCATGGTCTTGTTAAAACAATTGACTGAAATTATTGGGCTGCACCAGCTGTAGAACTTAAGAAAATCCGAGGGTACAGGTATTCACTATAAAATGGAAATTACATATGACTACCAAGTTCCATTTCGACCGACCGTGTTAAATACAGTCCTTGGGCATCAGAGTTAGCGAGGTTAAGTACAGGACGTACCGCGATATATGGCGATGGGAGATATCTGCCGTAGTCTTTTTGACCCTTACCAAAACCAACGTAACGGGGCACTGTAGCTGGATGTGTAAGTAGTTTGCTTTTTGTAAAATATTTCTATAATAGGGCAGACTGTTTCTTTTCTTGTTGTGGAGCTTCTTCTCCGGCGGCTGCCATGCGGAACTAGACCCTTTTTTTTCTTACTAGGGCCTCCATGTCCTTCTAAGTTCCAAATCTGTTGACGTTTTGATGTTTCGGCTTGGTTTTTCTCACAAATCTGTCATTTATAGAGCTTCTTTTGTTCTCGAAAAAAGCCAAGAACTGGGTGGTGGGACTGTTGACAGAAGATAGAGAGCACATTCACTTATCTAAATTCGTTTTGTAGCTGAGTGTGCGTGCTCTCTATTCTTCTGTCATCAATCCGCGCCCCTTGGTTACCATATCTTCTTTATCATATGAATGGTCGTTTAGCTTCAAGATCTGGCGTTTCTTCGTTATACTTTTTTCTGTTGTATAATTTTGCAGCTTTTAAGCGTTTGCGGCTTGCAGAAAAGCTCGTGTAACAACTTATAAGACTCGCGAATTGAACAATAAACGGTAAGATTGCTTAAACGTGATATAAAAGCATTTTGAAGAGCTTACCAGTTTCTCTCTAAAGGCCATGAAAGACTTACAATTAAGTACGAGCTGTACATCAAGGTCTAAAGAGATAAGATTATATATATTGTAAGTGGATAATTACGATCAGAAACCCTAACTATTTAACATTTTTTCCCGTGTATGGATGGCATGTCCTTGCTCTGACTCTTTATAACTGTAGTTTCAGAGCATCTGCATACAAACACGACTGAGGAGTGTTTTAATTATCCTCTGTTCTTTAAATTATTCAAATATGGAGAGTGAATCAAGAAGCAGGCATCGTTATCAGTTAGTTGATCCAGAAACCTCTTATTGGAATGCTGGGAATGCAACAATCATCTGGTCAAGCAAGGTGTGTGTTTCAATAGAATGATGTAGCGTTCTCACTTTTCATGATAAATCTTCTTGGGAAAGTAATTTATTGGTATTAATGTATGGTTTTACTGAATCCTTGTTATAATCTGGTGCAGCTGAAGAATCTGGTTTGTTAGAGGGATGAATCCTCTTAATAATCTGGTGCAGCTTAAGAATCTGGTTACAGGATGTTTCACAGAGGGATGAACTTACTCTATGTGGTTATTCAAAGTGTGCAGCAGTTGAACCAGCAGAAGACATGGTGATTTGCTTAGGTTAGCTGAGATCAGATTACTTGCTTGTTCTTAACGTCAGTAAAGCTTTTTAGATATATATATGGCCTTGCAGTTCCATTTGTTAGTATAGAGACTAGGTCTAGATGTTTGGCTTTTCTGCATATTTCATGGATATATTGATGCTGTGTGGTTTTTAAATAATAGTGCAAGATGGCTTAGTTTGCTGTGCATTGCAGCTTGCTTTTGTAACAGGGTTGATTTATCATTGATAGTTAGAGGGACGTTGCAACTAGTTAGTACTCTTTGAGATCTCTCTAAGACGTGTGTATTCTCATGTTTTGTTTACTCCAATTTCATGAATGATGCTGGATGCAATTAGAGAAATCCAGCAGGTTTGCTAATGAAATATGCCGCCGCGGCTCTAGAATACTTAACAATCCTAAACATGTTCACATTAAAGTTAAGAAAAGTTAAATCTTTAAATTGAAGCCATGGTAGCAAAGAATTTATCCAGCTCCAGCTCGCAGCCATTGGTCTGGCTCGAGAAAGCCTCTTGTTCATTCAACAAAAGCAACCCATAATTTTGGGTCCCCAATTGGCATTGCACCAAAGAAGTGCCATAACGAAAACAAAAAAAACTAGCAAAAAAAATTAGCAATAAGCATATTAAAAAGGCTTTAGCAAGGTAAGACTTATTAGCTTTTTATTTTAGGCTTGATGTGATTAGATTGCAATTGTTGGCTGTTCTTTTCCCTTTGTATTTCATATGAAGCAATATTTCTTGAATTTGTTCATAGATGATAGTGTTGGAAATTGAGAACATGATAAAATCATGACAAAAAAAGCATTTGTACTTTGCAAAAAGGTGTAACTTGACCTTACTCTGCTAGACTATACTTGACCAATATAGATTGTAAGTATATTGTGATTTTCCATACTATAATTTGAAAGAGTTGTGAGATGGGCATTTTTTTAGCTCCAATCATGCACACATGACCCCTTAAGTTGCAGTCCTAAAATCTATTGCTTCATAACGCTACAATATTTATAGCACTTGGTTCATAACGCTACAATATTTATAGCACATTCCTTTAAACTTTTGCATCGTGGTTCAAATCCTATTACCTTCCGAGCAAGGCATTTGTGTAATTAATACCAATTGTCTTAAGGATGGACATGTATGGTATTTGAAGACAGTTTTTAAAAAGTTGTTGCAAGAAAAAATAAAAGAGCATTTGTCATGCACAAACCCAATTTTATGTCCGCAATAACCATCCTAGTAGAGAAAAGAAAAGGGAGATATCTTGCTCAGAAAGAAGAGAACTTATTTTTAGAAAATTTTGAGCTTTTTGACCTCATCAACACTAGCATCAGCATATATAGCCCATTAAAATGTGTGCCTTTCTTTCTCTTGAATAGTCTGTTTTGCCTTTAGATGCATCGGAGCCACTTCTAGATAAAAGATGTTGTCAGACATGCATTAGGTAGTTCGCTCATTTGCTTGCTACAAATGTGATGAAGACTTAAAAGAAATTTTTAGCCCTCTTGGTGGAAATTGGCCAACAGGTAATCTGGGCTTGTATTCTGGAGCTATGACTTTGAGATAATTTCATCCAACATGGCAATATGTCTCCAAACACAAAATTTATAGTAAATAGATTCTAGCTATCAGATCTCTGAATTACGAATTACTGATGGTCATCATAGTGGAGATCCATATATAGCAATGTGGCTGCAGATGTACCTCTTTAGATGATTTCATCAAAGTCTTCAAAGCTATAGGATTAATGTTGCATGAAAGTTTTGCCCTTCTAGGTACCAATAACAAACAGAATCCCTGCTTGCCTAAGTCTAGAACTATTATTTGCTACTCCCAAATTCAATTTATACACCGACTTCGGTAGATGCATTTTCTTATGCCTTGGTGAATCTACTTTCTTGTTCTTTGACAGCTAAATCTTCTTTATGTCATGATATATTATGGATGGATTACACAGGCACTCATATGCTAGGGTTGTGGAACTTTTATAAATGTGGTAAGCCGGCTCTACCCGTTTCAAGACTGTAACCCACAAGATAACTTTGGAAAAAAATTGTGGTTAATTTGCCCATCAATAATTTTTGATGCCACAATCCTACTTTATGCAACCATCTTTATATATAGGTTTCTGTCCATACTAAATTTCTATCCATAACAACAATAAGAGATCATTAAAAAGTATTGCTACATTTCCTAGCTTATGGACAAGGAGAAATCAAAATCCAAACTTTTCGTTGAATATTTTGAATCCTACTAGTATAATGATGATTGTTGTTATAATTGAACACACTGCTCTTCGAGAGATATAGTTCATATCATTTGCGGTACAAATTGTAAATGACATGTCTTTCTCATATGCGGGACAGTTTTCAACAGGTTCTAGAATATTCTAGAACCTACATATATGCGTGACACTTGGCATGATCTCATGCATTGGAGTGACACGATTCTGACCGTTGGCCTAGATATATAAAGAGGCACCTCTTTCTTGTCGAACCATTACAATTCAACGCCAGCCTTGAGCCTTCTAGACATTGTACTCTTGATTCATGTTCATATATCAGATTCTTTGCTAGTCTTAGTGTATTTCTTCCATATTTCTTGCGTATTTTCCTTGTTTTCACGTAGGTTCATGACAGTTTGAACCGAAATCCCTTACCAGTTCTTGCCTGCTCTGACCCTAAGCATTTTTTTGCTCGTATTTGGTGATTTTATATTTATGGAGGAGGTTTCGACTTTATTACAGCAGGTCCAGCAACTTGTTCAAGTATGACAGCAGTTGTAGTTGGACAATAAAGAACTTAAGGAACGTGTTGTTTCACATGAATCTGCTTCTAGCTCTGGATAGAGGCTATCAGAGCCTAAGATTAGCCTGCCAGAGAAGTTTGATGGCACTCGGTCCAAGCTCCATGGTCTTTTGAATCAGATCGGGCTTGTGATCCAGTTCCACCCTCGTAGATATCCCACGGCCCAAGAACAAGTTGGGTTGATTGATTCTTTTCTCACAGGGCCAGCTCTAAGTTGGTTTGCTTCTTTATTGGAGAAAGAAGCCCCAGAGTTGCAAGATTTTACTGCTTTCACTGCAGAGCTCGAAGGCATGCTTTGGAGACACCGATCATCGGCGCACAATAGTCACAAAACGTTGCAATCTAAGGCAAGGCTCTCATCCAACTCCAATATATGCATCAGAATTTCATCAAATTGAGGTAGATATTGCCTGGGGTAATGTTGCACTTCGAGATTGTTTCCGAAGGGGGTTACGTGAGGATGTCAAAGATATGCTGTTGTCTATGGAGAACCCTCAGACTTTGAAAGAAGCCATTAGATTTGCAGTTCGATGTGATAATTGGCTCTTCGAACGTAGGCAAGAGAGACGTAGTCAGGTCTTCCCAATCACACAAACGCCTGTAGCTACGCCTTCCCCGGTCTCATTTGTAGAATCCAGTAGGTCCAGACCTGAACCTATGCAGATTGACCGGGCAGTTCGAGGACCTTTATCTGCCGTCGAGAAGCAGCGTCGGAGAGAGGCTAATCTTTGACTCTACTGTAGAAGAGCTGGTCATATTGCTCGTGGATGCCCTTGAAGTGCCCAAATCAGTCGGAAAACTTCGGGGGCCAGTCCGAGTCGTATGAGTCTCTCGTCCTTCCACACTTCTTGACATGTTTATTCCATCGGATAAGGTCAGCAAGGCATTTTTCATCTCTCATTGAAATCAGAGGTTGGAAGGTTGGAAGCATTGGCGCAACTTGATTGTGGTGCAAATGCTTGCTTTATGGATAGTGCATTCGCCAGTAAGCACGCCATCTCTAGAAGCCAGGTTGAGCATCCCAGTTCTGTCTAAGTGATTGATGACCGGGAGATCTCCTCGGGTGCAGTCACAGAATGTACTGTGCCTCTTCAGGTTTTGTTCGAGGGAGTTTCTTGTAGCATTTCCTCCAATCTCATCGTTAGCCCACACGCGCCAGTAGTCCTGGGTCTACCCTGGCTCGAGCTACATAACCCATAGATTGATTGGCATATTAGATCATTTCGATTTGCTGGTTTTAACTCTAGTTCCAGTAAATCTACAGTTCAGGCCTCTGCACCAACATCGACTTCAGTTTGTGCAGTATCGTGGGCTCCTGATTCCGTTCTTATTGTTCCTGTTTCTGCGCCATGTTCTGATTCAACTCTTGTCTCTGCTCCAGTTTATGCCCCAGATTCTGACCATGCTCTCGATCACGTCCCGACTTCAGTTCTAGTTCCCGCTCCTGCTCCTGCTTCTGCTTCTGTAGAGGCTTCCTCATGCTCTAAATTTCGTATCTCGAAGATTTCACTTCACGAGTTTATTAAATCTGGAAGGCAAGATCCAAGTTCAGTATTTGCAATCCAGGTTCATCCGTCGGCTAGCTCTGCACCGGTAAAGTCTGCCCCAATGCTCCCAGATAAATATTGTGACTCCTCTACCATAGACCAGTGGATGCATCGCTTGGAGGAGTTGTATGATCCCCCAGGAGCAGCTGCTGGGGTTCCAGATCAGGTAGGAGAAATGCTGCAGCTCACGGAGGAAGACATCCAACAGGGCCTTAGACACCTGGCTAATGGCAAAGCGAAGGACTTGCAGGGACTTCAAGCCGAGTTATTGAAATGGGGTGGGCCAGCTTTGCTAGGGCCTCTGACAATGATCATTAACCAGGCCATAAGGGAGGGCCTCCCGGGGGAGTGGATGGTTAGCAAGGTCACCCCAATTCATAAGACAGGTAATAGGGATGATTCGGCGAACTACCGCATGATCATGGTGAGCCCATTACTCGCAAAGCTTTTAGCAGGTGTGGTGGAGAAGAAGTTAACTCAGTAGGCTGAAGAAGCTGGAGTGCGTGCAGTTGGCCAGGCGGGGTTTCGCCCTGCCCACTCCACAATCGACCATATATTCACTCTCATAATCCTTATGGAAGCTACTCGCAATGCGCGGCGTGACTTGTACTGATGTTTCGTAGATTTCAAGATGGCATATGATACGGTCCCTCGGGACCTGTTGTGGCAGCATTTGCAGGCGCTGCATGCCCTACAGGACTTACAAAATGTCATATATAGACTCTATGATGGGATATATCTTTGCATTGCATCGCATCGGATCGTTGCTTGCTAGCACCATAGGGGTTAAACAGGGATGTCCGTTATCTCCAATGCTCTTTTGGCTCTACATTGACAAGTTGGAGACCTGGATGCAAGAACATGGGGGCGGTGGCCCGCAGCTACCAGAGGCATACAGTATAAGGCAATTGCCCTATGCGCGAGCGATGTAGACTTGCTATCCCATCCGGGAGTATGCAAAGACATTTGGACACTCTTAGTGGGTTACGTGACACAACAGAATGGCGGTGAACTGCAGAAAAACTAAGCTCCCGGCAGTCCTCTCCTCGCAAACATGATATCCCGGATCTCTATTACAGGAGGGCGAAAGGTGGATGTTGTAAGGACCTTCAAGTATCCGAATCGACTTTTGCGCTAGCATGTTATGGGATGATTTGTGTGGAAAGAAGACGGTCGTAGCGGGATGGAAAGCCCCAGTATGCTATCGCGAGAATAGCCGCTTCTGAGAATAGACCTATGTGGCCGGAGCACGTAGAGCACACTGTTCGAGCACTTTCGTTGAACCCGGTATTGTTGTATGGGGTAGAGGTCTGGGGTCCAGCAATTAGCAAGAAGCTAAAGAGGGTGCAAAAGGCCTTCTTAACATACAGCCTAGGTATCAAGGACACGGTGCCTTATCAGATTTTGCTATATGAGACTGGGTTCTGGCCCCTGCAACATTCCGCTATGCGCAGACATCTTGCATATTTCCACAAGGTCACCAGCATGGATGCACAGCGTCTTTCCCCGAGGGCTTTGTTATTGGCACAAGAGCCACAACGACCGGAAGAGGGTATGGCGGGGAGCACCGCCGTCGGGGGTGGTTCGCAACGCGTGGTCTATAGACTACCAGCAGATTGTGGCTATGTCTGATGCCCAGGGACAGGCTGCACACCTGAATGAGCGCTTTGCCACCACTCTGTGGGATGCAGCCACTCGTGCAAAGCCTAAAACAGAGCACTACCACACGCAAGTTAATCCAACATTGGAACATGGCCCACACCAGTACTTGAAAGCGTATATATCTATGAAGAAACGGAGAGCTATTGCCTCCGTAGGACGGGGTCCCATCATCTCAGAATTGAAACAGATCGTTGGACTACAGATGGAGGGCAGAGAATCCCCCGGCATGAGAGAATATGCCAGTGTTGCCACATGCGGATAGTAGAGGATGAGCACCATGCTCTGCAAGAGTGTCCGGCATATACGCATATCCGAGCAACACATGCTGATCTTAGATGCTCTGTGGCACCGCTGCATCAATTGCTGGCATCGCCAATGGTTGCACGTCTCACATCCTACATTTTGCAAGTCTCTACCGTCAGAGAATCCCTTATAGGACAAGGGATCTGAGAGCCTACTACCAGGATTTTTCCTCCCATGTGGGGTTTTTTTCATCCCAGTAGTAGGGACACATTGTATAGTAGCATTTGTCTTTTTGGTGTAGTTTTATCTGCTTTGTGTACTGCATGTACCGTCTCATAGGTCAAGTTTGGCTTCCGCGAACGTTAAAATATACTTCCTTCCTTCCTTCTGATGTTTTTGACAAAGTCAAGGTCAGCAAGCTTCCAGGGCATCACCCATATGATTGTCCTATTGATTTGTAGCCCGACATAATGCCATCATATGGTCTGATATATGGTCTATCTCCCACTAAGTTGAAGGTTTTGCGGGATTATATTGAAGAGATTCTAGCCATTGATTTTATTCGACATTCTTTGTCCCCTGCTGGAGCGCCTATCTTCTTCGTAAAAAAGAAAGATGATTCTCTGGGTCTGGTCATTGATTATCGTGGCCTCAATAAAATCATAGTGCCAAATAGGTATCCGCTTCCTCTGATCCCAAAGTTGTTGGAACGACTCCAAGGTGCGTGTTATTTACGAAGATTGATCTTCGGGGTGCCTACAATCTTATCTGGATCCCGGAAGGTGATGAGTGGAAAACAGCTTTTTATACTCGGTATGGCTATTTTGAGTACACAATTATGCTGTTTGGGCTTACCAATGCTCCAGTAGTATTCCAGCATATAGCCAATGATGTCTTCCGGGAGTTTTTAGACACTTCTGTCATCATCTACTTGAATGATATTCTTATTTATTCTAAGATTCTTGAAGAACAAGAGAGGCATGTTCGACAGGTCCTTCAAAAGCTTCGTGAGCACGTATTATATGCTAAACTTAAGAAGTGTCAGTTCGAACAGGATAATGTGGAGTTCCTTGGCTATCATATCACTCCACATGGAGTCTCTATGGATCCGAAAAGATCAGCACTATTCTAGAGTGGCAAACACCTTCACCCGTTCGAGATGTTTAGTGTTCTCTTGGCTTTGACAATTTCTATCGGCATTTCATTCCGGATTATTCGGAGATTGCCCTTCCTTTGACACGCTTTACGGTTAAGGACGTGCCATTTAAATGGAATGTGGAAGCGGAATCTGCTTCGTTACTCTGAAGCATGCTTTCGCTATGGCACCAGTTCTTGCTCATGCAGATCCTTTGCAGCCATATGTTGTCAAAGCAGATGCTTCTGATTTTGCTCTTAGTGGTATCCTGTCACAGGAGGAGGATGATCATGAATTGCATCCGATCGCCTATTACTCGCGGAAGTTTCAGGCTGCCGAAATCAACTATTCCATTTATAACAAGGAGTTGTTGGCGATAGTTGATTCTTTCGAGGAGTGGAGACATTTCCTGGAGGGATCTCCTTATAAGGTCATAGTCTACACAGATCATCGAAATCTAGAATATTTTCAGTGTGCTCGAGTGCTCAACTATCGCCAGGCCTGGTGGCATACTCAAGTACTATCTCGTATTGACTTTGTGATCAAGTACCGTCCTGGACCCCCCTCGGGCCTGTGGCGCATGCCGTGAGTAGCCACAGTTTGAACCTTCACAACTTGATTAAAGTAGCTCCAAATTAAATGAAATTAACTACAATAGGATCATTAGAAAATCTTTTGCATGCTTATCACTTCAAATTACCCGGGAAAGATTCGACCATACCCCAAAATGGTATAACTTTTCCAAATCCTTAAAAAAAAAAAAAAAAAAAAAAAAAAAATCAAGTTAGGATTTTCCTATAAAAGGGGGAATAATCCCTCATTAGTAACTCACAACTTTGCTCCTCACTCCAATCCAATTTTCTAGTTCTTTGAGGCACTTATACTTCTGTTTGATATCCCCAGCTTGCTCGGCATCATGGCCACTCCATCATTCAGGCGATGGTACATTGTCACTCCCCATGCAGTAGAGGTAACACCCTTCTACCAGAAAGTCATGCAAGAATTCTAAGCGAATATAGGTCCTCCACTACAGGAACTACCTCGCTGCATAAGATTCTTTGTACCCAAGGCATCCCTCCAGATAGCCTTAAGCCATGTCCCAAATATTGCTAAGTACCTGGACGCAAAGTTGTTCGCATGCCAGACTATATGACCATGACTATGAACATGAGAAGATACTTCTCCTACAAAGCTGCCTTAACCATATTCATGTTTCATAGAGCCCAGACACAACTAGGAAAACCTTCCATTTTGAGTATAGAACAACCCCTTGGCTCCACATGAGAAGACCATCCACTCCTTCAGTACAAAGGCTCGGCAACAGAAGAGGAAGAAGGTGAAGAAGAAGATGATGATGGCATCGAAGACATTAGAAAAATAGACTCCGGCGAAGAGCAGCGCCAAGAAGAGCAAGAGATCCGCAGCTTCGATGCAGACTTGCAAACAATGTGAATAGCCCCACCACTTGGGTTAGGCATCACAAGCCTAACTCCCATCATCATGGGAGGCCAAGAATACCCTCCTCTATGATATCAAGAATCTCCCCGAATGCAGAGATTGGGAATACAGAGTAGATGAGCTCCTACATCTCCTGTGGCGCAACTACACCTAGATAACTTCATCGATCGAGAGATACAGGTTTCAGTTGATATACGTGAGTCGGTATCATACGTAGGCCAAACCACCACAAACCTATAGACCTATAATAGGATCAGGCAGATGATGACCCAATATGAGTTTATTGCAATCCAAGAACGAATGCGTATAAGAGGGAAGACAACAAGTGCACTTCAACTGAGCTCTTCCTCGATGGCACCTATCCCTAGCTACTGGGGACGAGCAATCAACCTAACTCACCTCATAACTCAACTTGCAGACCACAGGGAAATGATCACAATTCCACTGGATGACTACATAGGCAGACCCAGGTCAAACAGAGGAACAGAGACAGAAGCCTGGCAAGGAGGACAAGATAAGGCCCTCAGATACTACCTGCCAGTTCTCACCGATGGCAAGATAGCAGTGATCCATCGACAGTTCAGCTCGCGCAAGGAAGAAGCCATATCCATGTTAATTACACTCTCGGCCTTCGATAAGCATGCAAGACTTCAACAGAGCGTCGATCATGTCATACTAATCAAGAGATCCATAGCCTTAAGCATCTTTGACTTCGTAGTTCCTTACCATCGGTCTGGCAGGTTAGCAGTTACTGCTACCTATACCTCATATAGGAGAGTCGAAGAGTTTGTAACAGCTATGCAAGGAGGAACCATGAACTTGGGACGTATAGTTGGTACAACCCAAGTAACGAAGTTTTTAGAAGATCATCCAAATTATCGGTGATCATGTGAGTGTTATTATAACTTTTATATTACGTTAATATATCAAATATCAATAAAATATAAGATCTTTTGTCTTGCATGATAAATGCTCTTTTGATATATTTTGTCCGAACAATTATATCATTAAACAATGAATGCAACAACAAACAATACTCAGATTAAGAGTTATAATTTAATGTATGCAGCTAGAACAATTAGGACCGCTGAGCAAAACCGTCGACATAGGAACGAGAAAACACCAGCCCAACAATCCCATGTCTGAAAGTTTTTTTAACAGAATTTGTAATGTTAGTAATTGACATAACAAGTGGTGTGAAAGCTTGACAAAAATAACCTTAATTTATCATAACAAACAATTGGTTACTTTAAAATTTAGTTTAATTTAACCCTATCGTCTGAAGGTACCCTTAGACGGTTTGAACAGAGGCGACGAGGCTTCAGCACAACGGTAGTCTTTTAGAAGACTACACTAATGGGCAAAATGGATGTCTTGAAGGCAGCTCCAGCACTGTAGTCTTTTAGAAGTCTGCCATTAGACGTTTTGAACAACGGTGACTGGAAAAACACTCGTCACACCAAGTTTAGTCCAATCTTTAAAATATATATTCTGGGTATATATTAGCATGTACTTAAAA
This sequence comes from Isoetes taiwanensis, assembly GCA_021234155.1. Taxonomy (NCBI): domain Eukaryota; kingdom Viridiplantae; phylum Streptophyta; class Lycopodiopsida; order Isoetales; family Isoetaceae; genus Isoetes; species Isoetes taiwanensis. Next base: position 10,357,938 of record JAJEKV010000026.1, on the reverse strand, counting down.
TATCTCAAAAACCCACATAAGCAAAGGTTTGCCCTATAGGGGCAACCAAAAAACTTATTAGCGGTTCCAAAAAAAAAATGCCAAGAACGAATATAACTAAATTACAAACAAGACCCTACAACCAAGCAACCTATTTTCAACATCTTCGCAACAATAATAATACAAAGTTTAAATTATCCGTGGATCCTGGCCGCACACGCAACGGCAAATCATTGAGCTCAGCCGTGCATCCAACGGCGGAAATTGATAAGGGCGGTGACGTGGAAAGCCAGAAGACGTGAGATTCACAAATTCGTGTGACCGAGAAACGGTGGAAAAACTTTGACCGGTCCGTCAAAAATAGCCGGTTAGTTAGCCGGTCCAAAAAATCGAAGCGCAACCGGGAATATATATCCTTTGTAAAGGGCAAAGAGCCCACCCTCTCTACCTCCTTTTCTCTTCGGTGGTGCAGAGCAGAGTGTTTAGCAGTCAGCGGCGGCGGCGCGGCCCTAAGCGCTGCTTGCCGGATCGGCCTCTTCCCTGCCGGATTCCCGCATTGCTTTGCAGGTAAGCTCCCTATTTGTATCCCTGTTTTTTTCTCTTTCGATTTTGCATCTGGGTTTTATAGATTTTGCATCTTGGTTTATTTTGTAGATTCAGATCTGTTTTCGTCATGTTAGCTCTCTCGTTTTGTTTGTTTCCGCTGCTTTATCGAATGATTCCTTGAATGGCTGAGACAGAAGTTGTTTTCTTCTTGTCTTTTACGCGTTTATGTGTGTTCTGGCTATGTCCTGATGTGTTTTGTGAATTGAAACGATGTACTTTTTGCTTTGTCAATGCTCATTGCGTGATCTAATCTTTGTGAGTGCTGATACAGATGTTACAGTCTATATGTAGTCGGTGTTTGGAAGTGTTTTTTCTGTATTTTTTCTGAATATTGTTGTTAGGGACAGTGCAACAATTATGTTTGGAACTAAGAGATATATATGTAAAAAACTTCTAGACAAATAGGTTCGAATGTCATTTGCAAACAGTTGGGTAATCGAGTATCTAATGCCATGTGTTCTTTAGTTTACAAGATGGAGCCTGCGAGGGAGAGGAGGCTTTATGCCCCTACAGTGGCACAGAAAATCTATGGGTCTTCATTTTTGGCATCAAAGCTTTCTCCTAGCTATGATGTCTGCAGGGAACACTCATCTAATTATTTTCCAAGCAACGCTCATTTACTGTCAAGCCCATTGAGAAAAACTGCTGCAGTTTCTGAAATGAACATCTCTGTGCCTGCTATTTCTGCATCTCCAGTTTTCGTTCCTGCTGCATCGGAGAAGGGTCCATATGGATTTATGATCGATTTCCTCATGGGAGGGGTGTCTGCAGCTGTATCAAAAACTGCTGCTGCTCCTATTGAGCGTGTTAAGTTGCTCATCCAAAACCAAGATGAGATGTTGAAAACTGGCAGGCTAGACAGGCCCTACAAAGGTATTGGAGACTGCTTCACTCGTACAATGAAGGATGAGGGTGTTATTGCTTTGTGGCGAGGAAACACAGCTAATGTCATCCGTTACTTCCCTACTCAGGTAAGATCAATCCCTTGAATTATTACTTCCTACTCAATCAAAGTAGCATGTCAGAGTGTTAATTCACATGTCATACTAGTCCCTATTTTAATCTGATCATTGTATCGGACTGGTCTGATATTTCTCTGAAGCTAAAACTGTAGTGTAGATGTCTTAGAATAATTTATTATACCATGTCTTAATTGGTGCATTTCTTTTTTTCTATTTAATTCCGTGCTTCTTGCTTGCAGGCACTTAACTTTGCATTCAAAGACTACTTCAAAAGACTTTTCAATTTCAAGAAAGACAGGGATGGATATTGGAAATGGTTTGCTGGAAATCTTGCATCAGGAGGAGCTGCTGGAGCTTCATCACTGCTGTTTGTTTACTCTCTTGACTATGCCAGAACAAGGCTTGCAAATGATGCTAAATCTGCTAAGAAAGGAGGAGAACGCCAGTTCAATGGTCTTCTTGACGTGTACAAGAAAACCTTGGCAACTGATGGTGTTGCTGGTTTATATCGTGGGTTCAACATATCTTGTGCAGGAATTATTGTTTATCGTGGGCTGTACTTTGGAATGTATGACTCGCTGAAACCTGTACTCCTTACAGGCGACTTAGAGGTTAGTTACTGCTGGGACTAGCTTGAATTGCTTATTTTTTATTAATTCTTGTCTGATATGCTTTGTGTTTTTTGTTTCAGAAAAACTTTTTGGCTAGTTTTCTGCTGGGATGGGGTATTACAATTGGTGCTGGTCTTGCATCTTATCCCATTGACACTGTTAGGAGACGTATGATGATGACGTCAGGGGAGGCTGTGAAGTACAAGAGCTCTCTTGATGCATTCAAGCAAATTGTTGCAAAGGAAGGTACAAAGTCTCTTTTCAAGGGAGCTGGTGCAAATATCCTGAGAGCTGTGGCTGGAGCCGGAGTGCTTGCTGGTTATGATCAGCTCCAGTTAATCTTCTTTGGAAAGACCTATGGCTCAGGTGGTGGAGGCTAAAGCCTTGCTCTTCCTTGGATAATAACGAAAAAAGTCCTGGAATCAAGCAGAAGCCTAAGTCATTGCTTCTGAATTTTTGTTTTGTTTCTTTCTTTCTTCCCGATCAGTCATAACATGTCGACATTTTTTGAATGAGATTCTTTCATTCTTGCTTTTTCTAAAACAAGTGTCGAATTGTTTCGACATTTTGAAGTGATTTACTTTAACTGATGCTTATTCGTTGAATATGCAGTTAAATAAAAAAGCATTATGTTGGAAATTGTTTTTCCTAAATTCTGCATTTTTCTCTTTAGGCTTAAGCAGCTTCTTTTCTCCAAATTCAATTTTTAGGTGTTTTTTTGTTCAAAATTTGTCCTATATGCCCTTTCGTTTCCTCTTTCTAACAATGCAGAACGGTTAAACCAAATGCTTCTTCCAATGCAAGGTTTTTGCAAGGGACAAAATTGCCTTTCCATCATTTAGGCTTGGCCCTTCGTTTAGGTTTTTCGGTTTTTGTATGATTTTTGTAATTGTAAGATAAATTTGTTGATTTTGTAATAATATAGTACTTGGTTATTTGTATCACTTTCTTTATTGTGAATATTTTTATTAGCAATTTAGGACCCTTAGATTATGGAAAATTCCATATGGAATCTTCCACATTCATGGTCTAAAAGCTTCTGCAAATTTAAGAGTGCAACGAATGGCAATGTAAGCTGATGGTTTAAGCCCTTAGAACCATTGTCCAAGCAACCATGTAACAGTCCTGGGCACTTGATGGCCAGTACACAAACTATACACATGCATAAGATGCATGGAGTATGAGTTCAGGGTTTTGTCTCTTTGGAGAAATTGTTGCAAAGCATAAAGGCAGGGAGCATGGGCAGTTTTAAAGCTCGAACTTATGAAGCATCATATGTCAGCAACCCAAGATCCTGTTCAGGTGATTTTTCTTTTTTTGGAAAGGTATTCAAGTAAGCTCTTCGAATTGGGTCTGATCAAGCCGACGCTCATCCTATGAGAAAGTTATGACAGAAATTGTGATGTTGGGTCAGAATTGTTTGCACTATGTATATTCTTCTGCAGTTTAATTCTTGGTCCGTGCATGAAGGAATTCTCTGGAGAAAGCTTTGAGGAGGCAAGAGCTTGGAGACATTAAGAAGGCCGGAGCTTGAAGAGACTGCATCAATCTTCTTATCAGGTGGGGTTTCAGTCTATTTGAGATTTCATAGACCGCGGATTGAGTGTAAACATGATGTAGATGATGACTTTGGGGTTACGAAGTAATCAAAGGTGATTCACGACCTGGATTGAATAGGCTTTCTAATGTCTAGTGCTCCTTGAGATTGGCAGGGTTTATGGATTCGAATCGAACGCCCGTGGTAAATGATGAAATCAAAGCCATAGGATTGAATCAAGAATGTGGCTTTTGTCTCAGGAAGACTACAGTAAATCTAGGGTTAATTCTATGGGCTTGATTTAATTGTCTGCTGTAAGTTATTAAGTAGAAAGGGAAAAACTCGAATCGGAGTTCAATTCATGACTCTTACTCCAACTCGAATCGGAGTTCAAAGACCTTATGGGAAGATTTGGGCACGGCTAGATCCGGCCAAAATATCATAAAGATGGGTCGAAATTACTCCTGGAAGGCCAATTGGCTGAATCAAGGGTTTTTGAGGCATGATCAAGAGCTATATGGAAGAGTCCAAATTGTTAAAGAAGCAAGGAAACAGATCGTAATTGAGTATGTAGGGTCGTTTTGGGTTTTGGAATGGCCGATTTGCCATTAGCTTCTCCAGATCAGCCAAATTGGTGCTAGAAAAAGGCTCAAAGAGAACCTCCAATAGATCTTAAGCTGACATAAGCCTGACACTATATTAGACGTCATCATTGGTCACTGGGGTGACTTCCATTGTGTCAAGATCATGACAAAAAAAATTATCATAAATGTTGACACTAATAGAGTTTCCAACAAGCTTACAACACGTATAATGACAAATTAACATCACTTATTATAGCAATTTAGCATTCTTGTTATTTCAAGAATGTTAAGAATGTTAATGTCTTGTGACAAGAATCTCATTGTGACTTATGACGAGTTTTTCATCAATAGTAAGTAACTAGTAATGGTGCCCAGCGTTGCTGGGTATAAGTTAGAAACTTGTAAATGATAGGCCAGCAATGCTCCTAAGTCAGAAGGTGTTGAACTGCCCTTTGAAGGCTAGATGCTTTTCATTTTTCAAAACTTATGCAATATCATTTGTAGAATGCAATAATAGTTCGTAATAGGGTGTGCATAATAGGGTGTCCATGGAGGTTGAAGTCAAGGTGCAAAGGTTACCTTGTTTGTTATATTATGTAATTATAAAGGGCCATTTCTAGTGGCATCAAGATTCAAATTTTAATAGATCATAGTAGAACGCCCAGCGTTGCTGGTCTAGAAAGCTGCTATTGGACATAATGGTCTTGTAGTCTGATGATTGTTGGTTATGAATATAGGATTTGTAATCCAAGCTAATAAGGTGCCTTTTGGGACATTTTAGTTTTGGCATCATAGGGAACGTTCTTTAAAACAGATGATCCAAGCGTATCATTTTATGTTTTTTCTGAATCTAGGCATAACTCTAAGGGATGCTCAGTGCCATCGGGCTCCAAGGGGTGCCAGCCCAAGGGGTGATCGGTGTGGCCGGGCTCATATCAAGCTTTCGCAGTATATCGAAGGTCATAAGAGGTGCTCGGTGTCACCGGGCTCTAATCGGATGTCGCTAGGCTCTTATCAGGCTTTCATAGTAATGACTTATATTGAAACATTTATTAGAGGGAGTTGTGTCCCTTATATTGAAACATTTATTAGAGGGAGTATATACGTCATTATGCAAGGATTTTATAACTGGGTGTTCTCAAAGGCAAGGTGCTAGGTAATAATTTGCTCCTTAACTTTTTAGGGTACATTGTACAAATGATGATGTGGAAACAATCATCTTTTATCTCTTTTCTCATCAAAAGTTGTAGATGCACCACCGCTCTAACAAATTATGCATTTTAAAACACCCGTAATTTTATAGTAATTCGCACCGGGTATTACGTTATCCAGAAAAAAGTCTGATAACAGAAACTAAACAATAAAGTAGGCTAGGCAAAAACAAAATTCTCTTGGCATTCCAATAATATACGGGATGCTCATTACATCTGATTTTTGATGTCTCATTTTCACATGCCGATGCCAAGCATAAAATTTATTCTGGCCTTGATCTCTCCTCGGGCACGTTTTATTGCTTGAAAAAGGGTGCCCATTGAACTGTTACAAACTCTAATAAGGCTCACATGGCTTCCGGTATGAAGCACCTGCATACACAACCTTTTCTCCAAGCTCCTCTTCAATGTGCAACAACTGAGACACATCGCAAATTTTAGTCAAAACAAAATTATTTTCAGACGAATTTTACCTCCTAGTCTATGGAATACAATACAAACCTGGTTGTATTTTGCAAGTCTCTCTGATCTGCAAGGAGCGCCAGTCTTGATCTGACCCTGCAACAAAACCTCATTCAGGATTATATTACCAAGGCAGAATTAGTCTTTATAGTGCTTACAGTTGCCAAGCCAACAGCAAGATCAGCTATGAAAGTATGTTCTGTTTCTCCACTGGAAAAGCAGTGCAACTCTCATTAAAGTATGATGAGAATTAGATCTTGCGAAATAAAAATATAATATGCAAAAACATATCATTCAACATGTCAAAAATACAGAATAATGGCATTGCTTTTGTGGTCAAAGCATTCAGAATGATGGCCCATACCTGCGGTGACTTGTCATCACACCCCATCCAGCCTTTTTGGAGAGCTTTACAGCTTCAATACTCTCCGTGACTGAACCTATTTGGTTAACCTTCTGTTGCATCAGTGTGCTAAGTTCATAACTTGTTTTTACTGTCTAAACATGACAATAAGACATAAGCACGACAATAAGGCATAAATTGGAAAGCATAAAAAGTTTGAGACAAATCCAATGAAGCAAAAGGTTTTAGTTTATATCTAGTTGGCGGGATAATCTATAAGAATTAAAGTAATGATCCATAAAAGAATTTGGAAGCATGAAACTTATATTTACCTTCCCTGAAAAGTTAAAAGAGCCGAAATACTTTCTGGAGACAATACTTGAGGCAGTTCAAGTTGCTATACGTTCCAACTTTCATACAGCTGCTAAGGACCTGCAAAAACTATAAGCATAACTTCTTCTAGAATGTACAGACCCTTGCACAAACAAAAACCAAAATACCTTTGCCTGGATACTGTGACAAACTGTGTTATGCTCTGAACTGCAGAAATGACTCTGCAAAAAGCCGATATTGTATAATGTCAGCCTGAGATACGATCAGCCTTCAACATTTCGAACATGTCCAAGCCACCATTTGGAGCAATGCGAAGCCTTCTGATCCCAAACAAAAGCAAAGATCCTCTGGTAAAACACCATGCAAATACTACCATTCCTTCATGTGCCTTGATTCAGATCATGTGCCATAGCCTCTGCCCGCAGGAAAGCAAATCGGCAAGGCAGTGGCTGCCGAATGCCATCAAATCCACAGTATCCACCGAAAGAATAGGTAACCCAGAGATTGTTCCAGAAGATGCGTTCTGGAGGAGGAGCTAGCAGCTCGAAGGTGCTACTGCCGCCCTCGCTAACCCTAGCCAAAAAAAAAAAAAACCATGTTATTTTAAAGAATCTGACATGGCATCATCTTCTCCATTGATTTCATCAAATCTGGGCCGCCCAAATTAGGGCTGGGTCCAACACTTACACAATAACATTATAATATAAGATGATTAGTGACAAGCTTTGTATTAAACATTGCGTCCAAATTACAAGAAGAGAATAACAAACTTCATGCACACCATTTGTAAAATAGTAGAATAGAATAGAATATGATTTTATCGTCCACGAAGACCAACTGGCCTACCCAAGTACAAAGAGAGAGCAGCAGGTGTATTACTACCAGGATTAAAAAACCCCCCGCCCCGAAGGGTTTTCGGGGGAAAAACCTTAGTAGCAATAAGGATGCTGACATACTGCACAGTTATATACATAATCACAAGTAGAGCTGAGGTTAATGTCGGACAGGGGGGCATAACTGAGTCCGCGTATCCATTACCTCCCGGAGGTACGATCCCAACAAGCCTACGAGAGGCCGTTTCGGTAGCTCATGCAAGGCGATGGGGCACAACTAACCGAGCATACCGAGCCCGGATATGCTCGTACGCCGGACAGGCCTGGAGGGCATGACTTTCATCCTCAATGGCGTCCTGTTGACAAAGACCGATGACTCTGTCCTCACGCGGCTCCCGAATCCATCTCCGTGTCTCAATGCGGAGGTGGTGTGCACCTGTCGCGAATGGAAGCAATCACCCCGCGGCTTTTCATGGGTAGATGGGTGCGCAGTAGTGGTGTGGGCCCCTCGTGAGCATGGGATTAACTCGCTTTGTCGATAATTTGCCACCTTGACATGTGACAGGGGCCTCTGCATCCCAAAGCCCGCCATGAAGCAAGCATCAAAGTCTTTGCTTCAAGGCGTAGCGTTCCTTCGGTGTATGCACTGGTCCACATCGTGCCTGCACATTCCATAGCGAGAACCACCGGGCTTGCTTGTCTTTCCAGCGTGCTTTGAGTCGCCGGGCCCATCGCCCTTGCCAAAGCAAGATTGGGCAGCCGGGCTTCATCCATAGCCACCACCTTACGGAAGTAAATAATGTGACGTTCCAAATGCAGCCCTCTCAGAATGGAAGGAAGCCCGTCTCTGGAGCAAGATCTGATATGGGACCGTGGATTTCACTCCCGGTGCCCTGCCAAGAAGGCCTTCACGACTGCTCTAGATCATTCCAAGTGGTGAGGGATATCACTTGGCCCCCACACTTCTCCCCATAGAGGAGGACCGGTTCAACCAAGGCCACGAACAAGTGTGCTTGGTGACCCCATGCATACTGGCTTCTCTTTGTGGATTTGTTGTTTTGCATTGCATACGGGGCTTTCCCGACTGCGGTGACCCGTAACCCCGATGGATGCATCCCGGTGTGTGGTAGTAGCAAACTCAATGCCCAAATACTTATAAGACTGAGCCACCTCCACTACCTGCCCCTGGTAAGTGAATGAGGGAAGGCGTGGGTGCCGGGATGATGGGACCAGCAGCACCCTTGTCTTGGCCAAGTTAACTCTCATGTCAGTGAATTGGCAGAAAGTGTCCAAAGCATCCAGGTGGCGTTGCATGTCCTCTGGGGTATATGCGAGCAGGTCAACATCATCAGCATATATGAGTTGCCGGATTATGTGGTGCATCAACTGAGTGCCTCCCCCCCGTGCTCAGCTAGCCATTCTTCTAGCTGGTCAATGTACAAGCCGAAGAACGTCGGGGATAGAGGCAACGTATAGAGCCGTCCCCTTCAACTTCTGGCCCTGACGCAGGATGGCCACCCGCTCTGGCACGCTCTCAACTGTGAAGATGACAACCCGGGGGCGATCAGGGCGCTGAATTCCATGACGACTCGCCTTTCCAATGGTCACAGGTGCTGGGAACATCATCCGGTCCAAGATCTGTGTTTGGAGTCGGGAAGTGAGATGTTCTCCCGACTCCCTCCGCCTCGCACTACCACATTGGCGGCTCCTGCGTCTCTGTTCACGAGTTCGGCGGGGGCCGCACTGTGTGTTGGTTGAGGTGGGCGCAGGCATGGGCCGTGGCCGGGCCCGGGTGGTGGCGGCCCGGCGCGGATCTGATGTGTCCGCGGCATGTGTTCCGTGTTGACGCCCCGTAGGTTGGTGGGTTCGCTGGGTTGGTGTGTTCTTTGTTTGTGGTTTGTGTTCTCCGGGTCCGGAGCTCGGCTCTTGCGGGGCGTTGTCATGTCTTGCCATCTCCCGCGTGCAATGGCGGAGTTGCTCATGTGCCTCCGGCATGGAGGCCCTTGCCTTCTTTGGCAGCGGCGCCCAGCTCTCCTGTAGCTCCCGTCTAGTGCTAAATCCTTACTCGGCTGGGATTACGCTTTGGCTAGCTTCCAAAGCGGCTGGAATCACTTGTCTCCGCAGTGGCCCTCCCCAACCTCCTCGGCGGGGAGGCGGCATGTGCTCCGATGCCGTGGCCTTAGCCTCCTCAACCTCGGCACGGATCCGAGCCGGGGGTACGAGTGTCCTGGCATACCCGGTTCACATCTGCGTCCCCAGCTTCCATAGCTGCCAACACGGTGTCTACAGCCCCCTCATATGCATAAGCTCCTGTTGGTATTCTTTACGTCAAATTGTAGCAAGTGGATGCTATCATGCGCACAGCCGTGCGCGATCCTCCAATTACGTGATTCGCCGCGTTTTACGGCACCAAGCGCTGCGCAACATCGAGATGTTATGTTCTCCACCTCTGTCAGGAGGCCTGCAAGGCGTGCACTGTTGGCCTCAACCCTCGCCTGGATGCGGCTCCAAGGTTCGACTGACGGATTGCCTGTGTGGCCCGCCTGTCGGGTCGACTGGGCCTTGGCTCGGGCCTCGCTCTTCATGGAAGACGTCTCTCCCTCTGCCCGAGGCCTCTTCCTTGGTGGCCCCGCTTCATGGTCTTCCCCAGAGGGCTCTGCCTGCGTGGGGTCAACCGGTGGTTGGTGTGTTTGGGCCTTCCCAGGATGGGTTGGTGTGGTCTGAGGTAGCTCACCAACCAAGTGTGGGTCCACACACGGGACTGTGTCTGTGGCCATGACTTGGGGTATGACTTGGGCGACGACTCCTGGATATCTGGTGTGTACCGGCTGCCACAAAAACCCTAGCACACAGCCCGGAAAAGTGCAGATTTGAGCACTGAAACAAAGACAAGCATGCAGGTATCATACACCATTGGAAAGCTCTCTGAACCAGCTTTCCAACAAGCCCAAGCACATGGCGGATGTGAGAGATACAGTCCGTCGAAGTGTCTACCGATTGCCACAGAAACCCTAGCACACAGCCCGGAAAAGTGCCAATTTGAGCACAGAAACAAAGCCAAGCATGCAAATACCATACACCTTTGGAAAGATCTCTGAACCAGCTTTCCAACAAGCCCAAGCACATGAAAATCTGACACCGGATGCGAGAGATATGACCGATCAAAATTCTGCCGCAAGACGAGACCAATCGAATACTTACTAAAACATACGTCAATCCCTATATTGGTGTCGGACTTTCATCAACAACACCATCAGGAACTAGGGTATGAATTAGTAAAACATTCTCGTAACCTTCAATAAGAGTACAACACACACCTTTCAACACCGCGTGGCCAAGGCCAACAACGGCATCAGGCGAGGGCTATACTTCTCAAAGAAGGAAGAAGAAGGGCTGCCACAAAAACCCTAGCACACAGCCCGGAAAACAGCAGATTTGAGCACTGAAACAAAGACAAGCATGCAGGTATCATACACCGTTGGAAAGCTCTCTGAACCAGCTTTCCAACAAGCCCAAGCACATGAAAATCTGACATCGGATGTGAGAGATACAGTCCGTCGAAGTGTCTACCGGTTGCCACAGAAACCCTAGCACACAGCCCGGAAAAGTGCCAATTTGAGCACAGAAACAAAGCCAAGCATGCAGGTACCATACATCATTGGAAAGATCTCTGAACCAGCTTTCCAACAAGCCCAAGCACATGAAAATCTGACACCGGATGTGAGAGATATGACCGATCAAAATTCTGCCGCCTTCAGAGAGCAGCTGAGCGCCAGAGGAAATGTGCAACGTAACATCATGCCAAATGTATATATTTGACCTAATTATGTGTTAATGTCTATGTGTTAATGTTTTTTTGTGTCCATTAGATGAAGGTATGATGTCTAGAATATGCCAGATCAAGGCTCTTGGAATTTACACGTCACACCCCCGTATAGCACAACGCTCCCCATACGCCACATACAGGTATAAAAATACATTTGCAAATCTGAAATACAATGCCATCAACCACTGGCAAGGCAAGAAAATGTTTTTGCACTTAGTCCAGAAGCTGCCAGAAGCTGCACAATCTCTCAGAGCACAATCTGCCTGAAGCTGCACAATCTAGCAGACCTGGTAACAAGCACCAGGGATGAAAAACGTTCTCGCAAATTCAAAGGCCAATGGAAGGAAGCATGAAAGACGATATAACAGGCCGAAACTGCTTCCTACAACCGAAATGGAAGCAATTAGAACCGCTCGCCTACCTAACAGCAATCCTCATTCTCTTCTCACCAAAACAGAAATGTTCATGGTAGAAATCAACCCCGGCAGAAGCAACTCCCAGAAATCATTCGAAAATGTTTATTGAGAAAGTTCCGACGAAGTTTCGAGAAAACAAAAATCTTCATGGCATGAATGAGCTCCGAGAAATAAACTCCGGCATAAGCAGCAAAACCGGAAGCAATAGGGAAGAAAACGCCAAGATCGTAGAAGCAAGAAGAGGCCGCTTTGCGGCGCAGAACCACCATTTGCATGCGCCTCAAATCGTCCTACCCAAGACGTCGCTTCACAAACCGCTTCCTACAACCGAAATGGAAGCAATTAGAACCACTCGCCTACCTAACAGCAATCCTCATTCTCTTCTCACCAAAACAGAAATGTTCATGGTAGAAATCAACCCCGGCAGAAGCAACTCCCAGAAATCATTCGAAAATGTTTATTGAGAAAGTTCCGACGAAGTTTCGAGAAAACAAAAATCTTCATGGCATGAATGAGCTCCGAGAAATAAACTCCGGCATAAGCAGCAAAACCGGAAGCAATAGGGAAGAAAACGCCAAGATCAGAATGAGAAGAAGCAAAATCAGAAGCAAGAAGAGGCCGCTTTGCGCAGAACCACCATTTGCATGCGCCTCCAACTGTCCGGCCGCCTGCATCAGGCTGCTCTTAGCAGCCCCCGTGAGGCCAACAAATGCTATTTCCGACCATGCAGAGCAGGGGGGAAAAAAAGGAACGACCATAGGAAAAAAATTTGCAGTCCCCCTTTTTCCGCCAGACCTACGCCCAAATCTTAGGAAAGACAAATTTCGGCGACGTAATGACCTAATTTGAACATTCATTGCAACAAATTATAGTGCTCCAATGTACTGCAACAATAAATTTTCCAACAATGCAAAAAATGATTAAATTATATGGTTTAAAGAGAAAGGAACTCATTCTCATTATTAATTACCAACCAGAGTCATAATCAACACAGAAATATAGCTTTATGTTTTTCATCTTGTCATAAATTTCAATTGCCTCCATTCATTAAGCAGCAATTACATCTTTTAACTTTAAGATTATCTCCATTTTAGAATTATCTTGAATGTCTTCAACTTCATTTCCTTTGCTTCCATTGCTGTCGTCCTCCTGATTAGTTCAATGCAAACTTAGCTCTAAATTCAACAATTTTGATATAAGTAAATTGCATTAAAACCATATGGAACAATGAAATTTCACGCCTTTTCGCTATTAGTTATCAGAGTCACTATCAATGTAGGCATACTGCATGAATGTAAAATTTATATAAATTAGATAAAAAATAGTATGCCCACTTACCATGTTCATAACTCCTTTCCCTTCTTGGATTTCATCTTAAAACTGATACTTGGGCTTGTTCCTTTGACATGGTCCAACGCTCTATGTTGTAATTAAAAAAAAAAACTCATATTAAGATTTCTAAAAACATCTTAAATGCAATAGTCAACAATTTTACTCTTTTTAAGAACAATGCAAGCTTTCCAAGTGCTCCAATTCCAATTTCATATTTACTTAATATGTAAGAAATTATGGAATCTAAAGTGAGACATAAATAATGATCTGTCTGGTTTTTATGAGTCAAATAATCACAAACTTATTCAATTTGATATTAGTAGCAACAAGGTTAGCGGACAATCATTCTAGATGTTAGCCTAATGTTGATGTTACCACCAACAAGCTCATTCTAGATAACAATCAGGTTACAGAGCTAGGGTTTATCCATAAATACTATCAATCTGTTGAGCTAATCCACATTTCAACGGAGCAGATGTTACATAATATCTAGAGGAAAATAGCATTGTGGATAGTGTAATTTATGAAAATCTATATAAGGTAACCCTAATGGATGGAGAAACAATGGCAGTGAAGAAGCTATGGAGATGGCTTAAATTGGATCTAATTCTGACCATGAGTTTATAGCCGAAATAGAAACCCTAGGCAAGATCAGACACAGAAATATAGTAAATTCTTTTCTGTGCGGCTCTAGTATAGATTCAGATCTTCTGGTGTATGACGCAATGGCAGGCTGGCAGATGCCTTGCATGGTCCAAACTGTAAGTTCTTAAACTGGCAAAACAGATTCAGGATTGCCCTTAAACTGCAAAAACTTTTGCATATCTGCATCATAGATGTCAGCCACCAATTCTGCGTAAAGATGTAAAATCAAGGAATATTCTTCTTGTGAGCAGATTTTGGACTTGGATTATCCTTCATATTGATGACCAAAATTTCTTTGGAGCGTAACTTTCAGATTACTGGTCTAGGCCACATGTATTGTCGGCATGCTTGGCGGCAAGAAGCAGTACACTTAACTGAACATAAAGACACTAACGAACTACTAGCTATATTTAACTCAACTTAAGTACACTAGTGGACTGCTAGCTAAATTCCATATGGAATCACAGCATAGAGATGTTCAATGATATTTGTTAAAGAGCTGACTAGGGAACCATTAAGCTTCAGTACACCTAACGAAAGAGCTTTACCATTGAAAGAGGTTTATAATGCTCTAGTCCAACTTTTGCTTGCTAGACAATTGTTTAAAGATGTCAGCAAGAGCAAATATTCTAAGAAAATATAACTAAACAGAGGGATAGATAAATACCTTGGCTTTCTCTATTTAGATCTTTTAACACCTCCAAAAAGCTAACTTGCATGCTGGAGTTATGTAAAACAAACATGAGAAGCCAGCGGAGGAGATTATGGTTAAAAAGAATGTAACAGAAATACTCATCAGGCTAGTTCGGTCCACTGACCTGCATAGAATTAAAAAACAATGGTTGCACTAGCACGGTCTGCAATTCGGCCCTGGCTATTTGCACGAGGAGCAGCAAAAAAAAAAAAAATTATTTCGAATGAGTTCAGAAAACGCTAGCAAAGAAAGCCCAGTACATACAAAACAAAACAAGATGTACCTCGGCCATAGCCAGAGCCGCCAAATCGTTGCCTGTCACCACCAAAGGGTCTTCCACTCTAAGCTAATGCCGGATTTGAAGACGGGTTATTGCCGAAACAGTTTCACCAAGCTCTCTCTTGAGGAAATTCGCAGCTCCCACCATAGTCGAAGAACTCGAACCCTAAGTTCGAGTTTCCTTGGGATGCCGGTTCTTTGGGCAACACACTTCGCGCCCACGGCACATTGGAATTGGAAATCTTTATCCTCTTCCACATAGAGACCATTAAGATTGAAATTGAAAATCTTTATCCTCTTCCACGTAGTAGAGACCATTAAGGTTTGCTATAGATGATTTGCAAGGTTTTTTCAATGGTTTGGAATTGGGCTTTTTTTGTTGAACGGTTTGGAATGGCTTTTTTTTTCTGTTAATGTTGGACATAGTAAATTTTTGGAAAGCAACTTGTTTCCTTTTTTATCACGGCCGATTCATGCATCCGCCCTGATTTCCAAATCTTGGGCTGCGTGCTCATGGGGTGCAGAAGATTGCCATGGTCCCCAAGATTGCAGTAGTCGCTCATCTGCTTTTTGCTTTAGGTTGTGTCTCCAGATTACTCTGGACAGAGCCTGGGTTTTGGTTTCATGGGGGTTTTGAGGAGCACACAAAATAAGTCTCGCCATTTAGAAAGGGTTTTTTCTGTTGTTGTGGAGTTGCATGCATTATTGGTATTCTTGCCTCAGATTCCATTGAGAATATTTATCTCAATTTTAATTTCGAATGCACAACCACTTTAGATTTGTATTTTGGATTTTGTTCCGGCTGAAGATGCAATGGTTGCTTGGAGGCAGCTCAATCCGAGCTCCATTCCAGACACAAACCTTGCCTGCTTGTCACGCCTCTATACAGTGGCGGCAGCTAGCTGCTGGTTTCTTGCTGTTGGATTATGGCTGCATGTGTTGGGTTCAGGCTCAGGCTTGATCGAACCACTGACATGTGCATGTATTTGCACATTTTGGTGTATCCATCGTTTATACGTGATAATCCAATTTTGTGCTTAATTATGACCCAATATGGGATTATTTTTGGATGAACAATAAAACAAATTTATAAGATGGCACAAGGGATTGGCTTGGTCACTAAATTTCATATAGTATGGATGGTATATATATATATGATTAATCATGTAAAGAATGTTTGGACTACAACAAAATGGAAAGTGGGTCGCTCAAATGATTTTGGTGATGCCACGTGGCATTCGCCAATATCACAGAATGGAAATAGGGCGGACGATTCCGCTCAGCTGGTAGCTAACAGGTAACTCAGCCGGTCTTCGAGTTTGCTTCAAGATCATCTGCAAAGCTTCGGTTCTTCATCTGCAAGGCTTCGGCTCCAAGGTTCTTCATCTTCAAGGTCCTCCATCTATAAGGCCCGGTTCCATCTTCAAGGTTTCGGCTCCTCCATCTGCAAAGCCCGGCTCCTTCATCAGCTACATATAGATCTTCATACAGATCTTCATAGACTGATCTTCATAGGCAAATCCGGCGATAGTTTTGATGGCTCCCACTTCTCCATTTTGTAGGGGAAGGGGAGCCCCTGCTTCCCTTCCCCTATACAAATTTGAAGATCACATAAGTATTGGCAATTGCTTACGCTTTAGCAATAATGATATATAGAATTATACCATATTTAAGTTCATGAAAGGTAGTGTGTTGATTTAAGGTTGGTGTCTTGGGGCCCTAAATGTCAATCTATGGTTAATCTGGTGAGAACAAACTCGATGATGACTTTGCGAGCCAATAAGTGAGGAACTTATTTTGATTCACAAGCCAAGAGTGTGATTATCAATTCTAATATGTAGCAAAACTTGCATTCCCCTCCAATATACACAAAAGTTGGTGTAGGGTTGTTATAAACTTTTATCATATGATGATGTCAAAATGTCAACAAAATTTTGAAATATTAGATACAAAATTGAATGGTACTTTGTTGTAAGATTTAAGCAAGTTTGTCATAAAATAGTTGCAAGATTGTTAAAATCTTATCGCAACAATGGTTTTAAAATGCATAATAAACTTGACAAAATTTTGTCGTTGCTTTGACAAAGAGCTTGTTGCTATTCCTTTGACACAAGGGAACGACTTTGTGACAAGAAAATAGTGATTGTCATAAAGTTGTCACTACTCTTATGTCATGACACAAGCATTGACACTATAACTCCATTCTCTTGTAGTGGCTCTTTTGTTGGGTTACAGGTTTTGCCTTTTTATCATGTTCTATAACTTAATTCCTGGTCTTATAACAAAAGAAGAAGTTAGGAAGGCTTGGAAGAGGTGTCGAGATGCATAACCTTGGCTTAGCGCCTTTAATCTGATGTATGAAGACAGATTGTATCTCATGAGGCTTGGGGTTCAATGTATCTTAATAGGAAGACGATTATGAATCAAAGGAGTTGTTTTAACTAAGGAACATGAACTAATGGAGATAAATAATTATAGCTAGCTAGGATAATTGTACAAGCTTACTCCTGAAGATGGGGCTAGCCTAGAGATCAGGTGGCAAAGACTAAATGCAGTTACGGTCGTGAGACCTTACAGGTTTTTAAGCCAGAAGTGTTTGATTTTGGGATTCTACATTAGTTGTATGTTTCAATTCCTTAGCTATGGAAAGTGGGTTTTTAATTGGAATATTAAAAACCTTAGCTAATAATGGTTAGAGATAAATAAATGGTGAAATCTTGGAAATCATGAGAAGTTGGGCAGCGAGAGCTAGATGAGGCATATGGGGCGTCTAGATGAGGCTATGACGTGGAGCACTGTTATTCTAGATGTACACTATAAGTTTCTAAGTTGTTGCACTATATTTTATCAAAGGCATCATATCTAATAGATTATCCTCATGGGAGAATGGTTCTGAGGTCAGGTTTGCATTGGATGGATTGGTAGTATCTTTCCTTGTCGTAGCTACATCAATGATAGTTTAGCTTATGGTTTTCTCGATATGTTTGGATTCCGATCATTATCTTCGTCAGTAACCTAGCTACTTCAACTTGGCAGGTTGTATAGGCAACATCAGCAGCAGTATAATCTAGGCACATGTATAGTAAACATTCTAATGAACACCACATGTCATGGTCTTTGTATTATTCCACTGTTGTTTCAGTATTTGATTATGTCTATTGCAACCTCCGGGGTCGTACTTCTAGGTTCGGTGGCCTAGGTTGCTCTGGCATGCTCATGTTCATCTGTGATTCTCTGTGGTATTCTTGTGCTCTGTGACACCGGCATAGTTTTCCCTGATCAGGATGCTACGTCACCTCTGTAAATCTATGGTAAGAGGTCCTCCAGCGCCAGACGTGGGCGGGGAAGGGTATGCGCATACGAGGTTTACCCCACCAACTCCGCCAACGAGGCTCGAAATGTGAGCTGGCTGAGCATTTCTCTTCTAACAGGGCCTGCATGTAGGCTGGCTGAGCTTCCCATTGTCCCAGGGCTATGTATCATGATGGTTTAGTATTTTTGACTATGTCTTTGCTTCTGATGTTCATGTTTGGTATTTCCTTGGATTATGTTGGCATTGTCTTAGCACTATACTCACGTAGGATTTTCCGTCTGTGTTTATACTTATCCAAGATTTGCAGAGTATTTTCATGCACGCAGAGGTAGCCAGGGATCCCCAATTAGTCACGAGGACTAACCGCAATGACTGCATGTGCAGTGAGCAAGCAAGGCAGTGGCTGCTCAGATGGCAGCAATGTAGCCGAGGATCGTTGTTGTGATCTGGAGTTAAAAAGCATTTGTTTAACTTGCTTAGCAGTATTTATGCATATAATTGAGAGTATTGTGGATAGTACATCCTTTGAATTTGTATTCTTGATAGAGAGTAGTAATTATATTGTATCTCAGTGAAGATAGAATTCTAGTAATGGTTTAAGTTTCAATTGTGCAAAAGGAAGATTCAATTCTTCACCACCTTTAGCAAGCTAGAATGTGCAAGTTTTGGCAAGATCCCGAGTTGCCTGGAGGGTCAACTCGGCAAGCTCGTCACAGTTGGTGTCAGAGCAATGTTGGATCTTTGGGCATTGACATTGATTTACGGATTACAGGTTGGATCCTTAGCTACTGAGATGGTGGATCATAGATCAAGCTAAGGTAAGGGTTCTTCTCGTGGTATGTTCAGTAAGATGGATAGTAGTTGTACATATAAGGTGAAGATTTGATTTGAGCTAGAGCTATTCTAAATTTGAGAAGTTGGAATCATAGAATGCTTCAGTAGACCTATGATCGACCCATGAGGACATGGATTAAATTTTAGAAGGGGAGACTGTAACAGACCTGGGCACTTAATAGGCCAGTACACATACTTATGTATGTATATACAAATGCATAAGATGCATGCAGCATGAGTTCAGGGTTTTGCCTCTTTGGAGAAAGGATTGTTGCAGAGCATAAAAGCAGGGAGCAATTTTGGGCAGTTTTAAAGCTCGAACTTTGAAGTATCATAGCAAACGGAGATCCTTTTCAGGTGATTTTTCTTTTTAGGAAAGATATTCAAACAAGCTCTCTGAATTGGGTCTGATCAAGCTGACACTCATCCGTATGAGAAAGTTATAACAGAAATTGTGATGTTGGGTCAGAATTGACTGCAGTATGTATATTCTTCTGCAGTTTAATTCTTGGAGCTAGAAGGCGATTTTTTGAGGCACAAACAATTGCAAGAGGTCCAGAGGTCCATGCATGAAGGAATTCTCTGGAGAAAGCTTTGAGGAGGCAAGAGCTTCGAGACATTAAGAAGGCCGGAGCTTGAAGAGACTGCATCAATCTTCTTATCAGGTGGGGTTTCAGTCTATTTGAGATTTCATAGACTGCGGATTGAGTTTAAACATGATGTAGATGATGACTTTGGGGTTACAAAGTAATCAAAGGTGATTCACAATCTGGATTGAATAATCTTTCTAATGTCTGAGTTAATCAATTAATTAAGCAGTGCTCCTTGAGATTGGCAGGGTTTATGGATTCGAATCGAACGCCTGTGGTAAATGATGAAATCAAAGCCATAGAATTGAATCAAGAATGTGGCTTTTGTCTCAGGGAGAGTATAGTAAATCTAGGATTAATTCTATGGGCTGGATTTAATTGTCTGCTGTAAGTGTTAAGTAGAAAGGGAAAAACTCGAATCGGCGTTCAAAGACCTTATGGGAAGATTTGTGCACGGCTAGATCCAGCCAAAATATCATAAAGATGGGTCAAAATTACTCCTGGAAGGCCGATTTGGCTGAATCAAGGGTTTTTGAGGCATGATCAAGAGTTATATGGAAGAGTCCAAACTGTTAAAGAAGCAAGAAAAAAGATTGTAATTGAGTACGTAGGATCGTTTTGGGTTTTGGAATGGCCGATTTGCCATTAACTTCTCCAGATCAGTCAAATTGGTGCTAGAAAAAGGCTCTTTTGTTGGGTTACATGTTTTACCTTTTATCATGTTCTATAACTTAATTCCTGGTCTTATAATAAAGAAGAAGTTAGGAAGGATTGGAAGAAGTGTCGAGATGCATAACCTTGGCTTAGTGCCTTTAATCTGATGTATAAAGTGTATCTCATGAGGCTTGGGGTTCTGTGTATCTTAATAGGAAGACGATTATGAATCAAATGAGTTGTTTTAACTAAGGAACATTAACTAATGGAGATAAATAATTATAGCTAGCTAAAATAATTGTACAAGCTTACTCCTGAATATAAGATAAGATAAGATAAGATAAGATAAGAGTTTTTAACGTCCACGAGGGCTAGCCTAGAGATCAGGTGGCAAAGACTAAATGCAGTTATGGTCGTGAGACCTTAGGGGTTTTTAAGCCAGAAGTGTTTGATTTTGGGATTCTACATTAGTTGTATGTTTCAATTCCTTAGCTACAAAAAGTGGATTTTTAATCGGTATATTAAAAACCTTAGCTAATAATGGTTAGAGATAAATAAATGGTGAAACCTTGGAAATCATGAGAAGTTGGGCAGCGAGAGCTAGATGAGGCATATGGGGCATCGAGATGACTATAACGTGGAGCACTGTTATTCTAGATGTACACTGTAAGTTTCTAAGTTGTTGCGCTATATTTTATCAAAGGCATCATATCTAATAGATTATCCTCATGGGAGAATGGTTTTGAGGTCAAGTTTGCATTGGGTGGATTGGTAGTATTTTTCCTTGTCGTAGCTACATCAATGATAGTTAGGCTTATGGCTTCCTCGACATGTTTGGATTCCGATCATTATCTTCGTCAGTAACCTAGCTAGGCACGTGTATAGTAAACATTCTAATGAAGACCACATGTCATGGTCTTTGCATACTGTTGTTTGGTATTTGATTATGTCTATTGGAACCTCCGGGGTCGGACTTCTAGGTTCGGTGGCCTAGGTTGCTCTGGCATGCCCATGTTCATCTGTGATTCTCTATGGTATTCTTGTGCTCTGCAACACTGGGCACATTTTTCCTTGATCAGGATGCTACGTCACCTCTGTAACTCCATGGTAAGGGGTCCTCCAGCGCCAGACGTGGGCTGGCAATACGAGGTTTACCCCACCAACTCCATCAACGGGGCTCGGAATATGAGTTGGCTGAGCATTTCTCTGCTAGCAGGGCCTGCATGTAGGCTGCTATGCTTCCCATTGTCCCGGAGCTATGTGTCATGATGGTTTGGTATTTTTGACTATGTCTTTGCTTCTGATGTTCACGTTTGGTATTTCCTTGGATTATGTTGTCATTGTCTTAGCACTGTACTCACGTAGGATTTTTCGTCTGTGTTTATGCTTATCCAAGATTTGCAGAGTATTTCCATGCACGCAGAGGCAGTCAGGGATCCCCACTTAGTCACGAGGACTAACCGCAGTGAGTGCATGTGCAGTGAACAAGCAAGGCAGTGGCTATTCGGATGGCAGCAATGTAGCTGAGGATCATGCTTGTGATCTGGAGTTAAAAAGCTTTTGTTTAGCTTGCTTAGCAGTATTTATGCATATACATTGAGAGTATTGTGGATAGTACATCCTCTGAATTTGTATTCTTGATGGAGAGAGGTAATTATATTGTATCTCAGTGAGGATGGATTTTTTAGTAATGGTTTAAGTTTCAATTGTGCAAAAGGAAGATTCTATTCTTCACCACCTTTAGCAAGCTAGAATGTGCAATGTAACGTTCCTAACCGACATGCCCTTAACCAACTGGGCAAAACCGTCTAGACGTTTATGAGTAGTCGCTTCTACCCATTTATGCCGATGTCTCGGGAACACCCCACAGGTGCATTCAAGGTTCGAATACTCGAGCGGTCTACCATGGGCCCGTTACAGTCTCTTTCACTAGAACCATGCTCGTCCTCGAGCATCCAAGGCTATACCATGTCACAATGATTACCAAGTCTTTGCAAATTACCCATGCATATAGGCACCCATGGAGACTCGAACTCGAGACCTGCTCTGATACCAACTGTAATGTTCCTAACCGACATGCCCTTAACCAACTGCGCAAAACCATCTAGACGTTTATGAGTAGTCGCTTCCATGGAATAATTTAAGGGCTAAACTTAGCTATTTGGCGATTTTTTAGCACATTTTCAAAAAAAATTGGCTAAAGTAAATGGAAAAAACTGGAAAAAAAATTATAATTTTAGCTTAACTTTTTTCGGGACTGCGCCAATCTTTAGCCAAATGCTAGAAAGTAAGAGAGTGAAATTTTGTATTGTTTAGCTAAACCATAGAAACTTTTGGAATGAATTTCGGGCTAGTTTAGCTAACATCATTCTAGTTTATATGAAATATATGATTAGTAGTTTAGTTTCTAGCATTATGAATTAATTTGAGTCCTAGACTTTGCTAACTAGCATTGTTTTAGAATGTTTTCACAAAGAAAATGACTAAAATAAGTGGAATATATTGAAAAAAAAGTATAGTAATTTGGCTTAATATTTTCTGTTGGCCACACCATAGAAATTTTTGGGATGATGTTTGGGTTAGTTTAGCTAAACACTAGTATGAGAGGAAAAATGTGTACAGTTTAGCTAAACCACAGAATGTTTTGGGATTAATATCGAGCAAGTTTAGCTCAAGTCATTTTGGCTAATAAAAAATATACGATTAGTAATTTATTCCCTGGTCGCTTCTACCCATTTATGCCGGTGTCTCGGGAACGCCCCACAGGCGCATTCAAGGTTCGAATACTTCGAGCGGTCTACCATGGGCCCATTACATGCAAGTTTTGGCAAGATCATGAGTTGCCTGGAGGGTCAACTCGGCAAGCTCATCACAAACCAAGAGTAACAAAGCCCAAGCAACCAAGAGTAGCAGAGCATGCCAGAAACCTTGGCCGGAGGATTCCAACATCCAGGCCGCAACGACCTTACCAGGCCCCTCACTGACCATGCGAGAACTTAGCTATGGCCGGAGGATTCCCACATCCAGTTTGCAACGGGATTCCAACATCCAAGCCGCAACGGTCTTACCAGGCCCCTCACCGACCATGCAAGAACTTAGCTATGGTCAGAGGATTTTAATATCCAGGCCGCAACGGTCTTACCAGGCCCCTCACTGACCATGCAAGAACTCAGCTACCCTGCCTCTGATTGAACAATGATTCAATCCGACCTGACTAGGTTTGAATACAAGAATAGCTCCATGAATTGGTCGAGGCATGCATGCACAATTCAGCTTGATTTTGACTTGAATAGGTTCGAAATAGCAGGATAACTCTGTCGGACAAGGCCATGAAACTCCAACAAAACCATTTCGTGCCATAAAAGCTCCAGCCAAAGCGATCATTCCTTGTCCAAACCCTATTTCTCTTGCATACTCTCAAATCTGGCAAAAACCTAGGCTTGCCACGGAAAGGTTTGGCAAAAAACCAGGCTGCAGATCAAAAGAAGAATTGCTCCAGCCAACGCTCCAATCCCGCTCCAATCGGCATGAAACTGTAGAGGGGGAATCATGTTTTGAGCCCAAAACATATTCTATTTGCAGACCATTGCAAAAGTTGCATCCAAAAATACTCCAAAATAGAAAAAAGACCAGTAAACCAAACAAACTGCTAACTGCTAACTATCCCCCCCTCCAAAAAAAAAAAAAAGGCCGTTTGTTATTCCCAACTATTGCGAAAATGCCCTTTCGCAATACAAAACTAAGCTTTCGGCAATTAGTAATCAAAGGTGGTGGAATGTTTGTTGTCTTTTAAATATTTATGTGTGAGTGCATGACATGGCATTATACTAATTTCCTAGTATCATCATTACTGCAAAGGATTCCCCCTTAAAAATCTTTAGAGACATGGTTCTTTTTAATCTTTGTAATAATGGTTGTACTAACCTATTATATAGGATCATCATTACTGCAAAGGATTTTCCCTTAAAAATCTCTCGAGGCAGGGGTTTTTTAATCTTAGTAATAATAGTGTACTAGCCTATTCTATGGAACCATCATTACTGCAAAGGGTTTTCTCTTAAAAGTATTTCGAGGCAGGGGTTCTTTAAATCTAGTAGCAATAGTTGTACTAGCCTCTTATATGGGTCCCACGCCGTTATGGTCTTCTTGGACGTTGAAAAATCTATTTTATTCAATTTTATTTTATATTTGAATATCAAAGCTTTTTGAAATGATGATCTGGTTTAAAGAAGTTGAAATAGATTATTGCTTTCTTTTTATTTGTTCTTGCCATATTTTTGTTGGTAATAAACTTGATGTTAAGAAATTCACATGGAATGCAATCCAAAAAAATGCGAGAGTAAAAGGTTGCATTGAATATCAAGCAAGTTATCCAAAACAGAATTGCATGCAAGGGAAAACAAGTTTGGTGGGCTAGATTGCAAGCCACAATGTAATTAAGATTTCGAACCCCTTGTACATGGCCATTGAGCTTTGTCATAATGTCTTCCCTTGTACATGACCGTCTTCTGAAATGGCTCAAATATCTCGATTCAACAAAATTATTACATTAGTAGTTCTTGTGTAGAGAACATCAAGCTGAAAAAAAATCAAAGTCGGGTCTCTTTTTCCTACCAATCCTAAGGTGTGTCTTCAGTTGTCTACTCCATGCCAGCGGATTCCTTTTCCTGGGAATTTGCCTCTAAGAATGAGAATCCAAAGACATAACGACGATAGATGGCGGCTGGTAAGCACTATTGCAGCTTGGTATGGGTCTGGTCATCTCATGTCATGGGAAGCTTTTGGAACAAAATTCTTATTGTAGGGATGGGATAGACTAATTTCGATGTTCCTTGTCCTCCACTGCTTATGTTGTACATTGCTTTCTCAGTTTTTAAATTGGAGGCCAACTGAAAGATGACTTTGTAAGAACCATATTGATCTACTTGCAGTTTTTTCCCTCCCTCAGATCTTGATATTATACTCGGGACGTCAGTTTAGTTGAACACCCATTTCAGTACCGCATGTGTCCCTTTCTGAACTTTAAAGAGACCTAACCATCAGGTGTCATCTTCAGATTGA
Organism: Isoetes taiwanensis; assembly: GCA_021234155.1. NCBI lineage: Eukaryota > Viridiplantae > Streptophyta > Lycopodiopsida > Isoetales > Isoetaceae > Isoetes > Isoetes taiwanensis. The sequence continues at coordinate 10,332,833 of JAJEKV010000026.1, read as the reverse complement.
TATGAGGACCATTTCTTGGCAGCCTTCTTCTACGCGTCCATCACCTTTACATCTTTCTTGTTATTCTTGTTGCTCTTTGATTTGGCATGTGTAATTGCATTCTCAATTGCTCTATTCATGGTGACAATGGATACTCTCTCATACTTCTCAAACTTGGTGAGTTCCATTTCATCCAGTGGTTTCTTCAACTGTTAAGTCATAATATTTGCCAAGGAATTGTAAGAGACCAACTAGTCCAAGAAAAGATTATTGCGTTCATTCATCCCAACTATATCACGACAATCCTTGCCATTCTTATCCTTTATGGCTATGGCAGGCCCAACATATTTAACACGATGCATCTCTCCTAAGATGGCATACACCATCTTTGTCCTAGTAACCTTTGTATTCTCAATAATTTGTGGACATGGAGCAAATACTTTTTTTTGTGCCCATTCTTTTCAACGTTCGTGGAATGGCTTGCCAGAGAACGGTAACCAAGCCTACTAATGCCTACATCGTCACAAACAGTCTATACATCTGCCTCTTCTAGCTTCTTGTATATCTCTACTACTACCATTTTCAATACCATCTTCTTTAGAGATGAGTTGTAAGGCTGACGAATCATGTCCACTATCTCCTTGTTTGTTGCTAGATTCTTCACTACGTAACCAAGATCGCTTCTAGTTTTGCCACATCTTGATTTGCCTTTGCTAATGTTGTAGACACCTTGTGGTCGTGACCCTGCATCTGAATGCACCTGATCCAAACAATGTTGCTAATTACATGAAAATCCATACCTTTAAAAAACGTTTTGGGTCTTGGCAATTTTTGGCCTGTGCCTTTATTCCTTGCCATATCTTTCAGCTTGCAATGCATCAGTCGCCTGCACCATACCGCATGATCATCATGTTGTACGGGTTTTTCAAGAACGGCATTGGTGTGGCTGGCATCTTCCATGGTGCTTGCCTGGCGTCAAATTTTCCCCTTTCCAATCGCAAATTCAGCTAAAAATCTCTCCCTGCTGGTGCAGGATATGCATTGCTAGCAAGGTCAGCCTCACAGATTATAATATTGCAGAAGCATCGAAAAATGGTGGCTTTTGACTAACATGAAGTAGAAGTGCCAATAGGTCAAAGAAAATACAACCTGGATGCCAGCCAGGTAATTTTCGTTTCTTCCATGGTAATTTGTTCTGCCAAAATATCATTGTCATTTTAAAGTTTGTTTGCAAACTGTGTACAATGGCGATTGATTCAAATTAGTGCTCCATGGCATTTCCATGAAACAAAGAATCACAAAGTCTGGGTTGGCTCGTTCCATGTTTTCAAATGCACTTGCTTCTGTTATGACACGAAATGGAATGAATAAGTTCTTCCATGGATTTGCAGTGAATGACAGAGATGTACCCAGTAGCAGAATATGGTCTTACAATGTATAAAACAATAGGAACTCTTACAATGTATAAAACAATAGGAACTCTTGCACTGATTATGGAGTTTAGTCCTGTGGGTTATATCCAACGTAGCTTGACTATTTTACTTGGATGCAGTTGCCATAGTGCTATTTTCACGGATACATTTTTATACAGGTGAGGCTCTCCTAATTTTGATATGTCTGTGTTTCTTTCCTCCGCAAGGCAAGGCATGTGTTTTTCTTGTCTTTAATCTTCCTCAGGTATGTGTTTTTCATTATAATCTTCCTTACAGATGCTCCCACCACCAAGCCCTTCTTACAGTGCTTCCTTGGCAGGCTTCCCTTCAAGCAGGCTTCCCTTCAAGCAGGCTTCCAATCTAACGCGTCTTCATTCTCGTCATTGCTTGCAATTCAATCTGGCCCTCCTATCTGGGCTTAATGAGACTTACAATTGTTTTGCATTACTATGCAAATCGGGCTGCTTTTAATCAAGACAGCATGCGACGACTTTGAAGCCAATATTGGAGCAATGGTGAGTTCTGTTGGAGCTGTTATCAAGCTAAATACATGTGTTTTTTCTGACAATGTAACCTCATGATTTCAACTGAGATAGATGGATCAAGTTTTGGATTTTCAATACAGTAAATTTTGAACTCTATGATCTATTGTGTATTTATAATGTAAATCCATGTTTAACTGTCTCTCTTAGCTTGACATTCTGGATTTAATTCTGAAATAACAGAATGTAGGATTGGGTGAACTTAAGAATGTGCAGTAGAAATTTAAGAACTACACCCAAACTAAAAAATTAACTTCTAAGCTTCACATTCCCTAAAAGAACTTAGTCCACGTGGCATCAGAGGATTGGACGAGGGGGCAGAACTGACATTTACGTTCTAGAAAGATACTTTTTTTCCATGCTTGATGGCTATTCATTTATCTTCAATACATGTATTTAACAAATTTCGCAATAAACAGCCCGTTAGTGTTGGATGCAATAGGGTCAAATCGTACACAATGGTTTATATGACTTCTCTTACAAGGCCAAGCCTTTGCTGCTTCAATTTCTTGTATTTCTGTTTCATGTTAGAAGATGCAAAAGCAGCGAGTGTGACTATTACAAATTAGAGACAAAATGTGTTGGCAAAGCAATAGAATTACCTGCATTTGGATGAGCCGAAACAAAGCGCTCCACAACACCTTCATTCTGGTCCAAAGTGAAGCTGCATAGAATGTTCTTTTAACATCAACATAAATAATAGAAATATCATCTATCATAAATTACCTAGTCATACAATATCAAAGTTGACAAAAGTTAAGCCCTTAAAAAATCACCTTTGACATTAATTGAAACTTAAAAACATGCATTACAGAGGACTAATATGCATTACAGAGGACTAAGTGAAAATAGAGATTACTCAGCTTCGATCTTTCAAGAACCGTGGAACAAAAAAGTTAACTCACCTGCATGTGCTGTAAATAAGTGTACCACCAGGCTTCAACAATTTGAATCCATTCATGAGAAGTTGCAGCTGTCCAGAAAAGCCATCCATTAAGAAAAGAAACATGTGCGATATAAGGAAGAAGCAAAATGGTTAAAATCCAGTCCGCAGCTTATGCAAATTCCCATTATGTTTTCCATACCAAACTATAGCATACAACTAGTAAATATAATAAACAACCACCTGGAGATTAGTGATTGATGAAATCCGTTCCTTATTGAAGAACCGTTTCTCAAATGTATCCCAGCCCCACTGTTCAAACTTGCAAATATGTTTTAGAGATCCATCATGAGTGCATTCAGCATCAACCAAAACCTGTTCAAACATAAAAGCTATCTTAAGTTCGGATAATGAATTTGCTCCATGCGCAGCTTCTTAATTTGATGAAAGAAAAAACATATATTCGCAGTCTTGAAGAAGCACCTTATCATAGCCATCTTCTGATGCCGAGAGTGCATCTCCAATAGTATGCTCTAGTAGTTTGGAAAGAGGAAGTCCAACAAGACCAGAATCATTGCCATAATAGAAAATTTCAGGTTGCTTATTTTCCATCACAGAACCATCCAACAAAAGTGACTGAGATTTCTTGATCTCAAGGACCTTTGCCCTCCTTAAAGCTTTTCTCTCTCTTTGTGTTTTTGGCAATCTCCAACTACCAAGCATCCCTGGTCTTTCCTTCATGAACAAGACTGAAAGATATGCTGCAAAAGTAAGCAAGTTATTTAAACTAAGCATTGCTATTCGTGCTTGTCAAAAAGTATCTTACGATCATCTGCTGGTCCGATGAATGGCTCTGCATTGAATTGTTGATGATGGGTTCCTGTTTCTCGTAGTGGCAGGAGAGAAAAGTTTCTCCCATCAGCCAGAAAAAGCCTACATCGGTTCCCTAACCCATACTTTTGGAGCATTGTACGGCAAGCACTTAATCGTGGACGAGATATATCTACCCCAGTCAATGATCCAGTACTGCCTAGAAGTTCCGCCATCAGGCAAAGTTTTGCTCCTATTATTTGCAGCAACGCCATGTCAATCACAAGGAAATTTCAAGAAAATCTCATGAAAGACACAATTAAGGCTGCAATATCTTGGTTGTTCCCATATGTATATACACTCTTAGTAAAGGGAGCTGAGCATACTTGAAGCAAAGCTTTTACTTCTAAAAGAAAGTCTTCGATTGAAGATTGCTTAAGATACAAACATGATTATAAACAATTTACTACTTTATTTGACCAGTAATAGGCTCTGACATGACACTGGACTACTGGACATCAATTCTGTTGTTCTAGTATGAATATCAGAAGCCCTTTTTCAAAAGAAGACCTTTTCATGCGTTATGTAACACCAACCTGTTATGTACCCATCACAGCAATGCTTTCTTATTCCAACACTCACCAGGAGCAGCACAGATGTCCAACACGTGATCTCCAGCCGAAATGTCCAATGCAGAAACAGCTGCGCCAGATGCTGCGTCCATGCCATAGATCTAAATAATTAGTGCCATTAGTCCCTGCCATCAGATAATGAAATATATGTAACTAAATAAATAAATATTCTTCACCTTGCCATTTGCATCAAAAGTAAATGAACTATAACAATATTGATCTGGAGAAAGTGATAATTTTTTTCTTTTCGTAGAGCTATTGTATCAGACCTTTCCTTGCTTGTATGCATCTGACCATGCAATGTCCGCATGTGGTGGCATGCTGAAAAATCCCGGCAACCAGGAGACTGGTTCAAGCTGAATGGATAACTCTCGTTCTATTTCAATAAGATTATCCATAAGAGAAGGTTTTAACCTGGCAGCAATGTTATCTTTTAATGCCATGTTGGAAGAAATTAGTTCAACATAAAATTTTAAATGCAGGATGTTAGAGACAGACTAGCGTGGACTTGGTTTGAAAATAACAGACTAGCGTGGACGAGTTACTGATGTCAATCTTAAGAGGTGGAAAGATGACATTCGCCATCTTTTGAATGATCATAACATGTTGAAACATCCTGCATGAAGGGATATGCTAAAAGTGAAGTTACCAGTTATCTTGATTGATTAACGTCTTTCCAATGCCTGGCCAGAGGTTCCATTATGCAACCTTCGAAAGAAAGAATTAAAATAAAAAACCGTAGGGCTGTTCAAACGTTATGACGACTTCAAGGTAGAACATTTTGGTTTCCAGACAATAACCATGGAGATATGCGACTATGGAAGTCAAACTCTAACAAAACAAAACAGTTCGAGTGCCAGTACCTCACATATCGTGGCAGAAACTCAGCTGCAGCATAAACCGAGGGATCCACCCCATGACGTCTCAGGAACTCCATAAACCCATCAGGCAGCGGGAGAAGCTTACGATCCTCGCTTACCAATTGTCCAACAGATTGAGAGGCATCAAGGAGGGGAGAAGTATGCGAGGCGCTGTTATGGAACATTGCAATCGTACAGGCCAATCTGCCTGTCAGCTGTTGAGGATTTTCGCACCCTAAACTCCCCAATGTTAGAACTGTGCCTACGATTGTAACAAAACCAGGAGTGCAATATTTTTTGCAATGTGATATTTTTCCATTTTGAGACCATCTCAGTGACTTACATTATACATACTTTGAGGTATTAGATACACGTCTTTGTTGAGCCATCAGCACCCAACACGATCTTCTTTGTATACGCTTATTTATTAATGAATGTCTAGTATGATCATTACTGCAAAGTTTTTCTCTTGAAAATCTTTCGAGACACGGGTCTTTAATTCCTAGTAGTAACGATTGTACTTATTGGCCTTCGTGAACATTAAAAAATCTATTCTGTTCTATTCTCTTCTTCAATCACATTGGGATTTCTGTGCACGTGGATGCTCTTGCAATCGCTAGATTCCATCTATGGCCATGGAAATTCAAGGAGAAAAGGGCTAGTTTCATCATCGAGCTTTAATCTAGGATCTACACATGGTTTCCATCTGTAATGCTTCTAGGATCTATAGGCTAGTGAGGTCAAAGAATAGGGGTGCAACTCACGCAAATTAGGGCTTCATTTCTGTGGATCATAATATATTACGATCTAGAATCTCATGCTTATGGTGTCAAAAGTATGCTGCAAGTATGCCATCTATGGTGTACTTGATTTTGGCTCCCCTCATTCTCTCCTATGTCAAATAAGGGCGAGTTTTTGCCCTTTCGGGTATGGTCCAATAGTAGGACCTTAAATCCATCACACTGGAGGCCACGGGTTCACGTTTAATCAATATCAATCTAGAAACCATTGCCCTGGCTTCTAGTAATATACGAGATGGTATTGGGGACTCTAAAAGCCATTGCCCTAAGCTTAGGGGTGGAGATTTGCCATATATAATCTACCATTACATGAAGTTGCTCTAGATTGGCTTGGCTTTTTGTAATGTACGAGATGTTCTTGATGAATAAAATGACTAATCTTTCAAAAAATGCTAAATTTCTTCAGAGAATGCCTCGTTAACTTTTTGCATGCTAAATTTCTTCACATAATGCCTTATTAACTTGCGGCCTTGAGAATGTAGGTAAATATATGCGATCACATTGAGCCCATTGAGCCGTGTTGACTAAGGTGCGTCGCATTGTTTCTGAAGAGTAGAGGTTGCTTCTTGAGTCTAATATTGTGAAGGAGGACTTAAAACCAGCTGTGGCTCTCTTGAAAAGGGACAAATGCCCGGGTCTTGATGGCTTTCCTATTGAATTCTTTCAGAAGTGCTGGGACTGGTTGGAGGATGACATATATGATGCCTTTTGTGAGTTTCAGAGATTTAGGAGCCTTAATAAGATTTTGAATACAGGTTGTATCTCTCTCATTCCAAAGAGCAAGGAACCCAAGACTATTTCTGACTGGCGACCTATTACATTGCTTTCCTCTGTGTACAAAATCTTTGCTAAGACATTGGCAGAAAGAGTCCGAGACATCTTGACGGACGCCGATCTAAATCAACACAATCCGCTTTTCTCCCTCGCCGTTGTATTCTCAACAACGTGGTCACGATATGAAGGAATATATTGGGCCCTATTCTGGTCATAGAGCAGTGTATCTTAAGCTTGATTTTGCTAAAGCTTACGATAGTGTTGATTGGGGCTTCTTAGAGAAGTGTCTTCTTGCACTTGGGTTTGAGGAGTCAATTCACAAGGAATGTCATGAAGCTCCATACATCAGCCAGATCTACTGTCCTTTTCCAGGGCGAGCCATTGGATATTTTTGTAGTGGGTAGAGGAATTCGACAAGGTTGTCCCTTAGCCACCCTTGCTTTTCACAATTGTGGCAGAAGTATTGTCCCAGCTCTTCTCCGTGGCTACCCAAGATGGCGTTATTCAAGGCCTCCCAATGGACGATGGTTCTCAAGAGGTATGTAACCAATATGCCGATGACACTTTTTTGTTTCTAATTGCCGAGGCTGAGAATCTTCGTAATGCTAAGCTATTATTAGACACATTCTCCTTAGCATCAGGAGTTCTTGTAGGGTGGCAAAAATGTACGCCTTTGTGGACGTTGGACAGTCCCCATCCCTCCCTCAGATTTTGGACTATCCATGGAAGATTCTTCGCATGGCAATACCACAAAGTTGCTTGGTATCCCAGTTGAAATTCACGCCTCTCGCCCGGATGCTTGGGATGAAATCATTAGTGGGTTGCAAAGGCACTTGTTTTGGTGGAATACTGACTAAACCGGCCCATGCCCTGTAGAATCACTGTGGGCTAAATGTGTTCTTAGTAATACTCATGTCTACATGGCGTCTGCTCTATATTAGCTCTCAGTTGTAAGATGGAGGAGATTGTGCGTGTTGTCGTAAATTTTATTTGGGGTGGAAATGAGTTAGGAGCGGTGGTCAAAGTAGCTTGGGCGAAAATGCATTAGACCTAAAGCACCGGTGGTCTTGGTATGTTGGATTTTCACCTCCAAAGCAAGGTGATGATATCAAAGTTCATTTGGAGGATTTTCATTGGTAAGGATGATTCTCCGGCCCGAGGTTGTTGGTGCAAATGATTCAAATTGTCTCCCATTTCATAAGGCCACCATTAAGCCCCTCCTTCCTTGGGCTTTGCTTTATCATATGCATCCGTATCCTAATGCTTCTCCCTTTCTAAAGGGGTTGCTTCTTTGCTTGGGACACCGGTCGGTCTCTTTTCCATATTAATCTCGAGGCATGTCTTCGCTTGTCCACTCCATGCCGGTGGATTCCTTTGCAGGACACTCCGGAGAATGTGCCTCTAAGTGTGGTTGTTCATCCAAAGACACAACGACGATGGATAGCGGTGGTATCGGCGACTATTGCAGCCTTTTGGTATGAGTCCGGTCATCTCATGTCATGGGAAGCATTTAGAACAAAGTTCTTGTTGTACGATGGGACAAAGTAATCTGAATCATATTGTTTGTTTGTTGCCACATGATTCCTCGGGTTCACGTGTTGAGGTAGTCGTATGGGGTTGCCATCAGAATATCCAGCCAGGGCGGTTTGTGTCTTCTGTGTATAAACTGCTTTTGCATTCTGAAATCCTGCATCCATCTAATAGGTGGCACCTTCAGTCCCTCGCCCACAATGGAAAAGTGTTTGGATATGGGTATGGGATAAGCCGCTTCATCCCAAAGTAGTAGTTTTGTGGTGGCAAGTGATCCATAGATGCCTCGAGTCAACGTGTTAGTCCATAAAATGGATAATCGGATTTCGAGAGCTCCCCTTTATGCCAACAAAGGGTTGAGAGTATTGAGCATTGTTTTTTCTTGTGTGAGCGGCTTCGGCAGTGCATGGTCTTGGTTGTTGACCCTTTTGGCATCGTCTCGATCTAGCCAAAGAAATTTTGCTTGCTATCTATCCCGATGCTTGGCCCAAACTACTGAAACGAAATTCATCTCGCATGTGGTCGGCTTTTATGGTCAATCTGAAGAGAAGGAGGTTGTTTATCTTTAAGGGCGTAGATACTGCAGATGAGATTGTTCTTCAGTGGGCGCAAAATAAAATTGTTATGGCTTACAATTGTTCTTCTCTTGATCAAGAGAAGAAAGTACTGATCTGGCATACTTACCTTCAGATTCATTCTTTTGCATAGGCAGGTGGTTGTGCTCAGTTGGATCGGTTTGTCCACTGGGGTTATAATCCTGTCTTTGCATTTTATGTTGCTCTGATTTTTAGTTGGTGAATAAAGCTTGTCGTCCTTCAAAAAAAAAAAAAAAAGGAACATTGAGCCCATTAGAAAGAAAGACAATAGTATTCGACACTTGTAATATATGAGATGATGCGTGATGAATAAAATGATTTATGTCGTCCTAAAAATGCTAAATTTCTTTAGAGAATGCCTCATTTACTTTCAGCATGCTATATTTCTTCAAAGAATGCCTCATTAACTTGCAGTCTTGAAACTGTAGGTAAATATCTGATATCATATTGTGCCCATTAGAAACCATTAACACAAAACTAACATTATTAACACAACCATTGCATTTGACACATTTAAATTAAAATCCCCCTTAAACCCCCTTTGGTTTGGGTGCATATTCACACGGGGGGTTACTTCGGGCAACGAGAGCTGTCGGATGGGCATATTTGCCCTTTATTCCAAAATCTGGACCGTACATAGTGATCCTCGTTTGTGGGGTATGCATGTACAAGTTTTTGTATACTGTATATTAAGGTTTGCAAAATACTATAAGGTTTGAGAGAATGTACTTAATGGTGTTAATTTTGTACATGTATTGTAAATTTTTTGAGGCTCTCGCTGCCCTACGTAACCCCCCGTGTGAATATGCACCCAAACCAAAGGGGGTTTAAGGGGGATTTTAATTTAAATGTGTCAAATGCAATGGTTGTGTTAATAATGTTAGTTTTGTGTTAATGGTTTCTGTTAACTAAAAAATTTTTTGGCCCTTCGGGCCTTAAGGATGGTAGAGGTGCTCAAATTATGGAAACGAAAACATTGCATAGAATTAGATATATAATATTCATACCAATGTATAATATTATACAATACAAGAATTTAGCGCAACCCACAATATCATCTTCAACCCACAATATACAAGTTTAGAGTCATAACTAGCATTGGCATTTGTGTAGATCAAAAATATTCATAGGATCAAAGAGGAAAATACGATTTAAAATCATAATGGCACCTCTTCTTAAGGTGCCAAGATTGCAATTTTTTCATCTAAAGAATCATGTTATGGCGCCTTGCATGAGTCTTACACTAAGCCCGATAACCCGTGATGCTACCGTAAAACAACGGAATAAGAGATGGAGTGAAGAGAATACAAACCAGTTCGATATGTGTTGCATTAGTTCCCACCGCCATAGTGGACCAATTTTCAAACCGCTGCTCGCTATAAGATCGATAAGAAAGAAATCGATCCGATGTCGTTACAACAAGTCTTGTACCATGGCAAGCGTTAGAACCATATGGCGATATGTAGAACATGTTTAATCTCATAAAGAGGAAATACAAATAGAAAAGTAATGGCAACAATAATCCGGATGATAACTAGCATTTGCATCTCTTGCTTGACCAAAAATGTTCATAGGATGAAAATGTTCATAGGCCTGGACAATCCGCCCGGACAATCCGTGATGATGATGTATGATAATTACAGCTTGGCCCTATATCTCTAAACCAAGAATCGCTCATGCCCATCTCCGGCCGGGCATTTTCCCACCGAAAAGAGATGAATGCCATTGCCGTTCAAATGACTCCCTTTAAAAAAGAATGCATAAAGTTCTCCACAAAAAAATAAGTACTGTTTGTGCTTGAAGCTAAAATGCTCTTACTTTATTGCCGAGATCGCAAAACGCTCTTGCTCCACAATGTAGTCATACCTATCGTGCGGTGATGTTTGATGCAAAGATTACCCTTTGGGAACAAATCCATTGAGAAAATACAAGAATTTCGGATGTCTTAGGTCCGTAGAACACCCGTGATATCTTACCATTAAGCATGTTGGCACTCAACCTAATTTCCACAAGGTCGCTTTTAGTTTCCAAACTCAAGCAGAACATAGCCGAACATAGATTTTTGCTCGAATATCAACACTTTGATTGCTTTGGAGACGAAAATCTGCATGCGCCCTTGTAGAGCCTCGTGATGCGTCCTTGTTTTTGCAAATAATGAGATAAAACCGAGAAAACCAGATCCGAGAAAAGTACCGGGCGTAGAAGGAAAGTCTAGCAACCCGGTTCGGCATAGCAATCCGGTTTTGCTTTTTTTCTTGATCCTTTTCTTCTCTCCTCGGGACATAAGTGATAGCAACAAAGGGCACCTTCTTGAGAAAACATGTGAGCAACGGCCACCAATGCCGGAATCTCCACCGCGGATCGAGCCACACGATCCCCGAAAAAAACCAAGCAGATCTTGAGTTTATCGGAGGGCCCCAGATGCGGCTACGAGAACGAGGAGGAGGATCCATAGGGTGCTCTTCACCGGTCAAGCGGTCTTGCTTTTGCGCAGAAAACTTGCCATAGCTCAGAACAAAGTCGTTGATTTTTGCTATAGATAAATCTTCTGCCACAATGGGCTGCTCTTAGCAATGCTCTTAGCTCAGACAGCGGCCTGTGGAGCTCATGTAGGTCATAAATAGCTAAAAAAATACCTACGAAAGTCTTTTCTGCCATGGCTTCACACCATAGACACGTTTTTGCCAGTACCCAATTTACTTAATAATCAACACCCAAGATCGTCTTTAAGCTCTAAACCAAGGAAGCTGGTCTTCAACTGCTTGAAAGTGCGAAGAACCCTTGCTGCCAGAGACCTAAAACCCAAAAATTTCAAGCTCTGAAAGTACCGAAAAGCAAGCTCGTTGCATTTAATTACTTGCTAAACAACACATGAAATCAAAATCCCAAAAGCTCATGTTTCCTTCTGGACCCACGAGATCGACACACCACTATCCGGTATCTTGCGTGACAGAATATAGCCAGAGGCAGGCTTCTACTCTGGTGCCAGTTAAACGTTGCATAATGGCCCCAATCCTTTCGGTCCACCTCCTAAACAAAAGAAGGCAACTGTAGCAAACCAAGTCCGGCCCTGCAAATTCGTGGACTTGTGTGCATGCCGTAATAAATTCAACCCTGCAAAATCCCTGGGGTTTATTCTGGAAGCCACCACACAAAAATCATGGAAGCCAATCCTAAACAGAGATCACAGAAGCGTCCTTAAAAAAATTTTTAAGGTCGAGAGAAAAGAGAGGTGGTTCAAAACCCTAATACAAAAATGCTCGAGCTTTGCATGCCTGAGGGAACGAAATAGGAAAATGAAGGGGGTAGACCATTACAACATGGATTTTTTGATAACAAAATACAATGCGCACTCTAGAAGTACTAATTAGTACAGCCCATTCAATACGATCGCCAAATCATATGAAAACCATGTTAAAAAGTGTATAAAAATACAAAAATAACCCCCTGTTATTTTGCTACATATTTATCATATATAGAGGGTCAAACCTCAATGTCCAGATGCTTTTGCCCAGTTGGTTGGGGCATGATACTTAAATTGTCATATCAAATGGTATCAGAGCCGATTTTTGAGTTGAAGTCTCCATGGGAGTGTCCAAAATAAAATTGCCTCATGGACGAATGACGTAAGGTGCATATGCTCAAGGGTGAGTATGTCGGGAGGGGGAAGAATTGATATGTTTGATAGCCCATGGGGATCACTCAAGTAGATTTTTGGGAGACAGCATCTCATTGTCAGATATAAAGGGTCAAACCTCAACGTTTAGACGCTTTTGCCCAATTGGTTGGGGCATGATAGTTAAGGTGTTGTATTAGCAAAACTGTTTAATATGTATCTGAAAAAGCACATGTGTCTTATTATTACAGAACTACATGATGTCTTGTTACCTTGTCCAATGTTTCTTTTGCAATTATGATGAAATGCTAGCAAAAGCAGGGCAGTTTTTGAGCTTTATATGCTCAAGAACAACCTTGGATCAAATCAATCCGACAACTCAAGTATCTTGAATAAAGGGAAATACTAGTGAGGAGCAGTTTAGACAAGGCCATATGCAGTCTTTTATCTGGTATACAATATTTTGCAACATGCATTTACAAGAACATCTAACTGCAAGATATATATGCTAGTGTGAGCAGGTGTGAACGAAGTAGAAGCGAGAATGTCAGCTTAAGTAATGCAAACATTGGTGAGAATCCAACGCCCCCCAAAACCCAATGGCAAGGGTTCCTATGGGTGAGTCAGGGCCTGAGATTAGGCCGAAACAGAGGCAAATTGCATATACAAAGAGCTCTGCAAGCACATATGCTGAATGTCACTTTTATTTGCAGTTTGAAAGCTTTGTATCATAGGTTCAAATAATGATGAGAATGTGAAATACATATTGCTATTATGTGCAATGAACTCAAGATAAACCCTCTCTTTGACAACTCTTTATTGACGTGTATACATTGTGCCAAATTTGTATCATTTCTGAAGGCATAGATATGGTCAAACAACTTTGATATATTAATGTCTTTCCGATGGTCTGGCACGAGGAACACACTTTAAAAATGGCTTGAGAAGTGGACGTTGAAGTTATTTGAGAAGTTTCAACTCCATATTATAATTGGAAATGCTGACGTATATATTTGCGGCTTAAGTTCCTATGGTGATATACCAGTTGTTGACATGGTAGAGATATACATATTGAGATTGCATAAAAGGGAATTGATAGGGATCTTCTCATGATGCCTTAGATAACAATGATAAGCAATGGATCAAGATGGCAGCATGGCTAAGCATTGCTTCAAGGGACAGAAAAGGACTTTGCACATATTCTTTCCACAAGTCTCGTGGGGTAAGCGTCAAAAGTAAGTAGACTAGGGTATTCAACCATTATAATTGTTTTTTTGTTTTGTTTGAATGTCAATTGTTCTCATTTTCATTCTCTCATTCTTATTAGAAGAAATTGTGAAAGCTTTCATTAGTGCATATAGAGGTTATGGGAAAGTTGATTTAGTCTGTAAATGCTTTCCCATTTGGTTCAAATGAATCTGCAAGATGTATTTATGATAAACATTTTTTTTTTTTGTTGAAGGACGTCAGACTTTATTCAATTAAAGAGTCAAATACAAGTATAAATGCAGAGACAGGAATAAAATCTCAGCGGATAAGCGGAGACCCACCGAGTGAAGCAACCTGCCTAAGCATAAGAGTGCACATCCAAAAACTCCTAAAAAATCAATCGCCTCTTGCGAGGGGCAAGTGAAGAACAATGATATGACTTTACAATGTAACCTTGAGCTTCTTGGAGAACACGATTATCTGCCACATCCAGACCTTTGAAGATTACCAATCTTCGTCTTTTCCATATAGTCCAAAGCAACCATCCTGGCCCGCTAGATGAAAAGCCCGCCTTGTAACTCTGTCCGTGTACTTGGGTAAATTGCCAAAAGCAGGTTGTTGACTTGTTAGTGAAACACGAAAAAGGGAAAACAACCAGTCCCATACCACGCCTAAGGTGTTCACACATGAAAAAGCAATGCTCAATGGTCTCGGATCCACGCTTGCATATTGGACAATCGATTTGATATTCTAGGGTTAAACTTATGGACAAGCACATTAACCCGCAGACACCTATGAAGAATCTGCCACCAAAGAACTGCCACTTTAGGATGAAGTAGCTTGTCCCATGCCCAAGACCACACCTTCTCGCCATTGAGGAGGAGGAAGTTGAAGAGACCACTTATTAGACGGAGGAAGAATATCAAGATCAAGCAACAACGATACATAGAGTTCACAAGTTTGCACTCCTTAATTTCTTCATGACAAACCCATACCAAAATATCTTCTTGGCGTGGCGTAATAGGTCAGTAGAAAATCAGCAACTTTTTGCCAAAGAACTCTATCCCATCGCCCCAATAGAAACTTTAACTCAAAAAGCCTCCCATGTCGAAGAATCGGCCCGAGTCATACCATGCTTTGCAATAGTTAAGATTCCAGCACTTTTCCAACGTCTTTGAGTCAATGGGTGCACTGTAAAGCAAAGTGGTTGATTGTCTACCAGAGGGATCCACCAACAAGGTGCAGTCAACTGTACACAAGCAATTGGACTGATGTGGAATAAAGTTTTGACTGTGTGCCAGGAATCTAACAATACCTTTAAGAATGGAGAAGCATTATGATAAGGCCGCAACTCATAAAATAAACTCCATGGAAGAACAGGTTTGAGTGTGACTTTACCAAAAGGGATACAGTAGGTAAGAGCCTGTGCAATAAGCCGTAACCCAGGAGAATCATCCTTACCTACGAGAAGCCGCCAAATGAATTTTGAGATCATAACCTTACTCTGCAAATGGAAATCTGTCATGCCCAAACCTCCAGCAGACTTAGGTTTCATACGATTACTAGATCATGCAAGTAAAAATTATTCAGACTTTTAATCTTGATGCTTGTCAACTTTCCTTTATTTTTATCATTATACTAGAAATGGCTCAGCTTGTCTGGTAAGACCCTAAACTGCCATGCCCAAGGTCATGGGTTCAACGCATTATTGCGTAAGTGGTCACTATCATTGTAAAGTTAGTATGGAAAGGCCCACTTCAACCATGCACAATGGTGGGGACAGGTCCCATCTGGGTATATTGTGTCTGATACGCTTTGTAGCTTCATGTGGACGTTAAAAATGTATCTATCTATCTATCTATCTATCTATCTATCTATGCCATTAAACACGGTTCCATTAGTTATAGACAAGCATCAATCTACGCAAGATAGCTTTACTTGTTGGTTCTTTCTTTGTCAACTTTTCTTTCCTTACCATTGATAGAAATGGCTGAGCTTGCTCTTTGCCATTAGAGATAGTTCCATCAGTTGTAGTTAAAAATCCATTTAATCTAAGCAAGATGGCTTTACTTATTTGTCCTTCTGATATTTACTATTCTATCATTTTCTTTCTCTAGGCCTTGCACACTTTATAGAGTTTCTCTCTGAGGATGTATCAGATGATTTTGTTGATAACTTTCAATGTACGCTTTGAACGTCCTCTAAGCCTAGTACATCATAGATGTATTAAATACATTTCATTTCATTTCTCTCTAGGGTTTCGGACCCCCAGTGCCTGCAACGTCAAGTTTTCGAAGATAATAGATGGATAGGTTTTAAATGTCCACTGAGGCCAAATTGGCTATGGGATTCAAACAACAAAAGGGGACATATGTCCAAGCGAACACAAAACACAATAATAAAAATAACAATTATGTTAGTGAGAATATGATGCTACTTAAATTTCCTAGACATAGCCTATCCAACATGCTTTTGTAGCTCAACAGCAAGGGCTTCTCATAGCAATGAGAATGTTGCAAAATGTAGCATTCATTCAACCAAAAAAAAAAAAAAAAAAAAACTAAAATCTGTTCAACAGACTTTTACCTTCCATGGACTTTTGCAAAGACTACTTCTGGCCAATATGCAGCCTTAAGCCAAAACAGATGTAAATTTTGACTTAAGCCTTAAGAATGGTTAACATTTATCATCGCAAAATAATTACCAAAAACAATCTCCTTTTGCCAATTCAATTAATTTATTCGGTCAATACATCATGTTTACCTTTAGGAAAGTTAAGAAATCGACTCTAGAATAGATAAAAAATACAGTTTAGAAGTTACTTTATCTTCCAAATCAACACCATAGAGTGCTCAACAGACTTGTCAAAAACATATCTTCAATGTCATCTCGTCTTGTCTTGTAGCTTTTCCAACTTTAATGGGAAAACACACATAGGAGCAAGAAATCACGTTACCTGCAGTGAAACCAGAGGACAGTTAGCCTAAGAAGGGTAAAAGCCTAAGTCACTAGCAGGTAAGCTACGGATTTCTTGGGCTTATCGCCCTTCACCTTGAATGTTTAACTTTAAACAAAGTAGCCAAATGAGTTTTATTACCCTATGGTCTCTGCACTACTTAAAAGCCTGCAGGAATATAACTTTTAGCATGCATAATACTCTTAGGTCCCTTATAATCTTCCCTTATAATCTTAATGTAAGGCCCCTTGTAGCCATAAACTTGAAATTCAGGTTCTTTTCTGCTCTATAATCAAAGAGAGCGAAAATTTAAAAACAATGATAATCCTGTAAGTATATCCTATCCAATAAAACAAAACTTCGTTTACTTCATACAAAATTAGATAATTCCAGGAACAATGCCAGCAAACATATACTGCAAGATAGTATTACTTCTAGTTATATGCAGCCCTTCATGGCGTGTTATATCCAAGCTATCTTGTTGTTTTAACATATCCAGATAATGCTTGGGCCCTATAAATTCTAAGTAGACTCATAAATAAATCTGTAGTATTTCCATAATCATGGCAGACCGGCAGTGCAATTTATCATGCAAGATCTATTATATGCCTAGGCTAACTTCACAATAAGCAGATCTTCAGCACATAATCTACAAAGGTGCAATAAGCAGATCTACAGCACATGATCTACAAGTTTAATCTACAAGTTGCAATAAGCAGATCTTCAGCACATAATCTACACGGTGCAATAAGCAAAACTTCAGTACATAATCTACATAATTGCCCTTGTTACCGCTGGAGGCCAGCACCGATTCCATAGGTACACTGTCCAACTGTTTTTTCCGGCATCCGTAAAACTTTCTTCCACCATCGTTTTTCTTTCTGTAACCCTAATTTTTAGAGTTGTATAACAGATAACTCAGATTTTCGTATTCTCCTATTTCATACAAAAGAACAATGAATATTTTTATTCGTTATAAGAGAACCATGGTCTGCCTCACCATATATTCAATATTTTCCACTAGAGATATCAAGTTCTAAGTTATAATGCATAGATTTCTTCATATTATGCCCATATTTTTGCCATAACCTGCACCCAGAAAGAACTAGGCTTAAATGAAATCAAATATCTAGATGAAACAATATTAAGGAGGTATGCCATCGTTTGTGAACCCATATCCAGTATGTGAAGAGAAGTTTAAAGGAAAATATCCCATGTTTAGGCCTATGATGTTTAATGCCCAAAACAAATTCATCATTATGCCCATGAGAATGATAACCCCATTCATATCATCTACTGCCCAAACATTTGACATTTCCCTAGGAAGTAAACATGACACCATTTGTCATTTCTTAAACCTGCCATCTCCATCCATGACATGATCTTGGTATTTTCACCATGTAACCATGACCTTGGTAAAAAAGCAATTGACATTTCACATTATCCATAATAAAAAAAGCCTGCCTCCTACCGTAGGTCAGGGTGGGCCATATTCGTACATGAAGTTAGCAACAAGAATAGAATAGAATATGATTTTATCGTCCACGGAGACCAACTGGCCTATGGGACCCAAGTACAAAGAGAGAGCAGCAGGCGTATTACTACCAGGATTAAAAAACCCCCGCCCCGAAGGGTTTTCGGGGGAAAAACCTTAGAGTAGGACCTTGTTGCCAAAGCCCTACCCTACCTATATTGCTTAATTATCTTTTATTGCAGAGAGCCGAATGGCAAATAGATTCTTCCTAGTCTGGGCCAATGCCAAAAGACTAGTTTAAAAGAGCCAAAACTCAGCCTATGATCCAGCTTACATGTTAAGCTTTATTGGCATGATTACATCAACAACAAATGTTATGTTACCTTTATTTTTTAGCCGATCTCCTTACTTCTGATCTCCTTACTTCTGATGCAAGCCAAGAGCGAAACTCATCTGTCATTTTTGCACAAGTTATATTTGTACCACTGATTATTGACATTATACTCGTCCACATTGGCAGCCATAGTGAGTAATCGTCCAGATTGATAGAAAGAATTGTAATCGTCATTTCAAGCCTATGCCAATTCCTATAAATATCCAAAAGGTATTAGTAAGAAATTATCTACACCTGCATTTTAACCATTTTAAGGCCCCTAGTATAACTAGAGAACTGAGTTAAAGAAAAAAACCTTCTAAAATCTGTTCAACAGACTTTTACCTTCCATGAACTTTTGCAAAGACCACTTCTGGCCAATATGCAGCCTTAAGCCAAAACAGGTGTAAATTTTGACTTAAGCCTTAAGAATGGTTAACATTTATCATCGCAAAATAAATTACCAAAAACAATCTCCTTTTGCCAATTCAATTAATTTATTCGGTCAATACATCATGTTTACCCAGTAGAGTTATGCCCATATACAAAGCAGGGGACCCCCACAGCCCAGCCAACTATCGTACCATTATGGTCAGTTCTGTCTTTGCCAAGTTGCTTGCCGGGATTCTTGAGCGGCGATTGACACTTTGGGCAGAGGATGGAGAAGTGCGGGCTCGCACGCAGGCAGGCTTCCGCCCCCGGCATTCTACTATTGACCATATCTTCACTCTGCGAACACTCATAGAGGATAGCCTAATCGGCCTTGAATCTGCATCTTGTTGCTTTGTGGATTTCGCAAAGGCTTTTGACACGATTGCCTCGGGATAAGTTGTGGGACGATTGAGACGACTAGGGACCCCCGTCGACTTGCTGCGCAATGCTATATACGCACTATAATGAGGCTTGCTCGGTCGTCTCCACACCGCGTCGGGGAGCCCGTTGTTAGTAGCATTGGGTGCGCCGTGGCTGCCCTCTATCCCCGACGCTCTTGTACACATTGACCAGCTAGAAGAATGGCTAGCCGAGCACGGGAGGCGCCGGTTGATGCACCACATAATCCGCAACTCATATATGCCGATGATGTTGGCCGCTTTCGCATATACCCCCGCAGGACATGCAACGCCACCGGATGCTTTGGACACTTTCGCCCAATTCACCGACATGAGAGTTAACTTGGCCAAGACAAGGGTGCTGTTGGTCCCATCATCCCGCACCCACGCCTTCCCTCATTCACTTACCGGGCGGTAGTGGAGGTGGCTCGGCCTTATAAGTATTTGGGCATTGAGTTTTCTACTACCACACACCGGGATGCATCCATCGTTACGGGTCACCGCAGTTTGGAAAGCCCCAGATGCAATGCAAAACAACAAATCAAGGCAAAGTCAGATGCATGGGGTCACCAGCACACTTGTTCGTGGCCTTGGTTGAACCGGGTCCTCCTCTATGGGGCGTAGTGTGGGGCCAGTGATATCCCTCACCACTTGGAACGATCTAGAGCAGTGTACGTAAAGCTTTCTTGGCCCTGCACCGGGAGTGAAATCCACGGTCCCATATCAGATCTTGCTCCAAGAGACAAAGCTTCCTTCCATTACGGAGGGGTCGCTACCGGAACGTCACATTATTTACTTCCGAAGGTGGTGGCTATGGATGAAGCCCGGGCTGCCCAACCTTGCTTTGGCAAATGGCGATGGGCCCGCAACGACTCAAAGCCCCGCTGGAAAGACAAGCAAGCCCGGTGGTTCTCGCTATGGAATGTGCGTAACACGATGATGTGACCAAAGCATACACCGAAGGAACGCTGGCGCCTTTGAAGCAAGATTTGATGCTTGCTTCATGGCCAAGCTTTGGGATGCGAGAGGCCCCGCTCACATGTCAAGGTGGCAAATTATCGACAAGCGTTAATCCCATGCTCACAAGGGGCCCACACCACTACTTGGCGCACCCATCTACCCATGAAAAAGCGCCAGGGTGATTGCTTCCATTCGCGACAGTGCACACCACCTCCGCATTGAGACAGGGAGATGGATTCGAGCCGCGTGAGGACAGAGTCCGCCGCCAACAACAGGCCCATTGAGGATGAAAGTCACGCCCTCCGTGCCTGTTCGGCAGACGAGCATATCCGGGCTCGGTATGCTCGGTTAGTTGTACCCCATCAGGCCTTGCATGAGCTACTGAGCACGGCCTCTATAGGCTTGTTGGGATCGTACCTCCGGGAGGTAATGGATACGCGGACTCAGTTATGCCCCCATGTCCGACATTAACCTCAGCTGTACTTGTGATTATGTATATAACTGTGCAGTATGTCAGCATCCTTATTGCTACTAAGATTTTTCCCCCGAAAACCCTTCGGGGCGGGGGTTTTTTAATCCTGGTAGTAATACGCCTGCTGCTCTCTCTCTTTGTACTTGGGTCCCATAGGCCAGTTGGTCTCCGTGGACGATAAAATCATATTCTATTCTCTTCTTTAGGAAAGTTAAGAAATCGACTCTAGAATAGATAAAAAATACAGTTTAGAAGTTACTTTATCTTCCAAATCAACACCATAGAGTGCTCAACAGACTTGTCAAAAACATATCTTCAATGTCATCTCGTCTTGTCTTGTAGCTTTTCCAACTTTAATGGGAAAACACACATAGGAGCAAGAAATCCCGTTACCTGCAGTGAAACCAGAGGACAGTTAGCCTAAGAAGGGTAAAAGCCTAAGTCACTAGCAGGTAAGCTACGGATTTCTTGGGCTTATCGCCCTTCACCTTGAATGTTTAACTTTAAACAAAGTAGCCAAATGAGTTTTATTACCCTATGGTCTCTGCACTACTTAAAAGCCTGCAGGAATATAACTTTTAGCATGCATAATACTCTTAGGTCCCTTATAATCTTCCCTTATAATCTTAATGTAAGGCCCCTTGTAGCCATAAACTTGAAATTCAGGTTCTTTTCTGCTTTATAATCAAAGAGAGCGAAAATTTAAAAACAATGACTCATCATATTACCAAAATAATCCTGTAAGTATATCCTATCCAATAAAACAAAACTTCGTTTACTTCATACAAAATTAGATAATTCCAGGAACAATGCCAGCAAACATATACTGCAAGATAGTATTACTTCTAGTTATATGCAGCCCTTCATGGCGTGTTAGATCCAAGCTATCTTGCTGTTTTAACATATCCAGATAATGCTTGGGCCCTATAAATTCTAAGTAGACTCATAAATAAATCTGTAGTATTTCCATAATCATGGCAGACCGGCAGTGCAATTTATCATGCAAGATCTATTATATGCCTAGGCTAACTTCACAATAAGCAGATCTTCAGCACATAATCTACAAGGGTGCAATAAGCAGATCTACAGCACATGATCTACAAGGTGCATTGTTGCAGGATGCCTTGAAGATAGATAGATAGATAGATAGATAGATAGATAGATAGATAGATAGATAGATAGATAGTATTTGAACGTCACGCCACTAGGCAAACGAAGCAAACGATGTCCATGACCATATTTTGGTCCTTAATTCCTCATAATATGTCTTCAGTCAACTTCACAGCCAGAAATATGAATTTAATGCTACTGCCCTGATTATATTAATGCCTGAAATTATGCATACTTTCTTTGAAAGAAGATCACTGCATTCCTCATCTCATGTGCCTCTAGTTGCAACTTTTCTTGCATGCTTTGAACATGGTTTGTGCTCCGAGAATGCTCTGTAGGACACAAATAAGACATGTTTCTTATACACTGGAAAGCCACCAAATAATACTATTGCAAGTGTGGTCTAGCTTTATGATTCATCCCATATCATCCTTTGGCCAAAATATGGACCAATCTAGGACCATATGCACAATTGTAGAACATTTTAAACTCCATCAAAATTGATTATAAGGACTTTGACAACAGTAACAAAAATAAATTAGAGTTCACCAGATTTTGAAGTTGCCTACAACATGCATTTCTAGATGTGTACCATCTATTGCCTGCTGGATCTTCTCTAATGTATGCTAAAGTTGTTCTTGGAAGGCACATAGTTCTCTTTCTGCACAAGTTTTTCCTTGTAACCCCCATCAAATTCTCCTGCAATAACAACTTGCATCTGTTCTTTGTGGATTTTAGTCTAACTACCAACATATAACTACCATTAACATTAATTAACATAAACCATTGCATCCAACTTTTTAAATTAAAATCCCCCTGAAACCCCCTTTGGTTTGGATGCATATTCACACGAGGGGTTACTCGGAGCACCGAGAGCTGTTGGATGGGCATATAACCCCATTATTCTTGATCTGGACTGTACATAGCAATCCTCGTTTGTGGGGTATGCATGTACAAGATTTTGTATACTGTATATTGAGGTTTGCAAGATACTATAAGGTTTGAGGGAATGTACTTAATGGTGTTAATTTTGTACATGTATTGTAAGTTTTTAGGGGCTCTCGCTGCCCTACGTAATCCCCCGTGTGAATATGCACTCAAACCAAAGGGGGTTTCAAGGGGATTTTAATTTAAAAAGTTGGATGCAATGATTTGTGTTAACTAATGTTAATGGTAGTTATATGTTGGTAGTTAGACTAATTTTTTTTTTGGCCCTTCGGGCCCTAACAAAAGCAAATGAAACCAAACACCCAACAAACTCTAATGATGGATGATGTATTATAGCATAAGAAGTCGAAGAAAACAAAGGTGCTCAATTTAATGAAACGAACTCATTGCATGGAATTGTACACACAATATAAAGCAATACCAATATTAAAATATGAGCTAGCATGTAATACTAGAATTGATTAATATTAAGCAAATAGCTAATGTGAATAGAATAATTGATACAACTTAGTATTCTATAGATGTTGCAAATAATACACAAATTTTGGATTATTCAAGTACATCATACCACTTGCAGAGTTAGGTTTCTCAAGTGCCTTTGAAACTAGCCGTGTACCGAATCAGATATCACTGACATGCATGTTTAATTCCAAATAAGGCCTCTTCAAAGATTCTTTATAAGCTCACTAACATCTCATGTCACACATCCCATATCCAGGAACCACATGCATGGTTAACTTGAAATAAGATCTCTTCAGCCATACTCCAAGAATATTCTTTGGTCAGAGTATTTAGAAAGCTGCATATGAAATCCTGGTTTCTCCCTTTATGGATTCTTTATGTCATTTAAAGAGAAACTTGAACAAAAGAGCCAACAAACTTGATGTAGATCCATACATACCTAGAATATACATGGTTGTTTCATAAAGCACTGAGCAAAAAATATGCTTGATCCTTTGAACAGTTGCAAATCAAACAAGGAAGACTTTGCAAATATCACAGCTGTGAAAACATGCCTTCTCTCAGACATGCATGGACGCATCCTTTTGCCTTTTAGGGTAGGCTAGTTTCCTCTGAATCCCCATCAAAAAATTATTTGAATATCCATAAAAATATCAAGGTTTTGATGATGCCCAAGAACCATTATTATCCAGTTTGTGAAGACTTATCCACTTTGCAAGCATACTGACTAGCAAATAGGGAGAAGAGGATTAGGCTCTGCCAAAGAAGAAAACATAGATACTTGATTCTTGAATTCATTTAGTAAGTTAAAATAGTACATAATCCCTCCTAAGAAGCTCATCGCTTACCCCTATTGGCCTACCCAAGTCATCATGTCCAGCCACAAATGCTGCACCAGTTGCAATCTCAACAGAGAACTCATCTGTTGTCAAGAATCCTATAAACAAAAGATTAGGTGATTAGCATTCAAAGATTACACACAATAAACAAAATAAATCAGAGGAATCTGCAATGCTTGTGCCTTTCTACTTAGTGTTGACTACATTACCATTATATCTCCACGATAATGGGTTTCATTGTAGGCAGAATATGCAATTTAACAATATGCATGATTGCAGTCCTTTCTCTCTGGTAAGCTGTGCTTTGTTGTATTCAAAGCAACGCCTTCTATTTTAATTGCCAGTTTTCAAAGGTCTAAGATCTGCCATCCATACACAGAAATGACAGTTTCAAAATACAAATATTATGAGTTACAAATTGGCATTTGTTTAGCATGTTTTAACGTTTTGATGTATCCAATTCAAGTAGAATGCAGGTCACATGACATAAAGGTCTATGATTGGCTACTCAATTCGTGGAGATGAGGTTTAGAAACAAACTGTACAAGTTACGAAAATGGCATTTGTGGTAGGGCATCAGAATGTAGGTTATATGCGCATACATACAGCCAAAGTAAAGCAATCATTCAGACTAGGAGCCCTGGGGCTTTTGAATTTGAAACTTGACTTCTCCACTGGCAGTGATTCTTATCCAATGCCATTCACTGGAAAATATTGCGAATGTCTACTTGCATATGCCTGCATCTACCGGATCTGGAGCATAACTCTCGGTGTCTTACTGTAATCTGAACTCTACTGTCTGTGTTTGGCAAGCATCTAGGCATGCCCACAACCACCAACAATCCTTTTGTAGCCGAAGAAGAAAAAGCAAAACGAACCCTTTCTCTGTAACCCTAGAATTAGCCCTTTGATATTGGATCTTTGATCTCTGACTCTACTGCTCGGACCAAGTTGTGTTCTGTGTCGCCAAGCTTTCTGCTAAAATCCATCTTCAAAATTATTTCTTCAAAATGCTCTTCTTCTTAACCATCCAGGGGTTAGCTAACCCTAATAATCATATGCTCGATTCATTCTTATTCTTTAATCGGATGATGCCTACATATTGATGCCCATGGCCGTTAGATTGTTTAACTCAAGTTCACTATTTAGTATGCCCCAACAAACACGACACCAGAATCATAGGAAAACCATGCTAAAAATCGTATAAAATTATAAAAAAAAACCCCTGTTATAATGCTAGATATTCATAATTTTAAATTGCCACATATATTTCAAATGCTGCATAGAATGAAGTTTACATGTGATCAGATTACATTAAGATGATATTGTTTTCTATATCACTTTAACCATTATAACTGCTTAGTTTGAAAACCAGCAAAATGACCATTATCCAGAACTAATTTGTGGTTATTATTTTTCAGTGCCCAAAAAGCTTGTAAGTGATCCAAAGAATTAATTATGGCTGATAACTAGGTCTTCATTTGGTTTTGGTGCAGTCTATAAAAGGTTAGATCCTTTATCAGTACCTTGCAAACTAACATATTTCTAAAATATTTGACATAGCCTTAAGAAAGAGCATAAGTGAAAGGCCATTTCTAAGTTCTCTTGTGGAAGGCATTCAGACATTTCAATAGATATAGATGAATTAACCTAAAGCAATGACTCTATCTCCCCTGCCAGCTATTACTTTGACTATTTTCTTTTGTATCAGAGACAATTCTGGAAGGGAATAAATAAGCCATAACACGTTGCTTTGTTGAAGTTCCTCTTTGTGATGAGCACGTTCAGATGCTATTAACTCGGACAGATGCTTCCTGAACAGTGGAAGATCAACAAAATGTTGTCACCAATCCAGTTAATGTGAGGAGGCAAGCACTTCTCTTCATTGTAGTTATAATCACTGACCAGAAAGCTAGTGACGTTTGGGGGCTAACAAGCAAATAGCTGGCACAGGAACATTTTATCAAAAGCAAGAGACATCATGATACTTGTTAACCATGCCTATTCAAGTAGTTTCGATTGATTACTCTTTAAGGATTTAACCGCAGATTATTTAGAAGCTTTAATAATCAAACTTTTTCATATTATCGACTGCCTCCCTATTTGTTGACCATAGAATGCCTTGTCCTAACAATGTTTTGTTACATGATTAGATCAAATACAACTTGGTAAGAAGCACATTGACCATATTAGATGCAATTGAATGGTGATATTATTGGCCATGATTTTATGCCGTTGGAATTGGGAATGAGTTAGTTATTAACCATATAATTCCCTGGCCAATTGCACGCATCATGAGTAATGTTCAGTGTACATGCAATTGCAAGATGTAGTAATTCCAAACTCCGTGTAACCAGCTCACTGACTAGCTCTTTTTTGCAAGAGAGAAGCCTAGAGTGTTCATCCTTCAAATCCATTGCCAATACATTGGTTGATTTTTGTAGATACTCTTTTTTAGAAAAAATATTCATAAGCTTGTTTTCTGCATCCGAAAGAGATGCAATATTAGCCTTGGGCTCAAAGAATAGCCAAAATAAAGAATTTGAAAATAAGATACCTGCTGAAGATGATTTGTAGCCTCAAGTGCTTGTCTTAGAGAATTTGTTTCAGCTTGAACTGACGTAAGTTTAACTTTGATTTTCTCCCTGAGATTAATAGATGCTACGCTTCTCCCATGTGCATTTGCTGGTTCTTGAGATTTCTGCAATGCTGCAGTTGATTCCAACAAAGTTGCATCCCATGATTAATTATCAAAACATATGTGATTTATGAACTATTTGCTAATACAATTTTGCCAATTAGACTTTTTATTTGCTTTTATACCGAGGCTTTCTGTAGATACGAGAGTAGCTGACCTCCAATGAATAATGTACAACACCAAAGGTTTGATATATAGATGAGGGATCCGCTTTCCCCTAGAACATTGGTAGAGCATTGAAGAAGTTTCAATCAGTAGACCTGAGGGGATTAAATTTCATAGCAAGGCAGATGAATGGGTTTCAAGGGCATGCTAGAGCGATTTTCACTAACTAAGCACCCGCCCTCTGCTTCAAGGTGCATGCTTCAAGACAACGACATAAACATGCCAGTTTCCTTTTACACCTAGTGATTGCATTTGGATATACAATTGCATGGCAGTTTCACAATCTTCAAGATTAGCGTGGGCCAAAATAATTGCACTCCATGTATAAACAGTAGGCTTTAAAATCTTCCTGAAAGCTTGAACAATACATAAAAAAGACCTTTACTTGCACAGGAATTAATAGAGAGATTTCAAGCTCGGATGAAAAATATGCTGAGTTCTTGGCTAGGGCCTCCTGGGTTATCATATGGTAAGACTCTGAATCTGCAGAACCCACAACCCACTCATAAGTAGCTCGCATATACATGATCTCCTCTTCTTCTCGGGATTACTTCAGCGCCCATAGTCCCAAGCTGCATTAAGCTTAAAATCATCTGATCGCTCTCTGTACAGTGGTGCTTCATAGTTCGGATGAACCCTAAAATCATGACTTGCAGCTCCGATTCTGCTCTGGATCTGCCCTGGAATCACTCAGGTTGCTGAAAAACACCAGCATTACCTGTTTACCTCTAA
The DNA here is from genome assembly GCA_021234155.1 of Isoetes taiwanensis. Lineage (NCBI taxonomy): Eukaryota > Viridiplantae > Streptophyta > Lycopodiopsida > Isoetales > Isoetaceae > Isoetes > Isoetes taiwanensis. The sequence goes on along the minus strand of JAJEKV010000026.1, from coordinate 10,305,150 downwards.
ATCAGTTCTTCAAGCAACGATTTTGGGCCTGTTCAGTGACGATTTTGGGGCTGCTTAGCTCGATTTTAGGTTGATCCGATTCGGATTTTTGCTGCCAATGTGTCATTACAAATTCCTTTCGCAAAACCGGCTCCAATCCGCGTGAATCCAGTGCAGCTTTTGAAGTAAGAAGAACCCTAATATTTGATCTTCGATTTTTTTCTGCAACATGGCTTTGAGGTGGTAGTGGCCAAGATCTTGGTCAGGGGGTAACCCCCGACCAGGAATATGCACCCCGCCCACTGGGCACCCAAGTGTGATAGAGGGGGCGCCCAGGAATCTAAAAAACAGACATTTGATTGGTGGATTAGAGTTTAGGATCATGGGCGGCCACAAGTGTGATTTCACCCTAAGCAACTCAAACATGCACAAAAATACCATTTTGAATACAATACAGTATAGGAATCGTAGTTCCAACCATCCAAAGCGATTGTGCAAAGTTTATAGAATACTAAATAACAAAAATTTCTTACGTGCATTCCAACTAAAGAACACATCCACATTTTCAAAGTTAAGGCCTTTTTTCCACAGCAATCGCAAAATATGGCTGTCATATACCATATACGACACCATTTGTGACTATGGCTAAAAATGAGACACACCAATTTAAACTTATTTTTCCACCGCATGGTAGTCATAAAATATGACACCACTAAAATAATAGTGAAAAACCATGAAAAATTTTTTAGTTATATATTCAAATAAGACTAACGACGACGAGGGAAATCCCCGGAATAAAATAAGACTCCATTTGCATTTTAGTATCCAAACATATCCGAATGTCTTATTTTTTTTAGTAGAAAAGTTTTTTTTGTTTTAAGACAATAGGTGGCCAAACATATTTAAATTTGTGACTTTTAGAAATAAGACTACGATGGGAAAAGGACCAACAAAGCAAGGATCAGCAGCGATGCTTGTTTGTGTGCCGCTCTCTCTTCATCGATGAACGTAATCTAATCCCTCCATGCCGAATTTTGAAGAGCATATGCTCTCCTCACGCAATCTAGGCTTTATATATATTTTAAGATGAGGAAAGCCCTGCATTGACGATGCAAACCTTACCTGGATTCTCTCCTTTAACAACATCAGGTTCAAGTTTTGCGTCACACCGATTCAAAAACTTCCCGACTCTATGCAGTTACAAAACAGCTTTTGTGTCTCGGGACCAATACGTCATTCAGGTTAGTTGCTCTACCACTATATTCCTTTAACCGGCATTTGTTGATTTAAGCTTAGATCTTTAGACATGAGAATGTCAGCGTTTTATCTTTATTTCATTTCTCTGTTTCTAGTAAGATATTTTATAATTCAATGCCAGCTCAACTATATTGTCTCTGGCACATTGGTTAACATGCTGGTTAGGTGAAACTAGTACAATCCAAATGAAATGATGCCTCCTATTCTGGGATACTGATGGACGTATGTACTAAAAAATATGCACTTAAGCACAAATCATTAATGTTCAGCATGAGTTATGCCTTAATTATTTCAGGGCAGCCTGTTTTGTATGCAGGAATGGCGTCGAAAGAACACCTTGTTATTTAGGTCAAATTTTAGTTCAGACAGCTCAGCACATGGAGCAGACAGAAAGGAGGTTAGACTACTAACTTCTATTTTTTTTAATTGAAGCTAAAAAAATTGAATGGCACTTTCTGTAGATAGGGAGAACTGTACCATCTACAGAGGAAGCAAATACAAAGTCTAATGGTGCTTCTGATACAGAAGATGTTCATAAAGGGAACTCAGCAAATACCTTTGAGAAATTTCAAAATGATGGCTTTCCACATAATTTGCATGAAGCTGGCAAAACAGTATTATTTGCAGATGGGTGTCAAACTTCTGGATTCTTAAAGAAGGATACATCAAGAAGCGAAGAACTTGGAGCTTTGTCAAGCATTCCTAGGTACAAATAATTGAACTGGCAGACTGTAAGATTCCGAATGCTGGGTTATTGCAAGTTGCAGGACATTGTAGGTGGTTGGAGAGAGTTGTCTATGTTAGAGGTTTTTATGTGGGCATCAATTATTTTCTTAGGTGGATTGATTGGGTAGAGCAGGCTGTCCTACATGCACAAATTTCTGATCATATTACACAAAAGAAGACTATCGACATATGTTAGATTGGGCATTGAAAGTTTGGTATAAGAATATTGATAAGAAAGGTGTTAATAGATTGTGCACTACCGTGTCTACGGTATTGCACATATGGCATGTGTGCGCACACGTCTCATTGTACCATTTGTATGCATGTGTGTGATTGTACTGTTATAATTCCGTTGTCTATGTTTTGGTTCTAAGCAATCAAGGTCATGGAAAATTCTCTTCAATTGCCCTTTTTTTGCAGGATTAGAAGAGGGCTTCTCATTACCATCATTTTGTTCGTAGTATTGACATGCATAGTGCTCTTGGTTGATTTTAACATATGGCAGTTAATTCAGCGCCCCCATTCATTGTTCTTCCTTTCTGGTCCATTCCTAGCATCCACTATCATCAGTGGATACCTAGGCTGGTACTGTGTTCCCTTATTAAAACGCATCAAGGTCCACCAAATAATCAGGAAAGAAGGGCCCTCTGCACACCATTCCAAAGCTGGAACACCTACTATGGGTGGCTTATTCTTTATACCAATTGGAGTTGGAGTTTCAAGACTTGTTACCAGATTTGCATCATATGAGCTGCAAGGAGTTGCATGTGCAACAATCCTATTTGCCATAATTGGTCTTCTTGACGATGGCCTATCCATAATGCGGAATCATAATTACGGCCTTCCTGGTTGGTTAAAGCTCCTCATGCAGGTAAAGGATAAGCTTTTGTTTGGTTGAGATGTCGAGAATGCCAATTATTACACAATTTTGGGTATACTTATGCCAGGTTGCTGTTGGAGCATTCTTTTTTTTCTCTGGCTCGATTCCATTCATTTGCCTTCTCCATACAAAATGTAAGACCTCAATGTCCCATTTTTGCAATTTATTGAAGTGAGTAAGGTCATGATATGCATACTAGTCAATTCTCTGTCGATTCAATATGGGGAGTTTTTGAAAAATTAGCAGCTTGAATGGCGTGCCTGATGGGGAAATATTTTTTCCAAATGAATTCCGGGTGAAAATAGAGCATCAGTAGTGTTAATTTACTAAGGAACTTTATGAACAATTTTCATATTATTGCTTAGAGTTTTATGGCATCTACAGGAAAGCTTTAGTGCTATTGCCACCACCTTTTGGACTGTGGTACATCGGCAAATGGTATCTTCCTCTGAATACATTTTGCTTTGCAGCTATGGCCAATGGTGTCAATCTTACTGATGGCTTAGATGGCCTAGCTGCTGGTACTGCTGCCTTGGGTTTCATTGCTATGAGCATTGCTGTTCTTCCCATTTATCCTGGTATAATGTGAATCGTTCTAAATTTCAGAGTGTTTTTTATGTAATTAATTGTCATTTTTTTTTTGCAGCTCTGAGCATTTTTGGTGCATCAATGGCTGGAGCATCCATGGGATTTTTGCTGCATAATCGGCATAAAGCATCTATCTTTATGGGGGACACAGGCTCATTGGCCTTGGGTGGTGCATTGGCAGCTATGGCGTCATGTAATGGGGTTGTTCTTGCCATTATTTTTAGTGTCAGGCGTTTATGTCATTGAAACCATCTCAGTACTGGGTCAGGTAAGAGATAAAGTCATAGCTTTGAATTGTTTTAGTCTTCTTAAAACCTTGTCCATTATGTCCATCAACTATTTGCAGCTATTCTCTCCTGCTTACAGTAATAAGGGTAATTTTTTCCTGTCAACTATGTTCTATAAACATTTCCATGACTGTATCAAATTATTCCTTTAGATCTGGCAGGGAAAGCTAGAATATTCTATTTGTGTTTCATTATAGTGGAACATATTCTTCTACTCTATTATGCAGAATAGGTGCAAATACAAATGGTCCACATGTTCCCCTATACTCAGCTCCTTGCTTGCTTATAATTATTAAAATTGAAAGGGCAAAGCTTGTGGTTAAAAGTTTATGATCAGAATTAGCAGCTTTTATTGGGGAGCATAAAATATCTATGGTTGGTAGTGTAAGATGGCAGTCCCGTTTCTAGCCCTCCAAACAGTCTAATGTCCTCCCTTGCCTCGCACCTCGTTTACGCATTATCGTAAATGACATTATTTTAAATGCAATGTAAAGCTGCAAAGACGAGGCTTTTTTAACTTTTGGATGTGGCCTTGCTTCTTGCTGACAATACCGAGCTTTATAGACATCACACCTTCATGCCACTCAAAAAAGCTATAAAGTAAGCAGAGTCTTTGTTAGAATCAAGTAACGAAAAACCCAGTGCTTATTTTACTAGTGCTTATTTTACTGGTACGTTTCCCATGGCCCATAATACATGCTCGTTCGTCAGTGTGTTTAGTCTGAATGGCATAGTAAATGGTCTTACAGAAAGTAGCACTTGCACTTGAATAACTTTTAGATATTTTGACAAGAATCTACAGAACATAGGATCCTATCTTGTGTTTTATGAACAAAAACTTATTCCATATTGAGGGATTCAGTAAATGGGTGGAAAATAATTAATGACACCATCCACTGGACAGTAATGTAAACTGTAACAACGACCTCTGCCTAGTAACTCATCCCACAATTAGTTCTACATATGGAAGGGGGATGCAACTATTTTTTTGCTGTTTGCTTTAATATGCTATGGACATGTAGACTCCTTATGTAGACCTATATAATTGTTGTGGTAGGCTTCTGTTTTACCTTGCTGCTTTTTGGGATAAAGAACTCATTCAACATTGTATTACAGGTATCATATTTTAAATTCACAAAGCATTTAACTGGGGTTGGTAGGCCTGGCTACGAATGGCTCCCTTCCATCATCATTTGGAGCTGGTGGGGTTTGAAGAACATCAGATTGTAGTTGGTGCTTATGTACTTACATTTGTGTTAGCTTGTCTAGCTGCATATGTTGGTCTGTCCTCGTACTAAAGCGTGTATGATCCAAAAAATGTGTCTGTCCATCAGATACAGCACGATTCTATTGGTTCTCAAGGTCTACCCATGCTGTATGCAAATAACAGCTAGGAGGAAGCCGTAGGTGGACTGCCACAAAATCCACCTACCAGATAATAAAAGAGTTTGTAATAGGCAAGGGGAAGAAATCTCAGGCTATCAATTTCTAAGATGCATTAAATGTGTCAGCGAAAACAAAATTTAAGTAATAAATTCAGCAGATTAGAGCCATAACTATAGTGTTTCATAGAAAAAATCGGGAGTCAACTTTGATACAGCTTTTCTATTATGAACAATGACATTTGAAACCTGAAAGGAGATAGAAGAACAGGAACCGGCTTCCATGATGAAGTCGGAACTTTTCTTGAGCTAAAAAAAAATCCAATAACAGGTTGGAATTATATAGTTCGGAATTATATGGACGGCCTCTATCTAACCCGGCCTCTATCTAACCCAGCCTCTAATCTCCTCTTGGGAATGAGATTTGCGCTACGATAACAAGGGAGTCAGCGAGAAGTCACATATTCTAGAACATCTTACAATAAGTGGTAGACATAACATGAGTAAGCGACGACTCTAAATTCTAGAATGTTCTCAAATGCTTGAGGGTGTACACTAATAGAAAGTCTCTAAAGTGTTGCCCGACTTCTTCATATGTCCTAAAGTGATAAAAGGGGGTTAATAACACATTTCAGGCATAAAATAAATAGTTAATTAATAAGTCATGCTCCTTTGGACCTCAAGGGTCATGGAGCAGCAACAGAATACATCAATGTTATTATAGCTTAAGTAAAAGCTTTCTATGCATGTCTATCTCTTTAATGTAACATTTTAGAACCTTTGGTTTCATGGAGAATAATGCTTGTAAATTCTTACAGCACACATGATACCGCTTGCAAAAAATATTTTCAAAAGAGGATAATATAATAAAGTATGAGCTTCATGATACCGCTCGCAAATATTTTCAAAAGAAGGATAATATAATAAAGTATGAGCTTCATCTTCAATCTGCTGCATATCACGAAGAAAACACAATCTCTCTTTTTTCGAAATCTTAGCCCACCTCCCTGTCTCAATATGCAATCTATGTGAACCCGATCTAAATCAAGCAATTACTTGTTCCAAATGCGGAGATATATGAGCATGCAAGTAATCCTAACAAGTATAGATTAGCATCGGGTTAATCTCATTCTGATAAAAAGCAAGCCTCGAACCTTTTATTGTCTAAAGCTTATCTATAGCTAGAGATTGTACCCTCGAATTCCTACAATTGTAACCGGTGCCTCAGAAATGCCCCATGTTTCTGCCCAAGGTATCACATCCTGATACCATTTAGTGTTCAGATTCAAGCCCATCTTCAGCCACCTGCCATCATCCAATTTTCTCAACCTATTTATAAAATTATTTGTGCCTTTGCTTCTAAAGCTGTCATGTAATCTCAACTAACAAAATTGCAAAAGGAGTTTGTGATTTAACCCCCAGCTCCTCATGTAAAAAGCTTTTCAAGATGGATCCAAACTGACACCACATTTTTACTGAAATATAACGCTTCCAAATCGAAACGTCATACAATAACACAATAGGGATTCTAAATTAGCAAGATGTTTCTGGAGACTATCTAAATTTTAAGAGTCCATGCTCTCTTACTCTCAACCACTCTTCTAACTCATCAACGTAGAGTCCAAAGAGGTTTGGAGAGAGCGGACAACCCTAGCAATTGCTCCTCTAAGAGAAGAAGGAATCCCAAGATGTTTCATGCGTGTATGAAGACCTTCTCGAGGCACTGTATCAAAGGCCTCCGAGAAGTCTATAAATGCTAAGTAAAGAGCCCTTCTTGGCTTTCTTGCCTGTTCTATAAGCAATTTCAAGATAAGCAACTGATTGAGAGTACTATGTTTCTTCCGAAACCCAGCTTGGGCAGCAACCCTCTTACTATTAGTATCAGCCCAATCACTAATTTTACTTTCCAACAATCCACCTAATAATTTAGACAAAGTGTGTCCAACCATGATAGGTCGATCAGAATAACCCTGCGTTCCTTCCAAGCTTTAGGCAATCCTAACTGAAATACATCATTTAACTGGTTGGTAGCTATCTGGATGAGTTCCTTACGACCCCATTTTATCAATTCAATAGAAATGCCATCAAAATCAACATCTTCTTCAATTGACAATGCACATTCTCACTAGTAAACAAATCTTCTGTGACATCTAATAGAGGCATGCAATCTGAATTCTCAACATGATACAAAGATCTCACCAAACCAAGTAAAGCATCCAAATCAACTTTGGCCTGATCAGGCTTATGCAATAGGCTTTTCCAAAAAAGATTAGGTTTTGTTTGAAACAAGAACCAATCATAGCTTGTCTTCTTTCAAAGAACAAACGCTTCTCACCTCTAATTAGAGTCTTAAACCACTTGGGTTTAAAACGACAATTCCTCGGAAGGCGAGCACGAGCATCACGACATTCTTCATCTCACCTTACCATTGCATGGTTGTCCAGGAATTCTTTTTTTTGCATCCAAAAGTGGAGCGAGCTGCACAAAACAATATGTCAGAAAGCAAAGCTGAATCCTCTTCTAGCATACCAGCCCATTTTATGGCCTCAAGAAGCTTAATAACATTGTTTTTGTAATCCGCACTCAGATTAAAGTCTAATTTGAGTTTAAGAACAAAAATATTTGATTGTTTTGTTTTATGCAAAATCAGGTTCAATTCAAAAAGTAGATGGCTTGGCTCTGGAACTTTATTAAGCACTTCAAATGATTTGATGATATTAGATGTCGTTGGGGCGAAAAGGTAATCTACCATACTCTCACCTACTTATACCATTCAAGCTCTTTACTTCACATGCTGTGCCAAATCTATCAAAAAGTCACCCGTGGTATTACTGATCTTATCTAGTGATTGTCTCTTGAATGTCTCATCTACATGCTCCACAAGTCTCATGTCATCCAAATTCTCAAAAGAGACTGGTTGCAATCCTCTACAATGTGCATTAAAATCCCCAACCACAATACCTCTTTCTTATCCTATAAATACATCACATCCAAGCTCAAATCATGAAGCGGATTCTTTTTTTTGAAACCCAACCTACTCATATACTTCCATGGTCAAAGGTGCAATGTAACACACTCCAATGTAAATCATTGAATTATTAAAGCAAATTTGCAGCCATATAAATTGTTTATCTTCATGCTTTTTGAAGTCTTGCACGAGTTGCTTGTATTTATGCCTGATATATGCGGCTAAACCCCCAAATCCCCTTCTCGCATTTGCTTGTTCGACAATTCCAAACTGAATCTACAAGGCAATACCCTTCCAAATCTGGAAGGGGACGAGTCTCCATCAATATCAAGCCCCGCTCTATTCCAATCTCTTTTACAGCCTGACTTTTTGCTTGTTTAATGCCATGAACATTTCAAGCTACCCTCAAGTTTTGAAGTCCCTATTTTCTCAATCTCTTTGTAACCATTGCCTTCCCCTTTTGATCTAAATATGCCACAAAACCATTATCTCTAGCTTTCTTGACCTTCTTTCTTCCTAGCTTCCAATTGTGCAGGAGTTAAGTCTGGATCAATCCAGATTTTATGGCCTTCAAGGAAAGCCCTATTCTATAATATCTTTCTTTATCCTCAATTTTGACAAGATCAGCCTATTATGATTGCCTAGTCTTCCAAGCCTTTTTGCAAACACAAATTTTGGAGCATGAAAGTGCATAACATCTTTGAAGAAATGTTCAATTACCTGCTCCATATTCTCCGATTCATGTTCTTCAATGGGAGAGATTTTGAGATTACGTGCCCCTGATTTTTGATACATGGATCTTCTCCTAGTGCATCCCCATTGCCAGCTTGTAGTATCTGCAACATACTCTACCAATTTAATCTCCAGATTTGCAATGATATGCTATAAATTCACATCATGAGTGATCTTCTCTTGTTTAGATAGAGCTTCCTTTAATTCTACATTCTGGGCAGTCAAGGCTTTGTTCCCTGCGACAACCTCCTCTACTAGATTTCGCAACTGACTCATTTCGGCCTTCAAATTCTGTATCAAAGCCACTAAACATGCTGAATCCCCTTCGTATTCAATGGGATTGCCTTTGATAGGGGTGCCAACTGTTTTTTTCTTCCCCATTCAAGAGGGCTAAAACTGGAAAGTCCCTGTTATCCTCCTTGAAAACGGCACCAAAAGAGCTAAAAACTTGACATTTCTGAAAATTTCTTTAGATAACCTTTCCAACGATACCAAGACCCAGGGGTTTCACCTACTATAAAGGGGATACGCCACGTGCGTTAATGGGGTCAGCAAAAAACTCTCCGTATACGCCTTGTCCAACCTTCTAAATGCCCCTTCCCGTATATATATATTACACTGGATTCTCCCCCAGAAAACCTCCTAGCCAAGCCCCTATCCGTATGTATACATACGGTTTAGGGTAAAAAAAAACCCACCCCTTTCACTCACATGGTATATACGCCTTAAACTATATGACATCCCCGGGTACCAAGATCACTGAAAACAGACTCTCCAATCCAAAGTTATGGATGTTTAAAGCCAGCTTCGACAAGACCCTGTGTTTTTTCAAAACCCTCCTGAGTTTAAGCTCTCATATTACAAAATGTTAGACTGATTCATAGGTCAACTTAGGATGAGTATGTTTAATGAACGTGTTCATAACTAGAATGGATTGTCCAGTTAAAATTTTGTTAGAATGGCCAAATAACACTTTTTGACTAAAATATTTTCATAGAACTTTTGTCTGATGCATTTAAATTCTAGAGGGTTCTAGAGTGTACTACTAGAACCCTCTAGAGTGGATTTTATCATTCGCGGAGACCATAAGATCTTAAAGCCAACGAAGGTATCTATAAATCATCTAGCATGAGTAAGCACCCAAACGGAAGATCCCCATCTTCATTACTCCATATGCTTTCAAAAGCATCTTATAGGCCCCATTTCATTATCTCCATTATCCATGAATGTTATATTACACTTTCCATCACATTCAACTCATAAAGTCAGCTTTACCATAGAATGACCAATCTTATATGGCATTTTGTTTCCATGATGCAGGGGTTATATATTTAGTCTCCATGCCCCCTTTGATTAACCTATATTTCCATTTATCAAATGTTGTTAAAAACCCATTTTTTATTTTTAAAGTGCCTCTATAAAAATCCTCACGTTTTTTGAAGGATTTTTATGATTTGACATGGGCCAAAAAAAAAAAAAGGGGGTGGGGAGGGTTTGAACAACATTCGCTTTTAACTCAAAAATTCCGTGATGTCGATGAAGCAGGCAAATTCCGGAAAGCATATTGGCTCGCTCACCCGCTTACCTTGCCTCCGTGATGGAACATTTGGTCACCAAATTCTTGAACTTGTTATCGACATTACAAGGGATTGAACAACTGCGTAAGAATGGGTATGCGATGAGGCCCTTTATGCTCATGGAAACACAAGGTGTTCCTCTATCCAGAAACAATGCTTTTTACCTTTTGCAAGAGTGCTCTAGGTGGAAAGACCTTGATTGTTGCAGGAGGGTGCAGTCCCTTATGGAGCAAAATGGACTTAATTCAATTTCTATTTTGGGTGACCACCTCATTCATCTCTATTCTTCCATCAAAATTTGCTAAAAGCAAAGAAGGCTTTTAAAAGCGTTTTACACCCAACTCCGTATATACATGGAAAGTAATAATATCACCATGCCGACCTTGGATATCGTGGATGCCGCACTAGAATTGTACAGCAGAGATGGAGTCGCCGTGTAAAGAGCAACAAATTTGTCTATCTTACCGCCTTGAAAGTTTGATGGGTGAAATTGATTTGGAGCAGGGAAAAAATTTCCATGATCAGATAATAAAAAATGGGTTGGAGTCTGATCCACTCCAGTCTGTTCTTTATGTATGCTCAATGTAGAACTTTGGAGGACACATGCAAGATGTTTTCAAAGTTGCAAGCCTCAGACTTTGTGGTGCATGACGATATGGCTTCTGAAAGGTCCACTGACACGAGCAGTGACATAGTTGCTTGGAGTATGATGGTCGCATCGTATGTTCAACATGGTAAGAGTGACCAAGCTTTTGATTGTTTTTGGAGTATGCGACAGAAAGGAATAAAAGCAAATCAAGTGACGTTTTTAAACATTTTGAGAGCATGCAACACTGTAGGATTTATAGGGAAGGGAAAGCTCATGCATGGGCAGATAGTTAAAAGAGGAATCAACTTTGATATCATCCTTGGCAGTAATCTTGATGATATGTATTGTAAATGCAGATGCTTGCTGCATGTATAATGTTTAACACATTACCATATCCAGATGTGGTATTGTGGAATACCATCATTGGAGGATATGCACAACATGGAGAAGGTCTGCCTTGCAATCGGAGTTCTTCACGAAATGCACCAGATGGTTTAAAACCAAATAAGGTTAATATTTATATGTTCTAAAGGCCTGTGTTGCCAAAGGAGATATTGAACAAGGCCGGTTTTTTTACAAGAAGATCATGCAAGAAGGCATTCCAACTGATAATGTTGTAGGAAGCTGTCTTATTGACATTTTTTCAAAGTGTGGAAGTTTGAGGAAGGCATGTGGAGTGTTTGATGAATTGCTGCACCGAGATGTTGTGTCATGGGGTGCAATGATTATGGATATGCATAGCATGGAAAAGTTATCCTTTCACTTGAATGTTTCCAAAAAGCAGAAAAATGTAAAGCCGCATAATGTTACATTTTTAGTGCCCTAAAAGCCCGTGGGTAGTGTAGGGGCCATAGAGCAAGGTAAGCTTATTCACAAACAGATTGAACGTGGATGTCACTTTGATGTCACCATCGGTGCCATAATTGATATGTATGCAAATGATGGTAGTTTTAAAGACGCATGAAGTATTTGAAAAATATTAGATCGTAATATCATTTCATGGAATGCAATGATTTCTGCATATGCTCAACATGGTGAAATTGTATTGGCTAGTTTTTCCCTTGTGGGTTTCTTGTTTGTTTGTTTGTTAGGACCCGAAGGGCCCAAATTTTTTTGTGATGTAATAACCAACACCTAACTACCATTAACAATAATTAACACAAACCATTGCATCCAATGCATTTAAATTAAAATCCCCCAAAACCCCTTTGGTTTGGGTGCATATTCACATGGGGTTACATAGGGCAAATGAGAGTCGTCCGATGGGCATATTTGCCCTTTATTCCTTGATCCGACCATACATAGCGATCCTCGCTTGTGGGGTATGCCTGCATAAGTTTTCGTGACATCTTGTATATTAAGTTGCAAAATACTATAAGGTTTGAGGGTATATACTTAATGGTGTTCCAGCCCTTGGATTTGTTATATGACTAGATAAATGGAAATCGTAGTTTCGGCTTGATCTTACCCATGTGGAGAAATCCGTGGAAGTCTTATTTCCATAGCAAAGACTCTTTAGTATCGGTGTTTTCCAAATGATTATGTCTTATAAGCTTAGATAATCGACAAGGCCGTGCACCATCTCAATTGTCTAGATTTTATTTCATACTACAAAGGCGTATATTTCATACTACAAAGGATGTTTGATGCTACAAGATTCGCTATGTCATGCAATATTCAATATGTTTATATTGATGCTACAAAGATTTGGTATGCCATGTAAGTTCAATAAATTGTGGCAATATATTGATATCTCTATCGATTCTCACATAATCATATGATGAGAATTATGCAAATGTTTGGTTTGTATTAAATGCTTTTCTATTTTTTTCATCAATCTTTACACAATTCCTAAGGCCATTAAAATTTACCTCCTTTTGTTAGGGGCCCGGCGGGCCAAATTTTTTTTTTTATAACTACCAACACATAACTACCATTAACATTAATTAATGCAAACCATTGCATTTCACACTTAGAAATAAAATTCCCCTTAAACCCCCTTTGGTTTGGGTGCATATTCACACGGTGATGAGGGCCAGGGCGAGAGCCCCTAAAATCATGTTATACATGTACAAAATCAACACCATATAGTACATTGTCTCAAATCTTATAGTATTTCGCAAGAATCGTGTTATACAAGATACTAAAACTTGCATAGCATACCCCTCAAATGAGGATCTCTATGTACGGTTCTAGATCGAGGAATAAAGGCATATATGCTCATTCAACAGCCTTTCGGTGTCGAAAGTCACCCCCGTGAATATGCACACGGGGTTACCCGCATCGAGTCACCGATGGGCATATTTGCCCTTTATTCCCGATCCGACCGCATATAGCGATCCTCGCTTGGGGGTATGCATGTACAAGTTTTTGTATACCGTGATATTGAGATTTGCAAAATACTATAAGGTTTAATGGTGTTAATTTTGTACATGTATTATAAATATTTTTTGGGGCTCACGCCTCTACATAACCCCCTCGTGGTGAATATGCACCCAAACCAAAGGGGGTTTAAGGGGATTTTATTTTAAATGTGTTAAATGCAATGGTTTGTATTAATAATGTTAATGATAGTTGTGTGTTGATTGTTATATTAAAATTTTGGCCCTTCGCCCTAACTAAAGCAAACATAGGTAAATTTTTGGGCCTAAATATTAATTACTAAAAAGCACAATAATATCAAGACGAAACAAATTATTTCCATTGCAAACAACTATTGAGTACATTTTGTAATCTCAATTCCCCGCATTGCATACCAAGAGCCACCCAAATATACGCAAAACACATTGGTTATCGCTATAAGTCAATGCGCATATACCAAAACCGAATAAAACTGCATGCATGCAAAAGAAAACGATATAAACATAAGCATGCAAAGGCACCGCAAAATGCAAAGCTTGACCCCAAAGAGACAAACACCGTGAAAGCATTGCTTGATTCGATAGTGTGATTACCGCAAGAATTATATGGTGTCCCAACAAGATTGGACCAAAAACAAATATGACAATTGCAAACAAGCAGCATATCTGATAGTTCCAGCAATAGAATGAGGCCAACAAGATCAGGTTATGGATAGGCAAATACCTGAAAATAGCAAATACCCGAAAATAAACATAAGCAACGTAAAAAAAGTATCAAAAGAGGGAGGATTGTCCAAAGTGACAATGTATTCACAATGCCAATAAGCACAAATGTTGACATAAGTTGGAAAAACATATTCAAAAACATGTTTGCCCACATCGCAACTGATATGAATGCGTTGTGCAGCCGTCGGGCTTGACAAGATAAGCCAAAATGTAAAATTATGTAAGAAAAATGGAAACTTATCTAGAACTAAAATGGAAACTTATCTAGAACTACAAACATCTCAAATAGATACAGTTCACACCTTTACAACATGGATTGAGGAATTGGTATATCATTCCAACTTATCCAAGGCTCTGGAAACTCAAGAGAAAGCTTTGACCTTTCATATAAATCTCAGAATCAAAGGACGCCAATGCTACAAGATGGTTCTGCCAAGAGCAGTACAAGGGAGGCTTCTCCTCTCCAATTACTTCGGCCACAAGAATAAGTCACAGCTCCAGAATCAAGGGACGCCGGATAAAACGATTGCAGGGGTGGTCGATGCTGGCTGCCAATATGCTGTCCAAAGAGGTATCGGCAGCTCTGTTCTGACAAATCGGAGCTTCAGGAGAACTCAGAGTTGAGGAAGCTGCACAACCTGCATTATGATAGTAAAGACACTTTAATAATATGGATAAAACACCATGTGTTTAGGCATATATACCAGAGAAACAGTCTCGAAGGTTGTCCCTTCTTGCCATGCTAGAAAATTGCCAAAAACAACTATATCATTCTCAAGTAACCACTAATTGCTTAATAAGCTCGCTTTTAGACTTATGCATATACCATGCCGCAGTCGCAATAATATAGATTCTTCATCTTCAATTTTTACAAAGAAAGTTCTCGCAACCGGGTCGCCCCCTCGCTACTTCAAATTGATTCTTACCGCTTGCCCTCCTTTCACAAATTTCGGCAACCTACAAGCTTGTTCCGCCCACTATAACCACCGCAGCTTGCCCTCCTTTAATGAACTCCTCGGCAGCCCGCAAACCCTTCCGCCACCGTGAAAAACAAAACCAGAGGTGGACAAATTTAGTCGGTTCATCCGGCCGCCCCCCCGTAAGAAAAACCTAAGCTGATTTGTAGAAACCAATTTGTTGCAGGCAGCCGCCCCAAATGATCCGATCTCCCCAAATATCTTCTCAAACAAAAACAAACAAAAACCCTTCCTAATCTACATGGAGCTCGGGTTTTGCAGCTGTAGTTGTCAATCCACCCACCGTGGGGGTCCAATTTAGCTACCCGCTTCTACCCCGCCTAATATCGTAAATCTCCTACCGGATCTAAATGTCGGTACCCTAATATTAACCCTAATATTAACCTAATATTTGACAAACCCTAATATTAACAATAAAAGCACAACCACACGATTTTCCCTCTTCCTTAAAATCAATGGCTAACAAATGAGTGCACTCTAGAAATACTCGCTTAGTACGCGCACGGAATACCATAAAATCATATGAAAACCATGCCAAAAAGCGATAAAATCACAAAAAAACCCCTTGTTATAATGCTACATATTAGAGCCTTCAGCCCACCATTCACCCTCCGCCTTCTATTGCCCGATTCCAAACCGGGACTTTTATCAACCCGACTTTTTCATAAAGCAATTTAACAAAGATTTCTCATTTCCAATGGTACCCCAAGCATCTCCAACCTCTCCCAAATATTGCCCCCCCGTATTGTATCAAATGCTTTTGTAAAATCTACTAAATATGACCAGAGAGAGAGAGAGAGAGAGAGAGAGAGAGAGAGAGAGAGAGAGAGAGAGAGAGAGAGAGAGAGAGAGAGAGAGAGAGAGAGAGATGAGAGAGAGAGAGAGAGAGAGAGAGAGACGAGAGATGAGAGATGGGGAGAGAGAGGAGATGGGGAGAGATGGGAGATGGGTGAGAGTGGGAAAACCCAACTCTCACCTCGAGATGATTCGCCTCAATGTAAACCAAGGGGGGCTTTTCATTGCCCACTAACCAAACAATTAGCCTAAAGGCTTTAATAAATAATAGCTTTACATCAAGTGCTTGACATCAAGTGCTTGAGGTGTTGCGATTATGTGAAGACATCTATAGAATAATCAAAACCATGTTTGGGACTCTACAAGAAGTTTTGCCAAACCGCAGAATGTCCAACAAAGTGGAACAGGAACAAAGACAATCAATTATGTTGCAGGTGCCTTCAAAAACTCAAGATGAGGACGCTCATCTAATCAGGTTTTTTCATTTGAATTGAATAGCTAGTAACACACAAAACAAGGGAAGTGTGATACCACTATCCGCATAACTGATGATTGATCTTTTCATTCTTTTATCATCATTAGGTATAAATATAGATTGGTCAGTTGTAAGCTATGAAATTGGACGGTTTCTTTGCACAATGCATCAGTTCTATCAACATAGTATATGCATGCTATGTATGAAATTAGGAAGTTTCTTTAGACACTTTACACTAATATAAATCCGACTATTAGGCAAAGGACTACATAAGTTGGGGATTGTGTTAACATAGTGTAGTTAGAATATTTCAAGATGGTTTATAAACACGGACCTTTGGACACGTGATGTTATGTTGACAAGAATTACTACATATCCATAGCTCCGATTGAGCTCTAATCAAGACTAATCAGCTTTAGTTTAGAGTTTTTGCAGCCTAACAATAATGGCGGGGAAAAATTCAAAATCCGTAATGACCCTCAAATGGGCATACCCATAGCCAAGAATGTAGAAATGGGGGCATGCGATGGCGGTGGGCAACAAAGCTATAAGGATGGATGTTCAAGAGGCAAAGATGGGAATGGCAATGGCAAAGATGGGAATCCAAAATCCACCAGATGGACAAAAAGGATGTGGCAGCGGAAATCCAAAATCCAAAATGATGGAAAAAGGATCTGATACTTATTTTGGGCATTAGTGAGCCCATTACTATTAAGGTTTTTCCCCGAAAACCCTTCGGGGCGGGGTTTTTTAATCCTGATAGTAATTGGCATTACTAATGTAGTCCGTGCCCATGACTGCTGTCACTGACACCACTATTGGGCACCAAGACTATGCGTAACAATTGTAAAAAGGAAAGGACTAAGTGTCGGGTCGCTGAGGGGTTCCTCCGACCCACCACCGTGATAGAGCGGGTACAACCCACCAGCTGGTGTTCTATTTCCACATTCGAGTTCTGGTGCGCCAAAAACTTAGGGTTCATAATCTGACCCACTATTAAAGGTGGGACAATGGAATCCACAATGTGTACAACTCAAAGTTGTTGATAGCGAAGATCACCGCACGCCACGGCCGGGCAAAGCGGATGTCGGGTAATAATAGAAAAAGTCAGCCTTCGTAAAAGGCTACATCATAACAAAGATGATGTGCTAGTAGCCTTTCAGGGAGCTCGCCCATGCTACACAAGTCCAGAGGCCTCGCGACACAAGGGACATTAATGTATTCTATTCTATTCTATTCTATTCTATTCTATTTTCGCTGCCTGGAAAAACCGCCCAAAATGTTTCCCACACCGAAAACCAGGGGCGCCATTTCCCCGGCTTCTTGATCTTCAAGGCCGCCTAATTCTTGCTCAGAGTATCCAATTCCTCAAGCAATTAACCGACACGATCCGTATTCATAAGATTACGACGATTCCGCTTTTTGTGCATTCATACATTAAGTTTTGATCCTCAATTTCGTTTTAAGTCGCCCTTATTCCCAATCAATTATTTGATTCAGATGTCTAAGGCTTCTCGACCGCTTTGCCAAAGAACCAGCAAGCCTTTCGTGCCTCCTCGGTTGAAAAATGGCACCAAGAAGGACCCGAAAATGACAGCCGATCTCCATGGATGTGCAATTGAGACTAATTCGAGCCAATTCCATCTTCAAGACATCCAAAGGAAAAGAGATCCAAGCGTGTATTGAGCTTAAATTCGTGCATCCTCCGATATTGTGAGTGAATCTTTAGAAACCGATTCTGCTTTGGCTATTGTTGTGCATGAGAAGGAAAATTCGAAAGTGATAGACACAAAGAATAGGAACTCTCCGCGGCAATGGACATCACTGTTCCCACATTCCTCAATCTCTTGAACGAGATGAAATTGGTAACCAATGGCACCCTCAACCTCCCAACACACAATGGAGGGAAATTATGATGAAATTGCAGCCCTTTGTTGGGGTTTAGTGGAGCTTAGACAACTAAAGAACAAATGGGATAAGCTGCAAGCTAAATTTAAAGATGAGAAGGAGGCTTGTAGCCATACAGGTTCTGAACTATCAACTTGGCAGTGGTATGACAGAATGGAAGAAGTTAAATATGGTGTTACCTCGATAATCCAATACCAAAAATCGGGTGATGATGGTGAATTTGGCAATGAAGCTTTCGAGGTCAGCAGACTTGCATACTAATTACTCGTAATCTTTCATGAATGACACTTTCTTTGAAACTCATGGAACAGATGCAAAGATTTGAAGACCACTTTGCCGATCCACCCAATTCAAACAATAATGTAAACGCTGAAATTCGAAAGCAAAGTTGATGCCGTAAATTCCAATCAATAGGACACCAACAGAAACCGCATTGCATTCTTCAAGTCCTAGATCAGTCGTGGTAATCAGCCGAGTTTGTGGAAAACCTACCAAAGAGAAAGAAGTCCAAAGTTGCGATAGATGAGGACATTGCAATGGGAATATCACGATGGCAAGCACATTTGGGGACACCGAGGTGAAGAAATTAGATTTCCGAAAGAAGAAAGTGCAAGAAAAATTGAGTTGGTCGTGAATTGAAACAATAAGGTCTCCAAACAAATTAAAATTGCAGAGTCCATGGCTGCAATGACTCAAAGCATATGTGAAATGACAAAGGAGACATTGCTCGAATTGCCAAACTTGTCGCCAATAAGAAGGACTAAAGGTTCGCTTTTCGCTTATTTGCTTTTTAGAAATTTTTTTGAACCGCCTCAAAACCCACCAAGATTCTTAAATATTAAAGAAGTTGTACAAACCCGCTTTTTAGTATTAAATATTGCCTACTAGTCACGATCATCCAAATTGTGAAAATGGTGCCTTGAAGAGATACTAAACATTACCTTCCAAAGGTGCCCTTTGTCCCGTGATTTAGAGAAGAAAAATTTTTATGTGCTTAATCTTTTTTTTTTTTTTGTTTCATATTTTCAATTTCAACAGAATCTTTATATAGAGAATGGCTTGCATGCCATTTTTATTTTTGCCGATGTAAGTATTCGAAGTTCGGCGTAAGAAACCCGCGCGCATTTTCCTATGCATTGCCTATGCTCTTTGGAAGGCGTGATAGTTTTGTTCTTATGATGTGAAGTCATTTGACTCACATTTGATTGTAACCTGTCGTTAAGATACCGCACCGCTTTTGAATAAAGGCAGCCTACAAAAAATGTATTACACTTTTTGAATAGAAAACCCGGTTTACATTCTTATTCCCGTGTTGTTGAAATTTTATAGTATTTTATGTGTATCAATGTCAAGTCATTTGACTCATAAATGACAGCTTTGATAATGACAAGTTTTCGAAAGCACAAAACTCATGCTACAAACACATTTAACTTTGTATCATTCTCAGAATAATCCATTAACAATTCGTAATTAAAGCAAATACAATTGATTATGAATTTCATTTTCTTGGTTACAAAATTCATTCATTCAAAGGATGATATGCCCATCCGTGATTCTCAAATAGCACGCGGCCTCATTTGATTACCCCGCTTTTTAAGGACCTGCTCATGGCTTCGCTTCATAGTAATATATTGGTGGAGGGTCTTCTTCAATTGGCAAAGATATCCCAGCCCTTTGTTTTCCATTATACAAAAATTCCAAAGAACACAAACATGCATGTATGATCTTGAGGCTTTGCCAACATGCACAGTGCAAGTGTTTCGAATTTAAACTTTTCCTTGACAATGCCAAATCCATTTTCTACACACTCGCCTCTACGCATCCTTTTGTTAAACTTACCATATGCACCCCGGATTTTGAGGAAAGACTTTAAGGAGAAAGGGCCTCACTGAATAAGTCAATCACCTAATAGTAATGGTGGAATAGTTACCCTAACTTCCCGGTCAAGAGGGCTACCCCTTCTTCAGTTTTTCACACTCGTGAGTCACCATAGGTTCCTCAGAAAATTTGTTTTGAGGCAATTTTATTGTAAATGGAGCTCTTCTTGAACTGGTTGGAATCATGGATCAACTGCTTCGATCACACAAACATTTATAAACAATCGCTATGTGTAACAATTCCTTGCATGAGACATGAGTGCCTCTTATGTCTCGCCGTAATAGTCTTCCCCATTGTCCTTTTTTTTTTTTGTTTCCTCCATAAAAAATGTGGGAACCGGCCAACCGCACTATATATATTGGGCAACCCAGCTTGCATCATGGAATTCCTTAATACACCGGGTTAATCTTGCACCTGTAGGCATTGCAACAAAACGCTTGTACAAAGATTGTCTTCGGCCAATACAAGCGTGACTTTCTTGGTATATTTCTCAGATTGTTGCTTTCCCAACATAAAATCTCTCGTCCGACATGTAAGGGCATATCCCCGCGTGCAAGAAAATACGAACCATAGCAACCGCTTTCTTTGGATCAACAGGGGCCTTACTTTTATTCCCGGCCCCGACAAGATAAGGCACAATTAAACCTACCAATCTCTCAAATGTGGCTCTTCATCATCCCGTAAAATTGGTGCCACATATCATCTTCAAAAGAAGCTATACAATTCCATGCGTGGTTATCGATATTATCCCATTGTGTTCTTTTGCCTTGGAGCAATCCAAAATCTTCTTGGTGGTCTTCTAACCCCGCTGAACCCGCAACCATTAAAGCCGCAGATGCGCAAAAACATACCATTGTTATCCTCTAAAACCTCATCATCGAATCAGGGTCATTGGGTCTTCGAGCTCGTGAGTTCCAATAGCTGCAAACAATATCTCCAGTAATGCAAACCGAAAGTGTCAAAGCCCTAAAAAGCATGGCAATCATACCAAGAATGACCGATCCATGGTTTAGTGGCCGGAATCGAAAGAATGGGGAGGCAAAACTAGAAATGAATTATCCCACATAGCCCAACAACCAAGAAAAACAGTTTTGAATATCCCACAATTTGGCGCCCGAATTGAACGCTACGATCGAATTATCCCACATTTTCTCTCGCCGGGCCTAATTGATGCACGATCGAAAAATCCGCAAACAAAAAAAGTTCTCGCTAATAACAGAGGTCGTTAAGCCTCGAGACAATCGTTTCTCCTCTCCTCCCAAAAAATACGCACATTTCGGGAGGAACCGTGATGTGACGAGATGGATTTTTTTACGAGCATGTGGCCGACGCAAGAGAGAGAGAGAGAGAGAGAGAGAGAGAGAGAGAGAGAGAGAGAGAGAGAGAGAGAGAAGTGAAGTGAAGTGAAGTGAATTGTATTATTTCGTCTTGTGAGACCATCAGGTCTATAAGACAGATTACATCAAAAAATTTATCCAAAAACAAAAAATCTTGTCATCGGGCAAGCACTCATCATCGAGTAACTCGCCGTCGCTCTCCTCCTTCTCATCTCCACTAGGTTCAATAGTATGTTTAATTGCTACATCCCTCAAGTCCAACATATCAATCAAAAAGCTACCCACCGTGGAAGCTGGCAAGTCAAAAAATTGTTGCAAAGTGGATATGGCAAAACCAAACCTATCCCGCAGAGCTTGATATGCTGGGCAACAGGGAAAATTTTAAGGGACCTATAATTTTGTTGTATAATGAATTGGCCATTCCTTGTAAAATATGCCCCCAAAAGTGTAGCATGAACTGGCCATTTTTCCTATTTTTTCTAATGTGGATGCAACCCAATTGGTGATTTTCGAACCAAATATCTAATAATGTGTAGCTCAAATGGCGATTTTTAGCTAGATTCTTATTAAATATAGAGCTAGTTGCCCAAATATAAAGAAGTCGCTATCCTATATAAATGTGTTTAAGTTACATGTTGTATGAATTTGAATTCATACCCTATGTATTTCAATAATGCATAGATTGTCGGTAGGGAGAATCGAAAGCCTGATGCCGTAACCTTCAGAAAGAGGATTGAAAAGTGCCTCGACATTTAATTTTTCAAAAGAGCGGATTATTCTTTGGTAGATATATTCAGAATAAAAAATTTAATAATGTTGGCCCCCATAAGTGATGAATTTATGAGAGGGCCCTTAATGAATTAAGATTTGGCTAACTTAAGGTATTATAGGATTTGGCCAAGTGGCCTAAATGGCCATTCCATAGGCATATCTAGTTCTCACTTGGGACTGATTTGGCCCCAAACTCAATACCACCCAATTAGCAAACATCTAATTGGCCATTCTAATGTCATAATAGGCAATAAAGTGCCGCAAAATGGCGACCATCAGTAGTTCGTTCAGGGTAAGGCACCCTACTCAAGCCGGCCGTCGCATTTTGTCTGAACCTGTAATTTGTGGCCAAATGGCCCGCCGGGGCCACTAAAATTTTCGCTGCTGGGCAATGTATTATTGCATGTTCTTCGTCTTCTACTTCATCTGAGCCACATGCCCGACATGTTCGATACTCTCTCTGGATGTTGTACCATCTGCCAACTTCTACACTTAGGTGGTGCGCACTCAAACGCATCCTGCAGATAGCATGTCATTTTTTTACGGAGATATTCTCGTTCGCCTGAAGCATTGGGTTCATTTTTTTCCCTATATTGCTGCATTGTAATACCAGGGGTGTGCCAGATTCTTCCTCGAATGGTCTCTTTTACCCAGTCCCAGATCCGGTCCTTATTGCGTGCCAAGTCTTGATGTGAATGCCCCATTTTCTTAACCAAATCCTTTCTATTGTCGATTCAAGGCCGGGCCTCGGATAGCTATCTTCTTCCAAATTCCTAGCCTCGCTAAGGTATGTTAGAAAATGGCATACCGCCAGACTCTAATCGCATCATATCACATTCTCGCCAAGATCATATCATATGGCGCCTCGTGATTTTAACCCCAAGCTCAAGTGTAAAAATTTCTTTTATACCCTTTCTATCTTTTGCCGTAGTTCTAGCGACAACCCGTGACCCTGCACTACAACCATATAGCACCACCGTCTCTGTATTAGTGTCTTGAACATCATCCTTTTAGATGGAAATTCCAAATATCCGCTTTTAGGCATTTCTTTTGCATAGCAAATAGTGCCTTTAGTCCCCCTTGACTCTTTGTTCGACTGCTTGATTCCATCTAAAATGCTTGTCCACAATGAGTCCTAGATATTTATAAGAGCTAGCAATCTCGACTTCTTCCCCTTTGTAAGAGAAAGCATAATTTTATCCGTGATTAGTTCCAAACAAAGACTATCTTAGTCTTCTCCAAATTAACTTTCATTCTTGTTGCATCACAAAAGGCCGCTAATGTGTCCATGTGTCTCGATCCCCTCTTTGCTTCTTGATAGCAATGCAATGTCGCTCCATATAACAATAAGCGGATCACAAACCCCGCCAATGATATCCCATCTCCTCCTTGTGTGCATATCCACGCTCAAGGTCATCTCAGAAAGATGCCAAATAGCTGAGAGAGAGAGAGAGAGAGAGAGAGAGAGAGAGAGAGAGAGAGAGAGAGAGAGAGAGAGAGTAGTTTTAACGCCACGCCACTAGGCAAAGATCCAACCGACATGTGACCACACACCACACTACATTTTTGGTTGGGCCCCGCCCCCAACCACCTTACATTGCCCTGCTGGGATTTGACCCCCATAGTACCGAAAAGCGATTCTCGGGCGGTCTCAACTCAAGACCACATTGCTAAGGAACTAGTGTGTTACCACTAGACCAAACGCCCAGACGCAAACGCAGAGAGAGAGAGAGAGAGAGAGAGAGAGAGAGAGAGAGAGAGAGAGAGAGAGAGAGAGAGAGAGAGAGAGAGAGAGAGAGAGAGAGAGAGAGAGAGAGAGAGAGAGAGAGAGAGAGAGAGAGAGAGAGAGAGAGAGAGAGAGAGAGAGAGAGAGAGAGAGAGTTTATTATGTCCATGGGAGGCCTCATGGGCCTATTAGACAAACACTGTTAAACAACATCATAAAATAGTAGATGAGTTTCTTCATCCTCATCTAGCTCATCACTCTCACTCATGTCCTCTATTGCATCCATTTCTGTTACCCGTAGTGTATCTATACATGCTTTCCTGTAGCTGAGGAGATCTATCAAATATCTCCCTATTATATCTCCATCTAATGTAAAGAA
Source organism: Isoetes taiwanensis (assembly GCA_021234155.1). NCBI lineage: Eukaryota > Viridiplantae > Streptophyta > Lycopodiopsida > Isoetales > Isoetaceae > Isoetes > Isoetes taiwanensis. The sequence continues at coordinate 10,280,853 of JAJEKV010000026.1, read as the reverse complement.
TGTTTGGAGATCATTAAAGTGGACCCCATACTCATCACGTATTGTCTCAAATGCCTTACGCCTAAGCAATGCATGATCCTCGACTTCTACCTGCTCTGTACCATATATTTGACAATATCTTTGATCTCTTGGTATAATGTGCCCCCATCTCCCTACCTCCACCCCTAACTGATGTGAACTTAAACGAATTCTGCAAATACTATGCCTCTTCCGATAGAGAGATTCTTCCCAAATGCTTCTCGCCTAGATTCGGATTGATATTATGTTTATAAAGGATCATCTTAGTCTTTGGTTGTGACCAGAGCTTGCTCAATTTTGATGTGATCCAAGTCCTCAAATCCGATTCCACATGCATCACATCTTCCCAAGCAATATTCCATCTACCAAGCCACTTCAATATATCCTGAAACAATCCTTTATCTTTACTATCCAGCAAAGCCTTATGTGGAATTCTTGCACTATCCATGTCCCATACTTTCTTAAAATAGAGGATACTTTTAAGAAGCGCTTCCCCCTCAAGCGGCATAAGCCCACCTTCCACTAGCATCATAGGGTATGGCGTTTGGGATTTAACACCCAATTCCAATCTTAGGAACTTCTTTAAGACTTGCTCAAGGTCTTCCCATAAACAGTGCGGGAGACTTGGCCCCCAAATTTCACACCCATAGAGGACAACATTCTGTACTAAAGATTGAAAAAGTTTCACCTTAAGAGGCCATGACCAAAGATGGGATCTCCTACACATACTTTGTAGTGCGTCAGAGCTTTTTGCCCACCATCAACTCTTTGAGCAATACGTATTCCATCCGTGGTTTCACAATACAAGACCCAAATACTTGTAAGAATCACACATCTCCACCACTTGCCCCTTTGTATCTAAAAATAGAGTCCCGCTTCAAAACCCTCCCCGCATAATTTTTGTTTTCTCCAAATTTACTTGCATACCCGCTTGGTCGCAAAAGAGGCCAATCTATCCAAATGCTTCTCGCATGTGTTCCTTAGACCGCAAAAAAATAACCACGCCATCGGCATATATTAGCAATTGAGTGACATAGCCATGCAAATCTATCCCATCCGGGCAATTATCACGCAAACCAATCCTCCGCACCATCAATAAACATACCAAATAATGTGGGGATAACGGGCTCTGCTTCACCCCCTACATTACTTTCTACACATTCCTAAGATCTTATATTATAATGTTATGCCAGTATTGGATGGATCAAGCCCTAACTTAAATGGTTGAGATCATTTGATTGAAAATGAAAGCCGATTATCGCATGACTTTCCACTACCGTGATTAGTCATGATTTGATCTTTTAAGGGGAAAGGAAAAGGAAAGGAGAGGAAAGGCACAGGTAAAAAGAAAAAGGGAAGGGAAAAAGGGTGGAAAAAAAGGGAAGATGAAAAAGGCAAAAGGGAAGGGAAAATGGCATGAGAAAAATGAAAAAAAAATAGAAATAGAGAGGGAGAAAGGGAAGGGAAAATGGGCAACAAATAAAGGGGAAGAAGGAAAGGGTGGGAAAAGGAGAAAAAGGTGTTTAAAAGGTGGAAAGGAGGGGACGAACAAAGTGCATGGGAAGAGGGAAAGGGAAGGGAAAAAAAAAGGAAGATAGAAAGAGAAAAAGGGAACCTAAAAAAAGGGCACGAGGAAAAGGGCAAAAGGGAAGGGGAAAAGGGTATGGGAAAAAAGGGAAGAGGGAAAGGGTAAAGAAAGATGTAAAAAGGAAGCAAAAAGAGAGCATCAAAAAAAAGAAGGGAAAAGGTTAGAGAGAAAAGGTGAGCAAAGAGGAGAAAGGAAGGGGAAAATGGCATGGAAAAAGGGAAAGGGAAAGGGGAAAAGACAAAAAGGGGGGAAAAAGGAAGATAAAAAGGCATCGAGAAAAGGGAAAGAGGGAAAAGGTTGGAAAAGGGAGGGGAAAAAGATGAACAAGAAAAGAGTGGGAAGAAGGGGACGGACAAAGCGCATGGGAAAAGGGAAAGGGAAAGGAAAAAAGAAAAAGGGAGATGGAAAAGGGAAAACGGAACCTAGAAAAAGGGCATGAGGAAAAGGGCAAAAGGGAAGGGGGAAAGGGCATGAAAAAGGGGGAAGAGGGGAAGGGTGAAGAAAGAGGAAAAGGGAAGCGAAAATAGGGCATCGAAAAAAAGAAGGAAAAAGGTTAGAGAGAAAAGGTAAGGAAAGAGGAGAAGGAAATGGAAAAATGGCACCGAGAAAAAGGAAAGAGGGAAAGGGTGGGAAAATGAGGAAAAGGGAGGGGGGAAAGGGGAACAGAAAAAAGGTGGAGAGTAAGGAATGGAAAAAGAGGAAGAGAAGAAGGGGAAAGGGGCACGAGAAAAAAAGGAAAAAGGCCAAGGGTGAGGAAAGGGAAAAAGAGCATGGGAAAGGGAAAAAAAGAAAAAGAAAAAAGGAAAGTGGAAGGAAAAAAAGGCGGAGGAGGATGGGAAAAAAAAAAAAAAAAGGGGCACATAAAAAAAGGTAGAGGAATTTGAATGAAAAGAGGCACAAGAAAAGGGAAAGGGAAAAGCAAAATGAAATAGAAGGATGAAAGAAAAAGGAAAAAGTGTAACGAGAAAAGCAAAATCGTGGGGAAGGGATGAAAAGGGAAGAGAAAGGAAAAAATAAAAGGGAAGCGGAAAGGGGGGAAGGGAATAAAAAAATGCACGAGGAAAAAAAGGAAGTGGAAATGAGAAAAGAGAAAGGAAAAAAAAAGATATAAAGAGGAAGAGGGTGGGGAAAGGAAGAAAAGGGCCACATGAAAAGGTGGGGAAAATAGAAGAAAAAAGGGCATGGTAAAAGGGAAAGAGAAAAGGAAAGGAAAAGAAAGGGAAAAAGGAAAATGGGAAGGGCAAGAAAAAGATGAAAAGTGAAGAGAAAAAGCCTATCAGAAAAAAGGGAAAGAGAAAAGGAAAGGGAAAAAGAGGAAGGGAAAATTGAAGAGAAAGGGAAGGGGAGGGAAAAGGCGGCTAAAAAAAAAGGAAAAAGAGAGAAGGGAAAAAGATAATGTATAGGGAAAAAAAATGGGAAAAGGAAAAAAGAAAGTGTGTAGGATAATGAGGAAAAAGGGAAACACGGGATAGAGCAAAAAGCAAAGGAAAGGGAAAGGGTACTAAATGCACAAACCTTTTATAGCTCAGCAACACGGAACTTGGTTTCTATTATATTGATTTACGAAAACAAGTCTGGACTGATTAGGTTTCCGCCCACACAGGTCCCAACTTATGCCCAGCAACGCTGGGCACCATTACTAGTACTCAGAGAAAAAGGTTGAGATAATTGGACTAGTACCTTCTCATAAAGTATCCTAACAGCATTCCTAAGATCGTGTGGCACCTTTAGCTTCTCCAACCTCTCCCATAATTGACCTCTTGGTACCCGATCGAAAGCTTTTTGGAAATCGACAAATGCCATATACACTGGCTTCCTTGTCCCTTTGACCTTATCAAATATAGTTTTTAAAACTAGTAGATGATCCAAGGTCGATCTTCCTGCCCTGAAGCCGGCCTGTGCCTCTGCTCGTTTGTTATTATCCTCTGCCCACTTACTCAGTTTCTTCTCTAGGATTGTGAAAAGGAGTTTTGCAAATAAACTACTAACCATTATAGTTTGGTAATTGTTGACTTCGTTTCGCAGTCCACCCTTATATACTGGCACCACTCTATTCCGACACCATTCAGATCGGAAACCCTGTGCCATTGCCTGATTAAACATGTTGATCAGAAGAGGATGAATAACAAGGCCTGCCCATTTTAAATGCTCAATAGAAGACCTGTGTGATCTTTAGCTTTGCCATTTGCCAAAGAAGAGATCCCCGCTGCAATTTCATCTCGGCCAGAAACACCGTGTCGAAACATGTTTGCCTTCTTCACCCTCAAGATCTCCTCATCATGGTAAAGACTCACTACATGCTTGCCACAAATCATGTGCCACCAAATGAATTTCTTCATGCTTATGTTTCCTGAGATTATTCCAGAAAAGTTTGGGCTCCGCCACGTAACGCTCACACATGAGAGAGAGAGAGAGAGAGAGAGAGAGAGAGAGAGAGAGAGAGAGAGAGAGAGAGAGAGAGAGAGAGAGAGAGAGAGAGAGAGAGATGTGAAGTGAAGTGTATTATTACGTCTTTTGAGACCATCGGGTCTATTAGACATTAAGAGAGTACAGTTTCATAGTAAAAAACAACTTCATGTGACAAGCACTCGGCAATGAGTGACTTGTCATTGAGCTCTCTTTCCTCTTTCTCTCCAATGATATCTTTATTTATTTTTAGAAGTGATTCTCTCATTTGTAGTACATCTAGCAAGAAGCTAGCCATTCTAGTTGCCGGTATATCAAAAAATAGGAGGATATTGGGAACATCAATACCAAACCTGTCCCGTAGCGCTTGATATGCCGGACATCTTAGGATCACATGTTCTTCGTCCTCAACCTCGTTCGAGCCACACACCCTGCATTCTCCATGCTCGCGGGCAACTGCATACCATCTTCCAACCTCTACCTCGAGATGGTGTGCGCTCATTCTCATTCTGCAGATAGCATGCCTCTTTTTTATGGAGGGAGGGAGGGAGAGGCAGAGGGAGGGAGGGAGGGGGAGGGAGGGAGGGAGGGAGGGAGGGAGAGAGGTGTAGTGTATTAATTTTTGGGAGGCCTCAAAGGCCTAAAGACATAGAAAGTTTACTCATAATCATAGAGGAGCAGATGAGTCTCAGAGTCCTCATCTTGCTCGTCACTCTCACTCAACTTATCATCATTTTCTAAAATATAGTTCATTCTCTTTAAACAAATCTCTCTATATTGCAATAGCTCTACTAAATATGCCCCAATTTTCTCTCCTCCTAAGAAAAAAAAGGTCTGAAGATTATCAGAGTGAATCCCATGATGCTCTCGTAATAAGTGATATGCACTACATCTGAGTAGTGCATGAGATTCATCTTCTACCTGCTCCTCACCACATACTTTACCATATCTTTCTGTTCTAGGTATGATATGCCCCTATCGTCCTGTTTCAACACCCAAATGGTGTGAGCTGAGGCGGATCCTACCAATCAGATGTCTTTTTTTTTATTGAGATATTATCTTCTAAATACCTGGCAGCTTCCAAACTAGGATTCATATGTTGCCTGTATAATATCATTTTCGTTTTTGGTTGTGACCACATCTTCTTTTGAACCTTAGCGTAAAGCCATTGCCTCAGGTTTTTCTCAGCTAGAATTGCTTCATTCCATTGAATGTCCCACCTTCCAAGCCATCGTGTTGCATCATAGAACCAACCTTCATCTTTGCTGGCTAGAAATGCTTTATAAGGAAGTCGGTTCTCATCCATATTAATTACTTTTTTCATATAGCGAATGCATCTCAGCATGGCCTCTCCTTCTAATGGTAGAAGATCGTGACTCGGCATCATCATCTGTATGGAGTCTGGGCCTTCACCCCCAATTCCAGCCTTATAAATTTCTTTAAAATCTGCTCCATATCTTCCCACAATCCCATTGGGAGGCTCGGCCCCCAAACCTCACTGCTATATAATACACCACTTTGCACCAATGAATCAAACAACCTCTTTTTAAGTGTCCAGGCCCACAAATGAGCTTCTCTACATAAACTTTGCATGGCATAAAGAGCCTTATGCCCCTCATCAATTCGCTGATTAATGCATGCATTCCATCTGTGATTCTTATGAAAAATCAGCCCCAGGTATATGTAAGAATCACATGTGCTTACCAGATTATTCTTGTATCTAAAAGAACTTTCTTGTTTAAGTGTTCCGACTGTCATGACGCTTGTTTTTTCCAAGTTTACTTGCATCCCAGTTGAGTCACAAAAGTGGGCGAGCCCGTCTAAATGACGCTGCATGCATTCTGGGGAGCGGGCAAAAATAACCACATCATCTGCATACATCAACAACTGTATCACAAAACCATGAAGTTTGTACCACCAGGGCAATTATCGTGAAACCAGGCTTCAAGACCATCTATAAATAACCCAAACAGGGTAGGAGACATTGGGCAGCCTTGTTTAACTCCAATATTACTATCAACATATTCCCCTTTTTCTAGCGACATAGGCGGTGATAACTGTACCCGTACTTTTTCATATAGGGCCTGCACTGCCTCTTTCAACTGCTCTGGAACATTAAATTTCTCCAATGTGCCCCACAAATGAGACCTCGGTTTCCACTGTCAAAGGCCTTTCTAAAATCAACAAAGGCCACATAAGAGAAAAAACAAGAAAGAATTTTGGAAGAGAACCATTGAATTACTAGTAATGGTGCCCGGCGTTCTTTGGCATAAGTTGATTGTGTGTTTATCTCTTAAAAACTCTTGTTTGAACACCATGCTCCAAACGATTGTTGAACATATTTTGAATAGCAAAATGCCTAGCGTTCTTTGGGCTTTTATCGCTTTTCGATCTTGTTGGGGAGTCAAATCCCAAAGGGCGCAATGTAAGGTGGTTGGGGGCAGGGCCCAACCAAGCAATGTAGTGTGGTGTGTGGTCACATGTCCAGTTGGATGCTGCCTAGTGGCGTGACGTTAAAACTACTATCTATCTATCTATCTTTCATTTTCTTTTTTGTTGTTTTTGTTTTTGTTTCAAAGACTGGCCGTTGCTTGGGTCCATGAAGATTTCAAGATACACCATGATGCGACAATGCAAGAGGGTATTATAATAATGTATAATAGAACCTAGATTTTCTAAGGTTACTAAAGCTTTGCAAAAGCCCTTTGGCCTTTCAATCTCTAAATTTACGTAGTATTTAATTCCTAGGATGGGTCCTATGGGGCAGACGCACAAGTTGGCGGTGAAGTGGTGTTCTCATTGAGCTTTGTAAAACATTGAGTACAAATGGATCCCTCACTAGGGATAGATAAATTTGAAAATATGAACTTTAAATGCTCCGAAACTAGACAATCATCGAGAGCATGATGAAACTGAAGAAAAAGATGGTTTTATCCGCCACTTGGTCGATGCAAAGGTGAGAAGACTCGGTGATTGCTCCTCATCGGGAAGAAGAACCACGCCTTCTTAGGTTTTGAGGAAACCCAAGCAAATAGTTGAAGCACGACCCCACGCACTATGGCAACCACAAGACCTTCAACAATCCTGCAGAATCAAGGCTGAAAGAAAAATAACCCGTCAATGAGTTAGATGCCATAGGCAAGAAGACTCGGAGGCTCGAGGCCACCCGTAGAAAGAAACAACAACATGTCGGGGAACCATCCGCGGAATGACCATCGCGGAAAAAAAACAACCGATTAGTGCTGCCTCGGAGGCTACAGCGCCACGCCGAGAAAAAACAATAAATATGATCTCGGAGGCAACAGTGCCACGCCGAGAGAAAACATGAATAATAAATATTGACTCAGAGGCTACAATGCCACACAGAGGCTATAATGCCACACCGAGAGAAAACATGAATAAATAAAATACTCGGAGGCTACAGTGCCCCCCCAAGAAGAATAATAAGTCCGCCTTGAGAGGCTACAGCCACCAAAAGAAATGAAACATAAACACATCTACACTTACAACGAATATAGAAAAGACACATGTAGGATGTCAGAAACTGTGAGCGACCCAGAAAATATAGAAAAAATAGATAGAAAATAAAGATGACCAACCGACCAAAACCGACCAAGAGGGAGGGGCGGGGGGGAACTTGAGGAGCCAAAGAAGAGAGAACAGGAAAGGGGGCTCAAGAGAACGCCGATGACTAGAAATGAGACAAGAGGCTGAATAAATAGGAGACGTGAAGGAGAACGTCCCCATCCAAGGAATGTCGGTTCTATTGCTGTCACAATAGAACCGTGGCATTCCTAGGATGGGTCCTATGAGACAGACAAGTTGGCTGATAGAAGAGGAATCTATCTCAAAAGGGCTAGACAAAAGAAGACAACTAGGGGAAAGGGCAGAGCAACCAAAATGAGGAAAGCCCAAAGAAAGATGACCAGAATAGAACAGGCAACTGGGAAACAAAAAAAGGCTAGGCAAAGCGAATCAGAACAAAGGCTATGATAAAAGAAGCATAAGAAGGCAAAGAACTATGGCGAGCCATGAGGTGAGGCGAACAAACAAAGGAGCCCAGACGCCAAGACGTTACAAGAAGGACCAAGACGTTTTGAAAGAATAAGTGAAAGAAGAAAAATTACGAGTAAAGAGACGAACCAAACATAAGGATAAAATAATGGGAAGATAAAGGGAACGTGAACAAAGGACCAGAGTACATAAGGACAACATAGTGAATGTCACATAATGCAAGGTCGCATAACACAAATATCTAACGTAGGGGCAACCACAAGAAACACTGAGGAAAAGCGAGAATAGGCCCTCGAAGACCTTCATGAGAACAAACTGGAAAATTACGGGAAGCAGTAAGCATAGATCTATCAAGAAGGACCAAGACGTTTCGAAAGGATAAGTGAAAGAAGGAAAATTACGAGTAAAGGACCAAAGAGACGAACCAAACATAAGGATAAAATAATGGGAAGATAAAGGGATCGTGAACAAAGGAACAGAGTACATAAGGACAACATAGTGAATGTCACATAATGCAAGGTCACATAACACAAATATCTAACGTAAGGGCAGCCACAAGAAACACTGGGGAAAAAGCGAGAATAGGCCCTCGAAGACCTTCATGAGAACAAACTGAAAAATTACGGGAAGCAGCATGCGTAGATCTAGCGAATATATATAATAGCACCATAACAAAAAACATGATTCGCATAATCATAACACTAGAACATACGAACAAAAAGAGCATCAAACCTACCAATCATGATGTTGGAAACATTAAGAGCCCTAGAATATGAAATACTAGTGAAGTAATCTCGAAACACCAGAAAAAGCTAAAGCAGATATAAAACATGCAACCACGGAATACTAGAGGATAACGCTTTTCAAAGGAAAAGAAAAAACTCAAAATGATATGAACTCAAGAAAGAACATCCATGTCCCAAATGACCCATGTAAAAAGAGATACTAATAATGTGGATCCTAGCATCCACTATCATCAGTGGATACCTAGGCTGGTACTGTGTTCCCTTATTAAAACGCATCAAGGTCCACCAAATAATCAGGAAAGAAGGGCCCTCTGCACACCATTCCAAAGCTGGAACACCTACTATGGGTGGCTTATTCTTTATACCAATTGGAGTTGGAGTTTCAAGACTTGTTACCAGATTTGCATCATATGAGCTGCAAGGAGTTGCATGTGCAACAATCCTATTTGCCATAATTGGTCTTCTTGACGATGGCCTATCCATAATGCGGAATCATAATTACGGCCTTCCTGGTTGGTTAAAGCTCCTCATGCAGGTAAAGGATAAGCTTTTGTTTGGTTGAGATGTCGAGAATGCCAATTATTACACAATTTTGGGTATACTTATGCCAGGTTGCTGTTGGAGCATTCTTTTTTCTCTGGCTCGATTCCATTCATTTGCCTTCTCCATACAAAATGTAAGACCTCAATGTCCCATTTTTGCAATTTATTGAAGTGAGTAAGGTCATGATATGCATACTAGTCAATTCTCTGTCGATTCAATATGGGGAGTTTTTGAAAAATTAGCAGCTTGAATGGCGTGCCTGATGGGGAAATATTTTTGCCAAATGAATTCCGGGTGAAAATAGAGCATCAGTAGTGTTAATTTACTAAGGAACTTTATGAACAATTTTCATATTATTGCTTAGAGTTTTATGGCATCTACAGGAAAGCTTTAGTGCTATTGCCACCACCTTTTGGACTGTGGTACATCGGCAAATGGTATCTTCCTCTGAATACATTTTGCTTTGCAGCTATGGCCAATGGTGTCAATCTTACTGATGGCTTAGATGGCCTAGCTGCTGGTACTGCTGCCTTGGGTTTCATTGCTATGAGCATTGCTGTTCTTCCCATTTATCCTGGTATAATGTGAATCGTTCTAAATTTCAGAGTGTTTTTTTATGTAATTAATTGTCATTTTTTTTTTGCAGCTCTGAGCATTTTTGGTGCATCAATGGCTGGAGCATCCATGGGATTTTTGCTGCATAATCGGCATAAAGCATCTATCTTTATGGGGGACACAGGCTCATTGGCCTTGGGTGGTGCATTGGCAGCTATGGCGTCATGTACGGGGTTGTTCTTGCCATTATTTTAGTGTCAGGCGTTTATGTCATTGAAACCATCTCAGTACTGGGTCAGGTAAGAGATAAAGTCATAGCTTTGAATTGTTTTAGTCTTCTTAAAACCTTGTCCATTATGTCCATCAACTATTTGCAGCTATTCTCTCCTGCTTACAGTAATAAGGGTAATTTTTTCCTGTCAACTATGTTCTATAAACATTTCCATGACTGTATCAAATTATTCCTTTAGATCTGGCAGGGAAAGCTAGAATATTCTATTTGTGTTTCATTATAGTGGAACATATTCTTCTACTCTATTATGCAGAATAGGTGCAAATACAAATGGTCCACATGTTCCCCTATACTCAGCTCCTTGCTTGCTTATAATTATTAAAATTGAAAGGGCAAAGCTTGTGGTTAAAAGTTTATGATCAGAATTAGCAGCTTTTATTGGGGAGCATAAAATATCTATGGTTGGTAGTGTAAGATGGCAGTCCCGTTTCTAGCCCTCCAAACAGTCTAATGTCCTCCCTTGCCTCGCACCTCGTTTACGCATTATCGTAAATGACATTATTTTAAATGCAATGTAAAGCTGCAAAGACGAGGCTTTTTTAACTTTTGGATGTGGCCTTGCTTCTTGCTGACAATACCGAGCTTTATAGACATCACACCTTCATGCCACTCAAAAAAGCTATAAAGTAAGCAGAGTCTTTGTTAGAATCAAGTAACGAAAAACCCAGTGCTTATTTTACTAGTGCTTATTTTACTGGTACGTTTCCCATGGCCCATAATACATGCTCGTTCGTCAGTGTGTTTAGTCTGAATGGCATAGTAAATGGTCTTACAGAAAGTAGCACTTGCACTTGAATAACTTTTAGATATTTTGACAAGAATCTACAGAACATAGGATCCTATCTTGTGTTTTATGAACAAAAACTTATTCCATATTGAGGGATTCAGTAAATGGGTGGAAAATAATTAATGACACCATCCACTGGACAGTAATGTAAACTGTAACAACGACCTCTGCCTAGTAACTCATCCCACAATTAGTTCTACATATGGAAGGGGGATGCAACTATTTTTTTGCTGTTTGCTTTAATATGCTATGGACATGTAGACTCCTTATGTAGACCTATATAATTGTTGTGGTAGGCTTCTGTTTTACCTTGCTGCTTTTTGGGATAAAGAACTCATTCAACATTGTATTACAGGTATCATATTTTAAATTCACAAAGCATTTAACTGGGGTTGGTAGGCGCTGGCTACGAATGGCTCCCTTCCATCATCATTTGGAGCTGGTGGGGTTTGAAGAACATCAGATTGTAGTTGGTGCTTATGTACTTACATTTGTGTTAGCTTGTCTAGCTGCATATGTTGGTCTGTCCTCGTACTAAAGCGTGTATGATCCAAAAAATGTGTCTGTCCATCAGATACAGCACGATTCTATTGGTTCTCAAGGTCTACCCATGCTGTATGCAAATAACAGCTAGGAGGAAGCCGTAGGTGGACTGCCACAAAATCCACCTACCAGATAATAAAAGAGTTTGTAATAGGCAAGGGGAAGAAATCTCAGGCTATCAATTTCTAAGATGCATTAAATGTGTCAGCGAAAACAAAATTTAAGTAATAAATTCAGCAGATTAGAGCCATAACTATAGTGTTTCATAGAAAAAATTCGGGAGTCAACTTTGATACAGCTTTTCTATTATGAACAATGACATTTGAAACCTGAAAGGAGATAGAAGAACAGGAACCGGCTTCCATGATGAAGTCGGAACTTTTCTTGAGCTAAAAAAAAATCCAATAACAGGTTGGAATTATATAGTTCGGAATTATATGGACGGCCTCTATCTAACCCGGCCTCTATCTAACCCAGCCCCTAATCTCCTCTTGGGAATGAGATTTGCGCTACGATAACAAGGGAGTCAGCGAGAAGTCACATATTCTAGAACATCTTACAATAAGTGGTAGACATAACATGAGTAAGCGACGACTCTAAATTCTAGAATGTTCTCAAATGCTTGAGGGTGTACACTAATAGAAAGTCTCTAAAGTGTTGCCCGACTTCTTCATATGTCCTAAAGTGATAAAAGGGGGTTAATAACACATTTCAGGCATAAAATAAATAGTTAATTAATAAGTCATGCTCCTTTGGACCTCAAGGGTCATGGAGCAGCAACAGAATACATCAATGTTATTATAGCTTAAGTAAAAGCTTTCTATGCATGTCTATCTCTTTAATGTAACATTTTAGAACCTTTGGTTTCATGGAGAATAATGCTTGTAAATTCTTACAGCACACATGATACCGCTCGCAAATATTTTCAAAAGAGGATAATATAATAAAGTATGAGCTTCATGATACCGCTCGCAAATATTTTCAAAAGAAGGATAATATAATAAAGTATGAGCTTCATCTTCAATCTGCTGCATATCACGAAGAAAACACAATCTCTCTTTTTTCGAAATCTTAGCCCACCTCCCTGTCTCAATATGCAATCTATGTGAACCCGATCTAAATCAAGCAATTACTTGTTCCAAATGCGGAGATATATGAGCATGCAAGTAATCCTAACAAGTATAGATTAGCATCGGGTTAATCTCATTCTGATAAAAAGCAAGCCTCGAACCTTTTATTGTCTAAAGCTTATCTATAGCTAGAGATTGTACCCTCGAATTCCTACAATTGTAACCTTAGGTTGCCTCGAAATGCCCCATGTTTTACGCCCAAGGTATCACATCCACGATACCATTTAGTGTTCGATTCAAGCCCATCTTCAGCCACCTGCCATCATCCAATTTTCTCAACCTATTTATAAAATTATTTGTGCCTTTGCTTCTAAAGCTGTCATGTAATCTCAACTAACAAAATTGCAAAAGGAGTTTGTGATTTAACCCCCAGCTCCTCATGTAAAAAGCTTTTCAAGATGGATCCAAACTGACACCACATTTTTACTGAAATATAACGCTTCCAAATCGAAACGTCATACAATAACACAATAGGGATTCTAAATTAGCAAGATGTTTCTGGAGACTATCTAAATTTTAAGAGTCCATGCTCTCTTACTCTCAACCACTCTTCTAACTCATCAACGTAGAGTCCAAAGAGGTTTGGAGAGAGCGGACAACCCTAGCAATTGCTCCTCTAAGAGAAGAAGGAATCCCAAGATGTTTCATGCGTGTATGAAGACCTTCTCGAGGCACTGTATCAAAGGCCTCCGAGAAGTCTATAAATGCTAAGTAAAGAGCCCTTCTTGGCTTTCTTGCCTGTTCTATAAGCAATTTCAAGATAAGCAACTGATTGAGAGTACTATGTTTCTTCCGAAACCCAGCTTGGGCAGCAACCCTCTTACTATTAGTATCAGCCCAATCACTAATTTTACTTTCCAACAATCCACCTAATAATTTAGACAAAGTGTGTCCAACCATGATAGGTCGATCAGAATAACCCTGCGTTCCTTCCAAGCTTTAGGCAATCCTAACTGAAATACATCATTTAACTGGTTGGTAGCTATCTGGATGAGTTCCTTACGACCCCATTTTATCAATTCAATAGAAATGCCATCAAAATCAACATCTTCTTCAATTGACAATGCACATTCTCACTAGTAAACAAATCTTCTGTGACATCTAATAGAGGCATGCAATCTGAATTCTCAACATGATACAAAGATCTCACCAAACCAAGTAAAGCATCCAAATCAACTTTGGCACGGGGGCTTATGCAATAGGCTTTTCCAAAAAAGATTAGGTTTTGTTTGAAACAAGAACCAATCATAGCTTGTCTTCTTTCAAAGAACAAACGCTTCTCACCTCTAATTAGAGTCTTAAACCACTTGGGTTTAAAACGACAATTCCTCGGAAGGCGAGCACGAGCATCACGACATTCTTCATCTCACCTTACCATTGCATGGTTGTCCAGGAATTCTTTTTTTTGCATCCAAAAGTGGAGCGAGCTGCACAAAACAATATGTCAGAAAGCAAAGCTGAATCCTCTTCTAGCATACCAGCCCATTTTATGGCCTCAAGAAGCTTAATAACATTGTTTTTGTAATCCGCTTTTCAGTTAAAGTCTAATTTGAGTTTAAGAACAAAAATATTTGATTGTTTTGTTTTATGCAAAATCAGGTTCAATTCAAAAAGTAGATGGCTTGGCTCTGGAACTTTATTAAGCACTTCAAATGATTTGATGATATTAGATGTCGTTGGGGCGAAAAGGTAATCTACCATACTCTCACCTACTTATACCATTCAAGCTCTTTACTTCACATGCTGTGCCAAATCTATCAAAAAGTCACCCGTGGTATTACTGATCTTATCTAGTGATTGTCTCTTGAATGTCTCATCTACATGCTCCACAAGTCTCATGTCATCCAAATTCTCAAAAGAGACTGGTTGCAATCCTCTACAATGTGCATTAAAATCCCCAACCACAATACCTCTTTCTTATCCTATAAATACATCACATCCAAGCTCAAATCATGAAGCGGATTCTTTTTTTTGAAACCCAACCTACTCATATACTTCCATGGTCAAAGGTGCAATGTAACACACTCCAATGTAAATCATTGAATTATTAAAGCAAATTTGCAGCCATATAAATTGTTTATCTTCATGCTTTTTGAAGTCTTGCACGAGTTGCTTGTATTTATGCCTGATATATGCGGCTAAACCCCCAAATCCCCTTCTCGCATTTGCTTGTTCGACAATTCCAAACTGAATCTACAAGGCAATACCCTTCCAAATCTGGAAGGGGACGAGTCTCCATCAATATCAAGCCTGCTCTATTCCAATCTCTTTTACAGCCTGACTTTTTGCTTGTTTAATGCCATGAACATTTCAAGCTACCCTCAAGTTTTGAAGTCCCTATTTTCTCAATCTCTTTGTAACCATTGCCTTCCCCTTTTGATCTAAATATGCCACAAAACCATTATCTCTAGCTTTCTTGACCTTCTTTCTTCCTAGCTTCCAATTGTGCGGGGAGTTAAGTGCGGATCAATCCAGTTTTATGGCCTTCAAGGAAAGCCCTATTCTATAATATCTTTCTTTATCCTCAATTTTGACAAGATCAGCCTATTATGATTGCCTAGTCTTCCAAGCCTTTTTGCAAACACAAATTTTGGAGCATGAAAGTGCATAACATCTTTGAAGAAATGTTCAATTACCTGCTCCATATTCTCCGATTCATGTTCTTCAATGGGAGAGATTTTGAGATTACGTGCCCCTGATTTTTGATACATGGATCTTCTCCTAGTGCATCCCCATTGCCAGCTTGTAGTATCTGCAACATACTCTACCAATTTAATCTCAGTTTGCAATGATATGCTATAAATTCACATCATGAGTGATCTTCTCTTGTTTAGATAGAGCTTCCTTTAATTCTACATTACGGCTGAGTCAAGGCTTTGTTCCCTGCGACAACCTCCTCTACTAGATTTCGCAACTGACTCATTTCGGCCTTCAAATTCTGTATCAAAGCCACTAAACATCTTTGAATCCCCTTAAGTATTCAATGGGATCGCCTTTGATAGGGGTGCCAACTGTTTTTTTCTTCCCCATTCAAGAGGGCTAAAACTGGAAAGTCCACATTATCCTCCTTGAAAACGGCACCAAAAGAGCTAAAAACTTGACATTTCTGAAAATTTCTTTAGATAACCTTTCCAACGATACCAAGACCGGGGTTTCACCTACTATAAAGGGGATACATGCGTGCGTTAATGGGGTCAGCAAAAACTCTCCGTTATCGCCTTGTCCAACCTTCTAAATGCCCCTTCCGTATATATATATTACACTGGATTCTCCCCCAGAAAACCTCCTAGCCAAGCCCCTATCCGTATGTATACATACGGTTTAGGGTAAAAAAAAAACCACCCCTTTCACTCACATGGTTTATACGCCTTAAACTATATGACATCCCCGGGTACCAAGATCACTGAAAACAGACTCTCCAATCCAAAGTTATGGATGTTTAAAGCCAGCTTCGACAAGACCCTGTGTTTTTTCAAAACCCTCCTGAGTTTAAGCTCTCATATTACAAAATGTTAGACTGATTCATAGGTCAACTTAGGATGAGTATGTTTAATGAACGTGTTCATAACTAGAATGGATTGTCCAGTTAAAATTTTGTTAGAATGGCCAAATAACACTTTTTGACTAAAATATTTTCATAGAACTTTTGTCTGATGCATTTAAATTCTAGAGGGTTCTAGAGTGTACTACTAGAACCCTCTAGAGTGGATTTTATCATTCGCGGAGACCATAAGATCTTAAAGCCAACGAAGGTATCTATAAATCATCTAGCATGAGTAAGCACCCAAACGGAAGATCCCCATCTTCATTACTCCATATGCTTTCAAAAGCATCTTATAGGCCCCATTTCATTATCTCCATTATCCATGAATGTTATATTACACTTTCCATCACATTCAACTCATAAAGTCAGCTTTACCATAGAATGACCAATCTTATATGGCATTTTGTTTCCATGATGCAGGGTTATATATTTAGTCTCCATGCCCCCTTTGATTAACCTATATTTCCATTTATCAAATGTTGTTAAAAAACCCATTTTTTATTTTTAAAGTGCCTCTATAAAAATCCTCACGTTTTTTGAAGGATTTTTATGATTTGACATGGGCCAAAAAAAAAAAAAAAGGGGGGGGTGGGGGGAGGGTTTGAACAACATTCGCTTTAACTCAAAATTCCAGATGTCAGCATGAAGCAGGGCAAATTCGCTGAGCATATTGGCTCTGGCTCACCTGTTTACCTTGCCTCTGTGATGGAACATTTGGCTGCCGAAATTCTTGAACTTGTTATCAGACATTACAAGGGATTGAACAATCTGTGTAAGAATGGGTATGCGCATGAGGCCCTTGCGTTCATGGAAACACAAGGTGTTCCTCTATCCAGAAACAATGCTTTTTACCTTTTGCAAGAGTGCTCTAGGTGGAAAGACCTTGATTGTTGCAGGAGGGTGCAGTCCCTTATGGAGCAAAATGGACTTAATTCAATTTCTATTTTGGGTGACCACCTCATTCATCTCTATTCTTCCATCAAAATTTGCTAAAAGCAAAGAAGGCTTTTAAAAGCGTTTTACACCCAACTGTATATACATGGAAAGCAATAATATCAGCTCATGCTGACCTTGGATATCGTGATGCTGCACTAGAATTGTACAGAGAGATGGAGCTGTCAGGTGTAAAGAGCAACAAATTTGTCTATCTTACTGTCTTGAAAGTTTGATGGGTGAAATTGGATTTGGAGCAGGGAAAAAATTTCCATGATCAGATAATAAAAAATGGGTTGGAGTCTGATCCACTCCAGTCTGTTCTTTATGTATGCTCAATGTAGAACTTTGGAGGACACATGCAAGATGTTTTCAAAGTTGCAAGCCTCAGACTTTGTGGTGCATGACGATATGGCTTCTGAAAGGTCCACTGACACGAAATGCAGTGACATAGTTGCTTGGAGTATGATGGTCGCATCGTATGTTCAACATGGTAAGAGTGACCAAGCTTTTGATTGTTTTTGGAGTATGCGACAGAAAGGAATAAAAGCAAATCAAGTGACGTTTTTAAACATTTTGAGAGCATGCAACACTGTAGGATTTATAGGGAAGGGAAAGCTCATGCATGGGCAGATAGTTAAAAGAGGAATCAACTTTGATATCATCCTTGGCAGTAATCTTGATGATATGTATTGTAAATGCAGATGCTTGCTATAAGCATGTATAATGTTTAACACATTACCATATCCAGATGTGGTATTGTGGAATACCATCATTGGAGGATATGCACAACATGGAGAAGGCTGTCTTGCACTGGAGTTCTTCACGAGAATGCACCAGGATGGTTTAAAACCAAATAAGGTTAATATTTATATGTTCTAAAGGCCTGTGTTGCCAAAGGAGATATTGAACAAGGCCGGTTTTTTTACAAGAAGATCATGCAAGAAGGCATTCCAAGCCCGATAATGTTGTAGGAAGGCATCTTATTGACATTTTTTCAAAGTGTGGAAGTTTGAGGAAGGCATGTGGAGTGTTTGATGAATTGCTGCACCGAGATGTTGTGTCATGGGGTGCAATGATTGCGGGATATGCATAGCATGGAAAAGTTATCCTTTCACTTGAATGTTTCCAGCCAGCAGGAAAATGTAAAGCCAGACAATGTTACATTTTTTAGTGCCCTAAAAGCCTGTGGTAGTGTAGGGGCCATAGAGCAAGGTAAGCTTATTCACAAACAGTTTCTGAGCGTGGATGTCACTTTGATGTCACCATCAGAAGTGCCATAATTGATATGTATGCAAATGATGGTAGTTTTAAAGACGCACATGAAGTATTTGAAAAAATATTAGATCAGAATATCATTTCATGGAATGCAATGATTTCTGCATATGCTCAACATGGTGAAATTGTATTGGCTAGTTTTTCCCTTGTGGGTTTCTTGTTTGTTTGTTTGTTAGGACCCGAAGGGCCCAAATTTTTTTGTGATGTAATAACCAACACCTAACTACCATTAACAATAATTAACACAAACCATTGCATCCAATGCATTTAAATTAAAATCCCCCTGAAACCCCCTTTGGTTTGGGTGCATATTCACACAGGGGGTTACATAGGGCAGCGAGAGCTGTCCGATGGGCATATTTGCCCTTTATTCCTTGATCTGGACCATACATAGCGATCCTCGTTTGTGGGGTATGCCTGTACAAGTTTTCGCATACTGTATATTAAGTTGCAAAATACTATAAGGTTTGAGGGTATATACTTAATGGTGTTCCAGTTCCTTGGATTTGTTATATGACTAGATAAATGGAAATCGTAAGCCGGCTTGATCTTACCCATGTGGAGAAATCCGTTGGAAGTCTTATTTCCATAGCGGCTCTTTAGTATCGGTGTGTTTCCGGTGATTATGTCTTATAAGCGAGATCTTGACAAGGCCGAGGCACCATCTCAATTGTCTAGATTTTATTTCATACTACGGTCTTGATATATTTCATACTACGGTGGATGTTTGATGCTCTGATTATTAAGCTATGTCATGCATATTCAATATGTTTATATTGATGCTCTGATGTTTGGTATGCCATGTAAGTTCAATAAATTGTGGCAATATATTGATATCTCTATCGATTCTCACATAATCATATGATGAGAATTATGCAAATGTTTGGTTTGTATTAAATGCTTTTCTATTTTTTTCATCAATCTTTACACAATTCCTAAGGCCATTAAAATTTACCTCCTTTGTTAGGGCCCGAAGGGCCAATTTTTTTTTTTAAGTATAACTACCAACACACAACTATCATTAACATTATTAATACAAACCATTGCATTTAACACATTTAAAATAAAATCCCCCTTAAACCCCCTTTGGTTTGGGTGCATATTCACACGGGGGGTTATGTAGGGCAGCGAGAGCCCCAAAACAATATTTATAATACATGTACAAAATTAACACCATTAAACCTTATAGTATTTTGCAAATCTCAATATACAGTATACAAAAACTTGTACATGCATACCCCACAAACGAGGATCGCTATGTACGGTCCAGATCCAGGAATAAAGGGCAAATATGCCCATCTGACAGCTCTCGATGCCCGGAGTAACCCCCCGTGTGCATATTCACACGGGGGGTGACTTCGGGCACTGAGAGCTGTTGGATGAGCATATATGCCTTTTATTCCTCGATCTAGACCGTACATAGAGATCCTCATTTGTGGGGTATGCCTGTACAAGTTTTAGTATACTGTATAACACAGTTTGCGAAATACTATAAGATTTGAGACAATGTACTATATGGTGTTGATTTTGTACATGTATAACATGATTTTAGGGGCTCTCGCTGCCCTACATAACCCCCCGTGTGAATATGCACCCAAACCAAAGGGGGTTTAAGGGGGATTTTATTTTAAATGTGTTAAATGCAATGGTTTGTATTAATAATGTTAATGATAGTTGTGTGTTGATTGTTATATTAAAAAAAATTTTGGGCCCTTCGGGCCCTAACTAAAGCAACCATAGGTAAATTTTTTGGGCCTAAATATTAATTACTAAAAAGCACAATAATATCAAGACGAACAAATTATTTCCATTGCAAACAACTATTGAGTACATTTTGTAATCTCAATTCCCTGCATTGCATACCAAGAGCCACCCAAATATACGCAAACACATTGGTTATCGCTTATAAGTCAATGCAGACATACCAAAAACCGGAATAAAAACTGTACAGACAGCAAAACTGGATATAAACATAAGCATGCAAAGGCACTGCAAATGCAAAGCTTGACCCCAAAGAGACAAACACCAGGAAAGCATTGCTTGATTCGATAGTGTGATTACTGCAGTAATTATATGGTGTCCCAACAAGATTGGACCAAAAACAAATATGACAATTGCAAACAAGCAGCATATCTGATAGTTCCAGCAATAGAATGAGGCCAACAAGATCAGGTTATGGATAGGCAAATACCTGAAAATAGCAAATACCCGAAAATAAACATAAGCAACGTAAAAAAAGTATCAAAAGAGGGAGGATTGTCCAAAGTGACAATGTATTCACAATGCCAATAAGCACAAATGTTGACATAAGTTGGAAAAACATATTCAAAAACATGTTTGCCCACATCGCAACTGATATGAATGCGTTGTGCAGCCGTCGGGCTTGACAAGATAAGCCAAAATGTAAAATTATGTAAGAAAAATGGAAACTTATCTAGAACTAAAATGGAAACTTATCTAGAACTACAAACATCTCAAATAGATACAGTTCACACCTTTACAACATGGATTGAGGAATTGGTATATCATTCCAACTTATCCAAGGCTCTGGAAACTCAAGAGAAAGCTTTGACCTTTCATATAAATCTCAGAATCAAAGGACGCCAATGCTACAAGATGGTTTTACGCCAAGAAGCGATTACAAAAGGGAGGCTTCTCCTCTCCAATTACTTCGGCCACAAGAATAAGTCACAGCTCCAGAATCAAGGGACGCCGGATAAAACGATTGCAGGGGTGGTCGATGCTGGCTGCCAATATGCTGTCCAAAGAGGTATCGGCAGCTCTGTTACGACAAATCGAGACTTCGGGAGAACTTCGAGTTGAGGAAGCTGCACAACCTGCATTATGATAGTAAAGACACTTTAATAATATGGATAAAACACCATGTGTTTAGGCATATATACCAGAGAAACAGTCTCGAAGGTTGTCCCTTCTTGCCATGCTAGAAAATTGCCAAAAACAACTATATCATTCTCAAGTAACGACCAATTCTGTTTAATAAGCTCTGCCTTTAGACTTATGCATATACCATGCCGCAGGTCAGGCAATAATATAGATTCTTCATCTTCAATTTTTACAGCAAAGTTCTGCAGTCCGGTGCTGGCCCCTGCTACTTCGAAATTGATTCTTACCTGCTTGCCCTCCTTTCACAAATTTCGGCAGTCTACAAGCTTGTTCCGGCCCACTATAACCACTGCAGCTTGCCCTCCTTTAATGAACTCCGGCAGTCTGCAAACCCTTCCGGCTCACTGTGAAAAACAAAACCAGGAGGTGGACAAATTTAGTCGAAGTTCATCTGCTGCTCCTGCCAGAAGAAAAAACCTAAGCTGATTTGTAGAAACCAATTTGTTGCAGGCTGCCGCCCCAAATGATCCGATCTCCCCAAATATCTTCTCAAACAAAAACAAACAAAAACCCTTCCTAATCTACATGGAGCTCGGGTTTTGCAGCTGTAGTTGTCAATCCACCCACCTGTGGCCGACTTAGCTACCCGTTTCTACCCTGGCCTAATATCAGAAATCTCCTACCGGATCTAAATGCTGGTACCCTAATATTAACCCTAATATTAACCTAATATTTGACAAACCCTAATATTAACAATAAAAGCACAACCACACGATTTTCCCTCTTCCTTAAAATCAATGGCTAACAAATGAGTGCACTCTAGAAATCTTGTTTGAAATGCGTTGCGTGTGAATAAATATATAAAATCATATGAAAACCATGCCAAAAAGCGTATAAAATCACAAAAAAAACCCCTTGTTATAATGCTACATATTAGAGCCTTCAGCCCACCATTCACCCTCTGCTCTATTGCCTGATTCCAACTGGGACTTTTATCAACCTGGACTTTTTCATAAAGCAATTTAACAGCATTTCTCATTTCCAATGGTACCCCAAGCATCTCCAACCTCTCCCAAATATTGCCCCTGTGTATTGTATCAAATGCTTTTGTAAAATCTACTAAATATGACCAGAGAGAGAGAGAGAGAGAGAGAGACTCTGAGAGAGAGAGAGAGAGAGAGAGAGAGAGAGAGAGAGAGATCTTTGAGAGACAGATCGTTGAGAGATCGAGAGAGATGATGAGAGAATGGGAGAGATGGGGGAGAGATGGGAGAGATGGGTGAGAGTGGGAAACCCAACTCTCACCTCGAGATGATTAAGCCCCTAACGGCCCGTTAGGGGCGTTTTCATTGCCCACTAACCAAACAATTAGCCTAAAGGCTTTAATAAATAATAGCTTACAAGTGCTCTTACATCAAGTGCTTGAGGATGTGTTGCAGATTATGTGAAGACATCTATAGAATAATCAAAAACCATGTTTGGGACTCTACAAGAAGTTTTGCCAACTGCAGAATGTCCAACAAAGTGGAACAGGGAACAGCACAATCAATTATGTTGCAGGCCTTCAAAAAACTCGAAGATGAGGACGTTCATCTAATCAGGTTTTTTCATTTGAATTGAATAGCTAGTAACACACAAAACAAGGGAAGTGTGATACCACTATCTGCATAATCTGGATGATTGATCTTTTCATTCTTTTATCATCATTAGGTATAAATATAGATTGGCTGTTGTAAGCTATGAAATTGGACGGTTTCTTTGCACAATGCATCAGTTCTATCAACATAGTATATGCATGCTATGTATGAAATTAGGAAGTTTCTTTAGACACTTTACACTAATATAAATCTGGACTATTAGGCAGTGACTACATAAGTTGGGGATTGTGTTAACATAGTGTAGTTAGAATATTTCAAGATGGTTTATAAACACGGACCTTTGGACACGTGATGTTATGTTGACAGTAATTACTACATATCCATAGCTCCGGATTGGAGCTCTAATCAGTACTAATCAGTTTAGTTTAGAGTTTTTGCAGCCTAACAATAATGGCGTGGGAAAAATTCAAAATCCAGAATGACCCTCAAATCTGGGCATACTCCATAGCCAAGAATGTAGAAATGGGGGGCATGCGATGGCGGTGGCAACAGGCTATAAGGATGGATGTTCAAGAGGCAGCATGGGAATGGCAATGGCAGCATGGGAATCCAAAATCCACGAGATGGACAAAAAGGATGTGGCAGCGGAAATCCAAAATCCAAAATGATGGAAAAAGGATCTGATACTTATTTTGGGCATTAGTGAGCCCATTACTATTAAGGTTTTTCCCGAAAACCCTTGGTGAGGTTTTTAATCGATAGTAATTGGCATTACTAATGTAGTCGAGCCGATCTTTGACTCTGTTGCCATTTGGACACCACTATTGGGCACCAAGACTATGCAGAACAATTGTAAAAAAGGAAAGGACTAAGTGTCGGGTCAGTGAGGGGCCTCCGACCGACCACCAGGATAGAGCGGGTACAACCCACCAGCTGGTGTTCTATTTCCACATTCGAGTTCTGGTGCGCCAAAAACTTAGGGTTCATAATCTGACCCACTATTAAAGGTGGGACAATGGAATCCACAATGTGTACAACTCAAAGTTGTTGATAGCGAAGAAGCATCACTTTGCCCGGCCGAGAGTAAAAAAGCGGGATCTTTGGTAATAATAGAAAAAAAGTCGACCTTGGAAAAGGCTACATCATAACAGCATGATGTGCTAGTAGCGCCCTTTCAGGGAGCTCGCCCATGCTACACAAGTCCAGAGGCCTCGCGACACAAGGGACATTAATGTATTCTATTCTATTCTATTCTATTCTATTCTATTTTCGCTGCCTGAAAAAACTGCCCAAAATGTTTCCCACACCGAAAACCAGGGGCGCCATTTCCCCTGCTTCTTGATCTTCAAGGCCGCCTAATTCTTGCTCAGAGTATCCAATTCCTCGAAGCAATTAACCGATTACGATCCAGGTATTCATAAGATTACGCACGCATTCCGTTTTTTTGTGCATTCATACATTAAGTTTTGATCCTCAATTTCGTTTTAAGTCGTCCTTATTCCCAATCAATTATTTGGATTCAGATGTCTAAGGCTTCTCGATCTGCTTTGCCAGCAACCAGCAAGCCTTTCGTGCCTCCTCGGGTTGAAAAAATGGCACCAAGAAGGACCCGGAAAATGACAGGCCAGATCTCCATGGATGTGCAATTGGAGACTAATTCTGAGCCAATTCCATCTTCAAGACATCCAAAGGAAAAGAGATCCAAGCGTGTATTGAGCGAAATTCAGGCATCCTCTGATATTGTGAGTGAATCTTTAGAAACCGATTCTGCTTTGGCTATTGTTGTGCATGAGAAGGAAAATTCGAAAGTGATAGACACAAAGAATAGGAACTCTCCTGTGCAATGGACAGATCACGGTGTCTCCACATTCCTCAATCTCTTGAACGAGATGAAATTGGTAACCAATGGCACCCTCAACCTCTCCAACACACAATGGAGGGAAATTATGATGAAATTGCAGCCCTTTGTTGGGGGTTTAGTGGAGCTTAGACAACTAAAGAACAAATGGGATAAGCTGCAAGCTAAATTTAAAGATGAGAAGGAGGCTTGTAGCCATACAGGTTCTGAACTATCAACTTGGCAGTGGTATGACAGAATGGAAGAAGTTAAATATGGTGTTACCTCAGATAATCCAATACCAGGTGCTGGTGATGATGGTGAATTTGGCAATGAAGCTTTCGAGGCTGCAGACTTGCATACTAATTACTCAGAATCTTTCATGAATGACACTTTCTTTGAAACTGTTGGAACAGATGCAGCATTTGAAGACCACTTTGCTGATCCACCCAATTCAAACAATAATGTAAACGCGGGAAATTCGAGCAGTCCAGTGATGCCAGAAATTCCAATCAATAGGACACCAACAGGAAACCAGACAGATTCTTCAAGTCCTAGATCAGCTGTGTGTAATCAGCCTGGAGTTTGTGGAAAACCTACCAGTAGAAAGAAGTCCAGGTTGCAGATAGATGAGGACATTGCAATGGGAATATCACAGATGGCAAGCACATTTGGGGACACTGAGGTGAAGAAATTAGATTTCCTGAAAGAAGAAAGTGCAAGAAAAATTGAGTTGGTCGGGGAATTGGAAACAATAAGGTCTGCAAGCGGTCACGAAAATTGCGAGTCCATGGCTGCAATGACTCAAAGCATATGTGAAATGACAAAGGAGACATTGCTTTCGAAATTGCCAAACTTCTTTGCCAATAAGAAGGACTAAAGGTTAGTTTTCGGTTATTTGCTTTTTAGAAATTCTTTTTGGGAGCTGTCTCAAAACCCACCCGATTCTTAAATATTAAAGAAGTTGTACAACCACTGTTTTTTAGTATTAAATATTGCCTACTAGTCCACGATCATCCAAATTAAGTAAAAATGGTGCCTTGAAGAGATCTGAAACATTACCTTCGGTGTGCCCTTTGTCCCGAGGATTTAGAGAAGAAAAATTTTTATGTGCTTAATCTTTTTTGTTTTTGTTTCATATTTTCAATTTCGAACAGGAATCTCTTATATAGAGAATGGCTTGCATGCCATTTTTATTTTTGCTGATGTAAGTATTCGAGTTCTGACAGAAGAAACCTGTGCATATTTCCTATGCAGATTGCCTATGCTCTTTGGAAGGCGTGATAGTTTTGTTCTTATGATGTGAAGTCATTTGACTCACATTTGATTGTAACCTGGCTGCTAAGATCTTTGCCTTTGTTTTGAGCAGTCACGATCTAAAAAAATATTACACTTTTTGAATAGAAAACTGGTTTACATTCTTATTCCTGTGTTGTTGAAATTTTATAGTATTTTATGTGTATCAATGTCAAGTCATTTGACTCATAAATGACAGTTTTGATAATGACAGGTTTTCGAGCACAAAACTCATGCTACAAACACATTTAACTTTGTATCATTCTGTAACAATCCATTAACAATTCAGAATTAAAGCAAATACAATTGATTATGAATTTCATTTTCTTGGTTACAAAATTCATTCATTCAAAGGATGATATGCCCATCCAGATTCTCAAATAGCACGTGCCTCATTTGATTACCCTGTTTTTTTAAGGACCTGTTCATGGCTTCTGTTTCATAGTAATATATTGGTGGAGGGTCTTCTTCAATTGGCAGCATATCCCAGCCCTTGTTTTCCATTATACAAAAATTCCAAAGAACACAAACATGCATGTATGATCTTGGAGGCTTTGCCAACATGCACAGGCAAGTGTTTCAGAATTCTAAACTTTTCCTTGACAATGCCAAATCCATTTTCTACACACTCTGCCCCTACAGATCCTTTTGTTAAACTTACCATATGCACCCTGATTTTGAGGAAAGACTTTAAGGAGAAAGGGCCTGCTGGAATAAGCTGAATCACCTAATAGTAATGGTGGAATAGTTACCTGAACTTCCTGGTCAGTAGGCTACCCCTTCTTCAGTTTTCTGCCACTCAGAGTCACCATAGGTTCCTGTAAAATTTGTTTTGAGGCAATTTTATTGTAAATGGAGCTCTTCTTGAACTGGTTGGAATCATGGACTGAACCTGTTCTGATCACACAAACATTTATAAACAATCTGCTATGTGTAACAATTCCTTGCATGAGACATGAGTGCCTCTTATGTCTGCTGTAATAGTCTTCCCCATTGTCCTTTTTTTTTTGTTTCCTCCATAAAAAAATGTGGGAACCGTCAACTGCACCATATATATTGGGCAACCCAGTTGCATCATGGAATTCCTTAATACACTGGGTTAATCTTGCACCTGTAGGCATTGCAACAAAACGTTTGTACAGCATTGTCTTCGAAGCCAATACAAGCGTGACTTTCTTGGTATATTTCTGTATTGTTGCTTTCCCAACATAAAATCTCTGTCCGACATGTAAGGGCATATCCCCGTGTGCAAGAAAATATAGAACCATAGCAACTGCTTTCCTTGGATCAACAGGGGGCCTTACTTTATTCCCGGGCCTGACAAGATAAGGCACAATTAAACCTACCAATCTCTCAAATGTGGCTCTCTTCATCCTGTAAAATTGGTGCCACATATCATCTTCAAAAGAAGCTATACAATTCCATGCGTGGTTATCGATATTATCCCATTGTGTTCTTTGCCTTGGAGCAATCCAAAATCTTCTTGGTGGTCTTCTAACCCTGCTGGAACCCGCAACCATTAAAGCTGCAGATGCGCAAAAAAACATACCATTGTTATCCTCTAAAACCTCATCATCGAACAGGGTCATTGGGTCTTCGAGCTCGTTGAGTTCCAATAGCTGCAAACAATATCTCTGTAATGCAAATCCGAGTGTCAAAGCCCGAAAAAGCATGGCAATCATACCAAGAATGACCGGATCCATGGTTTAGTGGCCGGAATCGAAAGAATGGGGAGGCAAAACTAGAAATGAATTATCCCACATAGCCCGCCGAACCAAGAAAAACAGGCTTGAATATCCCACAATTTGGCGCCCGAATTGAACGTTACGATCGAATTATCCCACATTTTCTCGTCGGTAGGAATTGATGCACGATCGAAAATCCGACAAAGCGACAAAAGTTACGCCAATAACGGAGGCTGTTAAGCCTCGAGAGACAATCGTCTCTCCTCTCCTCCCAAAAAATCATTACATTTAGGGGAGGAACCGTATGTGACGAGAGATGGATTTTTTTTACTACGAGCATGTGGCGGCAAGAGAGAGAGAGAGAGAGAGAGAGAGAGAGAGAGAGAGAGAGAGAAGAGAGAGAGAAGTGAAGTGAAGTGAAGTGAATTGTATTATTTCGTCTTGTGAGACCATCAGGTCTATAAGACAGATTACATCAAAAAATTTATCCAAAACCAAAAAATCTTGTCATCGGGCAAGCACTCATCATCGAGTAACTCGCCGTCGCTCTCCTCCTTCTCATCTCCACTAGGTTCAATAGTATGTTTAATTGCTACATCCCTCAAGTCCAACATATCAATCAAAAAGCTACCCACCGTGGAAGCTGGCAAGTCAAAAAATTGTTGCAAAGTGGATATGGCAAAACCAAACCTATCCCGCAGAGCTTGATATGCTGGGCAACAGGGAAAATTTTAAGGGACCTATAATTTTGTTGTATAATGAATTGGCCATTCCTTGTAAAATATGCCCCCAAAAGTGTAGCATGAACTGGCCATTTTTCCTATTTTTTCTAATGTGGATGCAACCCAATTGGTGATTTTCGAACCAAATATCTAATAATGTGTAGCTCAAATGGCGATTTTTAGCTAGATTCTTATTAAATATAGAGCTAGTTGCCCAAATATAAAGAAGTCGCTATCCTATATAAATGTGTTTAAGTTACATGTTGTATGAATTTGAATTCATACCCTATGTATTTCAATAATGCATAGATTGCTGGTAGGGAGAATCGAAAGTCGGATGCCAGAACCTTCGTAAAGAGGATTGAAAAGTGCCTCGACATTTAATTTTTCAAAAGAGCGGGATTATTCTTTGGTAGATATATTCAGGAATAAAAAATTCTAATAATGTTGGCCCCCCATAAGTGATGAATTTATGAGAGGGCCCTTAATGAATTAAGATTTGGCGAACTTAAGGTATTATAGGATTTGGCCAAGTGGCCTAAATGGCCATTCCATAGGCATATCTAGTTCTCACTTGGGACTGATTTGGCCCCAAACTCAATACCACTCCAATTAGCAAACATCTAATTGGCCATTCTAATGTCATAATAGGCAATAAAGTGCCGCAAAATGGCGAATCTGCAGGTAGTTCGTAGGTAAGGCACCCTACTCAAGCCGGCCGTCGCATTTTGTCTGAACCTGTAATTTGTGGCCAAATGGCCCGCCGGGGCCACTAAAATTTTCGCTGCTGGGCAATGTATTATTGCATGTTCTTCGTCTTCTACTTCATCTGAGCCACATGCCCGACATGTTCGATACTCTCTCTGGATGTTGTACCATCTGCCAACTTCTACACTTAGGTGGTGCGCACTCAAACGCATCCTGCAGATAGCATGTCATTTTTTTACGGAGATATTCTCGTTCGCCTGAAGCATTGGGTTCATTTTTTTCCCTATATTGCTGCATTGTAATACCAGGGGTGTGCCAGATTCTTCCTCGAATGGTCTCTTTTACCCAGTCCCAGATCCGGTCCTTATTGCGTGCCAAGTCTTGGATGTGAATGCCCCATTTTCTTAACCAAATCCTTTCTCTATTGTCGCATTCAGTGCCAGTCTCGGATAGCTATCTTCTTCCAGTCCTCCTAGCCTGCTAAGGTATGTTAGAAAATGGCATACTGCTTCGCACTCTAACTGCATCATATCACATTCTGCCAAGATCATATCATATGGCGTCTGCATTTTAACCCCAAGCTCAGTGTGTAAAAATTTCTTTTATACCCTTTCTATCTTTTGCCAGAGTTCTAGCGATAACCCAGGACCCCAGACCTCACAACCATATAGCACCACCGTCTGTACTAGTGTCTTGAACATCATCCTTTTTAGATGGAAATTCCAAATATCTGCCTTTAGGCATTTCTTTTGCATAGCAAATAGTGCCTTTAGTCCCCCGTTGACTCTTTGTTCGACTGTTTGATTCCATCTAAAATGCTTGTCCACAATGAGTCCTAGATATTTATAAGAGCTAGCAATCTCGACTTCTTCCCCTTTGTAAGAGAAAGCATAATTCTTATCCAGATTAGTTCCAAACAGCACTATCTTAGTCTTCTCCAAATTAACTTTCATTCTTGTTGCATCACAAAAGGCCGCTAATGTGTCCATGTGTCTCTGCATCCCCTCTTTGCTTCTTGATAGCAATGCAATGTCGTCTCCATATAACAATAAGCGGATCACAAACCCTGCCAATGATATCCCATCTCCTCCTTGTGTGCATATCCAATGCTCAAGGTCATCTGTAAAGATGCCAAATAGCGTAGAGAGAGAGAGAGAGAGAGAGAGAGAGAGAGAGAGAGAGAGAGAGAGAGAGAGTAGTTTTAACGTCACGCCACTAGGCAGCATCCAACTGGACATGTGACCACACACCACACTACATTTCTTGGTTGGGCCCTGCCCCCAACCACCTTACATTGCGTCTGTTGGGATTTGACCCCCAATAGTACCGAGTGCGATTCTGGGCGGTCTCGAACTCAAGACCACATTGCTAAGGAACTAGTGTGTTACCACTAGACCAAACGCCCAGACGCAAACGCAGAGAGAGAGAGAGAGAGAGAGAGAGAGAGAGAGAGAGAGAGAGAGAGAGAGAGAGAGAGAGAGAGAGAGAGAGAGAGAGAGAGAGAGAGAGAGAGAGAGAGAGAGAGAGAGAGAGAGAGAGAGAGAGAGAGAGAGAGAGAGAGAGAGAGTTTATTATGTCCATGGGAGGCCTCATGGGCCTATTAGACAAACACTGTTAAACAACATCATAAAATAGTAGATGAGTTTCTTCATCCTCATCTAGCTCATCACTCTCACTCATGTCCTCTATTGCATCCATTTCACACTCAGTAGTGTATCTATACATGCTTTCCTGTAGCTGAGGAGATCTATCAAATATCTCCCTATTATATCTCCATCTAATGTAAAGAATGTTTGGAGATCATTAAAGTGGACCCCATACTCATCACGTATTGTCTCAAATGCCTTACGCCTAAGCAATGCATGATCCTCGACTTCTACCTGCTCTGTACCATATATTTGACAATATCTTTGATCTCTTGGTATAATGTGCCCCCATCTCCCTACCTCCACCCCTAACTGATGTGAACTTAAAAACGAATTCACGCAAATACTATGCCTCTTCTGGATAGAGAGATTCTCTTCCAAATGCTTCGCCCGCGCTAGATTCGGATTGATATTATGTTTATAAAGGATCATCTTAGTCTTTGGTTGTGACCAGAGCTTGCTCTGAATTCTTGATGTGATCCAAGTCCTCAAATCCGATTCCACATGCATCACATCTTCCCAAGCAATATTCCATCTACCAAGCCACTTCAATATATCCTGAAACAATCCTTTATCTTTACTATCCAGCAAAGCCTTATGTGGAATTCTTGCACTATCCATGTCCCATACTTTCTTAAAATAGAGGATACTTTTAAGAAGCGCTTCCCCCTCAAGCGGCATAAGCCCACCTTCCACTAGCATCATAGGGTATGGCGTTTGGGATTTAACACCCAATTCCAATCTTAGGAACTTCTTTAAGACTTGCTCAAGGTCTTCCCATAAACAGTCCGGGGAGACTTGGCCCCAAATTTCACACCCATAGAGGACAACATTCTGTACTAAAGATTGAAAAAGTTTCACCTTAAGAGGCCATGACCAAAGATGGGATCTCCTACACATACTTTGTAGTGCGTACAGAGCTTTTTGCCCACCATCAACTCTTTGAGCAATACAGGTATTCCATCTGTGGTTTCTGCTGAATACAAGACCCAAATACTTGTAAGAATCACACATCTCCACCACTTGCCCCTTGTATCTAAAAATAGAGTCCTGCTTCAAAACCCCTCCTGTCATAATTTTTGTTTTCTCCAAATTTACTTGCATACCCGTTTGGTCGCAAAAAGAGGCCAATCTATCCAAATGCTTCTGCATGTGTTCCTTAGACCGTGCAAAAATAACCACGTCATCGGCATATATTAGCAATTGAGTGACATAGCCATGCAAATCTATCCCATCTGGGCAATTATCACGCAACCAATCCTCCAGACCATCAATAAACATACCAAATAATGTGGGGGATAACGGGCGCCCCTGTTTCACCCCTACATTACTTTCTACACATTCCGGTATCTTATATTATAATGTTATGCCGTATTGGATGGATCAAGCCCTAACTTAAATGGTTGAGATCATTTGATTGAAAATGAAAGCCGATTATCGCATGACTTTCCACTACCGTGATTAGTCATGATTTGATCTTTTAAGGGGAAAGGAAAAGGAAAGGAGAGGAAAGGCACAGGTAAAAAGAAAAAGGGAAGGGAAAAAGGGTGTGGAAAAAAAGGGAAGATGAAAAAGGCAAAAGGGAAGGGAAAAATGGCATGAGAAAAATGAAAAAAAGAATAGAAATAGAGAGGGAGAAAGGGAAGGGAAAATGGGCAACAGCTAAAGGGGAAGAAGGAAAGGGTGGGAAAAGGAGAAAAAAGGTAAGCGAAAAGGTGGAAAGGAGGGGACGAACAAAGTGCATGGGAAGAGGGAAAGGGAAGGGAAAAAAAAAGGAAGATAGAAAGAGAAAAAGGGAACCTAAAAAAAGGGCACGAGGAAAAGGGCAAAAGGGAAGGGGAAAAGGGTATGGGAAAAAAGGGAAGAGGGAAAGGGTAAAGAAAGATGTAAAAAGGAAGCAAAAAGAGAGCATCAAAAAAAAGAAGGGAAAAGGTTAGAGAGAAAAGGTGAGCAAAGAGGAGAAAGGAAGGGGAAAATGGCATGGAAAAAGGGAAAGGGAAAGGGGAAAAGACAAAAAGGGGGGAAAAAGGAAGATAAAAAGGCATCGAGAAAAGGGAAAGAGGGAAAAGGTTGGAAAAGGGAGGGGAAAAAGATGAACAAGAAAAGAGTGGGAAGAAGGGGACGGACAAAGCGCATGGGAAAAGGGAAAGGGAAAGGAAAAAAGAAAAAGGGAGATGGAAAAGGGAAAACGGAACCTAGAAAAAAAAAAAAAAAGCATGAGGAAAAGGGCAAAAGGGAAGGGGGAAAGGGCATGAAAAAGGGGGAAGAGGGGAAGGGTGAAGAAAGAGGAAAAGGGAAGCGAAAATAGGGCATCGAAAAAAAGAAGGAAAAAGGTTAGAGAGAAAAGGTAAGGAAAGAGGAGAAGGAAATGGAAAAATGGCACCGAGAAAAAGGAAAGAGGGAAAGGGTGGGAAAATGAGGAAAAGGGAGGGGGGAAAGAGGGGAACAGAAAAAAGGTGGAGAGTAAGGAATGGAAAAAGAGGAAGAGAAGAAGGGGAAAGGGGCACGAGAAAAAAAGGAAAAAGGCCAAGGGTGAGGAAAGGGAAAAAGAGCATGGGAAAGGGAAAAAAAGAAAAAGAAAAAAAGGGAAAGTGGAAGAGGGAAAAGGCGGAGGAGGATGGGAAAAAAAGGAAAAGGGGCACATAAAAAAGGTAGAGGAATTTGAATGAAAAGAGGCACAAGAAAAGGGAAAGGGAAAGCAAAAATGAAATAGAAGGATGAAAGAAAAAGGGAAAAAGTGTACGGAGAAAAGCAAAATCGTGGGGAAGGGATGAAAAGGGAAGAGAAAGGAAAAAATAAAAGGGAAGCGGAAAGGGGGGAAGGGAATAAAAAAAATGCACGAGGAAAAAGGAAGTGGGAAATGAGAAAAGAGAAAGGAAAAAAAGCACAGGATAAAGAGGAAGAGGGTGGGGAAAGGAAGAAAAGGGCCACATGAAAAGGTGGGGAAAATAGAAGAAAAAAGGGCATGGTAAAAGGGAAAGAGAAAAGGAAAGGAAAAGAAAGGGAAAAAGGAAAATGGGAAGGGCAAGAAAAAGATGAAAAGTGAAGAGAAAAAGCCTATCAGAAAAAAGGGAAAGAGAAAAGGAAAGGGAAAAAGAGGAAGGGAAAATTGAAGAGAAAGGGAAGGGGAGGGAAAAGGCGGCTAAAAAAAAAGGAAAAAGAGAGAAGGGAAAAAGATAATGTATAGGGAAAAAAAATGGGAAAAGGAAAAAAGAAAGTGTGTAGGATAATGAGGAAAAAGGGAAACACGGGATAGAGCAAAAAGCAAAGGAAAGGGAAAGGGTACTAAATGCACAAACCTTTTATAGCTCAGCAACACGGAACTTGGTTTCTATTATATTGATTTACGAAAACAAGTCTGGACTGATTAGGTTTCCGCCCACACAGGTCCCAACTTATGCCCAGCAACGCTGGGCACCATTACTAGTACTCAGAGAAAAAGGTTGAGATAATTGGACTAGTACCTTCTCATAAAGTATCCTAACAGCATTCCTAAGATCGTGGTGGCACCTTTAGCTTCTCCAACCTCTCCCATAATTGACCTCTTGGTACCCGATCGAAAGGCTTTTTGAAATCGACAAATGCCATATACACTGGCTTCCTTGTCCCTTTGACCTTATCAAATATAGTTTTTAAAACTAGTAGATGATCCAAGGTCGATCTTCCTGCCCTGAAGCCGGCCTGTGCCTCTGCTCGTTTGTTATTATCCTCTGCCCACTTACTCAGTTTCTTCTCTAGGATTGTGAAAAGGAGTTTTGCAAATAAACTACTAACCATTATAGTTTGGTAATTGTTGACTTCGTTTCGCAGTCCACCCTTATATACTGGCACCACTCTATTCCGACACCATTCAGATGGGAAACCCTGTGCCATTGCTGTATTAAACATGTTGATCAGAAGAGGATGAATAACAAGGCCTGCCCATTTTAAATGCTCTGCTGTAAGACCTGTGTGATCTTTAGCTTTGCCATTTGCCAAAGAAGAGATCCCTGCTGCAATTTCATCTGCTGTAAACACCAGGTCAGAAACATGTTTGCCTTCTTCACCCGGCATCTCCTCATCATGGTAAAGACTCACTACATGCTGCCACAAATCATGTGCCACCAGCGGAATTTCTTCATGCTTATGTTTCCTGAGATTATTCCAGAAAAGTTTGGGCTCCGCCACGTAACGCTCACACATGAGAGAGAGAGAGAGAGAGAGAGAGAGAGAGAGAGAGAGAGAGAGAGAGAGAGAGAGAGAGAGAGAGAGAGAGAGAGAGAGATGTGAAGTGAAGTGTATTATTACGTCTTTTGAGACCATCGGGTCTATTAGACATTAAGAGAGTACAGTTTCATAGTAAAAAACAACTTCATGTGACAAGCACTCGGCAATGAGTGACTTGTCATTGAGCTCTCTTTCCTCTTTCTCTCCAATGATATCTTTATTTATTTTTAGAAGTGATTCTCTCATTTGTAGTACATCTAGCAAGAAGCTAGCCATTCTAGTTGCCGGTATATCAAAAAATAGGAGGATATTGGGAACATCAATACCAAACCTGTCCCGTAGCGCTTGATATGCCGGACATCTTAGGATCACATGTTCTTCGTCCCTCAACCTCGCTCGAGCCACACACCCCGTGATTCTCCATGCTCATGGGCAACCGAGATACCATCTTCCAACCTCTACCTCGAGATGGTGTGCGCCATTCTCATTCTCAGATAGCATGCCTCTTTTTATGGAGGGAGGGAGGGAGGGAGAGGCAGGGGAGGGAGGGAGGGAGGGAGGGAGGGAGGGAGGGAGGGAGAGAGGTGTAGTGTATTAATTTTTGGGAGGCCTCAAAGGCCTAAAGACATAGAAAGTTTACTCATAATCATAGAGGAGCAGATGAGTCTCAGAGTCCTCATCTTGCTCGTCACTCTCACTCAACTTATCATCATTTTCTAAAATATAGTTCATTCTCTTTAAACAAATCTCTATATTGCAATAGCTCTACTAAATATGCCCCAATTTTCTCTCCTCCTAAGAAAAAAAAGGTCAGAAGATTATCAGAGTGAATCCCATGATGCTCTCGTAATAAGTGATATGCACTACATCTGAGTAGTGCATGAGATTCATCTTCTACCTGCTCCTCACCACATACTTTACCATATCTTTCTGTTCTAGGTATGATATGCCCCTATCGTCCTGTTTCAACACCCAAATGGTGTGAGCTGAGGCGGATCCTACCAATCAGATGTCTTTTTTTTATTGAGATATTATCTTCTAAATACCGGCAAATTTCCAAACTAGGATTCATATGTTGCCTCAGATAATATCATTTTCGTTTTTGGTTGTGACCACATCTTCTTTTGAACCTTAGCGTAAAGCCATTGCCTCAGGTTTTTCTCAGCTAGAATTGCTTCATTCCATTGAATGTCCCACCTTCCAAGCCATCGTGTTGCATCATAGAACCAACCTTCATCTTTGTTTGGCTAGAAATGCTTTATAAGGAAGTCGGTTCTCATCCATATTAATTACTTTTTTCATATAGCGAATGCATCTCAGCATGGCCTCTCCTTCTAATGGTAGAAGACCGGATTCTGTCAGCATCATCGGGTATGGAGTCTGGGCCTTCACCCCCAATTCCAGCCTTATAAATTTCTTTTTAAAATCTGCTCCATATCTTCCCACAATCCCATTGGGAGGCTCGCCCCAAACCTCACCGCTATATAATACACCACTTTGCACCAATGAATCAAACAACCTCTTTTTTAAGTGTCCAGCCCACAAATGAGCTTCTCTACATAAACTTTGCATGGCATAAAGAGCCTTATGCCCCTCATCAATTCACCGATTAATGCATGCATTCCATCTCACGTGATTCTTATGAAAAAATCAGCCCCGTGTATATGTAAGAATCACATGTGCTTACCAGATTATTCTTGTATCTAAAAGAACTTTCTTGTTTAAGTGTTCCGACCATCATGACGCTTTGTTTTTTCAAGTTTACTTGCATCCCAGCTTGAGTCACAAAAAGTGGGCGAGCCCGTCTAAATGACGCCGCATGCATTCCGGGAGCGGGCAAAAATAACCACATCATCTCATACATCAACAATCAGATCACAAAACCATGAAGTTTGTACCACTGTGGCAATTATCGTGAAACCGTGCTTCAAGACCATCTATAAATAACCCAAACAGGGTAGGAGACATTGGGCAGCCTTGTTTAACTCCAATATTACTATCAACATATTCCCCTTTTCTAGCGACATAGGGCGGTGATAACTCGTATCTCGCATATTTTTCATATAGGGCCTCGCATTTGCCTCTTTCAACCGCCTGAACATTAAATTTCTCCAATGTGCCCCACAAATGAGACCTCGGTACCCTGTCAAAGGCCTTTCTAAAATCAACAAAGGCCACATAAGAGAAAACAAGAAAGAATTTTGGAAGAGAACCATTGAATTACTAGTAATGGTGCCCAGCGTTGCTGGGCATAAGTTGATTGTGTGTTTATCTCTTAAAAACTCTTGTTTGAACACCATGCTCCAACGATTGTTGAACATATTTTGAATAGCAAAATGCCTAGCGTTGCTGGGCTTTTATCGCACTCGGTACTGTTGGGAGTCAAATCCCAACAGACGCAATGTAAGGTGGTTGGGGGCAGGGCCCAACCAAGCAATGTAGTGTGGTGTGTGGTCACATGTCCAGTTGGATGCTGCCTAGTGGCGTGACGTTAAAACTACTATCTATCTATCTATCTTTCATTTTCTTTTTTGTTGTTTTTGTTTTTGTTTCAAAGACTGGCCGTTGCTTGGGTCCATGAAGATTTCAGTATACACCATGATGCGACAATGCAGTAGGGTATTATAATAATGTATAATAGAACCTAGATTTTCTAAGGTTACTAAAGCTTTGCAAAGCCCTTTGGCCTTTCCAATCTCTAAATTTACGTAGTATTTAATTCCTAGGATGGGTCCTATGAGACAGACAAGTTGGCAGTGAAGTGGTGTTCTCATTGAGCTTTGTAAAACATTGAGTACAAATGGATCCCTCACTAGGGATAGATAAATTTGAAAATATGAACTTTAAATGCTCCGAAACTAGACAATCATCGAGAGCATGATGAAACTGAAGAAAAAGATGGTTTTATCCGCCACTTGGTCGATGCAAAGGTGAGAAGACTCGGTGATTGCTCCTCATCGGGAAGAAGAACCACGCCTTCTTAGGTTTTGAGGAAACCCAAGCAAATAGTTGAAGCACGACCCCACGCACTATGGCAACCACAAGACCTTCAACAATCCTGCAGAATCAAGGCTGAAAGAAAAATAACCCGTCAATGAGTTAGATGCCATAGGCAAGAAGACTCGGAGGCTCCAGGGCCACGCCGAGAAAGAAACAACAGCCGACCAATCGGGAACCATCCGCGGAATGACCATCGCGGAAAAAAAACAACCGATTAGTGCTGCCTCGGAGGCTACAGCGCCACGCCGAGAAAAAACAATAAATATGATCTCGGAGGCAACAGTGCCACGCCGAGAGAAAACATGAATAATAAATATTGACTCAGAGGCTACAATGCCACACAGAGGCTATAATGCCACACCGAGAGAAAACATGAATAAATAAAATACTCGGAGGCTACAGTGCCCCCCCAAGAAGAATAATAAGTCTGCTTCGGAGGCTACAGCGCCACGCCGAAAAAAGAAATGAAACATAAACACATCTACACTTACAACGAATATAGAAAAGACACATGTAGGATGTCAGAAACTGTGAGCGACCCAGAAAATATAGAAAAAATAGATAGAAAATAAAGATGACCAACCGACCAAAACCCACCAAGAGGGAGGGGCTGGAACTTGAGGAGCCAAAGAAGAGAGAACAACAGAAAAGGGGGCTCAAGAGAACGCCCGATGACTAGAAATGAGACAAGAGGTCAATAAATAGGAGACGGAAGGAGAACGTCCCCATCCAAGGAATGTCGGTTCTATTGTCGCCACAATAGAACCGCGGCATTCCTAGGATGGGTCCTATGAGACGCATGTTGGTCGATAGAAGAGGAATCTATCTCAAAAGGGCTAGACAAAAGAAGACAACTAGGGGAAAGGGCAGAGCAACCAAAATGAGGAAAGCCCAAAGAAAGATGACCGTAATAGAACAGTAACCTGAAACAAAAAAAGGCTAGGCAAAGCGAATCGTAACAAAGGCTATGATAAAAGAAGCATAAGAAGGCAAAGAACTATGGCGAGCCATGAGGTGAGGCGAAACAAACAAAGGAGCCCGTGACGCCAAGACGTTACAAGAAGGACCAAGACGTTTTGAAAGAATAAGTGAAAGAAGAAAAATTACGAGTAAAGAGACGAACCAAACATAAGGATAAAATAATGGGAAGATAAAGGGAACGTGAACAAAGGACCAGAGTACATAAGGACAACATAGTGAATGTCACATAATGCAAGGTCACATAACACAAATATCTAACGTAGGGGCAACCACAAGAAACACCGAGGAAAAGCGAGAATAGGCCCTCGAAGACCTTCATGAGAACAAACCGAAAATTACGGAAGCAGTAAGCATAGATCTATCAAGAAGGACTAAGACGTTTCGAAAGGATAAGTGAAAGAAGGAAAAATACGAGTAAAGGACCAAAGAGACGAACCAAACATAAGGATAAAATAATGGGAAGATAAAGGGATCGTGAACAAAGGAACAGAGTACATAAGGACAACATAGTGAATGTCACATAATGCAAGGTCACATAACACAAATATCTAACGTAAGGGCAGCCACAAGAAACGCTGAGGAAAAAGCGAGAATAGGCCCCTCGAAGACCTTCATGAGAACAAACTGAAAAATTACGGGAAGCAGCATGCGTAGATCTAGCGAATATATATAATAGCACCATAACAAAAAACATGATTCGCATAATCATAACACTAGAACATACGAACAAAAAGAGCATCAAACCTACCAATCATGATGTTGGAAACATTAAGAGCCCTAGAATATGAAATACTAGTGAAGTAATCTCGAAACACCAGAAAAAGCTAAAGCAGATATAAAACATGCAACCACGGAATACTAGAGGATAACGCTTTTCAAAGGAAAAGAAAAACTCAAAAATGATATGAACTCAAGAAAGAACATCCATGTCCCAAATGACCCATGTAAAAAGAGATACTAATAATGTGGATCCTAGCATCCACTATCATCAGTGGATACCTAGGCTGGTACTGTGTTCCCTTATTAAAACGCATCAAGGTCCACCAAATAATCAGGAAAGAAGGGCCCTCTGCACACCATTCCAAAGCTGGAACACCTACTATGGGTGGCTTATTCTTTATACCAATTGGAGTTGGAGTTTCAAGACTTGTTACCAGATTTGCATCATATGAGCTGCAAGGAGTTGCATGTGCAACAATCCTATTTGCCATAATTGGTCTTCTTGACGATGGCCTATCCATAATGCGGAATCATAATTACGGCCTTCCTGGTTGGTTAAAGCTCCTCATGCAGGTAAAGGATAAGCTTTTGTTTGGTTGAGATGTCGAGAATGCCAATTATTACACAATTTTGGGTATACTTATGCCAGGTTGCTGTTGGAGCATTCTTTTTTCTCTGGCTCGATTCCATTCATTTGCCTTCTCCATACAAAATGTAAGACCTCAATGTCCCATTTTTGCAATTTATTGAAGTGAGTAAGGTCATGATATGCATACTAGTCAATTCTCTGTCGATTCAATATGGGGAGTTTTTGAAAAATTAGCAGCTTGAATGGCGTGCCTGATGGGGAAATATTTTTGCCAAATGAATTCCGGGTGAAAATAGAGCATCAGTAGTGTTAATTTACTAAGGAACTTTATGAACAATTTTCATATTATTGCTTAGAGTTTTATGGCATCTACAGGAAAGCTTTAGTGCTATTGCCACCACCTTTTGGACTGTGGTACATCGGCAAATGGTATCTTCCTCTGAATACATTTTGCTTTGCAGCTATGGCCAATGGTGTCAATCTTACTGATGGCTTAGATGGCCTAGCTGCTGGTACTGCTGCCTTGGGTTTCATTGCTATGAGCATTGCTGTTCTTCCCATTTATCCTGGTATAATGTGAATCGTTCTAAATTTCAGAGTGTTTTTTATGTAATTAATTGTCATTTTTTTTTTGCAGCTCTGAGCATTTTTGGTGCATCAATGGCTGGAGCATCCATGGGATTTTTGCTGCATAATCGGCATAAAGCATCTATCTTTATGGGGGACACAGGCTCATTGGCCTTGGGTGGTGCATTGGCAGCTATGGCGTCATGTACGGGGTTGTTCTTGCCATTATTTTTAGTGTCAGGCGTTTATGTCATTGAAACCATCTCAGTACTGGGTCAGGTAAGAGATAAAGTCATAGCTTTGAATTGTTTTAGTCTTCTTAAAACCTTGTCCATTATGTCCATCAACTATTTGCAGCTATTCTCTCCTGCTTACAGTAATAAGGGTAATTTTTTCCTGTCAACTATGTTCTATAAACATTTCCATGACTGTATCAAATTATTCCTTTAGATCTGGCAGGGAAAGCTAGAATATTCTATTTGTGTTTCATTATAGTGGAACATATTCTTCTACTCTATTATGCAGAATAGGTGCAAATACAAATGGTCCACATGTTCCCCTATACTCAGCTCCTTGCTTGCTTATAATTATTAAAATTGAAAGGGCAAAGCTTGTGGTTAAAAGTTTATGATCAGAATTAGCAGCTTTTATTGGGGAGCATAAAATATCTATGGTTGGTAGTGTAAGATGGCAGTCCCGTTTCTAGCCCTCCAAACAGTCTAATGTCCTCCCTTGCCTCGCACCTCGTTTACGCATTATCGTAAATGACATTATTTTTAAATGCAATGTAAAGCTGCAAAGACGAGGCTTTTTTAACTTTTGGATGTGGCCTTGCTTCTTGCTGACAATACCGAGCTTTATAGACATCACACCTTCATGCCACTCAAAAAAGCTATAAAGTAAGCAGAGTCTTTGTTAGAATCAAGTAACGAAAAACCCAGTGCTTATTTTACTAGTGCTTATTTTACTGGTACGTTTCCCATGGCCCATAATACATGCTCGTTCGTCAGTGTGTTTAGTCTGAATGGCATAGTAAATGGTCTTACAGAAAGTAGCACTTGCACTTGAATAACTTTTAGATATTTTGACAAGAATCTACAGAACATAGGATCCTATCTTGTGTTTTATGAACAAAAACTTATTCCATATTGAGGGATTCAGTAAATGGGTGGAAAATAATTAATGACACCATCCACTGGACAGTAATGTAAACTGTAACAACGACCTCTGCCTAGTAACTCATCCCACAATTAGTTCTACATATGGAAGGGGGATGCAACTATTTTTTTGCTGTTTGCTTTAATATGCTATGGACATGTAGACTCCTTATGTAGACCTATATAATTGTTGTGGTAGGCTTCTGTTTTACCTTGCTGCTTTTTGGGATAAAGAACTCATTCAACATTGTATTACAGGTATCATATTTTAAATTCACAAAGCATTTAACTGGGGTTGGTAGGCGCTGGCTACGAATGGCTCCCTTCCATCATCATTTGGAGCTGGTGGGGTTTGAAGAACATCAGATTGTAGTTGGTGCTTATGTACTTACATTTGTGTTAGCTTGTCTAGCTGCATATGTTGGTCTGTCCTCGTACTAAAGCGTGTATGATCCAAAAAATGTGTCTGTCCATCAGATACAGCACGATTCTATTGGTTCTCAAGGTCTACCCATGCTGTATGCAAATAACAGCTAGGAGGAAGCCGTAGGTGGACTGCCACAAAATCCACCTACCAGATAATAAAAGAGTTTGTAATAGGCAAGGGGAAGAAATCTCAGGCTATCAATTTCTAAGATGCATTAAATGTGTCAGCGAAAACAAAATTTAAGTAATAAATTCAGCAGATTAGAGCCATAACTATAGTGTTTCATAGAAAAAATTCGGGAGTCAACTTTGATACAGCTTTTCTATTATGAACAATGACATTTGAAACCTGAAAGGAGATAGAAGAACAGGAACCGGCTTCCATGATGAAGTCGGAACTTTTCTTGAGCTAAAAAAAAATCCAATAACAGGTTGGAATTATATAGTTCGGAATTATATGGACGGCCTCTATCTAACCCGGCCTCTATCTAACCCAGCCCCTAATCTCCTCTTGGGAATGAGATTTGCGCTACGATAACAAGGGAGTCAGCGAGAAGTCACATATTCTAGAACATCTTACAATAAGTGGTAGACATAACATGAGTAAGCGACGACTCTAAATTCTAGAATGTTCTCAAATGCTTGAGGGTGTACACTAATAGAAAGTCTCTAAAGTGTTGCCCGACTTCTTCATATGTCCTAAAGTGATAAAAGGGGGTTAATAACACATTTCAGGCATAAAATAAATAGTTAATTAATAAGTCATGCTCCTTTGGACCTCAAGGGTCATGGAGCAGCAACAGAATACATCAATGTTATTATAGCTTAAGTAAAAGCTTTCTATGCATGTCTATCTCTTTAATGTAACATTTTAGAACCTTTGGTTTCATGGAGAATAATGCTTGTAAATTCTTACAGCACACATGATACCGCTCGCAAATATTTTCAAAAGAGGATAATATAATAAAGTATGAGCTTCATGATACCGCTCGCAAATATTTTCAAAAGAAGGATAATATAATAAAGTATGAGCTTCATCTTCAATCTGCTGCATATCACGAAGAAAACACAATCTCTCTTTTTTCGAAATCTTAGCCCACCTCCC
Organism: Isoetes taiwanensis; assembly: GCA_021234155.1. Classification (NCBI taxonomy): domain Eukaryota; kingdom Viridiplantae; phylum Streptophyta; class Lycopodiopsida; order Isoetales; family Isoetaceae; genus Isoetes; species Isoetes taiwanensis. Next base: position 10,237,389 of record JAJEKV010000026.1, on the reverse strand, counting down.
TGTCTCAATATGCAATCTATGTGAACCCGATCTAAATCAAGCAATTACTTGTTCCAAATGCGGAGATATATGAGCATGCAAGTAATCCTAACAAGTATAGATTAGCATCGGGTTAATCTCATTCTGATAAAAAGCAAGCCTCGAACCTTTTATTGTCTAAAGCTTATCTATAGCTAGAGATTGTACCCTCGAATTCCTACAATTGTAACCGGTGCCTCAGAAATGCCCCATGTTTCTGCCCAAGGTATCACATCCTGATACCATTTAGTGTTCAGATTCAAGCCCATCTTCAGCCACCTGCCATCATCCAATTTTCTCAACCTATTTATAAAATTATTTGTGCCTTTGCTTCTAAAGTCAATATGTAATCTCAACTAACAAAATTGCAAAAGGAGTTTGTGATTTAACCCCACTCCTCATGTAAAAAGCTTTTCAAGATGGATCCAAACCCGACACCACATTTTTTATTTGAAATATAACGCTTCCAAATCGAAACGTCATACAATAACACAATAGGGATTCTAAATTAGCAAGATGTTTCTGGAGACTATCTAAATTTTAAGAGTCCATGCTCTCTTACTCTCAACCACTCTTCTAACTCATCAACGTAGAGTCCAAAGAGGTTTGGAGAGAGCGGACAACCCTAGCAATTGCTCCTCTAAGAGAAGAAGGAATCCCAAGATGTTTCATGCGTGTATGAAGACCTTCTCGAGGCACTGTATCAAAGGCCTCCGAGAAGTCTATAAATGCTAAGTAAAGAGCCCTTCTTGGCTTTCTTGCCTGTTCTATAAGCAATTTCAAGATAAGCAAACCGATTGAGAGTACTATGTTTCTTCCGAAACCCAGCTTGGGCAGCAACCCTCTTACTATTAGTATCAGCCCAATCACTAATTTTACTTTCCAACAATCCACCTAATAATTTAGACAAAGTGTGTCCAACCATGATAGGTCGATCAGAATAACCCTGCGTTCCTTCCAAGCTTTAGGCAATCCTAACCGAAATACATCATTTAACCGGTTGGTAGCTATCCGATGAGTTCCTTACGACCCCATTTTATCAATTCAATAGAAATGCCATCAAAATCAACATCTTCTTCAATTGACAATGCACATTCTCACTAGTAAACAAATCTTCTGTGACATCTAATAGAGGCATGCAATCTGAATTCTCAACATGATACAAAGATCTCACCAAACCAAGTAAAGCATCCAAATCAACTTTGGCCTGATCAGGCTTATGCAATAGGCTTTTCCAAAAAAGATTAGGTTTTGTTTGAAACAAGAACCAATCATAGCTTGTCTTCTTTCAAAGAACAAACGCTTCTCACCTCTAATTAGAGTCTTAAACCACTTGGGTTTAAAAAGCGACAATTCCTCGGAAGGCGAAACACAGCATCCGACATTCTTCATCTCACCTTACCATTGCATGGTTGTCCAGAATTCTTTTTTTGCATCCAAAAGTGGAGCGAAGCTGCACAAAACAATATGTCGAAAAGCAAAGCTGAATCCTCTTCTAGCATACCAGCCCATTTTATGGCCTCAAGAAGCTTAATAACATTGTTTTTGTAATCCGCTTTTCATTAAAGTCTAATTTGAGTTTAAGAACAAAAATATTTGATTGTTTTGTTTTATGCAAAAATCGGGTTCAATTCAAAAAGTAGATGGCTTGGCTCGAACTTTATTAAGCACTTCAAATGATTTGATGATATTAGATGTCGTTAGGGCGAAAAGGTAATCTACCATACTCTCACCTACTTATACCATTCAAGCTCTTTACTTCACATGTCTTTGCCAAATCTATCAAAAGTCACCCGTGGTATTACTTGATCTTATCTAGTGATTGTCTCTTGAATGTCTCATCTACATGCTCCACAAGTCTCATGTCATCCAAATTCTCAAAAGAGACTGGTTGCAATCCTCTACAATGTGCATTAAAATCCCCAACCACAATACCTCTTTCTTATCCTATAAATACATCACATCCAAGCTCAAATCATGAAGCGGATTCTTTTTTTTTGAAACCCAACCTACTCATATACTTCCATGGTCAAAGGTGCAATGTAACACACTCCAATGTAAATCATTGAATTATTAAAGCAAATTTGCAGCCATATAAATTGTTTATCTTCATGCTTTTTGAAGTCTTGCACGAGTTGCTTGTATTTATGCCTGATATATGCGGCTAAACCCCCAAATCCCCTTCTCGCATTTGCTTGTTCGACAATTCCAAACTGAATCTACAAGGCAATACCCTTCCAAATCTGGAAGGGGACGAGTCTCCATCAATATCAAGCCTGCTCTATTCCAATCTCTTTTACAGCCTGACTTTTTGCTTGTTTAATGCCATGAACATTTCAAGCTACCCTCAAGTTTTGAAGTCCCTATTTTCTCAATCTCTTTGTAACCATTGCCTTCCCCTTTTGATCTAAATATGCCACAAAACCATTATCTCTAGCTTTCTTGACCTTCTTTCTTCCTAGCTTCCAATTGTGCAGGAGTTAAGTCTGGATCAATCCAGATTTTATGGCCTTCAAGGAAAGCCCTATTCTATAATATCTTTCTTTATCCTCAATTTTGACAAGATCAGCCTATTATGATTGCCTAGTCTTCCAAGCCTTTTTGCAAACACAAATTTTGGAGCATGAAAGTGCATAACATCTTTGAAGAAATGTTCAATTACCTGCTCCATATTCTCCGATTCATGTTCTTCAATGGGAGAGATTTTGAGATTACGTGCCCCTGATTTGATACATGGATCTTCTCCTAGTGCATCCCCATTGCCAGCTTGTAGTATCTGCAATATACTCTACCAATTTAATCTCCAGATTTGCAATGATATGCTATAAATTCACATCATGAGTGATCTTCTCTTGTTTAGATAGAGCTTCCTTTAATTCTACATTCTGGGCAGTCAAGGCTTTGTTCCCTGCGACAACCTCCTCTACTAGATTTCAACTGACTCATTTCGGCCTTCAAATTCTGTATCAAAGCCACTAAACATGCTGAATCCCCTTCGTATTCAATGGGATGCGCCTTTGATAGGGGTGCCAACTTTTTTCTTCCCCATTCAAGAGGGCTAAACTGGAAAGTCCACATATCCTCCTTGAAAACGGCACCAAAAGAGCTAAAAACTTGACATTTCTGAAAATTTCTTTAGATAACCTTTCCAACGATACCAAGACCCAGGGGTTTCACCTACTATAAAGGGGATACGCCACGTGCGTTAATGGGGTCAGCAAAAAACTCTCCGTATACGCCTTGTCCAACCTTCTAAATGCCCCTTCCCGTATATATATTACACTGGATTCTCCCCCAGAAAACCTCCTAGCCAAGCCCCTATCCGTATGTATACATACGGTTTAGGGTAAACAACCTCACTTGGCAACGAACTCACAACATCCATGCTTGTTGATGCATGGGTTGATAGATAGTAGTTTTAACGTCACGCCACTAGGCAGCATCCAACTGGACATGTGACCACACACCACACTACATTGCTTGGTTGGGCCCTGCCCCCAACCACCTTACATTGCGTCTGTTAGGATTTGACCCCCAACAGTACCGAGTGCGATTCTGGGCGGTCTCGAACTCGAGACCACATTGCTAAGGAACTAGTGTGTTACCACTAGATCCCATACACTCATTCAGCTCATGTTGCAAGTTCCTAACAATACTTCCATAGGTAGCTCCATCTCTCTCGCATGTGTCATCATGCACAACCATGTCTCCCCCTATTGCACGTGCTCGTGCTCTCCATGTTAATTTACGCTTACGAGCCAGACGCCTCTTCCTAGCCGACTTTGACTCTTGTTCGGGTGTAACTGAAGATGCCTTGTCATCTTTATAAGTTCTAGGACTCATGGTTTTTGATGTCACCATATCCTGAAGATGAAGATGAGGTCATGGATCCCAACGGGGCATATAGGAAAGGAAGTCAAGGGTCAATTAAGCGTACAAACATGACTTTGTATTTAGAGCAACATAAATCGATAATAATATTACATGACGACATTTAGGCCAAACAAAAGTAATATAAATCCCTAAAATAATTAGAGGCTGGTCAACATAAATCCTAATGGTAAAGAAAGACCTCGAACACACTACGTGCCCATGCCAGCACGAAACTAAACTTAAATCTAGGAGAGTCATAAATGTAGGAGAGTCGCTCACCCTAAAGAAAAAATGGATGTAATAGCAAAGAAAAAACAAAACACACAAAAAAAAGGTTATAAAGTTTGGTTACCCATTGTGGTCCATACCAAACAATTGTTTGACCTAAGGGAAGGGAAAATAATTGTTTTTACCTTCTCGAATACAATGGTATGTACTTTGAGAATCATGTTCTAGCAACGTACCAAAAAGAGAAAATCTCGAAGTTCAAGTAAAGAAAAAAAATAAAACTGAAGAGACTATAATAAATAGATAAACTTTTTTATCCATTGACCATGTTGTAGGATTACATCAAAAGGGTACATAAGGCATGTACCTTATATCTTTGATGAAGTACAAAAAAGAGTATTCTAAGGCGATGCTCTTTTATCATCAAGAAAGTGCTACAACACCATTAAAGGTCTATCTACAAAAACAAAAACCTGCACTGCACTATGCTCTCAACCCATGTTATTCTCCCAACCATCTTCCCCATTCTTCAGCACAAACAACATCTCATCAATGACTTCTTTGACCTCCTTCACTTCGACAAAAGTGCTTTGGCTAAATTCTCTCTCGAGCTTGACAATAAGATTCTCGATGTCAACACTTATCAACTCGTCTACACACTTTGGACATGGCCTCCAAGGTCGCCACTCATACCACGACCCCAAGGCTTTGACGACGAAGGAGATGCGACTAACATGCACCTCCTTCCGAATCAACTATTCGGCAACATGGCTGCCAAAAGCATACCATGGCACCAAAATTTGCACCATCTACACGACAATAGAAAAATAAATTAGAGCAAGTTTAGGCAAGGACTGGCATGGACATGTGTATAGTAGAGGACAACTAAAGGCAAGTTTATTGGACTCTTTAACTGGGACAAAACACAAACAACTCTTCGACTCAATATAGAAAGCAGAACATAAGAATCTACTCTAACCCCTTAGACATCTACCCTTTCCAAACATGAAATAATAAATAAAAGAAGCATGTCAACTAACCTTGCAAAGCAGCCGAATCACCAGCTATTGCTTCCATTCGCACAGGTGCACACCACCTCCGCATTGAGACAGGGAGATGGATTCGGGAGCCGCGTGAGGACAGAGTCTGTCAGTGCTGTCAACAGGGCGCCATTGAGGATGAAAGTCACGCCCTCCAGGCCTGTCCGGCGTACCAGCATATCCGGGCTCGGTATGCTCGGTTAGTTGTGCCCCATCAGGCCTTGCATGAGCTACTGAGCACGGCCTCTGTAGGCTTGTTGGGATCGTACCTCCGGGAGGTAATGGATCTGGGACTCGCTTATGCCCCCGTCCGACATTAACCTCGGTTTGTACTTATGATTATGCATATAAGCGTGCGGTATGTCGGCATCCTTCTCGCTACTAAGGTTTTTCCCCCGAAAACCCTTCGGGGCGGGGGTTTTTTAATCCTGGTAGTAATACGCCTGCTGCTCTCTCTTTGTACTTGGGTCCCATAGGCCAGTTGGTCTCCGTGGACGATAAAATCATATTCTATTCTATTCTATTCTACTATGCCTTCCTTGGATACAACGAACACAACTTGATTATCTGCTCACAATGATATTAATGCAAATCAATACATTTTCTATTTCAGAAATTTCAGAAATATTTTCAGAAATCATGGTGTGCAAGAATACCTCAGTTATAGGAGTATCTAGGACTCTGTCCGGTCCAAAATTCTGTAGTAGACCTTTTGTCACCTGTACAGCAGATAGGATTAATTCAACGGTATCGTAGGCAGGTCATACACACGTTCAAACAACACAATGGCCCAGAAACAATAGGAGACTGCAGAACCAAATTTTTAACATTGAAGAACGCATTTACCCAAGGACATTCACTTTGCCAAGTATCTTGAGACCCCTAGATCAAAATAATAATGACTGGACAGAAAGAATAGAAGATGATACTTTTATTTATCAAAAACCTTAGGTCCTGTGTAACAATGACATTCTTTATAGGCTAAGAGCTGCCTCCTGTTTTAAAGTAAAAACCAAATCGAGCAAACATAAGAATTTGCAAGAAAGAAAGAATCACCTCTTGGAACAATGGTAACTGCTATCTACGTGCATTTACCTAGATTTATTTATCTGCGCTGCCTTTTCTACGTCTCTTGGCTTATTGTACTGTATGTTGGCTTACAAATTCATTCTATATTAGCTGATCACATGAAATACAAACTACTATCCATAGATAGATATGACTGATGAAGGTAAAACATACAGCAAACAGAGGTAAAACTGAGGCAAAACATTGACAAACAGAGGTAAAACAGAGGTAAAACAGAGGTAAAACAGATGCAGCAAACAGAGGTAAAACATTGACAATGAAGGCAAAACACAAAGCTCTATATATATGATATGGAAATACCCCAAAGGCTGGTTGTTGATTTCAAAGTGATCCTTCAAATTTAGGCGAAAAAATTAAGCGCAAAAGAAACAAATCGTTAGATTATGCAAGGAAGTTTATAGATAGATATGATTGATGAAGATAAAACATGCAGCAAACAGAGGTAAAACTGAGGTAAAACATTGACAAACAGAGGTAAAACAGAGGTAAAATAGAGGTAAAACAGATGCAGCAAACAGAGGTAAAACATTGACAATGAAGGCAAAACACAAAGCTCTATATATATGATATGGAAATACTCCAAAGGCTGGTTGTTGATTTCAGGCGTGATCCTTCAAATTTGGGCAGCAAAATTAACTGCAAAAGAAACAAATGCGTATGCAACACTGTAGGATTTATAGGGAAGGGAAAGCTCATGCATGGGCAGATAGTTAAAAGAGGAATCAACTTTGATATCATCCTTGGCAGTAATCTTGATGATATGTATTGTAAATGCAGATGCTTGCTATAAGCATGTATAATGTTTAACACATTACCATATCCAGATGTGGTATTGTGGAATACCATCATTGGAGGATATGCACAACATGGAGAAGGCTGTCTTGCACTGGAGTTCTTCACGAGAATGCACCAGGATGGTTTAAAACCAAATAAGGTTAATATTTATATGTTCTAAAGGCCTGTGTTGCCAAAGGAGATATTGAACAAGGCCGGTTTTTTTACAAGAAGATCATGCAAGAAGGCATTCCAACTGATAATGTTGTAGGAAGCTGTCTTATTGACATTTTTTCAAAGTGTGGAAGTTTGAGGAAGGCATGTGGAGTGTTTGATGAATTGCTGCACCGAGATGTTGTGTCATGGGGTGCAATGATTGCGGGATATGCATAGCATGGAAAAGTTATCCTTTCACTTGAATGTTTCCAGCCAGCAGGAAAATGTAAAGCCAGACAATGTTACATTTTTTAGTGCCCTAAAAGCCTGTGGTAGTGTAGGGGCCATAGAGCAAGGTAAGCTTATTCACAAACAGATTTCTGAACGTGGATGTCACTTTGATGTCACCATCAGAAGTGCCATAATTGATATATATGCAAATGATGGTAGTTTTAAAGACGCACATGAAGTATTTGAAAAAATATTAGATCAGAATATCATTTCATGGAATGCAATGATTTCTGCATATGCTCAACATGGTGAAATTGTATTGGCTAGTTTTTCCCTTGTGGGTTTCTTGTTTGTTTGTTTGTTAGGACCCGAAGGGCCCAAATTTTTTTGTGATGTAATAACCAACACCTAACTACCATTAACAATAATTAACACAAACCATTGCATCCAATGCATTTAAATTAAAATCCCCCTGAAACCCCCTTTGGTTTGGGTGCATATTCACACAGGGGGTTACATAGGGCAGCGAGAGCTGTCCGATGGGCATATTTGCCCTTTATTCCTTGATCTGGACCATACATAGCGATCCTCGTTTGTGGGGTATGCCTGTACAAGTTTTCGCATACTGTATATTAAGTTGCAAAATACTATAAGGTTTGAGGGTATATACTTAATGGTGTTCCAGTTCCTTGGATTTGTTATATGACTAGATAAATGAAAATCGTAAGCCGGCTTGATCTTACCCATGTGGAGAAATCCGTGGAAGTCTTATTTCCATAGCAGCACTCTTTAGTATCGGTGTGTTTCCAGCTGATTATGTCTTATAAGCGAGATACTGACAAGGCCAGGCACCATCTCAATTGTCTAGATTTTATTTCATACTACAGTGCAGATATTTCATACTACAGTGGATGTTTGATGCTACAGTATTCGCTATGTCATGCATATTCAATATGTTTATATTGATGCTACAGTATTTGGTATGCCATGTAAGTTCAATAAATTGTGGCAATATATTGATATCTCTATCGATTCTCACATAATCATATGATGAGAATTATGCAAATGTTTGGTTTGTATTAAATGCTTTTCTATTTTTTTCATCAATCTTTACACAATTCCTAAGGCCATTAAAATTTACCTCCTTTGTTAGGGCCCGAAGGGCCAAATTTTTTTTTTAAGTATAACTACCAACACATAACTACCATTAACATTAATTAATGCAAACCATTGCATTTCACACTTAGAAATAAAATTCCCCCTTAAACCCCCTTTGGTTTGGGTGCATATTCACACGGGGGGTTATGTAGGGCAGCGAGAGCCCCAAAAAAATATTTATAATACATGTACAAAATTAACACCATTAAACCTTATAGTATTTTGCAAATCTCAATATACAGTATACAAAAACTTGTACATGCATACCCCACAAACGAGGATCGCTATGTACGGTCCAGATCCAGGAATAAAGGGCAAATATGCCCATCTGACAGCTCTCGATGCCCGGAGTAACCCCCCGTGTGCATATTCACACGGGGGGTGACTTCGGGCACCGAGAGCTGTTGGATGAGCATATATGCCTTTTATTCCTCGATCTAGACCGTACATAGAGATCCTCATTTGTGGGGTATGCCTGTACAAGTTTTAGTATACTGTATAACACAGTTTGCGAAATACTATAAGATTTGAGACAATGTACTATATGGTGTTGATTTTGTACATGTATAACATGATTTTAGGGGCTCTCGCCGCCCTACGTCACCCCCCGTGTGAATATGCACCCAAACCAAAGGGGGTTTAAGGGGGAATTTTATTTCTAAGTGTGAAATGCAATGGTTTGCATTAATTAATGTTAATGGTAGTTATGTGTTGATTGTTATATTAAAAAAAATTTTGGGCCCTTCGGGCCCTAACTAAAGCAACCATAGGTAAATTTTTTGGGCCTAAATATTAATTACTAAAAAGCACAATAATATCAAGACGAACAAATTATTTCCATTGCAAACAACTATTGAGTACATTTTGTAATCTCAATTCCCTGCATTGCATACCAAGAGCCACCCAAATATACGCAAACACATTGGTTATCGCTTATAAGTCAATGCAGACATACCAAAAACCGGAATAAAAACTGTACAGACAGCAAAACTGGATATAAACATAAGCATGCAAAGGCACTGCAAATGCAAAGCTTGACCCCAAAGAGACAAACACCAGGAAAGCATTGCTTGATTCGATAGTGTGATTACTGCAGTAATTATATGGTGTCCCAACAAGATTGGACCAAAAACAAATATGACAATTGCAAACAAGCAGCATATCTGATAGTTCCAGCAATAGAATGAGGCCAACAAGATCAGGTTATGGATAGGCAAATACCTGAAAATAGCAAATACCCGAAAATAAACATAAGCAACGTAAAAAAAGTATCAAAAGAGGGAGGATTGTCCAAAGTGACAATGTATTCACAATGCCAATAAGCACAAATGTTGACATAAGTTGGAAAAACATATTCAAAAACATGTTTGCCCACATCGCAACTGATATGAATGCGTTGTGCAGCCGTCGGGCTTGACAAGATAAGCCAAAAGGAATTGGATAATGTCAGTGTTACCGGCATATTGTTGTCCGCTAATGTAAAATTATGTAAGAAAAATGGAAACTTATCTAGAACTAAAATGGAAACTTATCTAGAACTACAAACATCTCAAATAGATACAGTTCACACCTTTACAACATGGATTGAGGAATTGGTATATCATTCCAACTTATCCAAGGCTCTGGAAACTCAAGAGAAAGCTCTGACCTTTCATATAAATCTCAGAATCAAAGGACGCCAATGCTACAAGATGGTTCTGCCAAGAGCAGTACAAGGGAGGCTTCTCCTCTCCAATTACTTCGGCCACAAGAATAAGTCACAGCTCCAGAATCAAGGGACGCCGGATAAAACGATTGCAGGGGTGGTCGATGCTGGCTGCCAATATGCTGTCCAAAGAGGTATCGGCAGCTCTGTTCTGACAAATCGGAGCTTCAGGAGAACTCAGAGTTGAGGAAGCTGCACAACCTGCATTATGATAGTAAAGACACTTTAATAATATGGATAAAACACCATGTGTTTAGGCATATATACCAGAGAAACAGTCTCGAAGGCTGTCCCTTCTTGCCATGCTAGAAAATTGCCAAAAACAACTATATCATTCTCAAGTAACGACCAATTCTGTTTAATAAGCTCTGCCTTTAGACTTATGCATATACCATGCCGCAGGTCATGCAATAATATAGATTCTTCATCTTCAATTTTTACAGCAAAGTTCTGCAGTCCGGTGCTGGCCCCTGCTACTTCGAAATTGATTCTTACCTGCTTGCCCTCCTTTCACAAATTTCGGCAGTCTACAAGCTTGTTCCGGCCCACTATAACCACTGCAGCTTGCCCTCCTTTAATGAACTCCGGCAGTCTGCAAACCCTTCCGGCTCACTGTGAAAAACAAAACCAGGAGGTGGACAAATTTAGTCGAAGTTCATCTGCTGCTCCTGCCAGAAGAAAAAACCTAAGCTGATTTGTAGAAACCAATTTGTTGCAGGCTGCCGCCCCAAATGATCCGATCTCCCCAAATATCTTCTCAAACAAAAACAAACAAAAACCCTTCCTAATCTACATGGAGCTCGGGTTTTGCAGCTGTAGTTGTCAATCCACCCACCTGTGGCCGACTTAGCTACCCGTTTCTACCCTGGCCTAATATCAGAAATCTCCTACCGGATCTAAATGCTGGTACCCTAATATTAACCCTAATATTAACCTAATATTTGACAAACCCTAATATTAACAATAAAAGCACAACCACACGATTTTCCCTCTTCCTTAAAATCAATGGCTAACAAATGAGTGCACTCTAGAAATACTGTTTAGTACGTGCACGTGAATACGCCCATAAAATCATATGAAAACCATGCCAAAAAGCGTATAAAATCACAAAAAAAACCCCTTGTTATAATGCTACATATTAGAGCCTTCAGCCCACCATTCACCCTCTGCTCTATTGCCTGATTCCAACTGGGACTTTTATCAACCTGGACTTTTTCATAAAGCAATTTAACAGCATTTCTCATTTCCAATGGTACCCCAAGCATCTCCAACCTCTCCCAAATATTGCCCCTGTGTATTGTATCAAATGCTTTTGTAAAATCTACTAAATATGACCAGAGAGAGAGAGAGAGAGAGAGAGAGAGAGAGAGAGAGAGAGAGAGAGAGAGAGAGAGAGAGAGAGAGAGAGAGAGAGAGAGATGCGTTGGCCACATGCTGACTTAGAGATGACGAGAGACAATACGAGAGAATACGAGAGATGAGAGATGGGGGAGAGATGGGAGAGATGGGTGAGAGTGGGAAAACCCAACTCTCACCTCGAGAGATGATTCGCCCCTAACAGCCGTTAGGGGCGTTTTCATTGCCCACTAACCAAACAATTAGCCTAAAGGCTTTAATAAATAATAGCTTACAAGTGCTCTTACATCAAGTGCTTGAGGATGTGTTGCAGATTATGTGAAGACATCTATAGAATAATCAAAAACCATGTTTGGGACTCTACAAGAAGTTTTGCCAACTGCAGAATGTCCAACAAAGTGGAACAGGGAACAGCACAATCAATTATGTTGCAGGCCTTCAAAAAACTCGAAGATGAGGACGTTCATCTAATCAGGTTTTTTCATTTGAATTGAATAGCTAGTAACACACAAAACAAGGGAAGTGTGATACCACTATCTGCATAATCTGGATGATTGATCTTTTCATTCTTTTATCATCATTAGGTATAAATATAGATTGGCTGTTGTAAGCTATGAAATTGGACGGTTTCTTTGCACAATGCATCAGTTCTATCAACATAGTATATGCATGCTATGTATGAAATTAGGAAGTTTCTTTAGACACTTTACACTAATATAAATCTGGACTATTAGGCAGTGACTACATAAGTTGGGGATTGTGTTAACATAGTGTAGTTAGAATATTTCAAGATGGTTTATAAACACGGACCTTTGGACACGTGATGTTATGTTGACAGTAATTACTACATATCCATAGCTCCGGATTGGAGCTCTAATCAGTACTAATCAGTTTAGTTTAGAGTTTTTGCAGCCTAACAATAATGGCGTGGGAAAAATTCAAAATCCAGAATGACCCTCAAATCTGGGCATACTCCATAGCCAAGAATGTAGAAATGGGGGGCATGCGATGGCGGTGGCAACAGGCTATAAGGATGGATGTTCAAGAGGCAGCATGGGAATGGCAATGGCAGCATGGGAATCCAAAATCCACCAGATGGACAAAAAGGATGTGGCAGCGGAAATCCAAAATCCAAAATGATGGAAAAAGGATCTGATACTTATTTTGGGCATTAGTGAGCCCATTACTATTAAGGTTTTTCCCCGAAAACCCTTCGGGGCGGGGTTTTTTAATCCTGATAGTAATTGGCGTTACTAATGTAGTCCAGGCCAGTGCGACTCTGTTGCCGCTGGACACCACTATTGGGCACCAAGACTATGCAGAACAATTGTAAAAAAGGAAAGGACTAAGTGTCGGGTCAGTGAGGGGCCTCCGACCGACCACCAGGATAGAGCGGGTACAACCCACCAGCTGGTGTTCTATTTCCACATTCGAGTTCTGGTGCGCCAAAAACTTAGGGTTCATAATCTGACCCACTATTAAAGGTGGGACAATGGAATCCACAATGTGTACAACTCAAAGTTGTTGATAGCGAAGCATCACTGCACGGCCACGAAGCCGAAGTAAAGCGGGATGCTGGTAATAATAGAAAAAAGTCAGCCTTCAGAAAAGGCTACATCATAACAGCATGATGTGCTAGTAGCGCCCTTTCAGGGAGCTCGCCCATGCTACACAAGTCCAGAGGCCTCGCGACACAAGGGACATTAATGTATTCTATTCTATTCTATTCTATTCTATTTTCGCTGCCTGAAAAAACTGCCCAAAATGTTTCCCACCTAATCAAAACCGGGCCATTTCCCTGCTTCTTGATCTTCAAGGCCGCCTAATTCTTGCTCAGAGTATCCAATTCCTCGAAGCAATTAACCGATTACGATCCAGGTATTCATAAGATTACGCACGCATTCCGTTTTTTTGTGCATTCATACATTAAGTTTTGATCCTCAATTTCGTTTTAAGTCGTCCTTATTCCCAATCAATTATTTGGATTCAGATGTCTAAGGCTTCTCGACCGCTTTGCGGCAACCCGGCAAAGCCTTTCGTGCCTCCTCGGGTTGAAAAAATGGCACCAAGAAGGACCCGAAAAATGACAGGCCAGATCTCCATGGATGTGCAATTGGAGACTAATTCTGAGCCAATTCCATCTTCAAGACAGCCAAAGGAAAAGAGATCCAAGCGTGTATTGAGCGAAATTCAGGCATCCTCTGATATTGTGAGTGAATCTTTAGAAACCGATTCTGCTTTGGCTATTGTTGTGCATGAGAAGGAAAATTCGAAAGTGATAGACACAAAGAATAGGAACTCTCCTGTGCAATGGACAGATCACGGTGTCTCCACATTCCTCAATCTCTTGAACGAGATGAAATTGGTAACCAATGGCACCCTCAACCTCTCCAACACACAATGGAGGGAAATTATGATGAAATTGCAGCCCTTTGTTGGGGGTTTAGTGGAGCTTAGACAACTAAAGAACAAATGGGATAAGCTGCAAGCTAAATTTAAAGATGAGAAGGAGGCTTGTAGCCATACAGGTTCTGAACTATCAACTTGGCAGTGGTATGACAGAATGGAAGAAGTTAAATATGGTGTTACCTCAGATAATCCAATACCAGGTGCTGGTGATGATGGTGAATTTGGCAATGAAGCTTTCGAGGCTGCAGACTTGCATACTAATTACTCAGAATCTTTCATGAATGACACTTTCTTTGAAACTGTTGGAACAGATGATCGACATTTGAAGACCACTTTGCGATCCACCCAATTCAAACAATAATGTAAACGCGGAAATTCGAAAGTCCAGGTGATGCCGAAATTCCAATCAATAGGACACCAACAGAAACCGTATGCATTCTTCAAGTCCTAGATCAGTCGGTGTAATCAGCCGAGTTTGTGGAAAACCTACCAAGAGAAAGAAGTCCAAAGCTTGAGATAGATGAGGACATTGCAATGGGAATATCACAGATGGCAAGCACATTTGGGGACACTGAGGTGAAGAAATTAGATTTCCTGAAAGAAGAAAGTGCAAGAAAAATTGAGTTGGTCAGGGAATTGGAAACAATAAGGTCTGCAAACAGTCTGAAAATTGCAGAGTCCATGGCTGCAATGACTCAAAGCATATGTGAAATGACAAAGGAGACATTGCTCGAAATTGCCAAACTTGCTGCCAATAAGAAGGACTAAAGGTTCGTTTTCAGTTATTTGCTTTTTAGAAATTCTTTTTTGGAACTGTCTCAAAACCCACCAGTATTCTTAAATATTAAAGAAGTTGTACAGCCCTGTTTTTTAGTATTAAATATTGCCTACTAGTCACGATCATCCAAATTCGTAAAAATGGTGCCTTGAAGAGATACGAAACATTACCTTCCAGTGTGCCCTTTGTCCCAGGATTTAGAGAAGAAAAATTTTTATGTGCTTAATCTTTTTTGTTTTTGTTTCATATTTTCAATTTCGAACAGGAATCTCTTATATAGAGAATGGCTTGCATGCCATTTTTATTTTTGCTGATGTAAGTATTCGAGTTCTGACAGAAGAAACCTGTGCAGATTTCCTATGCAGATTGCCTATGCTCTTTGGAAGGCGTGATAGTTTTGTTCTTATGATGTGAAGTCATTTGACTCACATTTGATTGTAACCTGGCTGCTAAGATACTGCACTGTTTTGAACAGTGCAGTCTACAAAAAATGTATTACACTTTTTTGAATAGAAAACCTGGTTTACATTCTTATTCCTGTGTTGTTGAAATTTTATAGTATTTTATGTGTATCAATGTCAAGTCATTTGACTCATAAATGACAGTTTTGATAATGACAGGTTTTCGAGCACAAAACTCATGCTACAAACACATTTAACTTTGTATCATTCTGTAACAATCCATTAACAATTCAGAATTAAAGCAAATACAATTGATTATGAATTTCATTTTCTTGGTTACAAAATTCATTCATTCAAAGGATGATATGCCCATCCAGATTCTCAAATAGCACGTGCCTCATTTGATTACCCTGTTTTTTTAAGGACCTGTTCATGGCTTCTGTTTCATAGTAATATATTGGTGGAGGGTCTTCTTCAATTGGCAGCATATCCCAGCCCTTGTTTTCCATTATACAAAAATTCCAAAGAACACAAACATGCATGTATGATCTTGGAGGCTTTGCCAACATGCACAGGCAAGTGTTTCAGAATTCTAAACTTTTCCTTGACAATGCCAAATCCATTTTCTACACACTCTGCCCCTACAGATCCTTTTGTTAAACTTACCATATGCACCCTGATTTTGAGGAAAGACTTTAAGGAGAAAGGGCCTCACTGAATAAGTTTGAATCACCTAATAGTAATGGTGGAATAGTTACCCGAACTTCCCGGTCGTCAAGAGGGCTACCCCTTCTTCGTTTTACGCCACTTTCAGTCACCATAGGTTCCCTCAAAAAATTTGTTTTGAGGCAATTTTCTTGTAAATGGAGCTCTTCTTGAACTGGTTGGAATCATGGACTGAACCTGTTCTGATCACACAAACATTTATAAACAATCTGCTATGTGTAACAATTCCTTGCACGAGACATGAGTGCCTCTTATGTCTGCTGTAATAGTCTTCCCCATTGTCCTTTTTTTTTGTTTCCTCCATAAAAAAATGTGGGAACCGTCAACTGCACCATATATATTGGGCAACCCAGTTGCATCATGGAATTCCTTAATACACTGGGTTAATCTTGCACCTGTAGGCATTGCAACAAAACGTTTGTACATCATTGTCTTCGAAGCCAATACAAGCGTGACTTTCTTGGTATATTTCTGTACTGTTGCTTTCCCAACATAAAATCTCTGTCCGACATGTAAGGGCATATCCCCGTGTGCAAGAAAATACAGAACCATAGCAACTGCTTTCCTTGGATCAACAAGGGGCCTTACTTTATTCCCGGGCCTGACAAGATAAGGCACAATTAAACCTACCAATCTCTCAAATGTGGCTCTCTTCATCCTGTAAATTGGTGCCACATATCATCTTCAAAAGAAGCTATACAATTCCATGCGTGGTTATCGATATTATCCCATTGTGTTCTTTGCGTTGGAGCAATCCAAAATCTTCTTGGTGGTCTTCTAACCCTGCTGGAACCCGCGAACCATTAAAAGTCTGCAGATCGCTAAAAAACATACCATTGTTATCCTCTAAAACCTCATCATCGAGCATCGGGTCATTGGGTCTTCGAGCTCGTTGAGTTCCAATAGTCGCAAAAATAATATCTCAGAATGCAAATCCGAAAGTGTCAAAGCCCGAAAAAGCATGGCAATCATACCAAGAATGACCGGATCCATGGTTTAGTGGCGGAATCGAAAAGAATGGGGAGGCAAAACTAGAAATGAATTATCCCACATAGCCCTCCAACCAAGAAAAAACAGGCTTGAATATCCCACAATTTGGCCCCGAATTGAACGCGTTCGATCGAATTATCCCACATTTTCTCTCGTCACCGGAATTGATGCACGATCGAAAATCCGGCAAACAGCAAAAGTTCTGCCAATAACAGAGGCTGTTAAGCCTCGAGAGACAATCGTCTCTCCTCTCCTCCCAAAAAAATACGCATTTTCTGGGAGGAACCGTATGTGACGAGATGGATTTTTTTTTTATGAGCATGTGGCCGACGAAGAGAGAGAGAGAGAGAGAGAGAGAGAGAGAGAGAGAGAGAGAGAGAGAGAGAGAGAGAGAGAGAGAGAGAGAGAGAGAGAGAGAGAGAGAGAGAGAGAGAAGTGAAGTGAAGTGAAGTGAATTGTATTATTTCGTCTTGTGAGACCATCAGGTCTATAAGACAGATTACATCAAAAAATTTATCCAAAAACAAAAAATCTTGTCATCGGGCAAGCACTCATCATCGAGTAACTCGCCGTCGCTCTCCTCCTTCTCATCTCCACTAGGTTCAATAGTATGTTTAATTGCTACATCCCTCAAGTCCAACATATCAATCAAAAAGCTACCCACCGTGGAAGCTGGCAAGTCAAAAAATTGTTGCAAAGTGGATATGGCAAAACCAAACCTATCCCTTGAGCTTGATATGTTGGGCAACAGGGAAAATTTTAAGGGACCTATAATTTTGTTGTATAATGAATTGGCCATTCCTTGTAAAATATGCCCCCAAAAGTGTAGCATGAACTGCCATTTTTCCTATTTTTTCTAATGTGGATGCAACCCAATTGGTGATTTTCGAACCAAATATCTAATAATGTGTAGCTCAAATGGCGATTTTTAGCTAGATTCTTATTAAATATAGAGCTAGTTGCCCAAATATAAAGAAGTCGCTATCCTATATAAATGTGTTTAAGTTACATGTTGTATGAATTTGAATTCATACCCTATGTATTTCAATAATGCATAGATTGCTGGTAGGGAGAATCGAAAGTCGGATGCGAGAACCTTCGTAAAGAGGATTGAAAAGTGCCTCGACATTTAATTTTTCAAAAGAGCGGGATTATTCTTTGGTAGATATATTCAGGAATAAAAAATTCTAATAATGTTGGCCCCCCATAAGTGATGAATTTATGAGAGGGCCCTTAATGAATTAAGATTTGGCTTAACTTAAGGTATTATAGGATTTGGCCAAGTGGCCTAAATGGCCATTCCATAGGCATATCTAGTTCTCACTTGGGACTGATTTGGCCCCAAACTCAATACCACTCCAATTAGCAAAAATCTAATTGGCCATTCTAATGTCATAATAGGCAATAAAGTGCCGCGAAAATGGCGACCGCTTGGTAGTTCGTAGGTAAGGCACCCTACTCAAGCCGGCCGTCGCATTTTGTCTGAACCTGTAATTTGTGGCCAAATGGCCCGCCGGGGCCACTAAAATTTTCGCTGCTGGGCAATGTATTATTGCATGTTCTTCGTCTTCTACTTCATCTGAGCCACATGCCCGACATGTTCGATACTCTCTCTGGATGTTGTACCATCTGCCAACTTCTACACTTAGGTGGTGCGCACTCAAACGCATCCTGCAGATAGCATGTCATTTTTTTACGGAGATATTCTCGTTCGCCTGAAGCATTGGGTTCATTTTTTTCCCTATATTGCTGCATTGTAATACCAGGGGTGTGCCAGATTCTTCCTCGAATGGTCTCTTTTACCCAGTCCCGGATCCGGTCCTTATTGCGTGCCAAGTCTTGGATGTGAATGCCCCATTTTCTTAACCAAATCATTCCGTCCGCGTACCAACCTTTCTCTATTGTCGCATTCAGTGCCAGTCTCGGATAGCTATCTTCTTCCAGTCCTCCTAGCCTGCTAAGGTATGTTAGAAAATGGCATACTGCTTCGCACTCTAACTGCATCATATCACATTCTGCCAAGATCATATCATATGGCGTCTGCATTTTAACCCCAAGCTCAGTGTGTAAAAATTTCTTTTATACCCTTTCTATCTTTTGCCAGAGTTCTAGCGATAACCCAGGACCCCAGACCTCACAACCATATAGCATCACCGTCTGTACTAGTGTCTTGAACATCATCCTTTTTAGATGGAAATTCCAAATATCTGCCTTTAGGCATTTCTTTTGCATAGCAAATAGTGCCTTTAGTCCCCCGTTGACTCTTTGTTCGACTGTTTGATTCCATCTAAAATGCTTGTCCACAATGAGTCCTAGATATTTATAAGAGCTAGCAATCTCGACTTCTTCCCCTTTGTAAGAGAAAGCATAATTCTTATCCAGATTAGTTCCAAACAAAGACTATCTTAGTCTTCTCCAAATTAACTTTCATTCTTGTTGCATCACAAAAGGCCGCTAATGTGTCCATGTGTCTCTGCATCCCCTCTTTGCTTCTTGATAGCAATGCAATGTCGTCTCCATATAACAATAAGCGGATCACAAACCCTGCCAATGATATCCCATCTCCTCCTTGTGTGCATATCCAATGCTCAAGGTCATCCAGAGAAGATGCCAAATAGCGAGAGAGAGAGAGAGAGAGAGAGAGAGAGAGAGAGAGAGAGAGAGAGAGAGAGAGAGAGAGATAGATAGTAGTTTTAACGCCACGCCACTAGGGCAAAGATCCAACCGACATGTGACCACACACCACACTACATTTCTTGGTTGGGCCCTGCCCCCAACCACCTTACATTGCGTCTGTTGGGATTTGACCCCCAATAGTACCGAGTGCGATTCTGGGCGGTCTCGAACTCAAGACCACATTGCTAAGGAACTAGTGTGTTACCACTAGACCAAACGCCCAGACGCAAACGCCGAGAGAGAGAGAGAAGTGAAGTGAAGTGAAGTGTTTATTACGTCCGTTGAGACCTATCAGGTCTATAAGACGAACAGATTACATATCAAAAAATGCCACCGATATCATCGGTATAGGCGCTACTCTCACTCTCTGAGGTAATATCATCAACAAAATTATTATTATCGACCTTAAAGAACTTCTCTCTAACATGGAGTACGTCAAATATAAAATGACAAGTTTTCAAGGTTGGGAGCTCAAAAAGTTCTAGCAATGTCTTAGCCTGTATCCCGTGCTTGTATCTGATATCATCATATGCTGAGCAACAAAGCAAGGTGTGAAGTTCATCCTCTATGTGTCCGCTTTCACAAAACTCACATATGCGTTTGTCTCGAGGTATCCTGTGCCATCTCCCAGTCTCTATCTTCAGATAATGCGAGCTAAGTCTCACGCGAGCCATCACATGCCTAAAATGCAAGGAGACGCCATCAGATAGATACTTGGCTTCTATAAGTCTTGGGTTTAGTGATGTGCGGTAGAACAACATCTTAGTCTCCGGAGTCCTCCATAACTTTTCGTATACCCGTTCTGTTACTAACTTACGTATATCCTCTTTACTGCCCTGTAGTTCATCCAAGTTCATGTTCCACTTCTTTAACCAGACCTCTGCATCATGATACCATCCCTTGTCCTTGCTAGCATGCATAGCAATATGTGGTAGGCGGTCATCTTCCATGCGATGAACTTTGGCAACATATGCCGCAAAATGCACTATGGCTTCCCCTTCCAAAGGGAGCAACCCTCCTTCTGCCAACATCATAGCATATGGTGTCTGCATTTTGACACCTAGTTCAGAATATAGGAATCTTTTTTGCAATTTCTCAATTGCTAGCCACAAATTAGCTGGAAGACTCGGGCCCCAAACCTCACATCCATACAGGACTACCGTTTGGACCAAAGTCTTGAAGAGCATCTTTTTCATGGACCAATTCCATAAGTAACTCCTTCTGCATTGTCTCTGGAGTGCACACAAGGCTTTTAATCCATTGCTGCACCTTTGCTCAACACATTGGTTCCACCTGTAATTGTTTTCAAAAATGATCCCTAAATATTTGAAAGAGGTCACTGTCTCCAGCTGCCGTCCTTTATAACAAAATACATGCTTAGCAAGCGTGCCCACTACCATAACTTTAGTCTTGGAGATATTTACCTCCGCACCCGCCTTCTATCACAAAATGTAGCTAGAATTTCCGTGTGTTTATCCAACCCTTGCTTCGTCCCTTGCAATGAGGACTACATCATCTGCATACAGCAATAAGGATACCACATGCTCAGCTAGAATTGCTCCTGGACCGCCATTATACAAAATCCAATCTTCGAGTTCATCTATAAAGATACCGAAGAGCGTCGGGGAAAGAGGGCATCCTTGTTTCACCCCAATAATACTGATTAAAAATTGTTTGCAAATATCGCACCAAGGTCTTGAGAGCTCTACTAAAACTTTTCATATAATCTCTGAGTGGCTGTTCTTAGCTCAAGCGGAACATTCAAAGCATCCATTCGGTCCCATAATTTTTCGCGAGGCACTGTATCAAATGCCTTAGTGTAGTCTACAAATGCCATAAACAACGGTTTTTTCTTTCCTTTCACATTCTCCACGATAGCCCGCAAGGTTACCAGCTGGTCTATCGTGGAATATTGAGGCCTAAAGCCTGCCTGCCCTTTGGCTCTCACGCCAGTCTCCTCCGCCCAAGCACTCAGCTTTCCCTCAACAATGGTAGCAAATAACTTAGCCCATAAGTTGTTTACCATAATTGTCCGATAATTATTCGGATCAGCTACATCTCCTCCCTTAAGCACCGGCACCACTCTGCTACATTGCCATTCTGATGGAAACCCCTGCCTCATCACCTTATTGAACATACTGCAGATATACTCTATAATTGTGTCACCAGCCCATTTAACCAATTCAGCAACCAACCCCAAACTATCAGCGGCTTTATTATTAGCCAGTCTCTTAATGCCACAGCATATATCATCCGTAGTGAAGATATCTGTATCCCAAGCCAGCAATGGTGTTTGCCCCTGTATGTCAACCTTATGATAGAGCTTACGCACATGAGCAACCAGCGTATCACATGACAATGCATTTTCCAGACATTTCTTTACTTTCAACCTATTCCAAAAACGTTTAGGATCGACAACCCAATCCCTTAACAGCTGCCACTGCCTGTCTTTGATATATGCCCTCTTTTTTCTTCGTGTCAATCTTTTGTACTCCAATAACAATTCTTTCTTATTTGCTTCCGATGCCAAGACAAATCTTTATGTACAACTTGCAATCCATGTCAAACCAAGAATTGCACCCAAAGCCTTTTGTCTGCTCTGTTAGAATGAAAGCATGATCGGGCACCGCACTAGAGCTCTAGTAATGTCTCAAGCTCATCCGATGCCTCATCATGTTCCTCTAGAGTGGTTTCTTCTATCGCCTTTCTAAACTTCTCCTGTTTTTTATATTTACCGATAACCATGTGATGCGCATGATCCTGTTTCTTTGGAAGTATCTCTTTATGGGTCGCAATAGAAAACAAAGCAGAGGGTTATGGTCTGATTCAGCCCTACCTTCCCCTATTATAAAGTGCCTTATGCTAGCAATAGCATTCTCATCACCAATCAGATAATCAACGACACTTTTTGCCTTTACAGGTAAGCATATCCGCGTTCGAAATCTCTTCAAACCATTACATATCACGAAATCAAAACTTGTGCACAAAGCTAGCAATGACTTACCCATAGAGGTCACCCGAGCATTGTCTTTGGAAGAGCGGCTCCAAATTCTAATTCTTCCATCTCCGTCTCATCTAATTCATTGAACCATAAGACATCGCCCTTCTCCCCAAATGATGTTTGCTTGGGAATTTGTTTGTCCTTGCATTAAAATCTCCCTCGCTAACAACACGTAACCAAAAGAAAGATAGTGTATAATGTCCCGCTCAAGATGATAAAATGGGTCAAGATTATCCAAATCAGCTTTTTGTATGCTTTTTGTCTAAAGGAGCAAAATAACAAGCAGCAATATACAGTTTAGTATCATGCTTTTGCATTTCAAACCAAATATATTGGTTATGTGGATCCTTTTTCACTTCTTTCAGCAAAGAACTATACTCCTTTCGTATGTAACATGCAATCCCCCCATTACCTTTTGGTCCATTTCCAAACCTAGGATTCCAGAGGGACGATAACAGTTGGAACCCGTTTAATTCCGGCAGACCACATTCCTCATGCTCATGCGTTTCTACAAAACAAATAGCATCCAATTCGTCCAAAATAGGAGTCATACCCTGTGCTTTAGTATCATTCAATTTGTTTACATTCCATACCCCAAACCTGAAGGCCTCTAATCCCTATTGATCAACGATCACTTTCCCTTTTCTCCAATATGCCTTCTTCTTGCTAGCCCTGGCGTCTCTAAATTTTTGTATTTCTAGTTTATGCGCTTCATACTGTTCCTTTGTTAAATCTTCGTTGATCCAAATTTTTTCTGGCAGCCCCATAAGCTTTTTTTTCTGCTTGAGAACCTGCATCCGATCATTTCTGCTCAAGAACTTAACTATAATTTGTCTTGGCCGTGCTCCCTGTTTTCCGATCCTGAATGCATCAACAATTGTAGGCTGAATTTCTAGTTTATCTCTCAGAAACTCCTCTACAACCTCCTGTGTATTCTCCGCCTCTTCCTCTGCAATGCCAACAAAGCGCAGAGAGAGAGAGAGAGAGAGAGAGAGAGAGAGAGAGAGAGAGAGAGAGAGAGAGAGAGAGAGAGAGAGAGAGAGAGAGAGAGAGAGAGAGAGAGAGAGAGAGAGAGAGAGAGAGAGAGTTTATTATGTCCATGGGAGGGCTCATGGGCCTATTAGACAAACACTGTTAAACAACATCATAAAATAGTAGATGAGTTTCTTCATCCTCATCTAGCTCATCACTCTCACTCATGTCCTCTATTGCATCCATTTCTGTTACCCGTAGTGTATCTATACATGCTTTCCTGTAGCTGAGGAGATCTATCAAATATCTCCCTATTATATCTCCATCTAATGTAAAGAATGTTTGGAGATCATTAAAGTGGACCCCATACTCATCACGTATTGTCTCAAATGCCTTACGCCTAAGCAATGCATGATCCTCGACTTCTACCTGCTCTGTACCATATATTTGACAATATCTTTGATCTCTTGGTATAATGTGCCCCCATCTCCCTACCTCCACCCCTAACTGATGTGAACTTAAACGAATTCTGCAAATACTATGCCTCTTCTGGATAGAGAGATTCTCTTCCAAATGCTTCGCCCGCGCTAGATTCGGATTGATATTATGTTTATAAAGGATCATCTTAGTCTTTGGTTGTGACCAGAGCTTGCTCTGAATTCTTGATGTGATCCAAGTCCTCAAATCCGATTCCACATGCATCACATCTTCCCAAGCAATATTCCATCTACCAAGCCACTTCAATATATCCTGAAACAATCCTTTATCTTTACTATCCAGCAAAGCCTTATGTGGAATTCTTGCACTATCCATGTCCCATACTTTCTTAAAATAGAGGATACTTTTAAGAAGCGCTTCCCCCTCAAGCGGCATAAGCCCACCTTCCACTAGCATCATAGGGTATGGCGTTTGGGATTTAACACCCAATTCCAATCTTAGGAACTTCTTTAAGACTTGCTCAAGGTCTTCCCATAAACAGTGCGGGAGACTTGGCCCCCAAATTTCACACCCATAGAGGACAACATTCTGTACTAAAGATTGAAAAAGTTTCACCTTAAGAGGCCATGACCAAAGATGGGATCTCCTACACATACTTTGTAGTGCGTACAGAGCTTTTTGCCCACCATCAACTCTTTGAGCAATACAGGTATTCCATCTGTGGTTTCTGCTGAATACAAGACCCAAATACTTGTAAGAATCACACATCTCCACCACTTGCCCCTTGTATCTAAAAATAGAGTCCTGCTTCAAAACCCCTCCTGTCATAATTTTTGTTTTCTCCAAATTTACTTGCATACCCGTTTGGTCGCAAAAAGAGGCCAATCTATCCGAATGCTTCTGCATGTGTTCCTTAGACCGTGCAAAAATAACCACGTCATCGGCATATATTAGCAATTGAGTGACATAGCCATGCAAATCTATCCCATCTGGGCAATTATCACGCAACCAATCCTCTAGACCATCAATAAACATACCAAATAATGTGGGGGATAACGGGCGCCCCTGTTTCACCCCTACATTACTTTCTACACATTCCTAAAAGATCTTATATTATAATGTTATGCAGTATTGGATGGATCAAGCCCTAACTTAAATGGTGAGATCATTTGATTGAAAATGATGAGTCGATTATCGCATGACTTTCCACTACCGTGATTAGTCATGATTTGATCTTTTAAGGGGAAAGGAAAAGGAAAGGAGAGGAAAGGCACAGGTAAAAAGAAAAAGGGAAGGGAAAAAGGGTGTGGAAAAAAAGGGAAGATGAAAAAGGCAAAAGGGAAGGGAAAAATGGCATGAGAAAAATGAAAAAAAGAATAGAAATAGAGAGGGAGAAAGGGAAGGGAAAATGGGCAACAGCTAAAGGGGAAGAAGGAAAGGGTGGGAAAAGGAGAAAAAAGGTAAGCGAAAAGGTGGAAAGGAGGGGACGAACAAAGTGCATGGGAAGAGGGAAAGGGAAAGGAAAAAAAAAAAAAGATAGAAAGAGAAAAAGGGAACCTAAAAAAAGGGCACGAGGAAAAGGGCAAAAGGGAAGGGGAAAAGGGTATGGGAAAAAAGGGAAGAGGGAAAAGGGTAAAGAAAGATGTAAAAGGAAGCAAAAAAGAGAGCATCAAAAAAGAAGGGAAAAGGTTAGAGAGAAAAGGTGAGCAAAGAGGAGAAAGGAATGGGAAAATGGCATGGAAAAAGGGAAAGGGAAAGGGGAAAAGACAAAAAGGGGGGAAAAAGGAAGATAAAAAGGCATCGAGAAAAGGGAAAGAGGGAAAAGGTTGGAAAAGGGAGGGGAAAAAGATGAACAAGAAAAGAGTGGGAAGAAGGGGACGGACAAAGCGCATGGGAAAAGGGAAAGGGAAAGGAAAAAAGAAAAAGGGAGATGGAAAAGGGAAAACGGAACCTAGAAAAAGGGCATGAGGAAAAGGGCAAAAGGGAAGGGGGAAAGGGCATGAAAAAGGGGGAAGAGGGGAAGGGTGAAGAGGGAGGAAAAGGGAAGCGAAAATAGGGCATCGAAAAAAAGAAGGGAAAAGGTTAGAGAGAAAAGGTAAGGAAAGAGGAGAAGGAAATGGAAAAATGGCACCGAGAAAAAGGAAAGAGGGAAAGGGTGGGAAAATGAGGAAAAGGGAGGGGGGAAAGGGGAACAGAAAAAAGGTGGAGAGTAAGGAATGGAAAAAGAGGAAGAGAAGAAGGGGAAAGGGGCACGAGAAAAAAAGGAAAAAGGCCAAGGGTGAGGAAAGGGAAAAAGAGCATGGGAAAGGGAAAAAAAGAAAAAGAAAAAAAGGGAAAGTGGAAGAGGGAAAAGGCGGAGGAGGATGGGAAAAAAAGGAAAAGGGGCACATAAAAAAGGTAGAGGAATTTGAATGAAAAGAGGCACAAGAAAAGGGAAAGGGAAAGCAAAAATGAAATAGAAGGATGAAAGAAAAAGGGAAAAAGTGTACGGAGAAAAGCAAAATCGTGGGGAAGGGATGAAAAGGGAAGAGAAAGGAAAAAATAAAAGGGAAGCGGAAAGGGGGGAAGGGAATAAAAAAATGCACGAGGAAAAAGGAAGTGGGAAATGAGAAAAGAGAAAGGAAAAAAAGCACAGGATAAAGAGGAAGAGGGTGGGGAAAGGAAGAAAAGGGCCACATGAAAAGGTGGGGAAAATAGAAGAAAAAAGGGCATGGTAAAAGGGAAAGAGAAAAGGAAAGGAAAAGAAAGGGAAAAAGGAAAATGGGAAGGGCAAGAAAAAGATGAAAAGTGAAGAGAAAAAGCCTATCAGAAAAAAGGGAAAGAGAAAAGGAAAGGGAAAAAGAGGAAGGGAAAATTGAAGAGAAAGGGAAGGGGAGGGAAAAGGCGGCTAAAAAAAAAGGAAAAAGAGAGAAGGGAAAAAGATAATGTATAGGGAAAAAAAATGGGAAAAGGAAAAAAGAAAGTGTGTAGGATAATGAGGAAAAAGGGAAACACGGGATAGAGCAAAAAGCAAAGGAAAGGGAAAGGGTACTAAATGCACAAACCTTTTATAGCTCAGCAACACGGAACTTGGTTTCTATTATATTGATTTACGAAAACAAGTCTGGACTGATTAGGTTTCCGCCCACACAGGTCCATGGAATAAAATAACGGCTAAGGTTAGCCAAATGGCTATTTTGTAGCAGTTTTGCCAAGAAAAACGGCTAAAGTAAATGGAAAAAATGCCTAAAAAAAAGAAAATTTTAGCCCAAATTTTTTGCCGCCCAAGTGAGTTTTTAGGTTGAATAGCCAAACCTTTACCTCTAGATATATCCATCAGGACGTCGATTAGCTAAACCTAAGATAGAGTGGGCTTGGAAAAATGGATAGATTAGCCCAAAATTCAACACCAATGTATGTACAAAGTTAAGAAATTTCAAATAGGGTTTATATTTTTCTTTCTTTTTTCCACTTTCTTTCTTGTTCCAAGTACAAAGTTGAAGCATTAGAGGAAAATGAACAATGTAGTCCCTTTTTTTTTAGGTTTTTGAACATGTTCATGTATGCTTGTGTCTTGATTTATGTATTTACAATAAATTCAATGTCTTTGCCAAAATGCTTGGAATTTTTTTAAATTACTATAGCGTGATGGCTAATATTTGTCTTTCCATTTTGTGAAAATTTAGCCAAAAGCAAGAAAGTGTGATGGAGAAAAACCATTTAGTTTAGCCAAGTGTTAGAAACTTCTAGCCCCAGTTTGAATGTAGTTTAGCTAAACCTATTTTGGCTACTTTAAAATATAGGAGTAGTAATTTATTCCATGCACAGGTCCCAACTTATGCCCAGCAACGCTGGGCACCATTACTAGTACTCAGAGAAAAAGGTTGAGATAATTGGACTAGTACCTTCTCATAAAGTATCCTAACAGCATTCCTAAGATCGTGTGGCACCTTTAGCTTCTCCAACCTCTCCCATAATTGACCTCTTGGTACCCGATCGAAAGCTTTTTGGAAATCGACAAATGCCATATACACTGGCTTCCTTGTCCCTTTGACCTTATCAAATATAGTTTTTAAAACTAGTAGATGATCCAAGGTCGATCTTCCTGCCCTGAAGCCGGCCTGTGCCTCTGCTCGTTTGTTATTATCCTCTGCCCACTTACTCAGTTTCTTCTCTAGGATTGTGAAAAGGAGTTTTGCAAATAAACTACTAACCATTATAGTTTGGTAATTGTTGACTTCGTTTCGCAGTCCACCCTTATATACTGGCACCACTCTATTCCGACACCATTCAGATGGGAAACCCTGTGCCATTGCTGTATTAAACATGTTGATCAGAAGAGGATGAATAACAAGGCCTGCCCATTTTAAATGCTCTGCTGTAAGACCTGTGTGATCTTTAGCTTTGCCATTTGCCAAAGAAGAGATCCCTGCTGCAATTTCATCTGCTGTAAACACCAGGTCAGAAACATGTTTGCCTTCTTCACCCCAAGATCTCCTCATCATGGTAAAGACTCACTACATGCCACCACAAATCATGTGCCACCACCAAATGAATTTCTTCATGCTTATGTTTCCCGAGATTATTCCAGAAAAGTTTGGGCTCGCCACACATGAGAGAGAGAGACAGAGAGAGAGAGAGAGAGAGAGAGAGAGAGAGAGAGAGAGAGAGAGAGAGAGAGAGAGAGAGAGAGAGAGAGAGAGAGAGAGAGAGAGAGAGAGAGAGAGAGAGAGATGTGAAGTGAAGTGTATTATTACGTCTTTTGAGACCATCGGGTCTATTAGACATTAAGAGAGTACAGTTTCATAGTAAAAAACAACTTCATGTGACAAGCACTCGGCAATGAGTGACTTGTCATTGAGCTCTCTTTCCTCTTTCTCTCCAATGATATCTTTATTTATTTTTAGAAGTGATTCTCTCATTTGTAGTACATCTAGCAAGAAGCTAGCCATTCTAGTTGCCGGTATATCAAAAAATAGGAGGATATTGGGAACATCAATACCAAACCTGTCCCGTAGCGCTTGATATGCCGGACATCTCAGGATCACATGTTCTTCGTCCTCAACCTCGTTCGAGCCACACACCCTGCATACTCCATGCTCGCGGGCAACTGCATACCATCTTCCAACCTCTACCTCGAGATGGTGTGCGCTCATTCTCATTCTGCAGATAGCATGCCTCTTTTTTATGGAGGGAGGGAGGGAGAGGCAGAGGGAGGGAGGGAGGGAGGGAGGGAGAGAGGTGTAGTGTATTAATTTTTGGGAGGCCTCAAAGGCCTAAAGACATAGAAAGTTTACTCATAATCATAGAGGAGCAGATGAGTCTCAGAGTCCTCATCTTGCTCGTCACTCTCACTCAACTTATCATCATTTTCTAAAATATAGTTCATTCTCTTTAAACAAATCTCTCTATATTGCAATAGCTCTACTAAATATGCCCCAATTTTCTCTCCTCCTAAGAAAAAAAAGGTCTGAAGATTATCAGAGTGAATCCCATGATGCTCTCGTAATAAGTGATATGCACTACATCTGAGTAGTGCATGAGATTCATCTTCTACCTGCTCCTCACCACATACTTTACCATATCTTTCTGTTCTAGGTATGATATGCCCCTATCGTCCTGTTTCAACACCCAAATGGTGTGAGCTGAGGCGGATCCTACCAATCAGATGTCTTTTTTTTTATTGAGATATTATCTTCTAAATACCTGGCAGCTTCCAAACTAGGATTCATATGTTGCCTGTATAATATCATTTTCGTTTTTGGTTGTGACCACATCTTCTTTTGAACCTTAGCGTAAAGCCATTGCCTCAGGTTTTTCTCAGCTAGAATTGCTTCATTCCATTGAATGTCCCACTTTCCAAGCCATCGTGTTGCATCATAGAACCAACCTTTATCTTTGCTGGCTAGAAATGCTTTATAAGGAAGTCGGTTCTCATCCATATTAATTACTTTTTTCATATAGCGAATGCATCTCAGCATGGCCTCTCCTTCTAATGGTAGAAGACTGCATTCTGTCAGCATCATCGGGTATGGAGTCTGGGCCTTCACCCCCAATTCCAGCCTTATAAATTTCTTTAAAATCTGCTCCATATCTTCCCACAATCCCATTGGGAGGCTCGGCCCCCAAACCTCACTGCCATATAATACACCACTTTGCACCAATGAATCAAACAACCTCTTTTTAAGTGTCCAGGCCCACAAATGAGCTTCTCTACATAAACTTTGCATGGCATAAAGAGCCTTATGCCCCCCATCAATTCGCTGATTAATGCATGCATTCCACCTGTGATTCTTATGAAAAATCAGCCCCAGGTATATGTAAGAATCACATGTGCTTACCAGATTATTCTTGTATCTAAAAGAACTTTCTTGTTTAAGTGTTCCGACTGTCATGACGCTTGTTTTTTCCAAGTTTACTTGCATCCCAGTTGAGTCACAAAAGTGGGCGAGCCCGTCTAAATGACGCTGCATGCATTCTGGGGAGCGGGCAAAAATAACCACATCATCTGCATACATCAACAACTGTATCACAAAACCATGAAGTTTGTACCACCAGGGCAATTATCGTGAAACCAGGCTTCAAGACCATCTATAAATAACCCAAACAGGGTAGGAGACATTGGGCAGCCTTGTTTAACTCCAATATTACTATCAACATATTCCCCTTTTTCTAGCGACATAGGCGGTGATAACTGTACCCGTACTTTTTCATATAGGGCCTGCATTGCCTCTTTCAACTGCTCTGGAACATTAAATTTCTCCAATGTGCCCCACAAATGAGACCTCGGTACCCTGTCAAAGGCCTTTCTAAAATCAACAAAGGCCACATAAGAGAAAACAAGAAAGAATTTTGGAAGAGAACCATTGAATTACTAGTAATGGTGCCCAGCGTTGCTGGGCATAAGTTGATTGTGTGTTTATCTCTTAAAAACTCTTGTTTGAACACCATGCTCCAACGATTGTTGAACATATTTTGAATAGCAAAATGCCTAGCGTTGCTGGGCTTTTATCGCACTCGGTACTGTTGGGAGTCAAATCCCAACAGACGCAATGTAAGGTGGTTGGGGGCAGGGCCCAACCAAGCAATGTAGTGTGGTGTGTGGTCACATGTCCAGTTGGATGCTGCCTAGTGGCGTGACGTTAAAACTACTATCTATCTATCTATCTTTCATTTTCTTTTTTGTTGTTTTTGTTTTTGTTTCAAAGACTGGCCGTTGCTTGGGTCCATGAAGATTTCAGTATACACCATGATGCGACAATGCAGTAGGGTATTATAATAATGTATAATAGAACCTAGATTTTCTAAGGTTACTAAAGCTTTGCAAAGCCCTTTGGCCTTTCCAATCTCTAAATTTACGTAGTATTTAATTCCTAGGATGGGTCCTATGAGACAGACAAGTTGGCAGTGAAGTGGTGTTCTCATTGAGCTTTGTAAAACATTGAGTACAAATGGATCCCTCACTAGGGATAGATAAATTTGAAAATATGAACTTTAAATGCTCCGAAACTAGACAATCATCGAGAGCATGATGAAACTGAAGAAAAAGATGGTTTTATCCGCCACTTGGTCGATGCAAAGGTGAGAAGACTCGGTGATTGCTCCTCATCGGGAAGAAGAACCACGCCTTCTTAGGTTTTGAGGAAACCCAAGCAAATAGTTGAAGCACGACCCCACGCACTATGGCAACCACAAGACCTTCAACAATCCTGCAGAATCAAGGCTGAAAGAAAAATAACCCGTCAATGAGTTAGATGCCATAGGCAAGAAGACTCGGAGGCTCCGAGGCCACGCCGAAAAGAAACAACAAACCGACCAATCGGGAACCGTCCCGCGGAATGACCATCGCGGAAAAAAACAACCGATTAGTGTCAGCCTCCGAGGCTACAAAGCCACTTAGAAAAAAACAATAAATATGATCTCTCGAGGCAACAAAGTGCCAATGAGAGAAAACATGAATAATAAATATTGACTCAGAGGCTACAATGCCACACAGAGGCTATAATGCCACACCGAGAGAAAACATGAATAAATAAAATACTCGGAGGCTACAGTGCCCCCCCAAGAAGAATAATAAGTCTGCTTCGGAGGCTACAGCGCCACGCCGAAAAAAGAAATGAAACATAAACACATCTACACTTACAATGAATATAGAAAAGACACTGTGAGCGACCCAGAAAATATAGAAAAAATAGATAGAAAATAAAGATGACCAACCGACCAAAACCGACCAAGAGGGAGGGGCGGGGGGGAACTTGAGGAGCCAAAGAAGAGAGAACAGGAAAGGGGGCTCAAGAGAACACACTAACCCCAAAATTTGCTCAACGTGTAGTTTTTTGGTATCTTTTTTTGCAAAAAAACAACACTTAAAAATCACCCATAGTAATGTTCCGAAAATGCTAGAAATAACGTGTAGTTTTTGGCTAAAAAGTCTATGCATAGAAAATTGACAGTCTTTTAAAAATAATTCAATGCGTTGTTTTTAGGCGTTGTTTTTCTGTTTTTAATGAAAAAAATAACATGTGGTTTTACAAAATATCCACATGTTATTTTTAAAATAGTAGTTGTTTTTAAGTGTTGTTTTTACTAAAGCAATATGTGATTTAACAGAATATCAACATGTGGTTTTTAAACTAGTAGTTGTTTTTAAGTGTTATTTTTCTTAAAAAACAACACGTGATTTAACAAAATATCCACGTGGATAGTAGTTTTCAAGTGTCGTTTTTTTTTAATAATAATATGTGGTTTAACAGAATAATCACATATATGGTTTTATAAAATAATAGTTGTTTTCAAATGTTGATTCTTCATTTAAATCCATGCTTTTTCTTTACTTGTGCTTTGCTTATGTTTTAAATAGCCTTTTGGGAATTGAACCCAAATAGATCCAATTAGGATATGATACTATATCAATCTTACATGATATGCATTACAAACACATGTTAACAAATTATTTTTCAAAAGCGAGATAAAAGTTATTTATCCATCTAGAGTGTTCATCCAACTAAAGCACTTCCATATGTTATCAAGCATTAAGAACTTTTCCTACGTAAGTAAGAAAAAACATTTAGAAAAAACATTTAACTCTGGACTATTTCCACCTAGTGAACGATGTTATGCTAGACCTAGTTTTACATTAAAAAAAAATTGCAGATACTAATAGTGTTACAAGAACAGAAAAGAAAAGAAAAGTTTTTGCAGAAACTAATAGTGCTACAGAAAAGAAAAGAAAATTTTCGAACAAACCTAACAGACCAGAAAAATTAGAAGACTATGCAGAGGCCAAAAAAAGGGGGGCAACTAACAAAGGAGGCAAAACTCTGCCAAATCTGGTTGCAGAGCAGCCCCAACGCATCAATCAAGGAACTCAGCCCCAACGCATCAATCAAGGAGCTCCTCTGCTTCAAACGAAGAAAAAAACAATGCTTCAATGTATGAAATAGAGAAAATCAGCATAAGACTTTAAATTTTAAGAACTTCAAAGTAAATATAGGAAGAGTAGCTACCTTGGAAGAGATGCCAGGTAGCCGTTTTTACAGGGCAAGGCATGCAGGAAAAAAAAAAAAGGAAGAAAAAGGAAAGGTCGAATATGCTTCATCTGCCACGGTCCCCATCATAGAGTACTCCGTCATAGGAATACTCCATCATACAAAATGATCTAAGTGTCGGATGTATAGCTGGTATAGCTGGTTCAAACCTGCCATTCGCACTTTATAAGACAATCTGGTTAAGCTGGAAAATAAACCAAGGGCGCTAGCATTAACCTGGACATGATTAAAAAAGCTGGATAGTCGTCCAGGTAACTGCATCAACTTCATCACTCCTTCTGCGTCTCTGCTCACAATCTGCAAAAAAAATTTAAACCTTATCGATTGTAGAAGAAGGATGATGGATGGCAGAGATCGAAGAGTACCTGCAAGTCTTGTGCCGCCCAGCTCCTTGTCAACAAAAAATTAGAAAGGAATCTCCCAACAAGAACTCTGGTGATGCCGGCTAGTTGCACAGCAAAAATCATCAGCAAAATAATCATCAGCAGAAATAATCATCAGCAAAAATCATCAGCAGAAAAGAACTAGCAAAATAATCAGGCCTGGACGGCAAGGAAATGGAAAACCAGGTGAGCCGAAAGGAGAAGAGCGCCGAAGTTGGACTGTTGGAGCCGCTGGAGTCAAGGAGCCGGAGTTGGATCAGCCATTGCGGCAGAGTTGGAGCCAGGCCGCCGGAGTCGGATCCGCCAGAGGCATTTCTTTTCAAATAGGGTTTCGTTTCGAAATAGGGCAGATAAGATAAAAGAAATAAAGACACTTTTCAAATTTATCCCGCCCATTAGATGGGAGGGCGGAATTTGAACTAAGGCCTATTGGTATTTGTGGGAATCTATCACGGAATAGGCCTATTTATGGGAATCTATCACGGTTTGAAAATAGTAGTCTAAGTAACTAGAGAAAATGCCACGTGGCATTTAAGACGATCGAGAAAAATTGTTGATAGGGCATTTTGTAGTGTATTTTGCTGGATTTTTTTGCTTTTAAAGTTGGAAAATTGTCGGAAATATTTTGACTTGTCTAGAATTTCCAGAAATGGGTGGATTTCTCAGGGTCAAACCTCTATTTTAGAACCATAACCTCAATGTGCTTTCCAAATTTCATTTTGTTATTCAAAACTTTGTTAGCGTGATATGTATGGTTAGTGGCATTACATAATTTTATCAAGTCAAAATTTTAAATGCACTTCAATTCTACATGCTACGAGTTTTGGATATACTTATACCTAAACTTTAGGTGCTTAGGGTGTTTCCCCATTAGGCCTTTATCCTGGCCTGACTTTGCCACATGGCAAACCCAGTTAGAAAATTAACATTCCCATTATCTTCAATGCACCAGAGTTGTCCAGAGCAGCTTCCTTTTCTTCGAAAGGAATCAAAGACTTCGTATTTGCCCAATTTCGGACTGGGTTTATCTTCTAGGAATGATGCTTTTGTCTTCTTGCCATCAAGACAAATCTTGGGGGTTTGAAGACAAATCTTGATGAAATGGGGAATTGGGTTGCAATGGGAACGGGCATCGTTCATGCAGAAAATCCAGCTCTTTCCTTATGGGGATGCACCCTTATAATACTTGACTTATAGTACTCAAAGGAAACAAATAAAGATACCGCCAAATCCCAAAGGCATTTTTGAACTTTTCAAAAAAAATTCAAGGAATTGTAAAAATGAGATGTGTGCCAATGAGTTGCCATATATCTTGTGTGCCACTATTCTATTCTGCATTGCCACTCTGCACCAATGAAGCAAATTTTGACAACAACCTGCAAAAACCTAAGGCATCGTCAGATTTGACTATGTCATTACGTGTGGGTGTGTGGGTGTTGGGGGTGGTTGTGGAGGGGGGTTCCATTAGCATACAACCTCACAGATCCTCCTCCCAATGTGGCAATTAGAAGTCAAGAGCGCCTTTTGCAGTAGCAAGGTTATTTGGGATTATTCGGGAAGCGAAGCAACTGGAACTCACGCAGCTGGAACTGGCATGTTGGAGCTAAGGTGGCATCTTGGAGCATGCGTGGCATGTTTGAGCCCCCTTGGCATATTTGAGCCACCTTGGCGCATGATGGAGCCTAGATGGCATGTTGGAGCCCACATCGCACGTTTGAGCTTCCTTGGCATGTTGGAGCCTAGGTGGCATGTTGGAGGTTGTGTTTGGAGCCTAGGTGGACGTTGGAGCCTAGGTGGCATGTTTGAGCCACCTTAGCATGTTGGCGCCTAGATGGCATGTTAGAGCCCGCGTGGCATGTTTGAGCCACCTTGGCATGTTGGAGCCAAGGTGGCATCTTGGAGCACGCTTGGCATGTTTGAGCCACCTTGGCATGTTTGAGCGTAGGTGGATGTTGGACCCTAGGTGGCATGTTTGAGCCACCTTGGCATGTTGGAGCCGAGGTGGTGCCCACGTGGCATGTTTGAGCCAACTTGACATGTTTGAGGCTAGGTGTATGTTGGAGCCTAGGTGGCATGTTTGAGCCACCTTGGCATGTAGGAGCTTAGGTGGCATGTTGGAGCCCACGTGGCATGTTTGAGCCACCTTGGCATGTTTGAGCCTAGTTGGCATGTTCGAGTTACGCATGGCATGTTTGAGCCACCTTGGCATGTTTGAGCCTAGGTGGATGTTGGAGCCTAGGTGGCATGTCGGAGCCTGCGTGGCATCTTTGAGCCTGCGTTGCATGTTTGAGCCACCTTGGCATGTTGCAACCTAGGCGGCATGTTGGAGCCTAGGTGGCATGTTAGAGCCACCTTGGCATGTTGGAGCCTAGGTGGCATGTTGGAGCCCGCGTGGCATGTTTGAGCCACCTTGGTCCACCTTGGCATGTTTGATCCACCTTGGCATGTTTGAGCCTAGGTGGCATGTTGGAGCTCGCGTGGCACGTTTGAGCCACCTTGGCATGTTGGAGCCTAGGTGGCATGTTTGAGCCACCTTGGCATAATGGAGCCTAGGTGGCATATTGCAGTCTAGGTGGCATGTTGGAGCCTAGGTGGCATGTTTGAGCCACCTTGGCATATTTGAGCCTAGGTGGATGCTGGAGCCTAGTTGGCATGTTTGAGCCACTTTGGCACATGTTAGAGCCAAGGTGGCATCTTGGAGCACACGTGGCATCTTTGAGTCACCTTGGCATGTTGGAGCCTAGATGGCATGTTAAGCCCACGTGGCATGTTTGAGCCACCTTGGCATGTTTGATCCACCTTGGCATGTTTGAGCCTAGGTGGCATCTGGAGCTCGCGTGGCATGTTTGATCCACCTTGGCATGTTTGAGCCTACGTGACATGTTTGAGCCACCTTGGCATGTTGGAGCCTAGGTGGCATGTTTGAGCCACCTTGGCATGTTGGAGCCTAGGTGGCATGTTTGAGCCACCTTGGCATGATGGAGCCTAGGTGGCATGTTTGACCCACCTTGGCATGTTGGAGCCTAGCTGGCATGTTGGAGCCTGCTAGCATGTTTGAGCCACCTTGGCATGTTTGATCCTAGGTGGCATGTTGGAGTCGAGGTGGCATGTTTGAGCCTAGGTGGATGTTGGAGCCTAGGTGGCATGTTTGAGCCACCTTAGCATGTTGGAGCCCACGTGGCATGTTTGTGCCACCTTGGCATATGTTGGAGCCAAGGTGGCATCTCGCGTGGCATGTTTGAGCCACTTTGGCATGGTTGATCCACCTTGGCATGTTGGAACCTTGGTGGCATGTTGGAGCTTGTGTGGCATGTTTGAGCCACCTTGGCATGTTGGAGTCTAGCTAGCATGTTTGAGCCACCTTGGCATGATGGAGCCTAGGTGGCATGTTGCAGTCTAGGTGGCATGTTGGAGCCTACGTTGCATGTTTGAGCCACCTTGGCATGTCTGAGCCACCTTGGCATGTGTGAGCCCAGGTGGATGTTGGAGCCTAGTTGGCATGTTTGAGCCACCTTGGTATGGAGCCAAGGTGGCATCCTGGAGCACGCGTGGTATGTTTGAGCCACCTTGGCATGTTTGAGCCACCATTTCATGATGGAGCCTAGATGGCATGTTGGAGCCCATGTGGCATGTTTGAGCCACCTTGGCATGTTGGAGCCTAGATGGCATGTTGGAGCCTGCATGGCATGTTTGAGCCACCTTGGCATGTTGGAGCCCGCGTGGCACATTTGAGCCACCTTGGCATGTTGGAGCCAAGGTGGCATGTTTGAGCAAACATGCCACCAAGGTGGCCTAGGTGGCATGTTTGAGCAACCTTGGCATGTTGGAGCCTAGGTGGCATGTTGGAGCCTGCGTGGCATATTTGAGCCACATTGGCATGTTTGAGCCACCTTGGCTTGTTGGAGCCTAGGTGGCATGTTGGAGCCAGTGTGGCATGTTTGAGCTACCTTGGCATGTTTGAGCCTAGGTGGCATGTTGGAGCCTAGGTGACATGTTTGAGCCACCTTGGCATGTTGGAGCCTAGGTGACATGTTGGAGCCTACGTGGCATGTTAGAGCCCACGTGGCATGCTTCAGCCACCTTGGCATGTTGGAGTCTAGGTTTCATGTTGGAGCCCACGTGGCATGTTTGAGCCACCGTGGCATGTTGGGGCCCACGTGGCATATTTGAGCCATCTTGGCATGTTGCAGCCCACGTGCCATGTTATTAGATTGAGTGTGGCATATTTGAGTCCTTCAAGAAATGCCTATATGATGCCAAACCAGTGTCTATCTTTGGTTCTTCGTATCATTGTGTCTTCTACAAGTTGGCAAGTGATGGATGTCTTCAAGTTTCACGCTCTACAAGCTCACACACACACATGTATGAAGTCAAATCCTAGTGAGTGTGTCAAGCATGCATACATCACTTCTATCCCGCCATTTTGTGGCAGTAATGGCATGTGGACAACTTGGTCATACATGCATTCTTAGAAAACCATAAAAAACCACACCTCAAAAAAACACTACCTTAAAAAACACCACCTTAAAAAAAACATCCCTTCAAAAACTATACCACCCGAGAAAACAACACATCCGTAAAAAAGAAACTACACCTTCTTAGGAAACCACACATTCTTAAAAAAAAAAACTACGGCTCCCTAAGAAAAACTACAGCACATCCATGAAAAACCACACCTCCATATAACTACGTGTAGGTTTTTTTCAAATCTTCAAAAAAACAATCCGTGTTTTGTTTTTACTGTTGTTTTCAGCCGTGGACCAAATGTTGGGGTGAGTGTGGAACGCCGATGACTAGAAATGAGACAAGAGGCTGAATAAATAGGAGACGTGAAGGAGAACGTCCCCATCCAAGGAATGTCGGTTCTATTGCTGTCACAATAGAACCGTGGCATTCCTAGGATGGGTCCTATGAGACAGACAAGTTGGCTGATAGAAGAGGAATCTATCTCAAAAGGGCTAGACAAAAGAAGATAACTAGGGGAAAGGGCAGAGCAACCAAAATGAGGAAAGCGCAAAGAAAGATGACCAGAATAGAACAGGCAACTGGGAAACAAAAAAAGGCTAGGCAAAGCGAATCAGAACAAAGGCTATGATAAAAGAAGCATAAGAAGGCAAAGAACTATGGCGAGCCATGAGGTGAGGCGAACAAACAAAGGAGCCCAGACGCCAAGACGTTACAAGAAGGACCAAGACGTTTTGAAAGAATAAGTGAAAGAAGGAAAATTACGAGTAAAGAGACGAACCAAACATAAGGATAAAATAATGGGAAGATAAAGGGAACGTGAACAAAGGACCAGAGTACATAAGGACAACATAGTGAATGTCACATAATGCAAGGTCGCATAACACAAATATCTAACGTAGGGGCAACCACAAAGAAACACCGAGGAAAAGCGAGAATAGGCCCCTCAAGACCTTCATGAGAACAAACCGAAAATTACGGAAGCAAGAAGCATAGATCTATCAAGAAGGACCAAGACGTTTCGAAAGGATAAGTGAAAGAAGGAAAATTACGAGTAAAGGACCAAAGAGACGAACCAAACATAAGGATAAAATAATGGGAAGATAAAGGGATCGTGAACAAAGGAACAGAGTACATAAGGACAACATAGTGAATGTCACATAATGCAAGGTCACATAACACAAATATCTAACGTAAGGGCAGCCACAAGAAACACCGGGAAAAAGCGAGAATAGGCCCTCAAGACCTTCATGAGAACAAACCAAAAATTACGGAAGCAAAGATGCGAGATCTAGCTTAATATATATAATAGCACCATAACAAAAAACATGATTCGCATAATCATAACACTAGAACATACGAACAAAAAGAGCATCAAACCTACCAATCATGATGTTGGAAACATTAAGAGCCCTAGAATATGAAATACTAGTGAAGTAATATCGAAACACCAGAAAAAGCTAAAGCAGATATAAAACATGCAACCACGGAATACTAGAGGATAACGCTTTCAAAGGAAAAGAAAAAACTCAAAATGATATGAACTCAAGAAAGAACATCCATGTCCCAAATGACCCATGTAAAAAGAGATACTAATAATGTAAAAACAACAGAAGAAACGATTTACGTAAAACCAGACAAACGAGCCAGAAGAACCTAAGGAATAAAGGACGAGACTCTTAGAATAGCGAAAAGGTGTCATGAGATAAACCTCCATAACATAACAAAAAATCAACGTGCACTAGTAAACCATAGTGACAATTGTAAACCGCAACATATAAAAGAAATTCGAGGAGATAACAATCTATTACTAAAATACCAGTAAAACCATGGAAAGTTGTTAAGTGACAAAAGACAACTAGAACAAAAGAAGCACGTGACGCCTAGAGGCAAATGTGGAAGCATGTAATGGCAATACATGAATGAGATAAACCCGAAAAGCAAAGGTCAAAAAGAGAAATAAGAGAACTGTGACAGTGGCAAAAAGGGGTATGCGAGGCAATAGGGCACAAATAACTAATAGGATTGAAAAGACACAACGCATATCGGAGAGTAAGAAGAACAATATTATCTAAGGTGACAAAAAGGGGCAACATGGAGCAATAAAACAGAAGGAGTAACGGAAGTTGAGGAATCCAACGAAAAAACATGAAATAAAGGAAGACAAGAGACAATGGGGCTAAACATGCTCCTACCAGGCCAAACACCTCAAACATAAAAAAGCCAGAAACAATCGAGCAATGATTGTAAAATCATGATGTTACGAGGAAAATAGAATGAGCGAAACTCAAAGAAACAAATCAATGTGCGCAAAACGATATAAAAAATACGAATCAACAGACATAAGATACTTAAAGAAAGATAAGTGTGCCAAAATACACAAATAAACTAGATGTCGAACTACATAATTGAGAAGTTATGCTAATATGCTTGCAAGAGTCGACTATGAGATCAAAGAGAGTATGTGGCAA
Source organism: Isoetes taiwanensis (assembly GCA_021234155.1). NCBI lineage: Eukaryota > Viridiplantae > Streptophyta > Lycopodiopsida > Isoetales > Isoetaceae > Isoetes > Isoetes taiwanensis. The sequence goes on along the minus strand of JAJEKV010000026.1, from coordinate 10,196,525 downwards.
AGAAATCGACTATGACATTAAAGAGACTATGCTCGCAGAGAAATTAAGAAATAACTGATTTAAAAACCCATTGTAAACCTGCATGCGAGAAGTGGATATGGGAACAAAGAAAGCATGCTTGCAAACAAACCTGACTAAGGCTGCCAAAACCCTGAGAAATAAGACCTTTATGTATATGATCCGTATGGAAACCAAAGACGCTTCAAGAGGGTAAGTGAGAAAAATAGGAGGAACAAGGAGTGTGGATCAAGAGATAAGGATCAACATGCAATACAAGGAGACAAACAAAATGGTGAAAAGAACAAGAAAATAAAGGGATCGTGAACAGAGAACAGAGTACATAGGGACATAGTCAAAGTCACATAATGTAAGGACGTATAATGCAACGCCAAACAAGCCCACAAAGGCAACCATGAGAGAAACCTGAGGAAAGAGCAAGAACAGGCCCTCAAAGACCTCCATGAGCAAGAGCCGAGAAGCTATAGAAAGGAGCATGCACCGATACGACCAACACCATAACCGAAAAAACAATTTGCACAGTCGTAACATTAGAACACACAGGAAAAAGAGCATATACCCTACCACATTAACGTCGGAAACAAGAGCCATAATACCGGAGAAAGTATTCACAAGGGACCAGAAAAAACCCCAAAGGAGACATCGAGCAAGCATCCATGGAGTACTAGAGGATAACACATTCCAAGGGAAAGGAATCACTCATGACGATATGAAAAGAAAGAACATGCATTGTCCAAAACGACCCCTAAGAAAGATACCAATAATGCAAAAACAATAGAAGAGACGATTTACGTAACCAACAAATCAGCTAGGCGAGCCTAAATGGAAAAAGAAGGAGGACGCGTCTCTCAGAAAAAATGAAATGACGCTACGGGGCAAAAACCCCCATCGCATGACAAAAAAGGTCAATATGCGCTAGCAAACCATAGCGACAATTGCACACTGGAACATATCAAAGAAATATGAAGAGATAGCATTCTATAGAACGAAAACATGCCGGTAAAACCATAGAAAGTTGTTAAGTAAGTTCATCTATTGGAATTAGCGAGAAAGACCATGAAATAGAGCATACTATAGGACGTGCACAATAATCCATGACAAGAGTGAGAACCAAGATAGCATATTCATAAGGTAGACAAGATGCAGAGGACGACTCGAACAAAAGGAGCACGTGATGCTTAGAGACAAATGTGGAAGATAAACCTGAAAGCATAAAAAATAGAAGATATCCAAATGAAACAAGCGAAGGGGATATACTGAGGTACATGGAAGGAAATGTAAAGCAAAAAGAAACTCGATCATAGGTGCAAACGAGGTTAAAAGAGCAAGATGACCATAGGAGTGGCTTGGAAAAATCTGTGTAACCCAGATAAATTAGAATATGAGATAACCATGGGGGCTAAGAAATTATATGTATAAGGGCTAAGAAATTATATGTAAACACGTAGAAATAAGAAAACATGTGGGGAACCCTGCAACTGAAACACGAGCAACTGGACACTAACAAGGCGGAAAGGACAACGACGAGTCAAAAGATGAGATGAACAAATGAAGGAGAGATGACAATCAGAAAAAACTAAGACAAGTGAGACAAAAAGAGGTAAGGAAAAAATGCGAGACGAAAAAAGACAAACAAGAAAGAAAAACGTAATGCTTTGGACGACATAGTTTTGGGATCACAGAAGAGAGGAAGAAAGCATAAAAAATGCAAGACAGCCAGACAAAAACAGCGAGAAAGAAACCCGATAAGCAGCGAGAATAGAAGACCCCTGGGCATATGCAAAAACTAGACCATGCTAACCAAAACCAAGGAAATTTGAAATACCGAATAGTGGGATGCCACGACCCGGTATCCCCTTCCCTAAGCAAAGAACGCAGAGGTCGCGGAGCTCTGCCGCTTCGTGCAAACATGGGCAGCAAAAAATTGATCGCCTACCTGCTTCTGACCAAACCCAGCTAAGATCATCGCCTCAGGCTGGACCTTGATCATCTTAGCACAGAATTGACTCAGATATATTCTGCAAAGCACTGATTGACCAAGAAAACTCAAACCAATACAAACCGACAGCACCCAAAAATCCGGAGCAGAGGTAGCCGACTGGAGAATCCAAATTCGAGGCATGCCAAGCCCATTCAAAGCAACGCCAGATGTTCCCCAATCAGCAGATCTGCATCAAAAAACCAACAGCAACCCAATCCAAATCGAAGCTGGGCTATATGCCCCAAAGGCAGAAACTGAGGCAAAGAAATGGCAATCGAGTCGCTATTGCAAACAAAGTGCATGAAATATAAGTCCCAAGAACCACAACTGAAAAACTCACCGTCCCAGTGATCAAGATCCAAAACTTGTATCTTACTCGCTGCAACCCAGCACTGTGAACCATGAATCGCCCATTCCATGGGTCGCCCATCCTAAGCGGGCGCGGAGCTTTGCCGCCAAAGAAATCGGCAAAGCGACGGCCAAACCCAAAGAAAGAGCATCGCCTTAAACCGGATCGGATCATACTAGCACGGATTGACTCAGATTAGAATCTCGCAAAGGATCGATTGACTCGACAAAGACATCCCGGATGTAGATAGGGAACAAGCCGCCCCTCGGGAAGAAGATAACGTAACAAACATATACAAACTCAAAATACCCAAAAATCCGAGAGCGTATGGCCGAATCGAGGATCCGAATCCGAGGCACACCAACCCGCCAATCCAAACCCCGTGATGCTTTCCCAATCGACCGGCCCGCAGGGATCGCCCACCGTGGAAACCATGGATCGCCCATCCTGAAACCCAGCACTATGAATCATGGATCGCCCACCGTGGAAACCATGGATCGCCCATCCTGAAAACCCTGGACCATCAACGTTTCATGAGAAGGGAGCAAACTTGAGGAGCCAAAGAAGAGAGAACAGGAAAGGGGGCTCAAGAGAACGCCGATGACTAGAAATGAGACAAGAGGCTGAATAAATAGGAGACGTGAAGGAGAACGTCCCCATCCAAGGAATGTCGGTTCTATTGCTGTCACAATAGAACCGTGGCATTCTCTAATTTGTGTACGTGAATATCTAATTTTTTGTGGCAAGCATGCTTTCCATGAACATGTACTATTCCCATTTGAATGCTTACCACGACACTTTTGTTTCACTTTTTTTAAATTTTGTGTGACGTCATTTTGTCCCCATTTGAAAGCTTACCACGATACTTTTGTTTCAAGTTTTTAATATTTTGTGTGACATCATTTTGTTACACAAACAACTTGAAACATTTTTCTTGCATTTGTGCCTCTCCCTTGCCAACCAGAATATAAATTGGAACCTTTTTTTTCCTTCTGAAATGCAATGTTTTGTTTTTTAACACAATGGTACTTTGAGAGAATAACACTTTATTTTCATAAGATTTGTCTTTGGTTGGTGTTAAATGTTAAAATTCTAGAGACAATTCCTATTTTATTAAACCTATCATCACAATAATTTAGACTTTGCTCTTTACTGTAGCATTGAGCTCCACTTCATGTAGAACCATATAAAGTTTTCCCATTCTGAGTTTGCTTTTGCTACACATCCAGGATGTCGTGGAAGTAAACTTGATTTGGTTTGATGCTTTTTAATGAATTTGCTTAAAAAGCGTATAAGCAAACCAGAACGGAAAATGTCTAAGAAAAAAATGTAGTGGAAGCCTCATTGATGATGTGCATGTAACAAGCACGCCAGAAAATGATGTGTCATTTGAAGTTCTATGCTTTCTAATAGCATTCCATATTCCACTTTTGAAATAATTGACATGCTTCTATGGTGCAACCACATTTTCCATATCCAGGGAGTTCAAAAAATTTTGTACATTGTACATATGTGTGCATTTGAACTTTGTGGCATTTAATGCATGCCTGCTCAAACATTTCAATAGCAAAGATAAAATATTTTGCATAGATGTACCAACAACTTGAAAACAGAGTTCTTACATTGGTTGCCGTAGTTACTGAATCAACAACAGCTCTTATCTCTCCATTGGAATGTCCTTAGCTGGGAGATGTGGTAGGACTACTTGGCAGCGATACATTGATAATCTAATATCCAAATTCCTAAAGAAGAGATTTTAGCAAGCTAGAGATGTTAAAAGCTATTTAATGAAGAACTCTGATGTTTTAAAAACAAATGCTTATAACACCAAAGTAATCAAGCTTTGAGTATTTACGACCAAATAAAAGACATTGTTCTATTTGCATGAGATTGGCCACTGATATCCATTGCTTTTCCAGTTTAAGACATTTTTGCCTGATAAAGATTGGATTCAATAACTTCTTAGATATTAACATTTTCATATGCAGCACTATAATGACACTACTACAATGACACTGTGGCTCTGTCAACATAACCGCAGCAAATGGCATCCATTTCTTAGATTTTTTACCATATCTGCCAGCAAAAACAAAGGGACAACCAAGCTCTATTTTGCTATGCTGTAAAAGTCAAATCATACTGGCCATTGTAGATTAATAAAGAAGCCAATCATTATGTTGACTAATGTTATATTCTGCCTGCAACTCTAGCCACTAATGGAAGAAATTGAGGACAACTTACAGTATCATCTTCCTCTTCAAGCTGCTCATCAACTTCGCATATTACGAACATCACATTATCTTGGATTTTGCAACAAATGGACACAGTGTTTGACTGTTGTGAACAATTAAATTAAGATCAAGCAAATAAGGAACATCTTTGATTACCTAGAAAGCAGTCCAACTATACTGTAGCTCGAAGCAGGTGAGAAAACGGTTAGAAAAGGCTTGGAATAGCTTGGATTAGGCCGAAATTAGGCCAAAGAGGGCCGTTTTCTATAAATCTTACCTTAACTCTGAGTTTCAAGGCAGTTCCGGCAGACCAGGATGCTATTTAAGAAGTTACAGGAAGCAAACCACCTCTTCAAATCCTACCCTCTTCAAACCAGTGTTTTGTTTTATTCAAATTGTTACCTAGCACTGCAAAGGAAATAGAGCAAGAAAAAACCGAGAAATTGTTAGGAAGTCCACTATAGCCTAGCTTAGAAACTCTTACTCAAGAGCCGCAGGTCGCCAACATCGGGGCCGGGGGCTCTGCTTAAATATGCCTTCCTTTTCTTTGAAATCGTCTATTCTTAGGGTTTACAATACATGCCTTTTTTTTTAAATTTTGGACGTCACTTTTTTAAGCCCTTCTTTTTACTCGACTTTTTAGCCCTAAGATTAGATCATGAAATCTTGGCCGCCCAATTTAGGGCGCGATGCACTACTTACTTACGCCAAAACATTATAATATAAGATGCTGCTCAAATACTAGTTGACATGAGTTTATCTATTTGCATAATAGATGACAGCATAATGTACTCAAATATTAACAATTATCTGGAAGAACTCAGTCTGCATTTACCAATTCCAAATTCTGGAATATAATATGTCGAATTTGATCCCCTTCTTTCTTCATCCTTTTGTTCATTACCTCAGTCTCGTAATAGTCTATTTCTGGAACATCTGATAGTAATCGCAAGTAATCAAGATGAAGATCTTGCATGATACAAAAGTTCCACAACACACATGTAGCATGGATTATTTTGGCACCTCTACGAACATGGATAGGCAATGCTTTTAGAATTCTGAATTTTTCTTTTATAATACCAAATCCTCTACCTCTACACACTCTACCTCTACAGATCCTTTTATTAAATCTGCCATAGGCTCCCTTTCCATCATGGAAAACTTTTATCAGAAATCTTCAAGAGAGATATGCTGAATCCCCAAGCAGCATTGGTGGAATTGTAACTACAACCTCTTGATTAGTCATTTGGCCCTGACTAATCTTTTTACCTGTCATCTGAACAGTAGGTTCCTGCATTATCTGTTTGGAAGCCAACCTCTTGTATAACAAACTCTTCTTGAATTGATTTGCATCATGCACAGAACCAGTCCTATTTATACAGACATTAATTAAGAGTCTTTGGTGAGTAACCACACCTTGCATAAGGCAGGAATGTCTCTTGTGCCTGGAGTAATAGTCATCACCCTTGTCTTTGCTCCATGGTTTTCTATACAAATATATATGAGATCCATCAACAGCTCCAAAGATATTTGATATACCTGTAGCATCTTCAAAATCTTTGTTTATGTCCAATAATATTTGGCCTGTTGGTAAAGCAATGAACCTCTTGTAAAGCATAGTCTTGGATGCCAAAGCAAGAGTTATTTTTTTCGTGTATTTCGCACAGTAGCTTTACCTACATAAAATCTTTGACCTACATGCATGGGTTTTTCACCATGTGCTAAGAAATAAAGCACCATGGCCACTGCTTGGGGGTCTAACCTTCATTCCAGGTCTGATTAAGTAAGGGACAATAAGACCAACTAGTTTCTCGAATGCAGCCCTCTTCATCCGATAGAACTGATGCCACATATCATCCTCAAAAGAGGGGAGGCAATTCCAAGCATGATTATGTTGTCCCACTGTGTTATCTGCCTTAGAGATACCCAAAATCTCCGAGAGGCCTCCTTAATCTCGAAGAAGCTGCTAACAAGAGTAGATGCTGCACACTGTAATTGATATTATCTTCTACCTCTGCATTCTGCTCTAAAATGTCCATTGACCCTTCTCATTCATAAACCTGTATCAAATGTAGACAGTAGCTTTGGAAAGCCAATCCGAGTTAAGAAGCATGGCAATCATGCCCAAAATGACTGGATCCATTAAAATAATGCAAATACGGGCCAAGAAGTCTGATCCAAACACAAAATATGGGACACTAGAAACTGGAAAACAAGGGATATGGGATATTTTGGAACTCACCAGGAGGCGAAATCTTGATTGTGGGATAATTCGAGCTTGAACTGGCACCAAGGAGGAGGCGGGAAGAAAAATCCCGGTGGATCTCCCTCCTTTTCGGTCGAAAACTATCCTAACGGGCCAGTTAGAGGAAAGACTCCATCTCTCAAGGCATACGGTATAATTTTTATCTCTCGCCGTACATGGCGAGAGTTAAAAAAATTTGGAGCATGTGGCTAACGCGCGAGAGAGAGAGAGGGAGGGAGGGAGGCGGGGGGGGGGGGAGGGAGGGGGGGGGTTGGGGGGGAGGGAGGGAGGGAGAGAGAGAGAGAGAGAAGATAATGTTTTATTAACGTCTGTGAGACCATCAGGTCTAGAAGACGATCATCAACATAAATACATTTTTTTTGAATATCCAATGATCCTTTCATAAGGTATCATTAGTCTATGTCTCCCTCTTTGTCATAAATGTCCAACAAATATTCATAATTTTTTATAGACATCTCTCTCATTTTCATAACATCTGTTAGGAAATATCCAACGTTCGCCGGTGGTATCTCAAAAAACGCCCGTATGGTCATTTTCGAGGACATCTTGTGTCTATGTCTCAGAGCCTGGTATGCTGGCAGTGCAGTATCAGATGTATCTCATCCTCAATCACATCCTCACCACATACTTTGCATGTGCACCTATGTCGTGGGACATCCCCCCATTGTCCCACTTCTACCCCTAGGTGGTGGGAACTAAGGCGCAGCCTAGAAACAAGATGTTGTTTAAAATGTGAAAGGTTACCTGTTAGGTGTGTGGCCTCTCCCAACTCTGGATTGATCATTTCCCTATAGAAGACCATCTTAGTACCACCCTTTATCCCGTGCCTTCTTGTATACCCATTCATTTAGTTTGTCCTCTTCGTCTGGTACATCATCCAACGTCATGTCCCACCGTCTCATCCATTCAACTACACTCGCAAATCCTTTTAGACTACTCTGAATCATAGCCTTCTTGGGTAATATCTATCATGATCCATATCTTGAATCTTTCTGATATAGTATATGGTCTGCAGTAATGCCTCAATTTCAAGTTCATATAACCCCATCTGGTAGGGTGTTTGCACTTTAACTCCTAGTTCTGATAACAACAACTTCTTTTGGATCTTCTCCACTCTAGTCCACATGTCTAGAGAGAGTCCTAGACCCCACACCTCACATCCATATAGAATGACAGAGCGCACTAAAGTCTTATAAAGCATTTTTTTAATTTGCCAATCAATAATCCCTCTTTTGTTGCATATTCTTTGCATTGAGTAGAGAGCTTTAATCCGAGCATCTGTCCTCTGTTCCATTGCGCTGTTCCAATTGTAGTTGTGCTTCACAACCAGCCCTAAGTATTTATATGTGGATGTAATCTCTACCTCCTCCCCTTTGTAGTAGAAGTGAAAATCATGGACTCTTATCCCAAATATAAGGATTTTTGTTTTTCCCAAATTCACCTTCATCTCTGTTCTATCACAAAAATCAGCCAATGCATCTAGATGTTTCTGCATGCCTTGCTGGGTCCTGGCAAAGATCACAATATCATCAGCATACAACAATAGTACCAGTGTATATCCCGCAATTGTAGTTCCTCCCCCCCCATCCTCATTTAACCACATTTCTAGTTGGTCAATATATATGCCAAAAAGAGAGGGTGATAAAGGACATCCTTGCTTCACACCTATATTGCTGACAATTTCTTCTTGGCATTGTTGGTTTAGAATCCAACCACCACCTTTTTATATAATATCGCCACTGCATTTCTTAGTTTATGGGGAACTCCAATATTTTCCATATAATCCCATATATTTCTTCTGCGCAGCATATCAAAGGCCTTGGTAAGATCAATAAAGCATGCAAAAAGTGTCTTTTTTATTGAATCTGTAACTGCTCTAAAAGTCACCAAATGGTTTATGGTGGATTTTCCATGCTTGAAACCTGCCTGCCCTTCTGCTCTAATGTCATTCTCCTCTGCCCATGTGCTCAGCTTATCTTCTAGCAGTGTAGCAAAGAGTTTCGAGAAGAGACTACTTACCAGCACCATTCTATAGTTATTTGGGTCTGCGACATCCCCTACTTTATGAATCGGTACCACTCGGTTGTACTGCCATGTAGATGGAAAGCCATTGATCAATGCCGTGTTCATCATCCTTGTGATTATCTTTGTTACCCCTGGTCCTGCCCACTTAACCATTTCAGCTACGAGGCCAAGAGCATCTGCTGCCTTCCCACCTGCTAACTTTTTATACCAATTTCTACTTCTTCTTCAGAGAAAACTAACACTTCGTCATTCACTTTCATGATATCATTCAGACCTTCAATGTGGTAAAGTTTCCGTACCTGTCCATGGAGACCAAAGAGCAGAATCTATCTTGTAACCAAAGAATGCCACTTATATTATTGCAAAAGAAATCATCCATGACTTAGAAGGTAACAGAAGGAAAATAGCCTTTAGATAGATGTACACATTTTTAACAATGCCCGAATGTAGACTTTTTGATGCTTCAACCTAATAAAGGAAAACCATTATTATTATTTTTTCTTGAAGGAAAGATAAAATTTATATTCAGATAGGAAGAATTACATCAGAAAGATCCCATAAGGATCAGATAACCTTGAAGTACAGAGGATTGAATGCAATACTTGAAGCTTTAGTACTCATATATTTTCCTCAACGTCTTCTTCCAACTAACTAGTGCTACAGGATCAGAATCAACATCTTCCTAGCTAGTAGAATACTACAAGAGAGAAATAGATTTTCCTCAAGCTACAAATATATCTTGAATGCTCTATAGACCACCTCTTGCAAGAGTAGAGATGAAGAGAAAAAGACATGAAGAAATATCACGAACAATCTGCTACATTGCTCAAAGAAGCTACCACAACTCTAGAAACTGTTACATGTGTTCCCAAGGGTATAGCTGGAATCGAACCGTTGACGGACATCCATGAGCACGGGGGTACTGTTGGTCACAGTTGCCGGGCAGTTGTGATTTAATAGGCCATGTTGACTGTAATCAGTCTATGGTGACGAGAAGAGGAATAAGTGGTAATAGTTGCTAGCTACGGATAATGGTGCGCTAGGGGGCACTAATATTGTCAAGTATTAGTGCGCAGAGAGCTTGCAAGGGTTGTAGACACGGAAGACCTTTATTAATATATGGCTAATTAAGTCGTTAGTAGAACTAGTATTGGTACTAGGGGTAAAAACCATTAATAAAGGAAAATGAAAGTTAGCTATGTTAAATATTGAAGTTTAAATGGACATGTGGCATTAATAGATTGGATGGGTTGAAAAACCTGTTATAAAAGAAGAGACGGACGAATTTGTATCAGACCAAGAAGACCCGACTGCCAGATCTGATAGTGGTGGCATAGAGCTCTGATTCGGATCGAATCAAAGCATAGGCAGGTCGATTTTGACTCTAGAGGACTGTTAGCAAAATCCAGAGGTTGGATTATAAAGCCTGGAGAAGGAATTCGATGGGGCAGCCGGAATTGGGTCTTGAAAGGAGACTTCGATTCTACAAGCTAAAGTGATCCATTGGAGCTGAAACTTGGAACGCATCTTTGATTTGGCAGGCCGAACATGCTGTGGTGATCACAGAGAGAACTGGGTTCTCTCAGTCGTTGAACTACGCTGCTGTGTTAGTGGCCCGTTGTTTAACCAGAGAAGCCTCTGGTGCAGATGCTTGATATCCGCTCAGGGTAACTTACCAAAGGGATTCAACTATCTGTGGTGTTGAGAACACCGGCTAAGTCAGTCCCATATTGATCAACGAGGGAGGATCTGGGATCCGTGGTGTGGGCGGTGGTTGATCAGGGTATCCCAAGCGGGCGAAATTTGTTCTGTGAATTACGCCGTAACAGTGGTATCAGAGCAGTATGACTGAATCTGTGCCAGATATGCCAGCAGGACCTGCTGACGGATTGCCTGAAATGCATCCGCCTGAAGAGGGCATAATACCCACCTTCGAGGACATTCATCTGGACGATGAACTGCCTGAGTTCGAGCTGGATGAGGGAGCACCCTCAGAAGCTGCTCTTGAAGCTGATCATGTAATTGCTGCAAGTGCAGCTAATATTGGTAATGAAGATGCCGGGAATGCTCCGGGAGCAAGTACTAAGCGGGATCCGGTAAGTGGGAACTTACCTGACGAGAATGTAGGTCTTGTCAACCGCCTGACTGAGGAACTGAACGAGATAAAGGCTGAACAAGCTAAGTTCCGAAACACCCTAGGGTTGATACAGGAAAACCTGCAAAAGTGGGCTGCTGAAGGGAAGGCTCGGGAACTTCGTTTAAGTAATGTAGTAGAAAAGTTTCTACAGGTGGCTGGGGCAGTCCCCACTGCTCTAGGGGCAAACCATGGTGTTCCTCACGAGGTTGAACAACCGGGACCTAGTGCACCATCAGGAGTAAACACGGGGTTGGCCGAAGAACCAGGGATAGGTTCAATACGCTGTACGTTTTATACGGAATACGTATGAATTGTATGATACGGCACAAATTTGTCAGATAAAAACAAAAAAATCGCAAAAACAATTCCTATTGTCGGAAGATTTTTCGCGTCTGTGAAACAACTATATCAGCGTCTGCTGAAAAATTTTTCAGCGTCTGTGAAACCTTCGAATCAGCGTGCACGCGAAAACCAAAATTTTTTCAGACTGCTTAAAACAACGCCACGACGTCGCCGGACTTTTTTGCCAGACAGCGATTTAGTTGTTCTGCGTCTTGCGAAAATCTTCCGTGCCGAATTGTTTTTGCCGTTTTTTGCCGGTTTTTTTTTCGAACATCATACTTGCTTTGCGTCTGCGAAATGACCGATAAGCGTCTGGAAAAATTTTTCGCACGCTATCATTTAAACTTTCAGCGTCGCCGAATGTCGCTCGCCCTTTCGCTTCCGCGATTCTTTCTATTTCGGCGTCGACGCCGAAAAATTTTCAGCGTCACTTTCCATCGAAGGTTTTGGCGTCTGCTAAGATTTTTCGGAAACGGGGCGAGGTATTTATATCGTTAAATACGTATTTTATTAAAAAATACGTATTTTTTAACTTTATACGTCAGAAATTTTAATTTTGTACGTATAGAACCTATCCCTGCGAAGAACCAGTAGCTCAGGGTGTCATGGAAGGTGTCGTTCAGCCAGAAGAATCCCTGGGGGAGCTTTCTGGTGAAGAGATTAAGTCTCTGAAGCGTGTAAAGATGCCCGATTTCTATGGCAAGGATGTTAAACCTGAGCAGGCTATGCGATGGTTCAATCAAATGAAGCTGTATTTTGCAGCTACAAAGAAGGGTGAGAATGCCCGACTGATGTATGCCACCCTGAAGTTGAAGGGACTGGCAGCTGCATGGTGGGGCATCCACACCGAGTATGGTCAGAAGCTGCGTACTTGGAGGGATTTTTGTCGCTTGTTCCGACATGAGTATGCATCTCATCATGACCGGCGATATGGGCTCATACAGCTGAAGGAGCTCACTCAGACATGGTCTCTATCGGATTATGTGACGGAGCTGAGGGGGCTCTTTTCACGATTACCAGAGATTACTGCAGGGATGCAGCATTCACACACATTTGCTGCAGGCTGAACCTGCTGATATTGAGCTGGCTGTTGAGATTGCCAGGAAACTGGTGGGTAAGGAAGAGTCCAAGAAGGCACAAAAATTTGTTAATTGGAAAGCAAAAAGGGTCGGGGGAACTTCTCAAGGATCTGCTCCCTCTAAGAACCAGAAGGATGATTCTAAGGATAAGGCCGTGGGGGCAAGGCCAAGGAAGATGATACCAAAACAGATAAACCCAAAGGGTGTTATCGTTGCGGGGTTGTAGGGCACTTTGCCCGAGACTGTACAAAGCCTCGCAAGAAAGTTTTGGCCAGCACTGCAAAGGTAAAAGATAAGCCAGAAGTAAAGGCATTATCAGTTATCGCCCGAGAAGAGATGGTAAGCCCTACTTCACGCTCTTATGCAGATAAAGTTATAAGATTATTAGGTAGAATCAATAGTAGAAACGTGGTTGTTTTGGTTGATTCTGGAAGCGGTCATAACTTTATTTCTGCAGATCTAGCACACGATCTGGGGGTGGAATTGAACGACGTGGCGTCGTATGTGATTGAGTCTGAGGCTGGACCACAAACTCAGTGTCACAGTGAGCAAGTACGGGGTGTTTACTTGGAGTTGTAGGACAAAGAATCACGGGTTGTAACATCTATGTCCATAGATTTAGACATCGCTCAGTTAAAGCGATATGATGTCATTCTAGGCATGAAATGGTTACAGCATGTTGAGCCACAAATTCTCTGGCCAACACACTCCTTGATTTTCAATTTGCTGTCAAGTGAAGTAGTTAGGGTTCAAGGTTTACCACGTGTAGAGCCTAGTAAGCTCATGTCTGCCACTCAGGCTAAAAAAGTTTTCAAAGTCAATACTTGAGAAAAGATGAATTTGAGAAAAGATGATTTGATTATCAAATCGTGTAACTCGTTGATGGTTAACACCGGAGTAAACTCTGAGGTAGACCAAAGACTAAAAGATCTTTTGCATACCTTCAGGGATGTCTTTCCGGAAGAGCTACCTAAGGGACCACCACCCTCGCGGGGTGTCGAGCACGAACTTGAGCTTGAACCTGGGGTCAATCCCATGGCACGTGCTCCCTACCGATTAACTCCTCTAGAACTTGAAGAGGTTAAAAAGCAAGTGAAAGAATTGTTAAGCAAAAGTTTTGTACGACCAAGTAAATCACCTTTTGCGAGTCCCTGTTGCTCGTTAAGAAAAAAGACGGTACGATGCAGATGTGCATCGATTACCGGGCACTTAATAAAGCAACTGTAAAGGATCGATATCATTTACTCTAGGTCGATGATATTTTGGATCATCTTGAGGGCGCCAACTAGTTCACCAAGATAGACCTCCGAAGTGGATATCAGATTAAGATTCGGGAAGGGGACGAACCTAAAACTGCATTTAGAACTCATCAAGGACATTATGAGTTTCTAGTTATGCCGTTTGGGCTTACAAATGCTCCTGCAATGTTTATGCGATTAATGAATCAGGTATTCTCTGAGCTTTTGGACAAGTTTGTAGAGGTCTTTTTAGATGATATTCTCATCTACTCTTAAACTGTTGAGGAACATTTTGCTCACTTAGAGCAAGTTCTTCGAATTTTACAAGAGCACAAACTCTATGCAAAGATCTCCAAATGCAATTTCTTTACACAACAGGTGGCCTATTTGTGGCACATCCTTTCTGGCGAAGGGGTGTCACCCGATCCCGCCAAGGTACAAGTGGTACAGCAATGGCTCCAACCGGAGACCGTTTTGGAGTTACGAAGTTTTCTGGGGTTAGCAACGTACTACCGTAAATTCGTACACAAATTTTCTAAAGTTGTTGCTCCTCTCACTGATCTTTTGAAAAAAGATCACGATTTTGTGTGGGGGAGAGAGCAGCAAGAGGCGTTTTGACGCATTAAGGACTTGCTAGTGAGCAGTCCAGTGTTAAAAGTGCCGGATTTGAATCAGGCATTCGAGGTCTATACTGACGCTTGCGGGCAAGCGTTAGGGGCAGTATTGATGCAGCAAGGACATGTAGTGGCTTATGAAAGTCGGAAACTAAGTCCTGCGGAAAGGAACTACGCAACCTATGAGCAAGAATTGTTGGCCATTGTGTATGCGTTAAAGACTTGGAGGCGCTACTTGCATAGTGGAACGAGCCAAGAGCCGCACAAGTTTATCGTCTTTACCGACCATAAACCATTGAGGTTCTTGCAAAGTCAAGCCGAGATTAGCCCGAGACAGACTAGGTGGCTAGACTTCCTTCATGAGTTCCATTTCTCCATTGAGCATACGCCTGGCAAAAATAATCCAGTTGGCGATGCGCTATCAAGGGTTAAGCATATAAAGACCTTAACGACTTTGGCAAGTGATCTTATACAAAGGATCAAGGATGCATATCCAGGGGATCAGCAAGATCCGGCGATGATCAAGCTCGGGGAGCTGTGAACTGAGCAAGAGGGTTTGCATTTCTATAAGGGAAGGATTTATGTTCCTTCAAGTGAGGACCTTAGGGAGTGAATTCTACGTGAGCACCATGACACTCCGCAAGCTGGGCATGGAGGTGAATGGAAGACGTATGAGTTGGTTAAAAGGTTCTACTACTGGCCAGAGTTGCAAGATCAAGTCAAGAACTTGGTAAGTCACTGCTTGGTGTGTCAAGCGGTGAAGGCGGATCATGGGAAAACTCCGGGATTGTCACAGCCCCTCCTTATACCAAATGAACGCTGGGAAAGCGTGAGTATGAACTTTATAGTCGCATTACCCAGAACTGCTAGGCAACATACTGAAATTTTGGTAGTAGTGGATCGGCTAACCAAGTATGCTAAGTTTATAGCATTAAAAGGGGAGGCTACGGGACATGACGTAGCAGTTGCTTATATGCAACACATATTCCCAACCTTCGTACTTCCCTTGTCCATTGTAAGTGATCGGGACACTGAGTTCACGGGTCACTTCTGGAGAGATCTCATGAAAGGATTGAGGATATGAGTAGTGGAAATCATCCACAGATGGACGGGCAAACCGAACGCATAAACATGATCCTAGAGGATATGTTGCGAAGTTTTGTCCACGAAAAGCAATCTTGGTGGGAAGATTATTTACCCTATCTAGAGTTCGCCTATAATAATAGCCATCATACGGGAATTCGGATGACTCCCTTTGTGGCTATGATGGGTCAAAATCCAAGGGTTTATTCAGGTGTACATCAGGGAAAAAAATAAGGAACTGTTATATCCAAAGTGGTGAAATAGACTTGACTAAAGTATGCCAATTGTTGAGGTGAAAGCTTCTAAGGTTTAGCTAAACTTTCCAAATTTTGCCACCTGTGCTTTCTTACATTTGGCTAAACTGTTATCTAAAAATTAAAAAATCTTCTTTCACTTGGTAATTTTGCACTAATTCAAGACCTAAATATAACCAACCATAATAGATATAAATATTATAGAATACGTTGGCTAAAGCATGCCAAAATTTGACATGAAAGCTTCTGAGTTTTGGCTAAACTTTCAAATTTTTACTACTTATATCTTCTTGCGGTTAGCTAAAGTCGGACAAAATGGAGGTTGTGCGTGAAATAGACTTGGCTAATATTTTCTTTTTTTTTGGCCCAAAAAGGCCCATAGTTTAGCCGATTTGTTTCAAAAAAGGACCAAAATTTCGCCATTTGGCTAAGATTAGCCACTATTTGTTTCCCTGGTGTACATAAATACCTCCAAACTGAAGTTGCAGTACATATGCTCCATGATATGGATGCAATCTTGCGGCAATGCAAGCAAGCTTTGCGAAAAGCTCAAGTTAGGGCACGAACGTCTGCTAATTAGCATAGACATGATATCTCTTATGCGGAAGGTGATTATGTTTTCCTATGGGTCGTTTATCCTTCGGCATTAAGAATGAACACTCTATGGCCTTTAACTAAGGGTCGAGTGCCCAAACTTACTCCGGTATGCTGGACCTTTTACGATTACTAAAAGGATCGGGGAAACAGCATAGAAGTTGAACTTACCACAGGAAGTAGGGATACATCCTGTGTTTCATGTAAGTCAGCTAAAAAAGGTTATACTGGATACCGCTAATGTAATTAGTCCGCAAAGTGTACCGATCGTCTTAAACTCCTCTGTAACGCCATAACATCTTTTGGATAAAAGAGTTCGGCTGCGTAATAAAGATGTGGTAGAACATCTGGTTCAGTGGTAGGACCAGTCTCCTGAAGATGCCACCTGTGGGGAATTTGTGCAGCAGTTTCCTCATCTAAAGGATCAACCTTGTGAGGACAAGGTCCAAATGGAGGGGGGAGAATGTTACAGGTGCTCCCAAGGGTATAATCGGAATCGGACCCTTGATGGACGTCCATGAGCACAGGGGTACTGTTGGTCGCAGTTGCCAGGCAGTGGTGATTTAATAGGCCATGTCGACTGTAATCAGTCTATGGTGACGAGAAGCAGAATAAGTGGTAATAATTGCTAGCGACGGATAATGGTGCGCTAGGGGGCACTAATATTGTCAAGTATTAGTGCGCAGAGAGCTTGCAAGTGTTGTAGACACGGAAGACCTTTATTAATGTATGGCTAACTAAGTCGTTAGTAGAACCAGTATTGGTACTAGGGGTAAAAACATTAATAAAGGGAAATGAAAGTTAGCTATGTTAAATATTGAAGTTTAAATGGACATGTGGCATTAATAGATTGGATGGGTTGAAAAACCTGTTATAAAAAAAAGAGATGGACGAATTTGTATCAGATCAAGAAGACCCGGCTACCAGATCTGATAGTGGTGGCATAGAGTTCTGATTAGGATCGAATCAAAACATGGGCAGGTCGGTTTTGACTCTAGAGGACTGCTAGTAAACTTCAGAGGTTGGAGAAGGAATTCGATGGGGCAGCCGGAATTGGGTCTTGAAAGGAGACTTCGATTCTACAAGCTAGAGTGATCCATTGGAGCTGAAACTTGGAAGGCATTTGATTTGGCAGGCCGAACCTGCTGTGGTGATCACAGAGAGAACCAGGTTCTCTCAGTGGTTGAACTGCGCTGCTGTGTTAGTGGCCCATTGTTTAACCAGAGAAGCCTCTGGTGCAGATGCTTGATATCCGCTCAAGGTAACTTACCAAAGGGATTCAACTATCTGTGGTGTTGAGAACACTGGCTGGGTCAGTCCCATATTGATCAACGAGGGAGGATCTGGGATCCGTGGTGTGGGCGACGGTTGATCAGGGTATCCCAAGCGGGCGAAATTTGTTCTGTGAATTATGCCGTAACAGAAAGTAACTCATTCTATAAACTAATCAACATTGTATGAGGAAAGAATAGGTCAATAGGCACTTTGAAATTCTGAATGGGCAACAAGGTGACCTATTGGCAGGGATGGTTGCACACCACGAGGGAATGCAGGAAACTATGGCAAACCTGATTCTATGCACTTTTGGCATGGCAGCACAAAGCTTGGATGCTTTAGTGCAAAAAACTGTCATTTTAGATGCAGCATCATTGGAACCAGTGCTACCAGCTTCTCCTGCTGCTCAGGAAATGCATGAGTAAAAAATCTCTGGTCTATTCTGGTATCTACCTTTTAATATATTATAAATACTTTCGAACAGAGAATGTGTACTTTCAGCTGACATATATTTGTCTTTGAATGATTCAACTAAACTTTTAGGATCAGTTATCTGTCATCCTCAAATATTGTTACACACAGACCCAGTAAATGAATATAGTACTTATATCTCAATTCTATCATGTTCTAATCTTCTCAAACATTAAATATTATTTAGCTGCATTTCAGAGTCAACTACACACAATTCATATACTACATACAGTACACCACAAACACTGTACAACACAATAACTACCACATGCACCACCATACTAAGCACTATAACTAAGAAAACATGAATAACAGAATTTAAATCCTAGATTGGATGAACAAGATTAGCCATCTGTAACGTTCCTAACCGACATGCCCTTAACCAACTGGGCAAAACCGTCTAGATATTTATGAGTAGTTACTTCTACCCATTTATGCCAGTCTCTCGGGAATGCCCCACAGGCACATTCAAGGTTCGAATACTCGAGCGGTCTACCATGGGCTCGTTACAGTCTCTCCCACTAGAACTATGCTCGTCCTCGAGCATCCAAGGCTATACCATGTCTATGGCATACCATGTCAAAGTCTTTGCAAATTACCCATGCATATAGGCACCCTTGGAGACTCAAACTCGAGACCTGCTCTGATACCAATTGTAACGTTCCTAACCGACATGCCCTTAACCAACTGGGCAAAAGCATCTAGACGTTTATGAGTAGTCGTTTCTACACATTTATGCCAGTGTCTCGAGAACACCCCACAGTTACATTCAAGGTTCGAATACTCGAGCGGTCTACCATGGGCCCGTTGCACCATCTGATTGGGCGGTCGAGATTTAGTATGCTTTGATCCAATGGCCTTCTCACCAAGCCCAATCCGCTTTCGCTCGCCATTACTAATGGAGTCTTGGTTGATTTCCCCTCCTTTAGCAATAGCTTTACGTTATGAAGATTCTCAGCCTCAGTAATTAAGAACGAAAAAGTGTTGGCAAACCTTGTAATTGTCGTGCTTTATTGCTTTTCTTTATTAGTGTAGTTATGGACATGACACTGTCTTGATCGCCTTTCAAGATGCCTACTGCCCTTCATGGCCCTTCACTATCTTCAAAAGATAGGTTATGTTCTTTGGTAGACTTTCGGTTGATGGATAAAATAGGTAGGTATTAATCACAATTAATCTACAATATTTTTTGGGAAAAAGAAACCACTTGGGAGGTGTACCTCATCATAGGTACATTGTTGAACTACCCAAAAGAATAAAATGCAAGGGGACCGTTTTGCTAGCATCTCGTTCTTTTACTTAACTAGCTATAGAAATTCTTATATCTCGATCGATATATTTTGCTCTCTTGAGCTACTTATAATTCTTTGTTCTTCACCGAGGAAAAAAAGAAAAAAAAAACTTTCTTGAACCTCCAGATGATACGGTAGAGAAAAATAACGGACAATAATAAGGTCAAGCTGGCAAGGGCTTGTCATCGGGTTTTCACAACCTTGCCCTTTGGGATGTAGACAAAAACACTAATGTTAAACTATTGTCAGAGTAGCCTCAAGAAATATATTTTGACCATCAACATAAAGGAAACATATCAACAACTAACAAAGGACATAGACGATGCCTCGGGTCACTATTGACATTAAAATTCTATACATTACAATATAATGCCTATGAGAGAGCTCCGCGAGTTAGTACATGAAGCGTGAAGAGTATACCTCACGAAATAACCCATGTGAAGTCAATAATACAAAAAGTAATCACATCGCTCGAGGAAAATATTGACACTGCTTGAGGATAATATTGAAGATCTGCTATGCATCATAAAGCATCCCAAATATGAGGATACATAAAAATTAATCATGTTGACCATGTGATGGATCTTCTTACAAGATAGAGGGGTCTAACGACAGAATAGAATTGATGTCTGCGGACACCAGTGAAGATGATAGGAAAAAACCTCCTAATTCAGTGCTTTGGATATCTAAAAATTGAATAGCACTTATAATAATAGATATTGCAAATATTCAATTTGTCACTTTATACAAATTTTATTTTGTTGCTTTTGTTATTATTAATGTTATAATTTTATCCCAATAGAATGGCTTCAATGTTTAAGAAGATATATGACTTGACTAAAAGTTTATATTTTTGAATTCCTTGTTGTTGCTGCTCGTTAAATTTATCATAGAACAATGGCGTCAATATTTTAAGATAGAAATAAATATTACACACAAAATAATATTTATGATTTGACTAAGAGATAGTCTCAATAAATTCAAATGAAATCGTACATTAGGTTAACAACTTATATACGTAAAATAAAAAATAAAATTGAATGGATTAAATAGAATGGAATGGATGGAATAGAGACATGCACACAATGTTATCCATCAGGGAGCATGCCAAGAACATTGTCAGATTTAAAGAATGACTTTTAGGTCGACAACTTGAAATAAATAAAGTGTATCACTTATTGTCTTTATTACCTTACAATATTTTTTAAATTTCCTATTTTTGGGTTGCCCGAAGGGCAAAGCCTTGCTTAGGTGTTGGGTAGAAGATATTCTGGATTGTGCATGCCGACGTACCAATCACACGGTTTAGAAGGGCGATGATTGGCTGCCTTGGGTGCCGTTGATCGGCGTTATCTTGCATTAGCAAGCCATTGCATCACCGAGATTTGAAGCAGAGGAGCCCTTCTTGCAATCGAAACCAGAATAGAGGAGGGAACTCCGTATATCTCAAGCGAGATGTGGTTAATGTAGCCAACCAGGCCACATTAACCACTGGTTAATGTGGCCAAAAAGTGGTTAATGTGGCCAAAAAACCAGGCTTCAAACTGCGCGGCGGGGGCAAAAATTTCAATTAGCTGGTTCTTTTTGCTCCATGGGCAGTTTGATTCGATCTAAAAACCATGCCAATCGCTTTGTCTGCTCCATTTGCTGAAGAGAGGAAGAGATTTGAGGCAGAATGGAGCCAGATCGACCAAAAAACGCTCTGTTCTTCGTGGCTTCAAACTGCTTCAAATCGCGCTGTTCTTCGTGGCTGATACAGGTGGCCACATTAACCACATCTCGCTTGAGATATACGGCGTTCCAATAGAGGAGCCCTTCTAGAGGATTGGAGAAAGAGGAGGGAGTGGAGCCGAAATGAGGATTTTGGAACATATTGAAAGGAAGAACTGGATTTTTGACGGATTGAAACCTTAAGGGATTGAAACCTTAAGGGAGCAGATTGGACGAATTTGATAGATGGTTGGGCAATGGATCTCCCAAAAGTTTTTTTTCTCACAAGTGAATGTATTTGGCTCCGCCATATTGGAACTAATAATTTCAAAGCTATAACACCAAGAACCCGGGGTTACAGAGATGTATAGATGGCCACCTCCACGATCAAGATAAGGTCTCTAAGTAAATTCATCCCTAAAACAACCCATCTCAGATTTGTTGTGTATTTGCTAAAAGGCTTACACATCTAAACTCAAGCACCCATCCAGATCTTCTAGTAATCAATGCAGCACGAGGTCAATTTCAAAACAAGGAAAGTTCACTTGCTAGCTTCAATGCGACCACAAAACCAGGATTTCTCAAATGCATGTCAAGCATGTCCTTTATCACCACGATTTACTTCCAAATACGAGATGCGCCCTAACACATTTTTTTGAAAATAAAATCTAATTGGTTGGCTACATGCCTACAAAAATGTGTTTGAGATGATAAAATACATTACATTCTATTCTATTCTCACAATTCTTAAGTTAAACTGTCTTCAGTAAGGTTTTTTTGTGATCATAGTTAAAAAAAAGTTTATAGTCAAATCTCTAATGTAAGACGCATATAAGTACCCTCTAACCGAGAGGTATAATATTGACTTTCAACATTTATGAATCATCATCAAATGCCGAGGAATGGGAGGAGCAACCACTGAAACAAGACATGACCTTAAAATAAGCCATATGTTTTGCATAGTTTATATACAATCCCTCAGTACATGATGCCCCAAGCTGTGTCAAAATTCTTTTAGCACATGAGGCCAAGTCCCATGGGGTCGTACTAGGAAGTAGGATGATAGTCCAAGCCAACAAGAATTTGGTAACATAGCAAGAGGTTAAGATCATCAACCAACAAAATCTTCAGAACATAGCAAACCTTATACACAGAAGCGATACGAACCTTACACACACAAGTGACTGAGGTGCTCCTCACCACCTGACAAAGAGTTGAGACTTTTACAATAGCTTCACCTCCAAACCTGCTCAGATTAACATTTTCCTCCTAAGAAAACACTTCTTCCAGGAAAAAATGAAAAGAAAGAAAGAAAAAATGAAAAGAAAGAAAGAGAAGCAGAACTGGAGAAGAAAGAAAAAGTGGGGAGAGAAAAATGAAGATGATTATGCACAAACCTCTTATAGCTAGGCCTTGGTTCATAGGGATTTTCTCGCCTACTGTGGAGTCTCCAACAAACGTATTTATCTACTATATTTAATCAAATAAGAACATCATTATCTTTTTTCCTTGTGCCCAAAAGGACCAGTGGTATGTAAAGGGGTTTACATGACTTTTCTTTCACCTTTGTTAGGATGCGTTCATGAACGAGCTATAACGCGCAATTCTCGACAGTTCACCTATATGGCAATGCAAGTAAAAGCAAAGCATTTCACTTCAGCCTTTATCTTGGAAGGAATAGTGAATCTTAAAATTTTTTAGTAGTAACCAGTTCAGCAAGTAAAATCGAACCTCATAAATAGCTGAACCTAATAAAGACAAACTCTTCTATGGAATGCCAGCTCATGAATCTGAAGTCAAATAACAACACAAATGGGTTCGCCCTCCTAAAGTCCAGAGATGAATCTCTGGCTTGGAAATGCAAAAGCTTCACCTCAACAAGTCTGCTAGTCAAATGAGGTTTGCTGATCAAGCTTTTTGCCTGGTAAATCTTCGAATTAGGATTCATAAGCAACAAAAGTACCATCGAATATGCCCATTTTCCACAACAAACAAGAGGCCTGTACGGTTAGAGGCTCTTCTGCGTCTAAATTCTGCACCGACCACCTGGGTTGTATAGGTAGCCAGGAAAATATCTGATTTTGCAGCCCTATCAGACAGATCCAACAAAACATGTGTCGACCAGAACACTCCAACCAAACACGTCATGTTCATAAGACTGCGATTGTAAAACGACTTTTGTGTGAGAAATTCCACAGCCCATAACTTTAGGCCATCTGTAAAAGCATACCTCCAAAGCAATATTTGTCACATATGGATCATGACAAGCGAACAGATAGAAGGTCAAATGCAACAGCATTAAAAATCAGTTCAAATGTCTCTGAGATTGAGAAATCTTAAATAAGACCAAGAGGTATCATAACTGGCAAGAAGACAGCATTATCAGCAGGTAGAAAAGTTATCTGCTGCAGATTCACTGACCATACCTGTCAAGATTTGGAAAGGTATGAAGATCTAAAGAACTAGATATACAGGCTGCAAGATCATACACTGCAAAGCTCACTTATATACTTTAAACTATTATCTTGTAAGCTTGGTAATCAGAAAACCAAACAAGACGGATAAAAAGCAGCCTATGAATGTCGGACAGTGGAGAAAATTGTTTAAAAGCGTCACTTAACAATTATTCAAAGTTCAAACACAAAAAGTGTAAGCATACACTGTTCAACGTTTTCACATCATTCTAGGACGGAAAGCATAAAAGGTGAGTTATGTTTTCCAGATCCTTCCAAGTCAATGGTACAGTCGCTATGTACACAATCAAGCAAATTATTATCCTTAACAAATTAGGCAAATTTAAAGCAGGGAGCTCCACAAACAATAGAAAAGAAGGCTAACAGGCCAATTCCAAGCAAGAAAGGTAATAGATACATACTGCAAACTACAAATGAACAAGAATTTGAAATCCTTATCTGAATGAAGCATTCTTGGCAGAGAATTCTTGCAGAAAGGCATAAATCAGGTTCCAACACTGGAACGCGCGTTTTCTTTAAAACCAAGGGGCCAAGATTGATGACAGAAGAATAGAGAGCACGCACTCCCAGCTGCGAAGCAAGCAAATGGGCGAATGTGCTCTCTATCTTCTGTCAACAGTCGCACCACCCAGGCTATGTTCAGAAAGAAAAAAGAAAAGCCATGGCCGATTCAGAAGCGACGGAATACCTCATCCAATTAAAGCCACAGCCATAGCCAGAAGCTCCACACTTGAAAGAGCGAGCTCCATATCCAAGCCGCCCGAAGCGCCTCCATTTCTCGCCCCTTCTACAGTGTTATTTTGAAGAGGGGCCGATCGTGTATACGTGTATATCCGTATATCCCTGTACTACGAAGTACGTATAATTACGATTGCCGATAACGGTGGTCATTACGGCCACGTGTATGTTTACTATAAAGTACTAGCTATATGATGAAAAGAGTCATTGTGTTGTACACAACCCGTCACTAAATTTGAGGCTAAGTACTAACGTAACTCCTAACTCCCACCTTGTTTGAGGTAGACTTGATGTTCTCACTTCACGAAATAAAGTTTTTTTTTTTTTTTTTTTTTTTCATCCTTTGTTATTTGGAGTCCCAGCAGCCAACACGTTTCATCCTTTCACCGACCGCGTTACTGCTGTTGCCACAAGAAATTCCACATGAGACAAACCTCATGCTAGTCCTAACCATTGGAATGGACCCCGCACTACCATTTGCTTTGTACTCGGGAAGCACGGGATCATGCTGCTCTTTTTCGAGCCAACATTTTGCCCACTTGTTTCCTGCTAGTATAGACCAGCATTTCGAAATACCAACAACTTGCAAAAATGCAAAGGAAAATTTCAAAAAGAGGGTCATAAGGCATCCCACTTTAACTTTTCATTGATGAGTTGCCCCACTGCATTTCTCATTTCCCTTGTTTTCCCTAACAAGCTTATACAATGTGAATATCATAACCATCCCTGTTTAGGGTAGTAGTAGATAAGGCCAAAGCTGAAGGTACTCGTATCTACCTAGCATCACATCATATTTAGCAAGCATCATGTACTACATCTTTAGCTATGGTTTAGGTGTAAGTGGTTTTGGATAGGCTTGACATCTTTGTAATGGATGACAGCTTCACAACCGACAACACCAGGCAACACTACCAATCATCAACGTATAGTAGTGCATGATGACGTTTTGTTATACAGTGGTACAAGATGTCATATATCAAATGAGATACATCATCACACATTACCTTTGATATGATCTAAAAAAAAATTATTTGGAGAAGCAATGGAACTTGAATGTATGGGAAAAAAAAGAAGAAGAGGCGAGGTGGCAAGGAAGATGAGATTTGGATCTAGCAATTCTAGATTTTGCTTCCACCCATCATTCTTGGGGGAGAGGGGTTCAACTAAACGCTCCATTGTCGAAAATCAGACATGCCTCCTCCTTTCATCCCTCTCATCACCTCCTATTACTTTTTCATTAAGAGTTTCCTGAAAGAACTTAAGTTCTATTATTGGTACGGGAAGTATAAGATTGGTTACATATATTGTATCTGCTAGAGGTACGTCATATACATATACACATGTGATTTTGTAGATACCATGTCTAGATAATGTCTTCTATGCATTAGTTATTGCCTCATCTTGTTGCTTGTGTATGTGTTGTCCTTTGCTAGATTTCATGTGCACAATTAATGTATATACAATATAGATGTACGTCAAACTGTTCCTTACTTTTGACGTGTCGTCTGCGCAATTAGTGGTATTTACATAAAACATTATTTATTTCACATGGTCTCCATGCATGAGACTTTGTCAAATATAATTACGTAAGGTAAGTATAAGTGAGACAAAGAGATTGACTTTTGTAGACATTGTATATGTCTTTTACCAATTCTTGATTAAATTTCCCTTGATCTGGTGTTGTTGTGGTGCATATTCATATGAGACATCCATTAGTCGACTCAGACCATTGGATTAAAATCTAAAGTGATCCAGAGAATTGGAGGGCATGATCTGTGAAAGTACACAAACCATACATGTTGTTGTCGCACGCGGCCTTTTAGGAATAATTGGACTACGGTTTTCATTGTATGTGTAATGTATTGAAATGGTATATGCCATTGCATATAGTTCTTCATAATGGTTAGACTATAATTTCCACTACTATACATAAATACATATTTGAAGCCTCACCTATCGCCAATTGTCTCGTACTAAAGGGTACCTCTTAACTAATCTAGTGACCAGAAAAGTACCTATAAAGGCAATCAACACTGGGTACTTCGAAACAAAAGCATGTTAGGGTATCCCTTAAAAATTATTATTTAGTGACCAAATAAGCATCTAACAAGGTAACTAGCACTCGATATTGCAAAACTTATATAATATCCGCTTGTCTAGTATCATCATTACTGCAAAGGTTTTTCCCTTGAAAACCTTTCGAGGCAGGGGTATTTTAATCCTAGTAGTAATGATTGTACTAGCCCATTGTATTGGTCCCATGACCTATTGGTCTCCGTAGACGTTAAAAAATCTATTCTATTCTATTCTATTCTATTCTATTCTATTCTATTCTATTCTATTCTATTCTATTCTATTCTATTCTATTCTATTCTCCTATGAGCTGGGCTTATTCACAAAACTTATGTAATTATATTTCGTTGCATGAGAATGCACTCCATTCAACATGGAGTTTGTAAGTATCGCCTTTCTCAAGAAAGTTGGAAGCATGTTAGAGTCTCAAGGGCAATGCACAGTACCACATATGGTGGATAATATAGTATTCCAGCATGAAGCCTCAGTCAATGCCTTCCAAGAGAGTTCAACACAAGGGAGAAAGTACCATACAGTCTGCAAATGTGCAAACGTAACTCCTAACTCCCACCTTGTTTGAGGTAGACTTGATGTTCTCACTTCACGAAATAAAGTTTTTTTTTTCATCCTTTGTTATTTGGAGTCCCAGCAGCCAACACGTTTCATCCTTTCACCGACCGCGTTACGGCTGTTGCCACGAGAAATTCCACATGAGACAAACCTCATGCTAGTCCTAACCATTGGAATGGACCCCGCACTACCATTTGCTTTGTACTCGGGAAGCACGGGATCATGCCGCTCTTTTTCGAGCCAACATTTTGCCCACTTGTTTCCGGCTAGTATAGACTAGCATTTCGAAATATCGACAACTTGCAAAAATGCAAAGGAAATTTTCAAAAAGAGGGTCATAAGGCATCCCACTTGAACTTTTCATTGATGAGTTGCCCCACTGCATTTCTCATTTCCCCGGCTTTCCCTAACAAGCTTATACAATGGGAAATATCATAACCATCTCTGTTTAGGGTACTAGTAGACAAGGCCAAAGCTGAAGGTAGTCTTATCTAGCTACCATCACATCGTATTTAGCTAGCATCATGTACTACATCTTTAGCTATGGTTTAGGTGTAAGTGATTTTGGATAGGCTTGACATCTTTGTAATGGATGACAGCTGCACAACCGACAACACTAGGCAACACTACCAACCATCAACGTATAGTAGTGCATGATGACGTTTTGTTATACAGTGGTACAAGATGTCATATCAAATGAGATACTTCATCACACATTACCTTTGATATGATCCAAAAAAAAATTGTTTGGAGAAGCAATGGATCTTGAATCTAGTGGATGAGAAAAAAAGAAGAGGCGAGGTGGCAAGGAAGATGAGATTTGGATCTAGCAATTCTAGATTTTGCTTCCACCCATCATTCTTGGGGGAGAGGGGTTCAACTAAATGCTCCATTGTCGAAAATCAGACATGCCTCCTCCTTTCATCCCTCTCATCACCTCCTCTTACTTTTTCATTAAGAGTTTCCCGAGAGAACTTAAGTTCTAATATTGCTACGGGTAGTATAAGACTGGTTATATATATTGTATTGTATCTGCTAGAGGTACGTCAGATACATATACACATCTCGTTTTGTAGATACCATGTCTAGATAATGTCTTCTATGAATTAGTTATTGCCTCATCTTGTTGCTTGTGCATGTGTTGTCCTTTGCTAGATTTCATGTGCACAATTAATGTATATACAATATAGATGTACATCAAACTATTCCTTAGTTTTGACGTGTCATCTGCACAATTAGTGGTTCTTACATAAAACATTATTTATTTCACGTGGTCTCCATGCATGAGACTTTGTCAAATATAATTACATAAGATAAGTATAAGTGAGACACAGAGATTGTTTTTTAGACATTGTATATGTCTTTTACCAATTCTTGATTAAATTTCCCTTGATCCCGTGTTGTTTTGATGCATATTCATATTAGACATCTAATAGTCGACTCAGACCATTGGATTAAAATCTAGAGTGATCCAGAGAATTGGAGGGCATGATCTGTGAAAGTACACATGTTGTTGTCGCACGCAGCCTTTTAGGAATAA
The DNA here is from genome assembly GCA_021234155.1 of Isoetes taiwanensis. Classification (NCBI taxonomy): domain Eukaryota; kingdom Viridiplantae; phylum Streptophyta; class Lycopodiopsida; order Isoetales; family Isoetaceae; genus Isoetes; species Isoetes taiwanensis. Next base: position 10,168,171 of record JAJEKV010000026.1, on the reverse strand, counting down.
TTGAGCTGCGATTTTCATTGTATGTGTAATGTATTGAAATGGTATATGCCATTGCATATAGTTCTTCATAACGGTTAGATTATAATTTCCATTACTATACACAAATACATATTTGAAGCCTCACCTATCTGCCAATTGCCTCGTACTAATATGCATGCGCTAAAGGGTACCTCTTAACTAATCTAGTGACCAAAAAAGTAAGTATAAAGGCAACCAACACTGGGTACTTCGAAACAAAAGCATGTTAGGGTACCCCTTAAAAAGTATTATTTAATGATCAAATAAGCATCTAATAAGGTAACTAGCACTCAATATTGCAAAACTTATATAATATCCTCCTCCTCCTCCTCCTCCTCCTCCTCCTCCTCCTCCTCCTCCTCCTCCAACAATGAGCTGGGCTCACTCACAAAACTTATGTAATTATATTCGTTGCATGAGAATGCACTCCATTCAATATGGAGTTTGTAAGTATCGCCTTTCTCACATTCACTATCTAGCACCTTCCTCCTCCTCCTCCTAATTCGCTCTCTGATGCCTTGTTCACAATACAATGAGCTCATTCACAATGGAGTTTGCCAAAGAGTTCCTCCAATAGCAAGAATCCAACCTCCCCAGACCTCTCACGCCAATAACTGAGGGCGAACATTGTTATGTCTGATTAACATTTCTTAATGTTATACAAGTTCCATTAGGATTAGAAATTTGCACAAGAAATGGAAAGGCAAGCTCAAAAGCACAATAGGCCCAGAAGAAAAAGAAAGCTGGAAGTATGTTAGAGTCTCAAGGGCAATGCACATATGATGGATAATATGATATTCCTGCATGAAGCCTCAGTCAATGCCTTCCAAGAGAGTTCAACACAAGGGGGAAAGTACCATACAGTCCGCAAACGTGCAGGGCCATCTTCATCATGATAACACACCCTTACTCTTAGAGATGTAAAAATGCGAATTCGAGCTTTAGTTTGTTGGGGACAATGCGGCTAACTTCGCCAAAATGCAGGAAGCTACGTTCCCATTACTGCCACATACAGGCCAAACACAATTCTGAGATATAATGCATGGTGTGGTTCATATAGACACAACAATAGTCCTCACTGCCGATCATTGGTTTCAATTGCTAGCTATATTTTATTTAAATGTATTTAACAGTTCCGAACTCCATTGGGTTTAAGAGCCATGAAAAATACATGGACACGTTGCAAGGGGTCCAATAATAGGTCCAATAATACCATTCATGACCAAGCTCTTGCCCCGTAACTAATGGGGGATAATGTGGGGATGGTAGAGTGGTCAATGCAAAACTCCACGAGCACTTGTTGCAAAGTGATGACAATGTATAGATGCAAATGACATGTCATCACGAGCCTTGAACCTGTCGTCCTTACATGAGGAGATTGCATTGGATACCCTAGAAGGAAATGAAATTGTTTATTTGTTATAAGAGGATACATATATTTCTTGTAGTGTCAACATGCATAAGCTGTTGTTGCTGCTTACGAGGGAATTTATTGGGCACGTAAGCAAAACCTTCCAGTTGTATACCTTAAGCTTGATTTTGCGAAGGCTTATGATAGTGTTAGCTGTAAATTCATGCATCGATGTATGCTAAGACTGGGATTTGGGGAACAATTCACATCAGATATTATGAAGCTGCATGTCTCTGCTCAGGCGACTGTTATATTCCATGGTGAGCTGTCAGATGCCTTCTCACTCGGTCGTGGTATTCATCAGGGATGCCCTTTAACACCATTGCTTTTCACAATTGTCGCAGAGGCTTTGTCGCAGTTATTCAACATTGCAACCATAGAGAGACTTCTCCATGATCTTGCAATGGAGGATGGCACACAAGAGGTTTGTAATCAATATGCAGACGACCTAGTCGCTAATGCTGAGAAACTTGCAGCTGCCAAAGTGCTCTTAGATACTTTTTCACTGGCTTTTGGTGTCCTTGTGGGATGGCAGAAGTGTACAGCTTTATAGATATTGAATACTCCGACTCCGACGTGTGTTCATGATTATCCATAAAAATTACGTGTGCATGGGCAGACCATCAAGTTGTTGGAGATTCCAGTTGGCATCCATGTTACTATGGGAGCTACATGGGAGGAGATCATTAAGGGTTTGGAGAAGCACTTGTTCTGGTGGTCCACCGCAAAGTTATCTCTTGCGGGTCGCATTACAGTGGCCAAGTCAGTCCTTAGTAGTACCCATGTTTATATGGCATCCTTTTTGCTAGCCCTGCAGATCAAAGTACGTGAGCTCATTGTTAGTCCTGTACGTCCTGGTGCAGGACTATTCATGCACACCACAGATCAAGGCAGGAATAAGATGCCAGGTCAAGGTCAACCATCAGGTAGCAAACCCCCGCCAAAGACCATGCCCAAGACCACGACGAAGACCACGCCAAAGAAGAGACAGAGAACAGATAAATGACGCATCGACACAGTCAGCACTTAGCGTGATTCCAGGCACCTAAAGAAGGCACCGCCAGATTTCCTGAAAATCAAGCTTTGATTCAGGAGTTGGTAGAGAGATCTGCCAAACACCTATTTTGGGCCCAAGGCCGTTGTACTATATATATGAGTAGAATTAGAACTCAGTTTTTTAGATGACTCGTTTCCGAGAGCTCACGTACACTAAATGATATCAAGGAAGCATCATTATCTTCACTATTTGTTGTTCTTTCCTGTTTTTCCTTTTTCTGTTCCTTTGCAAATCCCGCGTGACACTCTGCTAGGATTCTCCTGTTTGATCCAAGGGTCCTCACTAAGGGCTGTCTTACAGGGGATCCCGAACCCAGACCCTAAACACTGTCGCCGCTGCCGTGTCTGATCTTTCTTCTTTTTTTTTTCCTTTCAGTATGTCTGCTCATGCCTTCACTCCGGAAGAATTTCTTTGCCAAACCGTGGCTCGCCTGGAGTGCCATCAGCATCGTGAAGCTATTCGCGACATGTATGACACTGATTATAATATTGAGGAAGGTCGCGTCCGCTCAAGAGCCCAGTCGGCACCGCCTACTCCTCGTGTTCATTCTCGACCAGGGTCTCCCCCTGCATGTAAACATTGCTCTCAACCCCAAACGCCCCATCATACCCCTGTTCAGCCCACTCCTCATTATTTCCAAACTCCGGAAAGCACCTACATCCATATCCCCTCCAGTCACACCCCTCTGCCTTCGCAACCTTCCTCTCCTTCTACTGGGATGGGCTACCCTCATGTGTCTTTCGGTCCTCCCCATGTCCATGAATATCAGACCTCCCCATCTTTTCAGCATGCTCTTCCAGTCTACAATCTCACTGATCTTAAGCTCAATGAAGAGGGCTCCCATGGTCCATCGCCATAGGATGCTCCTCTCTCTGGACCTCCCGGTTTTTCTGTTCCTATGCCGCCTTGTTCTCAGCCCACGGCTGTTCCATCCAGTTATGTTCCTGCTTATGCTCCCCCTGTCTATGCGCCAGTTCAGCCCCCATCTCCTATTCACAATCTAAAGCTGACATATCCTACCTTCGGCAATACTAAAGGCAAGCCTTGGATCAGAGTGCCCAAGCTCACATGGAGGAATTTGAGGCCTTGGCCATTCTCAATGGTCACAGTCAACCTCAACTCAAGTTCCACATCTTTTCTACCACGCTGCGAGGCGCCCCTCATCAATGACTTATGGCCAACAAAAGCCACTGGAAGCAGAATTGGCAAGAGATGAAATCGGCATTTCTCTCTCATTATGGCACCACCGACGATGATCAACTCCTGCTCAAACAACTCAATGATCTTCAGCAACAACCCACGGAGTCTGCGCGTGATTTCGCGGACCGCCTTCACATTCTGGTCAGCAAGCTCCAAGAGTACCCCGCGCAAAGCCAGATTCTTGTCTGGTTTTTGCAAGGCCTTCCTTCTGTCATTCGTCTCATGACTGAGTACCTGCGTCTCAAGACCCCCTCCGTCATGGTTCCTCAGAATGCGGTTCAGCCTCAACAAGCCAATCCTCAACGTACTCAGATCTGGTGCCATATCTGCAAATATCAAGGACATCTTGCCAATGAATGCAACTCCACTAATGGTCCTCCTCATTGTAAACGATGCAACATGTGCAATCATGCCACGGAGGAGTGTACTCGTTCTCATCCTACACCCTTCAGACAAAAAAATGGTTTTCCAGGTGCAAACCATGCCCCAACAGCAACAATCATACCCGCCTCAGCAATTTCAAGCTCAACAACCTCAATAGTATCCACAATCTCAGCAACCTCCGCAGTCTCGGGGTCAAGGCCCCCGTCCAGCTTTTGATCCTTCCAAGGCTCAGTGTTATCATTGTCAGGAATGGGGTCATACCACCACGGCGTGCCCTCAACTTCCTCAAGTACAAGTTCAACTTCCGGGAACCAATCAAACTGCTTCTGTCAGACTCACGGCTTATAACTCTGGGTTGCCAATGGCAAACAAGGCCCGCATCCTGTTTTGAGAAAGCCACCACGGCCAGCTCAACAACAAAGACCTCCACAAGCAGCGTCATCCTCTACTCCTCTGGATCAACAAGCTCAAGAAGAAATTTATCAGGCTCTCAATCCTCCGGTCCAGCAGTCAAATTGGGTTGGTTTGGTTTCTCGCCAGACCAGGGCCACACGCCCCTTGATTATCATCCCTCACGACACGCAACCAGCTTTTGCGGTCGACACGGTCCCTCATGAAGATGAAAAAAAGGTCCAGTTCGCGCCCGATTTGGATAAACTCATGCCTTATGTCATGCCCAAGGTGAAATAGAGTATTCTCAAACTCATGCAGGCTGCTGAAGGCCGTACGCTTGCCAATGTTCATGCCACCATGCGTGCTCAGCAGCGTCAGGAGACACCTTCATCATCTAAGAGCCCACGCTCTCAGCCGTATCCCAATATTGCTGCAGAGGTGGAGCTTCTCAAAGAGGTTTCTGCTTCTTTGCCTCAGACTCCTGCTCCTGTGGATCCTGCTGATCCATTTTCTCATGTTCCTTTGGAACTCCAAGAAGAGCTTGCAAAAATCAAGACCCCTTGACCTTGCCACCATTTTGAAACTCTGTTCTGCTCTCAAAGACCAGTTGCCCCTTCCCACTGTTTGGGTAGGAGCCGTGGCTACTTCAACTCCCACGGTGCATGCCACAGTGGGCAATCAACAAATCAATCACGTTCAAATTGATGGAGGAAGTGCTGTCAATCTCATTACTGATAAGCTCCGGAAGCAATTAGGCATTAAGCAGCTCTATCGTGCCCCCTACGACATCAAGTTGGCCAATGGCCATATCACGCACCCTCAAGGCGTCACCCCTCTTCTTCACATTAGTATTGGTGATCTCAAATTTCCCTTGGAATTTGGGGTTTGGAAAGCTGGAGAAGATCCGGGTGATTACGAAATGCTGGTTGGAAGACCCTTTCTCCACCAGGCTAAAAGTATTCACTACTGGGCCACGGATCAACTTGTTATCACTGATGGTCATCTCAATGCTACTATGAATTTGGAAACGGGCAAGTTAATTTCTGTTGAACATGCAGAACCCGCAATCTCTGATACTGACTCTGAATCCTCTTGGGCTTGGAATCCCCAGGCGGAGGCAGCCTTCCAGCAGCTGAAGATCTTGCTTACCCAGGCCCCGGTCCTTGTTCCTCCTCAATGGAACAAGCCTTTTCATGTTCATGTCGATGTCTCGGCTTTTGCCATTGGTGTTGTTCTTTCTTAGGCATATGATGAGCACACGGATAAACCAATCCGCTATGCTAGCCGCAAACTCAATCCTGCAGAACGCAATTATTCTGCCACGGAGCGTGAAGTATTGGGCTTAGTTTTCTGTGTCCAACGTTTCCGTCATTATCTCTTGGGAAGCAAGATCAAGTTCTTCGTTGATCATCAAGCTCTTCTATATTTGATCAACAAGGCCACGCCCACGGGTCGCATTGCTCGTTGGATCCTACTGCTGCAAGAGTTCGCTCCTTTTGAAATCATTCACAAGGCAGGCAAATCTCATGTGGTGCCTGATTATCTCTCACGCATCCACATAGATGATCCGTCCATGGATGTTTCTGATGTTTTTCCAGATGTCCAACTGTTCTTAGTCACGGTCACGCCTCATTGGTTTCACAACTATCAACAATATCTTCTCTCTGGCGCCCTTCCATCAGAGGATCCTACGCTCTTTGCAGAAAAGCTTCACTCACGTCGTCGTCAGTTTCTCCATGAGGTCCGTGACTATACCATGGTTGCGGGCCATCTGTACAAACGCGGCAAAGACATGGTCCTCCGTCGATGTGTTCTCCCTCACGAAGTGCCCGATATCGTTCGACAAGCCCACGAAGGGCTTGGTGGTGGTCATTTCAGTGGTGACACCACGGCACGCAAAATTCTTCTGGCAGGCTATTTCTGGCCCATGCTCTTCAAGGATGCCCACGCTCATGCCCGCACGTGTGATGTCTGTCAGCGTGTGGGTCGGCCCACGACCCGTGACACTCTACCTTTGACCCCGGTCTCCACTCCGCTACCCTTCAGCAAATGGGGAATGGACTTTATGGGACCCATGGATCCTGCTGCGCGGCACACCCGTGCCTGCTATATTTTGGTTATCACAGATTATGCTATAAAATGGGCGGAGGCCTGTGCACTCCCGGACAACACTGCTGCCAGTACGGCCAAAGTACTTTACACGCATATCATCATGCTTTTCGGTTGTCCCACGGAACTCGTTAGTGATCGCGGAGTTCATTTCGTCAATCACACCATCAAAGAGCTGACGAATTATTTGCATATACATCACCGAAAAAGCACACCTTACTATCCTCAAGGGAGTGGTCTAGCCGAAAGCACTAACAAGACTCTCATTACTATTCTGAAGAAAATCTGTGATGCTTCTCGCACGGATTGGCAAGAAAAAATACCTACTGTTCTCTGAGTTTACAACACAAGTTTCAAAATTGCTCCTCCTTTCAAGCTGGTATATGGCCAAGAGGCTCTCATGCTCTTTGAATATGTCCTTCCGACTCTTCGTTTCCAACTGGCCACAACACATTATCCATCTGTAGCACTTCAAGAACGAGTTTATCAGCTCGAACAGTTGGATGAACTCCGGAGAGATGCTTATCTTCGCGTTCTTTCTGGGCACCAACTGAGGAAATCCTGGCATGATAAACACTTTAAAGCCAAGAAATTTAAAGAAGGTGATTTAGTTCTGCTTTATGACTCCAGAAACAAAAAATTTTCGGGCAAGTTAAAATTTCGGTGGCTTGGTCCGTATCAAATTCTTCAAGTGGTGCAACCTAGCGTTTTCAAATTGGCTGAGTTAGATGGCACACCATTACCTACTCTGGTTAATGGCTTTCGCCTCAAACAGTTTCATACAGATGACACGACAATTCATTCAGAAGATCACAAACACATTCAGACTCTGAACAAAGTGAGTACAAACAGAAAACTCAAAAAGAAAAAAAAAATTAATCACAACTATTGAAGATCCATACAGTCTACATGAACAATATTACAACTTCCTGGACCATCAAGCATCATTTGATCTGAAGTATTTCAAAATACATCTGTCTAGAATGTTTCGCCATTTTGGTTGCTCGAAAACAAGTCTAATATCACAACCTTAATAATATAGACATATCATTTTGATCATCGTAGAAAGCTTAAATTTTGATCATTCTAAGAGACATGCTAATTTACAACAGACTAGCAAAGACGATTATTTCCTTATGGATATGGCCTACAAATGACTTTAGGGTTTCTTCTGAGGAAGCAAATGTTATTTCCTCTTGCAACTAGAAGAAGAGGTGGAAATGAAGATCTGCGGCATCAGGGTTAGCTCATCCAAAGGAAACACACATACACCTTCTGACTGCAAGATGGATGCCTAAACTTAAGTTCAGATGAATTTCCAAGTGTAATCTTGACACTAGAAAAGTGCCCAACATTGTTGGGCTTTTCGTTGGGCATAAGCTCAAAAACTTGATAAATTAGAAATATATTTATTTGATATTTTTATAAACACAACCGATGGATCAATATAAGACTTAAGGCCTTCACTAAGCTCAGATCCATGTCCAAGCAATGGATGAGTTTGAGTTGCAATAACTTCTCCAAGCATATTGATTTCTTTTCGTTTCATATTTTTAAAATAAAAGATGAGAATTTGTCCAAGGTATAAATTGAGGAATGCAAGTGTAATTGCATTTGAACCTCCATTAACGCTCAATATTGCTCTGCAATAGGCTAAATAAATGGACACTAACATCCTAGTATAATAATCTGGACTTTGTGATTTTTCATAACCGAATTACACAACATAATACCCAACTAAGCTGGCTTTGTTTTGTCCCTCCTGGACCAGAGATGGAAGGCACAGATAATATGGCCCAAATCCACCTGTTCTAGTGCAAGCTCTAATAAGAAGTGCAACAGCCAGGATGATTAAAGAGCGACATCTTTTGAGCTTGGGAATTTGAGAATGCTTCCATGTCGTTGTAGATCCTTATAACCTGTAAAACTCAAAGAAGTTGGAGCAACATAAATCAACAACAGACATGATGTCTCTAGTTAGTGCGCCTCCAAGTCGACTGTTAAGGAGTGATGTGTTATTTCCAAAATTGACATTGTCCTTAAATGTTTAACCCAAATAAGGACTATCTATTTGTCTTCTCATTGATATAGATGCGAGCTTGAAGAATGTGGTAATCATTCTTTTCAGTTTCTTATGATTACTGAAGAGGCATATCAGCTTGATGATGAAGACTATGAGCTTCTCTGAGAATCAGAGCTTACATACCATCGACCTCCAAGATCTGTAGGCGTCTTTTGTGTTTATCTTAACCCTTTTCCAATTCAAATAAGAGTCCATCTCTGATTTAGGTTGGAGACAAATCCAAGAGGTTGAAAAGAGCTAGTGCAGATATCCCAGGGACTCATGCTGCTAAACAGTATAAGCAAAGGCCAGAAACTACAGAAGACTGTCTAATTTACCATTTTTGGAGATGATGAAGGTAAAGGTCATTTAGCAATGCAAGAAGATATGTTATTGTGGAAATAAAATTCTGACGCTGTGTCTTTAGAACAGGAGATTCTCCTATAGAGAATGAACAAAAGAAAATCGAAGATGAGGTGAATTGGAAGAGGCTGATGACTTGGCAGACTTTATCGTTGAAGTAGACGAAACACTAGATGAGGATGGCCATTAGCCTAGGTAATTGTATATTATATAAATAAATTTTTTGTTTCAGACAACAAGACAATGCAGTTGCATACTTTTGTTCATTTTGAAAGAAGGCAAAGGAAAACAAGAAACAAGACTCCAAAAGCCATTTTTGGAACATCAGTAGCTGCACTGCAAGAAGCCCATGATATCTTATGTAGTGGTCTTATAACAAGAAGTCATTACTTGTAAACGAAGATCATCATCCTTTGCGAATGAAATTGCTTGAAAAAGCCTTTGAGCCTAGCATACTTGAGGAAAAATAGTTGACTGAATATGATGATCACGTTCGAGATAAGGATATGCCAGAACGATTTCAGGTTGTCATTCTCAAATTTTCAAGTTCTACTTTATAAGTCTCTGGAACCTTCTAGTCATGAAGGTGCGTCTAATGCAGATATGCTGAAGTGGTTACCTATCCAGAGTATAGTCTCGCTTGAATATGTAGCATAATAACAGGGGGTTTTCTTTGTGTTTTTGTACGCTTTTCACTAAGGTTTTCCTAAGGTTTTCCTATGATTTCGTGATGTATTCAAATGGATGTACTAATGCGTACATCTAGAGTGCACCATTTCTGAGCCATTGATTTTAGCCCTTTTTTTTAATGGTCAACAACCAATGGCTCACAACAAAAGCCCCTTTTTTGTGCGTGTGGTGCATAATGGACACATGAAGGGCCATTGATTTTAGCCTTTTTTTCCAATGCTCAACAACCAATGGCTCACAACAAAAGCCCTCTTTTTGTGTGTGTGGTGCATAATGGGCACATGAAGGGCTTGAAGGGAGCATGTAGCGCAGTTTCCCCACCGGCAACACATTTCTTATCATAACTTTTGATCCAGAGCTCTGTTTGAGATGATTTTTATTGCGTTGGAAAGCTCTCTCCGAGATCGTTTTGATAGTGTATGATGTTTGGTTAAGTTATCTATGCTAAAACAGTAATTTTTCGGCCGGGTTTGGTAGGCTTTCACATCCTACCAGCTGATTAATACATGATTGCGCTATTGGATATTGTTTTATGGCTCATTCTGAATGAAGCTTGCAAAAAATTACCATGCATTTTTAGATTTTGAGGCAGTTATTAAGCAAATTCCAAGGCTTCTAGATCATTGTGCTAATAAGCAGAAAAGTTTCCCACTTTGGTTTCTCACCACAAGAATCCATGGAGGCCAAAGGCTGCTGTTAAATTCCAGTTGAAAAATGTTTGTGTATGGGTGTTGCAAACTTTATGACTTTCAGAATAATGGGATCAATCTGCTCTATCTTTATGGTAACTTTCACTTATGTTCTATTTGTTTTATTGTGATCAAATTCAAAAGCTACAGGTGATGAAAGCCTCAAATGAATTCTAGTTTTTTTCTGATTTGAATTCTAAAATTTTTTCACACACCGGGAGGGGTGGCGTCCTAAGGCCCCGAAGGGGCCAAATTTTTTTTTTTGCAACACAAACCATTAACATCCAACATATAAAAATTAAATCCCCCAACACATAACAACCAACACATAACAACGATTGACATTAACAACCAACACATAACTACCATTGACATTAATTAACACAACCATTGGGTCCAGCATATTTAAATTAAAATCCCCCTTAAACCCCCTTTGGTTTGGGTGCATATTCACACGGGGGGGTGACGTAGGGCAGCGAGAGCCCTCATAATTGTATTTTGCAAGTACAAAATCAACACCATATAGTATTCCGCTTGAAATCTTATAGTATTTTGCGAATCTTGTTATACAGTATAGCAAATTTTGTACTTGCATACCCCACAAATGAGGAACTTTATGTACGGTGTAGATTAAGAAATAAGGGGTGAATATGCCTATGCTCTCGTTGCCCGGAGTCACCACCCGTGTGAATATGCACCCAAACCAAAGGGGTTTAATTTAAATGTGTTGGACCCAATGGTTGTGTTAATTAATGTCAATGGTAGTTATGTGTTGGTTGTTAATGTCAATGGTAGTTATGTGTTGGTTGTTAATGTCAATGGTTGTTATGTGTTGGTTGTTATGTGTTGGGGGGTTTAATTTTTATATGTTGGATGTTAATGGTTTGTGTTAATGGTTGTGTGAAATGTCAGCTTGATGTTTGGAATGTCTGGAATATCTTTGTCTAGATAGAACTTTGTTTCTGTTTTACCCTTTCCTGTTTATCAACTACTAATGGACTTTTTTTTTCCTTTCCTTGGTTGCTAGCAGAGGCAGTGTGTTATGTGCAAGGGCATGAACTTGCAATTAAGGAGGCAGAATGGATATATAACAAAGTCCACAAAGAACACAATGTTCATGCTGAAGGAAGTGATAGGACGGAGTTATTGAAGCAACTAGTAAATGTTTTACAGCTAGCACATGATACAAAACTTGAGGTATTTGATCTTTAAACTTCATGTATATAAAGACTTGTCCAATGATGAACCAAATATTTGGTGTCCAATTTTTAGATACCATTTATTGGAATGTATAGAAAGGAGTTATGTCTGGCCCTTATACATAACCCTACAAATACGGTAGAATTAGATGCTGAAGAATAGAAGATTAAATGCTACAGGGTATTGCTTTATTATTCTTTCTAGTATGTGCAGGTCTATTTTCATAGGTTAGTGACGTGGTATAGTTCACTTATTCAGGGTCTATGGAAAATTCATCATTGGAATAAACGTTGGAAAGCCCTGCAAAAGTCGGGGGCAGCGCAAATGGAGCCCGATACAGCAGTCAAGAAGGCGAGGACACCTGCTAAGGCTATTCACCGTAAAGCTGCCACTAAACTTATATTCGGTGGAATGAAGAGAACATCAAGGTCGCCCGATGCGAGTGCAGAAGAGGACCAGCCGTCTGAAGAGGAACCCCCTAAGCGCATGGGAAAAGATTTAGGTGGTCCGTCGAAGAGGCGCAAGCGGGACGTGTTATCACAGAGCCCAAAAACTTCGGAGAGGGAGTCCTTGTCTTCTTCTTCATCTGAAGAACCGGAGAGTAGCCGGCAGATCGTGAAGTTCACTCCATCTGGTGGCGGCCACTTTCGGAGAGCGTATATGAGTTGTCACAAAGCGCCATAGCAAGCATCAAGCACGCGGGAGAGAATCTACCCTCCGGGGGTGGGCTTGAGATTCAAGTCGATGTGTTCAAGATGCATAAAGCCCCGCAAATATGACTTGTAGGGTCATAAGTCCGAGCACTTGGACACTCTCTACGAATCGCTTATCAGCCATCGATGCACCCTCCTCGTGCTGATGTCGTGCCATTCGATCCACGCATGCAGGCAGCAATCAAGTGGAAGAAGTCGAGGATCCGCAAAATGCGAGAATCTTGGATTGTTAATGGCAACCATACGACCCGCGGTTGCTCAACCGCTTGTCACACAAGCTTTGGCATGGCCTCTGAAAGGAAGCACTTGGCGAACTGATATTCTTTTTCTATGCCAAAAGGAAATGCCGAAGTCCCGGCGGGGAAATCTCACAAAGAATCGAAAGTACGCGTTAGGTGTAAGCCAGAGAATAATGACATAACAAAGAAGACTATACACGAGGAAGTATTTTTTGAAGAAATTCAGCGAAATAACCCGATTGGGCATTCTACGGGAAGCCTAAGAAGGGCAAACGCGGGCACTCCGTCGGTGGAGCGTATTCTGTAAGTGCACTACCACCATTACTAGTTCCTGCTATCCACAAGTTCGAAATTGGGCGCCCGCCCAATTTCAGCCTGTTGGCACTCTTTTCAAATTGGGGCCCAATTTCCCGGAACGGAGCAATTTGCAAAAATAGGGCGCCGCCCAATTTCGAAACGTTCAGGAAATTGGGCGCCAGCTTCATTCACACGAGTGTCGGATGATCTGAAATTGGTAGCCCCAATTTAAGCGTCGCCTAGTGCAAGCAAATTAAGATGATGTGTATCGCCTTATCCGGTGCCTTCTTTGTCATGCGGGATTGGAAAGTCAGAAGGCCAAGCAAGCGATTAAGAAGTCAACTATGCGTGACTACGACTACTTTGTATATCTTGATGACGAGTCGTGGAATATGTGCACCGAAGTTGCCCAGTTATTCTACGAAGACCGGTTGAAGGACGAGAAGGGAGAAAAAATTGAGGTGAAGGATAGGCTTAGACTTTTCACCAATAATTCCTGTCGCCCATTAAAGTCCATGCATCCTCTAGATCTGCAAAGGCTGCTGAAGGAGATCAAGGATGGCATCACATTCCTGAAGGGAAGCAAGGATTATACTGGGAGACGCACTATGAAAGTCGAGCGAGGGAGAGCTGAAGAAGATTGGAACAATGGAGCGGGGCCCTGTCGATACATGAAGGAAGTGAAGAAACTTCCTTTTCAAGACATGGCTGCCTTGAGGCAAGCTCACCCCATATTCCGGAGAATCGATGCTTATGTTCGCAAGTAGCATCGGGATGGGCGTAAGAAGGGCGCAAAGAGATGGAGAAGGAAAGCTTTCCGGAGTCCCTCTACAGCAAAGTAGACGAATATCTTCTAGGGCCAGTTGAGGAGGGTGGCAAACCTTTCAAGTGTTTCCACGTTAGTCCGCGAGGTTTGTGCGTGGACGTGGTAAACACTTCGGCCCGCTTCATTGGATCGACTTCGATATCTGAAGAAATGGCCAAAGGAAGATTATGAAAAATTCCTTGACCAGCTAAGCACGATGATCGGACCAGGCTTTTATTGGGTAGCTATATTTATTACCCTGCACCGCCTCAATGAGTGCCTATCCGCCATGAAGACAATAGACGGTGGCGGCCGGTGTTTGGGTTGGTTCCTACCGACCCCCCCGCCGAAGCTGCGACTACCTCTAGAGTTCGAGAGTTGCAATGTCTTGTCCTGCTAATGTATGTTGCGAGAGATGCGGCGGCTCATATCGAGACAGAAATAAATATTTGCTTCGCCAATTCCGACCATCAAAGCAATATGCTAAGTTTCCCAAGCATTTACGAGAAAAACAGGGGACATCGAAAAGAATTTGCCCGATCCGAGTGTGCGGCGGTATGCATTTTAAATTGGCGCCGCCCAATTTGCTTGTTGACTATCAATGTTTCTAACATTTGTTTTCCGTGCGGCTTATTGGGCATATCGACCTTTGTCGCGACAAAGGGTGCGGCCCAGTGGGGAGAATCTTGGTGCAAAATCGGTTGGAAAGTAGGGCGTGCACCTATCTAGTACGAGAGTTGATCTTTGGAAGGTTGCCTTTTTCTCGACTTCTTTTCGGTGGTGCTTTTAGCCGAAGCGGCGGTGTCGCGAGGGCTATAAAACATTGTCTTTTGAGACAGGGCGAAAGCTGGAAATTAAGCTTGTACGGATATTCGAGCAACTTCGATGTCATGTTAGGCGAGAAAAAATCAAGAGCTCGGGCACTACAGAAGATAAAAGAGGGAAAGAAGAAGGCCTCTACTTCCAAAAATGCTCCTCAGCCTCAGCTTCCTGCCCCTGAGACACCTTGTCCGTTCTCGTCTACAACCATAAACGAAGTGCAATCAATTCTGAGACAGGACAAGAGCGCTGATTCAAGTAGAGCTCAAAAGGGCGTGACCCTAGGCTCTCGTGGATTTGGAACTATTTAGGAGAAGAAAAACAACATCAACGCCTTTGGCGGCGGGGGCGGGGACTGGTGAATACTCAGGACATGATTGAGGCGACCTCAAAGTTCGAGGAAGAGGTTGCTAGGGAGCCTGACTCTGTCGTTGTCATGGAAACACAGGAAGGGGACAATCAGGATGGAGAGGATGTGGTCCCCAACACGATGAGCAGTCAAGATGTAGAGGAAGAGGTGGCGAACACGTAAGACAATCAAGGTGCACATGATGAGAATGAGGAACGGGGCCCAAGATTTTATGCAAAGAATGGAATTGATCAAAGAGGCAAAGACAACAACCTCAAAATGACAAAGATGGAGAACCCGATAGGGATCATTCTAAGATGTGCCTCAGCATCGAATGAGCGACTTATGATTTGAGAATACGTGAAATATGTTAATAACAATTGTTCATACTTCTTTTTCAGAAATGATAACGTTGCACTCATTTCCTTGTCTTAAATTTCTCTAGTTTACTTTGCTAACCAAATTAGGCGCCCGTCGAATTTGGTTAACCCTTTTATAACTATAGCCTTTTATTAAATTTATTTGACTTCGCTATCCTCCGCAGTAAATTGGGCGGGCGCCCAATTTACTGGCAGAGTAAGCGCCATCAAACATGAAGTGAAGTGGAGCTGCAGAAAAAGAGCAGACCCTCAGGAATTACTCAGGTACGTTACATTATATAATATTGACTATGCTTATTACATCCTTACAACATTATTATATCCTTGTCAGGTACATTAACATATCCGAGTGTACAAAGAGTCACTCGTCGTCAACGCCTGCCAAGGCGATGCCATTCAACTCAAAGATCTGGCGATCGGGGAAAGCCAATACGGTGGACCACAACACGGTGAGCTTCACCGCAATTACTCATGCAGTCCATCCGCTTTGGACTGGAGCCATGGATCAAGACTAACACCGGTCATATAGCACGGCAAATATCGTTGTAACTCAAGTAGCACTTGAAGGATCGGATGTTCTCCTGGACGATCCGGCAAGGAAGCCATGAGAGATGAATGCGGTGGGAGCTGCTTTTATAGTCGTGAGAAATTATTGATGTCAATTATTGGCGTACATACTAAGCATAACAATGTAACCGTATAAGGTACACTGCGACCCCTTGAAATTGGCGGCCGCCCAATTTAAGCGCATCATTCGATATGAGCATTCAAGGGCAAAGTGGGCGGCCCAATTTCCGCGGGACATGTTGGACAAGTTGCACATATAGAAGACAAGTTGTACTAATACTTTATCTCATAGATGATTACTGATCGATTCTGACAAGATGATGACAAGCGTTCATTTAGGGGACTCTTCGAGTCATTTTCACCAGAGCACCCGGCGATCTTCTCTATCATGTACATTTGATGCTCTCTATTCCATATCGGATGGATGATAACGTCGAAGGGATCGGGATAATGGCGAGGATTTAGAGCGACCGTGGTCATCCAGTCTTCCATGGGTATCTCTCGCCATGCCTTTGCTTGAAGTTTTCGTGATTCATCTTGCGGTTGATGGAATCACGTTCGGGACCGAGAATGAGACCACATGGCTAGGCGAAGGCCAAATTTGATGGTCAAAATTGGTTTGAGATATATTTATACCCACAATCATTATTGAAGGTATTATGCATAAAGATTATTGGATGTACACCGTATATACAACCAATAATCTTTGCTCTGATAGTCATCAATAATTCCTTGGCTATAAATATAGGCGCATTCGACCGACCTGACACATTCATTTGCCATGTCTCGCCATCTTCACGGCCCCATGTTGACACCCTTACTTGCCTTATGACCTATGACGATCTTTATGCTCTGAAGTTGAAAGGGATCTCTCTCGATCCCCAGGTCGTATGGTATAGCTCTTTGGTCGAAAGAAAGACTCCCCGTAGTATCATGTTACTATCCATATTGTGTGGGTTCCGGGCCTTGAGGCTTTTGAGATTAATAGAATCACCAATAATTACAATCTATGACTCATGTATTTCATAACTTTATATGATATGATGATGTAACCGTGTTTGTGCATGATTACATTTGTTATGTTTGATTTGTTATCTTGGTTCGATCTACGTTTCGTTTTCCTTTTGCACGCAAGAAGGAAAGTGGGCGGCCCAAATTTTCCTGAAAGTGGAAGCCTTCATGAAACTACCTTCAGGCCATCCCGAAGGGCAAAGTCGTGTGGCCGCCCGGTTTACGGAGGAGACTATTCCCAAAAAGAAAATGGTGGGCCCAATTTCCTCTGGAAGGAAAGTGGGCGGCGCCCAATTTCTCGGGAGGCCTCCATGAAATAAGATATTACTATTCGAAATTGCACGTCATTGGGATGTTCTCAATGTAGACAAAAACATTCTATTCACATAGGAATGGAGTACATGGATGGATTACGTAGATAATAATATCAACTAAACAACATGCGTCGAAAGCATTGGTTGAACAGAAAAGACAATAGATAATAATAGATAATATTAAACATGGACGTTTTGATCAATATCCAGTTCCCACCGCAATTAGATCCCCGGTTGGAACTCGATATGTCTTGTCGGCGTCTGAGATCCGGCCAGTCATCCAATTCTGCCATCGGATAGGGAGTGCTGAGGATGAGTTTCGTTATCAAAGCCACACGCTGCCTCTTTTCCTTCTTGTAAAGCTTCTTAAACAACGACCGGAAAGTGTTGTGCAGCCAAACATCCTCCATTTTCAAGAACCTCTTGAGCTTACGCCTGTAAATATGGCGTTTCAAAGGAAATCAAGCAGACCTTCCAGCTCTACCACCTAAGGTTATCCAGGCTCATCGCCATCCTTCATCAACTCTCCACGACGAATGAGCTTCCCGAGTTGGCTTCTCATTTCTTACGTTGCCATTTTGGTTTATCTCGTTCGCACCTCAACTTTGGGCGATTCGCATGAGCTAATATTGGCTCGGCGATATGGCACCGCATTTAAGCTCATTGTGAATCCATAGTCTGCTTTGGTTCTAACCATTACGACCGCACGAATATGAATCTACACTATGCAGATTTGCGAATGCCGGCTGCTGTGGCGAGACCACGTCTACAGAAGGCGATTGGGCGAGACACAAACTCGGTTGGCACTTTTTGGGCTTTATAGATACAAGGCCTGCCATCCCACCTACCTGCACACATTTCGAAAATTTGCATCATTCTACTAAATAAAACCCTTATTTTCTAAAAAATCGGGTACATTTGGGAGTCATATGGACTCAGCCAAAGTCCACAATTAATGAAATTATGCTTAAGAAATATTTGCAGAGCTAGATCTTATTGAACCAGTTAATATGGAAGATGCAATTAAGAAAGCAAGAGCTGCAGAACAGAAATTAAATCCCAAGACCCGCAAACTAGTTATTTGGGAAGGAGCGCCTTCTCGAAAGTCTTTATGAATGTAAGCACACTAGTGAGAAGCACGGTTGGGGTACGTCAAGGATGTCCGCTATCTCCAACTCTATTTGGCATATTCATAGATGAATTAGAAGAATGGCTGAAAGATCAATCATTGTCGGGCATGCAAATAGGTACGTATCTTATCTAGCTTTTATTATATGCGGATGATGTAGTGCTGTTAGCGAATAAAAAACAAGTATTATAGTAGCATTTGCATGGGCTAGAACAGTTTTGTATTGCAAAAGGGATGAAGGTGAATGTGGCTAAATAAAAAATCATGGTATTTGGAACTAGGGAGAGACCGGATTTTTTATACCAGGGCCAAGCACTAGAAATAGTGGATTGCTACAAATATCTAGGCATTGAGTTTTCTTCAAATTATGGTTGGAATGAATGTATAAAAAGAAGAGTCACAGGAGGTAAATCAGCTTTGTACAACATGCTGTCGAAGTGTAACAAAGCATCTTTAGTTGATTGGGGGCTGAAAAAAACACTTTTCAAAACTCTGGTACAAACGGTGTTGTTGTATGGTACACCGGTATGGGGGCCATGATGCTCAAATAGGCTATGGAGCCAAATAGAATCCATGCAGAAAATGTTTTTGCGAGAAGAGCTTGGGATCAAAGCTCAAACTCCTTATGCAAT
The DNA here is from genome assembly GCA_021234155.1 of Isoetes taiwanensis. Classification (NCBI taxonomy): domain Eukaryota; kingdom Viridiplantae; phylum Streptophyta; class Lycopodiopsida; order Isoetales; family Isoetaceae; genus Isoetes; species Isoetes taiwanensis. Next base: position 10,149,340 of record JAJEKV010000026.1, on the reverse strand, counting down.
AATGCTTACAGAAGTTGTGATGCTACCCCTAGAGCTTGAAGCACTATATCAATCTATAAATTTTGTGAATAGGCTCAAAGAATAGAGCTCAAATTGAATCTCTTATCAAGCTATGGCAAATTCAGAGCAAGGATGGCTAAGAGACTTCTGGAACTGGGTGAATAAGTGGGGACTGTCAGAAGCAAATTGGCCTAGTGACAAAAAGGAGGCTAGAACCTTACTGGAAAGGCTTGCAATAGATTGTTTATGGGCAGCCCCAGGTAGTAAAATGGTTCATTACAGAGGAAAAGTAAATATCATGACAGATTATAAAAGTCAAGCTTATCTATGCTCGGATATTCCAAAAGCATATAAGCAAATTATAGCCAGATATAGAACCAGCTCTCATCGATTAGAAATTGAAGTAGGCAGATGGTTCAAAGTTCCATTGGAAGATAGAGACTCATACTTTTTTACATTGTTCAGGAGATGTAGAAGATGAGTTCGACATACACATAGACGACGTTTCTACATTGTTAAATTTGGAACCATATTTTCTAGGAGAGTATATGAGCAAGGTGGATACACACCGAACATTCTTGTTTAAGTTGTAAATATTTGTGCTCCATGGCCTCTCAAGGTCCTGAGTGAGCATTAGATAAATTAAAAAAAAATAAATAAATTAAAATTGCAATTGCTTTATCTATAAAAATATCTAAAGATTGATATACATAGTATTCTTAAATTCTTTAGTAACGATTATTATAAAGATATCAAATCCTTTGACTGACTTGAGGCCATCTCTAACCGAAATGGGATGAAAGACCTCTAAAGGAACTGAGGCCATTTCTAACTAAATTGGAATGAAAAGTCAATGACCTCTAAATGAACTGAGGCTATAGGACTAATCATCCTTAAGCGAAATAGGATGAGCAATTCTTCCTCGAGATTAACGCAGATGTTTAATCACGAGAAGGGAAGGATTGTTATGGCTTAATGCCGGCTTGGGGGGCAGTCAGGCTCAGCACAATTAGATCTAGCTTACTCTATATATCTAGAAAATAACTTAATGTATTCTTTTTCGTATGTTTATAGGTTTTGTTTCTAGGATTGTATATGAGCCATTGATCTTCAGCATATCCCGGGCATCATACTAAATCCCGGGCATCATACTGGTCAACAAAAGAAGCTCTGAGGAATCCAACCTCCGGGCCATGCGGCTACTACCAGGAGCTTGTCAACAACCTAAACTCTGCAACACAACTGAATAGCCAGATAAGAATCATTGCATTTCCACAGAACATTCTCCCGCCACTGCAAAGCTTCACTCTCAACTCCAAGAAGATCACACAGATCATGCCCATAACAATATTTCCTCCCCGCCAAAGCCCGGCACACAAATTCTTCCTTCACAACTACTGGAATGCCAGAAACGGAAATCTTCGGTTGGAAATGAGAGCGAGGTCGAAGGCGGGCATAGCCATGGAGAATCCGGTAGAGCTTCGGCATACAAGACCTCGCTGTCTGCCAAGGCAGCACCATCACGTGACGTCCCCGCAATTCCATTTCTAGACATTGAAGGTGCCATGAGAAATTTGCCCAATTTGCTTCTGCGACATCTAAACGGCATTAACTCTTCAAATGCCTCAAAATATACGCTTTCCAATATTATACACCACTGAAATCTTACCCCAGACCATCGCTAAAAGCACCTCTCAAAATACCAAACTCAAATCGTGGAAGTTCATGGGATAACTAATTTAAGAGCTAAGCTATTGGAAACATTAAGCTTTTAAATTATAATGGCTGATAACGGGTCATCGACCTGTTTAGAAAAAATTGTATCAGACCAATGGCCACCAGATCTGCTTGAAAAAGGGTCGATCTGACCTAGCAAATGGTTGATTCCCATGTAAACATAGCTGAATCCTCATTATCTATTCCTATCAACCTTTTTCTAAGCTATTCTCAGCCAAAAGGGAAGATTAAAGAAAAGGCTGATGGTTTCCCTTATAAATAACCGCAGTTCCTACCATACGGAAGAGTCTTTGGTCTGATCCATCCTGAAGCGCTGCGCCATTGTTTACTGTTGTTCTTAGTTGGAATTGAGTCAAAGGTTAAGACTTTAACTGTGTTGAAAAATATAAGCATGACAGTGGCACGTGGACTGTGGAAGTTCTGGAAAAGGGAGAAAATGTCATTGGGGTAATTAATGTGTATGCATCTACTGACCCAGCAGAAAGAGAAGCCCAGTGGATGCAAATAGATACATGGATCCAAAATCATCAAATTAAAAATTGGCTCATGGCTGGAGATTTCAATAACACACCTGTGTGGGATCAGAAGCTGGGGAAACAAATGAATATGTCCAGAGGGGAGAGAATTGCATGGGATAGGCTGATGGCTAACTTCATTTATATTCCCCCATCTTCCTCACAACAATACTCTTGGAGCAATAAAAGGGAAGGAGATCAAAGAACTTACTGTCTACTAGACAGATTTTACCTGTGTAATTATGATCTGAAGGATTGGGATAATCTTACTATCTCAAGTGATATTGGGAATTCCATTTCAGACTACTATCCTCAGTTTTTGGGAGATATGACACCTCCTCAGAAAGGAGGTATAAAAACTTCCTTCAAATTCAACACAGGAATGTTACAAAATAAGCAATTTTGTGAGGAATTCAAAAATTTTTATCAACAGATGCCTAAGGTGCCCCTCTCGGAATCCATGAAGCATTTTGTACAGAAATTGAGGGACATCAAATCATGGATTAAAGAATGGGGAAAGGAGTGGAATCAGAAGAAGAAAAAGGAGAAACAAGAAGTGTATGAAGCTATGAAGGAGATCAGAGGATTTCTGTTTAAAGATAAAGATAATAAGAGCTGGCAGGAAAAGGAGGCAGAATTGGAAATCAAGGTTAAAAAAATAGAAGAAACAGAGGCAAAAAGTTTAGCCATAAGAAGCAAATGCAAATATATCAATCAAATGGATGATGCTGGTTCATCCTTTTTCTTCAGGACTGCTAAGAGCAGAACTATCAACAATGGTATTGTACTAGTAAAGGATGGGAGGGGGAATACCTTAGCCTCCCAAGATGTGAGACAAGACTACTTCCACAAGGAATACCAAAAACTGTTCAGCAAGTATGAAGTTGATACAAAAGACATGGAGGATTTCTTTAATCAAATTCCCAAGGGTCCAGAAATCAAAGATGAGGCCTTACTGAAAACACCCGAGGAAAGGGAGATCAAGGAAATTCTACAATCCATGGCACATGGTAAGAGTCCTGGCCCTGATGGGATTCAACCTGAATTTTATTTAGGTTTTTGGGAACTTTTGAAAGACGACCTTATAACTTTCATTCAGGGAGCATGGCAAGCAAGATATTTGCATCCAGCAATAAATGCAGGGCTTATTACCCTTATACCAAAAGTTAGCAGCATGGAAAAAATTAGTGGCTATATATAGCCAAATGGCGATTTTTTAGGGGGTCTAGGCAATTTTTGCGGCGAATTTTATGAAGAGAGATTTCTTTTAAAAAAATAAAAAATAGCCATAGTTAAAACAAGTACTCTATTATTTTTTTAGGATTAGCCAAACTATTTTCCCCCCTTTTCCTTAAAGGAAAAAGGATTAGCCTTTCTTTATATTATAATATTAAATCATTAATAGCCAAACAAAAATAATCTTATTATAGACTTTTACACATCCCCACCTACCATCATCAGTGATAGTAGTTTTTCAAATATGAATTTCTATTATATATACCACATATGCATCTTTAAAAAGGAACTGTAAGAGATGGCCAATATCCCTTTAGATACCAGAGTTGGTTGCATAACATCTTCCTTTAAGGGTTAGATATAAGTGCAATTTGATCACCATATCTACAAGGTGTCGTTGCATTAAATGTAGTTCAGACTATAGATGTTATAAGCTATGTTTTGAGCTTCTGTTAAAAGTTTTTCAATATTATTATATGTTCCTTGATTGTTGATTATTATTTGTAATCTTAGTACAATTATCTAAAGTTACAGAATTTAATTTACATTTTTTGCTTTTTCCAGTTAAAAAAAATAGGCAAGTGAAATTTTATAGTACATAATTCAAAAGTTTCGCCAAGTCCAAATATATATAAATGTAATAATAATAATAACTTTAGCCAAATTTATATCATAAAATACTGTAAAATTTTGAAAAATAGCCAAACCATTTTTTATGAAAAAATATATAGTATGCTTAATTTTTTCCCTGGTTAGCAGCCCAGCAAACATTGGAGAGTGGAGACCAATCTCACTCACCAATACCATGTACAAGATGCTAGCTAAGATCCTTGCAAACAGAATGAAGCCAAATCTAATGAAGGTCATTAACCCCTGCCAGTCAGATCCTCCCCCAAAGGAACATTCTGGACAACTATATTGAAGCTGCTGAAGGCATGCACTGGAACAAGCTCTCGAAGCAGAAATGTATGCTCCTTAAGTTGGACTTTAGGAGGGCCTATGACACAATTAGCTGGCAATTCCTGGAGAAAGCCATGGATCACATTGGACTACCGAAGAAGGTTTATCAAAAGGTATATGGATTCAATATGACTGCCTCCTCCTCTGGTTCTCCCACTGAGCAGTTCCCTTGTAGAAGAGGGGTAAGGCAAGGCTGCCCTCTTGCCCCCTACCTATTCCTGATAGTGGCTGAAGTTCTAACAAAGTTGGTGATGCACATGCAGTCAAAAGGTGATATCCATTGCCTACAACTACCAGGGGAAGGAGGTATTTTTTCCATTATGCAATATGCTGACGATAATTTTGTTTTCTTGAGAGATGATGGAAAAAGTCTATCCAATTTCTTAACTGCAATGGAAAAATTTGGTAGCATATCAGGGGTTTTTTTTAATAAAAGTAAGTGTGCCATAATTATGGATTCCCAGGAAGCTGCTATGCAAGGAATCAAGGTGCTAAATAAGGATTCTGCTACTGTGATATTAGCTATCCCTTTAGCCTTGAATTCTACATTGAAAGGACTGTGGGAGCCAATTGTGACCAGAATTAAGAAAAAACTTGGGACATATTCATCTTGCTTATCCTTAGCTGGAAGAATACAGATTGCTAATGCTGTTATAGGGAGTACTCATGTTTACTTTTCTTCAGCTATCATTGGGGACAAAGCCTCATATGCCAAAATAGAGACAGCCATCAGGAAGTTTATTTGGCAGGGCACACACAAGGTAGCATGGGATGACTTGACCAAGTCCAAGAAAGATGGGGGGCTGGGATGCAAGGACCTCTTTGTTCAGGCACAAGCTCTAGCAGCTAAAATGGTATGGAGAGCTATTCATAATAACTCTCCTTCCCCAGCTCAAAAACTGATCAAGTACTGGGTGCAAGAATCCTATCCTGTGGGCAGCCACACCTTGAAGCATCAACTGCCAGATTCTGCATACTTCCAGTTTAATCTCTGTCCAAACACCTCAAATATCCTAAGGAGAATGTTAGAGGCCTGGAACTTAGCCTCTCTATGCTATAGACCACCAGTTATTGATAGTAATTCTAAAGAGGTGAAATTTTTCTGGCATCCAGGTATAGCAGATAGTGACATTAACTGTTTGGCATGTGTTCATCCACAAAAATACATGCAATGGCATAAAGCAGGTATCAGACAGATTGGGGACCTTTATGATGATAGTTCAGGTTGGAAATCGTGGGAAGAAATAGCCAAACTAACTAATGGTTCAAATCTGGACAAGGATATATACAATGCAGTAATGGACAAAGTTGAGAATATTGACGAGCTGGTAGACAGATATAGTCAGTGGAACTTCAAAGGCAAAGAAATATATTCGGTGAAGGAAATATATAAAGCTCTAATCCAACACAAACCTTCCAGAGCTGCCTCTCTCTGGAATTGCAGGCAAAAGGTTCTAGCAAATGTATGTAAAAAGGGATGGAAGAGCTACACAGCTAATAAAGTAAGGACCTTTACCTGGCTTATATTGCATCAAGGACTGATGACCAACCAAAAGAAAGCTATCAGGGAGATGTCTCATGGGATGTGGAGAGGAGGAATCTTCTAACCATGTCTTCCAATGCAAGATCATTAATGAATTCTGGAACTGGACTGCCCAGATAAATAAAGGTACAATTGGAGGGAATGGTCTCCTTGATTTTCTAAATACAGATGACAGGGTATTGAGCACAACAAGAGCACTTTCCTGCTGGGCAGTGTGGAAGCACAGAAATTACAATGGAACACAAGAATCCAAATATTATCTGGCTCAAACAAATCTTCCTAGCTGAACTTGTGAACTCGGCAATTGCTCATAGATCCTTGAAGGGGATGAACTATGATAAAGGCTGGACAGCCTTTGGTAGATTTCAAGGAGTCTATGAATTCTTTGTGCTTAATCTAACTATTGATGATGTTATTTTGCACAGATGCAATGAGGAGGCTTAACAGATATGGAGCCCCGGATCGAGGTATGGGTGTTGCTGAGGACTCGGATACTGAGGAGTCTAATCTTCCCGGGATTGAAGAAGAGGAAATTTTCATCCAGCTGAAACAAGAAATGATTCATGCTGCAGCACTGAAGAAGATTCTGAAGAGAACAGAAGCCTGGAGACACAACAATCTCAAGCCTTATTTCATGAATTTATTCCATAAGTGGCAGCAGAAGCGGGAGGACCATGTTCTCCTTCTCTTGGATTTCACCAACTATCCGGTTGCCAAACTGGATCTGCTCCTGAATATCTTTGGCAGACAAAGAGTACAGGATCTTACCATACAAGATCTGATTGATGCACAGTAGGAAGCATCAATCCACTTATGAACATATAATTTTGATTATCTGATAATTTTATGCATGTAATATGTAACATACCTTAGTCTGGTTTTTAGCACATTTCCAAAACCTTTGGAATGTGTATTTGGCATTATGCCTAATAGTATACCTCTGATGGTATACAATATTACTATGTAAGTTTCTAGTATGAATACAAAACCCACCTTACCTCCAAAAAAAAAAAAAAAGGAATTCTTGTTTAGTTGTTGAGCTGGTAAGATAACGAGTTCTTGCTTAGATCTGAGCCCGGTTGGGAGGCAAACCATCTTCTAAAGATTGGACTGTCTATTTCAGTTTGTGTTGCTTGTATTTCTGAGTTTTCTTTGTGTTCATATCAGTTTTACAAATGTGTCAGTTTTAAAACCAACTCCTGTCCCCTGCCCAAACAAATAAACTATAAATTATATACCACCACAAAAGACTTACAAACAAATAGTATACATTATAAGCATCAAGCTAACAATGTCACAACGTGCAATGCATTAGATGACTGCTTGCTGCGTAGGTAATGCACATATATTTAACTACGTTCTGTCTCTACAATAGAACCATAGTAATGCCGAGTGTTGTACAATACAACCATATATTTGCCCGGCAACGCCTTAAAATTTGAAGTTCGCTACACATAACCGAGCCTTCTGTCTCTATAATAAGTAGTAACGAATATATATCATTTTTATATCGTAAATTCCAACTTGAACAACATTATATATTGCATCTAATTTTTTTCATGCAGTCTAGCATCGCGTATCACGTGTTTAGTCCAACTAAAATGCCTCACATTAACTCATATTTGTACTTACGTCAAGCTACGCCGAGCACCCGTTACTAGTTTTTTTTTTTTTTTTTTGGTAACAATCAATGGGAAATTACTAATTTCTATTTCGTTAGGAGGACACGCGTCTAGAGAAATACATAATAAGTCAGGCCTTGACAAGTTTTCAGGACGACACGCGCCTAGACACCTGGCAACGTTGGTAAGTTGGACATGCATACAAGAAGAGGACGAAGCCATGGGCATGGCAGAAGAAGAGATTATGGCGGATGAATTTAGACTAGTTTCGCCAGCTTTTTCGGATGGAGGAAAAATTCATAGAAAATTTACCGGAGATGGACCTGGAGATCAGAAGGATATGTCCCCTCCTTTGGAGTGGTATAATGTCCCCGAAGGAACACTAAGCTTGGCTTTGCTCGTGGATGATCCAGACGCTCCTGATCCTAACGAACCTATTGTTCCTTTCGTGCATTGGTAAGCTAACCCTCTTCTTCTACTTGTTTTCTGATCTTGTAATTACGTTCCTTCCTTTCTTTTCCTTACCTGATTATCTTTCAGGGTTGTGATTAATATCCCTCCTACTCTTAAAGGTATGTTCAATGTTCAGTGCTATGCCTTAGAAGCATATTCTTTCTTTTTTGCTATTGCTTAATCTTTTTATGGATTGGTTTTCCTTATCATTTGATCACCTATAGAAATTTAGGGATTGATTTTCTTTATCATTTGATCACCTGTAGAAATTTACATTTTGGGCTGTTTTATATGATAGCATTGTCATCGTGTATTTTTCCTTCCAAATGATCTAATTTTATGTCCTTGGAAATCTAAAGGGTGAAGAAAATTATGAGACGTTTGTCCTCATGGTGGATGCAGGACTTCCCGCAGGATTTTCAACCAAGGATGTGGATGAGAAGAGCGAGTACGCCCAAATTCAAGAAGGCTATAATGACTTCAAACTTCCACATTATCGCGGCCCTAATCCACCTGTGGGCACTCATCATTATGTGTTCAAGTTATATGCTCTGGATACCAAGCTCCATATGGGCAACAAGGTATAAGGATTTTATTTGAAAAACTGCATATGTGAAACAGTTTTGGAAAAGGAGATCCATCTCAGATGTTAGATGGACAGTAGGCTCCATATGGGCAACAAGGTAGGACTGCATATGTAACAAACTACATTAGAGAAAAAGATGCTTCTTACATACAAAATTGTTGAGTGATGTTTTTGGACTTGAGTGCAGGTTCATTAATGCATTGTATCGTAATTTAAGTCATCAAAAAATGAATGATGTGCTCCTAAGCAATTGATCTGCTTCTAAGCAATATCCTAGCACTTTTATGTAGTTGAAATTTACTGTAACTCGTTAGTTTTTAGAGAGAGGTGAACGCAACATAGATTAGTGTTTTTGTTTTAACGCAACATAGTGAATTGCTGATTTGTAGGCGACGAAGGCCAAAGTGGAGGAAGAAATAGTTGGGCATGTTCTTGGAGAGGCTACTCTTGTTGGCACCTATAGCAAAGAGAAATTTACTAGTGGTCATGTTTCTTATATGGCTCCAGGTGCTCCTCATACCGCAGGATCTGGGACACCTTATACCATGAAATCTGGACCTAGATCTACTGGATTTAGTGCGCATAATTGAACAAAATGGAAATCTTATTTTTGGATCTTTGTCGATTAGCCAGCTAAAGCAAGTTCAGTCTGGCCTGTTTTCAACAAATCGGTATGTCGAATGTAGCTTAGCTTGCTGTTCATCGAACCACTTTGTACTGGACTTGTTCCCTCTGAATGTGGTTAAATATTTGCTGAGAGCATGAATGTTTAGAGCATGGCCTATTTCATTATCAATTATCATAGACGTGGAAGGGTTTACACGTTTAGGTAAGGTTATCGGCTTGGCTGTGGGCGATAACAAAAAATGCGTGACTTAGGTTATATGTCTTCGGCCAGATATTTGGCACGGAGTTGAGGCTTTAGGTGCCAAATTTTTGGCCTACAGAACCTATCCAATTGTAGCTACAACATTCTAAAAGGTTCAATGTTCTAGGAGATTTTGACGGTCTAGAACATTTTAGAATAAGGTTTTTTTATATTTCTATGAATTCCCTGATGCCGTAAAAAAAAAATTATTTTTTATAAGATTTTATAATTTTTCGCACGTTTGCACGAACGCGAGTTGAGACTTTGAAGCAATTTTAGGTTGTCCATGTTGCAGCCAGCTGGAATTTTTGTGATGTGGAGAGCCTCATAGTCGTCCGATTGGATCTAGGATTGGATCTACGGTGGAGAAAAAACTTAGGAAATTCCAGCATGTCCATGTTCATGAGTAGCGTCGGTGGTTATGCCCCGACTAGAGAGATTGAATTGGCAGTACGACGTTCTAGAAATCGAATTGGATCATGGCATATAGTAAGTTTGAAAGCGGTGCATTGCTTATTGCTCTTATTTAGAAGCTGTATTCATTTGTTTGCTTTATGATACAGACCAATTCCTAAGCTTTTGAGGGATTCTAGTTCCACTGCATTTGCAAGTTCCTCATCATCGGATGTGTCAAGTATCTGGCTGAGAAGGTAAGTCCAAAGGAAAATCATGCAAAAGAAAAATTAGTCGGGACTACGGTCAAATATTGCAATGATGGTTTTGCCTTAGGTTGAAACAAAGAAACTTCTAATTAGGCTGAAAGAAAGCACTTTCAATACAGATTTCGGGGCTGAGCAAGATCTGGGACGCACTTGGTGCTGATTTTTGCCAGTTTTTAGTTGGCCTTTGCAATGGCTGGTGTCAAGGATTAGGTTAGAATTGGAATGTTAGGTGACCTCTTGGCTATGGTGAAAGGACATTTTCCAAAAGGTTTGATGTTCTTTGCTTGTGCTACAGACTTCACAAGAGCACACTCTTTGCAAAGTAGAATTTGCATGGTAGATCTCTTAGGCCGTGCTGGGTGCTTTAAGGAATCTAGAAGCTTACTTAAGGATATATTGCAACTTGATATTTCTCTATGGATGACATTGCTTACGGCTTGCAAGATACACTGCAATATGGAGTTGGGGAGTCAATGCTTTGATGAAATTGTTTGTTTAGATCCATTGTATGTCGTAGTATACGTGATCATGTCAAACATGTATGTTGAAGCTCACATGAAAGAGGCTGCTAATGAAATCGAAATGTTAAAACATATGCATGGGCACAATCTGGACGAATATGTATATGATTGATAGTAGTGTAGGTTTGAAACAAAACTTGATCTGGCTATGGGGAATCCTCCCGGAGACCAATCATGCTTTGAGCATCATTTGAAAATTTGATCATCAAGAGTTTCACAAAGTAGTAGCTGCTTCATGTTGTGAGGAGTTGTTTCACCTCTTATACTGTTCTCATAAGCTGTAAAAGGGGAACTTATATGGGTCTCTACTACGACAATCAATTATTGGATGGTGTAGCCATTACGGATATACATAGCCTTTCCTAGAGGCCTTGGATTGTGGTCAACTTGCTAATAGCGGATCCTTGGATTGTTGCAATGGCATAAGGCCCTTTGTCTACTGATAATCTAACCTAGGCATCTTACTTATTAAGCCCTTGCGTCTTTAGGAGATTCTGCCACACAACATACACACCAAAAAGTGTTAAGAAGGGAATTGACAGTCATATGTTCGAATGCAGTGATCAGATGGGCTGAATTGATAATTTGCACAGAGGTTTGGGAGCTTATAGGAATTGGGTATGAAGAAGTTGGCAACCTCTTCATCCATAGTCAATGTCATATTTTCAAGTTACTGTTCTTCTATGCTTTGATGCCATTCTGAGCATGTCTCCTTAGTTGGTTGGACCCTTCCAAGGGCGGAATCAGAAAAGACTCTAGATTTTGGGACTGCTTTATCAATTAGCATTCAAATGAATGGCCATTGGCAATGCTGCATGTCTCTTTTAGTTGCTTGCACCCTACAAGGGAGAAGGGAGGGATCAGAAAAGACTATAGATATGGGACTGCTTTACCAATTAGCATTCAACCATCTAAACATTATGCCCTGAGACAATTTTGACAGTGCAGAAAGGGATTTGACATGGGAGCGTATCAGTTGTTGTAGTCCTTTTTCCTAATATATACTAGTGGGTCCAGGACTTCAAACCCTGCCTTCCCTTGTTGTCTGCACATCAAAGATGGTCAAGTTATTCTGCCCAGGAAGTTCCAACACCATTTCCCAAGACTATGATAATGTTTGCATGTTCATAGTCACAAGCTTAAACTTGCAGGAATTTTCCTGCTGAAATGTATGCTCATACTTAATACTCTTAAAGAATTTCTGTGTTCGTTTAAACTATTGCCAGATGAGTGAGGTTTCAGCTGGAATGTAGCTGGTCCACTTATAGAACTTGAAGATTGGAAGAAACGTGATCTTTTTGCACAGACAAGACAAGGTATGATATAGTGCTTGAAGCATACGAAATTCAGTGGCCATTGAAAAATATTTTTAGATGCCATCTACACACATATATAATTCATTCTCCTTAGATTCGATTCTTTTGTACCTTAATATTTGAGTGACACGTACACAAATCTTTTTCCTGGGTACACCGGCATGATTTTCAGGCGAATTTTTTCTTTCACCGCTGCGGCTTCTATACTATTTGATCAAGGAGCACCAAATTAAAATCCGCAAAAAAGCTACGGAAGGAAGATAGACTATGGCGGTTTGTGGATTCCAGAAGGAGCAACACAGCAGGATAGCAACACAGCAGGATAGCTTCAGAAAAAAAATAAGATTCATAGGTAAAGCACATCAACAAAGGTGTAAAGCTTCCGCTGGATTATGGCATCGTTTCTTGCAAATCCGGCCTTCAAGCATAGAGAAGGGGCGGAGAAGAAAACATGGCTACGACCGATTTTCTGGTAATTCCGACATGAAATAAGGATGTGGGTCCGAGTGTCGTGTGCTTTAATGCCAAAGACAAACAGGCGAATTATCCCGACCTTATTTTTTTTCTTGCAGATCCGCCAGAGCGCATTTAACGAGGGGGTAGACAATCTGCCAGATATGGCGGCAAGATGGACTAGATGTTGCTTTGCTGAATTCATTTTGCACGTAAATTGTCATGTTTTTCCTTTAGGAACAATACTCTACCCCGAACCGAAAATACATCCCCGACTCCGATTTCCACCAAAGGGCGGGCAATATAGCTCCCAAGAGTTGGGCTGCAAGGAGAAGAGTGCTTTGGTGCTTAAGCCCATTGTCGGTTTGGGAAGATGGAAGAAAAGTCTCCATGGGTGCTAGAAAAATGGATTAATCGATGTGCCCAAATGGATTGAGCGGCAAAAGAGTGGGTTTTTTTAAGAGGAAAATGGATTGAGGAAGGATTGAATGGGAAAAATGGAAGGCGAGGCGCCAGCCTCCGTTTTCTACTCGGTTCGGAACCACACCGGGCTCATTTACTCTCTGCCCGACATCTTGGGTCCCTGAATCCAAGTCTACTACTTTAATAATAGTGATGATCGTGGCGTTGGCGATCTGAATCGGCTAAAAAATGTCTAGCAAAAATGTGGATTTGCCATCAAGGGCTGCGGATTTGAAGATCGTGGCTATGGCGATTTGCTCGGCGGCGCGGCCGCTTCTTTTTCTGTTCATTCCTCCCCGCCTTCTCTCTCCCCTTCTCTTTTTCGGGCTTCTCTCTCATGTTTCTCCAATGTTCCTCAAAGCCTTCGCGACTTTTGTCACGTAAACGCCCGGATGCGACCCGTTGCATATGAAGACAATGCCACCCTTGATGACACGCGATATCGCCCGATTATCGGAGATGTCACCGCTTGGAGGATTTGACGGCCCGTTGAAGTGAGTTCTTGATCACATTGAGTCTTGAAGTAATCTTAATGGCGCCTAATATTTTTCTAAAAAGGAATCTTAGATTTTTTTTTCTCAATTCTATGCCCCACAAACTTATCCCAATTGCCATCAAAGATCTCCCTCTGTTGCTTCACACCACATTTCTTCGAGGATTTCTTGCACTAACTGAACCCGAATCAACCCTATGCCTAGCCCAACACCGCTTTCGATAAGCCCGTCACCCCCGTCAACAATTTATACCCCGGTAATGCTGCACGAGGTCATATCGGTTTGCGCTACACTCTGAACATCACAAATTCAGCTTTGAATGTTCTTAGGCGGACAATAGAAATTGGTTTCAGAACCTTCATATAAGCATACAAATGAGTCGCATAGTGAATGAACAATTGGATAAGAAAAACCTTTTGTTCATGTATCTTACCATCGATTGAAAGGTCTTGGGTCAAATGATGCAAACAGATTAAAAGGAAAAGGAATTTGGGTTACCCAATACTACGGAAACGATTAAATTATGCGTGAGATGTGGTAGCAGGAGAGCTTCTCTACATAAAGCTGATAAATAAACAAAAGAAACTAACACGTTACAAAAGATTCTTGGTACACATTGTAAATTCAATTCAATTGAAAATTTCTAAGAGTTTGTAATGCATGTGGATTTACTTTCAAACTAAAGTTTTTCAAATTATAAATGATGTGACATGCTCTGCTAGCATTTAATACACTAATCCCCTTTCAAGGCAACGAACAAAATTGCTCATTGAAAATAAAATCACTGACTATCAATTATTTTTTATTCAGTGGCATTTCAACGATGTTTTCTGGAGAGACGTGAAATTCATATCAATGGGGAAATGTCAATAAGCCATAACAATGTTTGAAACGCTTTAGCAATCTAAATCATGCAATACAAAATAGTTAGAAAACCCAAATCAATCATTAAGTCCAGTGGTCTTCAACTTCATAGCCAAACGAATCCAACTTATATAACTTAATAGAAAGGAATGTTTTACACAAATTCTTTACTATTAAGCCTTGCATTTCACGAACAGCTTTCACACCATTCCAAACATATAAAGGCCCCCCTTTGCATTTCACCTTTTGCAGGAGCAAGTCGGGGAAGAGAAATATTCGCGGCGGCCTTGGCCGCCGCGATAAATTTCTTGTATAAATAAACATTTGTTGGCTAGATCATTTGTAACTTATCTGCAAGCAAAATAACAGTCGATGATCATGGACAAGAAAGCCTGATGCGTGTACAAAACTAGATATAGCCATCGTGAATCTGGTGTGCAATGCCTTAAATCTTCAGAGTATTCAATTTGCATATCAGAGCGACCCTAATTGGGATGGCTGATTGAGGCACTTAACTCTGCATGGAATGAAGGGCGAAGCTTAATCCTTGGTAGCTGAATACAGTTGATGAAAATCAATGGGCTAGATTTGTATGTTGTCTTCATCCGCGTATTTGCCTCTTGTGTAATTTTGATTGAAACAAACCATGCATTGAGCAGGGTTTTTGAGCCAGATCAATCTACATGGGTTGCAATTGTTGACACGCTTTCTAAGCTTGGGGAAGATGAAATGGCAGTGCACAAGTTGAACATATATTCTAGCCTATTGAAAGCATATGGCTATGTTTCTACAATAGATCATGACATGAGTATTCAGAAATGTCTGCAGGATATGGCCATAATGGTGAAGGCAGTTTCATGCTACTATACATGAGCTAGGAGCACTCATGAATTTTGTGCTTGCCACTCTTTCAACAACATATTGTTTCATATATGTAACTTTCTTGCTTAATTCTAAAGTTTTCACATGTTTATATGAACTATTAGTCAACAATATATTTTCACATTTCAGACCTTCCACAAATCCATATCACAAGAATATGTTCGATGCACATGAAGACGTCCATTGCCATTTCGATCAAAATCTCCAAATATAGAAATCAAGTAGAACGACATTGTTAGAAAAATTAGTTATTCGATGACATTGATATCGGGAACTTCATATTACAAATTACAGAGGCAAAAGAGCATTATCAAAGCATGTAATTTCTGTAAAAATTAACCAAACGTGCTTTTGACTAGTTTTTATTATTTTAGAGGTTCTATCTTTTAGAACCCCTCGGGACTTTCTAGGACGTTCTAGATTCTTCTAGAACATGCTAGAAGGTTCTAGATATTTTTAGGTTTTAGAAGGTTTAGATTGTCTTAGATTTTGTAAATTTTTTCTACTTTGTACAACTTTCTACAAGATTTTATAATAGAAGGTTCTATATTTTAGAACCTCCTGAGATTTTTTAGAACATTCTAGATTCTTCTATAATATGCTAGAAGTTTCTAGACTTTTTAGAACATCGTAGATTCTTCTAAAATATACTAGAAGTTTCTAGAAGATTATGGGTTCTTCTAGAACATTCTAGAAAGCTCTTGAATTATTCAGAACATTTGATAATTTTTAGAACATCTTAGAATTTTTTGGAGCATTCTAGAATTTCATTCTAGAGCTTTCTAGCCAAGAACTAGAATGTTTATTCTCATCTGGATAGTTTTCTTATATACTGGAAAAGGAGGCTTTTTTTTGCATCTATGCATGTGGGATATATGTGCAAATTCTAAATTCTAGAACAATCCTGAACATTCTAGAACTGTTAGGGTTTGAGATAACCTTAAGAAGAAGAAAGCACGCATATATTGAGGACATACAACTATATGTCTTAAGCATTTTTTGTTTATCTATTGAGTCGAAAATTGATGACCAATTTATCGGTCTTTTATGGGTGGAATAGTAATGATCAATATTGGAGAGTTTGATATCAGCTTACACTAATAATGATAACCAAATGATAACAAAAAAATAAGGACTCTCTTTTTATACTAGAGTTTGATAAGGACTTTAGTAGTGATAATTAGTTATCAGCCTACATCAATAATGATGATTAAAAAACAAGGACTCTAGAGAGTCCGTTAAGGTGTTTATCTTTTTAACGTTTATCTTGAGGCATGTCATAGGGGGTGCCACTTACGGCGTTACTACCATTTATTTGCGGAAAAGCCTATTGGCACGAAGCAAAATTCATTTAAATGTTTCAAAATGGCAGGGAAAAATTTGTAGAGTTTCTATTTTACACTCTCGCAAGTGACATGAAGGGCTCTTGACCATAGCTGATACGGCTTCAGAAGTCTGCGAATTGCCTGGGATTAGAGGTAGGTATATATTTTTAGTTGATAGGCTAGAAGTCAATGCCTGTAAAACCTTGAATTTGAGATGTTTGGGGTAGTTGATAGGCTAGAAATCAACGTTGAATTTGAGATGTTTGGGGTCCTTCAAGGCAGTTCTTTTCAATATATGCCCTTGAATTTGCACAAGTAAATCCTTTGAGGATTCACTTGGATAGAATATGGATATGCCAGCTACATTTTTAGGGTGGCAAGCAAGAAAACTTTTAGTATATGGTCTAAAAAATCTAGATAAATATTTATTTGAAAAATGTAAAACGTGTTAAAAAAACCACCCTTCCATATATTTTTGTATGGAAAACTCTTAACCCTCATCACTCATTCTTTACACTCAAAATGGGATTTCAACGTGAGCACTTCTTGAGTGAACCATGTGGATCATTCTTTACTTTCTCCAATATTGTGCCAAATTGACTGATTCCTAAGATTATATCGTGCCAAATTGATTGATTTCTAAGGTTTTAGCAAAGACCTGTCGAATAACGAAAAAGGGGGTTTTCTTCTTTTGCCCTTTATCTCCTACACTCTTTGGCTTGTACATTGATCAATTGGAAGAATGGCTTGATAATCATGGCGGCGGAGGTCCATATTTGGCACACTATATCATTAGGCAACTTACGTATGCTGATGATGTTTCACTTCTGGCACATACCGCTGCTAGTATACAGCAACATTTACATGCTCTGCACAGTTTTTGTGAGAACACAGGTTTGCGTGTTAATCTCCAAAAGACCAAGCTTTTGGTAGTTCAATCTTCTCGTCACAATGTTCCCCCTATGCACTATGATAGCCGCGAAGTTGAAGTTGTAGATAGCTACAAGTATCTTGGTGTAGAATTCTGTAAGAACACACTTTGGGAACAGTGTATTACCAAGCGGGTGCATGCTGATGGAGAGCACTCTATGCAATGCAAAACAATTGTTTTCGCGCAGAAATTCATGATTGGCCACGGAAAGCCCACTTGTTTCGGGCTTTGGTAGAGCCTGTTTTACAGTATGGTTCTGAAGTGTGGGGGCCTGCCATTAGTGCTAGTGCTTGGGAGAGCTTGGAGCGGGTGCAAAAGTCCTTTCTCACTTACAGCCTCGGAGTTAAAACAACGGTGCCCTATGCTATTCTTTTACAAGAGACAGGTTTTTGGCCTCTTCAACATTCTGCCATGAAGCGCCATCCCACTATATCTGCAAGGTGCACCACATGGATGATGTTAGGTATCCTCTTCTTGCACTTGCCATGGCTGAATCTCCTCAGCATTTGAAACGATGTTGGAAAGAGCATTGCACTACATGGTTTGCCCGTTGGGCTGTGCAACCAGAGCACTGCCTGATGCTTGCCAGTTCTGATCCTGAGCTTTTGCAACAATATCTCAATGGTCATTTTTCTCAAAAGATATGGGACGCAGTTACTTTGGCCCAAGTGAAAACTGGTCATTATCATGCACACATAAATCCCACCTTGGCACCAAGGCCCCAAGCTTATTTGCTTGCTTCATTGTCCATGAACAAGCTTGTAGCTATTGCATCAATTCGCATGGGGTCCCACAAAGTCTGGGATTGAGACATTGTAGATGGGAGCGGCCGCAATTGCCGCGAAAGCGAGGCTATGTGCCCGTTGCCGCCATTCTGTTATTGAAGATGAAAGCCATACTCTTTCCGAAGTTGCCCTGCTTTTGAGATAGTCCAGAATCATTTTTTGACCTTAGCATTCCATTCCACGCTTCCACAACTTCTCAGAGCACCATCTGTGCATGACTTGGCATTATACATACTTGAGGTTCTAGATAAACATCTGCAATTACTGAGCCCTCAATAGTCATTATCTCTGCTTGTCTAGTATCATCATTACTGCAAAGGTTTTTCCCTTGAAAACCCTTCGAGGCAGGGGTTTTTTAATCCTAGTAGTAATGATTGTACTAGCCCATTGTATGGGTCCCATGACCTATTGGTCTCCGTGGACGTTAAAAAAACTATTCTATTCTATTCTATTCTTTATTTCTAAGATTTTGGCAAAGGTCTGGCAAAAAAAGGTAATTCTTTTTTTCTTTTGGTTGGCTCATTTTATATGGTTCTTGTAAACAAGTTTATTTTTTTCCCCTTTTGCATGGTCGCAAGGTTCTAAGGATAGGTAGGATAGACTTTCACGTGGCGCCCGACCAGCTGCAGAGGAGGATAAATTCGTGGGTGTTGTTGTTGGGGGGGAGGGGGGGGGGGGGAGGGGAGCGAGAGGGAGAGGGGAGGGGAGGGGGGGGAGGGAGCGAGAGGGGAGGGGGGGGGAGGGGAGGGGAGGGGAGGGGGGAGGGGAGGGGAGCCAGAGGGGAGAGGGTGTTTATATGATGGAATGGATAGTTCTCTTGTGCGATAGACCTCTTTCAAGTAACAGCCAGCCATGCTGGCCGGCGAAGCAAAAAAGCCCTGTAAAGAATCACTTTTGATCCCGTACTTGAGTTTGAGTGACGCATACTTTGGGCAATGTAAGATTAAGTGGGCTTCATCTTCAATTTCGTCAGGCATACACACCTTGCAGGTGCGCCTGTGTCTAGGAACATTTCCCCATCTTCCCACTTCAACCCCAAGGTGATGCAAGCTTAGCCTCAACCTACAAAGTGTATGTCTCATAAATAAAGACGCAGTTTCACTAAAATATGGCGCTTCCTATAGATTGGGATTTAATGCTTCCTTATAAAAGATCATTTTTGACCCACCATCAGACCACATTTTGCATCTCACCACTACTTGAATCCAACTACATAGTGTTGACTTATCTGATGGTAAATCATTTAAGGATGACCCCCATTTTTTGAGCCATTTATCGATGCATACCATCCTTTCAAACTGCTTTATATCAGAGCCCGACGAGGAAGACTATCTTCACTCATATTCTGTACCTTTAGCAAGTAATTTAGAGTATTGCACAATGCTTATGCTTCTAATGGGATTAGCCCTGCTTCAACAAGCATCATAGCATATAGGGTTTGTAGCTTTACCCCTAACTCTGTCATGAGGAATTTTTCCTGTATTTTCTCAACCCGTTTCCAAGTATCCAAAGAGAGACCTAGCCCCCATACCTCACAACCATATAAAACCATTGAGTGAACCAGTGCCTGATATAGTTTTTTCTTCAATGTCCAATCAGGCATCTTTGCATTTTTACGTTTATGCTGCATTGTATACAATGCTTTTAATCTGCTATCTGCTATCTGCCCTTTGTTCTGGGGCTCTATTGCATCTATAGTTTTGGTCAAGCAACAACCCCAAGTATTTATGTACATCTATAATTTCCACCGTCTGTCTGCCATAATGAAATGTATATTCACGTGACGTCGTGCCAAAAATCAAAATCTTTGTCTTTCCCAAATTTACCTTCATTTCCATAACAGAGCAAAAAGAGGAGAATGCCTCTAAATGTCTTTGCATATCTCGAGCATTTCTAGCAAAAATGACAATGTCGTCGGCATATAGCAGCAAGGTGAGTGCATATCCTGCAAAAGTTGTGTCTGCATCCCCATAATTTATCATCCATGATTCCAATTGATCTATATAAATACCAAACAAGGTGGGGGACAAAGGACATCCCTGTTTGATGCCAATATTACTAAGTATTTCCTCGTCCGACTCTTGATTGAATGGGAATGAGAGTTGCGCCAAGACCTTTTCATACAGTATTGCAACAACATTACTGAGTCCCTGTGGGACTCCAATTTGTTCCACTCTAACCCAAATATTTTTCCGTGGCACCATGTCAAATTTTTCCCCCATATGTCACTACAAGATTTCTTCGATTTCTCTTTCAAAAATGATAGGACAATGATCAGTATTGCTCGAGATATTCAGATCTAAGTGCAACTATCTCATTTTGCTTTAGGGATCCAAAAGTGATCGATACTCTTTTTGTGAATATTGCATAAAGATTGGTTGCTTGAAGCAACCTGAATGCTAAACCATAAAAATCCATTGAGGTTGATCCAAGTGCTAGCTTAAGAGCAAAGCGCTCTTTTTTGCTTCCTTGGGGCAAGAAAATAAGGAGCACATAGGTCCAAACATGGTCAACCAGGATTTGACATAGTCAACTAATGGTAGAAAGGGTCAAAGGGCTCTAGCAAGACATAGGTGTTTTTGCAAAAAAACCTCCATGATGGGGAAGTCGCCCATCCATCGCCAGGTGTTGAAAAAACCTGGCATTAGATTAACCTCAGTGGATTCCGACTTGGCTAGAACCTCCAAGTTGCTTAAGGCAACCAATCTTTGTGCAAAATTTTCAAAAGTCATCAATTACGTTAGGATCCTTAAAGCAAAATGATGTAGGGGCACGTAAGCTCCCAACCAACGGCAGGTAAGCTCTAAGGGTTTGGGTGTACCATGTTATGTTCTTCCATAAATTAGCAAGGGCTGCTAGGTTTATTCTGGCGTTACTACCATTTTTTTTTTTCTGAAAAGCCTATTGGCACTGAAGCAAAATTCATTTAAACGTTTCAAAACGGCGGGGAAAAATTTGTAGAGTTTCTATTTTACACTCGCAAGTGACATAGAGAGCTCTTGACCATAGCTGATAAGGGCTTCAAAAAGTCTCATACTTGCACGGGATTAGAGATAGGTATATATTTCTAGTTGATAGGCTAGAAATCAATGCTTGGAAAACCTTGAATTTGAGATGTTTGGGGTAGTTGATAGGCTAGAAATCAATGCTTGTAAAACCTTGAGTTTGAGATGTTTGGGGTCTTTCAAGGTAGTTCTTTTCAATATATGCCCTTGAATTTGCACTATTTGAAACAAGTAAATCCTTTGAGGATTCACCTGGATAGAATATGGATATGCCAGCTGCATTTTTAGGTGGCAAGCAAGAAAACTTTTAGTATACGGTCCAAAAAATCTAGAAAAGTATTTATTTAAAAATGTAAAACGTGTTAAAAAACCAGCCTTCTATATATTTTTGTACGAAAAAATCTTAAACCTCGTCATTCATTCTTTACACTCAAAATGGGATTTCAAGGTGAGCACTTCTTGAGTGAACCAAGTGAATGGTTCTTTACTTTCTTCAATATTGTGCCAAATTGACTGATTTCTAAGATTATATCGTGCCAAATTGATTGATTTCTAAGGTTTTGGCAAAGATCTGCCGAAAAACGAAAAAGGGAGTTTTCTTTTTTATTTCTAAGATTTTGGCAAATGTCTGGCAAAAAAGGGTATTTTTTTTCCTTTTGGTTGGCAAGGAGGCGCCACCTTGTAGAACCTGTCAAAACCACGCGTGCATTAATGGGAGGGTGCGCTTTTTACCCTTTTTCATATGTATACTAGGGGTCATAGGGGTTCTTAGATGTTCTTCTAGTTATAAAACCATATGGAAAGGGGTCAAATTTGCCTATCAGAAACACGTATACTAGGGGTTTTTCGGCTACCTATGCATGCAGGTGGCATATTCCGTATAAAGAAGGTGGAACCTCCGGGTTGGTTGGCTCATTTTATATGGTTCTTATAAACAAGCTTATTTTTTTCCCTTTTGCATGGTCGCAAGGTTCCAAGGATAGGTAGGATAGACTTTCACGTGGCGCCCCACCAGTTGCAGAGGAGGATAAATTGATGGGTGTCGTTGTAGTGATCAACCTCCTAGCTAGCGATGGCATCATTTGTTTATCTTGGCTCCCGACCAACGTCAGGTAAGCTCTAAGGTTTTGGGTGCACCATGTTCTTCCGTAAATTAGCAAGGGCTGCTAGGCTTGGCTGCGGAGGGAAGGCCCGCAGAGAGTAGTGCTGGGGCAGCATGTAGGGGTTTATTGGAAGGATTTTACACTTGCAAAGGAGGCCAATTTCCACAGGAGCTCTTTTATAAAAGCGGAACAAGAGCCTCTTGCAGATGGTAGCTCCCTTGTGCATGCAGGTAACACATTGACCCCCAATTTTTGCTCCACTGTTGAAACCATTAGTTTTTTTTGGTCCACATGTATTTCATTCAGAGATACAGAAAAATTTACATGTAAATCTGTGGAGGTGTGGTTTTGCTGGTTGATGATGTTGTTTTTTGAGTGGACAAGAAATATCCACTATTAATTTTTCAAGAAGTTGCCGTTTTAATTTTTAGGGGGTGTGGTCTTTTAAAGAGGTATATTTTTTGTTAAAGGCAGTGCGGTTTTAGTTTGTTTGAGGTGGTATTGTTTTTAAAGAGGTGTAGTTTTTTGAGATGTGGTTTATAAGTAAGTGTAGTTTTTATTTTAGGAATAGAATAGAATATGATTTTATCGTCCACGGAGACCAACTGGCCTATGGGACCCAAGTACAAAGAGAGAGAGCAGCAGGCATATTACTACCAGGATTAAAAACCCCACGCCCGGGTTTTCGGGAAAAACTTAGTAGCAATAAGGATGTTTGACATATTGCACGCTTATATACATAATCACAAGTACAAACAGGTTAATGTCCGACGAGGGGGCATAACCGAGTCCACAGATCCATTACCTCCCTGAGGTACGATCCCAACAAGCCTACAGAGGCGTGTGGCTCGGTAGCTCATGCAAGGCCTGATGGGGCACAACTAACCCCAGCATACCGAGCCCGGATATGCTCAGTGCACGGACAGGCCGGAGGGCATGACTTTCATCCTCAATGGCGCCTCAAAGACAAAGACGCGGACTCTGTCCTCACGCTGCCCCGAATCCATCTCCCTGCCTCAATGCGGAGGTGGTGTGCACTGTCGCGAATGGAAGCAATCACCCCGCGCTTTTTCATGGGTAGATGGGTGCGCAGTAGTGGTGTGGGCCCCTCGTGAGCATGGGATTAACCTCATCACCGATAATTTGCCACCTTGACATGTGACGGGGGCCTCTCATCCCAAAGCTTGGCCATGAAGCAAGCATCCAAATCTTGCTTCAAGGCGGCGTTTCCTTCGGTGTATGCACTTTGGTCCACCTCTCGTATGCCTCGCACATTCCATAGCGAGAACCACCGGGCTTGCTTGTCTTTCCAAAGAAGGCTTTGAGTCGCCAAGCGGGCCCATCGCCACCGCCAAAGCAAGGTTGGGGAGCCGGGCTTCATCCATAGCCACCACCTTCCGGAAGTAAATAATGTGGCGTTCGCCAGCAGCCCTCTGTAATGGAAGGAAGCCTGTCTCTTGGAGCAAGATCGATATGGGACCGTGGATTTCACTCCCCATTGCCCGGCCAAGAAAGCTTTACAGACCTGCTCTAGATCGTTCCAAGTGGTGAGGGATATCACCGCCCCCACACTTCTGCCCCATAGAGGAGGACCGGTTCAACCAAGGCCACCGAACAAGTGTGCTGGTGACCCCATGCATACAACTCGCCTTGTGGATTTGTTTTGCATTGCATCACGAGGCTTTCCGAGCTGCCCGGTGACCCGTAACGATGGATGCATCCCGGTGTGTGGTAGTAGAAAACTCAATGCCCAAATACTTATAAGGCCGAGCCACCTCCACTACCTGCCTCGGTAAGTGAATGAGGGAAGACGTGGGTGCCGGGATGATGGGACCAGCAGCACCCTTGTCTTGGCCAAGTTAACTCTCATGTCAGTGAATTGGCAGAAAGTGTCCAAAGCATCCAGGTGGCGTTGCATGTCCTCTGGGGTATATGCGGCGGCAGGCCAAACATCATCGGCATATATGAGTTGCGGATTATGTGGTGCATCAACTGGCGCCTCCCAGGTGCTCGGTAGCCATTCTTCTAGCTGGTCAATGTACAAGCCAAGAGCGTCGGGGATAGAGGGCAACTTCTGGCGCACCCCAATGCTACTAACAACGGGCTCCCCGACGGTGTGAGACGACCGAAGCAAGCCTGCATTATAGTGCGTATATAGCGTTCGCAAGTCGACGGGGTCCCTAGTCGTCTCAATCGTCCCACAACTTATCCCTTCAGACACACGTGTCAAAAGCCTTTGCGAAATCCACAAAGCAATAGTACAGGTCAAGGCCGATTAGGCTATCCTCTATGAGTGTTCGCAGAGTGAAGATATGGTCAATAGTAGAATGCCGGGGCGGAAGCACCACAACGTCTTGAGCCCGCACTTCTCCATCCTCTACCCAAAGTGTCAATCGCCGCTCAAGAATCCCGGCAAGCAACTTGGCAAAGACAGAATCCCGACCATAATGGTGCGATGGTTGGTTTGGGCTGTGGGGGTCCCCTTTTGTATATGGGCACAACTCTCTTGGTAGTCCAAAGTCGGGGGAAGCCTTCTTGCAATGCCATGTTGAAGAGTCTTTGTGAGAACCGGCACCATTGGGGGCCCGCCCACTTGAGAAGCTCTGCACGCATACCATCCAAATCTGCTTTGCCTTCCCGTTAGCGGCGTTGCGGGCCCATTATGACATCCCCACGGTAATGACCAGTTACTAGGCTGTCTGCGGATGGAGGTACGGTGCCCGGCTTCCCATTGGGTCATCTGAGATCTTGCAAGTATCTCACCCATTGTTCCGGGGTAATATTTCCCGTGGGTCGCGGGCTTACTCAAGACCTTTCTCCGGAAGGCCCTAGGGTGGCGGTCTAGAAGACCAAACATCATTGGCCGGTGCTCAAAGGTACCGGGCTTTCTTGGTCTTGAGGAAGGAGCGGTATTGGACGGACGGCTGCTTGGCGAATGGTGGGGTCCAAAGACTTGGCGAGCCATCGTTTCAGCTCCCGACATTCGGCCATCGAACCCGGTGATTGCGGGGAAGGTGGTTGCAGCCCACAATGGATCGTCGAGAGCATCATCCCCCCCTACCCTCGAAGAGCCGGTTCACCGGGCCGTCTGCTGTTGAAGTGTGGGGAGTTGCGGCACTCCGGCACTCATGCTCAAGCATCCTCGCATAGATAGACCGCCGCATGATCATAGTCGGACGCCTTAACCGTGGTACATGGGGTGTTGGGGCAATGGGTGCTCGGTTGGCCTGCCAATCTATCTGCAAGAACAGGGGCTGATGGTCGGAGTCTACTTCCTCGTCCCGGCCACCTGTCCCGACACTGAAGCGAGTGATCAAGTGTAGGCATTGCTCGTCTGCTAGCACGTAATCCACCACACTGGTGCCGCCCCCATGGTTCTCCTGTCTACAAGTGAAGTGGCTGGAGGACGGCCACTGTGCCAGCCCATTGCAAAATGGTTCTCTTAAATGATGTGGTTTGTTAAGGTTCTCTATAGCCAATTTTGTAAGCACCATCATATAATTAGTGAAATTGCCCAGCGTTGCTGGGCTTTTTGCTGGGTATAATTTAAAAAAAAACCTAACAAAAAATAGTGGGTTAAGTCAAAACATCTAAAGAAAAACAATGCTTCATATTGGATTTGTGTTTATTGAATGTGGGGATGTGCTTTGACCATATCGAATTATGTCCAAACATTTTATTAGAGACATTTATGATGTCATGTCTTCAACGTAAGTCTATAACCTACATTTGAGGCTAATTTTTACCACATAGAATTATGTCCAAACATTCCCTTTATTATAGGGTTTTATTGTACCAAGTCTCTCTCCATTTATGATGTTAGGTCTTCAACGTAAAAGTTATGACCTACATTTGGGCTTAATATGTTGCAACATGATCATAAGTTATTTGACTTTGAAAGATAAACTTGTTTAAAGCATGACAAAAAGTGCAGTCTTGATATATATATTATATATCGCCTCACTTGTAATGTAGTCAAAAGTGAAGAAATTTTAAGTGCAGCTATTTCGTGTGCAAATAGACAGCAAAATAGCACTTTGTACTATATCACATCTGCAACTAAACGCCATTGTGCTTAGGCAATATATGGCCTGCAGAGTTGGTAATAATGACATTAGTTTGACAGAAAAAAGATACCTTCATAGGCAAGCTTCTCAAGTAAATCTTGGCCTGTAAGTGTCAGCTTATGACTTTGAATCTCTCTCTCTCCATTTAGGCAGGGAAAACTAAACACTGCTTACTTTTGATTGCATAGCAAAGATTTGAGAGTGCTGAAAACATAAGAGGGTGCTTTCTCAATGTCTAACTTAAGAACACAAATCTGTCGCACCAGATGCCAAACATAAATATGTTTGATGAATGCAGAAAATGCAAGGGGCTCACACCATTGTCTAAGGATGATGGCTTCAATAGCTGCCATAACACATCATAGTCCAGCATAAAGAACAATTCCTTTTATAGCGCTTTGAAAGTATATAGTCTGACAGGCATTAGTTGAACTTCTATCTTAAGAACATGTAATCGTCTTCCAGAGTTTGCATATTACATGGCTCATAGGACTTGCTAGAAGGCTAGGACCTACAGCAGAGGATTATGGCTATGTCAAATATTGAACTTTAATTACTGCTACTATACATAATAGTCCAGCATAAAGGACACTTCCTTTTATAGCGCTTTGGAAGTATATAATGTGACAGGCATTAGTTGAACTGCAATCTCAAGAACATGTAATCGTCTTCCAGGATTTGCATATTTCGTGGCTCATAGGACTTGCTAGGATCTGTAGCAGAGTATTATGGCTCTGTCAAAGATTGAATTAGCTTCAGGGAACAACAAATATGCAATGCAGGAGGATCATCCCTATAGATGTGTCTCTGTTAATTAACAATTATATCAACTATTTCTGATCCATCTCATGGTGAATGCTTGAACCACAACATAGTTTTGAAGTGGCACATAAATGTGCAAAGAAGAAAATTAAAAAGGCAAAAGTCAACTCTAAGCATAGAGTCAAGATGAAATACATTGTACCTTCAAATCTGGAGGTATGCTTTGTAATTTGTTGATATAAGATATGAGAGCCCCATCTTTGCCACCAAAATCTTTCATTTACTGCTTCGCAAAAAAGTCCTGAAATCTACAATCGCATCTACAATCACAAAGTGCAATGAAAAAGACTTGTGGACTGGACCACATCAAACAGTGAGAAAATCACCTTTTAAGAAATCAACCATGTTCTTTGTGGGTATGATTAAACATGATAGAATGCCATGCCAGGCATGTGAGAGTCTTACACGTATTGTTAGCTCATGTGAATGGTTTTTATGTGCAATAGGCATAAGGCACTCATAGTTTAAGCATACAGTAGCTGAAGTATTTAGATTGACGAAGAGCTTGCTAAAATATCTTTAAGCAAGAATCTTCACCTGTGAGCAAAATGTGCACCTGGATTTAGGACAGAGTCAGTTTCTGCTAGAAATCTGCGCAACAGCAGCGCAACATTCTCTGATCTGAGAAATGGCCTCTTCAAGGAGCGATTTGATGGAGTTCCAGCAACCATAGCAGATTCAAGCTATTCAAACTCATGGTGTGAACAACCACAACCTTGGCAGATTCAGGCTATCCAAACTCATGGTGTGAACAATCACAACCTTCTGTACAACCACTCCAAGTCTGTCTGGGTTCATGCAGCCATAAAAAAAATCATGTATTTTAAATCCGCGTCTTGCAGAAGGGGAATATGAATAGAAAACCTTCCAATGGCATGCCAAATGCAAACCCAACTGTCCAAGGGGATCCTTTCTACACAGCTAAACTAAAGATAATTTTGGATCATTAGAGTCCCAAGATACTTTATAATCAAGATGCTCCTCTTTAACAGCTGGGCAATCAAGTACAGAAGGGTCTAAGTTAGATATTGGGGTACAAAAGCACCCGTCCGGACGCTCTGCTTTTCGTGCTTGATCTGCTGTGCTTGGGGGTGCTTGGAGAGCGGGAACACGATGATCCGTTTTTAGCAAATTGCTTCCGGATCGATGACATGGCTGCTCCGAAAATCAAATTCGGTTCCGAAATGATCTGGCGCGGTCTGTTTTGAGATGGCGGGGTCTGTTTCTTGAATTCTTTTGTGGCGGGAATGATCATTCAGCTTGTACCTCTGAAACGAACTGTTCTTTGTAGATCACGGTTTCTCTGTACTGCAAAATTCTCTGTACATCACGATCCTCAATGGATCAATCAGTTTCTGATTTGGATGAGGAAAAGAGACTCAAAGTTTTCCGGGAAATTCAAGCCGAGAGAAGAAGGCAATCAAGACAGCGAAAAAGAGAAAGGGAGAGAGAGAAAGAAAACTTGCACCCTGAAATTGAACGAGGCCTGAGTGCGAGAAGGCTTCAAGAATTGTCCAAAAAAATGGACGATTATTTCAACGAAATCACAAAGCCTTTGAAAGAAGGGGATAAAGCAATGGTGGTGCATAGATTTGTGAAGAGAGTGAAGGCGAAATTGCCACTGGAAGTGGATTTTGTTGATTATGAACAAAGCAAGATCATGAAGAATGTGATTAAAAATGTTCAGGAGACATTCAATGAACAAAAGAAATTAAGGAAGACAGATGTATTGCAAGCAAGAAAGTCTACTTTGCAAATGGTATCTTCATCAGCAAAATCCATCAACCAATCTGCTGTCGCACGTCTCCTTCATATATCTAGAAAATCTGTTGTTGCTGCAACCAGAAGAAGAATAATGGCAGACCAAGAATGTGGTCCGTGGTCAATGTTTTCAAGGAAAAAGAGGTGTGATGCATTGAGTGACGAGGTTAGAAATTGTGTTTACAAGTTCTGGACAGAAAACACACGAGTTTCACCATACAGGAAGCATGTGAGAAAGTTTGTTACAGCAGATGGCGATAAAATTGATCATCCAATACAACTGCTTGAAATATCTCAGGTGATTTCCCTGCTTAGTATGTTTCTTCTGTTGCATATATCTGTTTCTATATAGATCTTCTTTGTTTGCAGTTGCAATTTTACATGAACTTCAAGAAGGAATTCAATGACATTAAGATTACCCAGCGCACATTTGAATTGTTGAAGCCATCATTTGTGAGGCTTAAATGAAAGAGAAACTTCTGTCACGCCAATATCACATGCACTTTGAATATGTGATGCAAGCACTCAACAAAATCGAAACAGATCCAAATGGCGTGCATAAAGATTGCAACTGTACTTGTGCTGTTTGTGGTGATGGTAACTTTTGTGCAGCCAAGAACCATGTTTATAAATCCACTAGTGATTTTTGGAGGCAAATGATCTGCCCTAAGGATGAAGATGAAGAGTGGCACAAACATAATTGTCTGCAGGTGGCATGCAAGGATTGTGGATTGAAAAGGTACTCTTTTTTTAATGTTAAGATGTTTGAACATTCTATTTTGAGTTGTTAAGATGATTGATGCAACATCTTACAAACAAATTTCTGTGTGGTCTTACAAACAGGTTGCCAATATGTCCAAAGGAGAAGGAGGAGTCTGATTACAAAGTGGAGTGGAAACAGTTTGAAAAGGTAGTGTATTTGGCATTTGTGCTTAAATGATTTTTGTGCTTGTGATTGTTGTGTATGCTTCTTAAACAAACTGCAAAGTAACAGCTGATCTTTGTTTTCAAAAAACAGCAAGAGGTTGGTTACATGAAGGAGACCACCAAGAAAAAAATGGCAGGAAAGAAACCAGCAAAGGTAACTAGACTTGCATACAAGAAAGAGAGCCTGCCCCAATTCCAGCAGCATGCTTCGAAGACACTGGTACAATTCATCCCACACAATTATGTTGCACACTGGCAGGCAAAGCAATTCAGGAAGTGCTTGGATACTTTTCCTGAAGGTGCAGTTGTCTCGGTTATTGATTTTGCTGAAAATTACGGTTTTTTAAAATTCAGAAAGAGGCACAATCTTGCCACTGGCACCAGAATCAGGCATCAATTTTGGTTCATATCACATATAGACATGCAACCCGGGATGAGATAGAAGATATGGAAGCTAAGGAAGCAGAGAAAAGGGAACTAGAGAAGGAAAAGCAGCAAAGAAAGAGGAAGACAACTCAGCAGATCATCAGCAGTAATGAGAGGAGAATCATAAAGGAAGTACATTTTTATATTTCAGATGATAGAGATCATAGCAGTGAGTTTGTACACCATTGCTTGAAAGTTCATGCAGACTGGCTCAGAGTACAAAATATTTTGTACAACAAACATATTTTTGGAGTGATGGTTGCACATCACAGTTCAAAGGAGCAAGACCTTTTGGTATTTAGGAAGGAACTATGTCAATAGTGAAGGAATTGAGTATGAATGGAATTTTTTTGCCAGCTCTCATGGGAAAGGAGAACATGATGGACAAGGTGCAATCCTAAAAAGGATTTTGGCAAGAGAACAATTGAAGTATGATTCCTGGAAATTGGAGCGTGCCAAAGACGTTAATGATTTCATGAATTGGTATATGATGAACAACCCACCAGACCCAAATATAAGAAGGTAAATTCAATCAGTACCATTGCATTCTTCTTCATTTGAGGTGACATTTTTCTGTTCTATATTGCAGGTTTTTTTGGCATATTGAACCCGAAAATGTAGACAAATCTGAAAAGAGGGAATGGAGGTCACTTTGTGGGAGCTCTAAACTTCATTCCATCAGACCATGTGACAAAACAAATCCGCAAAAGTTGCCCACAGGTGCCTCTCTTGTTTACGTCCCTTTTGCTTTCATGGAAAATGGGATGATTGCATGAACAAAGCTTCGATTGGGAGCTTGGTCCACAATGAACTGAAGTTGAAGAAATCTACAAAAACAATCAGCCAACAAAAGCAGTTCAAGATGAAGATGAGGATGAGGATGAAGAAGAGGATGATGATGAGGCTAATGAATACCTCAGTTCTGTTCTAGAAGTTGGAGATAACTTTGCTGTAAATGCAGATCCAGAGGATGAAGAAGGAGTTGACTTTTATGTTCTTAGGTGTACAGAGACTAAAAATACATTGTTAGATGCATATGAAGACTCATGGGGTTCTGCATTTGGTGTGGGAGAAGTCATAGTTTAAGCCACTACTACAAGCGCATGAGATGCACTCCACTTTGAGTTATTAGTGGACAAGCCAGTTGCTAGTGTGTACAGTCACCTTATTAGACAAGTGAAATTTGATATGGAGAGTCTTGGCAACAACAAGTTTAAGATGAGTGAAGAGACATGCCAAAAAGTGATGGCATCCCTTCCTGTAGAGTGCTAACACTGCTGACTGTTTTTTCTGCTTCTGCTTCGAAGCGGCAGAAGCACATCATTCACATGTAAAGTGGCTCATTCACATGTAAAGTGGCTGCTACATTGTTTCTAACAAACCTATTGTTTCTAACAAACCTATCAATGGAAGCTAACAAATTCTTTGTTGCACAGATATTTGTAGTCCTGACTGACTTGATCAATGTCTTAGCTGGCGGTGCTTTATGCATTTTACGCTTTGTCTGGCGGCGTGCTAATTGTTTTCGAGTTTATGCTTAACTGCCTCATCCCTTCAGTTTGGTCCTTGGAAACAAATGGTGGAAACTTTTACGCAAGTGTTCAATTGGGGACTGCTCAAGACAATGCACAAAGTAAATACTCTTAAACCTTTTACATGCATATGTTCAAAGATTGGCTTCATATCTGAGGTTTGTTTGTTTAACCAATTAGGATTTGGACTTCATCTTTGGATCTGAGACAAGCATAGGAGAAACCATTACATTCAAATATAAACCGGGACAACAATTTTGCAAGTAGAAACTTCTGCAAGTCTTGCGGTAAATATTATATTCATTAGATACAAAATTGTTACAATATATGTACAAAAGCTGTACAACTCGGTTGGTGTCTTTATTCTGATTACATATCTGAGGCTAAGTTACATAAATATTGAAAAGAGTCTATAGACTCTTATTCTCCTTCTGTGAGAATTTACATTGTTGCTGCATCACTTGAAGTGCCGGTATCAGCAATAAGAGTAGTATCTTGTGTTTTATCTTCTCTTGCAGGCTCTTCATCCTGTTCATTGACAAAATCGATATTATTACCTGCGGGGATTGTTATTATTATCTTCATGTACTTTATCTCCCTTTGCATCGGTATGTTTATACTTATATCATCTATCAAGCCTTGTAGCTTAGACATCTCCGGCTACCAACTTGTACTTACGTTTCTATTTTCTCCAAAACATGCTCCTTGTCAACTTTGTTGCTTATCTGTTTCTATGTTGCTATCATTTTTTATTATGAGCTGATCAAAGATGGTTACCTCAATTGCTTCCTCAGGCCAAGCAACTTCTAGGTTCTGTCAAACCAAGTAATTCAAATCAAACAACATACAAAAAATGCAACTAAATGAATTGAAAGCAATGACATTACTACAATCACTTCAATAGCATAACAACACAACTAAATGAAATTAAACAACATACCTTAACAATTTCCTTCATTAACTGAATGCTTTTGAGAATAGCCACTTTCCACCTCGCTAGTTCACTTAGATGGTCAGCCAGAAGCCTAAGTATGTCGATGTCCTCTTCTTGAACTTTATCTTCAACATACTGCTCGTGCAACCACTTTTGAGGATTCTTGGCATTGAGCCAAGTTTGCGAAATCACGACTAAGAAATTGAAACCTTTGTCATTGATGTCATTATCAAATTTTTCAATTATGAAGCAAGTGTCTTGTGGGGACAAGAAAGTCTTGTACAATGAGTCATCAACTAGCACTACCTCCCCTACATCCTCAAAAAGCCTCATACACTTTTACAATTGGCTTCATAAGCACCGCTTGTTCGGATTCCCTGGAAAACTGAAAGGCATCACCTCGCACTCTTTCTGACCCCAAATGAACTTGAACCTTCCTATAAAGGAAGGTGGCACTATCACATTTAGGATTTCTATGATGTTGTGCTTCATCATAGAAGACCATATGGCTACCTCAAATCTGGCAAAGCACCCTTCTAAAAACTTTATCAGATACAGTGCGCACAACACCACTTTCCCCACGCATAATGCTTCTTCACTCTGTTGGAATTTTAATTCGGTTCTTTTTTTTTGGAATGTGCTCACCAGAACTCCATTTAAGTCTAGGATGACAAGTTTTTTCTTTTCTAAGGGGTCTGCAACATTCATAAAACAAAAAACTCAAACATCAACAATTCTGACATCAAATAAACAGTCTTAACAAAACAAATTAGTTCACAACTTCAAATTGCTGTCTTTCAACAAATTAACACAAGTGTCATTTCAAAGTTTTCAAAGTTTTCAGAGTTATCAAAGAACTTTCAAGTGTTATTTCAAAGTTTTCGGGGAACTTCGGACAATGAACTGGACACGACCGGTTAACATTTTGTAAATAACATTCGAGGATCACCTTTTTGGAGGTTGTGTTGGCATCTTCTTAGGGGGCCTACCCTTCTTCTTCTTATCCACTGCAGGTGCTTGTACTTGTTCTTCTTCTTCTTCTACATTCTTCCCTTTATCAGCCTTTGTTGCAATGTGATCAGCACCACCAGCTTCTTTGTCCAGATCTAGAACTTCATCAACCCTGGAGCTTTCTCCTGCAGTTCTACTTCTCAACCTCGACTTTATGGTGCTCACAACTGCAGAAGTAGTCTGTTCAGGCTCTTCTTCTTCATCAGTGCTGTCAACCACTAGTGCACGTGTCACTCTCTTTTTGGGCTTTTTCTTACCAATCTGAATCAGTAAGGAAACTAGTTAGAATAGACATGAAATAAAGTTTACAAAACAAACACATAAAAACACCAAATGGTTACCTTTCTTAATGCTTCAACTGCTGTTGTAACAGGACTTGGTGATGCCACAGCTTTTGTAACAGGTTTTGGTGATGCCACAGCTGCTAGAGTATAATCAGGAACTAATGGAGACTCAGCAACAAATATTGGTGAAGAAGTTGACTGTTTGTAGGGTGAAGCAAAAGCACTACTAGTGCCTGCTCCAAACCCACTGCTGATGGCTACCTCAGCTCCATCTTCAGCTCCAACTTCTAAACCAAGTTCCACAAACAAATCCCTGGGAACTTCCTTTAAGCACCTGAAGCATGCCTTCTTTTCATACAGAAGCATGCAACATGCCAAGTGATAGGCATGTTCACATGGCAACTTCATACTCAAAGTATATTGTGGATTGAATACCAATCCACATGCAGCACATGAGTTCTCCATAAAACACGGCAATCGCTCTTCATAGTCATGATAGAGATTAGGTGAAGTGTCCCGGTGCATCAACCGCCTAGCGACTTCTAAACAGACCACCTTTCTTGAAGTCTGAATTCTAAAGAGGCTTTTAGCCTTTGCTTCTTCTCCCTTTCGTCTACTGCTTCAACACTTACCTTTGGAAGGCAAGCTTCCGGTTGGAGCGAAGTAAAGCTCTCCACTTATTTTATGCTTCAAATCGCAATGGGGTCAAATCTTCATCTGTTTTTATCCGCTTTGTCATTCAAAGCGGATAACTCATTCTCAGAGTCTACTCACCTCCTTCTTTGCTATATCAATCATTACTTGCTCCCGTGCTAGGGAGTTGTTGTCAACCTCAATCTTACTAATAATCTTAGCCAAATCTGTTTGACAGTTATCTAACTCTGTTTCCAACTTCTTTACTTCCTCATCAATCAAAGAAATATTGAAACTACAATTGCAAACGTAAAATTCATTTGGCTGACCTGATTTCGCTTTTTAATTCCATCCGAGGTGTTCTTACGCCTTTGAAGGCTGAGGTGTGCTTTGGCCTGAAGGATGTACGGTTTTCATT
This sequence comes from Isoetes taiwanensis, assembly GCA_021234155.1. Classification (NCBI taxonomy): domain Eukaryota; kingdom Viridiplantae; phylum Streptophyta; class Lycopodiopsida; order Isoetales; family Isoetaceae; genus Isoetes; species Isoetes taiwanensis. The sequence continues at coordinate 10,114,202 of JAJEKV010000026.1, read as the reverse complement.
TTTTAACATCTTCTTTCTTTACATCCATATCATCCCTTGGTTTTTTTCGACCAAACAAGAACTTTTGTGACTTGTATGCATCCCAATTTATCTTATGACCCTCATGATCTTGCTCTGCACGACCACAATGCTCCCAAGCAAATGCCAAAGCAACGAGTTTCCTCAATTCGTTGTTTGGTAATCCTGCGTCAGGATACAGGAACTCGACCAAGTCCTCCAATTGTTGCTTCAGATGAGTGCGGACGAAATAAATTTTATTTTGCCTTTTTTTCTTTAAAGGATTGAATGGTTACGTCCATACACTGTTCCAATCTTCTTGATCCACGATATCCTGCAGCCACCGGTTTCTGGCGAGGAATAATCCCTTCTCCGCCATCGCAAAAAGCGGTGAATTAACCAAAGAGCAAGGTATGAAGCAAAGCGTAGGAAGGAAAAAAAAAATCTCGGAAGGCGAGAGGGTACAATTCGAATAAAATAGGGTATAATGTGCGTCTGTGAGATCAATTATCGATTTCGGTAGCGAATGATTCTGGGTCCGACAGCCCGGATCATTGTTTGCGAAAAGGCGGAAAAGCGAAAGGTCGCGAAGAATAGGCTGCCCAGCGTGCTTAATCTGCTTCCGCTTGTCGCGCTTTTTTGTACCCCAATATCTAACTTAGACCCAGAAATGCTAAGCCTATGCAACATAGAGATGGTGAAGAAAGAAGGGCCTTCAAACTGCAAATCTAGATATAGAGAAAGATATTTTACCCAGCTCATAAAGATATCATAGAGCACAACAACCAGTCTTGTAAACCAAATCCACTGCATAACCAAATAACCTGAATTTCGCACCGCATGCAGCTCTGTAGCAAAGCAAAATCCACTTTTTGATGGCAAAAGATAATAACATGAACAGAGGAGACAAAAACCTAAATCGTCCAAACAACTTGCATCAGGCACACCCGCAGAGCAGCAACTTCCTGATTCTTGATGCAAATTGTGGTCGTCTCTTCAAAAAGCTCTGAAGCATCCCCTAGCAACCCAAAGATTTTGCCATATTTTCATGCATCTTGCAAAAGCCCTAATCTGAGCGAAAAGATAACAGAGGCAACCACATATTTGTTGCTTAGGTTTTGCATCAGAGCTAAGAATGGAACTGAACCGGTGGATCAACTCCGCCATAGTCGATGTTTCCATTTTCACCTGCAATGCGGCCATGAATCAAAACCCATGGCTTATGCTTGTGTTAGAGCCTGAACTCTAACCTTGCAAGAAGGATGAAAAACCCAACAATCCAAGCTCAATCTATCAGATCAAGGCAATGCACAACACAAAGAATCATCATCTCCATAGCTAGATCAAGCAAAAACACTCTCTCTCAATACATTGTCCCTCTGTTCTGCTCTGCTCAGATAATACAGTGATCATGCCTCCTTCACACCATAATGCATACGTGCAAATATCCTGCACGCGTGCATGTGCGTATCTCCATCCATATACGGTATACAATCTCCTATACCACCTCAATAGTGGTGAGTGTGGTGAGTGGTGTGTGGTGACAAGTGTGGTGACGAGTGTGGTGACGAGTGTGGTGAGTGGTGATCACCCCCAACAGTGGCGACCACAGTGGGAAAATGTGCCACTCTGTGGCGGAGAACCCACAACAAAACAAACTCATATGGTCCTTGGGACATGTCCCCAAATGACCCATTTACACCCTCCTCAAATCCAAATGACTAATACAAACAAACTGGTCCAAAAATACAGTGATGAAACAGAGCCTCTGTAACTGTGGCAAACTTTGAAAGGTGATATCTTGAGCTCCAGACCTCCGTTTGACCTGCACCATAGCTCGTTGGATTCGTATCGCCAAAACACATCTTTTGATGTAGGATAGATTGTGTATTATGGAACTGTCACTGCCTGTTTTTACAGAAAAACGACCTGCTGTAACCCAAAAAGTCTCCACAAATTCTCTGTAATTGGAGCTATGCCAAATCCAAATCCCTTAGAAAAGCGCTTCTCTAGGCTTGAGGTCTTCTCCATTTCTGGGATTAAGCATCAATTCCCCTTCTGGATTCATCAACCAACTCCAACCCTATCAAGTAAGCATCTTCCAAATAGGAGAATGCAGATAACATGTAACAACAACAAAAAGTGTGGCCAAAGAACAAGCCACAATCCAATGACCTGCTCAAATATTACTGCAGTAGCATACCAATGTGGCAAATCTGATGTGATGTAATAGAACTTGCTAAACTGACATATTCCAGGTAGCTTATTAGTCTCAAATAATGCAAACAAACCTTTAGGAGCATCTTTGGCTGTTGCACATTGAGATAAAGTGCTGCTCATGTCCAAGTTCTCATCCTTTATCACATAGTCATGCTCAAATTTACTCACCTCTTCCACGCTTCCATGCTCAAACATGAAAGGAACTAGTTGTCCTTGATTCTCAAATGTCTTTGGACTGCTCAAAGCATAAAACATTAGCAATTCTAGCTCACGGTTTAGTGCCAAATCATCAAAACGAGCAAATTTCTCCATTTGAGGCATGTAACAGTCTTGTTCAGCTGGTATACATGTCTCAAATCTGAAAGTTTCATAAAGAGGATTGCTGTCATGACTGTCACTAATTTCAAGAGCATGTAACATATCTTCAGAGTGGGCAAATGTGGAAATATCCATGCTTTCCACTTCTAATTCACATAATAATGGTTCATCATCATCCAAAAATGTGTCATATGTATAAAAAGTCTCAAACTCAGGGCTGCTCAAACATCTATCACTTTCTTTCTCATGACAATGCTCAAACTTATCATTTTCATATAAAAGAACATGCTCATACTCTTCAATCATGTGAGATGTGATTAGATTTACCTGATTTCTATTTGTCCCATCCATGCTTAATTTCAGAGGATGATCTACATTCACTCCGCTGCCCATATCTATGTTTGCTCCTTTGACTAAATACCCGTTCATACTCACATCGCAAAGAAATGGCCCTGGATCCTTGGACTGCCAGGCTAGTGGCTCCATTCTACTCTTATTGGTATCATTTGAGATGATTTGTTGGACTGAAATTTCTGATTTTGTTCTTCCCCCTAATTTTTGCAACAAATTTGGAGAATAATGCATCAATTGCTCAAGAGTAAGTGTAACTTTAGTGGCCAAAACTTGGCTGATCACATCATCTTCATTTTGAATTTTCTCATCCACCATAGGAGGCATCACTATGGGCTGATTTTCTTCTATAGACTGAAAGTGTTCTGTGGGCAGCACATTGAATTGCACCTTCTTAGGTGCTGATACCTTCAAATCTTGTCCCTTCAAAGCCTTTGGAAAAGAGGTCTTAGTCTTCTCCGCAATTGGCACTACTCTTGGTTCTTGCACCACCTTTTGTGATCTTGTAACCGCATTTACATCTCCAATCTCTTCTTCTTGCTGAAATGGGTCACTGTCTACCTCAACAAATCCACAATTTACTACTGATTTTGCCTTCTCTTGTGTCTTAAGCTCCTCAATAAGAGCCTTAACTTGAGGATTATCAATGTACTTTGCATCTTGAATGCGAACATCATTATTAGAAAGAGGTACTGATTCAAACACTTGCTGCTTTGGTGGATACTTGTTGGTTGCCCATTCTGGTTTCCCATGGATTTTCCAACAAGTAGTCTCATCATGCTTGAATTTATCACATAACTTGCAATATAAATGAGCCTTACTTGGATACCATCCCTGTTTTGGCTGCACCATTGATGTGGAACCCCTTGGAACTTGTTGGGCAATTGGAGCTTGTGGGATCATTGGCACTTGTGGTATAATAGGTGCTGCGTGCATTGGTTGAATAGGAATAGGTGGTGCTTGTTGCATAACAGCAAATACCGGATTGGCCCTCTCAAAGAATCTCTTCTCCCTACATTCTTGATCATTATGGCCCTTTATTTGGCATCTTGAGCAGAATTTCAGCAATCTACATGTAGTATCAGAATGCCCAATAGACCCACAATACTCACAAGTAATAAACTGCACCTCCCTTGGCTTCTCACCAATTGTAAGCTTAGAAATCTTGGCTGCAATATCCTCTGTTTTATGCTCTGGAGCAGCAACTTCATGAATGTATCCCAGCTTATCTTCAGCCTTGAGAGCATACTTTTGTGCCTCTAGTAATGTTGTAGGCTGTTTGGCCTTCACCTTATGAGCAATAGCTCGTTTCAGCCCCTTCACATACCATTGAATATCCATTTCATCACTCCTTGTAATCTTCCAATGAACCACGGCTTTGAGAACCGCAATATACCTCTGATTATACTCTCTAATTGATTCATCTTCCTTTTGTGTGAAATTGGTCCACCTTTCCATAGTCTTATCCTTACCATGAACTTCTTGATAATTAGCAATGAAAGCTTCCTTTAATTCCTGATATGTCATGGTATCTGGCTGAGTTTGTGCCCACTCCTCCACCGAATCTTGCAAAGAACTATGAAACCAAAGCAAATAATCACCAGCCGGTAACTTACATTGCTGGCAATATCTCTCAAACTTCACAATATGCTTCAAAGGATCCCGATCCACCATATCATCAAACTTTGGAATCCCCATTGTCTGAAAACTCCATACCATAGGTGGTAATACAACCATCTCTGCCTCTTCTTGGGCTTCTTGAAATTGAAAAAACGAAATTGAATCTCCCTTCAATTTGAAAAACGAAATTGGATTACCTTCTAGATCGGTAAATGGAATCAAAACCTCCTGGATCTGAGAATTAGACCCCAGATCTGCTCCCAAATCTGAAAACGAAATTGAATCTTGATGCAATTTTGAGCCCAAAGATTGACTCACCGGTCCCCTTCTTGTTACGATAGAGCTTGGTGGTATATCCTTCTTACTTCTCTTGGGCATAAAACTATGCTCCCCTTGTCAAATTCTACCCCACAAATCAATTACGGCAAAATTCCCTTCACACAAGAAATTGCTCCTTTCTCAATGGTGCCGTTCTTTACCGACGAACACCAATACCAATGGTAACAACTCCTTTTTCAATGGAAATTCTTGCCGATCAATGGTCTGTCGAGCACCGTGGTCGCCAAATTGTTAGAGCCTGAACTCTAACCTTGCAAGAAGGATGAAAAACCCAACAATCCAAGCTCAATCTATCAGATCAAGGCAATGCACAACACAAAGAATCATCATCTCCATAGCTAGATCAAGCAAAAACACTCTCTCTCAATACACTGTCCCTCTGTTCTGCTCTGCTCAGATAATACAGTGATCATGCCTCCTTCACACCATAATGCATACGTGCAAATATCCTGCACGCGTGCATGTGCGTATCTCCCTCCATATACGGTATACAATCTCCTATACCACCTCAATAGTGGTGAGTGTGGTGAGTGGTGCGTGGTGACAAGTGTGGTGACGAGTGTGGTGAGTGGTGATCACCCCCAACAGCTTGGCACTACCGTAGACATCAATAGCAGCTCTGTCGCCCTCTCTAACACAAAAAAACATAGTAAGGAAGCTCAATGGAGGAAGCTCGATGGCGAGGATCTGATTTTATGGCCAAACCAATTCCTCAAGGAGGTATAAACCAGCCAAAGATGATGGCAAATGCTACATACGGACCACTGCCTGCTCCTACTTCAGTGCTGCTCGATTAGACCACTGACTGCTCTTACTTCAGTGTTGCTCGATTGGACCACTGCACAGCCAGCCTACTGAAGCCCAAAAATTATGTAAGTTGCCTATGGTGCCTCTATCGATCTTGGACGCTAAGCCCATGGCCAAGCTTCATGCCTCTGCTTTTCGTCGAAGGCTGCCCTTGCGAACCCTAGAGCCCGGTTCATGCAGCCATGGTGGCCTCTTTTAGGAATCCGGCGGCCTTTTCCTAAGCCATTGTTAGAGCCCTCTTCTCATCTAATCCTAGCTGTCCAGATCTTAACCATTAAATCTCAACCCTAAATCTCAGCCTTTGGATTTAGGGCTGGGTCCAACACTTACACTAAAAATTTATAATATAAAGATGCACTACTCTCATCCGTATGACTCACCTTGAAGTATCCATGTTGTCATTATATTCCATATTACATATCCCCTCCACCCCTCATGCTTATAGAAAACTAGATTGCAAAGGCAAATGAAGATTCCAAAATTGAGTTGAATTGAATTGAACTTTAACATCAGAGAGAGAGATAGATAGATAGATAGTATTTTAACGTCACGCCACTAGGCAGCATCCAACTGACATGTGACCACACACCACACCACATTGCTTGGTTGGGCCCTACCCCCAACCACTTTACATTGCGTCTGTGGGTTTTGACACCCAACAGTTCAGAGTGCGATTCTGAGCGGTCTCGAACTCGAACTCGAACTAGAGAGAGAGAGAGAGAGAGAGAGAGAGAGAGAGAGAGAGAGAGAGAGAGAGAGAGAGAGAGAGAGAGAGAGAGAGAGGTGAAGTGAAGTATTTCATCTTGTCAGACCATCAGGTCTATAAGACAGAGTACAACCATAAAACTTATCCAAAACCAAATATCATATCATCTGGCAAGTACCATCGAGTTGCTTGCCATCGCTCTCTTCTTCCTCGTCTCCGCTGGATTCTACAACATGTTTGATTGCTGCCTCCCTCAGGGCCAACATATCAATTAAAAAACTACCTACTATAGTTGCTGGCATGTCGAAGAATTGTTGTAAATTAAGTATATTGAACCCAAACCTATCCCGCAGGGCTTGATACATTGGACAGAGTAAAATTGCATGTTCCTCGTCCTCTATTTCGTCTGATCCACATGCCTGGCACGTTCGGTATTCCCTCTGAATGTTATGCCACCTACCGACCCATTAGAGGAAATTTGAGATCTCATTTCATCCCCATAAGAATCCTCCAATGGAATGGCTACCCTCTATTAACTGCAATTAATGCAGCATAAACAACATCATTGCTGTTGTTTTCCCCAATAACTTTTGATCCACTTGTCAAAATGTTGCGGCGTTTGTTGCATTAGATGCGGAATGAAAAGATCTTTCCAATGATATATGGTTATGATGTATTTCAATATGGTCATATGCGTTAACCTTAAAAAAATATGATTTTTTTGCTTATTTCTTATATATTTATATCGTAAAAGATGTATGAATGGGTTATCACTAGATAGATCTTGTGAAGACGAACCCATTGCTACAAAAAGTTTTTGAATCGGAGTTTTGGATCAAAAGTTATAATGAAAAAATGATACTACAGAAGTTAGTTGCAGCTGCATTAATTACAGGTTGCCACATAATACTGGAATGAGATATACTGAAGCTCTTCTCTTATTGGACAGTTTAAAAAGCTGACATGGCATTTTAAGCATCCCTTAATGGGACAAAATGTGATCTCATTTTTCCTCTAATGTCTACACTTAAGTAGTGCGCACTCAGCCTCATCCGGTAGATAGCATGTCTTTTTGCTAAAAAGAGGTTCTCACCCAAGTACCTCATTGCCTGTAGTGTTGGATTCATCTTCTCCATATACTGCAACATTTTGATACCAGGTGTGTGCCAGATTCTTGTTCGAACGATGTCTCTCACTGTCATGGATTCGGTTCTTATTGCGTGCCAAGTCTTGAATCTAAAGACCCCATTTTTGTAGCCAGTTCATACCATCTGCATACCATCCCTTATCCATTGTCGCATTTAGTGCTAGCCGCGGGTAACTTTCTTCCTCTAAACCCCCCTCCCCCAAAATCCCTCCGCTTAAATATGTTAAGAAACGACATAAAGCTTCACATTCCAGCTGCACCATACTGCATTCTACCAGCATCATGTCATATGGGGTCTGCATTTTAACTCCAAGCTCAGTGTGTAGAAACTTTTTCTGCACTCGCTCTATTTTTTGCCATAGCTCAAGTGAGAGTCCGGGCCCCCAGACTTCACATCCATATAACACTACTGTCTGTACTAGTGTTTTGAACATCTTTTTTAGCTCAAAGTTCCAGATATCTGCCTTTAAGTAGCAAAGAACGCTTTCAACCCTCCATTAACCCTCTGCTCCACCGTTTGATTCCACCTAAAGTGCTTGTCTACAATGAGCCCTAGATATTTGTAGGTGCTAGAAATCTCTACTGACTCCCCTTTATAAGAAAATGTATAATTCTGATCCAGGTTAGTTCCGAATATCACAATTTTGGTCTTCCCCAAATTGACTTTCATACCTGTTGCATCACAAAATGTCGATAGTGTGTCCAAGTGTTTCTGCATCCCCTCTTTACTGCGTGATAGCAATACAATGTCGTTCGCGTAGAGCAGTAAGAGAATGACATGCCCTGCAAGTCTTACCCCATCTCCCCCCTGCATGGTTATCCACCTCTCTAAATCGTCTATGAAAATGCCAAGCGAGGTTGGTGATAAAGGACATCCTTGTTAAACACCAGAATTGCTCTCCACTTGCACATCATTATGATCAAAAGGAAAGGATAGTTTTACAATAACCCTCTCATATATCAACCTTACTGCATTTCTTAGTTGTTCTGGCACTGCAATTCGTTCCAAGCTTTCCCACAAATTCCCCCGATGAACCATGTCAAATGCTTTAGTGAAATCTACAAGTCCTGCAAACATAGGTTTTCTTGTCCCTTTAACACTAATTTTGCTTTCAATAATATTGGCAAATAGCTTTGCAAAGAGATTACTTACCATAATCATGCGGTAGTTATTCGGGTCGCGCTCATTACCAGCTTTATGTATGGGTACAACCCTGTTGATTTGCCATTCTGTGGGGAAACCTTCTTGCGTTGCATCATTGAACATATGTGTTATTTTGCTTGCTACTCCCCCTCCTGCCCATTTGAGCATTTCGGCCACTAAGCCCAATGTATCTGCCGCTTTTCCATTAGCCAGTTTGTTCAAACCTTCACATACATCATCGATGGTGAATGAGAAATGGGTCCTGATTTTCTGTTGGTTTTTTGGTATATCATTGATGTGATAAAGACTTTGGACTTGTGCCACAAGATCCTCCAATTGCAAATGTTGCGCATGTTGCCTCCTTTCTTTCATCTTTTTCCAAAACTTATTAGGGTCAATCACCAAGCTAGCAACCAACTCCTCTTGTTTAAGTCGCAAGAATGCTCTTTTCTTATATCTGACCAACTTTTTGTAGCTTTTAATCAATTCCATTCTGTATCCCCCCCTGTGCACCTTTATATTGTTCCCTCTTAAGTTTGCATTCTTCATCGAACCACCCATTGCAGGGTAGCCCTTTTTCCCGCCTTCCTGAGCTAAAGCATGTATTTGCCGCCTCTAGCACCAAAGAGGTCAAAACCTCGCTTATCTTTGCAGCACCCTGGGGCCATGCTGTGCCTCCCACCCGTTGCTCGCAATATGCCATATATTGCTCTGCCTTTTTCTGATTCACCCGTATACCTCCCTTGCTAGTTTCCTTCTCTTGCTTAGTTTCCCCCGTGGCAGCAATGTGTACTATCATTGGGACATGATCTGATTCATTCCTAATGTCTGATACATGCAAGTATGTCACTTGCTCCGCAAATAGCTCAGATGCGATAACATAATCCACAATACTCTCTTATCAGTGCTTGCAAAACGCTTAACCCCATTGTAAATCACAAGGTTTAGACCATTGCACATTCCTAATAAATGGTTCCCCATTGCGGTAGGCCACTTATTTGTATTTGTATCTGATGTGATGCGATTCCAACCTGCCAGTTCTAACTCACCTTCATCCATTTGATTCATCCAGATAGGATCCCCACTGCTACTTGCTAATGATGCTAGTTTCCCCGCGGTTCGTGCATTGAAATCTCCTATCAAAACAACCTCTTTTAATTCCGTTAGCTCTAAGCTGTCTAGCTCCGGCTGCTGGAATGGATCTTCAAAGTCTAAGCCATATCTTTGGTATGTGTGCTTTTGTAATGGTGGAAAGTAACATCCTGCAATAAAGACCCATCTGCAATCCCTTCCCGGTATTTCCACCCATATAAATTGCTTGGTATCTCGTTTTATGACCAACTTCACAAGATGCACTATTTCCGTTCTTACGTAGCACACATTTCCGTTTTAGGTCCTCTTCTGCGCCACCCTTTTTTATTCCATGTTGAATGCAGAACCACCACGAACCCTGGTATTTCTGGAAGCCCGCTTTCTCATGCTCCCAAGTCTCTACAAAAAATGCCATATCTACTGATGCTAGTACATCTCCCACCTCCTCAACCTTTCCCTTGTTTAGATGATTGATGTTCCATGCAAGTAACCTGATGGCCTGTATTTCCTATGCGTCCCCAATGATGCATACCTTGCCACGTTTCCAAACAGCTTTTTGGTTATTCTGCCTTGCCTCCTTGAATTTTTGCATTTCTATCTTATGCTGCTGAAACTGTTCTTGAGTGAGGTCCTCGTTAATCCAAACGTTCTTACCTTTAAGCTTCGTTCTTGTTTGCAATACCCTCATTTTATCATCCCTGTTGCTGAGTTTGACAATAATATTCCTGGGTTTGTCCCCTTTCTTACCTACGCGATACGCTTCAACCGGGTTAACCGACGGAACCTCCAATGCGCTAAACAGATTCAAGACCTCTTGTTTGATATTCTCATCTTCTTTCTCTGCTAATCCAGCTATTTGGATATTTAGTGCTCGCTTTGCCCTGTCCTGTTGCTCCAGAACATCCGTCATTCTGTTATTTAATTTTTCTACCACCTCTTTCCAAGATCCTGGGTCAGCATCTTCTCCTTCAGACACATCTTCCTTGTTTTTAAGAATTTCAATTTCATGGCGTAGTTCCTGATTCTCTGTCTTTAATTCTTCCAGGGTACTCGCAATGCCATGGTTTTCTGCCTTCAGTTCTAGCAATGTATTAGAGATCTGTTGGAGAGCACGTACCATTTCTGCTTCTCTTTTCTATTCGTGAGTGCTCCATTGAATCCCACATCTTCATGATCAAGGTGATTACATTCGATTCCTCCATGTTACCCTACTGCCAGGAATTCATAACTTTTTGGGAGCCCGTATTTTCTACTATGGATAATGATGTAGTAAGCAGATTCGAGTTCCCTGCTTTAGGGAGATTCAAATCCCCTGTTTTCCCTGTTATGAGTGGCCCAGTAGCCTTCTGCGAGATCCCTGATGCAAAGCCCCCTGTTTTCAGATTCGAGTTCCCTGTAGCGAGGTTCAAATCCTCTGTTTTTCTTGTTATGAATGATCCAGCAGCCATCTGCGAAATCCCTGATGTAAAGCCCCCTGGTTTTACCCAGGGCCCATCTGCCACCAGCGAATCCAAGCCCACCAGTGATTCTGACTGCTCCTGTGACAACCGCAGATCTTCCAATGCATCAACATTGACGTTTCTGCGCTGCTACCTGAGTCTTCTGATTCTGACTCTCCACTGCTATATCTGATTTTTTTATGTTTATTTTTGGATGAACAATCCCCTCCACTATGTCGGGCGCTGCTGCAATAGCCCCCGAGCCAGACGATGACCCTGCCCCCTCGATTTTCCTGCTTCCAACTCCCTCATATTTTTTCTTTGCCCTAGTTTTGTGTGCCATGTGTGTGTGTGTGTGTGTGTGTGTGTGTGTGTGTGTGTGTGTGTGTGTGTGTGTGTGTGTGTGTGTGTGTGTGTGTGTGTGTGTGTGTGTGTGTGTGTGAGAGAGAGAGAGAGAGAGAGAGAGAGAGAGAGAGAGAGAGAGAGAGAGAGAGAGAGAGAGAGAGAGAGAGAGAGAGAGAGAGAGAGAGAGAGAGAGAGAGAATAGAATAGAATAGAAATGTTTATTATTTCATATGTGAGACCATTAGGTCTAGAAGACGACCACAATTTTACAAAGCTTATAAAAAATTGTTTGCATAATGTGCTTCAACAACAACACCTGCTTCTGCCCTCTTCTTTGTGTTGAAAGCTTTTAATAGGTGTTTATATGATGGAATGGATAGTTCTGTTGTGCGATAGACCTCTTTCAAGTAACAGCCACCCATGCTGGGTGGCAGAGGCAAAAAGCCCTGTAAAAATCACTTTTGATCCCGTACTTAAGTTTGAGTGATGCATACTTTGGGCAATGTAAGATTAAGTGCGCTTCATCTTCAATTTCATCAGGCATACACACCTTGCAGGTGCGCCTGTGTCTAGGAACATTTCCCCATCTTCCCACTTCAACCCCAAGGTGATGCGAGCTTAGCCTCAACCTACAAAGTGTATGTCTCATAAATAAAGACGCAGTTTCACTCAAATATGGCGCTTCCTATAGATTGGGATTTATTGCTTCCCTATAAAAGATCATTTTTGACCCACCATCAGACCACATTTTGCATCTCACCACTACTTGAATCCAACTAGGTAGTGTTGACTTATCTGCTGGTAAATCATTTAAGGATGACCCCCATTTTTTGAGCCATTTATCGATACTTGCATACCATCCTTTCAAACTGCTTTGTATCAAAGCCCGACGAGGAAGACTATCTTCACTCATATTCTGTACCTTTAGCAAGTAATTTAGAGTATTGCACAATGCTTCTCCTTCTAATGGGATTAGCCCTGCTTCAACAAGCATCATAGCATATGGGGTTTGTAGCTTTACTCTTAACTCTGTCATGAGGAAGTTTTCCTGTACTTTCTCAACCTGTTTCCAAGTATCCAAAGAATAGAATAGAATAGAATATGATTTTATCGTCCACGGAGACCAACAGAGACCTAGCTCCGATACCTCACAGCTATACAGGGTTAGGAAAATACCTCTACCCAAGAAAGATGTCTCGAGCAGTCTGCCGCTGGCATGAAACTAGACTTTAAGACGGGATTTTGAGCCTGGAAAAGCAGATATGCATTATAAGATGGATTTTGTATTAGATAGCCTGTCGGAGAATAGTAGTTCTGAGGAAAAGGAAGCGCCTCAAGCTGAACTAGAACGTGAACTGCTGTGGTGTGATCAAATTCAGTTAAATTAGAAGCTTTGCAAATGGCACAAAGAGGCAGTGGAAGGGGATATGATCCTAAACGTGGCTATAGTGAAGGGAGTCATGGTTATGCCAACAAAAGAGGTGGTTACAATAGAAGCTCTATTGGTTATCAACGAGATAATACAATCAGGAGCACTACGTCCCGGAAACACAATATAATGAGGATGGGGCCGCAGATGAAGAAGAATTTTAGGTATGGCTTGGATGTATCAAGTTATAAACCTTTTTCCTGCATAAAAGGCGGTAACAGATGGTATTGACCAGTTAAAGGAAAAAGTATTTCATGTTCTAAGATGGAACAACAAAAAAAAGGCTGGTAGCTTTTTCTTAAGAAAATGAACAGGGTAATTTCACATTTCTGAAATCTAGGAAAGATTAATAGATGTTTTTATGATCCAATATGAGCACTAGGCTATGGAAAAAGTTTCTTTTAGATAAAAAGAGAAGCTTATTTTTCAACAGATTATAGTAGGAATGATACAATAATAGTAAAGTTGATACTAAGGCTCAGAAATATTAACCTAGGTGATAAGAGCCTCTTAACGCTAGACCTTTGCATTTGATTCTTTGCTTTCTTAGTAAGCTCTAACTCATCAAGAGCAAAAAGATACAACGGGTAAAGGATGAAGAGCCTAGAAATACCCATAGTACCTTTTAATTGGCCCTTGTATTGTTACCAAGTCTATTGCTAACTTATACATGATTGGCTGCAGGTACGTGGTATTTCTAGTCTCATTGTGCTTTTTTTGCTGTTATGGTTGGTTTCTGCTCAAAGGACTGCAAGGATCGTGCAAAGGACCAAGGGAAGATATTGTTGTTTCAGACTTAATGCTATACCATATGTTCTATGAAATATAGGCATCTGGTTTAAATTGCAGAGGTCTGAGTTATTTTTTTAAAAAAAGGACAAAAACTTGGATCAGTATAGGCATACGTGATAACTCTAGTAGATATTTTAAATATGACAGATGAGCTTAAGCTAGTAAAACATAAACAGTAATGGGGATATGTATGACTAGTTGATATGTAAACTGTCTGTTTTGAGCAATGTCTTGTATATTCAGCTTAATACTGATGTATCAGCCTTAAAGACCTTGGCCACTTTTTGTAACCAGTTTATATAATGAAATGGAAAAGTTACTAATGCATAAGAGGTGCATAAAATATGCAGATATTCTCACTCTAAATAAGTAGAACTAAGATAACATAATGGTTTTGGCTGAAGTTGTAATGATGAGTAAACAAAAAAATGGAATAATGGGGTATAGCGAATATGGGACCATAAGCAGATAAGGATTTCCATGCTGTACAATAATGAATATATGGGGTTGGTCCTCTAAAGGTTTTTTAAACCTATAAGTTAGGATTTTGAGAGAGCTAAATCGGAAAACGAGCTCTAATTAAACCAGTGATTAGATTCATAAAGCATTATGAAAAGCAAATGATACTGGAATAATAGCAGGGTAGCATGCATACTGGAATTTGGTTTGTCTAGTGGCCACTAACATAGAAGCACATAGATACGAATGCAAAATTAAGGATGTTCTTAAAAGTAGACATGTATACTTTCATAAAAGTGATCATATAAAGTTAAAGATAGAAATAAAGGCAGATGCATACATGCATGCAAAAAGAAGGTGCATGCTGAAAGAGAAAACTGAAGCATAAGGGTATGAAATGGATACGCTTAGTTTGAGTGGTTTTTGACCATAACAAAAGTAATAATTAAAGTCATATGACTTTTAGACCATAGTTGGATGTGTGTCTTTAGTGTGCTCGACTAATGTACAGAATGATCAGGCTACTGAGGGATTGAGTGATGTAGCTTGAACGTTTCCGGGTTTTTTTTTGGAAATTTCATTTCATTGGTCTTACCAGTGATACATCCTATCTATTTAGTATAAATGAGCAATACTTGGATAATGAAAATAATACTACTAATAAAGCTGGATTTGTGTATTCAGGAACCCTAGTGGTCCCAGAGACTTGTTCCAGACCGGTGGTACGAATTCCATATTATACTCTCCTTGAGTATCATCTATCTTTGTGCAAAATTTTCAAAAGACATCAATTACGTTAGGATCCCTAAAGCAAAATGATGTAGTTGCATGTAAGCTCGCATTACTACCATTTATTTGCGGAAAAGCCTATTGGCACGAAGCAAAATTCATTTAAACGTTTCAAAATGGCAGGGAAAAATTTGTAGAGTTTCTATTTTACACTCTTGCAAGTGACATAGAGGGCTCTTGACCATAGCTGATAAGGCTTCAAAAGTCTGCGAGTTGCCTGGAATTAGAGGTAGGTATATATTTCTAGTTGATAGGCTAGAAATCAATGCTTGGAAAACCTTGAATTTGAGATGTTTGGGGTAGTTGATAGGCTAGAAATCAATGCTTGTAAAACCTTGAGTTTGAGATGTTTGGGGTCTTTCAAGGCAGTTCTTTTCAATATATGCCCTTGAATTTGCACTATTTGAAATAAGTAAATCCTTTGAGGATTCACCTGGATAGAATATGGATATGCCAACTGCATTTTTAGGGTGGCAAGCAAGAAAACTTTTAGTATACGGTCCAAAAAATCTAGAAACATATTTATTTAAAAATGTAAAACGTGTTAAAAAACCAGCCTTCTATATATTTTTGCACGAAAAACTCTTAAACCTCGTCACTCATTCTTTACAGTCAAAATGGGATTTCACGGTGAGCACTTCTTGAGTGAACCAAGTGAATGGTTCTTTACTTTCTCCAATATTGTGCCAAATTGACTGATTTCTAAGATTATATCGTGCCATATTGATTGATTTCTAAGGTTTTGGCAAAGATGTGCCGAAAAACGGAAAAGGGGGTCTCATTTTTTATTTCTAAGATTTTGGCAAAGGTCTAGCGAAAAAGGGTATTTTTTTTCCTTTTGGTTGGCAAGGAGGCGCCACCTTGTAGAACCTGTCAAAACCACATGCATTAATGGGAGGGGGTAGTTTTTTACCCTTTTTCGTATGTATACTAAGGGTCATAGGGGTTTTTGGATCTACTTCTAGTTATAAAATTTGCCTATCAGAAACACGTATACTAGGGGCTTTTCGGCTACCTATGCACGCAAGTGGCATATCCCGTATAAAGAAGGTGGAACCCCCGGGTTGGTTGGCTCATTTTATATGGTTCTTGTAAACAAGCTTATTTTTTTCCCTTTTGCATGGTCAAGGATAGGTAGGATAGACTTTCACGTGGCGCCCAACCAGCTGCAGAGGAGGATAAATTGGTGGGTGTTGTTGCAGTGGTCAACCTCCGGGCTAGCGATGGCATCATTAGTTTCTCTTGGCTCCCGACCAAAGTCAGGTAAGCTCTAAGGTTTTGGGTGCACCATGTTCTTCCGTAAATTAGAAAGGGCTGCTAGGCTTGGCTGCGGAGGGAAGGCCCGCAGAGAGTAGTGCTGGGGCAGCATGTAGGGGTTTATTGGAAGGATTTTACACTTGCAGAGGAGACTAATTTCCACAGGAGCTCCTTTGTAAAAGTGGAACAAGAGCATCTTGTAGATGATAGCTCCCTTGTGCATATAGGACCCCAATTTTTGGTCCACTGTTGAAACCATTAGTATTTTTTGGCCCACATGTATTTTATTCAGAGATACAAGAAAAACCTACATGTAGATCTGTGGAGGTGTGGTTTTGCTGATTGATGATGTTGTTTTTTAAGTGGACAAGAAACATCCAATATTAATTTTTCAAGAAGTTGCCGTTTTAATTTTTGGGTTGCCCCTAGGGGGGCAAACCCTCGTTTATGTGGGTATGTGGGCATATTCAAGTATATGCTGGCATATACCTAGCATATGCTGATGACTGCTAAAAACTGGCTGATGCCTGTAAATGGTCGGTCATCCAACCCCATTATCAGCCTGCTACACAAACGCTATCCGCCGGACTTGGCTATGGCTTCTGCACCTCGGATTCTGCCCTCCCTTCCGCGCCTTCCGTCAGGGTTCTGGCGAGTTGAGCACATATTTATCCCTTCCTTATACCCTCTAGGGCATAATCTCATCTCCCATGGTCATGCTTGGCGGAGGCCTCTGGAACAAAGCTTTCCATGGCTAATCAAATTTTGTAAGTATGTGTTTTATTTGGCATTTTCTACCTTATGGGTTCTCTTTCTGTCAGTCATATTTTCTAACGAAGTTTTCTTCCCGGGTTCTGTCTGTGCTCCGGTCCTGTTTGGTGTTCTCTGCATTTCCATGCCCGGTCCATTTGGCCCAACAATTTCAGTTTTAGGTTGTTGGTACGGTCAGTAAAGCTTCAATTAATTTTAATGAGAGACGAAACTTGTAGCATAGTTGATGGCCCAGAAGTAGATGCCTCTAAACTTCAAGAGTGGGAGATCAGAGATAGAAAAGCCATAACCACGATTGGTTTGGCAGAAGGCTACGTTCACCTTGTGGACAAAAGGCTCCAAATATAACTGGGATACCTTAGTGGAAGCATTTGGCAGCAAGGGAAAGAGTCGGAGAGTTGGCATTGAAGCGGCAAGTGTTTGATGTGACCGTGTTGGAATAGCAAGGTTGAAGGCGTGAGTGTCGGGTAGAAAGATCAAATGGCAGTATTATTGAAAACATTAGCTCCTGATGTCTCTTATTGAAGATTGTGGATAGGTTGGAACTAGGCAACCTTCAGAAGGGGCTCCTACTGACTGAATTATTTCTCTGCAAATATTAAACGCTATTGTAAATCAAAGTTTCTCTTTACCATATTATTATTGCCATTGTTTACGGCTATGAGACTTTGCAAGTATTCCAAAAGATGCCTTCACTTTGAACTGCTGTGGAGATTGTGGAAGAAAACTCCATGTGAGTCTTTGGGCACTTTTTTTGCAAGTTGGTACAGAACATAGATTTTTTTTGTATAGCTACATGCAAAGGAAAGGCGATAGGTTTGATTCTCGTCGCCTGGACTGCATCATGCAAGTAGTCATAGGTGTATGTCAGTATTTGCCTAAGATTGATTCATTGATGAATGCTTAAAAAGCATGTCGGTGCAGATTGGAAAATGATGATGCTACATTTTTGGACCTTAAGGGTTGGCCCTGCACATAGCCTGCTATGCAAGGCCATTGTTTGTCTTTATGCGGGGTCTCCTTTTGCTTTCTCATTTCCATCTTTAGTTATAAGTTAAGGGAATAAATCTCTATGGCACATTATTCAAAAGCATTCATTGTTTAGAAGAAAACTATGTGATGCAATGCGGGGAGGTGCGTGAAGATGCCGCCGCTGTGATGTTGTCTTGTTGCTAGTCACATTCTTGCCATCGTCTGGGGGAAAAAGGATAGCTTTGGTTCTCATTGTGAGTTTTCTGCATGTAGGTACCTGCCTTTAATAGAAGCAGATCTCAGGGAATATATGTGGGAATCAGAATCCTATCATCCTTCCTAGAACATTTAAGGTAAATTTCTTCTTTTTAGAGTTTTGCCTCATAGTGAACACAGCAAGCATGCTTAAGCTATTTGTCAATGTGATAGTGTTGATAATGAAGTGGACGGTATGCATTTTAGGAGACACATATTAGCTCGGAGGAGATCAATTTGTTAACTGTCTGTGGTGAAATCATTCTACAGGTGTATCAGAAATACAGTACATACGGCAAACTACTACTGCTTTGTTTAACATCCACAACTTGGAGCAAAGTTGGTAAACAAAGTAGATTTGTTGCAACGTTCCTTTTATTCCGTACCTTGTAGAAGCTCCATCATGAGCTCCATCTGAGTATAGAAATTATATATGCATTTGAATCGATGAGTAAATCCAGTGGTTGAAAATATTATTAGGTCTTATAATGTTCATGAATATTACAAATTTACACATTTGATACCTAACTTATAATGGTACTCTATGCAGCTAGCAAAACTTGCTGGTGCTCATGTAACAGCCACATGTGGGGCACGGAATGTTGAGTTAATTAAAAGCCTAGGTGCTGATGAAGTGCTAGACTACAAGACTCCAGAAGGGATTGCATTAAAGAGCCCTTCGAGTTGCAAATTTAATGTCATTCAACATGCGCAACAACAAGGATTCCTTGGTCTTTCGGATGTTCTTGCTAGAAGAGCAAGTGAGTGGTCGATCTTCTTTGCTACTTTAGGTGCAATCATGAGGAGTGGTCTTATGTTCCTTACCTTGGCAAAGCAAAAGTTGCTACCTTATTTCTGGTCACCAAATAGCAAGGATCTTAAAATTCTAATGGACTTAATCAAAGATGGTAAATTGAAAACGATAGTTGATTCCAAGTACACCTTAGCAGATCTTGAGCAAGCATGGACAAAGTGTTCTGAACGACATGCTACAGGCAAAATCTTAGTGGAAATAGCCAAAATATGATTCTGTACATTGTGGCTGATGGCTTATTGATTTTTGAACTTTTATGTATTTATTCCTTTGTATATTTCTGTTATTGTAATTCAATACTAGTTTGTTCCATTTTTCTAGATTTATCTTCACTCTTATAATGCGCGATACCAACAGACAGACACTCCGTACCAGAACAACTACAAAAAGCGATTCTAGGGACAATCATCATGTAATAAACCGAGCGTCTTAAATATCATCTTGAACCAAAGAAAATACAGAATGTGTTTGTGGACAAAGAGTTTTTTCTGTGTTGTGATGTTAAAGTCAAAGCACATGGAGTTTTTTGGATTTTACGCTAGTTCAAACATGACAGTGGATGATATTCTAAACCGTAATAAACACTCTTTTAGTTACATTTGATGAAACTACCTCTCATCTCGTTTATGACTTCTCTTCAAGTACAAATTTTTCTTAAACGAGGGACTTAGGCATTTTTAGTTTACACTAGTTTGCTTCGTATTTCCAATCCACGTTGTAGATTGTTGATAACACATGAAGCATTGTCCTTTAATGTTCCTTCCAATCCCATGTTTGCTGGCCTCAAGGGGTGTTATTGGCCATTGCACTAAATGTTTTACATCATATGCGTTGAATGGATGTAAACACAATGGACTTAGTGATTATAATGGTCAATTATAATGGTCAATTGTAGACGCATCAATGGGCCTTGCAAGGAAGGAAGGAAGGAAGGGCAAGGCATTCTTGCCAGCCCCTGACCTGCAGAATCCGGGAGCGCCGTGCATAATAGATATTCTCTTGGTTATTTAGAACAACTAAGAATACACTTGGCATGAAAATATGGGGTAAGCTGCCATGTGCTTAACACGACCAGTTAAGTGGTTTAATTAGCAATCACATCTAGTTATGTGCTTGTAGCACAACTAGCTAAGTGGTAGTGACTTTTCGGTTGGGTGTGCTATATAGATTGTCTTAGCTTCCAATACTGTGATGGCTTGGGAAGATTGGAATTATGGTTCTCCGGCCAAGAGCAGATTGTGCAAGCCATAAGAATTGAATTGCGCAGGGCATGGCTAAAGTAAATTGCATCTAGATTGCAGTCTGGATCAAGGTGGTCAATATAAGTTTGGCATAGGGAGCCTAGGGGACTCAACACGTGGTGAACCTAGGGGTTTATGATCGCCAAGCTTGGCATCCTTTGAGGAAGTAATAAATTGTCATGGAGACACTATAGAGTATATGGATGCAATAGATTATTGGAGTAATTAGACAACAAAGATGCCATTAAGCAGTGTGGAAGTGGGTATGGGATAAACTACTCCATCCCAAAGTATCTGTTTTATGGTGGCAAGTCATCATCGTTGTCTGCGCGTTAATATTCTGGTGCACAGATTTCGTCCAGAGGTGTCTGCGCTTTGTCCCTTATGTGCACAGAGGGACGAGACAATTGAGCATTGCTTCTTCCTATGTAGACATGTCAGACATGCTTGGTTGTGGCTTCAAGGCCTCTTTCATTGCAATTTGAATAGCCAGCAGGTGTTATTATCAGTTTATCCAAGTAGTTGGGATAATTTGGCAAAAAGGGCCTTTCATTTGGCTTCTGCATGGATCATCTGGTCCATTTGGAAAAGAAGGAATCTTCTCAATGCCAGACAATTGGAGGATAAACTGTGTCCACCCAATCTACAAGTCTGGAGACAAGAAAGTGGCTACCAATTATAGAACTATCTTAATTGGCAGCACTTTTGCAAAGATCCTGGACAGTTTGTTGGAGAGCAGATTAAGCACTTGGGCAGAAGAGGAAGGTAAACGCTCTGCATACCAGGCAGGTTTCAGAAGTGACCATAACACACTAGACCATGCGCTGACACTGCGGGTGCTTGTAGAAAAAGCCAAATCTCCCAATACTGCACTATACATTGCCTTTATTGATTTTGCAAAAGCATTCGATATGATTCCGAGAAGAAAACTGAGTGAAAGGATGGCTCAGCTTGGTGTTCCAATGGAAATCAGGGAGGCAATCTCCCAATTATATCGTAAGTCTTGATCAAGCTGTCATGTAAAGTTAACACAGGTCATAAAAGCACCATTGGAGTGCGCCCGGGGGATGCCCGCCGTCCCCTCGCTATTTGGCATCTTTATAGATGAGCTAGAAGATGTGGTGAAGGAGCGGTCCCTGTCTGGATCGAGAATCGGTACACATATTGTGCAATTACTTCCATGCGAGATGATGTGGTGTTAGTGGCAAACAAAGAGCATATCTTACAAAAGCATTTGCAATGTCTGGAGTCCTTTTGCATGGAAAAGCAGGATGGCGCTTAATGTGTCTAAGTCAAAGATAATGGTATTTGGCACCAGAGACAGGCCGATTTTCAAATACAATGGGATGGAGTTAGAGACAGTTGAATGCTTTAAATACCTGGGGATTGATTTCTCATCCAAATACAATTGGAAAGAGTGCATCAAACGCAGGGTCATAGGAAGCAAGGCGGCGTTGTACAGCATGCTTTCAAAATGTAGCAGAGCTTCTCTCACGGATTGGGGACTCAAAAAGGTACTCTTTAAAACTTTAGTCCAGACTGTCCTGCTGTATGGTGTGCCCATATGGGGACCAGGCATATCTTCTAAGTTATGGCAGCAGGTCGAATCCATCCAGAAGACCTTTCTCCGCGAGGAATTAGGTATAAAGCCTCAGATCCCTTATGCAATCATGCTGGTTCCAATGGAATTGGAAGCACTCTTCCAGGCAATCAACTTTGTCAACAGGGTACAGGAGCAGCCAATAGATCGGGTATCCTATCAGGCCTTGTTGAGCTCAGAAACATCTGGATGGATGAAAGACATCAGGAAATGGGCAAGCAGATGGGGTGTAACGGATGCCAATTGGCCGAATAATAAGTCGGACACGAGAGAATTGCTGGAGAAACTTGCAGTAGAACACTTATGGGAAGCTCCAGTAAAAAAGATGATGTATTACAGGGCCAATGTGAACCAACAGTTTGAATATGGGAGCCAAGCTTATTTGAATGCAGACATTCCGAGAGGTTATAAACAGATTGTTGCCAGGTACAGAACAGGCTCACACAGACTCGCAATTGAGACTGGTCGGTGGTCTAAAATCCCTGTTGAGGATCGTATTTGCAAGGTATGCGAAGAAAGCCAAATTGAGGATGAGTACCATACGTTTATACATTGCACGGCATATCACCATATCAGGGAGCAGTTCAACATTCAAGTGGCTGATTTTCATTCACTATTAGCGCTATCACCTATGCGCTTGAGTTTATACATGAGAGCGGTGGATGCACATCGTTCTCTACTGTTGAAGTTGTAAAAGTTTTTCAGGCTCCATGGTCTCTCGAGGCCCTACGTGAGCTAGACACATATTATTATTATTATTATTATTATTATTATTATTATTATTATTATTATATTCAAAGGTCTTGCTTGTTCAGATGCACAGGTCCTTCTTGATGCCCAACAACGAATTATCAAAGCATTCAGGTGCTCATCAATTGCTAATGAGGTGAAAAGCCGTATTTGGGAGCACTATCTTCAGATTCATACTTACTTATGAGTTTTTGCTTGCTCTTCATATTGTTTAGATGTTGTATTTGAGTGGGATGGTTTTGCTATGGTGGACATTCTCTCCACTGAGTTATTAGTCCCCATTATACTCTGTAACTTTCTCTGGATAATAAAGGCTCAAGTCCTTCAAAAAAAAAAAAAAAAAAAAAACAAAGATGCCATTTTGTTTAGCAAAATTCACTTGATTCATCTTCCTTAATTACAACGACATGTTTGCTATGTCTCTTGATACATTATTTGCAGATACAACAATGCCAAAAAGTACATGTGTAATAATGCCAAAAATACAGACATCATGAATTAAGAAACCACTTATTTTTCTAGTGTTTGCAATAAATTAGACATTTGCCGTCAACATTGCCCATAAATAAGCCCAAAGTGAACATATGTAAAAATGCAAAACAGGTTGATCAGATCTGGCTCATATTGAATTGAGACTTATTGTTTTATTCGCAAAGTCCTTGCTCATTGTGGTGATTGCAATATCCCTTAGTCTTGTGGATGATGATTAATTCATTTTGTCTACATAGCATCTATGTAGATGCGATAGCATATCTGTACATGTGATGATGTATAGAGGATTTGTGTGACATTTCAACATCATAGAAAAATAAGTATAATTTTTATTACAATATCATGGGCTCAATTAGCAATTGTGAAATATTAGCAACACCCAGCACAGAGAGTACCACGGGCTTCCATAGATACACAAAAGCAACCAGACATACCTTATCCATAACAACAATGATGACAACAGCCAGGAAAAGATTTTGGTTATTGAGAGATGAGCGATGCACCACTAGGGCACCAATTCCTAGGATGCCAAATATTTCTGGACAATAGTATGATTGACACAGATGAACAATCTACTACCAAGTACTTGAAGCATTTGATTATTGCTTCAAGTACTTCAAAGGCAAATTTTAGATATAGTTAATGCCATTTCCACTGCCAGGAAAACAAGAACTACATCGCATGCCACAAAAAGTTTAAACTTCATCTTATGCCAAAAGTTTCAACTGGCTTGGCTGCTCTTTTAACTGCTACCTTTTTTTAGCTCCATCCATCCATCCATCCTGGAGACTGAGAGTTGATTGGCTTTGAGGTACAGCTTTCCATCCATCCATCCTGGAGGCTGAGAGTTGATTGGCTTTGAGGTATAGCTTTCCTTGTGGTCTTACAGATCCTATGCCAGCTATATTATATTTACCCTCATCCATATGGGTTTGTGGCATATTCCAAGTATATGTAAGTATATGCTCGAAAACATGACTTTGAAGTGTGATTTAAGCCATTTCACTCTCGGGTCACGGAGGGCAACCCTCCGTGCGCAGCACTTTGTTTAGAGGGTGTGGTCTTTTAAAGAGGTATATTTTTTGTTAAAAGCAGGCGGTTTTAGTTGTTTGAGGTGGTATTGTTTTTAAGGAGGTGTAATTTTTTGAGATGTGGTTTATAAGTAAGTGTAGTTTTATTTTAAGGAAGTATGGTTCTCTTAAATGATGTAGTTTGTTAAGGTTCTCTATAGCCAATTTTGTAAGCACCATCATACAATGCACTCTCATCCATATGACTCACCATGAAGTATCCATGTTGTCATTACATGCCATGTGTTAAAATTCATTATCAAATCTATTGCCCCTCCACCCCTCATGCTTGTAGAAAACTAGATTGCAAAGGCAAATAAAGATTCCAAAATTGAGTTGAATTGAATTGAACTTTAACATCCATGGGAACCAACAAGTCTATCAGACCCAATGTGTGTGTGTGTGTGTGTGTGTGTGTGTGTGTGTGTGTGTGTGTGTGTGTGTGTGTGTGTGTGTGTGTGTGTGTGTGTGTGTGTGTGTGTGTGTGTGTGTGTGTGTGTGTGTGTGTGTGTGTGTGTGAGAGAGAGATATTGTTGTTTTCAGACTTAATCGCATCAATCCGAGACATCGGATCGCCATTCTAGAATGGGACGAGCATGCATGTCATGCATGCATCGGCGGCGCGCATGCCCGTTTTGGTTGGGAGTTCGCTATTTCAGCGTTTACGCATCCACGTCTCATGGCGCTTCCTCTTCTCTCGCCAGCACCTTATTCTCTTTGCATTGTTTCGGCGGGGAGGGGCTTCTTCTGCCTGGTTTAGCCAATTTGGCGTATCTTTCTTGCTATCCTTCTGCGGCCTTTGGCCTCGTCCCCGACCTTCGTCCTCGATCCTAGTTTGTAAGGAAGTTCTCCGGTAGTCGGGCGGTTTGTTGGTTTCTTCGCGAGTCCCATTCTAGAATCGCATCGATCCGAGACATCGGATCGCCATTCTAGAATGGGACGAGCATGCATGTCATGCATGCATCTTGGGCGGCGCATGCCCGTTTTGGTTGGGAGTTAAGCTATTTCAGTAGCGTTTACGCATCCACGTCTCATCGGCGCTTCCTCTTCTCTCAGCAGTACCTTCTTCTCTTTGAACCCACCCTCCCCCTTCTTTGTTTATTATATTTTGTACAAGTTCTCGTTTATCATGTTTTTCCACCCATTTGGGTGATGCTTTTTTCACCCGGCCGGGTGATGCTATTCTGGTATGTTTTCTCGTTTGTGTGCAGGTACAGGTTGGCGAGCGGCATCTGTTTCGACTTCTCCATGGGGGGGTTTTTGGGAGCGATTCTATGCCTTACGTTTGTCTAAGCCCCTTGCCGAAGGCTTATCACTAGGGTTTTCCTCGAAAACCCGAAAGGGCGGGGTTTTTTAATCCCGGTGATAAGCTTTCGGCAGGTACATCAGCCACTCATCTTTTAGCATTGTATTTGTTTGGGGTCCAAATGATATAATTGGATTTTCCCTTTATTTTTCGTGGGTAGTTCGCATGTGTGCGGCTACCCACTGTCCACCATTGTAGAAAATCTGCTGAGATGAATGAGAAGCCTATCTATCGGGCGGTTTGTTGGTTTCTTGCGAGTCCCATTCTAGAATGTTGTACCATAGAGTGTTCTATGAAGTACAAGCATTTGGTTTAAATTGCAGAGGTCTGAAAAAATGACAAAAACTTGGATCAGTATAAGCATACGTGATAACTCTAGTAGATATTTTAAATATGACAGATCAGCTTAAGCTAGTAAAACATAAATAGTAATGGGGATACGTATGACTAGTTGATATGTAAACTGTCTGTTTTGAGCAATGTCTTGTATATTCAGCTATACTGATGTATCAAGAACATTGTGTAGCCTTAAAGATCTTGGCCACTTTTTTTAACCAGTTTATATAATGAAATGGAAAAGTTACTAATGCATAAGAGGTGCATAAAATATGCAGATATTCTCACTCTAAATAAGTAGAACTAAGATAGCAGAATGGTTTTGGCTGAAGTTGTAATGATGAGTAAACAAAAAAATGGAATAATGGGGTATAGTGAATATGGGACCATAAGCAGATAAGGATTTCCATGCTGTACAATAAGGAATATATGGGGTTGGTCCTTTAAAGGTTTTTTAAACCTATAAGTTAGGATTTTGAGAGAGCTAAATAGGAAAACGAGCTCTAATTAAACCAGTGATTAGATTCATAAAGCGTTATGAAAAGCAAGTGATACTGGAATAATAGCAGGGTAGCGTGCATAGTGGAATTTGGTTTGTCTAGCGACCACTAACATAGAAGCACATAGATGCGAATGCAAAATTAAGGATGTTCTTAAAAGTAAACATGTATACTTTCATAAAAGTGATCATATAAAGTTAAAGATAGAAATAAAGGCAGATGCATGCATGCATGCAAAAAGAAGGTGCATGCTGAAAGAGAAAACTGAAGCATAAGGGTATGAAATGGATACGTTTAGTTTAAGTGGTTTTTGACCATAATAAAACTAATAATTAAAGTCATATGACTTTTAGACCATAGTTGGATGTGTTGCCTTTAGTGTGCTCCACTAATGTACAGAATGATAAGGCTACTGAGGGATTGACTGATGTAGCTTGACCTGCTAGTAGGGTTGTTGCTTAGACTGGTCGTTTCCGGGGTTTTTTTAGAAATTTCATTTCATTGGTCTTACCAGTGATACATCCTATCTATTTAGTATAAATGAGCAACACTTGGATAATGAAAATAATACAACTAATAAAGCTGGATTTGAGTATTCAGGGACCCTAGTGGTCCCAGAGACTTGTTCCAGACCGGTGGTACGAATTCCATATTATACTCTCCTTGAGTATCATCTATCTTTGTGCAAAATTTTCAAAAGACATCAATTACGTTAGGATCCCTAAAGCAAAATGATGTAGTTGCATGTAAGCTCCCAACCAACGGCAGGTAAGCTCTAAGGTTTTGGGTGCACCATGTTCTTCCGTAAATTAGCAAGGGCTGCTAGGCTTGGCTACGACGTTACTACCATTTATTTGAGGAAAGGCCTAGGGGCACGAAGCAAAATTTATTTAAACGTTTCAAAATGGCAGGGAAAAATTTGTAGAGTTTCTATTTTACACTCTCGCAAGTGACATAGAGGGCTCTTGACCATAGCTGATAAGGCTTCAAAAGTCTGCGAGTTGCCTGGGATTAGCGGTAGATATATATTTCTAGTTGATAGGCTAGAAATCGACGCTTGTAAAACCTTGAATTTGAGATGTTTGGGGTAGTTGATAGGCTAGAAATCAATGCTTGTAAAATCTTGAGTTTGAGATGTTTGGGGTCTTTCAAGGCAGTTCTTTTCAATATATGCCCTTGAATTTGCACTATTTGAAACAAATAAATCCTTTGAGGATTCACCTGGATAGAATATGGATATGCCAACTGCATTTTTAGGGTGGCAAGCAAGAAAACTTTTAGTATACAGTCCAAAAAATCTAGAAAAGTATTTATTTAAAAATGTAAAACGTGTTAAAAAACCACCCTTCTATATATTTTTGTACGGAAAACTCTTAAACCTCGTCACTCATTCTTTACACTCAAAATGGAATTTCAAGGTGAGCACTTCTTGAGTGAACCAAGTGAATGGTTCTTTACTTTCTCCAATATTGTGCCAAATTGACTGATTTTTTTTTTTGGGGGGGGTAAGAAATTTTTTTGATTAATATAAAAATGGTACACGACCTTCTTGTGGGCTCCACAATAGGCTAGATAGGAAGTGTAATAAGCACATGGTCACCAGGTACAAAAAATTAATTCAAAAAAACAAGATAGATATCGGCCTAACATATGATGATGTCTCTGTACTCTGTCAATGCATCCTCGATCCTTCCATATAGTAACATGAAAATATGTATCTCTCCACTCTTCTCATTCAGTACTAGGGGGCATGGCCCTCTTCCATCCATTGCAGGTACTATGGAAAGTCAGTTGCATTAGCAGAGCCCTACTATAAATGATACCTCCAAACCAAGAAGCACACTCCCGAAAGATATGTCTAGAAGCACAGATTTTTCAGCCTGGAGACCCTGCGCAAGAAATGCACTCTCAAAATCCCCCTGTCTTCTCCTATCTCTAGTACTATTGAAGGTGTGATCCCTTTCCAAGAGTATATCTCAGCCACCCTGAAGCACAACCCGAAGTATTTCAGCAGAAATAAATATGTGTACTAAGGAGAACTAATCTTCGTCTTCCCATAGAGAGGATACTATGAGTGGCGCTCCAAGAGTGTACTTCCAACACAAAGTTCCCATCACTTTCAACATCCACCTCAACCTCTTCCCTGTCACAGAGCTACTATGGACCATGGCATGTTTCCATGAACAAGCTGAGGAAGAAAGACATATATTACCTGCAACCACATGTAGTACAAGAGGGTGCGTTTAGCATTCCTAGAAGGCATCACCACAGATTGACTTCAAGCAAGATATTGCAACCCCAAAGAGTTATAACTGCCCACATCAAACCAAACAAGAGCTACGGTAAATGTGCACAAGGTCACAAGTCTCCCGTCCTCTAATCCTGCTTTCATCAACCCTCTTCTCTGCTTTTCCTAGACAACCATATCTCCCTCTCCAGCTGGAATAGAGTACGGGAAAATGCCCACAAACAGCATTAAGGCAAGCAGCAACACAAAAGATCTGAAAAGCCATTTACCTAATGCCCAAGGAAATGACCAAAAACCATGACTGAAGACTGCAGTGAGTGCAGCCTTTACCGCAGTGAGTGCGGCTCCTCATTGCATGAGTGCAATAAAAGAAGTCAAAACTTAAGCCATCTCCAACGCGCAAACAAATGAAATGACTTTACAAATCTGAAAGACCAAGCCTAAATAACTATCCATGTGCCCTAGCATCAGCATAAAGATGAGATTTTGATAGGTCGTGAGCTCATGAGCTCTCAATCACCAAAATCTATGGAGCTCAAGCTATCTGCTAGCTAGCTCTATCTAAACCCAAAAACACAGAGCAAATGCTTGAAATAATCTCTAACCAGATCAAAACTTGATGCAAGAAAGATTCAAAGCTGGAGATAGCGGCCATACCCCCAATCTGTCCTCTGTTGCAGCAAGCGTAATCGAAAGGGAGAGAGAGCACCCTACCACCTGCCACGGCTTTGGGAAGACAGAAGCAGCGAAGCTTCTCTTCCAGCGAGTAGATCTCCAGACGTTCTGGCTATGGTCGGGCGGCCGCCGCCGCCGCCCTAGTTAGGGCGCAACATTTTTTTTTCAATTGACTGATTTCTAAGATTATATCATGCCAAATTAATTGATTTCTAAGGTTTTGGCAAAGCTCTGCCGAACAACGAAAAAGGGGGTTTTCTTTTTTATTTCTAAGATTTTGGCAAAGGTCTGGTAAAAAAGGGTATTTTTTTTCCTTTTGATTGGCAAGGAGGCGCCTCCTTGTAGAACCTGTCAAAACCGGGAGGGGGCAGTTTTTTACCCTTTTTCGTATGTATACTAGGGGTCATAGGGGTTTTTGAATGTCCTTCTAGTTATAAAACCATATGGAAAGGGGTCAAATTTGCCTATCAGAAACACGTATACTAGGGGTTTTTCGGCTACCTATGCACGCAGATGGCATATCCCGTGTAAAGAAGGTGGAATCCCTGGTTTGGTTGGCTCATTTTATATGGTTCTTGTAAACAAGCTTATTTTTTTCCCTTTTGCATGGTCGCAAGATTCCAAGCATAGGTAGGATAGACTTTCACATGGCGCCCAACGAGCTGCAGAGGAGGATAAATTGGTGGGTGTTGTTGCAGTGGTCAACCTCCTGGCTAGCGATGGCATCATCAGTTTCTCTTGGCTCCCGACCAACGTCAGGTAAGCTCTAAGGTTTTGGGTGCACCATGTTCTTCCATAAATTAGCAAGGGCTGCTAGGCTTGGCTGCGGAGGGAAGGCCCGCAGAGAGTGCACAGAAAACTTTACATGTAGATCTGTAGAGGTGTGGTTTTGCTGATTGATGATGTTGTTTTTTAAGTGGACAAGAAACATCCACTATTAATTTTTCAAGAAGTTGCCATTTTAATTTTTTAGGGGGTGTGGTCTTCCAAAGAGGTATATTTTTTGTTAAAAGCAGTGTGGTTTTAGTTTTTTGAGGTGGTATTGTTTTTAAGGCGGTGTAGTTTTTTGAGATCTGGTTTATAAGTAAGTGTAGTTTTTATTTTAAGATAAGACTAGTAACGGTGCCCAGCGTTGCTGGGCATAAATTTGGGATTTTGTAAATGTTGGGAACTTTTCGCATTTGCATAGAGTGACTTTTGGGCCTTGGATCATTTTCGGAACTTGTAGAGTAACTTCTGGGTTGTTGACCATTTTAGGAACTTTTAGAATGCAAGTGGCCATGTCTATGAGTTGTTGAGGTGGTTTACTGAATTTCATGCATACACCATCTCTTGCTGCTTTATTATGAATGTGGATGTGTTGTGGCTATGAATGTGTTGTGAATAACACCATGTAGGCTTTGAAGGCGTTGCATTGATTGCATTATTTAATGTGTATTGCATCTTTATCTGATCTTGGCTTATTTTCTACCACATCTAATAAAGTTAATATTGTAATGGGAATGTATTGTCGCGCACAAGACACATAAGTGAATGTGTATGTCATTTGGTAGAAAGGGAATTGGACAACGAGAACATGATGGGATGCATTTCCAACTTCAAGATGTAAAAAAACTGATGGAGTATATTATCAACTTCAACATTTTCATGTCCTTAAGATGTTCATGTTGTTCCACGTGGAACTACATCAATGTCTTTCTTAAAATGAGTTGTCACAACTTCCCATACATTAAAAAATTGTCATGGAAAGCTTCATTTCATACATCAAAGCGCATTATTTTGAAAATATCTTGAGAATGGTACAAATGATTTTCTTCCAAAATTCCATGAAAGACATGAACATAGTGATTGGAGCTCTAGCATATCATTTACACTTTAATGCCTCATACAGCATAGCCAAATATTTATCTCATCCTAACAATTCTTCCTTTGTTTTCTCCAGTATCCTGACGTTGTAAATAAACCCACACTTTTAATAAAGTCTCTCAACTTTTTTGGATAACTACAGGCAAAGAGCAGAAGAGATAAATAAGGTCAGGTTAATAGTATAAATGTCCATAGTTTCAAATCAAGGGGTCAGAAGTTCACTGCTATCTGGTAAAGATTGCTTGCTTAAGTCTCATTCTTTGAAATATATTTTTCATGTTTGCTGCAATGACTGCATTCTGAACTTTAATCCACATTCACATCATCGTAATAATGCATTATGACCATCTTTCTTATTGCCCATAGTTTGCAACGCACCTACTTCTGCAGTAGTGAGTTTTAACATTGAAATGGACTTTACTCGATCTGTGAACTACCAACTATACCACAACATTGAAACGTAAAAATGCACTACTGAATTCCCCAAAAAAAAAATCTAAACACATAGTAAATTCTGATATTAGGCTTACTGAATTCCACTGTAAGAAATACAAACTAATGTAGAAAAGATCAGGCGGATATAATGAGCTCTCAACTGCACTTCCTTAAGCTCTGTCGTGGCATTCTCACAGCTGCTGCAGTTGTTAAGCATAACAAAAGGGTGTCTTTGAAGATAACATGAAAATGAAGTTCTTCCATGTGCGCTTTACGAAATAAAGGAGGCCCTATTTACCTTCTTGCACAGAATGGGTAAATAATCATAAAGCTGGGCACATAAATACCGATGCTTTGTTGCTGCAACACTTTCATTTCGTCAACCCTGCATTTGTGTCATATATAGCTCTGCTTGCCCTGGCTCCCTATGAAATAAACACTCTATTAGAAACCAAAATGGAATGAAGAAGCATCTCACTACAACTGTACCATGCATTGACTAATGTAGGCTGATGAAGAAGTAGACTCGAAAGAATTAATAGCTCTGCTTTCCCTGCTTGCCCTTTATCCCTTTAAAGCCCCTATATATGGCAGAATGTGCCTATTGTGTTTTCAAAGCCCCTATGGCAGAATGTGCCTATTCTGTATTTATAGCCCCTGTGGCAGATTTTGCCTATTGTGTATTTAGAAGATTGTAAACTGTGCATTTCAATCCAATGTATTACAAAAGCACAAAAGAATTTAATAAAGAGAAACAAAAGAATTTATTAAAGAGAAGGAATTTTCCAATTGCTGTGTTGTAAACACCTGCTGCTGCTATATTACAGAACATGCAGCCAGCATGTGAAGATATAGAACATGATATAGTGTTGTAGATGAACTTGTTTGGCATATATGAGATGCTATAGCAGCACAAAAAGCACAAAAGGATTAAATAAAGAGAAGGAATTTACCTCCAAGTATATTGTTTAGCTTCAATATGCTTTCTGCCTTGGAGTGCTCCGCGGAGTGTTTATAAATTGTTTTTAAATCACTGTACTCCACAGAGGGCAGTGATGCAGGGATGATGCCTAGATTGGCAAACTCTGCAAAAGAAAGACCAAAATATTTAGATCCAAAAGCTACTCAGGCATGTTCTTCATGACATAGTTGTTTAGAGAGCTTCCATACCTTAAAACAGAAAAGCTCGGTTAAGCCCATTCCTTTCCTTAATATCAGCTGGTCCTGCTATGGCCACTACGAAAATGATCAGAGCTCTACTAAAAAACTATCTATCAGAGTCGGTTCCACAAAAGTTCTCCTTGCAGCATCTGAATCATGAAACATGATCTACAATCCCAAAACCATACTGTGACGTATATAGAAACAAATGCAGAGCAATAACATCTGTATCCACAAAATAAAGATATGAATGCATGAGCCAGCCCATAAAAATAGAGATGCGATGCAGGAGCCAGGTCTGTGTAGAACCCATCCGACTATTTTTTCCATTTTGCAAGAGCTCTAGAAACAACCACACTGTTATGACATTGCATCAGATTCAAGACAAAGCCTGCATTCCATGATGTGATATCCCTCTCAGGCATCTGTTCAAACAACTGAGATGCTTCATTGAGGCAAATCCACCTATCATCATTAAGCAGAAAGCACCTGAATAAAGCATGGCAGTCCAGGAAACCACATTTCTGTATGACATTGCTTTAAATAAAGCAAATGCCCCGTTATGGACAGCATACAAATGCGGCAGAAAGTTCACAAGATTCAAAATCTGAAAAATGCACCTTCTCTTTTCCAAGTATTTTATCGGTGATGGAGTTCTCTTGTGCAGGAGTTCGTAGTTTGTATTTTCCAGTGGTTCTTTTCACAATATATCAAAACCTGTAGGCATAGTTTCCAAAAGATGCATCACTATTTAATTTTTGGCGATGGTGCACCAATAGACGGACGCCAACTGCTCTAAAGTATCTTTAAAACCTTGAAAATGTGCCCAAAGAGATGTTGATCAATCATCTCCGATGTTGATCGTGAGCTTACGATGAAGATATAAGACCTGTCACCTGTTGTTGAGTCCTCTTATCAAAATACTCTAAAGACGGCCAAACCTCACAAGAAAGAACCCTTTTAACATCTGCATGTATGGAATCTTTGAGCCCATAAACAGAAGCCGCCTAGTAGCCTGATCCTAAAACATCCAACCTTCTAACAATCCAAAACTGTTTGACGAAAACATCGGGCATCGTAGCCATGATCGAGGTAAACTGCCCTTTCCGATCGAGGTATTACACAGCTCGATCTGCATGCCGGACGACTTTCGGTGATAAAGAAACCCTAGGTAATGGGCAAAAAGAGAGTCGAGCCAAAAATAAACTAAATTTCCCTAATGGGCAAAAGAGAGTCGAGCCAAAAATAAACTAAATCTGGACCCTTCGATGTAATCACGTCATTTGTGGCCCTAGGATTTAGGGCTCGGTGCACTACGCACTTATGGTATAACATTATAATATAAGAAGATAAGATAAGATAAGAGTTTTTAACGTCCACGAGAACCCAATCGGGTTATGGGACCAGAACAGAAAAAGAGGGCATGAACCCTAACAGAACTCGGGGACTGTGCCCCCTAACAAGTCTCAATACCGAGAACAAAACAAGCTGGCATAAGCCCAAGCAGGACTCGGGGGTTATGCCCCATATCAAATAACAACAGAGCCAATAAAATGAAAATCAAACGAAAACCAAAATGAAACCGAGGAGCATAGGGCTATACAAAAACTGTCCATGGGTCAAGTGGCCAGTGATCTCGGATGATAGCCTGGCCTCCTCTATAGACGGCCCACTTCCGCTGTAGGCGAGCCTCGCGGAACCGGCATAATTCTTCCTTTCGTCTGCAGAGCCGTGCGGGGGTGAGATCTTCCTGGACAGAGAAGGCAGTTCCTTTCAAGTGATTGCCATGCCGTAGGATGTGCAGTCTGGACAAGCCATCCCGAAAATGGACTAGCAGGTGTCGGGGGCGGTCGGGTCGTGCTGCTCCAACTCGATGTGCCGAAAGGATGCCCTCTGCCTGTATGTGCATGACCTGAGTGAAAAACTGGTCTGCCTCAGCTATAGCAGGAGTGTCACTCGCCTCTTCAAGGCCTACAATGCGTAGGCTCATGGCGGATGTGTGCTTTGTGGCCCTACCAGGCTCCGGCCCAGCGGAACCTCGCACCTTTCGGCGACCAAATAATCCTTCGGCGATGGTACGTGTGGGCTAGGTATGGTATCATCTTCACGGGGTATAACATATGCGTGCTTTCGAGTCGGCGTTATAACGAACATTGGTGGAACATTCACGTGCTTCAGCGGTACGTGCCACTGCCCGATTGTAGCAATATCTCTAGAAGTTGTACCCAGCTTTCCAAGGGCAACTGAGCAGATGTCTTTGTGAGAGTGGCGATGGGTGGACCGTCGCGAACGACCAACGATTAAGGGGCATGCAATGGATTGAAAGACAATTACGTCTAGGGCCACGCCGTGCAGATGCATCGGCAGTGGGTTGTGCCGATAGGACGGCCGGGGCCCAAAGTAGGGGCTGCACGGAGGTAGGGCTCAATCATGGGGTCATAGGGCTTATCAGAAACTGGCATGGTCACCCTAATGAGGTTCTTTGCTTTGCGGGTCTCCCTAGCCATGCGCTTGATCCTAAGGGTCATTTTGACGCTATATTAGACAAGAATTGGGGAAGGCCACAACGAGATTCAAGTATCTGGACAAAAGATAGGAGCAGACCAAGGCAAGTAGAAATAGATAGGGAACTAGAAACCAATAGCTGGGCAGATAAATGACGCATAACAGAAACAGACCTGGATTTTCAGTAAGAAGTTGCAGAACGACGGATGAGACAACTGTGCTGCCCAAACTGGAGCCTGAGGCCTTGAATCTGAGGCCTTGATGGTTCGATGCCTGAGTGCTGGGAGAGTCGAAACTAAGGGACCTGCAAGAATCGACCTCCTAGAAATCAAATCAAATCAAATCGGCCCCCTGGAAATCCGAGCTGCAGGGGGTGGAGCCGACCCACTGGAATTGGCCTCTTGGAGATCAATCGGCATGGTGCAGGACTTGTAAGTGGAGCCAAAGGTAGAAATTGGACTGGTGACAGGCAGAGCCAGATCTTTGTTGATGAATCAGTGCTACTGTGGCGGTGCACCTGAGGCGTTGAGACATGGTTACTGGCTATAGCCGAACTGGATCCCAAGCGCCTAGATCCTGCCGGAAACTGGAGCTGGGGCCGTTAAGCTTTGATCAGGGCTTCTTCTGCTGCCTCAAAGGCTGGCACCCAGGCGCCTAGAGGCTGAGGCGGTGGCGCCTTGGAAGAACGCCCCTTAAGGAAGTATGGTTCTCTTAAATGATGTGGTTTGTTAAGGTCCCCTATAGCCAATTTTGTAAGCACCATCTCTCATCCATATGACTCACCATGAAGTATCCATGTTGTCATTACATGCCATGTGTTAAAATGCATTATCAAATCTATTGCCCCTCCACCCCTCATGCTTGTAGAAAACTAGATTGCAAAGGCAAATGAAGATTCCAAAATTGAGTTGAATTGAATTGAACTTTAACATCCATGGGAACCAACAAGTCTATCAGACCTGTGTGTGTGTGTGTGTGTGTGTGTGTGTGTGTGTGTGTGTGTGTGTGTGTGTGTGTGTGTGTGTGTGTGTGTGTGTGCAACAAAGCGAGAAACAAACAAGGAGCAAAGGAAAATCAACAACAAAGGAGGGTTACAAAAAGGATATAAGCAACCGGACCATGAGAAGCTAGCAAATTGGAAACAGCCAGGCTACAGAAATGGCAGAGAAAACCAAAAGGAAAACAATATAGAAACAAAAGAGCAACGGATCACAACATGTCAGGAGAACATGGAGGCAGAAACCGGGGAGATGACAAGGTGAAAGACAAAACCGACAACACTGAACAAAAGAGGACAACAAAATGACAAAAGCAACAAACAAACAAAGCAAAGAAGGACTAACCTGACAGGGCGGCCGTACATAGCACTGACAATCAGCAAAGAAGGAGAGCAAAAGGAGAGAAAAAAAGGGAAAAATGAAAGAAAAGCCACGAAAATAGAAAGAAGTAAAAAAGGAAAAATTAGAAAAAATAGAAAAACCAAGCAAAAGGAAGGAAAAGGAAAGACATTAGAATAAAAATTAAAATTGGCCAAACAAAACAGTAACAAGACAACTTAGGACTCAAAAATTAGCCAAACAAAACAATGACAACACACCTTAGGACACAACCAAGTATATGGTTGCAAAAAAATCCAAAGCAACTCGCAATGGATCATATAGGCAGTAAGCAGTGGAGGGAGGGCAACTTGACGATATTGAAGGCCAAAATTTGGTTAGCAAATATGTATAATTGCAATGACCAATCATTGGAACAAATAATTTTGGTGTTGTATTTTGTAAGTAGAGAATTGTGTGTGTGTGTGTGTGTGTGTGTGTGTGTGTGTGTGTGTGTGTGTGTGTGTGTGTGTGTGTGTGTGTGTGTGTGTGTGTGTGTGAGAGAGAGAGAGAGAGAGAGAGAGAGAGAGAGAGAGAGAGAGAGAGAGATGCGTTGGCCACATGCTGACTTAGAGATGACGAGAGAGAATACGAGAGAATACGAGAGATGAGAGATGGGGGAGAGATGGGGGAGAGATGGGGGAGAGATGGGAGAGATGGGTGAGAGTGGGAAAACCCAACTCTCACCTTGAGAGATGATTCGCCCCTAACAGCCGTTAGGGGCGTTTTCATTGCCCACTAACCAAACAATTAGCCTTAATTTTCGCTGCCTGAAAAAACTGCCCGAAATGTTTCCCACACCGAAAACCAGGGGCGCCATTTCCCCTGCTTCTTGATCTTCAAGGCCGCCTAATTCTTGGCTCTGACTATCCAATTCCTCGAAGCAAATAGCCGATTACGATCCAGGTATGCATCAGATCACTCACGCATTTGTATTATGTTTTTTGTGGATTCGTTCATTAAGTTTTGATCGTCAATTTCGTTTTCTGTCGTCCTTATTCCCAATCAATTATTTGGATTCAGATGTCTAAGGCCTCTCGATCTGCTTTGCCAGCAACCAGCAAGCCTTTCTTGCCTCCTCGGATTGAAAAAAATGGCACCAAGAAGGACCCGGAAAATGACAGGCCAGATCTCCATGGATGTGCAATTAGAGACTAATTCCGAGCCAATTCCCTCTTCAAGACAGTCAAAAGAAAAGAGATCCAAGCGTGTATTAAGCGAAATTCAGGCATCCTCTGATATTGTGAGTGAATCTTTAGAAACCGATTCTGCTTTGGCTATTGTTGTGCATGAGAAGGAAAATTCGAAAGTGATAGACACCAAGAATAGGAAGTCCCCTGTGCAATGGACAGATCACGGTGTCTCCACATTCCTCAATCTCCTGAACGAGATGAAATTGATAACCGGAGGCACCCTCAACCTCTCCAACACACAATGGAGGGAAATTATGATGAAATTGCAGCCCTTTGTTGGGGGTTTAGTGGAGCTGAGACAACTAAAGAACAAATGGGATAAGCTGCAAGCTAAATTTAAAGATGAGAAGGAGGCTTGTAGCCATACAGGTTCTGAACCATCAAGTTGGCAGTGGTATGACAGAATGGAAGAAGTTAAATATGGTGTTACCTCTGATAATCCAATACCAGGTGCTGGTGATGATGGTGAATTTGGCAATGAAGCTTTCGAGGCTGCAGACTTGCATACTAATTACTCAGAATCTTTCATGAATGACAGTTTTTTTGAAACTGTTGGAACAGATGCAGCATTTGAAGACCAATTTGCTGATCCACCCAATTCAAACAATAATGTGAACGCGGGAAATCCGAGCAGTCCAGTGATGCCAGAAATTCCAATCAATAGGACACCCACAGGAAACCAGACAGATTCTTCAAGTCCTAGATCAGCTGCATGTAATCAGCCTGGAGTTTGTGGAAAACCTACAAGTAGAAAGAAGTCCAGGTTGCAAATAGATGAGGACATTGCAATGGGAATATCACAGATGGCAAGCACATTTGGGGACACTGAGGTGAAGAAATTAGATTTCCTGAAAGAAGAAAGTGCAAGAAAAATTGAGTTGGTCAGGGAATTGGAAACAATAAGATCTGCAAACAGTCTGAAAATTGCAGAGTCAATGGCTGCAATGACTCAAAGCATATGTGAAATGACAAAGGAGACATTGCTCGAAATTGCCAAACTTGCTGCCAAAAACAAGGAATAAAGGTTCGTTTTCAGTTATTTGCTTTTTAGAATTTCTTTTTTGGAACTGTCACAAAATCATCCAGTATTCTTAAATATTAAAGAAGTTGTACAGCCCTATTATTTTAGCATTAAATATTGCCTTCTAGTCACAGTCATCCAAATTCGTAAAGGCTACTTAAGCTCCCTCCAATTCTTGCATGCAAGCCGCTTCGACAATATGGAGAGAGTCGTGAACAGAAAGCGCCAACGCTCTCCAAGCCGAAGCTCTTCTTCTTCGAGTTCCTCTTCGAGCTCTTCTTTGAGATCCTCATCCTATCAAACTCCACCCACCACATCTTCCTCTTCCTCCGAGATACCCTATTATTCTGACCATGATACCTGGCCTACCTCCGGTGGAGGGTTCTTCCCGGCAAAGATGGGGATTCTCTGCGCTTTAGTGACCACACATCGCCGGCTTAGAAAATATTTTTCAAGAAAATCATGTTTCTGAGGAGAATCTTGAAGACTCTTCGGACGAAGTGGAGCAAGAAGAAGGCCAGTTTTCATCTCCCACTGTCCAGCCAGCAAACCCTGAAGTTGAAGTTATGTCTCACAAGGTTATTCATTGCAGCTTCAGTAAGGAGACCATTGCAGTTTTTATTGGAATGGGCGTTAGTGTGGATCAGGAGGTTTTGGAATGGGCAGCAAATTCTGCAAACAACCGGACAGGGCATATGGAGTGTGTCTATGTGAAGCTACAGGAAATGTGGTGCCTCCATGAAATTCGTAGTGCAACCTTTCCATGTGATCTGTGTCCCCTTTCTATGCGAATCTGACTTTGCCTCACTTCTTTTTTTGTTATGCATTTTCTTTTTATAAAATGCCTTTGTTTTAATGAAATGGCATGGCTGCCATTTTTTTTTCATATGATTGCTTTCGAAACCCGGCAGGTTGAAAACAAATGCCAATGTGTATTCATGCAGATTTCCTGGTATCATTGGAAGGTGTCTGTGAACTTTTTTTTTAGATAGTGAAGTCATTTGACTCAATCGAGAATGTTCTCCAGCGACTCAAATGTTTGAATTATTTTGAATGTGGGCTTTATATGCCCATGTAATCTTTTTTATGAATATAAACTTCTCTTATCAAACTTGTTTGTGTACAAATGATTTTTCCTAGTCTTCCAAGTTCTCTAATTGTGAAGTCACAGGACTCACTAATTCTGTAACAGGTTGTTCAGTATTTCCAAGTGAAATGTTTTGAGGCTCTAAATGGAAACTTAGCTCTAAACTCAATCACTTATTCATCATAATGTAAGAAATGCCTGAGAAATAAGTAAAGATAGCGAAATGGAGAAGAATTGACTTTTGAATTTAATATTTATTGTCTACAAAAAAACAATCATAGGATCACATGTCCATCCAGATTTTCAAATAACACGTGCCTCATTTGATCACCTTGTTTTTTTAATGACCTGTTCATGGCTTCTGTTTCATAGTAGTATATTGGTGGAGGATCATCTTCAATTGGCAGCATGTCCCAGCCCTTGTCTTCCATTATACAAAAGTTCCAAAGAACACAACATGCGTGTATGATCTTAGAAGCTTTGGCGACATGCACGGGCAAGTGTTTCAGAATTCTGAATTTTTCCTTCACAATGCCAAATCCATTCTCCACACACACTCTGCCCCTACAAATCCTTTTGTTGAACTTACCATAAGCACCCTGATTTTGAGGAAAAACTTTAAGGAAGGAAGGAAGGAAGGAAGGAAAATTTTTTAACGTCCACGGAACCCAATCGGGTTATGGGACCAAGTACATAAGGGACCAAAGTCCTGGACCGAAGTCCAAACAAGAACATGGGCCGAAGCCCTTAAACCAAAGCACAACGTGAGCTAGAACACAACCATCATGACCCGGATTAAAAACCACCTGGGAAAAAACCGTTGCCAGGATGACTATGGCTGCTCACCGATCCAAAAATCCATGTTGTTGCACAAGCAACAAGCATACCTTCATACCTCCAGCAGGCAAAGCTTCACCAAGCAACTCCGAACCGTAACCTCTTCACAACTGGGTGCTGGAAAACAGACGCCCCCAACGCCAATCGCCCAGACACGCAGGGAAGGCGGCGCTCAGAAAAACCGCTCAGGGAAATTGCCCATCGGAGGTGCCTCCTCACCCATCCACCAGCCCTGCGCCAAGGCGCCAGCACCCCCAGGTATGCACGCAGGCGGACATCCACTCAGGCACACACAGGGGCGCCATCCTTCACTGCCGCTGCTCCAACGCCATCCATCACTGCATCCGCTCGGGCAGGCCTCAGGCAGCGCCTCAGGCAGGCGCCAGGCGCCAGGCAGGCGGAGAATAGGGGAGAAAAGGAGAAAGGGCCTGCTAGAATAGGCTGAATCACCTAATAGAAGAGGTGGAATATTTACCTGAACATCTTGATCAGTAGGCTGCCCCTTCTTCAGTTTTCTGCCACTAAGAGTCACCACTGGTTCTTGCAAAATTTGTTTGGAGGCAATTTTGTTATAGATGGAGCTCTTCTTGAACTGGTTGGAATCATGGACTGAACCTGTTCTTGTTACACAAACATTTATAAAAAGTCTGCTATGTGTCACAATTCCTTGCATGAGACATGAATGCCTCTTATGTCTGCTGTAATAGTCTTCCCCATTGTCCTTTTTTTTGGGTTTCCTCCATAAAAAAATATGGGATCCGTCAACTGCACCATATATATTGGGCAACCCTGTTGCATCATGGAATTCCTTAATGCACTGAATTAATCTTGCACCTGTAGGCATTGCAACAAAACGTTTGTACATCATTGTCTTCGAAGCCAATACAAGCGTGATTTTCTTGGTATATTTCTGTACTGTTGCTTTCCCAACATAAAATCTCTGACCGACATGTAAGAGCATATCCCGTGTGCAAGAAAATACAGAACCATAGCAACTGCTTTCCTTGGATCAACAGCCGGGCCTGACAAGATAGGGCACAATTAAACCTACCAATCTCTCAAATGTGGCTCTCTTCATCCTGTAAAATTGGTGCCACATATCATCTTCAAAGGAAGCTATACAATTCCATGCGTGGTTATCGATATTATCCCATTGTGTTCTCTGCCTTGGAGCAATCCAAAATCTTCTTGGTGGTCTTCTAATCCTGCTGGAACCCGCAACCATTAACGCTGCAGATGCGCAAAAAAACATACCATTGTTGCCTTCTAAAACCTCATCATCGAACAGGCATTGGGCAATAGCTGCAAACAGTATCTATGTAATGCAAATCCGAGTGTCAAAGCCCGAAAAAGCATGGCAATCATACCAAGAATGATCGGATCCATGGTTTAGTGGCCGGAATCAAAAGAATGGGGAGGCAAAACTAGAAATGAATTATCCCACATAGCCCGCCGAACCAAGAAAAACAGGCTTGAATATCCCACAATTTGGCGCCCGAATTGAACGTTACGATCGAATTATCCCACATTTTCTCTCGTCGGCCGGAATTGATGCACGATCAAAAATCCGGCAAACAGCAAAAATTCTGCCAATAACAGATGCTGTTAAGCCTCGAGAGACAATCGTCTCTCCTCTCCTCCCAAAAAAATACGTACATTTCGGGGAGGAACCGTATGTGACGAGAGATGGATTTTTTTACGAGCATGTGGCCAACCTCAGAGAGAGAGAGAGAGAGAGAGAGAGAGAGAGAGAAATGAAATGAAATGTTGTATTTATTACGTCTGTAGACCACCAGGTCTATGAGACGATCAATGTACATATTCAACGTTATAAAAGATATCCTCTAATGCATCTTCTGACAAGAATGCATTAGACTCTTCCCATCTCTCATCATGTATAACATTACAATCTTTAATACTCATTAACTGTTCTCTCTGTATCAATATTTCCTTCAAGTATTTCCCAATGTGATGTCCAGGCATATCAAAGAATTCCAGCAAAGAGTTTGAATGGATATTGTACTTATCTCGAATCCCTGAGTATGACGGGCACCTTACGATGACATGTAATTCATCTTCTACTTCTCCCATATTGCATACTTTGCGAAATCTCAATTCATGGGGGATATTACTCCAACGTCCTACTTCAACCCCAAGCCTATGGGAGCTAAGCCGCATCCTGCTTATCATCTGTCTGGCGCCAAAAGACACACCTTCCTTGAGGTATTTGGCCTCTTGGAGAGTGGGATTTATATACTGTCTATAGAAATGTTTTTTTTGTCTCCGGGACTCTCCAGCTTCTTCTAATGAGGTGCTCATGCACCCACTCTCTTAGATTGCCCTTATTCTCACGCATACCATGAATGTCCATCCCCACTTCCTCATCCATTCCCTAATATCCGAAAGTACCATCCCTTGTCTCTTGTTTCTTCTAATGCTAGCCTTGGTAAGCTATCTTCCGGCATATCAAATAGCAACTTAGAGAGATATGCAAGCGCTTACATAGGGCTTCACCTCTAGTGGCATCATGCCACACTCTACAAGCAAAGATATCATATGGAGTTTGAGCTTTAGTACCCAATTCTGTTCTCAAGAACTTCTTACGCACTTTCTCAACCTTTTTCCAGATTCTACGGATAATCCCGGCCCCATACTTCACACCCATAGAGCAAAACTGTTTGGACCAAAGACTTTCGATATAATGTACGCTTCAGGGCTAAAGTCCCATATTTCTACTTTTCCACTTTTACGCTGCATGCTATATAGTGCTTTCAGGCCTCCATTTACTCTATGCTCAACAGCAGAGTTCCAGCTATGCCCCTTGTCCACATGTATCCCTAGATACTTATATGAGGTGACAATTTCCACAGGTTCTCCATGATAGAGGAATTTAAGATGATCTACTTTATTTGTCCCAAATACCATCATCTTAGTCTTTGACATATTTACCCTCATACTTTTCTGTTCACAGAAATGTGCCAGCGCATCTAAATGCTTCTGCATGCCTTCCACTGAACGGGAAAGAAGAACAACATCATCGAAGATATAAGAGCAACAGAACCATGCATCTAAACAATGGGGTCCCCTCCCCGCCATATTCGGACATCCAAGCCTGCAATTGGTCTATGAATAGGCCAAATAGTGTGGGCGACAATGGGCATCCTTGCTTCACTCCAATATTACTTTCTACCACATCTGCGCATTGCTCAATGTAGGGGGATGATAGCTGTACCAAAAAACTTATCATAAAGTATCTTCACCGCATGTCTAAGCTCAATTGGTACCCCTAGGGCCTCCATCCTCTCCCACAAATTACTACGAGATACCGTGTCAAATGCCTTAGCATAATCAACAAAAAGAGCATAAAGGGGTTTTTTCTTACCCTTAACCGAATCAACCATAGCTCGCAAAGTAACCAAATGATCAATCAGAGATCTTTTTGGTCTAAAGCCCCGCCCGTCCAAAGGCTCTAACATTATGTTTTTCAGCCCGTGTGCTCAATTTACAATTCAAAGATAGCAAAGAAAATAATTTGGCATATAAACTACTAACCGAATCATTCGGTAATTTCGGGATCATTCTCATCTCCAGCTTTTATGCAAGGGGATAACTCGTTCACCGCCAAGTCGCGAGGAAACCCTTTGCGCAAAACA
The DNA here is from genome assembly GCA_021234155.1 of Isoetes taiwanensis. Lineage (NCBI taxonomy): Eukaryota > Viridiplantae > Streptophyta > Lycopodiopsida > Isoetales > Isoetaceae > Isoetes > Isoetes taiwanensis. Next base: position 10,069,787 of record JAJEKV010000026.1, on the reverse strand, counting down.
TTGTTAAATAATGACAACAATGCAACATGTATTGAGTTACCTGCCCATTTGAACATTTCAGCTACTAGCCCAATTGAATCAGCCGCTTTCCCGTTGGCAAGATGACTTAACCCTTCTTCTAAGTCTTCCAAATCAAAGCACCACCTACATCCCCGTAAGTCAATATTACCGGCACATTGGCCTCCGGCATGTGATACAGCTTACGCACTTGGCTTAATAAAGCCATGGTTTCCAGGTGGGTCTCCTGCTTCATCTTAGGCTTAAGCTCATTCCAGAATTTTTTGGGATCTGCTATAGTGTCACGGATCAGCTCCTGCTGTCTCTGATATACATACTTTTTCTTTTTTGATTTCGTGAGTGCAAAATATTCTTTCTTTAATCTCTCTCTATCTTCTCCCCTTGCTCCTTAAATGCCTCTCTTTTTTGCTCTACAAGACGCATCAAACCAACTATTGCATGGCAATCCCTTCATCTTTCTCAAGTGAGACAAAACAATCGGTGGCAACATCTAGAACTAACTCTGCAATCTTGTCACTTAATTTATCAGTGTCGCTGGGCCAATTTGTTGTGGAGGCTCTTGCCTCACACTTCTTCATATAGCTTTCCACTTTATGATATTTCATACGTATGCGAGGCTTAGAGACACAACGTGCCTGGTGGCATGTGTAATTCTTGGTGCTTAACACAATCAAGTATCGGTGTATGATCCGAGATCTTTTCCATCTCTTCCCCTATAGACATATGTAACACCTGTTCTGCAAACTGGGATGTAGCAAGAACGAGATCAACAACACTTGCATTTCTGCATGTGCACTTACCTGTACTTGGAAACCTCTGTGTGCCATTATAAACCAATAAATCAAGCCCGCTGCACATATTAAGCACATGGTTGCCTTGGGGTGTAGGCCATCTTATTCTATCTGCCGTGGTTCTACTCCATCCTTCCTGGGATACTTCCTTATCATCAAGCATCTCAACCCATACGGGATCCCCTTCCATGCTAGCGATAGCTGCTTGTTTGGTAGCAATGCGCCCGTTGAAATCTCCTAATAAGAGAACATCACCATCTGGCAGCAATGAAAGCACATCATGTTCTAAGCTAAAAAAGGGGTCATCCCGATCCAGGTGGTCTAAGTCATAAACTGGTGATTCTCTCGGCGGAAAGTAACATCCCGCCACAAAGATCTTACCTTTTTGGCCTTGTAACTCCACCCAGATATGCTGCAATGATCCTCTTTCATTCATTATTTTCACCAGGTGTTTCATGCCTGACCTTACATAGCATGCAATCCCGCCATGTCCTTTTAGGCGCCAGCCTTTATTGTGCCAAACGGAGTGTAACATTGTAAACCCATGTATGTCTGGTAAACCTTTTTCTTCATTTTCACAAGTTTCTAAGAAGAACAAAACATCTACATTTGAAAATAGATCATCTACTACATCTATTTTATACTGACTAATAGAATTTATGTTCCAACACATTATCCTAGTGGTCTCAAATACCTATGCATTTTCTGGATTTTCCACCATGACCTTCCCCCGTCGCCAGTACGCTTTTTTCCCCGCTTGCCTTGCTTCCTTGAGGATCTGCACCTGTTCCTTGTACTCTTGAAACTGGTTCTTAGTAAGATCATCATTGATCCAGATCTTCTTTCCCTTGAGCATGGTCTTCTTTTTCAGTATATTAATCTTGTCTTCCTTTTGATCTGAATTTGACAATAATGTGACGATCCCTATCAGTTTGCTTGCCAATCCGAAATGCATCTGTAATGCCTGAATCTATCACCGCCAGTTCATTTTCACAAAACGCCTGAACAATGTCTTTGGTCTTTTCTCTGGTCTGTTCCGGTATGCCAATCAAACGGATGTTCAATGCTTTTTCTCTCCTTTCTTGCTCTTCTATAAAAGCTGATAATTGCTTTTGGATTCCAGAGATGTCCTTTTCTTCCTGCTCTTCTACATCATCTTCGCAATCACTATCTTCACTCAAAACCTCTTGCTTGAAAGCTTCAAAATCTGCTTTAATCCCCTTCTTGAACTGCTCTAATTCCATTATCATATTGTGCTGACATTTCTCCACTTCTGCTTGCACATGAGCTAACAAGAAAGATTTCAAATCACTTACCATGTTTTGGACAGAGGCCTCCATTGATGTCTTCATAGACAGGGTTGAGAATTCCATGGCTGCCCTCATCCGCCAACGGCATGTAATGAGATCTTGCTTGGTCACTGCACTCTCGTTTTTCTCTGAGCTTCCGATTCTGTGGAGGAAAAACCAGGTTCCCTGTTTTTCTTGATACTTCCGGCTCCCCTGTTCCGCACCTGAGTCCGATGACGACCCAAAGATCCTCGGTTCCCTCTTTTTGTTTCTCGCCAGTCCCATCTACAACCGCTTTTTGCCATTTGTCCTACTACCCGATGTCCTGTACACAGTCCCGGAAAATGTCAATTACAGACTGTCAAACTAAATCAAAAGTATTGATGTTATACACCGTTGGAAAGAGCTCGAAATAAGCTTTCCAACGAGCCCAACCCCGTTGCAATCTGACACCGTATGTGAGAGCTATGGCTTTCTGAAGTTACAACAGCAGAAACCCTAGCGTCCAGTCTCCAGAGAGAGAGAGAGAGAGGGAGGGAGGGAGGGAGGGAGGGGAAGGGATAGGGGGGAATAGAATAGAATAGAAATGTTTATTATTTCATTTGTGAGACCATCGGGTCTAAAAGACAACCACAGTTTTACAAAGCTTATAAAAAATTGTTTGCATGGTGTGCTTCAACAGCGACACCTGCTTCTGCCCTCTTCTCTGTGTTGAAAGCTTTTAATAGGTGTTTATATGATGGAATGGATAGTTCTATTGTGCAATAGATCTTTTTCAAGTGGGGACAGAGCAAAAAAGCCCTGTAAAGAATCACTTTTGATCCCGTACTTGAGTTTGAGTGACGCATAGTTTGGGCAATGTAAGATTAAGTGGGCTTCATCTTCAATTTCGTCAGGCATACACACCTTGCAGGTGCGCCTGTGTCTAGGAACATTTCCCCATCTCCCCACTTCAACCCAAGGTGATGCGATCTTAGGGCGGGGTCACATGAAGACGCCGACATCGATCATTGGATGTCAAAAACCTAAAACAAAAGGGTCACATGCAGTTTTCTGATATGAAAGAATCCATGTTGACGTCTATCTCTTCCACCGATTCTCTACTCGGTTGAAAGGATTCATGTCAACATGAATCCTTCGGATCTCAACACGTGAAAAATCTGAGAACACTTGGCAACGCAGAGTTCTTAGCAGGAAGAAGAACGGTGCAGGAGCTCCGGTGTAGTTGAGATCTTCATGCGACCCCTTCTAGATTTAGATGCTCATGTCGACATGAAGGAATCGCTGTTGATATCTTCATGTGACCATACCCTTAGCCTCAACCTACAAAGTGTATGTCTCATAAATAAAGACGCAGTTTCACTCACGTATGGCGCTTCCTATAGATTGGGATTTATTGCTTCCCTATAAAAGATCATTTTTGACCCACCATTAAACCACATTTTGCATCTCACCACTATTTGAATCCAACTACGTAGTGTTGACTTATCTGCGCGTAAATCATTTAAGGATGACCCCCATTTTTTGAGCCATTTATCGATACTTGCATACCATCCTTTCAAACTGCTTTGTATCAGAGCCCAACGCGGAAGACTATCTTCACTCATATTCTGTACCTTTAGCAAGTAATTTAGAGTATTGCACAATGCTTATGCTTCTAATAGGATTAGCCCTGCTTCAACAAGCATCAGAGCATATGGAGTTTGTAGCTTTACCCCTAACTCTGTCATGAGGAATTTTTCCTGTATTTTCTCAACCCATTTTTCTTCAATGTCCAATCAGGCATCTTTGCATTTTTACATTTATGCTGCATTGTATACAATGCTTTTAATATGTTATCTGCCCTTTGTTTTGGGGCTCTATTCCAGCTATAGTTTTGGTCAAGCAACAACCCCAAGTATTTATATACATCTGTAATTTCCACCTTCTGTCCACCACAATGAAATGTATATTCACGTGACCTCGTGCCAAAAATCAAAATCTTTGTCTTTCCCAATTTTACCTTCATTTTCATAACAGAACAAAAAGAGGACAATGCCTCTAAATATCTTTGCATATCTCGAGCATTTCTAGCAAAAATGACAATGTCATCGGCATATAGCAGCAAGGTGAGTGCATATCTTGCAATTAAGTTGTGCCTGCACCCCCATAATTTATCATCCATGATTCCTATTGGTCTATATAAATACCAAACAAGGTGGGGGACAAAGGACTTCCATGTTTGATGCCAATATTACTAGGATGGGTCCTATGATAGGCATATACTGGCCTGAAGTGGTGTTCTCATTGAGCTTTGTAAAACATTGAGTACAAATGGATCCCTCAATAGGGATAGATAAATTTGAAAATATGAACTTTAAATGCTCTGAAACTAGACAATCATCGAGAGCATGATGAAACTGAAGAATACAACATAAAAGATGGTTTTATCCGCCACTTGGTCGATGCAAAGGTGAGAAGACTCGACGACTGCTCCTCATCGGGAAGAAGAACCACGCCTTCTTAGGTTTTTGAGGAAACCCAAGCAAATGGTTGAAGCACGACCCCACGCACTATGGCAACCACAAGACCTTAAACAATTCTGCAGAATCAAGGCTGGAAGAAAAATAACCCGTCAATGAGTTAGATGCCATAGGCAAGAAGACTCCTGAGGCTCCAGGGACACCTACAGAAAGAAACAAAACCGACCAATCGGGAACCGTCCCGCAGAATGACCATCGCGGGAAAAACAACCGATTAGTGATGCCTCTGGAGGCTACAGCCACAATACCGAAAAAACAATAAATATGATCTCGAGAGGCAACAAATACAACGCCGAGAAAAACATGAATAATAAATATTGACTCACGGCTACAATGCCACACCGAGAGAAAACGGAATGAATAAATAAAATACTAGTGCCATGCCGAGAAAGAGTAAACCAATAAGTATGCCTCGGGCTACAAAGCCAATACCGAGGAAATAAAGAATGCAAATTTAAAGGACATAGAAAAGGAAATAACGAACACGATCAAATGAAAAAACCATCAAGGGAGGGAGGGTGAGGGAAACTGATAGGATAGAGAAGAAGGAGAAATCTAGCTCAAGAGAACGCCGATGATAGAACAATGAAGAGAGGCTGAATAAATAGGAGGAGTGACAAAGGGACGTCCCCATCCAAGGAATGTCGGTTCTATTGCGACAGCAATAGAACCGTGGCATTCCTAGGATGGGTCCTATGATAGGCATATACTGGCCGATAGAAGAGGAACAAACTCAAAAACTACTCAGCATGGAAACTGAAAGGAAGAGAAGCTAAAGAGAAATATAGTATAAAGAAAGGGAGAAACGAGTCTACAAGGTCACTGGAAAAGAATGCATAGATAAGGCTGACGGCAATCAGAGTAAAACGAAGGAAGAGGAAACTAAGAAAAATGGAGGAAAAAGGGGATAAAGAGAAGACAGAGACAAAGGAACAATGAAGAAGCAGATAAGAGCAAGTAATGCCGGAATGCAAACAATGGAATGAATAAAAATGAAGGAGAACACGATGGAGGAAATGCTATGAGGGATGGAAACGGGAACATAAGAATGAAGAAGACAATGGAATAGTGCCATAAGAGATGAGGGAAGGAACTTATGGGACAACAAAGAGATAGAGCCACCTAACATGATGTCATCATCAAAGTAACGATCTCAAATGACTAATGTCCAATAAATACTACACTAACAAAGAAACTATAAAAGCAAACTATCCTAACTAGCAAATGGAATGCACAAATGAAGCTGATGGGGCACATGGAACAAGTGGAGTGAATTCACAAATAGAGACAACAAAGGATCAATGCGAAAGACATCGAAACAAACACCCAAATGACCCAATATAAAACACCTAGAAACAAACAAATCGGCTGATAGACTGGAACAAATGGAGATAAAGGCACCAAGTACTTGGAAAAAGGGAAAATATGGCAAAAAGATGAGCAAAGGAGGGAAAAAAGCACATTTAGATAATCAAGCAATGGCAAATGGATGGATTAGAATAACAAAAACATGTCCGTGGGAATACGTAATAACCGGAATGATGATATCAAGAAAAAGAAAATGTAACCTAGAGCAAAAAGGACAGCTGTGATAAACCAGACTAAGCATAAAAAATGTTTGCGCACTTGGCAAATGTGCACAACTCGCAGTTAGAAGCATAGGAAAGTTATGCAAAAGACCCGAGTGAAACAACTAAAACAATGACATAAAAAGGAGCTAGAGGTACCAACCACGAGTAAATGGCACAAAGGGATCAATATCTATGCGAAGCAAAAGTTAAACTGAACCAAAAGACTGAATGTGGCATGAAAAAATGCCATAGGGACAATGGGTTAATGAAACAATGTCATGAACAAGAACTTACCAAGCAAAAGGACAAAACTAGAACCCATATGGCCAATTGGAATAGTTGCACAACTGGCACCGAGACGAGAAAGCTACTGGCGAAATGCTAGAGGTAACATCAGATGTCCATACAAAGGTACGATGATTGGAACAACAAAACCACGAACAATATACATGATATCCTATGCATGGATCAAAGATCAAATGAAAACAAATGAGTTATAATGCTAAAAAGGATTAGAGAAGCAGAATGCATTAGCTAAAATCAGATACGCACATGTACAAAGCCTAAAGTACAACAAAAAGCCATGTAGTACAAGGATTATCTACCTGATGCATATGACCAAAATATGCATTAAACTAACTGTGTTGAATGTTGAAGGCCAAAAGGACCTAAATGAACGAAACTACAAAAGAATTGACGAAGAGAAAATATGTAATGCCAATATCACCCACCAAATAATAGGAGGAGGAAGGTGCACAAAAGCCAATGGGATGAAATGGAAAAATGAACATGGCATAGGTCGAATTAGAAAATGGACAAAGTGACAACCCATCATCAACATACAATAAAGAAAACAAGGGTATGCGCCATTGGAACACCAGAAGAAATGGGATAGAGGAAAAATGGACTAGATGAGCAAAGTGCACGTGGGCGTTGAACAATATATCGATAAACCAATATGCGTACCATGAACATATGTAACAACATACCATGATGAACGTACAAATGCCCATCAAGAGAAACAAACTCAATCAATCATATGTAGATATGGGGAACGATGAGAAACACAGTTGCCAATGAGACAAGACCTCCCTCAATAAAAAGAACCAAGCTGACATTGGGGACAAGAATATCCTAAACAAGACAACGGGAGCAAAGCATAGGAAAGGAACAACGAAGTGCAAAACAATCAACAAAAAAGGAACCGGAGAAGAATGGGGTAATCAAAACAAAATGAACACATACAAAAATAATAGGCCAATGGAGCAAGTAGACAAATAGGATATGGGAGCGAAAGGTACAAATGAAACAAATAGGGGCACATGGAAAAAATGGAAGAAACAAGACAAATGGAAGAAACACAAAATTTGTAGGCCAAAAGGGCAAAAAGAACAAACGCGATAACTGAACTGAAGATACAAAACATGCCAATGCACCAGACAGACGAATAAGATAAGGGAACTAATGGAACAAATCCAACAAGTGGAGGTAGATAGAACAACCAAGGGAAAACAAGACCAATGGAACAAATACGAAAATGTAAGCTAAAGGAGCAGGTAAAGTATCCATCATACCCAACAAAAGAACATAACACATATATAATTTGGTTAAAGGGCCACTGATGTAAAAAAGGTTGGATGCCACGAGACACCTATGGTAGAGATAAAAGCAAACGATGCAAACAAGATAGATGCAAAAAAGGAGGAGAGAGAGAAAAACTTTTAAAGGAGCAAATGAAGTAAAAAGGGGTACGATGATAAAAAAAATATGTGAGACTATGAGACGATAGACACTCAGGTGACCCAGGAGAAAGCAGAAGTATAAGTGAGCAAGATGAAAAAAGAACACGTCAAGAAAATGCGAAAATAAGACCCATGGGATCACATTTCTAAACCATGGTGATGATACAAACTAAATGGTTATCGAGACAATGAAAAAGATCTGCATACAAGGGATAATGCCCTCAAAGATGACGGGCCAAACCAATCCTAAATACCATTGCAAAATACTTATGAAATTTGATGGGACCATGCAATGTCAACAACACTTACCATGCTTAATACCAGCAAATGGCCCAAAGCAAAACGAGGCGTATCAAATCTATACCCTACATGAATGTGTGTAACACAAGTCCAAGAATGAACAAAATAAGAAGGTCAATCGTTAATATCAAATGCATGCAAACTACATCTATCGAAAAGGACAAACAATATACATATCCGAAAAAAATACGAGTAACCAAATGGTAATGGGACAAGAACAACCTTACAAGTTATGTGCTAGATAACTACATCCACAAATAAGAAATAAGCGTCAAATGCTGAATCCAACCAACAAAATGACCTAAAGAGCCCAACTAGAAGATGTTAGCAACATTGTGAAAAACATGACTTCCATATGAATGCATTATAATCACACAAGTCCAAGAATGAACTAGTAAGCCAAAAAGTAAAAATAACAAGTCAACCACGACATCATCAACGCATGTAAAGTGTTAGCTAACTGCTACCACAATGAATAAGAAAGTGTTCAAAGTTGAATCCAACCAACAAACATATGAAAGAGCCCGACTAAAAGATGTTAGAAACAAAGTGGAAAAATGGCTTCCATACCCCCGGCATTACAATGGCAAAAGAAGAACATGGAACGACACGAACCTGTATCTGTGAAGCCAAACCCCTGCAACAAGGCAACCCCACTAATATGAAATAAGTCTTAAAACATTCAGCTTTTTACAAAACGCCGATATAGGGAGAGAAAAGAAATCGCCTAGTCCTAGTCCCGCTTGTAGATGCCTAACTCGAGTCGACTTTTGCATGCGCTTGACCGAAGCCCCGTCCCAAAGCACAAAATATCGCCAATAACGCTTCTTCGATGACGTAATACTCCTCCTCCGAACCAATCGTGGCCAAGCTTGGCGGTGCACAAGAGGCCGAAGCTTGTCGTGGTACTAATAAGCATCGATCCGTAAAAACGAGATAATATTGCACGCAATCTACTTACATAATCAAATTAGGAACACGACACTTCCTCAAATGAAAATACAAGGCAAACACATCCCTATGGCCGACTTATTATGCTTTGGGGTAATCAGAGAGAGGTTATGCCGGAGTTGACAAAATCATACTTAATATGCACTTCAAATTCCAAGTATGCTCTGTAAACAATGTACAAACTAGCTGAAGACCGAATCATAAAATTTGCTCCCTAATGGGAAAGCTTGAAACCCAAGGAATGCCGCAAGAATAAACCGGAAAGAAAAGACGAAGAGGCAGGCAGGCAAACTAAAAGACGGATGCAGAACCCATATTAACATAAAATTCAGAAGAAAAGATTAAAAGCGGACTCAGGAGAACAAAATGCAGGTATCCAAGTACAGACATAAGGGAAGCATGCAACAAAGATATTGTGAGAGTATAGCCAGGGTGAAAACTAAGCAACTCCCAAGTGCCTTAACGGGTGCAGAAATCCAAATTGAGAGCTAGGATCACACCTTAATTGATCAAGAACTTGAAAGTTAGAATACCGATTGATCAGAACCTCGGGCTGGATATGGCCAAGTCTTCAGGGAGGAACGGAATCACGGTTCTGAGACTACTGCAATAAAGGAATGTGAGAAAAATGTGAGAAGCTCCTGCGAAAACTTGGAGGATCCTTTGGTCCAGGCAGAAAAGCTACATCCATCATGCTCCAACGGCAATTAAAGCCCAAGTCTCCAACCGCAATTTGAACCCAGGTCTCTCTGTCACTATGAACAACACTGCCAATACACTATATTATGGGATTAGATATATTGAAACCTCAATCGATATGAGAAGGTCTGTATGCACATGGGCCGCCCGACTCCAAGCCTGTTCCTGCGACCTTATAGCCAGCGAAAATCAGGATGAAAAATCATAACTGCAACAAATTGAAGAAAGGAATTCAACAAAAGAATCAAGTTCTTTTGAAGAAAAGCTATGCCATGATTTTCCAGAGATACAGGTCGTCTAAAGCTGGAATGTATTTCGAACAAAGCAATATACTCAAACAGGATAATTATCTCTGGGACTTATTACCATCGGAGTTTCCCAGCAGCAGGAGGGAGCATGGGATGGGAACCCACAAAAAAATCAAGGCAGGATTCAAGACAAGCACCTACCCTCTTAGATTAATAAACTCGATTATAAACCTCATAAAATAAGCAGCAATCGGATTAAGGGCAACCTATCCTAGATTTATCTAGAGACCTTTCAGAAAGAAGCTATCTAGAAATGGCACAAATAATGTCAAAACCAAGTTCTACCTGGTGCCATCCTGTCGCTTCAAACATACGATGAAACCATCCGATATTGAAACTATCCATCCGATGAAAAAGGAACAAGCAAAACTAAGTCTTACCTAGTGTAAACTTGCCGCCTCAAGCATACCTCATATACCCCTCTAACGAAAAAGCCTAGATGGGAAGAATCCACAAAGCGCCAAGAAAGATGCACCAAAAGCTGCTTTGCAACCGAACCTCAAAAGAGCCTGTTGCTGGAATCAACGTGAAAGAAGCACCAGAAACCCTCGTCATGTGCAACTAGCAACTAATTCAATAAAGATAGGAAGTAAACTTAGAAGTTGATCGGACAGAGGATGAAGGTGAACCAGAAGAACCAGTGGGATAGCATCCTAAGAGTAGAGACTAGAATCGCTTAAACTGATAGGATAGAGAAGAAGGAGAAATCTAGCTCAAGAGAACGCCGATGATAGAACAATGAAGAGAGGCTGAATAAATAGGATGAGTGACAAAGGGGCGTCCCCACTCCCCATCCAAGGAATGTCGGTTCTATTGCTGTCGCAATAGAACCGTGGCATTACTAACTATTTCCTCGTCCGACTCTTGATTGAATGGGAACGAGAGTTGCGCCAAGACCTTTTCATACAGTATTGCAACAACATTACTGAGTCCCTGTGGGACTCCAATTTGTTCCATTTCTAGCCCAAATATTTTTCCGTGGCACCATGTCAAAATTTTCCCCCATATGTCACTACAAGATTTCTTCGATTTCTCTTTTAAAAATGATAGGACAATGATCAGTATTACTCAAGATATTCAGATCTAAGTGCAACTGTCTCATTTTGCTTTAGGGATCCAAAAGTGATCGATACTTTTTTTGCAAATATTGCATAAAGGTTGGTTGGAGGTTCTAAACCATAAAAATCCATTGAGGTTGATCCAAGTGCTAGATTAAGAGCAAAGCGCTCTTTTTTGCTTCCTTGGGGCAAGAAAATAAGAAACACATAGGTCCAAACATGGTCAACTGGGATTTGACATTAGTTGAAAGGGTCAAAGGGCTCTAGCAAGACATAGGTGTTTTTGCAAAAAAAACCTCCATGATGGGGAAGTCGCCCATCCATCGCCAGGTGGTGATCCAAAACCTGGCATTAGATTAACCTCAGTGGATTCCTACTTGGCTAGAACTTCCAAGTTACTTAAGGCAACCAATCTTTGTGCACAATTTTCAAAAGTCATCAATTACGTTAGGATTTGCATTCAGATCCGAATATCTCGAGCTGTGCTGCCCTTTTTCAAATGGTGGAGGAAACCTAAAACAATATAAATATTTAAATATGCCTCTTAATTAAATTGAAAAGTGGATGAATCAAAATCCCAATATAGATGTGTATATGTATTATAAATGTGGGGTATCCACACTTAGTACAAACCCTAGGTTTTCTTGTGCTATTTGCGAGTACCTTAATTGTATGCTTTAAGATTAGAACCTTCTTAGGCATATACAGATGGACTTCAACAAGCAAATATCACATTGCGGGATGGCGCCTTCTAGTCAAGAAACTCCATCACTTCGACTACACAAGGATGAAGCCAAGAAGCAAAGTCATAGCTCAAGATCAAGATTCGACCTTCTTATTTCAAATGGACGAACATGTAGGAGGAAAGAAAATTAGATACCAAGAAAAGTTTCTACTCCAAACACTTCAGAAGTGCCTTAGATACACAACTGCTTGTCGAACACAATGTCAGGCTAAGAGACAACGTGGATAGAGTCAAGATCAGTAGCGCCCCAGCAAGGTTTTGCACAACGACAACACTTGATGACCTTACGACATGAGTGTCCCTGACAATAGGAGGAGGAACGGCCAAACATTTTCAAGAACCTGGGCCACAACCTCAAGCCGAAAGACGTGAAGAAGACAACCCGACATCAACATAATTAATTTCTTATCATATTATGCAACTCCAATAAAATGGAGCCCAACATTGTTGGGCATAGCTGGGAACTGTAAATGATATACTGGAGTAATTGTTAGAATGAATTCAACTTTGTAAAATTACACAATCAAGAGCATTCGGCCATATTTCCCACTTCCGCTTATTTTTTCCCTTTGTCTTTTCCTTTTTGCCTTTCTCCGCTTTCCTTTTCCCCCCCTTGCCCCTTTTCCCTTTTTCATTTTTCAATTCATCTTTTTCTTCCACTATCCCATTTCTTCCATTTCCTTTTGCCCTTTTCTGTTTTCCGCGTCCCCATTTTTCCTTTTCTATTTTTCCCTTTCCTTTTTTCCCATTTGTGTTTGCCTGTTCCTTTTTCCTTTTTCTTTTTTTCCCTTCCCCCTTTTCCCTTTCTTCCTTTATTTTCTTTCCTTTTCTTTTTCTCCTTTCCCTTTTCCCATTCCCCGCTTTTCTTTTTTCTCTTTTTCTATTTTCCTCCTCCTTTTTCGTTTTCCTTCCCTTTCTACTTTTCTAGTTTACTGCCCTTTTTTCCCTTTTGTCTTTTCCCTTTCCGTTCACCACGCTTCTCTTATTCCCAATCTCCTTTCTTGAAAACAATATTCACCACATCGTGGGGTATTTTTGCCTACAAAGTCATGCCCTTTGATTTGTCAAATTCACATTCCACTTTCCAGCATATTATGCTTTCTGTTTTTCAGGATTATATGAAAGAAAATGCTTTTCTGCAAGTTTTTCAAGATGACTCTTCTGCTTAAGATCCATGGATGATCATCTCACCAAACTTGAGCTTGTTTTTCAAGAATGTGATGAATCAGATATCAGTTTGAATCCCGAGAAGTGTACCTTCTGTGTCATTTCAGGTGTTCTTCTAGGCCATGTTGTCAGTCAAGAAGGCATTACCACAGATCTTGCCAAGATCAGTTGTGTCCTCAAGACTCAGGTGCCTATCAATATTAAGGAGACATTCTCCTTTCTTGAGAAAGTCAATTATTACGCTGTCATTGCTGATCCCATTCATAAACTCATAGATGATGAGTCCACTTGGGCTTGGAATGCTTAAGCGGATGAGGCCTTTCAAACATTAGGTTTTGCTTACTCAAGCTCTTGTACTTGTTCCACCTCAATGGGACAAGCCCTTTCACGTTCATGTTGATGTTTCCGCTTTTGCTATTGGTGCTGTTCTTTTCCAAGAATATGACTCGCAGCTCGACAAATCGATTCGTTATGCCAACAAGAAACTCAACTCTGCCATAGAATATGAAGCACTTGGACTCATCCTTTGCATGCAACGCTTCCGCCACTATGTGCTGGGAAGCAAAATCAAGTTTTTTTTGTGGATCATCAAGCTCTACTTTATCTGATCAATATAACCACACCCACAGGCCATATTGCTCACTGGGTGCTACCCCGGGGGTTTCACCTACTATAAAGGTGATACGCCACGTGCGTTAATGGGGTCAGCAAAAAACCCTCCGTATACGCCTTGTCCAGCCTTCTAAACGCCCCTTCTCGTATACATATTACACTAGATTTTCCCCCAGAAAACCCCTTGCCAAGCCCCTATCCGTATTTATACATACGGTTTAGGGTGAAAAAAAACCCACCCCTTTCATTCACATGGTATATACGCCATAAACTATGTGACATCCCCGGGGGTGCTACTTCTACAAGAGTTTGCTCCATTTGAAATCATTCATAAAGCTGGAAAGTCTCATGTGGTGTCTGATTATCATTCACGCATCTACGCCGATGACCCATCCTCAGGTGTTTCAGACACTTTCCCAGATGTCCAACTCTTCTTGGTCACAACCATGTTGCATTGGTTCCATGACTACAAACAATATCTTCTCTTTGGTGCCTTATCATTTGAAGATCCCACGCTTTCTCCAGAAAAGCTACGCTCACGCCGTCAACGATTCCTTCGTGAGTTCCGTGACTATACCATGGTTGCTGGACATATCTACAAGCGTGTCATGGATATGATTTTGTGCAGATGTGTTCTTCCTCACGAGGTCCCAGAAAGTGCTCGCGAAGCCCATGAGGGCCTTGATGGAGGCCATTTTAGTGGTGATAACACGGTAAGAAAAATTCTTTTGGCTGGCTATTTTTGGCCCACATTGTTCAAGAACGTCACTCATGTGTGCCAATGTGATGTCTACCAGCACTTGGGAAGACCCACGACCCGTGACACTCTCCCCTTAACTCTAGCAGCCATGCCGCTACCCTTTAGCAAATGGGGTATGAATTTTGTTGGGCCCATTGATCCACCCGCTCGCAACTCCCGTGCTCGATACATCCTACTTCTCACTGATTATGCCACAAAGTGGCTGAAGCCTGTATTACCTGATAACACCTCAGCCAGCACGGCGCGGGTGCTCTACAGCATGTCATTACACGCTTTGACTGTCCCAGGGAACGCGTGAGTGACCGGGGTGTTCATTTTATCAATCAAACGATCAAGGAACTCACGGACTACTTGCATATCCAAATTATCCACAAGGCAATGGTCTTGCTGAAATTACCAACAAGACTCTAGTCAACATTCTACAGAAGATTTGTGACGCTTCTAGGACAGATTGGCAGGCAAAGTTACCCATTGTTTTATGGGCTTATAATACTACTTATAAAATTGCCACATGGTAGATACCTTTCAAACTTGTGTATGTCCAAGAGGCCTTGATGCCTTTTGAGTTTGTCCTGCCTATTCTCAGATTTCAGCTTGCTAATGTCCATGATCCTCCTACTGCTTTACAAGAAAGGGTCTATCCGTTGCAACGACTAGATGAAATTCGCAGGGACGTCTATCTCAGGGTTCTTGCTGGGCAATAATTGTGGAAATCCGTGCATGACAACCACATCAAAAGCAAAACTTTCAGGGTTCTTCTTTATGATTCTTCGTACAAAACTTTTCCAGGCAAACTCAAATTTCGTTGGCTTGGTCCTTACAAAATTATTCAAGCAGTCCAACCGGGTGTGTTTCAACTCGTAGAATTAGATGACACTCCATTATCTATCTTGGTTAATGGTTTTCGTCGCAAAACATTCCATACTGATTCCAACAACTCAACTCAAGCCACAGGCGCCCATGATTGAGTATCAAACTTATATTATAATTAAAAACAAAAAAGAGTAAGATCATAAAAATTGAGCATAGCCCTTATTTAGTCATTTCTTGAAAAGGCTTAGCGCGCGAGTTTTATATGGTTTTGGAAGATTGGCAGCCAATCGGATGGGTTATTTGTCTCCTAAGTCAATGATTTTTGCTTCCGAAGTTTGAATGTGTGGAATAACATCTGTTATAGTGTGAGCAGGTGGTTGCGGAAGAACCGGTAGTTCAGCACTCTGAGTCAAAAAGAATAAGGGCTGTTGATTCTTATCAAGCAAGGGTTGTGTCATAACAGCAACAACATCTACAATGGCTTGAGGGGTATCGATATCTTGAAGGATATCAAATACGCTGAATCCGATGACAAGGCACGAGATAAGGATCAATCAAGGCAGCAACTGCATGATCCCAATCTAGATTCATATCACCCCAGGGGTCACATATTCAGGATATGATGAAAATGGCAAACCAACAGCTGGAGCTTGGACTTGATAGATGTTTTGGAGGTCGTCAGTGTCACTATCAGAGAGCGAAGGTTCAGCATTTTCAACAGAAATGAGTTGCCCAGTTTCAAGATCCAGCTGGTTCACATCCATCAATATAATCATCTCTAGCTCTTTTACTTTTAAGTACATAAAGAGATGGTAGCTTCTTCTGCAGCAGAAACACAGTAGCATACCTTGAGCCATTCACAATTCTTCATGGTTCTCTGAAATCTGTCTAGCTCCTTTCCGTCCTATGACCCTAACTCCTGTTTCTTTTCCTGCTTGGATTCCATACTCATCAACGTTCTATATGTAAGAACAAATTTAAAAGTGTTATAAGCTTCTGATAAATTAGAATAAAAAGCATCAAGGTTAACAGGTGAAATTGCAATAGCCCAAACATTATCTACAACTTGAGTTCTTCTCAATGCCAATTCTGGATGCCTTCCTTTAAAACACTTCCACCATTTTATACCTGGTAATCCCTCTTTAAAAGGAGTGATTCTGCCAGCACACTCTGCAACTCTTTCCCTCAGCATGCGAATAGTCACTCCAGTCCCATCAGCCACCATTTGTAAACACCAAGTAACTATTTTATCTTCTTCCTCAGATGTGAGAACCTTTGGTTTCTTACCATTCTTTACCTTTGAGATGTCAAAGAGGTAATTTCTTAGAGTGGTGTGTGGAACACCATGCTTCATAGCCACTTTTCTGATAGAAATATACCCTTCATCAGCTTCTAGAATGGCTGCATCCATCTGCTCCTTAGTCCAGGCACCCCTCTTCATGTTTCTAACTCTCTTGAATCTTGGAATTGTTGGAGGAGGTGCTTGAATATGATTACTAATTCCAAGACATGGCCATTGGGGTATACTACTAACAACATGATCCTCATCATGATCAAGAGCAGAATTAGATGGACATGTGGCTTGCTGAGACCACTTTCTAAGAGTTTTGAAAAGCGTGATGCAAATAGAAGAAAATGTGGGGCCAATACAGAGGGAAGAAACAAGGACTGTGGACTGTGCTCAAATCATAATAGAGGATCTTTATATACTCCATATAAGAGAGGGAAATTCGAAATGAAACCTCCAAATAATTTGAATTACTTGATCCTGTGGTAGATTACATGCCACAGTAGCAATCCGAATGAAAAGCCCATTTAAAACGCAAATAGCTAGAAGGGAATTGTGTTCTTGGAGGGAAAAGTTGTTGGCATGCTATAACTGCATGCAGAATCGACTATGGTTTGAAGAAAGATATCCAGGGGATGCATGTCAACCGTAAACTATAGGTTGTATGCTTTTTGAAGCAAAAATCAGACCTTGAAAGAGCACCAAAATACCCTGAAACTGAATTAAGAACTGTCCAAAAATAAATACTTACAATTCCATCAACGGTAAAGGATAGAACGACATGGCCAAGTGCTGCACCAATCTATATACAAAAATAGAACAAAAAAAGGTCTTAAAGATGAACGAATAAAGGGATATGTGGCATGCCATATAAGATAAAGAGATTTACCATGTGTGGCAAAGAAGTGGACGATGGTGTGCCTCCGTTTGCGCCAAGAAAGCTTTAGTCTGCACTATATTTTGTCTGAATGTTTTATATTAGGTTTAGGTTTGGGCATACTAAAGAGATGACATGGCCGCCACATCAGGTCCATGCAGGGAAGCAAGTATGGAGGTTGCTCCAATAAGGGCGCGTCTACTCTAATTAATTATATTAGATTTATTTTATTATTATTATTTTATCTGACTATATATAAGATTATTCCAAACTGAATTTTTTTTAGAATTATCTATATTTTTCGGCTATTTTTTTCGGCCTTATCTATGAAGCTGCTTTTGCGATAAGAAGCTATTCATGCATTTCGACACAGCTATGGCAGTTTCACAGCAAAAGCGTGCAATCCAGATTGAAAAAAGGAGAACTTGGTCTGGATTACTGTTGCCAAATCCGTCACACTAGCTCCACATGTCCATGTAAAAATTGATTGAAAAACCTAAGCACAACCTTCTGGTATGCTATTCATGGAAAAAGAAAAAGAATGCTACATCATTAAAAGCCGTGACAGAATCAGAATCATGGCTCTTCAACGAGCACCAAACAGAGTATTTCATAGGTAAGATTTTTAGAAAAAATATTTTTTTGTAAAATTACGACCTGCTTTTTTTTCCAGCGCTTAGGCCAAGTTTGGAGCCATGTCATAGTTCCCCTGTCCTGCCCCACCTGACTGCAAATAGAAGACTAAGCATCGTCATTACAGGCAGATCCTTGCTTCTTCATTCCAAAAATGGCAAAAATATGGTGTGCCCATTTTGTCACAGGCATGTTTCTATAATCCAACCCAAGTTTTTTTTGTCTAAATGCTGTTAGCATTTTAGTTATCTGAGCTAGTTTATCTTTCTAGATTCGACCAAGTTATAGGGCTTTGTTGCATCAGGTGTTGCCTTTGACATAAAATAGGCTCTAAAGGGGAGCCTGCACAACTGAATAAACTTTGGAACAAGTTACAGATCTGTTTCTCTTGATTTTCCGGCCAATAAAGATTGAAACAAGCTAGATGTAGAATCGTATTGCATCTGTGTAATGTCAATTGGCATAAATGCTTAATGCTTATGTTGCAACTTCATTTATCCTTTTTGAGCAAGTAGAGGCGTCTATTTGCATGGACATTACCTATCTAAAATATTATCCCTTATGGTAAGCCCTGTGCTATTCCTTTTATGTATGCTGCTAATCTTAAGAACATACAAGCTTTGATCGTTCCTTTATTGTCAATTCTATTGAATACCTCAACTGCATTATAGCTTTAGCTTTAAGATACACTTCCTACTTAGAGGTTGAGTGATGTCCAGCAAATATCATGTCAAAATGGACAACAACCTTGACTCAAGGAAACTGTGAAGGTGACTCAAACATGTGACAGAAGCTAGTGGATCTGATTCACACACTCTAATTTGCTTCATTGAAGCTCCAGCTATACAGCTTCTCCTTGAAACATACACATGCCTGATGGTTGCATGATTGAGAAGATATGCAATTGACAGTAGCTATGATAGCTTATATATATTGAAGGAAGCTAGATATAGAATCGAGGCTTGTCATTCATCACAGCAGCAGTATACAATGTATAAGAAGAGAGAGGGGTAGCCGAACATAGGAACAATATCGGACTACCCCAAAAAAAGAAAATGTGCTAAGGCATGATAAGAGGGCAATGGCGACAAGTTCTCATCGGGATAAAAAACCCCGCCCTTTCGGGTTTTCGAGGAAAACCCTAATGAGAAATGGTCGCCACCAACCTCGAATGTGGTGCCTAGAGAGCAGAGAAACCGGACGAAGCCAAGGCAAACCGAAGCACGACCCCAAACAACCGCTAAAAACCCCATGTAACAACGAGGATGACGAAACGGAAACCAAAGAGGACCCCAAAAGCCTATGGAAGATAGCGAAACTCAGAAGACCAAAAACTCAAAAACACCCGTGAAAGAGTCGAGAAACAAGCCTAGCTATAAAAAGAATCCGCATCAAGAAAGCCGGAAGAGATAAGGCATAAAAATCGGCGTAAAAAGAGCGTAACAAAAAGATAGCGCCACCGACAAGGTGGAAAAGCATCACCCAAATGGTGGAAAACATGATATATAAAGATGCATCACCCTCGAGGTGGAAATAAACAAAGATCGCCGCAGTTTTATAGAAAACACAGAAAATGCCAAGGAAACAAAGAACAAGGCAAAAGCGACACCCACAAGTGAAAACCACAAAAAGAGCAAGGACCAATACTAATACAAATGAAAAAGACGCACACGCCACGCAGAGGGGGGGAAGGGGGGGGAAGCTACGAGCACGGCGAAAAATGTCGCCGAGAGAAGACGCCGATAACCGCCCGAGAATGGAACTAGCCTAATTGGTCGCCCTTTCCCGTAATGGCGATCCGATGGCTCGATCGATGGGATTCGGGAAAGGACTCGCGAGAGACAAAAACCGGGCCGACTACCAAAGGACTTCCTTAACTATAAACCCAGTGCCCTAAACCTCCAAGTGTTGAGTAGGGTCACAAAGGACATTTGTGTGGAAGGAAGAATGGAGAGAGCAAAGACGACAGCAAGGTGAATCAAAATCAAATCGAAATCCAAAGCGCAAGATAGAACTCCAAGTCAAGAATGAGGAGAAGTGCCCCAACCCCTCCCGCGCAGATCCAAACCAGAGATACCGCAGTAAAAACATCGAAGGAGCACTACTAGATCATGACAGGAAGAGGTTGTAGACTAGGTAAAGTGACGGATTAAAAATAAAGCTAGGGCCATATATAGGGTCTGAAATACTAAAGCAAAAGACAATAGTGGACATGATAAAGGAACCAAAAACGAATGACAATCTAAGGGACATGATAGAAAAATAAGAACGCCTGCTGAAATGTAAAATATAAAAGAACGCCGAATGATAGGGCCGAATGAATGTGCATGACGGCTGGGCGCAAGCAAGCTGCACAACAACTCAAATCGATGTGAGCGCTTTAGTAATGAGGAAATCAACAATACATGAAAAAGAGAGATAGCATCACCCCGAGGGTGGAGAAAAGCGCCACCCAAATGGGTGGAAGAAAACCAGATAAATACAAATTCATCCCCATCTGGGGAAAGAAACAACGCCACCCACAAAAATAGTCCAAGAGAAACTCATGTCACAAAATTGCAAAAAAAACGCAATATCCGCACATCTAATCATAGCGAAATAGCAAATATGATAAATAATAATCGCATAATGCACGATGATATCCCAATACACCGCGGAACAAAGAGCTCAACGGTTAGCTAGAAATGTATGCCCCGACAAATGATGCATAAGGATAGCATAATGCACAATGCACAATGAACAAAGATCACCCGCAGATGGAAATAGCATCACCACCATGGTGGAAAAAGCGGCACCCAACGGTGGATAACAATCATGTAAAAAGAAATATGGATTGCAAAATAATGCTAGACAATGGTATTTACAACATCACTAAAGATAATAAATAGACATGAATGTCACCATCACTTGGAAATAAACAAAGACCACCCAACAAAAAAAAAAATCCATAAAAAAATGCGACATCTAGAGAAGGATAAAGCATCAATGTAAAACCATAAAAAGAACATCAAGAACACGAAAACTAAAAGTGGCCATTAGAATGTGCCCAATATAACAAATTTTATGATAACTACGTAATACACGCCATGCCTAGATAAAGAGAAGCATAAAAAGGAAAAAAATGATCAAATATAAACCCATGTCTGACAACAACGTAGGACACCCCATATCTTTAAATAAAGAGAAGCATAAAAATGAAAGATAATCCAATATACACCCATGTCGAAAAATCTCAATGCAAAGGCCAAACGCAATATGCATCCTATCTAGATAAAGCCAAATAGCAAATATGCCAAAGATGATAAAGCCAAATAGCAAATACGCCAAAGATATATAATGAGCATACCAAATAGAAAAGATCCGCTACAAGTGAAAAAACCCAATAGACAGAATGACTAGAACCGCCAGTGTGGAGTTGGGTCGCAGCACATAGCGGGAGGAGAAGAAGAGGAGCCAAACACCGCGGAGCGCACGCAAAGATCATGTGGAACCCCCGAAAGTGGCAGCCGCCGAGGCCCGCCGCGACGAAAGCGTAATGAGCACCATATCGAACGGATTTAAGCCGAAAGCAAGAAGATACACCCGCCACCACCTCCAAGCAATCGGATAGGATAAAGGACGAGAGGAAGGAGAGGCTAAAAAGAGGGTCGCCAGAGGTGCCGGGGATAATGACAGTGGCATGCAAACGGCAAGCGAAGCTAAAGAAATCGTGATGAGCACCCGCAAGTGGGTCTCGCTTTGAAATGGCGGGGGGAGAAAGGGAACCGTGGTCCGGCGAGTCCGGGTTCAAGCGAGAGGGAAGCCGCTGCTGCTGACGACGAGAACCAAAGAAGCGAAATGAAGCCGGGAGAAAAAAAAAGCGGTTGAAGAAGAAGAGCCGAAAGCACCGCTATGGGATTCGTGACGCCAATGACCGAAAAAGAGAAGGACATTAGAGAACAAAAACAATGATAAGAAAAGGACGCCGCCACGATGATGAATCGGCGAAGCGCCCCCAAGATGCCAACGAGAACGGCAACAAGGCGATGAAAAAATAAACCACGTTAATGCGTACAATGCACATATGATATGAATGCAGATCACGAACGTATGTCCGTGGATAGTTGAATGTGGCTACGGACCGAAGTCCGTGAATGTGGCTATTATTCCTTCTGAACCTGTGGCCAATATCTAGAGGGAGATAAGTCAACAAAGGAACCCTTCATCATGGATCCCCAAAAAGAATAAACAATAACGATAAATAAGAAGGCAGAATAACAAGTAACTGAGATAATAAGGCAAAGAGGAAAAAACGTACGCATAGGAATGTAAAAATGCATAGACATAAAGATCGAACGAAAAACATGGAGATGTTGAGTAAAGTCGCACACCACGTAGCGAGCGCGAGAGGACGAGGACCGCCAGCAACCGTGAGTACGAACCTCAACATGTATACCCTGCGTATTGAGCAAAAAACGGAGGAAACGAGGAAGAATGATAAAAACTATGGGCTAAAAGAACATGAAAAGTCACCACGTCTAATAAAGCAACGTCTCGAAACTTACACAATGATTATGTAATATCATATATAGTGAACAAAGCTATGCACGAAAAAATAAGCCCATCATGAACATGACAAAGTGGAGCTAACGAAAACAATGAAGCTCCCAAATCCATAAAATTGGTAATAATCGAACAATATCACCCATGTGCAAGAACGTAAAAATACAACTCGTGAAACAACAAATAAATAAGTGCTTAATAAAGTGAACAAAGGAACCCACAAACACCAAATATAGAATATACATATAAGAAATTTAGCCACAAAGGACAAAGAGGTGAATAGCAAATATGATGTATAATGGTAGCACAATGCATAATGATAGCGAACTAAAAATGAAGTCCCCGAAAAAGACAACAAAGTTACGCTAAGCCCCAAGCGTAAATACGAGAAAAGAAGAATGTAAGCCAATGAACAAATCAATAAGAAAATAACCACGCATAAGAGCCCAACAAATGAGAGAAAAATGTAAAACACCTGGTCGCCCAACGTAAAAACGTAATACAAAAATGATCGACATAGGCCAAAAGATGAAATCAACACACAAAGCGTAACATAAATAGGAAAAAATAATCCGAATAACACAACAACCGCTGAATAGTGCAGCAGCATCAAGATCCAATGGAAAAGACAATGGCAAAAGAGAACATAAAGTTTATAAGATCATGCTACATAAAAAGAAACCACGTGGGCAACTAAGACGAAAAATGTAAAAGGAACATATGAAAAGATATACGCCACCCAATCAAGAACCCCATTACAACCCAAATAGTATAAATTGAGGGCCTCGTGAGAATTGAAAACATCCGAATAACATGAATGCAAGTCATTAACCATATTCATCCCCAGATGTTGCAAAATAAAATACACATGTAAAAAGCATCTCATGAAAAATATGCCAATTATCAATCCATAACCATACTCAAAAGAATTAATGCCGTGAAATATGGATAGAAAACAATAGCCTAAAGTAAGTCGATAAAATTGTGGAAAGAAGCAAACCTAGAATGGATACCTCACCGACTCAACTTGTATAAAATGCGACAAAGAATGTAATGCCCCAAGCCCAAAACAAACACGCCAAAAAAAACTCAAATTTCATGGCAAGAGCACGGACTAAGGAAAACATCCCCTATGGACCTAATAAAAGGAGACTTTAAAAGGCCACAAAGGAACTTCCGCTAGAAAAATGGCTCAACAAACTAATTGTCTACATTGAGGATCCGAAATTTTGAAACGAGAACGCCTAACCCCGAAGGCCACCAACCTTCTACCAAATTTATAATTAGCAAATATAGCTCATATCCAAACCCAAGGAGCAAACCCAAATGATGATAAGATAAACCGCAATTAAATACCTACCAAATGAAAAACGAAGCATAAGTCCGATGCAAAAATTGATAGCGATGACATGCATATAAGAAATTTGGTCCAAAGAAAACTCAAGCGATTGATCAAGGCGAAGAACATGTGCGTATGAAAAAGACGAAAAATGGCAAATGCATACATGATCGTAATTCAAGCCGATGAGCCCGGCCCAAAATCAAACCCCAAATCCATTGATATGAACTTCCGTAAATAATGGCAATAGGAAGTGGGCAAATGTATCATTTTATTGAAAACTTCAGAAATAAAAACTCATCCATATAACACCTAGAGAAATAAATGCGCTTCTCAATCGACCTCCCCGCTAAAGAAAATGCAAAAATAAGTAAATGTCCTTTATACAATTAACAAGTCACAACAACATGATGCAATATCCAAGAAAACCCACCGTAAAATGTAGGATGCGTGTGTATATGTAGACAATATGAAGATATGTGGAAAAACAAAATGCATATAGGCAAACATGAGAGCGCCACTTGGACTCCACGACCGCAAAATGCAAAGAGGCTAGATAGCCGCATGGAGTGGAAGAACTACATTGCAACAAAGTGAGCTAAAAATGGACTTGGAATTGCAAACCCGATGGTGGAAAGAAGAAAAGCAAATTCTAGACATGATCTAAGTAAACTAAAACTACACATCCAACCGCTCCTCTCGACATCGGGCCGGGAGAGCCAGGCAAATTAAGAAAAGGAAGAACAAGAAAAGCCGAGGCTAAATGTTGCATCTCACCTCCGCTTCGCTCAAGATACCCCACCAAATGGGCCGAAATCCAACCTAACAGAGGAGAATGGAGAAAGGAAGCTCGGATCCGATTCGAGAAAAAACAATGGCGATGCTTAGGCTTAGGCCGAGGCCGAGGCTTAGGCTTGGCTTAGGCTTAGGCTTAGGTGTAGTCAACGGCAAAAGAAGCAGAGCAAGGAAATCCCGTGAAAAAGTGTTTGAACGAGGAAGTCGGAAATAGGAGAGCGCAATCATGGACCCAGTGATGGCGCATGACCACCTCTTCGAGATCGAAGCCAAGAACCGAAAAGGTCCGGGCGACCTTGTTCCTCACAACCGAGCCGCTATAAAATGGGCGAACCAAAGAACAATTCAGCAGCCCATACTCCCCGCCAATGCTCCAAATGACCACGCCCACGCAAGATGCGCTCGCACAACTCAGGTGTCCCGCCTGGACCAATGGGTTCCAGCTTCTAGAATGTCCGTTTGAAGAACGAAAGAGAGGCAAGACAAAGAGGGGCTGAGAATGAAAACCGTAAAAGAAAACACAGGCATGGATCCGCAATCAAAATGGCAGGGAACTGCCTTGGACATGCAGGATCAAGACAAAGACAGAGGATAGGATGGGGAAAAAGAAGGAAACTAAACCAGAGAGCATGCGCTAATTAGTGAACACAGCCGAATCCAGCTCTCTGCATCGCAAATTCTTGAGCCGCAAGACCAATCATATAATCCGCCATCGTGCATGCAAAAGGCCGATTTCTGCAACAACAAATAACTAATATAACACACAGAAGAGGAAACAGTGAGCATGGCTTGCCAGTTCGCATGGCTTGCCAATTGAATCGATCACCAACAAACCAATATACCTCAACCAATAGACCCCAGATGCAATTTTGTTGCTCCAAAGTTAACTGCATGTATCAAATTCAACAGAAAAACCCATACCTTCCAAAAAGGTCGGATGCACCTAGCCAGAATGGCCCCTACCACTACATACCGAGAGCATAAAGAAGGAGAGCATAAGAACCTGCTCAAGAACTTACTGCCACAGATGCCTGCTAAAAAGTTCTCTGGCACCAGCTATAACGCGCCCGAGAAGAAGAAGCCGTGATGTCGCTATAGATGAGCCTGAAAATGAGCAAAGTGGGCCAGGTGGACAAAAGAGTGGAGATGGTGATGTGCAGGACAATTGGGTGGAAGAGTGGAGAGAGCGAAGATGGCAGCAAGGTGAATCAAATCGAAATCCCAAGCTCAAGATAGAACTCGAATTCTAGAATGAGGAGAAGTGCGCTAACCCCTCCCGCGCATCCATCCAGAGATACCTGTAGAAAAACAGTGAAGAATCCAAAATGGAACCTGTAGAAAAACAGTGAAGAATCCAAAATGGATTGATAGTACCATGGCTCGAACCCTCATCCATAAGATGATAAATCTACACCCTAACACGTCAACCATCTGGAAGACTTGCTTCTCATTCATCTCAGCAGATTTTCTACAATGGTGGATAGTGGGTAGCCGCACACATGCGAACTACCCATAAAAAAAAATAAAGGGAAAATCCAATTATATCATTTGGACCCCAACAAAATACAATGCTAATAGAGATCAAGGCTAGTGTACTGCCGAAAAGCTTATCACCGGGATTAAAAAACCCCGCCCTTTCGGGTTTTCGAGGAAAAACCCTAGTGATAAGCCTTCGGCAAGGGGCTTGGACAAACGTAAGGCATAAAAATCGCTCCCAAAAACCCACGAATGGAAAAGTCGAAACAGATGCCGCTCGCTAACCTGTACCTGCACATCACCAACAAAACAACAAGACAAACCAAACCTCCCGTGAGTGGAGGGGCTGATTCTGCCACGTGCCACGCGATAAAAACACAATAACAAAGAAGGGGGGAGGGTGGGTTCAAAGAGAATAAGGTAATCACCGAGAGAGAAGAGGAAGCCCCGATGAGAAGTCGGCGTAAACGCCCCTAAAATAGCGAAACTCCCAACTCGTAATCCGCATGCGCCGCCCGCATGCATGCAAAACATAGATGCTCGTCCCCATTCTAGAATGGCGATCCGATGTCTCCTGATCGATGGGATTCTAGAATGGGACTCGTGATGAAACCAACAAACCGCCTCGAATACCAAAGGACTTCCTTAACAAACTAGGATCGAGGACGAAGGTCACAGGATGAAGGCTAAAGGCCGAACGGACAAAGATGAAAGAAACGCCAAATTAGGCCAAACCAGGCAGTGAAGAAGCCCCTCCCCCGCCTCGAAACAATTCAAAGAGAATAAGGTACTGGCGAGAGAGAAGAGGAAGCCGCCGAGAAGTCGGGCGTAAACGCCTAAAATAGCGAACTCCCAACCAGAACGGCATGCGCCGCCGCATGCATGCAAAACATGCATGCTCGCCCCATTCTAGAATGGCGATCCGATGTCTCGGATCGATGGGATCCGTGCAAAAGACAAAAACAATCAAGTATTCCACCCAAAAACAACCCTAAACCGTAGATGCATGCGAAACATTACACAAGCAATTGCCATGCATAAATCAGCCAAAGATGCACAAGGCAAGTGTGCTAAGGAAGACCAATCACGCTGTAAAATGCATAGAAACCGGCAAAAGCAAGATGAAAGCGCCTCGATGGGGGCTGCCCAAATCTCTATGAATTGCTTCGATGTCGACGAATCCGCCCCGCATGCAACAAAATACAAAGAAAGAAAGATACCGGGTCGCCGCAAACCATTAGTGGCCCCGTGGAGGAAATAATCCGCATGCAATGCAGGCAAAAACAAAACAATCGATGAGTTCCATCCGAAAAAACAATCTGACTAGATGCATGCAACAAAGTGATGCCTTCAATTGACATGCAAAAATCAGCCAAAGATTCACGAAGAAATTGCGCGAAGAAAGAAGAGATCACGCTCATATTTTGAATCCTCCGCGTAGCATGCAAAACAAAGAAAGTGCTAGCAAGAAACCATGAGAAAGAGCAAGCCAAAAGGGAAGGAAAGAAGAAGAGCAATCTAAAAGGGAAGAAAAGAGGAAGAGCAATCTAAAAGGAAAAGAGAGAAAGCAAATCTCCAAAGAGGAGAAAAGAGGATGGAGCCAAAGGAAGCTACGAGCACGAAGAAAATGCTGCTGTGAGAAGACGCCGATAACCGGCCTGAGAATGGAACTAGCCTAATATAGGGGCTCGTCCTTTCCCAGAATGGCGATCCGATGGCTCGGATCGATGGGATCGTATTGCATCTATCTAATGTCAATAGGCATAAAAGTTTAATGCTTATGTTGCAACTTTATTTATCCTTTTTGAGCCAGTAGAGGCGTTATTTGCATGGACATTACCTAGCTAAAACATTATCCCTTATGGTAAGCCCTGTGTTCCTTATATGTCTACTGCTAACCTTAAAATTATATAAGTTTTGATGCTTCCTTTATTGTCAATTCTATTGAATACCTCAATTGCATTATAGCTTTAGCTTTAAGATACACTTCCTACTTAGAGGTTGAGTGATGTCCAGCAAATATCATGTCAGAATGGACAACAACCTTGACTCAAGAAAACTGTGAAGGTGACTCAAACATGTGACAGAAGCTAGTGGATCCGATTCACACACTCTAATTCGCTCCTTTACAGCTTCTCCATGAAACACACACATTCTCGATGGTAGCATGCCGTTTGAGAAGATATGCAATTGACAGTAGCTATCATAGCTTATATATGTGGTGATTACAGGGGAACGATTAGATGGTTTATTATCTTTTTTATCTTCAATGCTCAGACCAGAAACTTATTGATTTTATGCCCAGGTACAATTTCACATTTGGTTCTCTCTATAGTGTTTTTTGTAATAGCCTTTGAATGCCATATAAATTCAAATTTACCATATACTTCGAGATGCCCTATTATCTGTGCATATCCGAAATATAAGCTATCTAACTTCTGGCAGTAGTCAAACATCTACAATTGGATGCTGATACATGTTGCAACTGCTGCAGTTCTTGCAAGACCAAAACTCAAAGCTGCAAGCCATATATGGCAAGGCAAAGGACAATAGTGAGGGCAATAGTAAATATTTAAAGATAGCACAGGAGGACTTCTTCTTGAGATTATTATTTTGCTGAAGATCCTTTTAGGACTTGACTTGGATCTTGCCATCATTTCATAGGCAGAGGTAATGCTCCTTATTTATCAGGCCAAGTAATGCTTGCAATACAGTATTACAGACCCAATGACAACACAAGGCAAAAAAAAAAATTCCTTATATTTCATGTTTAAGGCTAATGCATATTTCTATGCTTTGCTAAAAATAGCTTATTTGTGTTGCTGCTTTTGCATCGCTGGATCAAAGATGCACTTCAAATGCTTAAGAAAATGTAGACAAAAGTTTTTGTTCCCAATAGGTTGACTTTTAGTAATATCCCGTTTGCCTATTCGAATTATGGTCATCTAGAATATGCATATGCCTACAATTTGAAAGGCATTAGGTACTTGCTCAGCACTGCAATACAAATGATGCCAGTGAATGCTAGCCGACAGCCCTTCTGTTTCCAAAGGATTCTTTGCACAACTAACTTTGCTTTTTTATATTTAAAAGGAATTGTCCATTTGTAGTTAAACCACACACATGCATAGATTTTCATATCATAACAATTATCCTTAACTACGATAATCTATTGCATTTGGGATTTGGCATGCTTATATGAGAATATACTAAGATTTCGCTTGTCTTTGTTAGTTCTACACCCTCCATAAAATTATACCTTCCTGAGAACCTTTTTTTTTTAGGAATCAACTATGAAAATTGGCCTACTTAAAAGGCAATCCCATATGGGATACTCAAGATTTCATGTGCTTGATAATGTTAGAAATTAAGCTTTATTACCATAGTGAAAGACATTTCAAAAAAAGAGTAAATAGGCCATCTAAACTAAATTTGTTCTCAAAAAATCAATACACTATGCATGGGACCTTTCCCTAAGGTGTTATATTGACATTTTGGATTCTCCCCTTCCATCAAAAGTAAACATCTACAACCATATACTCATATTGCTAAATGGTGAAATTCTCATTGTTGGAATGGTGAGATGTGAAGAATTTCCTTTAGAACAAAACTATATCCGACTAATTAGTAATAAATAAAGGTCTTCAAATGTATGCTTCTGATACTTATATCTCAAAAAGATATTTTGTGACAGTTGTATTTGGGTTCAATTCCCAAAGGTGCATAAGGTGCTGGCTCTGACAGTGCTAAATTCTTGTAATTAATATAATTAGTGCATTTTTTTTTATTAGTTTCATTGCTATCTTTGTAGGATCCATCCACTTTATTTCGTGCCTCTCCCCTTGCTCCTTTGCCATCCCCTTGCCTTTGCCCCTCCCCATGCCCCTATTCCCAACCTCCGTCCATTCTCCCCTTCCTTCCCACCCTTCTCCCTCCCTCCCTCCCTCTCCTTCTCCCTTCTCCCCTTCCTTCCCACCCTTCTCCCTCCCTCCCTCTCCTTCTCCCTTCTTCCCTTCCTTCCCACCCTTCTCCCCCCATTTTCTCGCATTGTTCCTTGTGTAAATTCTTCTTTTCTCGGATTGCTGTTTGTAAAGATTGTTCTTGTTTTATCATTTGAAAATTTAATAGTGATTCAATGCAAAATTTAGTTTTTTCTACACGAGTCTATTTTTGCTGCATGAGTCCCAAATGTCTGAATGTGACCCACTTTAATCAAATGTGACTTTAATGTGAAAAGCACAAGCAATTGATATAAGAAACGACACCATTTGGCAGAGCATAAGAATAAACTGCTCAAAAAACCACCGTAGTAGTAGCTAACATCAACCAGAAATGGAAAAATTGCTCAAGACCATCTCCAGTGGCGTT
Source organism: Isoetes taiwanensis (assembly GCA_021234155.1). NCBI lineage: Eukaryota > Viridiplantae > Streptophyta > Lycopodiopsida > Isoetales > Isoetaceae > Isoetes > Isoetes taiwanensis. Next base: position 10,039,123 of record JAJEKV010000026.1, on the reverse strand, counting down.
TGCAGCTAGGAATTTTAGGGTGAACCCTTTGAAGCATGAGAGTTCATGCATCTCCATTGGGAGGCTTCCTGTGCACCTGCTACTTCAACACACCGGGTGCCCCAGCTGCGCCCGGACTACGACCGTGCAGGGACCTATGCCCAGCTGCTTGAGCATGATCTGGCGGGACTGCTGCAACTCCCCACACTTCAAGAGCACCGGTAACACTAACCGCTTCGACGGCCGCTGAAAGATGCTTTGGGAGAGGCCGCCACGGGCGACCACGTGCACTACCACCTTTCCCCGCAACAAATGGTTTGATGATGAGTGTCGAGCTCAAACGCACACCCGCAAGTCAATCGATCCCATCTCCCCAGCCCACAGTGCCATCAGTCAATACCGCTCCTTTCTCAAGAACAAGAAGGCCAGATACCTCGCAGAGCATCAGCAACAGATGTTTGGTCTCCTGGACCGGCACCCCAGGACATTCTGGAGAAGGGTCTTGAGCAAGCCTGCACAGCCCACAGGGAACATCACCTTGGAGCAATGGGTACAAGATTTGCAACAGTACAGCATTTACCCGCCGGGCCGCACCAGTCCCTCCACAGATAGGCTTGGCTCTGGTTATCACAGAAGGGGATGTTATCATGGGCCTACAGCGTCTAGCTAATGGGAAGGCAACAGATTTAGATGGCATGCGGCGCGAACTTCAAATGGACTGGCCTCCATCGGGTGCCTCGCCCTCACGGCATTATTCAATAAAGCATTGCGAGAAGGCTTCCCTACGCAATGGACCACTAGCAGAGTGGTGCCCATATACAAAGCAGGGGACCCTCAATGCCCGGCCAACTACCGTACTATTATGGTCAGCTCTCTCTTTGCAAAACTGTTAGCTGGCATCCTTGAGCAGCCGGCCGACAATATGGGCAGAGGAAACGAGGTGCGAAGCTCTTACACGTGCGTGTTTTCGCCCGCATATTCCACCATTGATCATATCTTCACTCTGCGACATTGATTGAGGATAGTAGGAATCGCCGCAGAACTGCAAAAGCCGCTCGACACAAGCACCCATAACAAGCTCGGGGACATTTAGCGGCAACCGGGACCCCCGACTTGCGTAATGCGATATAGGCTTTGTCTGCGAGGCATGCTCAGGCCGTATCACATCAGCAACATAGCCGGTAATCAGTAGCATTGGAGTGCGTCAGGGTTGCCCCCTCTCCCCCACACTCTTTGGCCTATACATTGATCAGTTGGAAGATTGGCTCTCTGAGCATGGAGGCGCGGGCGCACATCTCATGCATCACACAATCCGGCAACTCATATATGCTGATGATGTCAACCTCATGGCCTATACTCCAGAGGACATGCAGTGTCACCTGGATGCTCTTGACACTTTTTGCCAATTCACTAGCATGCGAGTTAACTTGGCCAAGACTAGGGTGCTGCTAGTTGCATCGTCCCGTCAGCCAAGGCTTCCCACCTTCACTTACCAGGGGCAAGAGGTAGAGGTGGCTCCGACCTACAAGTACTTGGGGATTGAGTTCTCAACTACCACCCATTGGGATGCGGCTATCAGGTTGCGGGTCACGGCGGGTTGGAAAGCACTATATGCCATGCGTAACAAATGACCATAAGGCGTAGTTGTACGGGGCCACCAAATTTGTTGTTTCGGGCCTTGGTTGAGCCGGTCCTTTTGTATGGGGCGAGGTGTGGGGTCCGTGATATCCCTCAACACCGAATGACCTCGAAAGGTGTAAGGCCTTCTTGGCACGGGCCCCGGGGTGAAGTCCACGCCCGCACCAAATCCTACCCGTGAGACAGGCTTTCTACCCCTTCAACGGGCTGCATTGGAACGCCATATCGTTTACTTCCAAAAGGTGGTCGCTATGGCTGATACACGCTTGCCCCATCTTGCTTTGGCCACGGTGATGGGTCCCCAACGCCGAAATCCTGGGCTGAAAGACAAGCAAGCTCATTGGTTCTCACGCCGGGCGCAGCAAACAGATGCGCCCGTGTCGACAAAGAAAGATCGCGAGGCACTTAAACCGTACTGGATGCTACTTTCCTTCGCAAGCTCACGGGATGCGAGGCTCGACGCGACGCTAAGCCGGCACACTATCGCCAGCAAGTCAATCCTAGGCTCACAAGAGGCCCACACCAAGATTTTGTACACCCAAATGCCCATGAAAAAGCGCCAGACTTATAGCCTCCATTCAAGACGGGTGCACATCAGCTCCGCATTGAAACATGGCGTTGGGCTCGGGAAGCACGAGAGCAAAGGCTTTCTCGTGTTGCCACCGTATGCATTGAGGATGAATGTCATACCCTCCAGATCTGCCCAGCATTTGCCCATATCCGAGAGAGGTATGTTCGACTACTAGTGCCTGGCCAGCCATTGCATCAGTTATTGACTACGACGTCAGTGGGTTTCTTGGGGTCATACCTCCATGAGGTTATGGATGCACGGACTCGTTTGTGTCCTACGGGACAGTCTTGAACTGTCCTATGCAATTGTCTGATAGCCCGCACAAAGATGCTTATTATCGCTAAGGTTTTTCCTCGAAACCCTTCTTCGGGCGGGGTTTTTAATCCGCCAAGAATACGCTTTGTCGCTTCTTTTTTGTTTGGGTCCCATAGGCCAGTTGGTCTCCGTGGACGCTAAAAACCTATTCTATTCTATTCTATTCTCTAGTTTGAGAGTTACTCGTCCAAATTGCCTCACTTTCTTCAAAGTGTCCCCATAGAGTGTTGGTGATTATTCTATGTGAATTTGATACCGTCATCTCCTCAACTGCATTAGTCAAAAGCCTTCGAAGCTTTATAGCTTTAGTTTAATACTTGCATTTTTAATGTAACATCATATACAAAACCAAACATCAAGCAAGCTGTTTGTTTTGTTTTATCAAGAGATCCATTTGAAGCAATTGCATGTGCTTAATACATTCGAATGTCTTTCATATAAACCCTAAGAATTATTGACATACATTTTTCTAATGGTATATGGAAAAACATTCTTGTCAATATTGCATCATAGTCCATCTAGAAGAACCATACTGTTTGAATATATGCCAGCATGAGCATCCTTACAGGAGCAGCTGAGTCCAACATTTTGCCCTTTGGGAGCCATTTGAAGAATACTAGTTTCTCTGTTCAGGAGGTTCTCTCCCCCGTACAACTGACTAGGCGACGGGGGGAGTTGTGTAAAGTCCGAGAGGCTCGGATGCAGAACAAGTGGGCAGTGTACATGCTGTGCTGTGTTTTGTTTAGGCTTAGGCCTTTTTGTTTCATTTGGGGCAGTGTACAGAGGGGGCACGGCTATCATTCGCAACCAGTGGCTGGGATATGCATAGTGGCCTTGGCTGGAATATGCATAGTGTCTTATTAGTTCTTTTTGTTATTTCTTTGATATTTTGTTACGGGGCTTAGTCCCTATGTTGTGCGGTTGTTTTGTTTAGGCTTAGGCCTTTCTGTTTCATTTGGGGCTCATGCCCTCTTTCTTTGTTCTGGTCCCACAACCCGATTGTGTTCTCGTGTAAAAAGGCTTATCTTATCTTATCTTATCTTTAGCCATTATACCTGCTTAGATAGTAAGACAAATCAATCCCATGCATCCAACCTTATTTTTTACAGAGTTCAAAATGGTAGAAAACATGATCTAACCACATGCATGCAATGAAATATTATCCAAATTTGTAGGAAAACTACTTACTGCAAGAGATGGCCTTCAGAAATCAAGCATTGGCAAGAAATGTAGCATGAGAAAAGGGGTGACATTGAATCGATGAATGAGAGGTATAAAGGGAGGATAGGAAAGGGAAAAAACTATCGGGCCACACATGTTCCGCGATGCAATGCTAGTACTGGTGAGAATTGGCTTGCCGTTTTTGTACATCCTGCAAAAAAAAAAAAAAAAAAAAAAAAAACTATACCTCACATAATTTCTGGTTTCACCATGGTAGAGAAGCCCTAGAATGTATGGTTGTCATTGTTGCTCACAGTGGAGGCTGTGGAGTGTCTCCTGAGAGCAACTAGATAGTCTGCCAGAGAAGGGCTTCTGTTACGCTACAATGGTTGTTGTGAAAGCTCCGCATAATAGAGTATCTGGCACGAGCTCTACCATAGCTAGAAGAACAAACGGGGAGATTATCTCGAACAGCCAGTTTAGGCCAGTCACCAAGGATATCGGGGTATACTTGATATATGCCCTTTACGCACATGAGCTAGGGTTGTCCTTATGGGCAACCCAAAAAGGAAAAGAATAAATAACAATGTTAGACTTATAGAGAGTAATAGAGGTATCAACCATTTCAATTGCAGTTCTTCTCAACAGAGGAACCGGACTAGGGAGTTTTAAGGTCTCACTTCACAAGAGTATTATTGCGATGGAATTGGGACCCTAAACTTCAAGAGAAACTGCCTCTGCCATAAACATGTCATTGGACACGTTAAAATAGATAAAGACAAAAATAAATGCATAAGGTGTTATCATATCTATAGGTATATCGGATGGGGGGCATCGCATTTAGGTGTATAAAGACACAAATCTTGGTCGTCCATTTTAATGAGGTGGCATGAGGATTAAATCTTGGCCTTAGATATAGTTTGACATGTGTAGGAATAGATCCTAGCCGCATAGAGGCATCCATGGGGTCATCGATGGGTGAAGATGAGGGCATGAGGTGGCATTGTTCAATGTGACCATTTATAAGAAGAAATTAGGAAATTAGAAATAGAGGGGCCAAGCCTTAAATTTGAATGGGACCCCTAGTATTTTTTTGAAGGGCAACTTTTCAACGTGCCATTCAATTTGAAGGGCAAATTTTTGGCCTGCCATTCTTTTGCATGTCCAAGTTTTTGAAAGACATTCAAAGCTTAAAATATAAAAATTATAAGAATAGAATAGAATGTATTCTAGGAGATCAACTGCACTGCCTATGGACCCAAACGAAGAAAAGGAAAAAAACATCAAAATTATAGATAATATATTTTAGCTTTTAATAAATATAACTACAAAAAAGGATCCAAAATAACTCATAGTCTTAGTAATATTAATATATTTCACATTGACATATTGCCATTGTCAATGCAAGAAAAAAGGGAAAAAACATTATGTGCAATTTGCCGTTGAAAATCAAAAATCTTTTTGCAAAAAACCAGAGTTGTCCATTCAAAAATGAAAATAAATATGTTCAAGAGACGACATGCCTCGAAATTCCTCTGTGTTGACTGGGCTCTGAAGCTTGATTAGACAAATTGGTCAGATTCAGATCAAACTGCATATCAAATTGCATGCAAATGAAGAAACTCGTCGCTGGGCGAGAAAGAAAAGGAAATAAGGACAGATAAAATTCTTACTAATCTATTGTTTTTTTCGCATTTACTTGTCTTGCCAATTAGCCAATTTTAATAAATGCATTTGTTGAGGAGGAGATTGGAAAAAAATTTGAATATCATATGTTGTTTGTTTTGATCAAGAATAATAACAAATAAAAGTGTAAAGTATAAACAGAAAAATATATAATGTAAGCAATAATTTTTTTTTTCATAATCATGGCCATTCTATTGAAGGGCAACTTTTTCCTAAGCTTTTCTATTGAATGGTAAATTTTTTCCCTTGCCATTCTTAAGAATGTCTAAAAAAATTTAGCCCTTCTCTGCATGGCTAGGACCCCCAAGAATGGTACCGAACATTTCAAAATTTCAAATTTAAGGCTTCAGGGGACTGCGTGGCACAGTGTTCTTTTCGAACTGGGCTATGGTTTTCGAGCTGGATGCTTCGTCGATGATGTGCGTGGAGAGAGGCATTTATTTTAGACCGCAGAGGTTGGCTGGAGGAATGTACATATGTCGGGTGGAGTTATTGCAGATAATCTGCAGGTTATTTAGAATTTGTAGTAACAAGAACTGCGACTGGGATTTTTGTTCTTTGCGAATCTGGGAAAGCGGCTGGGCTCTTTGCTTCAAAAGGATAAAATGTCTGTAGTTCTGGAGGTTTTAATCCGGCAAGCATTGTGAAGCCGGACTTTAGTTTGCCATGAATTCATATGCTTTCATGCTGTATTGATAGCCAGATAACAGGTTGAGCTTAAATTCGATCTGGGCTTTTAACTCAGGTTGATTCTTCAGCTCAGATTGATTCTTCAGGATAAGCTTTTAAAAAATGTCAGTGAAATGTGTTCGCTTCTTTTTAAACAGAAGCAAGGATTTCGTCCAGTATGTATGCAGTTTATGGCAGCATGCAGCAAGGTGACTATATTTCGCACAATAACAGAGTATATGCCGAGAGGAAGTTCAAGGGTTTTTCTGCATAAGAATGATCGCCAGAAAATAAAGACAAAATACAAGAAAATTTTCGACTCTGTGTATTTTACGAGTTTTTTTTTGGCGCCAGTATGGCCGCCTGTATGATTTGTTTGCACCCATATCGGCATGATATGGATCTTCCACGCTGAAGTTCGAATTAAAAGACCGAAGCTTGAATAAAAAAAAAGGGGTGCTTTGGAGCCGATTTAGATAAACCCCAGATCATTTTCTGATAAAAAATGGACGCCATATCAGGTAACTTAGTTGCCATTTTTGTGCTCTTAAACTTAGGTGTAACTTTTTCCTAAACTGGTTCTTAAATCGTAAAGTGATTTGCTAGAAGAACTCAGGATCCTCCTTCCTTTTGTACAGTCCGTGGATGTTCATATTATCTGCTTTGAGGCCGGGGCTTTATGAGAAAATGCTCAAGTCGTGGAGGCCTTATAATAGAATTTAAAAATCAGTAGCCACTGATGATTTTAAATTTGGCGTACCCTTCTTTGTGTGAGTAACATCTGGGTGCAGAAAGGTAGGATCACGGCTGACCCATCCATTTCATGAATTTGTCTAAGTGAACTAACACATCTGATTTTCTGCTGCAGAATCTTATTTCGAGCTTAAAGCTTGTGTTTAGTGCTCATCTAGAAGTATTTCCAACCATTGCAGCAAAATGGACATGCATTTTCGGCCTCCAATCTCAAGCTTGGCTATGGAGGATATCCCCCCTTGGGCTCCAAGCTGTGCGTAAGCGTCTCTTTTTTGGTTCTGGTTTCAAAAACCCTGTTGTTGATGCCCAATACAGAAAGGTTTGTTGTTTGCAGACCAAATTTAAGCAGAGTATAAATCTTTGAGGAAGCTGCATGTGGTTGTTATGTCTTAATCCGTGTCTTTCACTTCTTGAAATCAGCTTGCAGGATTGAGCTTAGTTTTGAGCTTAAAGGTCGTCAGTCAAAATGTCATTCAGAAAATGTCCAGATAATATCTTCATTTGGACAGCTCCCTGGTAGGCTATTTTGGAAAGTTATTTCCTTCATCGAAGTTCTCTTATTCGGCAGTAAGAATCGACGCATCGATGATAGGAAAATTAAGTACCTATCTAGATACTCTGTTAAGTGATTTCCAAGTTGAAATGCACATTTGCAGGGTAGTATGCTTATATAGACTCAGGTGATATACAAGTTGAAATTGAAATTCTTGGAAATGCACATCTGCAGGGTCAAGCTTTGGATCTAAGAATAAGTATTTGTATGGCAACTTGGGGATGCAACTTAAACTTGTGTCCGACAACTCAGCTGGAACAGTTACTGCGTTTTATGTAAGTATGCATTGTATGAAGAGAGCATAACCTTGGCAAAATTTCTAAAACAGAAATGACATGCTTGCAATGCAGATGTCTTCTTTAACAGATGATAGAAGTGAATTTGATTATGAATTCCTAGGCAATGTATCAGGCCAGCCTTACATACTTCAAACCAATATATATGTAAATGGGGTAGGGAACCGTGAAGAACGTATATTTCTATGGTTTGATCCTACAGCAGATTTCCACACATACAGTGTTCTTTGGAATGAACATCATTTAACGTAAGTTTCATCTTAATAGCAAGCAAGCAGACATACTGATGAGCTTTGCCTCTAACTTAATTTGATGATTCACATTTGTTGTGCAGATTTCTTGTTGATGATATACCAATTCGAGTTTACAGAAACAACAGTGGTTTAGGTATTCCATATCCCTATGAGCAGCCAGTGGGGATTTATTCAAGCATATGGAATGGGGATCAATGGGCCACCCGCGGCGGACTTGACAAGGTTAACTGGACATATGCTCCCTTCATAGCTTCTTACATGAATTTTGAAATTAGTGGCTGCCAGTGGACAGGTTTCTTAGAAAACTGTCTATCTCACAAGGGCTGGTGGAATGATGGAAAATATCACTATCTAGATTAGCAACAAATGGAAAAGTTGAACTGGGTGAAGCAGAATTACATGATCTATAATTATTGCACCGACACGAAAAGATTTTCACCCTTGCCCTCAGAATGTGGTGCTAAGCCATGATAGAACTTCAACTTGACAAACATAACTTGCAGAGTGTAGAATGTAATTAATAGTTACGAGGCTTAGATATCAGCAGCAATTGATTGGCAAATGAAACAAGAGTGATTTTTTGAACCCAGTGCCACCAGTTTTCTGGAGAAGAAATTGACAGCTTAAAGCTTGATGTAATGCTCAATGTATAAGCATTATAGACTAGTCCATAATACCTCAAAAATGTTTCATCACGAACATTACAGAGCCCATAGTACTTCAACTGTCTACTCTGGATATATTTGCTGCTAAAATGTATTCAAACAATTCTTTAGGCCACCCATGGATGTGAAAAATACAAGAAAATATAAAGGCACAAATGGCACACAAATGGTTTGATTATGCTCTTTAGAATGGTAACTATACCATAGGCAACTAGATTGAGCGTTTCCTTATTAAAATTCCTTCATTAGGGGAGTGTGGCCACCTATTGTGCGCCTCCCATCGGCACACGTGGCATTATGGGTTTTTTAGGGCTCCAGTTAATAAGGTTGTGCACAGGAAGGTGGAGGCTCTTATCACAACCAATCGCCATAGATAGCTCAATCAATGAGGTATGAGCCTCACTTTTAGTACTCGATGTCTGGATTTTTAAAGTTTCAAAGATTTAAGACTGGAAGTAGATACTATACGAATTGCACACTTTTCGCATATAACAAATTACTTGGGTAATCTAAATGAATCTTCAGATAATCTTTGAAAATCTAGGGGAATGTTTGTAAAAACCTTAAGAATCTAGGTGATTTTTTTGGAATTTTAGGGAATCTAGGGGGAATCCAAGGGGACCTAGGGAAATCTTTGGCGCTAGGTGTGTTCTACAGGAGAATCTTCATAAAATCTTAGGGAATCTAGAAGAATCTACATGAAATCTTGGGAAATCTCAGGGAATTTAGAGGAATCTTAAGATAATCTTTGGAAATCTAGGGGAATCCCAGGAAAATCTTATGAAATCTAGGGAATCTTCATAAAATATCTAAAAATCTTGGGGAATCTTGATAGGATCTTAGAGAATCTACATATAATCTTGGGGAATCTATGTGAATTATGAGAGAAACTTTGAGAATCTAGGGGAATCATGATGGAATCTTTGAGATTATGGGGGAATCTTGATGGAATCTTGGAGAACCTAAGCGGATATTCATATGATCTAAAAGAATCCAAAGGAATCTTCATAAAATCTTTAGGAATCTAAGGGAATCTTGATAAAACCTTAGGGAACCTAAAGGAATCTTCATAGAATCTAAGGGATCCTAAGAGAATCTACATATTATCGTGGGGAATCTAGGTGAATCTTGGGACAATCTCTGAGAATCTAAGGGAATCTCAAGAGAATCTTAGCAAATCTATAGGAATCTCTAAAAAACCTTTGAGAATCTCGGGGAAATCAAGAGAATCCTCATAATCTCTTCAAGAATATAAGGGAATCTTTATAAAATCTGAATGAATATTTGAGAATCGGGAGAAATATTTATATAATCTAAAAAATCTAGGGGAATCTTCGCACTTGTGTGTTTTGCAGGGTCGACTTCATGCAGTCCTTCATAGTACAAAAACTTGTATATATATATATATATATATGGAATGGATGAATATGAACACAAAAAACAAACAGCAACACCCGCTCACAACAATAGAGCGCTTATGAGAGAATCAAATGAATGTTAAAGCTAAAAGCAAAAAATAAAGTGGCCATCACCACCAAAAGCGTTTCAACTTGCAGCTCTTCTCAACAGAGGAGCCAGACTTGGGAACTTTGAGATCACACTTAACAGTTACAGCATACGGGGAAGCTTCAAGGCCCCAACTTTCAACCTAAACTTCACTTTGGTTTCGCTGTCCAGGTCAACACTGTTAGCAGACAACTCGTTTGCAAGATTTGACGCAGAGCTCTGGCTAAGCCGAACATTACTTCCAGAAATGGTACCATCGACAAGGGTAGTATTGCGATGGCACTGGTATTATTACAATGATGTGAATGTAAGCACACACATGTTTGGATGCATTCATTACAGCAAGCACGAGAAATTTATGGGACTTAAGCAAGTAATCTTTACCAGGGTGGCAGTTAACTTCTTGCTCTGTGTTTGTGACCCAGGATGTGAATGAAGTTTTGGGATGTTCATGAAAATGGCCAGCAATCTCATAACAATGCGGTTTAAGGAATGGAAACAGAAGCAGCTTTAGGAAATCTAAAGAACCCTGTAGACTAAGCCTTAGAGATGATGTCGTGGAGCAGTATCTAGAGGTCTCTGAGGTGTTGGTTAAGAAAATGTCTGAGGTGTTGTGTGCATCTGAGACTTTGGCCACAATTTGTTGCATGGAATTCATGGGAACCTTGCAAGGTGAGTATTTCTTATAACAAACTTATGCAGGATCAAGATTTGAAGACAACCTATAATTGTTATGCCAACTTAGCAGGTTATGGCAGCATAAGGCAGGGTGCTGAGACAAAGGAAGTTGTGAATGCTGAATTATTTTCTGCACACAGCAAGTCCGTTTGGGTTTATGAGTTCGAATATACAGCTAGACAATACTTATTTCAGAATAGAAAAACTAGATAACACAGAAGTCTGTTTAGCCATTTGTGATAGATTTAGACTCAAAATATCTAGGCGCGAAATGATCAGCTTTCTTTCTTGCTGACAGTTTGAAGTGTGCATTTCAGATGCAACCATTACATGACTGACAACTTACATTCTAGCACGTCATTAACTTACAACTAAGTTGAACTATGGTTGCAAAGAAGAGTAAATCAAGTGGAGTCATCCAAGATGTAAAAAGGGTGAAATCCTCAGATGATTTGGAGTTTCTATAGATGTTAGAGTAAAGGGGCAAAAGCCTTAGCATTAACGTTTTCGATACTGCTGCATATGGCATTTTATCATTTGCCTCTCTTGCTTTGGAAATTATATCCCTGCAAATTTGTATGTTTATCTTTATTTTAAACATCCTACATCGTATTGATACTATCTTTAATTGTAACTACTTTTATAGATGGCACAGCGTGAGCCAGAGCTCCAATCACCTTATTTATGGAAAAAAAAGCAACTATGATATAGGGTGTGTCCCATCCTCAAGCTGTTTCTCAAATAGTGCACTTTGATGTTTACGTGAAGGTTGTTGAAGGTTGACACAGGCTTGAAAAAGCACCATATATTATTCACCAGGTTGTTTGTATCATGAAATGCTTCATGTGTAAGGATTTTTTGGAAAAAAAATGTTTCAATTGTGACAATGCTCTTCCATGGTTATGTGAGGCTCACACATTCTTCCATATATTGTGTTTGTATCCATCTAATGTGTAAGAAACTCTGAAAGAACATCTAAGAATTATATAATAGATAGTCATGCCAGTCTACAACAAATCTTGATTGCCAAATCATAACAATATTACGAGCAATTTAACAACCGAAGGATTTTGTTTTTTGGAGGACAAATTCCAACAACCAAAGGTTTCTAAAGAAAATCTTGACTATCAAAGCATGATAGCAAATATAATAACCAAAGAATTTTGTTTTTTGGAGGACAAATTTTAACAACCAAAGGATTTTATTCGTTGGGGGACAATTTTTTTTTTTAATGTATGAAAAGTTGTGATAATGCATGTTAAGAAAGATATTTATGTATTTCCACATAGAAACATCTTGCAGTTAGAAATAAATCCCATTAAGTTTTCAGTATCCAACTCCTTTTATACCAAAACAAAAAACATAGCATTCAATAAAAAGCCTCCTCTCCCCAACACATACATATGTGTCCAATATGTGTTTTGTGCTCTATGATACATTTCATTACAAGATCATTATTAGATTTGTGTGTGGGAGAAAGTTAACCAAGGTCATTATTAAGTTCATGTGAAAAGAATAAACTATGCATATTCACAGGTTTCCAACTTTTTTCCAGCAATGTTGGGCTTGGTTTGCTATAAGCATTAAGAATAATCAAGCAACTGCCTGCCAATACCAATCGTTCTAAAGTTCCATCAATGTCTGGTATGTGTTCCAACATTTACAAGCCAAATTATCCCAATCGTTCTAAAGTTCCATCAATGTCTGGTATGTGTTCCAACATTTACAAGCCAAATTATCCCGAGCAATGCTGGGCATCGTAACTAGTATATCTTAATATGTATATAGAAACTCATGGGGGTAGTTACAAAATGGCATATCGGATATAAAGTTTTGATCTTGGCCCTTGGATAAAAGTTGGTGACGTGGCGTAGCTTAAGCCCTTGGATTTTGATGGGGGCATGCATGAGTCATGCATGGGGGCATGCACCCCATCTGCGAACCGTTGGATCAAAAGGGAAGGCGAAATCCTAGCCCTTGATTTCTATAAGGAAGGTGCAAGGAAGGTGCCAAAAAGTGAATTTGGTGTGGCAAATTTTAACCGTTAGATCAAAAGGTGAGCATAAATCCTAGCCATTAACTTTTTAATATTAAATTAGTTTTTTTTTTTAAAGGAGGTGAGGTGGCATCCTCATTAATAAAAAAATGTAATGAGGTGGCAAAGCATTTATTATTGCACATTCTAGGAAGCTTCCTTTCGTTTAATCGCCTTTAAAAGCACGTAGCTTGCGGTAGAGGGGTCGGATGAAGATGGGGCCCATGCCCCTAGATTCCTCTCGTCGAGAGCTTTCCAATGAGTGGTCCTTTGACACTATTTTGTCGCAGTTGGAGCCAACATGATCGAACATTAAGAATCTTTTTGGAATGTTGAGTTTCAAGGAATCTATGGTAAGTTGAGGGAATCTAGGAGAATCTTTATAGGATCTTAGGGAATCCAGGGGAATATCATGGGAATCTTAGAGAATCTATGGGAATCTCAGAGAAAATCTTTAAGAACCTAGAGGAAACTTGATGGAATCTTGGGGAGTCTAGGGAATCTTCATAGAATCTATGGGAACTAGATGAATCTCAAGAGAATCTATAGGAATCTCAAGCGCTTCTTTGGGAATCTAAGGGAATCTTGATAAAATCTTTAAGAACCTAGAAGAATCTTAATGGAATCTTAGAGAATCTAGGAGAATCTTGATACAATCTTGGAGAATCTAGAGGAATCTTGGGTATTCTTTTGGAATCTAGGGGAATCTTTAGAGAATCTTAGGGAGTCTCGAATGAATCTTTGGGAGTCTATAAGAATCTAAAGGAATCTTCATAAAATCTTTAAGAATGAATGGGAATCTTAATGAAATATCGGAGAATCTAGGAGAATCTTGATAGAATCTTGGAGAATCTAGAAGAATCTTGGGATATTTTTTGGAATCTAGGGGTATCTTTAGAGAATCTTTGAGAATCTTAATAAAATCTAGGGGAATCTCCATAGAATCTTAAGAATCTAGGGGAATCTTTGTAGAACATTAAGAATCTAAGAAAACCTTTGGAAATCTAGGAGAACCTAAGAGAATCTCAAGAGAATCTTTGGGAATCTAGGGGAATCTTCCTAAAAGTTTTGAGAATCTAAGGGAATCTTGATAGAATTTTAGAGAATCTTCATAGAATCTTCGGGCTTTATGCAGTCCCTCATATTACAAACACTTGCTCTTATAGTTTGAACGATCCAGATTTCACCTTCCCCCATCTGACGGCCCATGTGCATGGTGCATGGCCCATGCATGTATGTGCATATGTATGCATGTGCACATCGTTCCCATCCATGCATCACATGAGGTGGAATTATAACAACCCTTGATTTTGTCATTTGACGGCTAGGATCAATCTCTATGAACATGACCCATGGGATGACAAAACCACACATCTAATACGTGTATATATATTAATGATCTTAATATGTATATAGAAACTCACGGGGGTAGTTACAAAATGGCATATCGGATATAAAGTTTTGATCTTGGCCCTTGGATAAAAAGTTGGTGAGGTGGCGTAGCTTAAGCCCTTGGATTTTGATGGGGGCATGCATGAGTCATGCATGGGGGCATGCACCCCATCTGCGAACCGTTGGATCAAAAGGGAAGGCGAAATTCTAGCCCTTGATTTCTATGAGGAAGGTGCAAGGAAGGTGCCAAAAAGTGAATTTGGTGTGGCAAATTTTAACCGTTAGATCAAAAGGTGAGCATAAATCCTAGCCATTAACTTTTTAATATTAAATTAGTTTTTTTTTTTAAGGAGATGAGGTGGCATCCTCATTAATAAAAAAATGTAATGAGGTGGCAAAGCATTTATTATTGCACATTCTAGGAAGCTTCCTTTCGTTTAATCGCCTTTAAAAGCACGTAGCTTACAGGTGTAGAGGGTCGAATGAAGATGGGGCCCATGCCACTAGATTCCTCTCGTCGAGAGCTTTCCAATGAGTGGTCCTTTGACACTATTTTGTCGCAGTTGGAGCCAACATGATCGAACATTAAGAATCTTTTTGGAATGTTGAGTTTAAAGGAATCTATGGTAAGTTGAGGGAATCTAGGAGAATCTTTATAGGATCTTAGGGAATCCAGGGGAATATCATGGGAATCTTAGAGAATCTATGGGAATCTCAGAGAATCTATGGGAATCTCAAGAGAGCATCTTTGAGAATGTAAAAGAATCTAATAGAATTTAATATTTATATAGAAACTCATGGGGGTAGTTACAAAATGGCATATCGGATATAAAGTTTTGATCTTGGCCCTTGGATAAAAAGTTGGTGACGTGGCGTAGCTTAAGCCCTTGGATTTTGATGGGGGCATGCATGAGTCATGCATGGGGGCATGCACCCCATCTGCGAACCGTTGGATCAAAAGGGAAGGCGAAATCCTAGCCCTTGATTTCTATAAGGAAGGTGCAAGGAAGGTGCCAAAAAGTGAATTTGGTGTGGCAAATTTTAACCGTTAGATCAAAAGGTGAGCATAAATCCTAGCCATTAACTTTTTAATATTAAATTAGTTTTTTTTTTTTTTAAAGGAGGTGAGGTGGCATCCTCATTAATAAAAAAATGTAATGAGGTGGCAAAGCATTTATTATTGCACATTCTAGGAAGCTTCCTTTCGTTTAATCGCCTTTAAAAGCACGTAGAAACTTCAGTGAGGGTCGGATGAAGATGGGGCCCATGCCACTAGATTCCTCTCGTCGAGAGCTTTCCAATGAGTGGTCCTTTGACACTATTTTGTCGCAGTTGGAGCCAACATGATCGAACATTAATAATCTTTTTGGAATGTTGAGTTTCAAGGAATCTATGGTAAGTTGAGGGAATCTAGGAGAATCTTTATAGGATCTTAGGGAATCCAGGGGAATATCATGGGAATCTTAGAGAATCTATGGGAATCTCAGAGAATCTATGGGAATCTCAAGAGAGCATCTTTGAGAATGTAAAAGAATCTAATAGAATCCTGATAAAATCTTTAAGAACCTAGAGGAAACTTGATGGAATCTTGGGGAGTCTAGGGAATCTTCATAGAATCTATGGGAACTAGATGAATCTCAAGAGAATCTATAGGAATCTCAAGCGCTTCTTTGGGAATCTAAGGGAATCTTGATAAAATCTTTAAGAACCTAGAAGAATCTTAATGGAATCTTAGAGAATCTAGGAGAATCTTGATACAATCTTGGAGAATCTAGAGGAATCTTGGGTATTCTTTTGGAATCTCGGGGAATCTCTAGAGAATCTTAGGGAGTCTCGAATGAATCTTTGGGAGTCTATAAGAATCTAAAGGAATCTTCATAAAATCTTTAAGAATCAATGGGAATCTTAATGAAATATCGGAGAATCTAGGAGAATCTTGATAGAATCTTGGAGAATCTAGAAGAATCTTGGGATATTTTTTGGAATCTAGGGGTATCTTTAGAGAATCTTTGAGAATCTTAATAAAATCTAGGGGAATCTCCATAGAATCTTAAGAATCTAGGGGAATCTTTGTAGAACATTAAGAATCTAAGAAAACCTTTGGAAATCTAGGAGAATCTAAGAGAATCTCAAGAGAATCTTTGGGAATCTAGGGGAATCTTCCTAAAAGTTTTGAGAATCTAAGGGAATCTTGATAGAATTTTAGAGAATCTTCATAGAATCTTCGGGCTTTATGCAGTCCCTCATATTACAAACACTTGCTCTTATAGTTTGAACGATCCAGATTTCACCTTCCCCCATCTGACGGCCCATGTGCATGGTGCATGGCCCATGCATGTATGTGCATATGTATGCATGTGCACATCGTGCCCATCCATGCATCACATGAGGTGGAATTATAACAACCCTTGATTTTGTCATTTGACGGCTAGGATCAATCTCTATGAACATGACCCATGGGATGACAAAACCACACATCTAATACGTGTATATATATTAATGATCTTAATATGTATATAGAAACTCACGGGGGTAGTTACAAAATGGCATATCGGATATAAAGTTTTGATCTTGGCCCTTGGATAAAAAGTTGGTGAGGTGGCGTAGCTTAAGCCCTTGGATTTTGATGGGGGCATGCATGAGTCATGCATGGGGGCATGCACCCCATCTGTGAACCGTTGGATCAAAAGGGAAGGCGAAATCCTAGCCCTTGATTTCTATGAGGAAGGTGCAAGGAAGGTGCCAAAAAGTGAATTTGGTGTGGCAAATTTTAACCGTTAGATCAAAAGGTGAGCATAAATCCTAGCCATTAACTTTTTAATATTAAATTAGTTTTTTTTTTAAGGAGATGAGGTGGCATCCTCATTAATAAAAAAATGTAATGAGGTGGCAAAGCATTTATTATTGCACATTCGAGGAAGCTTCCTTTCGTTTAATCGCCTTTAAAAGCACGTAGCTTGCGGTAGAGGGGTCGAATGAAGATGGGGCCCATGCCACTAGATTCCTCTCGTCGAGAGCTTTCCATTGAGTGGTCCTTTGACACTATTTTGTCGCAGTTGGAGCCAACATGATCGAACATTAAGAATCTTTTTGGAATGTTGAGTTTCAAGGAATCTATGGTAAGTTGAGGGAATCTAGGAGAATCTTTATAGGATCTTAGGGAATCCAGGGGAATATCATGGGAATCTTAGAGAATCTATGGGAATCTCAGAGAATCTATGGGAATCTCAAGAGAGCATCTTTGAGAATGTAAAAGAATCTAATAGAATCCTGATAAAATCTTTAAGAACCTAGAGGAAACTTGATGGAATCTTGGGGAGTCTAGGGAATCTTCATAGAATCTATAGAAACTAGATGAATCTCAAGAGAATCTATAGGAATCTCAAGCGCTTCTTTGGGAATCTAAGGGAATCTTGATAAAATCTTTAAGAACCTAGAAGAATCTTAATGGAATCTTAGAGAATCTAGAAGAATCTTGATACAATCTTGGAGAATCTAGAGGAATCTTGGGTATTCTTTTGGAATCTCGGGGAATCTTTAGAGAATCTTAGGGAGTCTCGAATGAATCTTTGGGAATCTATAAGAATCTAAAGGAATCTTCATAAAATCTTTAAGAATCAATGGGAATCTTAATGAAATATCGGAGAATCTAGGAGAATCTTGATAGAATCTTGGAGAATCTAGAAGAATCTTGGGATATTTTTTTGGAATCTAGGGGTATCTTTAGAGAATCTTTGGGAATCTTAATAAAATCTAGGGGAATCTCCATAGAATCTTAAGAATCTAGGGGAATCTTTGTAGAACATTAAGAATCTAAGAAAACCTTTGGAAATCTAGGAGAATCTCAAGAGAATCTTTGGGAATCTAGGGGAATCTTCCTAAAAGTTTTGAGAATCTAAGGGAATCTTGATAGAAGTTTAGAGAATCTTCATAGAATCTTTGGGCTTTATGCAGTCCCTCATATTACAAACACTTGTATATATATATATATGGAATGGATGAATATGAACACAAAAACAAACAGCAACACCCGCTCACAACAAGGCAACAAGGGAGCGCTTATCATAGAATCAAATGAATGTTAAAGCTAAAAAGGAAAAAATAAAGTCGCCATCACCACCAAAAGCGTTTCAACTTGCAGCTCTTCTCAACAGAGGAGCCAGACTTGGGAACTTTGAGATCACACTTAACAGTGACAGCCATACGAGGAAGCTTCAAGGCCCCAACTTTCAACCTAAACTTCACTTTGGTTTCGCTGTCCAGATCAACACTGTTAGCGGACAACTCGCTTGCAAGATTTGACGCAGAGCTCTGGGTAAGCTGAACGTTACTTCCAGAAATGGTACCATCGACAAGGGTAGTATTGCGATGGCCCTGGTAAAAGGCAGGGATAGTGCCACGACCCAGTTCAGTTCCTTTATACCAGACAATGGTTCGGATGGAATGGTAATAGATGCTGATCTTCTTGTTGGGGTTGTGGGCGCGAAGGGTGTAAGAGATGTTGGAAGAGGCGGTGTATTGGGAAGTATCAACAGAGAGAGTGTTGATTTCAACATTTTGGACGCTGTAGTTGAGGAGCTTGGGCTTCACGACCAGCCAGATGACCAAGGCTGCTATGCCCACTGCAACTATGATCGTAATGAGAGTGTATAGCAGGCAGAGGAAACACGAGCAGCAGCATGACCTTTTTTTTCTTCGCTCATTATACACAGCAGGGGCCGGCAAGACTCCCCCTGCCATTTTGGTACGTGCCCCTGCTGCCTCTGCTGGATGCACCCGATCTGCCATCGTATTGCAAATGGATCTCTGTATCTGATAAATAGATCTTGGACGATTTCTATCAGCCTCTGCAAATTTTTCGATCAAAACTGTGTCTTATCTCAAATCTTGCCGACTAAATCCTCCGTTTGGCTTCAACTAAACGATGAATTCGGAGAAGAGAGTGCGAGAGTTTATATTTAGGCCCTTTCAGAAGATACCATGAAATCGAGAATGACGCGTACCACCGCTCTATTTGGAAAATGTTCTAGAATGGGGAGCTTCAGAAACTTTCGCCGAATATGCAATCTGCCCCAAATCAAAACCCTGTTAAAAAGGTGGGAAATTTAGAATGCATTTCTTAGTTTTTTGACTAAATGCCTTTTTTAGATGTTGACTAGGCTTCGCGTGACGTTCGAGACACAAAGTTTTTCAAGTTAACCAAGTCCAATACAAGTAACACCACATGTTTCCACAATTTCGCACACGCATTATAATAGCTTGAACAAGTCGCAGCGGAGGGGAACCTTAATTTCTAACAATTTTTATTTTAATAACTTAGGCCTAAATGTTCGGTCGAAATTTGATATTCTTCTACTTTTATATCATGCAAAATTGCTGTCACTTATGGCAGCATTGCTGAACTATTCCAACACCCCTGTCTCTTTTTCGGAGATTCACATGCACAAATGGCAATGGGCCAGATGAAAATTTGCTGACCCCGTGCTAATATTAGATTTTTTAGCCCAATTGAGACGCCTCAACTCTCGCGCCATGCCCGACACACTATTGAGCCAATGCTTCAGCTAGGTTACCTTGCTTACTCAGCCGATTTTTAGCGCTGAAGGAAAAATTGCCCATGTGAGTCGCCCATTAGGGGAAGGTGTCCATTGGATGTGCACTTACGCACAGAATTGTATGAATCTCAATGGCTATGCATGTTACATGACAACTTGCCCAATGAGATAACTTATTTTGCAAGCTTAGGAACTTGCCAAGTAGGCAGATGCCATATTAAGTTTTAAGGTAAAGTCTGGAGGGTATTGGTACCATACCACCAAGGCTGAGATGGCATCCCCATGGCATATCAGACGGCTGCAACAACCTACAATGCACAAAAAAAATATACAACATTGGATTACAAAATATCAATTATTTTTTGAAGTTGCAATACAATCAAACAACAGATATAAAACCTTGTAATTCGCTCTGAAACTCGGCCTCTAAATTCACTTAAGCATTTCATTGTTACTAATTCTTGAATCTATATGTATCAAATGCAGCATTTTGTGCATTTTGAGCAGAGTTATCGTGTTTAATTCTTATAGGTGAAACATGACTAAACAATTTAAGTTATACAATTGATGCTGAAACATAGGCATAAGTTGATTACCTCGGTCTAAGACATAAGAGTCTCCTTGAAGGGCACCGTTTTGGGATATTGAAGAGGTAGGGACTCAATAATGCTAACAACTTCTTTTAGAGTTTGGATAAATGTGACACATCAAAGATATCCTTGAATTGGCTACCATGTTTTGGTCTACTTTAGCAGACATGTTTGACAAGCTAATGATTCTATAAGAATATAACAAACCCACCTACCTTGCAAGAAATTTTAGATAGCTCCAATTTTGCCATATAATTTTTAGCACGCCAGCCTAACCAAGCGTGCAACCCTCCTTGCAATTCTAGGCTATCCACATAGCCTATATATGTCAGTAGAATCTGATGTGGTATGGTCTAAGCCGTAAGATCTTCAGATTTGCAGATCAACCGCTATTAAAATTAGAAAAAGGCAGAAAAATACAGACGGGGAGATGGAGCCGTTCGCAATCTCTCCGCTCCGGCATTATCTTTTCTCCCGCTTCCGTCGAATTTTCTTCAACCCTAGGTTTGCATAGAACAGATTCATTCGTGGCCGCTTCTTTGTGAGATATAGCCCAATCGCGCGGCTTAATTTTTTTTTTTTTTTTTTTTTTTTGTCTTGCAGGTAGCTATTACCGCCATATTTCCGCAGGTAGCATTCTACAGATCTATTATCGCCATATTTCCGCATTTGCTTTTAGGCCATATTGTGGCATTTGCTCTTTTACATTTTCTCTTATGAGGTCGCTTACGTCCCAAGATGCTCCACCGCCTTCCCTCCCCCCCTTTTTTCTGGGACTCATAGCACATAAATTGGGCTCTGCCCGAAGCAAAAAGGGGTAAAATATTAGCTTCGGTTTAGGTTGCTCCAGGCCTTGATCTACAGTTGCAAGCTCGACACATAGTTATAGTTGGACAAAGGATCTCGTTGTTCATGGAGAATAAATCCTTATTAAGACACTCCTTGTGGGCGGGCTTTAGTTCCTACAAATCTGGCGGCAGGTTTCCTTCTATGTTCTTCTTATGTACTGCCGTAGTTTGAGAGTTTTATGTGTAGAATCAAAATCAAGCTTCCTTACTTGTGCTCTTCGATGGCCATCTCAAAATGGGTTAGGGTTATATTGACACTAAAAATGATATGGCATGGATATTGCACCAGTGTATTGCACTCGTTTTCCTCCAGTGTTAGTACCAAAGAAAAACTTTCTTTGGCCATGTCTTTGGGCATTTTTCGAATTCTCTATTTTAATCTCAACAAAAGAAGCCTCTTTATCAGAAGTTACCAAAGCGAGGAGGAGCTTTTTTTTTTTTTTTTTTTTTTTATTAACTATTGAAAGTTTTAAGGTTGCTTGATGTCTAGAGCTCATTACATATAATAATGGGGACTAAATGATCAGACATGCTAAAAGTAGAATTTGGTCTGGATGTTCTTCCTACATCACATGTAAAGAATGGGGAGAATAATAGACATGATGGTTTGATATGACCTAACATAATATAGAAAACAAGATCGGACGTATGGGTAATAAGGCATACCCGTTTATTCAATTAATATACACTATGGTTTATAGGGTATTGAAATGATTAATTTACTTCTAAGGTTATTTCACTGGTTAAAGGCAACGAGGCAATAAATCTAACCCTAAGGGGGCATTTAAAGATGACGGACTTTAAATGAGGCAAAGGCCAAATGACCAGGCAGAGGATCTATAACCACACTCCAGAAAAGGATCTTCTACTTTGATGCATGCGCCCACATAATGGGCTACTTTTCCGAGGATGAATATCTATCAGACTCGGACTATGAAGATCTTAACTTCACTGCTCTCAAGCGGGAACTTGAGGAATACTCTGCTATTGCGGACAGTGCTGATCGTAGAATGGAATCTAGAGGCGCTAGAGGAGGCTATGGCCAAAAGAGGGGCGGATTTCAGAGGGATGACCGAAACTTTCAAAGGGGTCCCAAACATTTTGGCAAAAGACGCCAGGAAGAGTATCATGAAGCACAAAAAATCCAGAATACTCAGGAGCTGGATGATGATGCGGATTTCGATCAGGTTTCCTTTTGCATCTATGGGTTTTAATTAAAACTAAGGTTGCATGAACCAATAGTATAACTGATTTTTGATTTCGTAAGATATGATTCATGTGACATATGAGCCTGTATTGTCACAGACAACTACTAGATGCAGTAGAAATGCATAGGGCATGTGTCTTAAGATAGATAGATCTCTATTTTTTACAGTAGTTACAACAGATTAAACATGGACTAAAGGTCAGCAGATACACTTGAAGTGGTGGCGTCCTATTAATCTTAATAGGTTGTAATCCCAGCTTGCTGCTAATAAAGATGCACGTCTTTAATTGGTGAAGGTCCGGATATGAACTTCGAAATAGTGGCATATAGTAATATAAAACAGCAAGGAGATGATATACACAAACAGGGCAGTATGCTGTATGTTTAGAACAAGTTTAAAACCTCGGAATATCTGATTCCATGGATAATTCTTTCTTTATAATTGCATGTGTTTCAAGCTGAATCACATAGTTTAATCTAGTATTTTATTACATCCTGATGGTCTAGACTTACTAATGGGGCAAAAGGAACAATGGGTAATCAGCGAAGAGCTGAAAACCCCAATGTACCGTTTGGCCCTTGCCCTGATACCATTTTTTATGCTAACAGGGTATTGTTTGGCTGCAGGTACGGGGTTTTCTTCTCATTGTCTCTTTTGCTTTACAAGTATGGTCTGGCTGGAAGGATGGTACAAATTTTTGAGCAACATGGCGGTTGAAGTATCTATACAACACATAACCATGACTGCTAAGCACACGAACAGGGTTCACTTTCATATAAGATTTTATGTTTTGCATAGTCTACTTATAATACAGTATGCTGAATAGCTTTGATCATGATACATTTTTCTGCTTATATAGCCATGAGTGAAAGTATGTGTCAAAAAAATGGTACTTGACATGTTTTGAAATGGAACAGCTATCTGTTAATGAAATTTGAGTCAGTATGTATGACATCTAATAGTAAAGGGAAATGCTGCAGACAAGTGTGATGGTGGTTTTATTTTTACTGATATATCATGGATTCAGATATGAAAAGTGGTTCTTAATGTTAGACTAAAAGGCAAATGCATTAACTTCAACAGATTAGCCACTTTAAGCAGGAAAATATGCTAGACGATGGCTTTATCTAGCTGGCCCATAAGGGTTATATACAGCCCTTAAACCTATGAAATACGTTGGCCTAGATAGGATAATATGATCCTAAATGTACCGATTATTATAAGCCTTTGGCAATACCAGATTAAATTGATCATAGATAGTCAAATGACAGTGATCAAAATATAGAATTCATATATCTGATTCACATATAACAGGGTATGGTATTGAGGCCCTAAAAGATATTGAGAAAATATTACTGTTAAAAATCCAATCAGGCTACATGTAAAGACTTTATGTGAACATAACACCATTCCAGATGGCATAAAAATTAAGATTTAGAAATGACATTCCAGATGGCATAAAAATTAAGATTTAGAAAGGTTCCAATATTCAAAGTTATAAGGTTGACCATTGGGATATATATCCATTAAGGTAAAAAACTGAACTTAATAAGGGCCTTATTCTTTAGCCAGATAAAATATATAGTTAACCCAGTAAGGGATTATCCATGTGGTCCAATAATACATACAAAACATTCGATTATGAGGGGTAAAATGATACTATACTAGAGATACTCAGGCTAGTAGTAGAGTGATAAGACTGCCAAGGGATTGACTGAGGCAGATGTCTGGTCTAGGATTCTAGTTCAGGCTGGGTTTTTTTTTTTTTTGAAGAAACGGCAGTTTATGTATTCATATGATATAACTTTACAGCACAAAAAAAACCCTGAAGATTCAGGAAAAAAGATAAGAAACTGTTTTCAGAATATATAGTAAATGAAAAAAGTAGAGTACTCATCACGGAGTTGTTCAACATCTTCTTTGGATCAACTTACTATAGGAAAAACCTTCTTCTGCTGAACCAAATACTATAGGACCTTCTCCATAAATTTCCACCACTAATCCACTTACTTGCTCAACTGCAACAGCTTCTGTTACCCTTACTGGCCAGATTTGGATTAAGCACAAGTAATAATTCCCAGTATCCTTTGCAGACTAGTATGATAAATTGGACCAGAACCTAAATAAAAAAGAAGGACATATAGACAAGTAATTGCCCAAACCTTATGTCTGAAGAGAACGCATTCCCATTGTAGAGGTAGCAGAGCTCCTAGCTCCCCATGCTTCTAAATCCATTAAAATCCAACTAGACCTCAGCCCAGCCCTAGAAGATGATCCAAAAGATGGTGCATTGTTGGAGAAACCTCTAGGTCATCATGCTTCCATACGGGCAAAGATTCAAGAACTAGCAGTCCACATAACCCTTCATCTGAAAGTGAAATCCAAGGCCTCCCGAAACTTGAATTCCAAGATTTTTAATCCAGTTTACCTGACCACGTCTACAAAGACACATGGAAATTCCCATATATACATAGAAAATTGGAGAGAAAGCAGTAATAAATGGAATAAGCTGCCACACTATTCCTGAAGCTGCCACCTTCTTTTATGAATCTGATTCTCTGCCTCCAAGCAGCCTAACCAATCAACAATCTAGATAATAGCAGAAGGTTAATGAGGCTCAAACAGTTATCTTGAAGCTAGTTAGGCTTAAAACAAGCCCAACCCACCAGACTACTCTCAAAGTCCAGTCTTAAATTATCAACTGTAATAAGACACCAAAACATTCCGCCATAATTTCAAAAACTGACTAATCACACTGCCATGGCTACAGAAAGAAACAAACCCTGCTGCTTCCATCTACTGCTCTATGTACTTCTGCCAGTAAGAAATGGGAAAAAGAAAAGAACTTTTCTGCCAGACTATATTTCGAAAGATTTAAATATGGATCACCTGGGTGAAAGCCATGGATCCTTGCCTGTGAATCAAAGCAGAAGAAGTCCCTTCGCCTGGCCGCAAATTAAAATCCTTGCCCTAAGCCAATCCCTTCTCCATCCGGAAAACCAACAAAAAACGGCACAGGATCTGCAGACTCAAGACCGTGCACCTTCTTGTTGCCGCCTTTCATAGATGTCGATGGGCAGCCCAAGGCGTATCAGCATAAACGGCCGGCCCAGGGCAGACCCTAGGCGGCCAAACGGTGCGGCTGTGTCAACATCCCTTCCCTTCCCGGAGGAGCATTTATGCAAGATCCAATCCTCCAGGTAAGATTTTGGCTTTAGTGAGTATTCATTGTGTTGTTGTCTCCTGCTTGTTCGTCACAGTCTTGAGTTTTTAGAGATGGGTTCACCCACATTCGTTATATTCTGAAATGCCAGAAGTTAGTCATTCTCAAGCTTTTTTGTTGTGCTACTAAAAATGTTTCATGTGGGTTGACCTGCCTCCAAACATATATCTTGAATGATTTATGGTCTTAGTGGTGAAAGAGATTTAGCTACATTTTTTTTGCTTGTCTCCGTCTTTAAAAGATCTTGAATAACGTATTGTTTTTCACATAGATTGTCCCAACCTTGAGCAGCTAATTATTTCATATTATTGGGCTCCGAGGCCACTGTTAACATCAATTTCCAAATTTGAGCCCCCTTATTAAGGGCAGTATTTATGAAGGCTGTGCCAATAATAAATTCTGGAAGATAATCATTTCAAAGGAATTGTAGATGGCACTATTATGAACCCATCCAGACAAGTTGAATCTTTCATGTGATCAGTTTATGCTTCCCAGCCCATAAGAGATTATTGAATTCCTTGTTTTGTTCAATGTGTTTTACCATGGTGGATGCCTTTCAGGCCTATGTAGAACCAGTTTCATCATTCAAAATTAATAGAGTTTTGCAAGCAACTCATTGGTATACAGTACAACAACCTCAGGTTAGCGTTTGTTCTCTCTTTGAAGTATTGCAATAATGCAAATATCTAGAAGGGTACTTATTAGACATGAGATATGCCTTTACTAGAAGGCATATCTCTTTTATGCCGATGCTTAGAAGAAGACAACTTGATCATTTCAACTCCAAAAGAGGACGAGTACCAGTTCGGTTCTTCATACATCTCTCTGAATTTCCTCAACCGTATTATCCTGGAGGACATCCGAGAGTTTCATACTTGTTGGCAGCTACTATAATACTTAAGTTTGCCAATACTTGTTGGCTACGATCGGATACACTATAGTTAAAATATGAGCATGCGTTCCTTTTTCCTCCACATGCTTTGCTTGTAGCCAAAATACGTGTTGTTAGCCACAAGAACTAAGGTATCTTCTCCAATTAACATTGTGTCCTTTATAATTTGTGCCAACCCCATTATTTCAAACCTATTTAACATCAACTATTTAGATCGCATCTAAGACTATTCCAAATTACCTATATAACCTATTTAGATAGCATAACCTATTTAACATCACGTATTTTTGAAAGAAACTAAACCTATTTCACATAAAGAATCTAAGAACCTATTCCTCAAGCATTTTATTCTTACAACCATATTATAGAAGTTGGAAAACTTTCAATAGTCTGATTCTCTTGGCGACCATATTATAGAATAGAATAGAATAGAATAGAATATGATTTTAACTAGTAAACAATAGATGATATTGTTCAATAGATTTTTCAAGAGACCATATTATAGAACTAGTAAACAATAGATGATATTGTTCAATAGAATTTTCAATAGACCATACCTGGCGACCATAATATGGAACTAGTAAACAATAGATGATATTGTTCAATAGATTTTTCAATAGACTATATTATAGAACAATGGGATGGTATTCAATAGATTTTTCAATAGACCATATTATCTTCTTTCTTTCCTTGGCAGAATAAACGCTAGCTATTATTGTCACGATTTTTTTCCATTTTGGGACCAGTGTGCTCCAACAGATGCAATGCAGCTGAAGAAAATGTTCTGCAATAGGCTAATGAGTTTCAATTATTAGTAGCCAGTTCTACTTGATGTGCTTTGCATAATTCTTTGTGCCTGAGAGTTTGTTATTTGTCTAAATCTGTAAGTCCTTTTGTGTCAATTTTAAGGTCCAAAACAACATATTTACTCTTTGACTTTGCAATGGACAAATCTGTCTGGTATTTGAGGCGATCTTTTGTGCAGGATGCCAGGTCTATTTCTAATGCGCCTGTGAAGCTCTTCCTGTTTTATACACATCCAAGAATGGTCTGAGGCTCTGGCAAAAAATGCCAAATCAGGTAGATTTTTCAAAATTATAAAAGGTTTTAATCAACACCGTGGATCTAGGATGTGGTCTGGTTTAAAATTCTGGGTTTAGGTCAGAGGGCAATTGTCGTTCTTGAAGTCTCATCATGGGAACACGATCTCATTGCTTTAGATAATGTGCACTTCATCATTTTCATGAATGTCTCACTATTATTTCACTTTTATCTCACTGTTGTTTCACGTGGCGTGGGATATTGGTACAACGACGACTTTTTGTGATTCTTAATGCAGAAATAGTCTATAGAGAGTTGGCAACTATGATAGAAGAAGAAGCAGACCTTGAATTTGCTACTATCATGGTCCAGACTGGCGGTTTGCCAGCAGCATTGGAGTTAGGCAAGGTTGTCCTCTCTCACCCACACTCTTTGGACTTTACATTGACCAGTTGGAAGCCTGGCTTGCTGCCAATTGGGGGGCGGTATACAGCTCTTGCACCAGGTCATCCGGCAGCTCATCTATGCGGATGATATGGACCTCTTGGCCCATACACCAGAGGGCATGCAGGCATGCCTAGATGCCCTGGACACATTCTGCCAGGCGACGGACATGCATGTCAACCTGGCCAAGACTAAGGTGGTCCTCATATCCTCCTCACGTCATCCAGCACCTCCGGCGCTCACTTATCAGGGGCAGATGGTAGAGGTCACACCCAGCTACAAGTACTGGGGGTGGAATTTCCGTCCTCAATGTATTGGAATGCATCCATTCGCCTTCGGGTGACCGCAGGTTGGAAGGCGCTGTACGCAATGCAAAGCAATAGTCACAGGGCAGAGCTGTATCACTGGGGCCACCAGTCACATTTGTTCCTGGCACTGGTGGAGCCAGTTCTTCTGTATGGGGTCGAGGTGTGGGGCCCAGTGGTGTCTTTGGCGACTTGGAACGACTTGGAGCAGGTCCAGAAGGCATTTTTGACGCGGGCACTTGGGGTCAAGCCCTCAGTTCCATATCAGATCTTGTTGCAGGAGACAGGATTTATGCCCCTGCAGCATGCGGCCCTCGATAGACACATTGTTTATTTCCAGAAGGTGGCCAGCATAGGCGACACTCGGCTCCCGCACTTGGCTTACGCTGTGGCGATGAGCCCGCAACGACTCAGGGCTGACGCGCTAGAACATAGACGCACATAGGTGCGTCCAGGTGCACACAGGCGCCAGCCGGGATAGGCTGAGGGGGTACTTGGAATCCTGTTTCCTGGGGAAGCTCTGGGACCACAATGCTCTGGAACAGGTAAAGATGGCACACTACAATCAGCACATAAATCCTACCCTGGTTCGAGGCCCACAGCTCTACCTGCGTTCTCAGTTGCCCATGAAGAAGCGCAGGATCATCGCGTCCATTCGAACAGGGGCCCACCATCTTTGGCTTGAGATGGGTCGGTGGATTGGAGAGCCGCGCCAGGACAGGCTTTGTCAGTGTTGCCTGCTGGGGGTTGTTGAGGAGATGCCTTCCAGAGCTGTCCAGCCTATAGTCAGATTCGGGCTCGCTACGCCCTCTTGGTGCGACCTGGTCTGCCACTGCACGAGCTACTCAGTATGCCGTCAGTTCGATCCCTTGGCTCCTACCTCCAAGAGGTTTTGGATCTGCGGACTCACCTCTGTCCCCGCGTGCCTACCTGAGGTGTCGGGAATTCATGTGTATATGTATATATTTGTACAGCTGCCAGCAGGCTTGTTGCTGCGACGATTTTTCCCTCGTAAGGGGGTTTTTTAATCCAGGTAGCAACGGGCTTGCTGCACCCGTGTAATTTGGGTCCCATAGACCGATTGGCCTCCGCGGACAATAAAAGAACCTTCCTTCCTTCCTTCCTTTATCAAACTCTTTATGCATGGTGTGCCAATTGTGAATAAAACATCAATAAAACTGGCATCCATTCTTGTCTTAACTGCTTTTTTTCAAAGTTGCCTAAGCTTTCTCGTTGCAGTTATGTACAGGGCATGATAGTTTACAGACCCGCTACATGATTTTTTATGTTGTTTATGCACAATGTATAAAATGCTTTAAGTGGGTAGAGTATGTTGGGTAGAGTATGCAGATCCTAGGTCTCAAAGTTTTGCGGTTCTATAGAAAAGTTGTAATTGTGGCTCGTACAGTTCTACCAGTTTCAAAAGGTTTCCTGTCAAGACATTCAGGGCATTATGATCACATTGTGGCACACATTTTCTAGTCTTGTGGAATCTTCTCAATATCATTCTGGCTTTGCTTCAAGTTTGGAGAAATATGGCATCATAGAATGTAACCAGTAATATATTGAAGGATGGATATAGAATCAGATGCAAGCATGTGACAATAACCTTTTATGGATTCTGTCATTCCAAGTTGTACACATGCATAATGTTTGAGTATTTTAACTATATTGCATTACATGCCTATGACATCATAAGGAAAGATGTCTTGCCACGTTCTGGGGCTCCATGCAAGCATACTTTTAGAATGCTAATACCGGTGATGTTTTTTTTTTTTTTTGAAAGATCAGAAATATATTAATTGGTGCTCATCAGTTACATATGTATGCCAAGTGATATCATACACCTACACAACATGTTTGTTTATGTAGGGATAACCACTTAGCTGTGGATTTGGAACTTTTACAGGAACGATAAAAGAGAGTCATGGACTTGAGAAGCCCACTCCTCTTCTTCAAATGCTAGAAAATATTGGCGGATCTTCTGCTTTAAAGATGGCCCTAGGCTATTGGAATGAATATACTCTTGGGAAAATACTAATTTTCTCCGCCTCTTCCATATTAGCCATAGGAGCCATCCTTTACATAAGTTCAGAGCAACTTTTCGTTCAGTTGGCCAAGATGATGGATACATGCCTAACAAAAGCTCTTTGTCTGGTAAAGAGGTCCTGAACACTTCCTTCACTTGTTCCCATATTGGACGGAGTTCTGCACAATGCATGAAACAATGTTCAATTGTCTCTGCTTCCAGGCCGCACATTGGGCAACTCGGTGAGACATCACAGTTGAACTTATTTACTAATATGTTGGCCCTGACTGCTCTATGAAAGATTTGCCATAGTATGTTAGGATTTAAATGTCTAGCCTAGATTCAATTTGATCTTAATATGATATGCAAGCATTCAAAGTTCACAAATGAATCAAATATAAACCAAGCATAGAACCATTGAAATAAACATGAATATTCAATGGTTCATATTCGAACCACATATATTATTTCTGCTCCCCGACAGCTCAGGCATCCATCAAAATAGATGAATCCGATCACACCTAATGATACTAATCTCTGTATTCTACTTCAATTTATTCTGGGATGCCAATCCTTCCGGAATCGGCACCGTAATGCAGCTACCGTTTCGCTCCATTCTATATTTGAAGTGTCGAGCCTGGCGACGTATTACTAGACCGAGTTTTATCTCCTTTTAACCATTAACCCATGACTCATAAACTTCAAGTATAACCATTGAATCAAAATTAACCTTTAAACCATAGGTTAACCTTAGAACCATAGGTCTACGACCCCTTTGCAGACCTATCACCATAGTATGCTTTGTCTCCATATGTTCTGCTCTTCTTCACTGCTTACAATTCCTTCTACAGGTCTTTGGTATCTGTTCTTCACTGTTAACTATGGATCACCAAGAAGGCCTTGAGTATCCTGTGAATTAACTTTAACCTTTAACTGTCTATGTAAACATCTGCTGTAGTTCACTGCTATGGATCTTAACTGAGAATATCTGCAGATCTTCATTATTGGTATGCAACCTTATTATAATATGAACTTCACTCAACTTTCACATTCTCCCTTCATATTATAATCCCAGCAACTTATCAATCTTCTCAAGAACCTAAATTTTGATTCTGTCAATGGTTTTGTAAGAATATCTGCCAACTGCTGATTTGTGTGAACATACTGAACCTGTATAATGTTTTTATTGACCAGTTCCCTGATAAAGTGAGCTTCTAACTCTATATGCTTTGTTCTCTCGTGCAATATAGGATTTTTGGTCATAGCTATACAACTCTGGCTATCAGAAAATAAAACCAGTGGATCCTTTTGTTGCATTCCCAATTCATTGAGTATTCTCCTGCTCCAGACCATCTCCTTTGCTGCAAGAGTAGTGGCAGAATATTCTGCTTCAGCAGATGAAAGAGCTATTGCATTTTGTTTTTTGCATTTCCATGAAATTGGTACTCCTCCCAACATTAAAATAAATCCTGAAGTAGATTTTCGTTCATCAGGGTCACCTCCCCAGTCTGAATCACAGTAGGATTCTAAATTAAGATTATGTGAATTGTACACAATGCCATAGTCAATAGTACCCTTCAAGTATCTAATGACCCTTTTTGCTGCTTGCCAGTGCATTAAACCATAATCATTATTGTATCTGCTTAGTATATTGACAGCATAAGAGATGTCAGGCCTAGTACAATTGGCCAAATAGAGTAGGCACCCAACTAATTCCCTGTATGGTAACTCCTGAACTTCAGCTCTTTCTTTATCATTTTGAGGACATTGTTCCTTTGATAGTTTATACCTTGGTACCATTGGAGTTCAGACTGTTTTGCAGCTCTCCATATTAAACCTTTTGAGAATCCCCATGATATTTTGACCCTGTGACAGTGTCATAACTTTATTCTCCCTGTCTCTATGTATCTCAATGCCCAGAAACTTCTTGAGTTCCCCTAAATCTGTCATCTTAAATTTGTTTTTCAGGATGTCTTTGCATTTCTGTAATATGCTTAGGTTGCTGCTTATCATAACATTGTCATCAACATACAATGCTATGTAGCAATATTCTGAACCTTCCTCAAACAGGTAGACATTCCCATCATCCTTAAGTTTAATAAATCCCTGCTCTCTCAAAAAAGTATCCATGCACAAATACCATTGTCTTAGTGACTGTTTCAGTCCGTACACTGCCCTTTTGAGTTTCCACACTTTGGTTTTGTCTTGTTCAAAGCCAAGAGGTTGCTTCATATAAATGTCCTCTTCCAATTTTGCATTGAGGAAGGCTGTGGAGACATCCATGTGATGTGCTTCCAAGTATTTTGCATTTGCCATTGCTAACAACATTCTAATACTTGTTAGCTTCACAATAGGTGAAAAAGTGTCATCATAATCAATTCCATGTTTTTGAGAAAATCCCT
Organism: Isoetes taiwanensis; assembly: GCA_021234155.1. Classification (NCBI taxonomy): domain Eukaryota; kingdom Viridiplantae; phylum Streptophyta; class Lycopodiopsida; order Isoetales; family Isoetaceae; genus Isoetes; species Isoetes taiwanensis. The sequence continues at coordinate 10,006,435 of JAJEKV010000026.1, read as the reverse complement.
GTGCTACAAGTCTCGCCTTGTGTTTGACTGAATTTCCATCATTTCCTTGTTTGATCTTGTAAATCCATTTGCAGCCAATTGCATTTCTCCCTTTGGGCAAATCCACTAGTTCATAAGTTTCTGTTCTCCTAAATGCATTTAACTCATCTTCCATTGCATAAATCCATTTATTTGCTTCTGCTGTACTTAAGGCTTCCTCAAATGTCTTAGGAACTTCATAATCAATCATTGCTAAAATCTCTATAAGACTAATTTCAACATTTTGTTTCAGTCTTCTACTTCTGCTTGCAGAATCTCTACCAAACAGATCAGAACTTACCTCTTTGGCTTCATCTTGAAGGATTTGAGCATTCGATCTCCTAGCAACTTGGGCTTTGTTCTTGATCTCCTTTTCTATGGTCTCTTCATCACCTTGCACTGCTGCTCCCTGCACATTAGTATCTCCATGTTCATTTACATCGATCTCCTTTTCAATGATCTCTTCATCATCTTGCACTGCTGCTCCCTGCACATTAGTATTTCGATGTTCATTCAATGCAATTGGGACCTTTTCAGATTCTTCATCATATAGGTCTAATAATCTTTCTTGTTGTTCTTTATCCTGAACTTTTTCTTCATGTTTGATTGCTGCAGCAGACAGATTTACATCTTTATAATGTTGTCCTTCATCAAAAACAACATCCCTACTGACCAATACCTTTCTTTTGACAGGATCAAACAGTCTAAAGGCTTTAGATTGATTATCATACCCAACAAGATAGGCAATTCGTGCTCTATCATCAAGCTTTTGCCTTTGTTCCTTTGGAACATGCACAAAGCTTAAGCATCCATAGCTTTTCAGTTTTTCATAACTAGGCCTTTTGCCTGACCAAAGCATTTCTGGTAGTGATCCATTAATGCTTGCTGATGGAGTTATGTTTTGCACTTCCACAGCAGTTCTAACTGCTTCTTCCCACAAATAATTGGGTAAGCCTGTATGTTTGAGCATTGCTCTCACAGCATTTAATATTGTTCTGTTTTTCCTTTCTGCTACACCATTCTGTTGAGGAGAATGTGAGCAGGTCAATTGTCTTTTTATTCCTCTTGCTCTACAAAAAGCTTTGAATCTTCAAGACAAGTATTCTCCCCCTCTGTCTGAACGTATGCATTTAACTTTATTTCCTGTTTCAAGTTCAACTTCTGCAATAAATTCTTTGAGTGCCTCAAATGCCTCGTCTTTAGTTTTCAAACATTTCACCTTTGTTCTTCTACTGAAATCATCAATAAAAGTGATAAAATATTTCTTTCCAGTGATGCCTCTTACATTAAGAGGTCCACATAAGTCAGTATGGATCAGTTCTAGTATGCTCTTTGCTCTCTTGTTTGATTTTCTGAAAGGCAATCTAGCAAGTTTTCCAACCATGCAACCATAACACAATTTATGTTCACTCTCTGGTTTGCAATCTTCAATCAATCCCTGTTTTGCCATGGCCTGAATATTTTTGCTGCTGGTATGACATAATCTTTGATGCCACACATTAATATCTGAGGCTAAAATTGCATTTATACTTGGCAAATGATTATTTTCAAAGCCAAATAGATTGCCAACCCTTTTCCCTAAAAATTTGATTTCATTATCCAAGGAAACAGTACATTGTAATCTGTCAAAGTTGACAGAATAACCCATGTCTACAAGTTGACTTATAGAAATTAGATTTCTCACTAGAGAAGGTACACACAAAACATCCTTCAAAATTACAGCCTTGCCATGTAAATCAAACAACTCGAGTGTTCCAGAATATTGAACTCTTTGCAAATCTCCATTGCCTAATTTGATGTAACATCCTTTCTCAGTTTTTCCATCTCTAAGTAGCTTGACTGAGCCAGTTACTGTCTTTTCTGCTCCACTATCTAGGATCAGCAGATTATTTGCATCATTAGACTTCTTACTTGAAATACTCAAAATATTATTACGTACCTCAGCATCTTCATCATCTTCAGTGCTTTCTTCTTCATTCTCTTGAGTCAAATTAATTGCTGCTTCTTGTCTACCAGCACCTCTCCCTTGCCCTTGCTTTCCTCTTCCCCTGCTCGGTTTTCCCCTTTTTGCTTTGCTGCTAGAACATCTATTGGCAAAATGTCCTTTGCCACCACAGTTGAAACACTCCACATTCTTGAGTTTGGGACAGTCTGCTTTCAAGTGACCATGAGCTTTACAATGGTAACATGGACCTATACTTGCCTTTGGTTTTGAGCTGCTGCCTTTTTACTTGGACCGACCTGCATATAAAACTTCAACGTTCTCATCATCATCAGCCAATATTTTATTTTGTTCATACTCTGTCCTTATCATTTCCTCTGCCATTTCTCTTGTTCTAGCCACATTTCTTATAAGTGTAGCTAGCTGCTTGTTTTCTCCCACTGCTCTTGCTACATGTAGCAACTTTTGCTGATCTGTCATCAAAACTCCAGCTCCCTCAAGGTCTGCTACAATATTATCAAATCTAGAGAAGAAATTAGTTAAATCATCCTCTTCTCTAAGCTTAAGTTTCCTTAATTCCTTATCCAAGATGTCAATCTGTGATGAGCTTTTTGCTTCAAAATGCTTCAGAAGATATTTCCAGATTTCTTTAGGAGTTTTACCTCTTATCTTCAAAAGAATTGAGGCTCCCACCTTACTAGTCAAGATTGCATACGCTTCCTTTAATTTAGCCTTATCAATCTTGCTGGACTCACCACTGTCACCACTTGTTGCAGTAGCATCTAACTCTCCTGCTGCAGATGCTTCTTCAGAAGGGCTATTCTCCCTTCTTCCTGCAATCATGCTACTAGAACCATTAGTACTGCCAGAACTTTCATTTTCCAATAAATCCCACAAGTTTTCATTTTCAAGAACATTTTTCATTTGCTCCTTCCAAATTTGAAAACCTGGGCCTCCCTCATAGGTCTTAATCCCACTAAGAAGAGCTGCTCCAAATCTGCTAGACATTTTGAACAACCTGGGCTCTGATACCAATGTTAGGATTTAAATGTCTAGCCTAGATTCAATTTGATCTTAATATGATATGCAAGCATTCAAAGTTCACAAATGAATCAAATATAAACCAAGCATAGAACCATTGAAATAAACATGAATATTCAATGGTTCATATTCGAACCACATATATTATTTCTGCTCCCCGACAGCTCAGGCATCCATCAAAATAGATGAATCCGATCACACCTAATGATACTAATCTCTGTATTCTACTTCAATTTATTCTGGGATGCCAATCCTTCCGGAATCGGCACCGTAATGCAGCTACCGTTTCGCTCCATTCTATATTTGAAGTGTCGAGCCTGGCGACGTATTACTAGACCGAGTTTTATCTCCTTTTAACCATTAACCCATGACTCATAAACTTCAAGTATAACCATTGAATCAAAATTAACCTTTAAACCATAGGTTAACCTTAGAACCATAGGTCTACGACCCCTTTGCAGACCTATCACCATAGTATGCTTTGTCTCCATATGTTCTGCTCTTCTTCACTGCTTACAATTCCTTCTACAGGTCTTTGGTATCTGTTCTTCACTGTTAACTATGGATCACCAAGAAGGCCTTGAGTATCCTGTGAATTAACTTTAACCTTTAACTGTCTATGTAAACATCTGCTGTAGTTCACTGCTATGGATCTTAACTGAGAATATCTGCAGATCTTCATTATTGGTATGCAACCTTATTATAATATGAACTTCACTCAACTTTCACAATAGTAGTGTGGATACCTTTGGTGGCAAGTGGCTCTTCCAAATCCATTTCCATATATATTTGACTGAGTTGGTCATCTTCTGCTGTTACCTCCCATTGGGAATGAAGACTCATCGCTTCGTTCACATGCAGAATCTTGTATGCCTTTGACACAAAATGTTTTTTATCAAGGTTTTCACGAGGTAGGCAAAAAGCACCTACCTGTGGAGAAGCATAGGTTGGAATATTGGCCAATACCATTTCCCAAACTCGTTTGTCCCGTGATTTCACCTTAAACTCGCTTTGCCTTGGTACCAATCTCCAACGCAAGAGATACCTGCCGCAATCCATCTGTTTTGTGTTCTTTTATTCACCACCAAAAAAAGTGGCACGTAGCCTCTGTCAGTTTCCACTTGCAGCCACCACACCGGCATAGACACTGAGGTACAATTTTTGATATCCAAGTGCCATAGAACTTTAACTGTCTCCCAAGGTTTAAGTAATCCTTTAAGAAACGGCGAAGCTCCCGCATATGGCCTCAATTTATAAAACAGGGCCCATGGTAAATTTGCTTTATGAGATTATTTTCCACACGGTATACAGTGAGTTAGTGATTGTTTTAGGAGTTCAAGGCCCGGAGACCTCGAATCCTGTTGAAGGATTTCCCACATGAATTTGCACACTAAGATCTTACTGTGCAACTTAAAGTCAAGCATTCCTAGTCCTCCATGTGATTTAGATCTCAAGCATTTCCTCCAAGCCACTTTGATATTTGCCCTTTCCTCATTTCCACCCCAGACAAAATTTCGCACCATTTTTTATAGCTCTGCTAGCTTTGATTCAGAAGCCAACAACACTGATGCAGCATAAATATGAGTACTGCTTAGCACTGATTTGGCTACGACGATTCTTCCCGCCATGGAGAGATTACCAACTTTCCACCATCTCAAATGTTTGTCTAAACTGAGCAAAATCTCATCCCAAATATTCGAGGATGAAATGCACACCCCGATTGGAACACCCAACAACTTCGAAGAGGACCCAACAGGTACAGTGGTCCAAGGAAAAGTGGCAACATGAGCCAGGAGAGGCTCATCTAGTGGCCAAATTGCTACACACTTGTTCCAGTTAAGAAAACAACCTGATGCTATAGAGAAGGAATCCAGCAACTGTTTCGCATTCAGGAGGTTTATTTCTAGGGCTTCTAAGAACAAGAAAGTATCATCAGCATATTGGTTACAAATTTGCTGTGAGCCATCCGCCATCTGCAGCCCTGTTATAACCCTATCTTCCACAGCTGCCAACAGTACTTGAGATAACCCTTCTGCAACAATATCAAAAAGAAAAGGCGCAGATGTTGATGCGGCAAAGATTTAAATTTCATAGCGGGAAGACCATTTCTACATACCTTGAGAACCCTGGTTCAAATGTTGTTTGAAAGTTTTTTTCAGGCTTTTGTGTACTTGGAAAGCTCTGTCTTTTAGCCTCAGTCTGCTCCAAATGCAGAAGACATCTTTGATGTTGTAAAGCTAGCTGAGGCAAAGCATAATGATGCAGGCACACAACAACCTTCAGCATCTAGAGTTGGCGAAGGTTGTCACTCATTTCAAAATATGTTGAATGCAGTCTTAGCTCATTATGAATTATTTTATCATTGTTGGGAATCCTGTCATACTATTAAGGTAAGTTGTGAAAGACGCTTGGATTATGGAGATTCAATTGTGAGGTATACTGTTAAGGTAAGTTGTAAAAGATGCTTGTGTTATGGAGGTTCAATTGCGAGATCATGTGTTCTGAAAGTAATATAAGTCTTCTCATATAACGCTCTGCTCCTGCAGCTTATTCTCTGATCTGATTATTTAGTATGGGTTCATTTTCAGTCAGGTATAGAGAAATATCTCAAGTACCTGATTGTAGATCGCCGCACATGAAATAAGAAAAGATATTGTCATGGATTCTTATATAAGTTTTGAATTTTTTCTAACTAATCTATTACCAAAGTATTATGATCTGTGTTATCGAATTAATGGAGGTAATTCATTATAATCTGTGAGGTGAGCAAATGTTCTTAGTGGTTCTATGTTCTGAAATCTCCAGGGATATAAATGTGGTGCATAGTATACTTGGATCTCAGGAATTTTATTAGAGAAGAGAGAAGAATCGTGCTGCAAAATTCAGAGCATGATGCTATTCTTACAAGCATAGCTTATTTTTGACATATAAGACATTTGCATATAGGTTAGTTAAACACTTACATGTGGATTGGTTAATTTGTGATATGCTATAAAAAGATGTTTAAGCGGATAAGAGCCACATCATTAATTTCTACAAGAAATTTATCGCGGCGGCCGCCGCGAACATTTCTCTTCTCCAACCCGCTGCAAAAGAAGTTTTGTGCTAAGTCGAATAGATCTCAATTCTGGACATCCTTGAGATGCAACGATAGAGATGTATGTTGATTGCAGTTCACATACTGTGAGGCAAGTCAAGACATGCATGTTCGACCCCATATTCTTTGCAGGAATGGTCTAGAGTGCACAACATAGAATATTCCCCATAAACTACTGCAATCTAATGGCCTCGAACTCTGATAGAATTGCGTGTTGCACATGTACTTGGAACTATATCTTATAGAATTGCATGTTATGCAACGGCATAACATTGTGATTCAATTTGCTTATTGGGCAGTGCTTATGTACGTACATTTCATCTATCGAGCCATTTTAGGTGATGACAATGGTTTTGTTCATTGAGCATTGCTTGTGGACATCCATATTATTTATTGTTTGCAGATTGTGTGGAATCCAAAGCTCTTAACGCATGCATGTGCGAGATTTTGAGCATTGCACATTATGACATTGAAAAGTAATGCAGCACATTTATACTACGGTATTTCGTATTGTGTTTCATAACTCTAGTGAGCTGCCTATGGCAATATGGCCCAAACCATATATGGCACCAAAATCTCTCTCTTTAATTGGCAATATGGCCCCAAACCATATATGGCACCAAAATCTCTCTCTTTAATTTTGGTCTTTTTGGACACGCTATTGTAGATGTCCCACTGAATCCTTGCGCTTTTCCTTGACCTCCATATATTAACAAAAGCTGTGAGATCTTTGCCACATTAACTCCTAAGTGCATTCAAAAAGCTATGATATCTGTACAAAGAAAAGCTCAGCATAATAGTTCATACACAACGATAAAGATCAGCGTAATGGTTCACAAGGATAAGCATAAATATTGAATAAGCAAATTGGTGGAGACAAAGAGATGACACTATTTGTCTTATTGAAGGCTTGGATTCCTTCAATTATCACACTTAACTTATGGAACAAAAATAATACATTACTCTGACATGGTATTATTATTTATCAACAACAAAAAGTTGATACTGCAACAGTGTCAGGAATCCATGATAAATACTCCAGCTTACACTTGTGATAAACGGTGTTGAGTTCCTCACTATTTGCCTTTAAATATGCCCAGAATTTTGGTGAACCTGGAAAACCCAAATTATCAGCAAATAACATTACCGGAGCTGAGCAATTTTTCCTGTTTAAGAAGAAGATAATCTGGCAAATAGCACTCCTTATAATGATCCAAAAACACGAAATCAAAAGTGCTACTGTTATACTCGGTCAGGATGCGCTTGATATCATGAAGGACAGTGCTAAGGGTGCCATCGGGACTTTGATTTTTGAGGCAGGACCTGAAATAAGAAATAAGCTGCATTGAATCTAATTATGTATGACAAACAGAAAGAAAACGGAAGCAAAAAACAGAGGATTTAGAAGGGTACCTGCATGATGTTGATCAGTTTGCTCGTTCGAAATCAGGAGGCAAAGTGTCTAGTTCGGCCTTTCCGTCTCGATTCACTACTACAAAAATAGGTAGAAATGGCACAAAAGTGACATTTATGCTCCGCCTTTTTATGGAGCATAAACGTCACTTTTGTGCCATTATGGCGTTTGTGCTCCCCAAATGGCACAAAAGTGATGTTTATGCTCTGTAAAAAGGCGGAGCATAAATGTCACTTTTGTGCCATTTCTACCTATTTTAGTAGTAGTGATTGAAATTTTCTTGTAATGAACCAGAGCAAAAGCATGCAGGGACTGAGTCAAATTTGGCTATGGCCCTTCAATCTATTTACATCAAAATCACGCTTTGAATAGGCTATGGCAGACAGAGTTCTTCTGCGACAATGAATCACAGCAGGAGAAAAAGGCGGCTATATCAAAGTGTATGCGGCTATCAATGCGGCTGTCCTTTTCTGGATTTTGCGCTAACTGTTCCTTCTATGATGGGTTGACCAAACGCTAGCTAGATTTGCAACAAATCTTAACTAATCCAACGAAACCTCTTCAGCAACAAACTGGCGCCATCTAGAGCCTTAAACAATCCGCTGGTTTTCTATGCCGGCTTTTGCTGATGAAGCTTCAATCTGCCAGTTTTTGCTAAGTCCTCTGCTTCCTCATGCCGATTTTTTGAGCTAGAACAACCTGCGGCAGATCCACCTACCCACCGGAATAGGGCAGAACAGGGCCGCCCCTTTTTCTTTCGATTTCATTTTCTCTGGTTTTTTCTTTCCCTATTTTTTCCTTCCGGAAATACGTGGCCACTTTAGAGGCAAGCATCAACTTCGAATATGCCGAAAGAATCGTGCCCTTGAGGTTTATATCCTATCTTTTAAATTTGGTTTTTCCGGTTATGTAGAAAACGTTTTGGAATTTTTGATAAGCTATTTTACTAAGGTTTTTAAGGTTTTTAAATACCGGAAAAACTTCCCGACATCCAGAAATTAAAAAAAAAAACTCCCCATAGTTATTTGGGTCGTGCATATCCAGCATGCTCTTCGTGCCTCTTTTGGTAAGATCCGAGACTGTTGTGCTGGAGGTTGCATGCCCAGCCTGAGGCTAGATTAGTATGGGCCCAGGGGTTTCGGCTTCATTTCGATTTCAGATAGTCTTTGGTCATTCCTTGAGGGCCGCCATGATTCGCCTGCATAACCGAGTTAGGGCTTGCCTTGCTGAAGGATGAACTGTGAGTAAGGATTTATGAAGAATAGAAGTCAGAAATTATGGAAACCCGTGAAGAAGCTTCATTCGTTAAGGTTTGGTTATTTCGTCTGCTCCTCATCTCCAATATTAATCACATCAAATTCATCTTAAGCTAGAAGTGCACAGCTCCTACCACTGTGGCCGCAGAGTTATCCACAGTTCACTCAGACATCCTATTCCTTCTGTAAAAGAAAAGGTGAAGATTGTCCTCCTTCTGTTCACTAGGACTTCGATGCAGGTAAGTCTTCAAATGGGGCTCTTGCAATCTGCATCTATCTCTGTAATTTTCAAGTCCAAATTATTCTTGAGACCTACATTCTGTTATGTATATTAGTGCTCGTATTTGTCTTCATGCTTGACTTTGGCAACCTCATAACACCAACTCACAGGGGCCTGCGTACTGGGGGAACACATTTCTCATAGACAAACATAATTACTGTTCGTTCTCAGAGATCTCCAGTTCTTTTCTACATGCCATGTTCAGAATTCCTCATCTGAGCTCATGCTTGCTATGGAAGGAGCTCCTTTTGTTACCCATATCTGGATCATTATTTCTTATAAAAAGCACGATGTACTTTTCAAGAAAGCACATTGTTCTTTCAATTATCAAGTATTGTGGCATTCAACAAGTTTTTCTGCACCACATCAGGCTTGCTTGCATTCTGGAGTTATATTTCATCTTTATGCAGTTGTAATCTGGACATGTATTTGTTTCATAGTGATTTCAAATTTGTTCTATTTTTACATGTGTTGCAGGTGGCGATGGATGGAACCATGCATATTGCCACAACATGGAAGGCGGGTAGATAGTAACCTAGGTTAGTGCTTTGTCAATGCGTGCAATAAATGTGTTGAAGCAGTTTGGGTAGATGCATGCATTCGGATTATGGGAAACCATATTTTGTGATTGTATTTGAAGGCATGTAAGTCTGGGCTTTTGTAAAACGTATCATCTTTTATTTTGGTTTGCCAAGGATACTCTTTTCTACACTTGACTGTTCGGATTTGTGTCAGCATGCAGACATTAAAAACATCTGCTATCTATGTCCTTAAGCTATCTAAGTGCATTATTTGATGACTTGGACAGAATTATATTGTAGGACACGAATGTAGAAGCTGCTATTGGTGGCCTTTGCCCTCTTTACTTGCCAAGTAAGTCCAAGTACTTTTCATACACTCTACTTGCTGAGTAAGTCGAACTACTTCTTATACACGCCTGGGATTTTGTAGTTGCCCAGTAAGTTGAACTACTATTTATACATGTCTGGGATTTTGTAAAATTTGTCATTATCTTTCGCTTTGCTTTCAATAAGGATACTCTTTTTTGCTTTTGAGTGTTCACATTTGTGCCAGCATGCAGACATAAAAAACATCCATTATCTATGCACTTAAAATTCTAATGCCCCATTTGATGACTTTGACAGAATTATATGGTATTGCAAGGTGGCCTTTATCCTATTTACTTGCCAATGGTATTTCACGTTCATTAACCTACATTCACATCCAAAATGTGGCTACTGTTTTGGAAGGACCAAACCCACATTCTTGCATGCATAATGGAAAATCAAACAGGTAGAGCTCTCTGTTTTACAAATTTGGTTGATTCAAAACAAGTGTACTTGCTTCTGAGGCAGTATGTATGATTGTTCAAGTAAAAAGTTGTACTGGCAAGGGGCGTGCATTGTTTGGTCTCAACATCTGCTGATTATATGCACAACTGCAAAGGTTGCTACAAGAAAAGTAGACACCAAGATTCTACATGATTGTCCATAAGGTACATTTGTGATGTGTCTATCCTATGTTTAGGCTACTCAGATTTCCTCATTTCGAACTGGAAATGCTTTTCATTGGTTGTTCATTGGCTTTTATAAATTATTCTCTTTGTTCATTCACATCTTTGAAACGTTGAACTTATAGGTCTTGCATGATGGCCTGGGATGCAAAATTGATAAGGCAGTGATATCTAGCGGTGGAAAGACATGCTGGCAGTGTAGCAGAAGAGAAGAAGAGGATTTTGAGGCTCATTGGGACAAGATATGTTTTCTAAGTTGCGCCACAACATTGGCAAGTCGGATTAAATTGATAGATTGACTCAGCTTTGTGATCAGTCTTTGTCAATTTACTTGAGCATTTGGTTGCCCCCTCTACATTTGGTCTGGTCTTCGGGTTTCCAGAGCCATTGCGTTTCTCCTATGGAGAACTACATTTTGGTATCCCTCAGATTCCAAGTCCTTGATGCATTTTTCTATTTTCTATTTGAAGTTCTGCCGATGATTGAAGAATCTATTACATCTTTGTCCCTCAAATTGCAGGTCCATGCATCTGCCTTCTATTTTTTAATTGGAATAATTGCCCCATCTATTAACAACTACATCTACAATTCCACTAATATTTATTAATTGCCAATATTAGTTGTGTATTAAGATAGAAATGCCAGTGACCAAATATGGAGGAGAAGAGCATCCTTTCACATCCTTTTACCAAGACTCTATAATGCACTATAACCGTTGACAGATTGTATATTTTTCCTATTTGTAGTGCTCAAGACCACAACATCCCTTTTGCGTGTATCCAATCAAATCACATGATGGCTCACAACCCCATGCCAACAGCCCTCATGTTGGGGTTGTTACTCTTCAAGGTACCTTTTGCATATATTTTAACACCCTAATAGTCGCTTATGTTACTTGGATCCTATATATAATTTAACAAGCGATTTAAATGTTGGACTTGAGGCATCTGCCTTTATTCATATCAACAAATGGGATAATATTCCACTATCAGGGGAGGGCCATAATGTTAAATGGCCTTGAGGCGTCTACCTTTATTCATATCAACAAATGGTATAATATTCCATATTCAACAAATGGTATAATATTCCACTAAGAAATATATCAGGGGAGGGTCATTTTGAGATGGCATGTAAAGTCAAGAGTATTTACAATACTAAATCCTCAAAGCTTTGTTTGACATTGTGTTTGATATCCGCAAAGTTTACTCATCACATTGTTCATAGTGTAGGTGTAGGGAATTAATTCTTGATTTCGTCCACATGTAGAAACATGTATAAAAACTTACAATTGTATTTTCCCAAAGTTTTGTTTCACATGCGGGAACTTTTTTCCAAAGTTTTGTTTTGACATGTGGGAAGTTTACTCATTATAACATTGTACGTGATGTAGATGTAGAGAACAAATGCATGATGTTGTCTCAAGTGTAAAGACGCATATATAAGTGCACAGTTCATTGTTTTAACAACTGCATTAATGCAGGCTCATGGGTGCAATGATCAATAAGAACAAGGGTCATCCTTGCACATGGAGTGCACTATTATTACTTCAATTCTCAGATGATTTATTAGCCCAATTTCATTACACCAGTTGAACTGAATAAAAAGCCATTGATAATTGCACGTTTATATGATATTGTATATTTATATGATGTACGTTTATTATTCCCGTGGACGTAAAAAATCCCTTTTTATTTTACCAAATTAGTAACCATAGTTAATTTGCAATATGCATTTCCATCACAAAGCTATTAATGCATATAAAATATGGATTGCACGTGCCAGGCAACTTTCAGTTCTACATCCGTAACATGCTCCAACATGATAACTTTTGCAAAATGCAAGTAATGTTAACTACCAAATTCAAACTAAGTTGAATGTCTAGATTTTGTAAATGCAAAAACCAATAGAAACAATCAGTTTATCCCAAAGTTAAAGCATCTCCTTTCGTTCCTAGATAAGAACATTTTATATATTAATATATTTTATTATCCACTCCTATGTCTATGTAACTCAAATTGAGAAATCCATAAAAGATCTAGAAGAAGAAATAATTGCAAATCCAACTAATTATTGAAAAGCAACATCATCTACAAATGAAAGGAATCAGGTTCCATTCTCAAAACAGAAACATATTTATGCCCGGCAACGCCGGGCACCCATTACTAGTATGTTAAGAAAATGAAATGAAGATGAGCATTTCTTTTTATTTTGTAGAAGCAACAATATATACATTTGATTACAAGGGAAGACTTTCCTATAACAACATACGAAAACAAACCACCACACATTGTTCTTACTGATATTTATATATTTGGCAGGATATCGAGTCCTAAGATAACAAAAAGCGCACATCGAATCTTTTTTTTTTTTTTTTTTTTATACTACATTTTATAGATATTGGTGGAATTTCAAAAATCCAAACGAGCCTCTAGGAAGTTTAAACGAATGTTTTACATTTGCAACGAGAAAGTGCCACCAAAGCTAAGCAATGATTTCTTTGAAATATTTTTTAAGCATAATAAACTTTTGAATGTCTTCTTTATATGAACAAATCTCCATAGAATATGTGCGCTTTACAAAGTCTATCATATGTTCAGATTTTGTAGGATGCATTAAATTTTAGTTCAATAGTTTAACAAGTATGATTTTACACACGTCCCATTCATAAAGAAGATGACTGGCATGTTGATAATGTGATTGGACTCCATTTGCAACGTTGCATAACTAATGTGTCACAAAGATTTGTGTTCGAAGCCGATTGAGTATGACTTGCGCTAAGTGAGACCGTTGTCCCTACTAAATATTAGATATGATAAACAATATTTCGTCTTATCAAAACTAGTCTATCATAAACCTCAGTGAGATTGACTGGGGAGTTTGATCCAAGTTGACTAGGGTCATTGACCAAGAGTTTGGCCATGTGTTTAACCCAACATTTGACCAACCAGACAATTTTCTTAAAGAATCTTCAGAGGATCTTAGAGAATCTTCAGAGGATCTTGGGGAATCTATGGAAATCTTCAGAGAATCTTTGGGAATTTAGGGGAATCTAAGGGTTATTTTCATAGAATCTTGGAGAATTTAAGGGAATCTTGATGGCATCTTGGTGAATGTTTATAGAATCCAATAGAATTGAGGAGAACCTTGCAGAAGCGCAGCCATTTTATCCGCTAAACGACAACCTTTTTCCCTGTCTAATTTTCATTCCTAAGATCTGCAAAGAAACCTGGGGAATCTAGAGGAATTTTGGGATAATCTTTGGGAATTTAGGGAAATCTCAAGAGAATATTAGAGAATCTATGGAAACCTACATAAAATCTTTGGCAATATAGGGGAATCTTGATGGAATCTTAAAGAAACTAGAGGAATCTTAGTATCTTAAAGAATCTAGGAGAATTTACATAGAATCTTGGAGAATCTGTAGTCGTTAGACCAAAAGGGAAGGAAAAATCCTAACCATTCTTTTTTAATTAAATTGTAATTTTTTATATTAAAGGAGGTGAGGTGGCACCGTCATAAATAAAAAGTAATGAGGTGGCAAAAGCATTTTACAAATGCACTTTCTAGGAAGCTTCCTTTTTCATAACGGCCTTCAAAGGCCCGTGACTTGCAGCAGAGGGGTCGGCTGAAGGTGAGGCCCACATCTTTGGAATCTTGAAGAATATAGGAGGATCTACATAGAAACTTGAAGAATCTAAAGAAATCTTTGGATCTCAAGATCTTAAGCAATAATGGAAAAATCTGAAGAGAAACGGAAATCTCAAGAGAATCTTTGAGAATCTAGTAGAATCTAAGAGATATATCTGTGTATTTGGCTTCTAGCTGGATTTGTACAGTCCCTAACTCGTGCAGGCCCTACATAGTACAAGGACTTGTATATATATATGGAATGGATGAATATGAACACAAAAACAAACGGCAACACCTGCTCACAACAAGGGAGCGCTTATCAGAGAATCAAATGAATGTAAAGCTAAAAGCAAAAAATAAAGTGGCCATCACCACCAATAGCGTTTCAACTTGCAGCTCTTCTCAACTGAGGAGCCAGACTTGGGAACTTTGAGAAGCCCAGAATATATTTTGATAATTGTGCTGCCAAGCATTTTGCGCCTAGCCCATAAAAGTTGATGCATTTGGCGAAGATGCTCATGAAACCCAGATGGAATGAAAATAGATTGTTTGAGCCTGTACATGCCCATGCTATTGCTCTATCCAACTGTTTTTCAACAGACATCTTGGCAATTTCAAATCCTTGTAGGCATTCTGTTGCCCTAAATACCCTGTAATGGCCACGCTGCATGAACATAGATCATGGAAAAAGCTGTGATGGTAAACGATGTCTAGAGCGGATGAACAGAAAAAGCTGTGATGGTCTTTAGCTTTCATGTCTTTGAACCGAAAAATGGACATCCCTGAAATATGATTGCCGGAAGAACCTCCAACAGCTTTTTCGAATGATATGCCATTAAAAATAGGTGCCGGATCAATCGTCTTCTTTCATAGTTAATTAGAGCAGGAAAAGAAATACCAAAATCGGAAGAGGTTAAGCTCAGAGCAAGGTAGACCCTGTTAGAACTCAAAATCTTGATAACGTTTTCGCCCCTGCTCAGTCTTGCCAGAGCTGCCATAGCTGCAAATGTACCCTAGAATAAGCTAAAAAAAAACCCTAAGAAATGACAATGGAATGCCGGAATAAGCTTGCCATGGCTGGAGCTGTGGTATAGAGATGTGATAGCTGAACCACGAAGCTTTTTGAAGTGTTATTTTTATTTTTATTTTTATTTTTATTTTTTATTCAAAGGCGGCCTTCAGCATCAACCAGTTTATGTTTGAATACTGGAGGAGGAGCCCGCCGTGTGCATAGCTCACCTCGAAATCCTGGAGCCATCACCGGTTCTCTGCTCTGCTACCGTAAGCTTCGATATATAGGGCAACAAAATCATTGCCCTCCTTTTGTGTTGAATCCCCACCGTCCCTTTGGAAAATGGAATCCTCACCATCGGATCTAGGGCGTGGTCCATTACTTACACTCAAACATTATAATATAAGATAAATAGGCATTGCTTTAGCTAGGATTGCTTTTGATCTTGGATTCATGGTTTACAAATCTTTGGATGGTTGTGTTACATAAAAATATATGCATAAGAATCTTAAATATATTTTAAGGCATTGAATGTGGGCAAAGCAACGCACCAACCTAGCCCAGCAACTCTGGGCTTGGTTTGCTAGTAAGGTGTATATATATATGGAATGGCTGAATATGAACACAAAAACAAACAGCAACAGCCGCTCACAACAAGGAAGCGCTTATCAGAGGATCAAATGAATGTTAAAGCGAAAAGCAAAAAATAAAGTGGCCATCACCACCAAAAGCGTTTCAACTTGCAGCTCTTCTCAACAGAGGAGCCAGACTTGGGAACTTTGAGATCACACTTAACAGTCACAGCCATACGAGGAAGCTTCAAGGCCCCAACTTTCAACCTAAACTTCACTTTGGTTTCGCTGTCCAGATCAACGCTGTTAGCGGACAACTCGCCGAATAGAAAATGTTCTATTTGGAAAATGTTCTAGAATGGGGAGCTTCAGAAACTTTCGCCGAATACGCAATCTGCCCCAAATCAAAACCCTGTTAAAAAGGGGCTTCGCGTGACGTTCGAGAGACAAAGTTTTCCAAGTTAACCAATACAAGTAACACCACATGTTTCGACAATTTTGCACGCGCATGATAATAGCTTGAACAAGTCGCAGACCACCATTAGCAGTTAGAAGGATGTACCCACCATTATTGCCTTTTCTGCCTCCTCAAAAAAAACCATCCCTTTAACCTTTAAATTGATCAAAACAAAACAAAAATACTTAAGTACAATTCAAGGACCAATTACTTTTATGATGTCTTGATCTGCTCATAGTTATTGATGTCTGCTGGAGAATCTTGGTCTGGTGGAAGCTGCAATGTAGGATTACCTTTGCCTTAAGCATGTAGATCTATTGTGCATAGAGACAACTATATAGGTCGAAATCAATGCAAAATAATGTTTAAGCTAAGTTCATCTACCTAGTTTCAACAGCAGTGATTTACCAAGGAATAGATGTGAGCCAAGAACAATTTTATGGCCCACAAAATGAAGAAAAAAGCTCAAGAAAAAAACCTAACCGAAAGCCTTACCTCCAGCATCCAAATGCAAGAGAAGTGAAATCGAAAGATCCAACTACAGATCAATAAAATTCGTCGCTGGTTGTTTGGGAAGTTCTGCCTTCCTTTTCTCAACCCACCAGAACTTTAACCGTAGTCCCTAGTCTATATCCATCGTTTCTCCAGTGCAAGCCATAACTTACTTAAAAATTAGTTAGGAAACATTTTCTCATTTTAATTTCGCTCCAGAGGCAATCACATTTGCACACGCAAATATGTTACGTCTATTAACTGAGGGTTGTGACCTTACTTCAAATGTAGCATCCTTGTGGACTGAGTTGTGAGTTGTCTTCTTCAGATTAATATCCTTGCTTGATAAACAATGTGTTGCTAATGCTTTTATCTTTGATTGCACATTTATGGAAGGGAATTGGTCCACAACAGATAACGTTATGTCGTGCATAAGAAGGCTTGGTCATTAGATTCGATAAAAAATATGAGATTGGAGCAATCTACTGGTATATGCCCTATTTATTTCAGAGTAGTAGATGAGTTGCTCTATATTGTGGCATGTTTCTAGATATTATTCACTTCTTTTTTTTCTATCACATTTATTCAAACGGTTCCTCATTTGCACTGTTGTTTTGTAGCTATTCTTGCACATGTTCATTTGCATAGGAAATTAGAGAACATGATGCTACTAACATGAAAGTTGACCATTACATTCTGTAATTTAAAAGGAGTATGTTTTTGGATGGTGTGCATTAGGGGCGAACCAAGGCACAAGATTTCAATGAAACATCTTCTTTGTTAATACGGTATATGCTTGGACAATAGCACAAGATGGCACGTGGCATTTTCATTAGATATTTTTTTTTTCCTCCATTTTTGGAACCACAAGGACATGGATTACTATTCCAGTCAAATACCCATAAATCCAAAACCAATATGTTACCAAGTCATTTACATTGTAGAAAAAGACAAATCAAATGCATCTTGATTACTATGCATGCAATGGTCACGTTGCAAATGCAATTGTTAAGGAAATAGTCTTAAACAATAATTTTATAATAATAGTTTTCAATTTGGTCAAGTCAAACTAGGGCCGCCACGATAAATTTCACAAGGTAGGGGGCTAAGTTCAATCAGTTAGAGAAAAAAATAACTTAATTGGATTTACACATCCCCCATTATAGAATTCCTTAAGGCCCCACGTGAGAAGGGATTAATTTAACCAACTTAGTACTGTTAAAATTATAGTTCACACATGATTTCTTCCTCCACCTTATGCAACTTTTCTCAAGCTCCTTTCTAATGGAGATCTCAGGCTATGCTTGTGGAATCATATAGGTAAGATAGAGCTGTTTTTCATCGTTTCAAAATAACCAGTGTTTGTAGTTGAGGAGCTCGATGATTATGGTTTTTGCAAGAACTGCCAATGTGTAGGAGGTGATAATTAAGAACCAATCAGGGTTGAGATGCAAGTCAGATATAAGTAGTAGCTGCACTAGATAGTTGAAGACTTGAAGGGTGGTTACGACTATTTTAAATATCATGCCAGTAATGTACTTTCAATAGAAGATGCATATAGCAAGGATTGCAGCTGCAAGGCTGCATATCTAGTGCATCATCTTGTTTCATGGTCAATGAGACTTCACACCAGTCCAAAATTTGTTTCATAACGATGTAATAGTATTTTATGAAGGTCCCATTGAGTGCAAGTTCTTTTTATATGAACGGGAACGTCATTACAACAGGAATTGTAGCATGCGTAGTCCCAAGTATTCTATCAACCTTTCTGGTATTCCATGCCAAGGGAATGGAGCCCAAGGCATCTCACAAATTTGTCTTTAAAGTTCTTGATCCCTATCTAGATATTATGCTAGATATTCTGAGGTTAGCCTATGCATTTGGAGTGTTGTAGAGTGTTGTAGTACTTTGGTAGAATATTCAGGGACATGGGCAACAATTTGATTTCAAAAGATGTTCTGGAAGGAGTAGTTTGAAGGACCTGAAAATTTCATAGAGAAATTTTTAGGGTCCTTCAAATTCCCCGACGAAAAAAAAGAGAGGGCGAAATTTGCCCTCCGGGATCTGCTGCACGTTCTATCTTTGATCTGCTATAACTTTTTCGCTTCAAATCGGTCTTTTTTCTCTTCAAATTGATTTTCAAAACCATAGATTCGCTCCAGTTTGGCCGGAAACAGAGCTTATATTTCTTGACGTAGTTTTTGCTCAAGAAGCAGGTGGATGCTTCTTCCCATGTTCCGATCTTATCCCTGCTGGCGGCGCCGCTTAACAAAAGGCACACCATATTGTTTATACCGTCTAGGCCCCGTGTTACCATTTGAAGCTGCCCTTTCAGCACTAAACAGCCATGCACCAATGTTATAGTTTTGCCAAATATGTATTTCACTATTGATCTAATCGCCTTTTCGCGTACGCGGTTTTCACAGTTTCGTGAACACGAAAAAAATTTCGCGTACGCGAAACTTTGAAAACTGAGTATGCGAAATTAAAATTTCAAATTTGTGCCGTGGTCTTATTAAAACCGCGTACGCGAAAGTTTTTTCGTGTACGCGGTTAAGAAAATTTCACGAACACGAAAAAAAAAATTTCCAGCCGGCGAGAGAAAAATACGTGAAATACATTTTAAACAATAAAATACATATTTTTTTACTTTATACATCAGAATTTTTTATTTCTTACGTATGGAGCCTATCCCTAATCAAGACAAATACCACCAATTCCATCTGTATACTGCTTTTGAAGTAGAATAGAAGACCAACTATACCACCAAGCTGCCACTGCATAACTAACTCTTACCAAGATACAAAAAGTGAAAGAATGAAAACAAATCAGTGTAAGAAGAGCAGCCTACCACTCTGCTCATAGAAGCTGCCACCGCTTCATGAATTCTAGTCTCTCAGCTTTAAGCAAATAAATCATAGTGAAACGAATAAAATGGTGCATTGTATGCAATCAAATTGAAGCCTGCTATACAAAGTATATGTCCAACCGCCAACTCCTCCTGCAAAAGCCCAGTGTCGGATGTGTAATACTCCTGCCTACATCATATCCCTAGCTCTGCTATTCTATTCAAAACAAACCCTGCAATCTATTTGCATAGAAACTAGAATGCCCCAAAGTGCCTGAATACCTGATTTGTTCTTTAAATCACATTTTTATCTTTCAGCCAGCAAGAAAGGGTAAGAGTAAGTCCAAAATGCTTTGCATAACTGCAAGATGTTACCTCTTTTAATGAAGCTTACCAACTACAAAACCAGAACATGAGCCTGCGTCAATTTGAGCCAATCAGCCTGCATAAATTCCATCTATCCCAGGTCGACCGAGCCTCAAAGGATTTAATCCTTCGAGAACTGCAAGAAAGGAGTACAAAAATACAACCAAAACTAAATCAAGATTGAAGATCACCTACAGACAACATACCTGGAAAAATCTAGAGAAAACCTATGACATTCAATCTTGCTGTTAGAAAGCATCTTGGCCCAGAATCTGGCCCAAGATCTTTGCTCCATCCTTCGCAACTAATCCAGAAGCAAGGCAAAGCGGCGGTAGCCCCACCTCTGCCACTGCCCTAGCCACTGCTGCTTCCGCTTTCGCCGCTTGCCCTTGCTACTGGATCAACTGTGAAGGATGGAGCAAAGATTTGGGGCAAGATGCCAGGTCAAGATGCCTTCTAAGGGCAAGATTGAATGTCATAGGTTTTCTCCAGATTTTTCTAGGGAGAAAATTTTCAAATATACCCCTTGAGGCAATTTTATATTTTCAAAATTACCTTTCAAATCTTATTACTTTTCTCGTTCTTCTGACAGACATCTTCAAGTAAATGTGTACATAATTTCGATCCTTCTTGAAAAGGGGCATGTACTACTAGTGAGCAACAAACTCTATACTTAATAAGGTAAATATCCTATATAATTTAAGCTAGCAGGAAGCATCATACAAAAACCTAGTTTTCAGTCAGAAAGTATGAAGAATTCCATGGTTTTTGAGCCGGAAACTTCTTGAGAAAATTTTTATATATAAGAATCTTTCTATACATGAAAAATTCTTGATTTTAACAGGTAGGCTGCAAGGATTCCTCGGAATTTGTCGCTCACTACGCAAGACCTTCACCAAAATTATCTAATCGATTTGACCTGTTTTGAGATGCTTAGAGTTCTTGAAGGGCAATTGATCTAAGCTTTATTTTTTTCAACATTTATTTTTTCTACATTCATTGACATTGATACCTTTAGTTCCTCTTCAAAAAACTTCTATCATAGTTAATTGATAATTGATTGCTTTTCAGAGGCCTACATAATTCTTTGTTTTTAATATTTGCTTGGGTCTATTTTTCCATTGCACGAAAAGACAATAAAGAAGCAAACAACATGTTTCCCTTGGTAGCTTTCCCTATGATCTACTTATTAAAAGACAAAGTCCTCCACCAGGTTTCTTCTGAAGTAGTTTTAAGAAATATGGACTAAAATAATGGACAACGTACTGAAATGAGAAGGGGAGGGAATTTTTCCTAATTGTGGCTTTAGATTATTCATTATAATATGCTTATGCTAGTAGCCTTGAAATATCGTGTGAAATGCTATATGAAACCCCTTCCCTGATCGTGACAAAACATTATTAGTAACCTAAAAATTGGTTAGGTGCAATTCAGTCCTATTTGCTTAACACGTTGCACGTTTTCCTAGACTGTTAATGAAAACAAAAAGTCACGAGGGCATGAGGTTTTCAAGATTATGACTCATAATAACACATTCTTATTTGCCACGTAATAATATTGATAAACAATTTGGGCTCCACAATCAAAATCATACTTCAACCACCAATATAAAAAAACGTACACTAACAGGTTGAAATTGAAATTTTTTCGACGTAGTTGGTGTATTGTAGGAACCTTCTTGGCAAGTTTTCTCATGATTTTCTATCAAGACAATAGAAAGTTCCTGCTCTGAATACAAGATATTCGATTGACAAAGTAATGGTAAGAAATTTTCTGATAGGACCTAAAAATATTTGTCCAACAGTGCTATTATTTTGCTTAAAACCTACAAGAATTTGTTGCGGCAGTCGCCGCCGCTATTTTGTTCTTTTTAGTGGGTGCTTCGTGCAGGAGATTCAAGACGATTTTGCACTATCAATTTGGTTTGCGAGATTGACAATGAGGTAGGAGAACGCATCTTAGATTTTTCAATTGGTTTGAAGTACAATATTGACAATGGAAAAAAAGTAGATAGCATATGTAATATGTAATGGAGCATGATGTCTTTGTAAAAAGCATAAGACAATTTTAAACTAGCTATCTTATCGAGGTCGACCAATCAATAGGACAGTTTCCTTGAATAGTGATATTTTGTCTTTTTTATTCATGTACTCAATTTGTATGGCGACATGTAATAATTGGAGAATCTATATTGCTTTTTGTATCTCTTCTTGACAGCTGCTTGATCTGTGCTTCGGCTTATTCTTCGGCCTGTTCTGCGTCTATTTTGTCCATGTATATATTCACAACAAACTTCCATGGTGTTTTCATCTTTTCTAATGAAGCATTGCGTATGCATTCCCATTTGAGAATGTTGCATCAAAGTGCAGCTTCCATGAATATGGTATATAAGAGCCGTTCACATATTATGTATTAGATAATTTCAGGAAGGGAGGAATTTTGTCGGAAAAAATTTCGAGGCAGCGCATGAGCGACAGAGCCGCGAGTGCTCTGACGAGGCTGGTGGCTCCGCCGAGAAAATTTTCCGGCGGAATTTCGACCGCCATAAATTAACAAACGTAATGCTCGCCTAGGTCGAATTACGAACCTAGAAATTTTTTGGCTGATGGAAAAAACATTTGGCTATGGTGGTCTGAACGCCTATGGCGGAATTCCTTGCCTGACAACGGCAGGAGGCTAATTTGTTTCATACCACGACAGAGCAATTTCTTACCTGCTGAACCACGGCGGAGGCTAATTTGTTTCATAAAACTAGTAGCATTTGGCTCCCTTTTTTTTTCCAGAAAAGGGCATGCAAGACCGAAAGCTCTGTTACTCACAAAATCTTTCTTTTTTTTAGACAATACACTTGCATTCTAGCTCCACCAGAACAAGGCTGCTGCAGAGTTCTTTTTCGGCGATCTGTCACAAAAAAGGTCGCATTTGGGTGGAAGGTGTTGGCCGGATTGGTAGTCTTGGACACAGCTTTTTTCTTGGTCTTCTACACAGCTATGGCAGTTCTCCGGTGAGCAAAACCATAGCTCTGTCAGCTAGAGGCCCTGACTTGACGCCCTTAACCTCTAGGGAAAAAAACTTTGCTTGGCCCTAACTTTGTTCGGCGGCCCCGCCATAGCAGGTGGAGGAAGAATTACGTGGGATAAAATAGACACATTTTTGCAATAATTGGACCCAGACGAGCAGTACGATGAAATTCAAGATGACTTTAACCTAGATATTTTTCCCATGTATTATTCACAACAAACTTCCATGCTATTTTCATCTTTTCTATTGAGGAATTGGGCACACCATTTGAGAATATTGCATCAAAGTGTTAATATTCTCTGCCTAAAAGTTAAACTTGTACATTCAAATTGCCTTACATTATAAAAATTAAGCAATGTTAACATTAAATCGTACATTCAAATTGCTTTATATTATGAGAATAATCATCACCATCCTCCCATGCATTGCTAATTACATTGCTTTATATTATGAGAATAAACATCACCATCCTCCCATGCATTTGCTAATTACATTGGTTTGACTTTCAAAATGACTCCCATGTAAAAACTCTATTAAAATGTACTTCGTGAGAGCTGTGATGTAAAAACTCTCTATAAGATTGTACTTCGTAAGAATTGTGCTCAAGGATCTTCAAGTCTAGCATTCTTCTGAAATCCCATGCAACAGTTGTGATGAATACATCTCTACCGGTTAGCATTCTTCTGAAAGCCCACGCAACAACTGTGATGAATACATTTCTATTGGCTAGTTTATAAGTCATATAGATGCTTTTGTCCTAATGGTAAGATACTAAAGTAATTATTGTACTACAAATGAGTAGCTCAATTCTAAGTAATTATGGGTTAGACTTTTAGACTGACTGCCATAATGGAAACAAATGTGAATTCTATAATTAACTTAATTCAGCTGTGTGAAAGATGTAGATGAAGGGAGATCAAAATAGAATAGAATAGAATAGAATAGAATAGAATAGAATAGAATAGAATAGAATAGAATAGAATGGCATAATCACTAATAGCTCAAAGCAAAGCTTTTTTCTGCAACAGATTCTGAAGTTATTAACAAAAACAATATTCTGACAATCAAGCTTCTTAGAGTTCGCTCCCCTGCCTGTGAACTAGAAATCTAACAGAGTCTAAGATTCAAGAGTAGAAATCCAACAGAATCTAAGAATCAAGAAAAGATCTGAGTAACATGTAAGGGAAGCAACGGCTTTAATTTGATTGCTGGCAATTTTGGATACGAACCAAAGCCATCTTCTTAGCTTCAATACAAATCAAATCCGTCTTCCTAACTTCCAAATAATTAATGGGTATCTAGTTGACTTAAACTAGAATAAATTGCAAATATATATATGCGGAGTGAAGCATATTTTTCCTTCCATTCAATGTTCTATTTCCTGTCTACTCCTTTTTCCATCTCTCCTTTTCCACTCTTTTTTCCGACATACTACTGCGGCAGTGCTGACGGGAAATAAATACTGTTTGATAATAGTTCCTTGGCTGCAAATAAAATGTGCAGGGGTGGACACCAGACAAATACTCTCCTAGTAGGAAATAAAATGGGCAGGGGCGAATACTGCTGCTGCACCAAGTTGGAAAGAGTAAACACCAAGCAAATACTCTTCGACAATACTGTCCTGGCAAGAAATAAATCAGCAGCACCAGAACAATCATATAATGCCTCAAGGATTTTTACACTCTGTGAGAAAATCCAAGTTTATATCCGAGAATATTTCTAGTCGTTATAGAAACAGCTCATAGAAACAGCCGACCAAAAGAAATGACCAGGTACTGCCCAACTACTAAGTTTGTTGGTCGCCACAGAAACAATAGACCAAAAGAAACCACCAGATAGCGCACAGCTTGGTCACTGCCCTACCTTCAAATAAATCAATTCTATTCTGCTCCTCCTTATCTTGCTGCTACAATTCTCCTGATCCCTGATAGAGGACGCTCCATAGGGCATTATGCATCCCTAAATCTGGTGGCAGTGGATGCCACAGAAGCAACTCACCAGTAATTCTCCTGCCCCTTTGGCTCCTTCTATTCCATCCGGCAAACTAAGGCTATTCGACTTTGAGTTGATGGACGCCTACTCCTCCCTTTCATATTGTTAGCACATTATACTTTCCATGACATACTCTCCAGATGACTAGACATACCATATGTTGCTGACATGGCTCTACTATAAAGCCATAGTCATGCCTTTCTAATTTCCATTCAGGCTAATTCGTGTATCTCATTTGCCTTCTTGCATATTCACTCCACATCTTCATGGTATCAGAGCCGGTCATGAGAAGAAAATGAGTGCAGAGTTTTAGCAGGAGGGATCAGGTCAAGCTGTTGGGTCTGATCGAAGAGAGGAATTCGAATCAATTGTTGCCTGCAAGTATTTACATGCATTGGTCGAAGATCGGGTCTGAATCACGCCGCGAGTTTAGAACGAGTCCAAAATTGCCGTCGACTATCTGTTTGACTATTTTTATCCAACTTTTTTGTTTGATTGCCAAAATTGTCGACCGACGCTTTTGTTGCCGATCAAATATTTTGAAGCCAGGTAGAACTGCCGGATTGTCCACCCGGATTTATTGTTGCTGGACCTGTTGTTAATGGATCTATTGTTGCCGGATCTGTTGCTGGATCTGTTCGGATCTACACCTTCTTCCTCTGCATCTGCAGAAAATGCCTACCGATGCAACTCCCTGGAAATATTTCATCCACCCTGTACTGGAGATTGACAATTATTTTACCTGGAGAGATGCCTTTGAAACTAACCTTAATCTCAGAGATTTAGGCGATGTTTTCCTGTCAACTTGGAATCCTACCACTCTTGATGAAAAGCAAAAGGATTTTAAAGCATGGAATCATCTCACAACCTGCATATGCACAGGTTTTCAGAGGGATTTGAGAGTTTATACATCCTTCTTTGCAGCTCTTGCATTCTTGCATCAAACTTGTACTCAAGCAGGTGAAGGGCAGCAGCTTAATATTCAAAGTAAGATGGACAACTTAAGGCTGGCAGATTGCACCAACATGAGAGATTATATGCAACAATTCAAAGGATTGAGGGAGCAATATTTTGCAGCAGGTGTAAATATATCCAATAGCACCCTTATTCAATATGCTCTCAAAGGATTACCCCGTGAATATCAATCTATCATTGACTATTACAAGCTGCAAGACAAAATTACTATCACTTTCAATCAGCTTCAACAGAAACTTGTAGATATTGAACAAGAACGAAAAAGGTATGATCAAATCGAAGCTACTTTCTATTCTAAAGCTCGAATTTCTTCACCTTTTATGAATCCTTTAGCTTCCTCATTTGATAAATTCTCGTCCACATCCTCCTCTCGTGAACCCAAGGAAAGTTTGAGAACAACCTCTAGTTCTGACTCTAAGCAACCCTTTTGTTGCTGGTATTGTAACAAAAAGGGGCACTTCAAAAGAGATTGCAAGAAACTTCTTAAAAATGTTGCTGAATTTCTCAAACATAGGAATCTCAATAGAAAGTTAAAGATCAGGGTTCTTCTGCTCATGAAGTTATTGCACAATTTTCTCATATTGACTTGGAGGAAGAAGAATTGCAGTTTCTCAATTTTGCTGCAGAAAAGCTACATCATAATACTTGGCTAGTTGACTCTGGGGCAACCAAGCACTTGACAGGTCAGTCAAATGTTTTCCAGCATATCAAATCTTTTGATAAAACAGTGGTAAAGTTGGCAGATGGAAATCTAGCCAAGTCTACGAGTAAAGGAAATGTTTCTATTCCCACCACAAAATGTCTTACTCTCTCAGTTGAAGATGTGATCTTAGTACCTGGATTACTTGTAAATTTGCTTAGCGTAAGCGAATTTGATAAAAAGATGGGCTATTCTGTCCTGTTTTCAGATGGTCTTGTGCACATTCTCCATAAAAATCCATTGAAGTTTATTGACCTTAAACTGTTGGGATCCATTGCTCAAGGTTATCTTAATGAGGAGGGCTTGTATATTTTAACAACTAGTTCACATATGCAAAGGCAGAGTCCTCTCTTACTGTTGATGTCCCTACAACAGCAGAGTCTTTATGGCATGCTAGATTTGAACATATTCATCTCCCGGCTTTAGTTTCAGATCTAAACTCAATATGGTTCTAGGCATGCCTCCACTCACAACAAAGGATCTTTGTGTACTGCATGTAGTCTTGGTAAACAAATACAAGCGTCCTATCCTCTGCATGCTGAATTTAGGGCTCAATAACCACTGGAGCTTCTTCACACTGATATTTGTCACTTGCCAATAGAATCTCTAGCTGGAAACAGGTACTTTCTTGTGATTGTTGATGATTTCAGTAGATAAACGTGGGTTTATCCCATTAACACTAGAGTTGTTACTGGAACTATTCTGGGTTCATCCACCAGAATTGGTCCAGCATACCCTCTGCCACTTAAACCCAGATATCTAACAAGAAAAACTTTCATTTCATAAGCTACCATCACTTTTGGAATCTTCACTTGATTCATTATGGTGATGGAGAATTTCATGACCAATAGATTTACTGATATGTTGTGGTGATTACCCAAATCTTATAGAATTCAGCAGTTTTTACGCTAGGCCAGAACTGCATTTTCTAAACTTTGTAGCATAAAGGGGTCCAAATGTTTTTTAATTGAAAGTAATTGATGCTTTAAGATAAAAGCTGTTGATTTGCATGTTTTGATGCTTCACTGCTATTAGATGACATTATATGAAGTCATCAAACCATATTTAGCTAAAAAAAAACAGTTTGAGGTTGTGAATTGTTTCTCCTTTACTATAACAAGTTTTGATGTAAAACTTGTAGCTATAAGTTATCAACTCTAAGAGCTATAATCCAATAATTTTTTGAAGTGTCCATAAGTCGTGTTCATCTCAATTTTCATGAAAAAAGATTTGACACAGATTCCAGGACAAAAATAGAACTAAAATGGTTTAATTAAACTCATATATAAGCTTTCTAAGGACAATAAATAATGCACTCCATATATTCCACTTATATCTACATAATAAAGAATTTTATCAATTTAAATATGGTGAATAACCATGTATTCTTTATATTTAGAAGTGGTTGTCAGTCACAAAATTGGAGTTTAGTTAAGGTAATAGTACAAAAAAGTCATCTTTTATGATAGACAACATTTTTTTTTATGAATGTGATCCTTCCTTGGCAACATAGACCTTCAGTTTCATGTTAAAAGTAACACATTGTGTAGAAGATTTGATTTAAAATAGAAATGGACCATTTCTAGTTTGTACTTAGACTTGCCATATTTTAAAGCAATATAACTTTCCTTTTCAACTCATGGTTGACGAAACATGTGATAGAAGTTCAAAATATAGTTCCTACCATCTTAATGCAAAATACATGATGAAATCTTCTTATTTTTACCATCATAAACTTAGGACACGTGTTTGCTATTTTAGGAGTTCCTATTTTAGGTATAATAATAGTAACTTTAGTTTGTCTTTCATGGTAGACTATGGTTTTTATGGATTTAAACTTCACTCGCAACATAGATCTCCAATTTGATGTTAAAAATAACATACTACTATATGTAAGACTTGAATATAAATAGCATGGACCATTATGGTCCACAATTAGACGAATTGGGTGTAGAAGTAAATCTCTCTAAGTATCATTACCAATTGTATTTATTGTTCATTTGTCACTTATACAATTATATGGTGATTTTCTACCTTCTCTAACATAATTTTTGGAAGGGTAAATGGAGATTCATATAGGTTCAATTTACTTGTGCTTCAACATTACCATTAAATAAGACAATTCTAGCAATCAACTAATATTTTCAAATAGAATATTATACATGGAATCTATATTCTTTAAGGTGAGTTTAAAACCGATTAAGATGAGGACGTTCTAGCTTTTTGAATGATCCTAAGCCATGTGGACCAGCAATGGGAAACAGACGTAGCAGTCTACCTTTATTTTTATAGTTATAGCTTTTTATATTTGTTCTTCATTCTTTTACATTAATTACACAACTTGAGAAGTTTGAAAATACGAGTTTTGAGCTCACCATTCCATGCATAGGTTTATGAAATCCATGGAACGTGTAATCTAACAGATAACTTGTAATAGACACTAGAAAGTTTATTCTAAACTTCAAGATCATGAGCATTGATTAATGGAGTAGTTCATGAGGTGCTTATATCCCGCAATTGAAACTAAAATCAATTAGCATGAGGGAGTTCTTAATTTTAAAAAGAAGGTGGACTAGTAATGGTCCCAGGAAAACAAACCTTTCTTGATTTCTTGTGAACAAATGCTGTGCTTTTCTAATGCGTTTGTTTTTAGGGTGATTCCACATTATAGTAACCTTTCATAATATGATTTTTTGAAGGACGACGTTGAATCATTTTACTCCTATATAGACATAAGTTATCAGTCACTTGTAAATGAAAAAATAAAAGAAAATCAAAACTTCATTATTAAGGCTAATAGACATTTTTTTAGATAAAGCAAGTTGTCTAATACATTCAGAATTTTAGGTCAAAATTCTTTTCCTACAAAAGTTAGAGATTTGATTTGGGAATATCTTTCTGAAAACCAATATTGGTTCACAGAAGACAAACAACAGTTTTGACCCTATCATGTTCAAACAACCCTATCTCCCTTCTCAGCTCGGATTGAGGTGCAGTTTTTTGTGTTTTACTCTCTAACTCGTAAAGAAAAATACAAAAATAATGAAAAAATTATAAAAGTCTTCTTACCGTGTCAATTTTACTTTATCTGAACATGAAGCAAAATAGACTTGACCCCCTTGCGTTTACCTAAGTGTAACTCTCATAAACGGGAACCATTAGATTTTTAGGTATTTTTTCCATGTAATATGACTGCCATACATTAATATGTAAGAAGGGTTTGACTGATTATTGAACATTTGATTTTATATGAATTTTAAAGCAAACAGTGCAAATGCACCTTTTCTGGTACATCATGTGACGACTCTAGTGTTAATGTTAAGCTCAAGTCTCAAGCATTTCCTGTTTTTAAAACATTCAGCCTGCAAGTGGAAAAGGAGTTCTCTATTATTAAAGCTCTCCAATCTGATAATCCTAAGGAATATCTCTCTCAAGAGTTTCAGGCTTATATTGAATCCAAAGGGATACAAAGAGAGCTGATTGTGCCGTATGCCCACTCCCAAAACGGCGTGGCAGAAAGAAAAAACAGAACACTTATGAATTTGACTCGTAGCATGCTGAAATTTAAAGAATTGCCTCCACAACTCTGGGCTGAAGCAGTTCTAACTGCTGCCTACCTTTGTAATAGGGCTCCCACTCAAGCTAGTACAAAATGCCATTTGAGGCTCTCTATGGCAGAAAAACCAGATGTATCAAATCTAAGAGTATTTGGCTGCTTAGGATTTGCCACTATTCCTAGGGAACTCCTGCAAAAGCAAGGCAAACTCGCTGACAGGGCCACTAAAGTCATATTTATTGGCTATCCTACAAACATGGAAGGGTGGAGATGCTATGATCCTCTTACTAAACGTGTATTTGCATCATGAAGCATGCATTTTATTGAAGATGCAATCTACTCTAAAGAGTTCTATCAACCAAACAAAACTGATTATGACAAGGTTATCATAAATACCTTTGACATTGAAGATGCCACTCAAGCTGGTCAAGTTCGTCCAGCTGGTCGCTCTACTAGTTTTGAGGTTGGACACTCCTCATCCACTACCAATATTACAAGTATTCCTGATACTGGTACGTACCCCTTTTAATGCTGCTATTGGTGTCTCTCACAATGCCTATGCTGACTTTGAACCTTTAGCATATGAGGAGCCCCTTGCTGATGATGAATCAGACAGGGATGAGTCAGATATCCCACCACTTGACCTGCCATTGTTTCAGCATGAAACACCAATGGAAACAATTGTCCCAGATCTTCCTTTGCTTTGAAGGTCTGACAGGATTGCTCGCTTACCGCATGTCAACTATTCAGATGATCTTCCATCTCAAATCCATTGCAATTATATTCTAATGGCCAAAGTGTTATCAGACCCTCACTAGGTTACAGCAATGCAAGACGAAATAGCTATGTTGCATAAGCACGGAACATGGGAGCTAGTGCCTAAACCCATAGCATTGGTGCTAAATGGGTGTTTCGCACGAAATATCATGCTGATTCCACACTATCTAAGCGTAAAGCAAAGCTAGTGGCCAAAGGGTTCACGCAAAAGGAAGGATTTGATTATCATGATGTTTTTGCACCCGTCGTCCGATTGGACACATTGAAGGCAGTGATAGCCTTGGCGGCACAAAAAGGTTGGCCCCTATATCAAATGGACTTCAAATCAGCCTTTTTAAATGGAGATCTAGAAGAAGAGCTGTATATGTGTGGTTTCAAAGACCAAAATTATCCCAATTATGTGTGCAAGTTGAAAAAAACCTTGTATGGCCTCAAACAAGCTCCACGGTGTTGGAATACCAAGATCAATACTTCTTTGATTCAGCTTGGATATCAGAGATCACGAGCTGATCCTAGCCTATACTTTATCCTTCTCAAAATCACAAGTTAGTGTTCTTATGCTCTATGTAGACGGCACCATTATGACAGGGATGCAGCTCAAACGATCTCTCATACTAAAGCAACACTTGCAGCCAGCTTTGAAGTCACAGACCTTGGGCTAATGCACTATTGCCTCGGACTAGAATTATGGCAAGATCTTCACAGCATTCATCTCATTCAGCAGAAATACATTTCAGAACTGCTTGACAAGTTTCACATGACAGACTGCAAAGCTCTCTCTACACCATGTGATTTAAGTCAAACTCACACTTGAAACAGATAAAGAAAACATTGATGCAACACTGTATAGGCAGTTGGTTGGCGCCTTAATATAACTCACAAACACTAGGCCAGATGTTACTTACATTGTTGCAGTTCTTTCTAGGTTTATGCATCATCCTAAGAAACCACATTGGAGAGCAGGCAAAAGAGTCCCTCATTATCTAAAAGGGACTCAAAATGAAGGAGTTTTATATTCCAAAGTTTCAGATCCTCATCTTTTACTGTTCTCGGACTCTGACATGGCTTCCACAGATCTTGAGAAAAGGAAATGCATCACAGGCTACGTCTCTTTCTTTGGTGGCAATCCTATAAACTGGAGTTCTAAAAAGCAGAAGACTAATAGCATTAGTACTACTGAGGCTGAACGCAAAGCTTTGGTTACAACAGTTCAAGAAATGAGATGGGTAGCACACTTATTTGAAGACCTCGGATTTCTGACCAAGCCAGCAGCCATTTACTGTGATAACATTGTTTCCATTGCCCATGCAAAAGATCACAGAATGCATTTGATTATTAAACACATGGACATCAAGCTATGGCTTATCAAAGAGCAACTCGAAAATGGTTACCTCTCTCTATTTTACTGTTCTACCAAACATCATTGCAGATGGCTTCACCAAGCCCTTGGGCGTCAGTTCAGTCGCATGAAACAACTTCTTCACGTGCTGCCCCATGATCATCCTCGGGGGGATAATCAGTTTGCCCCATGATCATCCTGGGGGTAATCAGTTTACTATTCTTGTTTTTTTAGCCATGTTAGTCATCGGGGGGGATG
Organism: Isoetes taiwanensis; assembly: GCA_021234155.1. NCBI lineage: Eukaryota > Viridiplantae > Streptophyta > Lycopodiopsida > Isoetales > Isoetaceae > Isoetes > Isoetes taiwanensis. The sequence continues at coordinate 9,973,879 of JAJEKV010000026.1, read as the reverse complement.
TTAGCACATTATACTTTCCATATCATACTCTCTAGATGACTAGACATGCCATATGTTGCTGACATGGCTCTACTATAAAGCCATAGTCATGTCTTTCTAGGTTCCATTCACTCACTAGCCTCACATCTTCACATATCAGCGAAAAGATCAAACCAGAACTCTCCACAATAATCTAGAGCTCTCCAGAAGCAACGAGACACGCAAAAGACTCCTCCCTTTCATATCAGCGAAAAGATCAAACCAGAACTCTCCACAATAATCCAGAGCTCTCCAGAAGCAAGGAGACATGCAAAAACAGATTTTAGAAAGACCTCTACTATTCCTAAAATTTGCGTCGCTTACACATGTACATTGTTACACATACAATTAAACATACACAATTTTTATTTAAGCTGCCCCTTAACGTCTGTAATACAATTATATGTTAGGGATATAAGCTTGTCTGCATATGACTTTAGTTCAACAAGCTTCTACAAGCATCTTTCTTGTCTCAACCCATGTAAAAGTTGTAAGTAGCCTCTTTGATCAGGTTTTAAGTATCTGCCATGCCAGAATACAAACAAATGAATTTTCAGATTGACAGCAATATTATGAATTTAGAATTGTTGGCAATATATGGTGCTGTATCCAAGAAAGAGATGTGTGGAATTTCAATTCAGATTCCAATAGATTCCAATAAAAACCATGGAGAATTTAGTACCATCTCAAACAAACTACAACACATATTCTTAACTTGTAAATTTGGAACAATGGTATCTTTTAACTTACGTTGAATATTGCCAACCTGATTCCTGGCAACCAAAACCAGACTAGCAACTTAATCATTGCCAATCCACGTATTATGTCTTTTATGGTTGATGAGAATGTGTCTATTCATTTTTCCAGTTATGGTAGGAGATCTTGCAAAAATCCATGATGCTTAACCTGCTTCCAACCTATTGCTTCATAGGGATGAGAATCCTGGACCACTTACATCAGGATATCTTAAACGTGGTCAAACAGAACATGCTTTAGCTCATAACCAAGAATGCAGAACGATAGCATATATCATGCTCTTGCAGTTTTGCTCAGAGCTTGCGTTAAGTTCAGCAAATTCATATCCAGGTTCAAGCTAATGGTGCAGCCCCACATCGTTGTGGAGAAAACAATTCCTTGCACCCCATGGCATTCTACCTCTACAGTCCGAAAGGAGATGATATTGTAGAAGCTCCATCTGCCTTTGTGTTGAAGTAATCATAATCAAAATCATCATGCCTCCAATCTTTAGCCTTCCCTATATAACTCTGTTCATCTTTATACTCGATATTTTTTCCAGAGAAATGATGGGGGTACTTGTTATTTTGGTTGTTTAGGCTTGGGGGTGTTAATGCTTCTATAGTGGAGAATAGGTGAGCGGGCACACATGGATCAGCATTGCTTACCCGTGGCGAAAAAGGAAATCAATGACGACAAGTACGCAATTCGGCTTGTACTTTTCCAACGAATCAATCACCTCTGGAATGGAATGCAAAGAAAAATTCTCAACTTCCCCATCTGTAAATAAAGTGAATATGAGTCAACTGAGGTAGATGCATTTATGCATTAATATAATCTCAACATTTATGTCAAGGATTTAGTGGTACCTTTGTTGAAGGGTACAAAATCTGATGGCAGCTTCAGATCATAACAAAATAAAGTATCCCTTTTGTAGGTCTCACCCTCTATATTCTCATAGCTTACTGCTCCAACAGGGACAGCTCTTCAGATATAGACAAAAAGGAGACATAAGTTCCCCCACAGCATTACACTCATTGATGAGTAATATCCAATACATGCTACATAAAAGAACTGAACACTCACTATGGCATGAACACGGAACTGACCTATATTCCATTTCCTTGTACTTGTTACGTCATTTGGGAGCATACGATGACAAACCTATCAGGGATTCAGAACCAAAAATTATCTAACTTAACATCCTATCATGCGACCTTAAGAAAGTAATGACATTGGGACTGATGTCCAAACAACTTAGATAACAAGAATCTATATGGTAGTTAGAAGGAACGAGTTGCGAGCAAACAACCCTCTATTAACATTGTATGAATTAAAACAAGCATAGAAAATCAGCATGTAAGTCTTACAATTGGGCAATCGTTTTTGGAATCCCAGCCTCCTCTTCACACTCTTTCACAATATTTTCAAAGCAGCTAAGTCCAATAGGCTGCAGGCACTTAGAAAGGTCAGTTAATGGAATCTGAACTAAGAATACGTCATCTCTGGTTCAGCTCACTAAAACAGATTCCATCTATTCCAGTCCTGAGTGGAAGAAAAAGAGTATCATCTACTTGTAGTTTATATTGAGCCACTCTTATTTCCCGGCTATTCTGCCAAAATAAGAGAGATGTCCAATATTAAAATTAAGAACTCATTTGTCGAGACAAATGCCCACCATTCATGTTCTCCAAAATGGATGCGATCATCTTTGATGTGCCACCAAGTGGTTACCATTATGCCATCAGAGGTTTTGACAAAGCACTTTCCATTGTTGACTTGTGGAAAGTACATGAATAAACCATGAAGAATCAATGAACGTTATAGCAATTAGAATATGAATATAGTTTCTCAAAGCCAATAGAATTTCAACCTTCCAATATCTCTCACAGTATCATATCTGATTATGAATCCTGTTCTCGAAAACAAAAGAGGGCTCAAGAAATAGCAGGCTTAAAAAATCCCCATCTCCAAACCCCAAAAAACATTACCAGATATGCTTTAGGCACAAGATCTTTTTGAAATTAACGGTATACTATGACTTTGGCATGTATATATAATAATAAATTTACCTGCCCACCAGCAACAAGATGATCAAGGCAACCTGGATACGTTTGCTTTGTGAGACTCCGTCTTGCGACCCACAAGCATTTTGTGCCACAAGAGTCAGTATATCCATTCATATGAACACCAAAAGCCTGCAATTAGAGCAAATAATGATCTGATTGGCTTCCAGTGCATGAAGGATGGGAAGTCATTCATAAAAAGATACTGGGCTTTATTACCAAAGATGTTTCTTGGCATTAAAACATTTACCAAATTCACAAGACCATATAAAATCCTCAATATAGAAATTTACTTTTATTCCAAAGTATGGAGCTGCAGCTCTTTCCAAGGAGAAATATGGAGGTGAATCAAAACTTGTCACGACTGGATATTGCTGCAACAGACATGTTCTATCAGTAGTTAAATGATATCCACGGTAACATATTTACTCGTCAAAATGCAGCCACTTGAAATAATTGCAACCACGTACTATATTTACTGCAAATATGTGAAAGTGCATATGGATGATATAAGACTGACTGGTCAGATTCGATCCAGTTGAGTTCATGTATGAATATGAAATCCCATTTGTTCAAAGAGGTAATTTAAAGAAAGACGAAAAAGCTGAGAAGGTGGTTCTATAAGAAAATTTCTTAAAAGAAAAACAGACTCCTTTGGTAAACATAACATCAGGGCTAGTCACCAATGTGTGCTTTTCTGCTATATTGCTACACTCAAAGTGCTCCTACGTTGTTTATGCAAAATATTTAGTTCCAAAGTGAATTACCAATTGCCAAACAACAGAAATGTACTATCTAAATTGATTGGAAGCCATGCAGTTTACAAATTATACTGCCACCGTGAATGTAATTCTAGGCAAGAGGATAGAACTACCTTACCTCGTCACGCCATCCCGAAATTAGGCCGTCGTTGTTCAACTCCTCCAAAACAACACCAACAGCCACAGTGCGTTCCTCAGCACTTTTTAATCTTCGATGTAGAGCTATTGTCTCAGCATTCTTCTGCTTATATGAGGTTTCTTGTACAAACACTTTAGGGAAGGTACATAGATACTTAGCAAAACTGTAAAACTTCAAAAAATACTCAGCGTTTGTTTCACATTCAAATAAAATCTCAAAATTTCATAATCACCTTGGATGGATATAGCCGACCACATTATCTTCCACAATGAAAGGAAGGAACTCCGATCTCTTTTCCTGTAAAATTGTCCATGCATATATTGAAGCAACAATGCTTAGAAAACTTTGCAAAAAGACAATTGTGCAATATGTACATTGCCTTTGTTGCAAGCCTCCACGAACTTCAAAAGTGGATCCAATCCTTCCGCCTGGCCACCGTAATGCCTGGCACTACTCTTCTGCTTGGCCGTGGCATTTCTGCAGTAAATCCGACCACAGTAATTTATGCATGGTGTAGTGATGCATCTTCCTAAAATGAGAGGCCGGATTGCCATTCTACGAATCCATATTCTCCAAACAGCAATTAAAAAGCTCCAGAAGAACACATAAAGAATTCAGCAATAAAAGGTTGCCCAATGTTTTAAGGGTCGAAGCCTTGTTGGGGTTTTTTTCAAAAAATGTGAAATTTGGCACGTGTATTTCTTTTTCGCCTTGCCTTTGGTTTGGTAGCATAAGCTTTTTTTTTTCCCCCTGTTTTTGGGTTGCCCCTAAGGGGGCAAGCCCTCGTCCATGTGGGGTTTATGGCATATTCTAAGTATATGTCAGTATATGTCAAGAATATGCCATGACTGCTCCAAACTTGCTATCGTGTGTAAACTGGTGGGGTTTATGGCATATTCTAGGTATATGCCAGTATATGTCAAGAATATGCCATGACTGCTCCAAACTTGCTATCGTGTGTAAACTGGTGGTGGCCGCTGTTGTGGGCAGCCGCTTTGGAAAACAGCTAACCGGTGCTTGCTCCCTAAAACGTCCCCCTTTTGATTCTGCTCCAGATGAAGAAGCAGACTGCAAACGACCCAAAAAATCTCCTGCTGCTGTTCAACCCTGTAGTGCATTGGCGCAGGCTGAAGGCAATGGTAGCAATGATTTTGTTTTAAAGGTTAGCAATGGTAGTTCTAATGACGATGAGCTCTGTCGAGATAGAAGTAGAGGCAAAAATCAGGTGGAAAAGCTTCAGAGTTCTGGTTCTAGTGAAGAAGAAGGCGAAGGGTATGGGTCAGAGAGTGAGGATGCTGATTCAGAGCCTGATTCTGATTCTGAAGTTATGAAAGTAGTGATGAAGGTGGGGATGATAAGGACGATGAAGAAATAGAGCGCAGAGCAAGAAAAGGAAAGGGTATAGTTATTAATGAAGGTAGGGGTAAGCAGACCGCGGTTGCTCTTGGATTACAAAGGAAAGGGAAAAACTGTTTTGCAGGAAAGTGAGGAGGATGATAGTGAGGATTATGAATATGGTAGTGGGGATTTGTCTGAGGATCTGCTGGAAGAAGTAGAGTTGGATAATATATTGCCCTCAAGAACTCGCCGGCGGAATGTTCAAGTTTCTCCTAAAAATGTTGATGAGGAATCCAGTGAAGATGATAAAGATTATGTGGCTGATGTGGATGGTTAGAAGAATGGCATGTAAGTTGTTAATGTCTTGTCTCTCCTTCTTTTCTTTTGAAGCTCTAGTTGATTAGAATTTGTTTCAACTCTGTATCAAATCATGCAAGCATGTGAAGTGATAGAAATATTCAGTGTGGCATTCCCTTGGTCTAGAAGGTAAGAAAGTAGGATTAATGTCATCAAATTTTGGTCGTAATTTTCAAGTTATTGGTATATCATAGCGAAGCTTCTCAGTAGAAGAGCAACTAATTTAAGTGGAGGGCATATGTTAAGACTTAACATTTGATTAATGTTCAGTATGAGTTGCTCTTTAAGAACTTTTTTCTTCTTCTTTGCTCATGACTGCACCATGTCTTGTCATTGATTAACCAGCAAACATTTTGCCTGGAAGAGTTGCTTGTTTCATTTTGATAACCCTAGGGAGTAAAGCCAATTGAATGACTTTGTTTCATTTTGATAATCCTAGGGAGTAAAACTATTGGGTTGATGATAAAGAGTACTAGAATAAGCTGCAAAATTAAGACTGATGATTGAGGATAAGATACAGCAGAAAGATGTAAATTGTATAAGAAATAAATAGTTTGAGAAGTGCCTGGAAATAATATACAAATAAAATAACGTCAGAGCTTGATCTTGATATAAAATAACGTCAGAGCTTGATCTTGACTCGAGCCACTGTAGAAAAAATTTATGCCGATGCGGAATTTATGGGCAATTAAGCTTATTTTGTACAAATTAGTGGATACTTTAAAGACTTTATGTTGCAAAGTCATTCTATAGTTTCTGGCCATCTTTGCCTACTTTCTTTTTTCAGTTAAACTTTCTTGTAATTTTATCCCTGGACAAATTTTTTGCAATTTTTATCCACTTGTCCAAATTACATTTTTTAAATATTGATATCAAGTTTGGATGTTTGTAAGTGTCATGTTATTCTTCATAGTTTTGTTGATCTCTGCGGTGATTCATATCATTGTATAATGGTTCTCCGTTACTATTTGATGATCTTGATGTACAAACATTATGTGCTTTACAGTATCTCTTGCCATATCTCTTACCCTGATGCGGCTCTACAGTAGCTGGAACTGTAGCACGTCCACTCCATAACCTAAAATATTTAACATCAAAACATTTGCAGGAATAAACCACTTGCATTACAAAAAACATAATAAAAAAATGATCTTAAATAGGAAAATACTTTTCTTCGACACCTACCATTCCCGCATCTTTTGTAGTGTCACAGAAGACCCCAAGCTGTGTGAATATTAAGCATGACAGGAAAACAGAAAAGACTAACTGCAACCACACTAAATTAGCTTATACAGCCAAACATGAACATCTGAGTAAAAATCCCAAACACCAGACCTTGCTAAGCATCTTCTGAGCATTAGAGGAAAGAATATCTATAATGCCATCAAGAGCCCCAGCAAGCATATTACTAGGACCTTGAAAATGGACAACACTGAAAACTGCAATAGCTGTTGAAAAGATTTTGCCTGGCTATCCATTTGGGTTGCTAATACTTGAACTTATAATGTGTTCACATAAAATAAATACTTCTTAAGGATTCATTGTACATCATGTTGAAGCCTGTAATCTTTCTATATGGAACTGATGTTCTTCAAAACATCCAATATGTATCTCGTTCTACACAAGCGCGATAAAAAATTCTACAGGCATGATCAAAATTAAAAAGGAAAAGCAAAGAAACTAGTAGTGACAAAGGCCGATAAAAACTGGTTTCTTGCAAATAGAAGATCAAATAGAGAGATAAATGTTCCTAAGAAAAGGCTAATCGATCAGAAACCAAGGTTGTCGTGGCTTGAAAATCACTCTGCACAAACAAGGTGGCCGAAAAACAGGGGATTTCTTCCAGCACAAACAAGGTGTCCGAAAAACAGGGGATTTCTTCCAGCACAAACAAGGTGGTATAGAAATAGGGGATTCTTTTTCCTATTTCTCCATTGATTTTCTCCTTTCCTGGCCGATTAGTATTTTTGGATTGCCCCTAGGGGGCCAAGCCCTCACTAGGTATATGCCAGTATATGCCAATGACAGCTCCAAACTTACTATCAGGTGTAAACTGGCGGTGGCCGCTATTGTTGGGCAGCCACTTTGAAAACTGGCTAACCTGTTGTCACATCTATTCGGGCACCCTTCTCTTTAATTCTTTTGAAAATAATGGAGTAGGGAAGGAATAAACCAGAGGATTGGGCAGCGCATTTGGTTCAGAATATGAGGCCTTTGCTGGAGCATCGACCTACAGAGAATGTGGAAGTCTAGTAGAGAAGGATTGGGTGCCATATTCAAAGTAATTGGGTTCTGACAGCCAGATAAAGAGAGCGCCCACCTGTGAAGCTGTTGGCATAGCTTCCGACCAACCCAGTCCCAAACCATACAACCAATTTTTATATTCGTCATTTTGCAATTTGGGCTCTTCAGCTTTTGCAGCAGCTAAGCCCATTTCCTTCTTTGATTTTTACATTACTGATCTTCTTTGACTGCCCATTACTTTGGGTTCCCTAAAAGTGGAGGCGAGTCTTGCAAACAGAAAAGCTTCAAAAATGGGTCGAGTTCATGCGTTTTTGGCCACCAAAATCTAGAAAGGGATGCATCCATTTGTCTTGATGTGCAGAGAAGTAAAAAGAATAGTTGTTTTTAACCATTTGATGTGAAAAGCTCAGCAAAAAGGGGTTTTGTTTGAGGAGTGGAGCTAGGCGAAAGGCGCTCATCTATCAAGCTTTTGAATATTAGCATCAGAGGCATGCACAAAATTTTCTTTACTTAATGCTTAGTGATGTCTTTAAACTCATCGGCTCTGTAGAGGTTGTGGCAGATTGAAGATTGTGATACTTAAACCTTCTCCGTAAGTCAAGAATTTCCTTGAACTAGGGCTTGAATATGGAGAGATGAAAATGCTTCTTTACAAGTTGTGTCAAGCTGTGCAATCTCTCATGGTTCATAATGCCCTTGATTGAATTGGAGTTCTAGGTGACCATCTAGTTAGATTGCTTGCCAATTATTCAAGCTTGGATGCAGCAAACCAGACATATAAGAAAATTACAAGAACTACAGTATATACATGCACTGTCATCATTATGGCAAATAAGAATTTGAAACAGGGGAATGCATCCATTGAATCGTACAATAGAATGCAAAAGCATGTGCCTAAAGATTTTTAGCCTGATCTGCTTAATATTTTACAGGTGAAGATGCTCCAGAAAACCTAGCCAAACAATAAGATATTCGATGTATTTGCAGCCCCACAGGCTTCGATTTATGTTGGATACTTTCTACTTGCCTAACAACAAAGCTTTATTCCGTATCACTGTATTCAGTTCTGAAATTCGTGTGTTCTTTATTTTACAGGTTGCCAAACTCTTTGGCTGCATTTTGGAAGATAAAGGTAGTTCGTCTGGTTACAGAAAATTTTGTTTCCAAATGTTCAGGGTTATGGATTTCCACATGCTTAGTTAAGCTAAAAGATCGGCCAATCATTTATTAATACTTCTGTTCCTGTCAAAGCTTCACATTTGCATTTGCTTGGTGTTATTTATGCTTCATGGTAACATAACTATGCAAGGTGTAGATACAAGAAATTTTTATTGCTTTATCATTTTGTGTTCCATTGTCAAATCCATGCACTACTATGACATGTTTTTTGTTCCACAGGTTGCCAAACTCTCAATCGGCTGCATTTTGCAATATATCAACGAGTTTTCTTTTCAAATGCTATTGTTTGGAGTTAGCGAACATGTGATCATTTCTTCAAGATAGAAGGATAGAAGGTGTGTGCCATGCTCGAAAGGATGGATAAGAGCTGAAAGAGGAATTACCTTCAACAAGCTTTCAGGTTCGAAGCCGCGCTGTTGCCAAAGGATGATCAATGCCTCAATGATCTCGCCCACCTTGAAGCCTTCGCTATCCTAGTCCTTTAAATACCAAATACCTTACATTGCATTTTACGAAAAGGAACCTTTATAACATACCCAACACTTTGTATTTTATGTCTAAGTCCCTTTACGTTCCAAAAGGCAAAAACCCTGTGACGTTCCAAGTATTTATATGGTATACGTATAAATATACTGACACGTCACCCAGTAAAGGTACGCCACCATGGGGTATTGTAACCTAGGGGGTTGACCTCAAAGGGATTAAATTAGCTATGCTAATTTAATTATTAAGGATAATAACCTATAATTAAGGAATTAATATCTAAATGGGTTAATTAAGTTAATTAATGGTTTGGGAAGGCGCCACCTGGCCAAACTCGATTGGCCAGCATAATAAATGCTAATTGGGGCCATCAAGGTGGATCACTACCCCCATCTCTCCCAAAATCGACCCAGAAGAAGGAGCAGCTGAGCGCCCAAGTACCTGGAACTGTTGCTGATCACCCCGTGGTTGCTGAACACCCAGATTCTGAGAGATGGAGGCGCCTCATGACAATGGATCAAGTCGAAACTCGGGTTAGTAGATAATCTAGTTGATATCTTTTAGGATAGAGCTTCAGTTAAGTTCTTTGAGTCTTCTCTGGTTGTTCTTACTTAGGATTAACCCTTCTTTGGTATTTAAGATTACATTTCAATTATGGATTATGTTTATGATGGATGGATGGATGTGTATATGAAAGTAGCTCTGTTAAACTTCCATAAAGCAGGGATTAGAGGGGGGTAGAGACCTCTGTGCCATATGCTTTAGTATGCTCCTAGTAGCTCCTTTAATTCCCAATTATGCGGCATGTGCACAAGAGACCACCAAGTCGTGGATGCTATGGAATTGCTTAGCACCAGATAAGGGGCGCAGTGGTGAAGTGGGGGTGGGGTCTTGCACGATCATAAAAGGCTCCTGAGACTCCTATAGTGGGCTAGGCCTGATAGCCGGTCACGTAGAGGGCCGGGTTTGGGTCTGACACTCCCTGGGTGCAGAGGTGTGACCCGTATGGGGCACCCTGTGCTTTGAGTAGATTTAGGGTGAGTAAGTCGGGTATGGATGTGGGGGTCGCTGATGTGGCACGTATTCTCTAGCTCACCCATGGAACCACTGTGATCCTGGAAGGGGACGCTTCCCTGACCTGCCTCATCGGACGGGGCTTCATGAACCCTGGAGTAGGCTCGAAGGGTGATACCTTGAGTCTGCGTATCCGGAAGGCTATAGTGACGCCATAGCATGATTGGACTCATCTGCAAAGTGTGCATAGGAGGGGCGGATGGAGTGGACAACCCTAACCGATGTTCTATGCCAGCCAACGCCATGCCAAGATTCGGTCTGCTGATCTCTTGAGACCTAGCCATCAGTCGATCCTCACTGGAGTCTGAGCCGGGGTAGAACCATGGGTTTGGGTGTTTTCCCTAGTATTAAATGTATATTCTTTGTTGCTGTCACTTGGATGGATGTGCCACCCCTTGAGGTGGCAAATTATGATATGATTATGCTGTGTGCTAACCTTGTATTCACGCTTCCGCGACATAGGAGCCCCATTGAAGGCGTGGGCCGAATGACCCCTCTGTGTCCTTCACTTGGGCATCTTTTTATAGATGGCCCGAGTTAGACCGTGGGCCCTGCTCATGGTGAGATGGTTGCCATGGGAGGGGAAAGTCCCCGTATGTATACGTCCGAGTGTCGTATACGTTCAGGGAGCGTCACAGTGGTATCAGAGCCGTATTTTCGGTTACTCAAAATCATAGCACTGACCAAACCCTAACTCGTTAGCTCGGTAGTTAGGAGGGAGTTTAAGCTAGTGTGATTGTCTAGCTCTTTGATGTTTGGTTTTGTGCTAGGTTAATGTAATAGACTGTAAGTTCTTAAGAAGTTAGGGCGACTGGAGGACCCAAGTTTGGAAGGGCTATAAGTTTTTGTAGGCAGCTCGGATGAAGGCGAAAATGGCTCCAATGGATCGGGCACCTCCCAAATACCCTAGGGGGCACGTCTCCCGAGGGCGAACAGACAACAGCAGGCCGAAAAATCAAAAGGGGCGCTGCTGTCTTCGGAGGTGTTTCTTTCGCAAAGTTATGACCGTATAACGCTCGCAGCGCCCCATACGGTCCCGCGTATTTTTATACGCGCCCGTTTTTATTTTTTAAAAAATTGAAAATTTTTCGAAAAAAAGTTAAAAGTTAAATTTGAAATTGCGTGACTTTTTCCAAAGTGTGCTTCTTTGTGTGACTTTCCTCCGCCATAACCGCCGGACTAGAGCTCTATTTCCGCCATAGCTGACCCCCACGGCTACCTCGCATCTACCTTAAACCCCTAGCGCCCTCGCCTACTCCCTAGCGCCACCTGTTTAAACCTGAGCGCCCCACTCTCCTCTCTTGCAACTCATCGCCAGTGTTATGATGCCGCGCTTCAAGCTGACGGTCGACCTAAAGAAGATGAACGTGTTCCAGCTGCTTAGCGTCCTCCTAGATTATCTTTCGAAGGAAGACCCTATAATCGACACTGTCTTAGATCTACTCGTGACTCATTTCACTGCGGGCCGTAGGATCCCCTACCCGATCTTCCACTTTAACGACCGCTTCCTCATGAAGCTAAACGCTGCAGACCAACCCTACACCCTTGTGGAGCAGCCTGATCAAGCTTGGGCCCTTGTTAAGTTCTATCCGCAAGCCGGTCCCGACGAAGATCCCGCCGAGCTCATCCGGACGGAGGCCCAATGGGTTCAGCACCTTGCTAGGGTAGAAGACCTTCAGCAAATAGCTAGTGCCCTATCAGAAGCACGGGCCAACAGTTTTTATTACCTTGGTAAAGGCCATGTACTTATGTACAGGGACCATTACTACCTTCCCACCTTCTTTTGGAACGAAGAACTTTATAGTTTTGTTTTTGAAAATGTTCCACCTAGCTTCACCCAGGATCGCATGGATCTTGTGCAAGCGGATATGCGGGCTCGCCCGGCCCGGTACCATACGGAGATCGCCAGGCGCATACAAGCACGTTTGGACAAAGAGGCCCGGGCTGCTGAGAGAGAGAGGCTTCGTAAAGAAGAGGAGGATGCCCAAAACCAGCAGGGCGGGGATCAGCAAGTTGATCAGCAGGAGGACCAGCAAGTTGATCAACAGGGGGATCAGAACGTTGACCAGCAGCAGGATCAAAATGTTGACCAGAACATTAACCAAACGGTGGATCAAACTGTTGGCCAGCAACAAGATCAACCTGTAGGCCAGGGCGGAGTCCGGAATAGGAAGGCTAGGGAATGGGGCAATAGGAAAAGGAAGAATACCAAACCCGTAAAGGGGGGTGTGGATTATAAGACCCGATTGCAGAGGGATGCTGTTCCGTATGGTCGTTACAGATGCCACCATTGCCAAGAAGACATCGGCTCAGAGACGCGAGTAGATCGTTCAGCGGGCAAAGCGTCCGACAACCGGTGGGAAATCCATCCCAATTTTGAAGCAAACCATCAAGCCGCGGAAGCCCCATCGGTATCGACCGGGCACGGTAGCACTTCGAGAGATACGCAAGTATCAGAAGTCTACTGAGCCACTGATTCGTCGGCTCCCTTTTCAGCGGCTTGTTCGCGAAATTGCCCAGGAATTTAAAACTGACCTGAGGTTCCAAGCCTTTGCAATCCTCGCACTCCAGGAGGCTGCCGAGGCTTACCTCATAGAGATTTTGAGCGACGCCAACCTCTGCGCCATACATGCAAAGAGGGTTACCATAATGCCCAAGGACCTCCAGCTAGCACGAAGGATCCGAGGGGAGTTTCGGTGACTAGGCGACTATCTTTCTTCTGTTGTAAAAATTTTTGTGGACTTATCTATGTAAAGTATTCCAAATTTTGAAGTTGTGAATATAAAAATGTTTTTTTCCGCCACTTGGTGTGAATGTAAATATAAATTATTAATTAAATAATAATTTTTAATAATAATTTCGGGAAACGTGTCGAAAAGTATAAAGCCCCTTTTTGGCCATTAGGGTTTCATTTCCCTTCTCGCTTCCCGCGTTTTCCTTCTCCTCCCTTGCGCCTTCATCCTCATGGCTCGCCCAACCCTTCAGCAATGGTATTTGGATGGAGAACACTGGGACCCTGCGGTTCCATTTGATCTTCTTCACCCTTATCTCCTCCAACAAGTAGACCTCATCTCTAACATGCAGGCGCATCCCGATTACGCCGCCTTCCTTCAGTTCTACTGTGAAGAGATTTTACCTGCATGTGTCTACAACGACGATGATTCGCAGCTCTATCTCGACTTCCACACCCTGCTTCAGATGCTAGGGGGTGATGAGCATGCCCGGAATGTCGTTAAGGGCATAAGGAGGCGAGGGACTGACCTCCCTATTGTCACAATAGATCGGGAAGCTTGTTTTGAGGCCCAATTTGCACTGGCCATCATTATGGACCAGTATATTGAGGACGAGGAGATAGCTGCTGAGCATTCCTCTACGCCTGTACCTCCTGACCCAGAAGACGACGAAGTCGTCGACGAGTAGGATTTTGTAAGGTGGAGGGAACTTGCCACTGAAGCCCCTGCAAGTCGAGAGAAAGCCCTCAAGCTCGAAGGGCTAAATCTTCTTCCTACAGTACTCTTGAATAACCAAGAGTATCTGATTCTTGAGGACATTATGTGGGCCTACCGCGTCATTGCTGATATGCGGGGCCGCAAAAAGATTGAGGTCCTCTATGATCTTGCTGAGTATTGCCAAGATGACTTCCTCGACTTTACCACACCGGTTGTGCATCCCCCACCAGTTGAGAACTTGTTGGCATACCGGCCAGAAGAACTAGAGCCCGTTGAGACCCTTTTGTCACTTCGGCAGTTCTTATTGACTGACACACCCCAGCCTCCGGAGGAGCACTTTGCAGCTGCGGCCTCCTCTGGCCGATCCGCCTTTGCAAATCACCATGGGAGAGGTGGAAGAGGAAGAGGAAGAGGAAGACCTTTGGGACACCAAGGTAAGTCTTAGGGATGACAAGGAAGAAGCAGAGGAGGAGAAGATCCCCGTCAACTTGGAAAAGGAAGCGGAGACCTCCAGGGATCCTCAGATTAGGGCAATGGGCAACCATGTGCCCCGATTCTTTCTTTCAGCCTTTCGGCAAGGTGAGGTATTGTTCTTCTCCAAGAACTTGGGGCCTTCTTCTGAAGCTTCTTGGTGGGCGCTTCGTGCCATATCCACTTTGGCGGGCCATAAGAAGGTAGACTACCACGCCACCACCATTACATTGGTCCGACGAGATTTGGCTATAGCAGCATTGGGGGACGTGGCGGGCTGCGCTAACATGCGACTTCTTGTGGCGGCACCTTTAGCCACTCCGGAAGCAGCAGCTCGAGCCGCCCTCTCTGCTAGCCCCAGTGCTACTTTGATGCGCTACCGTCCACCTCCTCAGCCTGTGGACGAAGAGGAGGGACCTAGTTCTTAGATAATTGTATTACGCATCTTATACTGCGTATAGTTGTAAATTTTGGTTTGGCATTTTCTTTAGCCATTTTATAAATTATGATGTGCCATCTTCTTATCAATTATGACTATTGTATCAATGAATACAATTAAATTGTTCTCTTCCATGATGCGTCCTTGTATCTATTAGAAAATTGTTCAATGTTCTATATTCATTCCTACCGTCTTGCAAACGAGGGACTCGAAGAATATGAAGAAAGAATCACCAACCCGATACGAAGGGACGATCCAGGACCTCCCGAACAGGACTACGGCCAACGGTATGGGGAGTACCCGGAGCGAGACGGTGATTATGAGGAAGGGGAACCTGAAGAAGAAGGAGAGCCCTATGATCCCGCTAAAGGCTTGGAAGTAGTTAACATTCTCAGAGAACGGGCCTTTGAGGACTTACAGCAAACTCTTCGTCGAACATGGGACTATTGGGACATGACAAGGCATGAAGCTTTTGCTGACGCCAACGATCACTTGTGGCAGATTTTCTATGCTCTGAGAAGGCTCTTTAATCTCCTCATTATTAGCCCCACACTGGACTACCAACCTGTTATCATCCAAGCCTGGGCTCGCTACAAGTTAGTGAGAACTGTACGCGAGAGCGTTCGCTACTCTATCTTGTACCCTTTTGCGCAGCCCTAGGTCCGGTCCACTCAGTTTTGTTTTCTATGTTATGTGTGAGTTGAAGAATTGCCCAATGTAAAGTGTCTACCTCTGTATTATATAGCTTTAAGTTTTGTAACTGCCTTCAATGTAATGACCTTCAATGTAATGATTGTTCTCACTTATAATAAAAATCTTTTCTATTGTATTCTTCTATTTATTCTCTCTCTAAATGCTATCCCAAATGATCTTCTTATGGGACTTGATGTCACTATAATTCTCCTTATACCTTTTTATGCTCACTATAGACGGTGCACGTAACGGCCCATGGCAGACACCCTCGAATGCTAGCAGACTAACACCTGAGCAAGAACTAATGTTGATGAAGTGACAGTTAGTTGAGCTGCAAACTTATGTCTTGAATGCCAACCCACCGCAGCCTATGCAGGAGGATGGGCCGGAGTTACCCCCGTTACCGCCAAGTCCACCACCCCAGCAGCCACTTGCACCTGAACCAAGCCCTGTACCCGCACGAAGGAAGCACCGTTCCAAACGCCATCGAAGTTCCTCAAGGGATAGTGCCACATCCTCACAATCAGCCACTTCCGAGTCCTCCGAGTCGTCCGTATCATCTGGTGATCACCCAAAGCGCCGGGACAAGGAATACCGTAAGACAGTTGATACGGCCATAACCAGTATATGGAAAAACAGGAAATTGGCCCAGTTTGATGAGAAATCTAGAGGCGGGCTGAATGCAGAGTCCTGGTTGGACGAGATGAAGGAGTTTGGGAAATCCTATGGCATGACAGAAAAGGATACAAGAAAGGTTGCCACCACAAACCTTACAGGAGCTGCCCGTATTTGGTGGAAGGGCTATGCCAGAGCCAAGCATCTGGATAGAAGCAGATGCAAATTCCGAAAGTTTGCCAAAGCTTTTAAGTCGCATTATGTGCCTCGTGCGCACAAATGCCAACAAATCCAGACCTTTTACAGGTTAGAGCAGAAGGGTATGTCAGTTCAGGCCTACACTGATGAATTCATGCGCTTGAGGCTGTATTACCAGGTATGAATGAAAAGAGGGCGGTGGAGGGCTACATTGAAGGGTTGGCCCCATCAACTAAACGAATGGTTAAGGCCATAGACCCGAAATCAGTTGCAGAGGCTGAGGCTAAGGCATTGAGCCTCGAGGAGGACACACCAAGAAACCAGTACCAGCGTCCTGCCCCTTACTCGCAGCCACGCCCGTCCACACCTTACAAACCCTGTTCACCAAGTCCGGGGCCCTCTCAGCAGAACTCTAGCGGCCGCCAGGAAAAGAAAGTCACCTTCAACATGCCCGACAGACCGAACAATGTCGGTAAGGAAGTTCGGAACCTCTTACAGTCTATTCCCAAAGAGGCTCGAGAACAGCTCCGCCGAGATAAGGCATGTTACAGGTGTATGCGGCCCGGGCACTTCATGCAGAATTGTCCTTATGTCACGCAGACTGCCCAGCTGGCCATGGCCGACCTCGATTGGGATGACCTCGAGTCCACTCTACCTGTCGAGGAGGAGGCTCCCGAATACATTCACGGTGAGTCCCATATCCTTGCAGCCATTGAAACCGGCAATGCTGAAAGTCAGCCTGCCGTTATTTCCACCATAGGTCAAGTAGACAGAAAACCTTTTATAATTCCGATGGATACGGGTAGTACACATAATTTTGCTTCTCCTAGAATGGCCCAGGTATTGCGGCTTGAAACTTTGAGATCTCGACCGAAGCCTGTCACGTTAGCCAGTGGTAAAATCAGACATACTCATGGCCGTCGCATTAACCTTAGAATGCAGCTGCCAGGTGCACCAGTAGCATTGGGTGCCAAGTTAATGGATATTGACAAATATGATCTGATTGTTGGTATGGAATTCTTGGCATCTGCAAAAGCCAATATCGACTGTGAAAAGCGGGAGGTTACCTTCAATGCAGCTAATGGAGCCCGCGTAACTATAAAAGGTGATCCCTTAAACCCTATTATGCAGTCTATGTCCATCAGGCAGTTAAGTAAGGCTATACGCAAGGATAACCTACTTTACGTCATCAGACTTGCATCCGTTGAGTCAGATGCTAAGCAGAAGCAAGTAGTTGATGCATTGCCGGAAAGCATTGCTAATCTTCTTAGGGAGTTTAGTGAGATAGCTTTGGAACCAGGTACAAAGCCTACTAGTAAGGCCCCGTACCGTATGAGTCCCCCTGAATTGGCAGAGCTTAAGAAGCAACTTCAGGAGTTATTAAACCTAGGCTTCATTCGACCTAGTGTTTCGCCTTTTGGCGCCCCTATTCTTTTTGTTAAGAAGAAGGATGGCTCCCTGAGGATGTATATTGACTATCGGCAGCTCAATAAGCATACGATCAAGAATCGCTATGCTTTGCCTAGAGCAGACGATCTTATGGACCAGTTGCAAGGGGCCAAGTACTTCTCAAAGATTGATTTACGCTCCGGATATCATCAGATAAGAATGAAAGAGGAGGACATTCATAAATCTGCTTTTCGCACTAGATATGGGCACTATGAGTTTACCGTTCGTTATGCCTTTTGGATTAACTAATGCCCCCGCAACTTTTATGCGATTGATGAATGATGTCTTCCGACAATACTTGGATGATTTTTTTGTTATTTTCTTTGACGACATTCTCATCTATAGTAAGACTCTGGAGGAGCATGAAAAACATCTTCGGTTGGCCCTACAAAAGCTAAGACGTCATCAGCTCTTTGCCAAAATCTCTAAGTGCAAGTTTGCCACTCTGAAGGTGGATTATTTGGGACATATCATTTCAGCAGAGGGAATTGCTACCGATCCAGCAAAGATAGAGGCAGTAAAGGATTGGCCCATCCCAGCTAATGTTTCCAAGGTCCGAAGTTTCTTGGGTTTGGCAGGGTATTACCGAAAATTTGTTAAGGATTTCGCAAAGATTGCAGCACCTCTTACTGATCTTACAAAGCATGAGAAGGTCAAGGATTGGATTGAGCATTGGAAAGCAAAGGTCCAAGCAGGGGTTTCAGAAGCTCAAGGATGCTTTAACGTCAGCACCAGTCCTCACATTGCCTGATCCTGAAAAGATAAACTAATAGCAACGGATGCCAGTAAGATTGCTACCGGTGGAGTCCTAATGCAGGAGGGGAGGGTTATTGCCTATGATTCAAAGAAAATGAACGAGACCGAGCAGCGATACCCTACCCATGACCAGGAGTTGTTAGCCGTTGCCCGTGCTCTGCGTATATGGAGACACTACCTTCTTGGTAGAAAATTCCAGCTGGATTCGGATCATCAGAGTCTCCGTTATCTAACAACCCAGCCCAATCTCAATCTCCGTCAGAGAAGAGAGGAATATGATTTTGAGATTATGTATAAGTCTGGGAAACACAATGTGGTTGCGGATGCATTGTCACGCCATCCCTTGGTAACCCGAACCCATTGTAATGCAATTTCCACACTCACCAGTGAGTTTGGGAAACAGATAGAACAGACCTTGGCCACAGATCCCGAGTTCTGTGAGGTTTGGGATAGTTTGGCTAAGGAGGCACGCACAGATAAAGAACGCGAAGCTTTCCGTTTGTATAGGAAAGAAGGCAACTTTTTATATTACAAAGACAAGTTGTGTGTACCTCAGACTTCAGGAGTACGTAAGTTAATTCTCCATGACACACACAACAGCCCTATAGCTGGACATGCAGGTTTTATGAAGACCTACTTGAAGATCCGCTCCAGCTATTTTTGGCCTTCGATGAAGAAGGACATTGCCAGGTATATTAAGCAGTGTCAAGTGTGTCAACAAACCAAAGCTGAGCAATTAAGGATTCCAGGAGAGTTGCAACCGCTGGATGTGCCCAATGCCAAGTGGGAAGTGATAACCATGGATTTCATTGTGGGCCTTCCACGTACTCTCCGTGGATATGATGCACCGATGGTAGTCGTCGACAAATTGTCGAAAATGGCTCATTTCTTGCCATGTTGTACCACGGATACAGCCTTCGATACTGCTCTGCTTTTTGCAAAGGAGACCCTCAGATTGCACGGAATGCCACGAGTTATTGTCTCCGACAGGGATCCCAAATTCGTAAGTGCATTCTGGAAAGATTTCTTTACCGCTATCCAGACCAAGCTTGCTATGAGTACGGCATATCATCCTCAGACGGATGGTCAGACAGAGCGTACCAATCGCATTATAGAGGATATGCTACGAAGTTATGTGTGGAGTAAGCAATCCCAATGGGCTGACTATATCTATCTGGTCGAATTTGCCTATAACAGTATGAAGCAGGAATCTTCCAGAATGTCTCCCTTCATGATAAATTATGGTTATCAATGCCTTACTCCGGACACATGGCATAACCCCGTTTCTAAAGTGGAGGTTTCTCAACAACTCCTCTTGGAAATGCAAGCTTTGGTTGAAGAAGTTCGTGGTTACTTATTGGCTGCACGCAGTCGCCAGAAGAGTGTAGCGGATAAGCACAGAACCCCTCGAGTCTTCCAGGTGGGTGAATCGGTTTGGCTTAAGATTAAGGTAAAACAAGCCAAGCTTAGGATTGGTAATTGCAAGAAGCTGGCACCCAGATGGGCTGGGCCGTTCAAGATCACTGAACGTGTTAGGGAACAGGCATATCGCCTGGAATTGCCACCCCGCTTGAAGATCCACAAGGTCTTTCATGTGAGTCTTCTAAAGCAGCACACCGCAGATCCGGAGGAGATCTTGGATACACCCACCCTACTTGAAATGATAGAAGAGCATTTAGATATAGTGCCTGAAGCTCTTCTTGATCGAGCATATAAACAGACCAGAAGGACCCAAATGCTGCAATACTTGGTCAAGTGGAAACACTTGCCAGTTGAAGATGCTACGTGGGTGATGGAAATAGACCTTGAGAAACACTATCCGGACTTCATGCGCGAATCTCAAGGCCGCACCATCAACGATGCTATCAACCCCACTCCTGGCGGTAAGCTTGAAGGCTTGATTCGCCGAGAATCATGCGCTAGAGGGGTAGATGCATCGTACTTGATAATAGTTACCGATGATGGGATCACCTTCGTGTTCCCTAGGACGTGGTGTACTGTTAATGTGGACATGACCGCGAATTGCCTGGAAAGCATGTAGTTCATAGGCCGCGTTCATCTTGGCTATAATAGGAACTTGACCATTCCTTACGCCGCAATGAATTGCGAACCATAGGCATGATAAGTTCCCTTGTAGATAGATTTTCTTTTATTCTTATAGGGGGGTGGTCCCTTCAACCACAACCTAATTATTTTATCTACGTAAACTGATGTGTTGACATGTGCAGGCCAGTGAGCAGTACGTGACCTGCCCATGTATAGAGGGTTGCTGATGACCCCACTTCTCCAGTTTTATTTTGTCTACACGTCTTGTCCTTTTGTTACGCTGATGTTGGTATTGGACTTCGGTCCTTGAACTTTTTGCTTCTCATGAGCATGTGAAATGCACCTCGGTGCTTAAAGTGTTTCAAACTTTAAAGTTTTCAATGTATTACCTTCGGAAATAAGGAATCATCTTCCTTCGTAATATAATTTTCTATTTTTGTATCTAACCCCAATGCTGAGGACAGCATTATTTCCAAGTATTTATATGCTATACGTATAAATATACTGACACGTCACCCGGTATTGTAACCTAGGGGGTTGACCTCAAAGGGATTAAATTAGCGATGCTAATTTAATTATTAAGGATAATAACCTATAATTAAGGAATTAATAGCTAAATGGGTTAATTAAGTTAATTAATGGTTTGGGAAGGCGCCACTTGGCCAAACTCGATTGGCCAGCATGGGGAATGCTAATTGGGGCCATCAAGGTGGATCACTACCCCCATCTCTCCCAAAATCGACCCAGAAGAAGGAGCAGCTGAGCGCCCAAGTACCTGGAACTGTTACTGATCACCCCGTGGTAGTTGAACACCCAGATTCTGAGAGATGGAGGCGCCTCATGACAATGGATCAAGTCGAAACTCGGGTTAGTAGATAATCTAGTTGATATCTTTTAGGATAGAGCTTCAATTAAGTTCTTCGAGTCTTCTCTGGTTGTTCTTACTTAGGATTAACCCTTCTTTGGTATTTAAGATTACATTTCAATTATGGATTATGTTTATGATGGATGGATGGATGTGTATATGAAAGTAGCTCTGTTAAACTTCCATAAAGCAGGGATTAGAGGGGGGTAGAGACCTCTGTGCCATATGCTTTAGTATATGCTCCTAGTAGCTCCTTTAATTCCCAATTATGCGGCCTGTGCACAAGAGACCACCGAGTCGTGGATGCTATGGAATTGCTTAGCACCAGATAAGGGGCGCAGTGGTGAAGTGGGGGTGGGGTCTTGCACGAACATAAAAGGCTCCTGAGACTCCTATAGTGGGCTAGGCCTGATAGCCGGTCACGTAGAGGGCCGGGTATGGGTCTGACACTCCCTGGGTGCAGAGGTGTGACCCGTATGGGGCACCCTGATTTAGGGTGAGTAAGTCGGGTATGGATGCGGGGGTTGCTGATGCGGCACGTATTCTCTAGCTCACCCATGGAACCACTGTGATCCTGGAAGGGGACGCTTCCCTGACCTGCCTCATCGGACGGGGCGTCATGAACCCTGGAGTAGGCTCGAAGGGTGATACCTTGAGTCTGCGTATCCGGAAGGCTATAGTGACGCCATATCATGATTTGACTCATCTGCAAAGTGTGCACGGGAGGGGCGGATGGAGTGGACAACCCTAGCCGATGTTCTATGCCAGCCAACGCCATGTCAAGATTCGGTCTGCTGATCTCTTGAGACCTTGGAGTCTGAACTGGGGTAGAACCATGGGTTTGGGTGTTTTCCCTAGTATTAAATGCATATTCTTTGTTGCTGTCACTTGGATGGATGTGCCACCCCTTGAGGTGGCAAATTATGATATGATTATGCTGTGTGCTAACCTTGTATTCACGCTTCCGCGACATAGGAGCCCCATTGAAGGCGTGGGCCGAATGACCCCTTTGTGTCCTTCACTTGGGCATCTTTTTGTAGATGGCCCGAGTTAGACGGAGGGCCCTGCTCATGGTGAGATGGTTGCCATGGGAGGGGAAAGTCCCCGTATATATACGTCCGAGTGTCGTATACGTTCAGGGAGCGTCATAAACCCTTTCTTGCCACACATAAAAATGGTGGAGGAGCAAGCCTTCCAACGATCAACAACTAAAACCCCATTGCTTGTCGTCGTTAATCTCCATTGCCTGTCCTCGTTCCTTTTGGATCCTAATAACCAGTCTCACACTGCAGATGGCATCATCCAGTGGCACCAAGCGCGCGGCAAGTGGAGATTTTGTTGACATGCCCAATCCAAAGTCAACAAAAACGATCCAAAAATCAACTTGTTTGCTCGCTGCTCCTGGAAACGAGATACATGTGCTCGTTCTAATATAATACGGGAACTTGCTACGAGCAACATCCAACAATTACATGGCGTTGAATGTCGACGTCATGGATGAGCATGCAATGCATACAATTACAGTAACTGCTGACGAGGAACGCGACGTGGAATTGCAAATCGTGCTAAAACCAGGCTTTTGGATCTCCATAAGTAATTTTGGTGTAAGGAAGAGAAATCTGTTGTACGAGTTCGGACATTGTATGAACACCATAAAGATTCTAAGGAACACCGAGATGACACCCATTGAAGGGTCTAGAGTTCTTCTTTTCTTATTGCCCACAGACGGTGCAAAATTCCGGTCATTGTTAAGCGCGACCCATGACCAAGTCATATACGTCAACCTGCTAGTTGCTATTCTCGAGGTCAAAGAACATGCGATATTTCCCTTTTTGCTAGTAGCAGATGGATGCGGCAAAAAGGATGTTGTAGAATTGAAGTTCTGACCTGAACAGGCACATATGTTTGACAAGTCAAACGCTTGTTTCTTTTACGGCGTAAACCCGTTGTCTTATTCAAGACCCTGAAGGCCAACACATTCCGTGGCCAGACTAGTTTAACATCTGCGGAGGCTACAATGGCATTCAAGATTGTAGAGGACGCAATGTCAAGCTAGTTTCCAGATGAATTATGGTTCTTAGATGATGACATAGTGGCGACACTCACAAACCTTCACAGTACACATTCTAGAAAATACCAAGGTACATCTTCTGCTACTAAAACGAAGCCAAAATTATCCTCGCTTCTCACCTTCTTTCATACAGCTTTCCACTAATCAAGCATTCTTGGATGTGCAGGAACTGGCGACAACAAGATCGTCAAGAGGTGCAATGCTTGCAACAAGGTAGTATCGGGCAGTCTCTGTGACCACGTGCGGGAATGACGACATGCCAGAAGAGTTAACAATATTTGGCGACATCGACACTGCATCCAAGATGCTACATGTCACAATGGTAGGAGCATTGCTTGACAAATTTCTCGGTTACCCATTAGGAGGCGCATTAGCTACAATGAAGACAGATCTTCGATCATTGCGCCAAAGCGTACCAAAGAGCTGGGGAAAATGCACGTTCTAGCTCAACCACGGACTTCATATCATTGCCTTCAAAAAGGCCTAGGCTCAGAACATGACCCATAACTATTGAGCAATAAAAGACATGCCTTCGCATTTCTAAGCAGCTTTGCTTGCAACTTCCATGTATTACATGCTATTAAAATCTTAGCAATCTTCTTCAATTTAAATTATCGAGTTCGTCCTTCGTACCCGGAACAAAATTGACATGCAAAATAATTCATAGTTCCTAAGTTCTTTTGCACCCTCCCCTCTCCCCCCAAATTCTTTATTTGGATTCTTCATATATTATTTCGTATGTTATCAAGTATCAAGTATTCTATTTAATGCTCTGCCGCTGAACCCTCCGCAGGCATCAGGACGTGTGTGGAAGTGTCACCCGAAAGTAGATCCCTCAAATTTCGTAAAATCCTATTATGGGCTTTTGGCAATTCAGGATGAGCTGCCTCCTTCGGACGGTTGGAGTCTTCAGGTGCCGGGAGATGATTGGGCCTACATCTGGAGATGGGTGTGGAACCCAATCTCGCCCCCCCAAGATTCGGGTATTGCTGTGGCAGATTGTGCACCGTTCCCTGAGGGTAAACACGTGGGTTCACAGGATCAACCCGCAGATGTGTGGTGCCTGTGTGGAGACCCTGGAACACTGCATGTTTCTTTGCTTAGATATCCAGCCGACATGGCAGTGGGTCCAGCGCCTCTTCCATACCTCGCTCCGTAGTCAAGAAGTTCTTTTGGGGGTGTACCCTAACAGGTGGTCCCAGCTTCAGAGTCTGGCCTTTCATCTGTGTAAAGCCTGGTTGTTGTGGCGCATGAAGGTGATGCAGCCTGAGGCTTTGGTTCCACAGTTGAGGTACAAACTATATCTGTCTTACCTGGCGTCCCCTCGAAAGAGCAGTTCAAAGCAGCGGTCTGGGAAAGAACCCTCCACATTGTAGACAGTCTGGGCATATTTGTGGCATGAGTCATAGATAGATACACATGTTAGGTGGGTACTCGCTCTAGTGTGGGCAGGAGTACCCTAATATCGCTCATCTTGTATTTATTCTGGATTAATATTAGTTAATTTGATCCTTCAAAAAAAAACTAGCAAAAAGGCACGCCAGGGGCCATAGAAAATAAAGGCGCAGGAAAATTAGGGCAAGGTAATTGGATAGCAAAAGATAATTGAATTATCATTTTGGAAGCGCAGGATATAAGGTTGTTGTAGCCGTTTTTTGTTGTATTGGAAAGGTTTATATATTCAATATGAGGTTTCTTCTAAGAGGTTCATGTGGAAGTTTTTTTTCGTATGGTTTGTGCTTGTTGACGTCTGCTGCCATTTTGAGATTTGGTTTTGATTTGTCTTGTTTGTACCTAGTTGATAAGTTTGTTGTTTGTCCTATGTATTTCTTGTTGATTGCACGTTAGGCAATATATCTTTATCGTAAGCTTTTTTCGAAGTTTGTAAGGGTATTAACTGTCATCACATGGCGGGTCTAGAAAGAAATCAATATTTCCAAACAATTCTAAGGCAAGCTTGTCATCAAAAGCATATGTTCAAACTCATCTCCATATCTCCTAAGTAATTGCATTGATGTACAAATGAGAATGATTTCAGAGGACCACTAGTAAACATGTGTCCGGCATTGCCGGGCATAAATCGGGGTTTGTATTAATCTAAGGCGATAAGTTGCAATTTGTATTAATCCAAAATAGTTGTAATACTAATAAGATACTATGGTGTTCAAAAATTTTGGTAATGCATGCCCGATGTTGCAACATATAAGTAGGAGATTGTCTTTATATAGGCCTTCAATCAGTGTATTATGTTAGTCCAAGATAAATATCAGTATTATAATAGGGTTCAAATATACGTGGCATGTCATTTTTGGCGCAAGTCTGATACCGCTATCTTGGGCATTTTCATCCCCCATCCAAGACATTAAAAACTCGGCTATAGTGTGATTTCACCTTTGGTAGGATGTGATGTGCATCATAGTCGAGTAAACATTTGACAAGACATTTCGAGCAAATATTTGCCGTAAAATTTATCGAGAGCGACGTTATTCACGACATATCCGTGGTAACATCAATTTATTCGTTGTCACGTTTGAACCACAAACTTACACCAGGGTTTTCAAGGACTTTACTGTGAATTAAAACTTTAAAGATGTACGACATGCCACAATCAGAATGGAAGACGAAACAGAACTCCAACTAACTGGTTAACTGGTTTTTTTTTGTTGAACGTTGATTGCTTGTGCAACAAGCTACATTGGCATTGCACCGCAAGCATCAAGTCATTACAAGCGATGGCTATTAGACACAGTAGAGCTTAGAACAACCTTCCAAGCTATGAGCCATATGTAGATCTCTTCTTCCTTCATATCAAGGACCACAGCTCCACCGTTTAGTTATAAGTGTTTTCTGATATAAGTTATGTACTTGTGAGTCGTTTACTGAGTTCCCAAATTTCTTCAGCAAGATTTGGATCATTTGCATACTTGCTAGGATTCACTTCATTACAATTAACAAAATACCTTCCAGAAACGCCTTGCAAGCTGGGATGAACTGCCACATAACAAGTTGTTGCAGCACCCTGTTATGCAAATAGATTGTATTATACAATTACTTTAAGCTCTTATTCTATACTTCCTTTCTCATGATGAGTTACTTGTGGGATGGTCTTGAAGAATATTGACATCAATGAATAAAAATCTGCAACAACAATACCATTACAGCTTTAGACATCTATTCAACAAATAAGATGCGGACAAGGAACTTCTGGAGGTCACGGCATAAAATTAGAAACAATATTGGTATTTATAACAACACGGATGCAAAGTATTCACCGTGACATTGGCACTACAAGAAAATATTTTAAATGGACTTGGAAACTGGAGTAGTAAAATTTCTTTGCGTTTCTCTAAACAAGACCTTTTAAGCCCTCGAAAGTGCTTTAGCGTGCAATATGTTAGCCAGCTTCGATTGTGCATACACATGGTAGAGACCATAAATGCTGCAGAAAAATGAATGTGTTCATGAATAATTCAATACCTAGGTATATCCCTGTTAAAATCTGAGACATATAAGTATGTTTGCTTACTATCAAATGACAGATTCTACCCTTGTAACCATGGCACAATGGCATAAGAAGTGGTACATATTAATTTATAGGCATGTAACAATATTTCAGTTCTATAGGCGGTGTTATAACAAAGGGCTACACACTTAGACACGCTTTGATATTACTCCCAATGCTTTGTTTACCATCGTAATAAACTCAAAAGATTTCTCGGTACACAGCATGCCTTAAAGAATAAGAGATTCCTTTTCTAATAGAGATTCTAAAACCATAACTTCAGAAGCATGACTTCTCTGCTTAAAAGATTAATTCAAGAACTTTGCTTAAAAGATTAGGGCAACGACGCAAAAAGAGCATCAGAACTTATTTCTGGAGGGGCAGCATGATTTAAAGAACACGAATTTAGATACAATGGCATGCATATCACAGAATAGATGCTTCCAGTATTATAGACAACGACTTAAATTAGGGTAAAAGGGAAAAACAACAACAAAAGGAGAAAATAACGAAATATGAATACCTTGGCTCGGAGGCAGAGAAGAGGCATGCCGGAAATGTCAAGGATGATTCTGGTAGTATGAAAGCTAAAGATTTTGCCTTCAACAGAGAACCAGAGATTGCCGAAGATGTCTTTAACGTTGTACCCTGTAATAGAAAGTGTTAGAGAAAAAAACGAAGGAAACAAAATAACCTCTTGCATAGATCCATTCTAATGCCGAAGAGACAGATCCGATAGGCTCGTCATATCTGCATGCCAGAAACATAAATGTAAAGCAAAACAAGAACCGAAAGCAAAAAGCCCACTCCCGCACATAGAGGAGGGAAAAAAAGAACTAGAGGAAAAGGGACGGACCGAAGGAGAAAGTTAAGAGGGGGAAGAGAAGCAGTACAGGAATCGGCACCCATTCTATTCTCCGTGTATATTTTTAGCCCTTTTCTAATTTTCATAGCCCTAGATCTTGCAAAATGAAGATCTAATGGTGATAGCTACTGCCACATCATTTTTTGATGAGGTGGAGGTGATACGTGGATAGGCTAGAATTGCAAGGAAGGGTGTAGGCTTGGTTAGGCTGGCGTGCTAAAAAAAAAGTATCAAGTATTCTATTGTCTTGAAGTAGCAATTTGAATTGATTGTCAAAACATGACTGTGAATTATGATTTAAGCCACTTCACCCTCTAGCCATGGAGGGCAACCCTCCGTGCACAGCACCTTGTTCGATTTGGGGCATTCGGCGTTGCCTTGGTCTAGTTTGGTAGCATAAACTTTTTTTTTTTCCCTTCTGTTTTCCGATTTGGGGCATCCGGCAGCTCAAATATGTGATCTTCCTATCTTGGATTTGCTGGTCGGCTGCTTCATAATGTCTTGATTTGGAGGATGAGCAAACCACAAGAGCAACTTCAGTGGCGCCAGATACCATGGCGTCTCGCCCTAATAATGTGTACCGGCATGGGGAATGTCATTCGAGCAAGAATCAACATATAGAGCCGGTTA
This sequence comes from Isoetes taiwanensis, assembly GCA_021234155.1. Lineage (NCBI taxonomy): Eukaryota > Viridiplantae > Streptophyta > Lycopodiopsida > Isoetales > Isoetaceae > Isoetes > Isoetes taiwanensis. The sequence goes on along the minus strand of JAJEKV010000026.1, from coordinate 9,945,436 downwards.
ATGAGATCCTCTCCTGCCTCTTCTGTCAGGCATACCACCATATTGTGGCTTCTCTGCCTTAGCTCCTGGAACTCTCTGATTGTTGGGTCAATCCCGCCCGGCACAACATGTGTTGTTTGCTGTCGGCGGGGCATAGGATGTGGCCTACGTTGGGGCGGTGGTGGCATGGAGCGGCTTGGGGGTGCAGTAGTAGACGGCCCTGGCTGACGCTGTGTAGACTCTTGGGTAGGTGGGACTGCCGTGGCAAGTATAATGGTCTCTCCTTTCTGAAGCCAGGAGCTTAGCTCCTGCTGGAATTGTTGTTGCCTTGTCAATTCACGCATGCACCGCTGCAATTGCTCATGAGCCTCTGCATGGAGGCCCTTGACTTGTTCAGCGATGGTTGCCCTCAACTCCTGCACCTTATGATCTCGATCCAGTTTCTGCAAGCGAGAGTCCAGCGTAGGGTTCATTGCAGATGAGGCCACTTCTTATGTCTCGACCCTAGTTTGAAGGGCTCTCAATTGCGACTGGCTCTCTTCAAAAGCGACCTGGACTTTTTGCATCATAGTAACAGCCTCCTCAGCCTCTGATCGAAGGCGGGAGATGGTTGCCATTGTCTCCTGCTCAATACGTTGCTTGTCCTGTATCATGGTTTCAATGGTGGTGGACAAGGAATCCATGCGGGCCTGCATGTCAGCGAGACTCTTCTTGTCCCTAGGCGAAGGCCATCCTCCAGATGCTGTATGCGGGTCTCCATGCTGGAAACACGCTGTTTTTTAGTAGCCAGCTGACTCTTGAGCAATTTGGGTGTGGAGGCCTGCATCTCCTCTGCCAAGCAAGCAATTCGAGCTCTGTTGCCCTCTGCCATTGCTTGAACCTGTTTCCAATGCTCCTCAACTGCCTGGTTTGGTGGTGGTGAAGCACGGATACGGCTTGCCGCTAGGCTAAAATATCGGTCATATGCCTGTCGAACTATGCTTGTTGCACGAGACTTTGCCCCCGCTTCTCTTTTCAGTGTGCACCTGTCAATTTTGCCAGTGTCATCTAGTCTGCGATTGGGGATGGCATCCATGTATTCTCCCAGTAGAAGTTTTGCTGCCATGTCTGCGCTAGATAGAGGGGACTGCGTATCAGCACCATCCACATGCATATCAGTGGAGTTGGATCAAGGGACATAGGGCTCGTCTGGCTCTTCTATCACTGGAGTTGCCATGAATAGGGCGTCACCCTACAGACGCTTGTCTGAAAGCCTCCAAGCACTTTGATCACGCACGACCTCTGTCCCTTGACAGATGCCCATCTGAGAGCTTCCACATGTCAGAAGCAGGTGCAGGCTTTGTCACCTTACAGACACCCGTCTGAAGTGTCCAAATGCAGAATTCAAGTGCAGCCTCTAGTGCAACCTCTACCACCTTAGAGACGCTTGTCTCATATGAATAGTGGCAACGATCTCTTCCTTATAGACCCCTGTTTGAAAGCCTCTCGCATGCAAATGTTTGAATCCAAGGCGATGCCTCCAAGTGCAAGAAGCAAGTGCAGGCTCTTCCATCTTACAGACACCCGTCTAAAAGTGTTCAAGTGCATAAATCAAGCGCAGCCTCTAGTGCAACCTCTGCCACCTTACAGTTGCTTGTCTGAAATGAAAATAAGCAATGGTTTTCCCCCTTACAGACGCCCGCCTGCAAGGCTTCAGCACGTAAATGCTTGAATCCAAGGTGATTGGATGGTATCACACCCTCTGAATCCCGTCTTAAAATCGGGTTGCAAAAACTTGTTGTTTTCTCCTCTCAGATCTTAAGCAAATGTGCACAAACTATATGTCTTTAGAATCATCACAGAACAAGCATTCCAATGACATGCATTGCTCCCAAAACAGAGCTGCAGATCAATAGATATGAAGAAAAGTATACAGTGCTGGAAAATGGAACAATGGAAACCCTAAAACCAGCACTGAAAATTTGTTGTTTTTGCTCTGGAGTCCTGTCCAAACATCAACAACATAAAATATTTTTGAAATAACTCTGAGAGAGCTTTTCAAAGATATAAATTTCGTGAGAAACCGAGTCACAGAGAAATAGATATGAACAAAAATATAATATGAACCACAAAGTGGTGGTGCAGGCTATAAATCTGTATTTTTGCTATGGAAACACCATTCAAACACATGCAAATCATATATCTTCAGAAATATCTCTGAGGGAGCTTTCCAATGCGATAAATTTCGGCTGAAACAAAGTTAAAATTCGCCCAATACGATAAAAAAATATGTGGATAATACCACGATCACTTCAGAGAAGGAAAGAAATTCTGATGTCTTAATTCATGAGATTATGCTGTTTTAAAAGATCCAGATAGCCTCGCCATATTCCCTACTGTTATGAACCAATCCTGCTAAGATATTATAACAGAATTTTCAGCCAGGTTGTTCAGGCTTAGAGCTAGCTCCTCAAATCGAGCCGGTCATCTGTAAGTTAAAGGGGAATAGAATTGAGGGGTTCGCTCAGGGATTCAAGTAAGCTGGTTTGTCTGCTATCAAGTCTAAACTATCACACATTCGGAGCTTAGTCACACCTAAAACCAATTTCAAAGTATCACCCGTTGGGAGTTTACTTACACCTACTATTAACTCCAAAGTCTGACCCATTAGAAGCTGACCCACACTTACTACACCAACTACCAATTCCAAACTATCACCCATATCTTAATGGCTAGTGTAAAGGGCAACCCATTGATGCGCAGAAATCCGCATCCGTTCCCGTTATGGGATTTAGGTCCAACTTCTCAACAGTTCCGGTAAACTATGCTACATGTGAAAATTTATGGCATGCAAATATCTTAGTGCTATAGGGCATAGGCTAGTTTTTGTTGGGATGGGCACTCATTCCCAATGCTGTAGAGTGACGAGCTCCCCAGGTTCGTGTTATCCCTTATTACAGTTCATATAATCTTGGCAAATTGTTCAATTATTTGGGTCCTGCAGAGCGCTTATATCAGGGCTACTTTTCCGATCCTTCGAGGCACAGACGAAATATAGTACGTACAACGTCTTTGTCAAAGTAGTTATCAGGGGTTAGTTATAAAACTAGAAGCTTTGATTGATTAGTTTGAAATGACAGATTGAACACAATGTTCTTACTTCGGAACAAAGAATTGTTAACTCAATTTGGGTTCCAAGAAGAAGCTATTGTTCAGCAGATGGCTTAACCGTGTCTGAGGATGGCATACAGGTGTTCAATGCATTTAAATCCAGAAGCTAGCCCTTGGAAATTGTTGCCTTTAAAAAACGTGCCTAATTATTTGAGCCAGAAACCACGGTCCATCGAGAACTTCATCTGCAGGTTGCAACTGTGCAGGAAAGATGGAAAGTTAGTAAATTGCAAGGAAGTGGATGCAGGCATCTGTAATGGCCTAGAAGAATATAAGAATGTTGGTAACCATATTGTGCCAGCATTCGTGGAATGCCACAGTATTTTTGATGCTCAGCAAGTGTTTAATAGGCTGCTCTGTAGGAACGAGCATTCTTGGACTTCACTCATATCTGGATACGTTGATTGTGGGCAGTCTCAGCATGCTCTTACTTTGTATCAAAAGATGCAACAGGACAATGTACACCCTAGTAACCATACACTTACAGCCCTACTTAAAGCTTGCACCAGACTGAAAGACATGGAAAGAGGTTGGCGAATTTATGTTCAAATTACCGGAAACAGCCTAGATAAAGATGTTTATGTTGGTACTACTTTAGTTGATATGTATGCCAAATGTGGATCAGTTGCAGGAGCACAGGAAGTATTTGATAAGCTACAAACCCGGAATATTGTGACCTGGAATGCATTAGTTGCCGGATATGCTGAGAATGGACCTGGTGAAGAAGCATTACGCTGTTTCAAGGAGATGCAACAGGCTGGGATGTCCCCAAACAAAGTCACGTTTCTTTCTACCTTGAAGGCATGCTGTGGCATTGGAGTCCTAGTTAAGGGCCGTGAAATTCATGCTGAGATACCACAAAAGCAACTTCAATCGGACCTTGCTATTGGGAATATGTTAATCCACATGTATGCAAAGTGTGGGTCTCTTTCGGAAGCCTATGAAGTCTTTGACCAGTTGCCAGTTCGAGATATTGTATCATGGAATTCAATAATTACAGGATGTGTTGAAAATGGTTATAATCAGGAGGCACTGGAACTTTTTGAACAGATGGAACTGGTGGGCATGCTTCCAGATGCTGTTACCATCATTTGCTGCCTGAAAGCATGCCAGAAGGTAGATGAAGTTTATAAAGTTCATGCCAATGTTGTGCAAGAGAGACTTGAAAGGGATCTTTCTGTTGGCAATAGCTTGATCAGTGCATATGCTAGATTTGGCGCAAATGAGAATGCACAGAAAGTCTTTGACAAATTGCCATTTCATGATATTGAGTCATGGAAAATGCTAATCACAGGATATGCTGAAAATGGGCTTCCTCATAAAGTGTTAGCATGTTATGACCAAATGCGACTAGAGGGTGTTTCTCCAGATGCTCCCGTATTGATTTTTAGTTTGAAATCATGTGGGTCTTTAGGAGACATAGACAAAGGGAGGCAAATACATACAGCTATTACACAGCAAGATTTTCAAATGGATGTCCATATAGGTGGTGCTTTAGTTGATATGTACATGAAGATTGGCTCAGTTGCAGAGGCACAGAATGTCTTTGACAAGCTGTCATTTCGGGATGCTGTGTCCTGGACAGCACTTATTGCAGGATATGCTGAACAAGGCTTTTCTTTGGAAGCACTTGAACATTTTGAGCATATGCAAGTTGATGCCGCGTCTCCAGATTCTGTCACATACGCCTGCATCTTGAAAGCTTGTGGCGCTATAGGGAGCATAGAAAGGGGCCGGAAAATACACTCGGAAATTTTGTTAAGAGGGTTTGGGACAGATACCTATGCTGGCAGTGCTTTGGTGGACATGTATACTAAGTGTTGCTCACTTCAAGAAGCACTGGAAGTTTTTGATAAGTTGCCAAATCGAGATGATGTATCATGGAATACCCTAATGACAGGGTATGAAGAAAATGGACTCAGCCATGAAGCTTTGAAGTGCTTTGAGCAGATGCAATTGGAGGGAAGATCTCCAAGCATAGTCACATACATTTGCAGCTTGAAAACTTGTGCTGCACTAGGAGCTTTAGACAAAGGCAGACATCTGCATGCTGAAATCAAGGAAAAGGGACTTGAAGAAGATGTTTCTGTTGGAAGCATTTTGATTGACATGTATGCTAAGTGCGGATCACTAACAGAGGCAAGGAAAGTATTCACTAAGCTGTTTCTTCGAGATGTTGTAGTGTGGAACGCAATGATACGTGGATATGGGACGAATCACGAGGGTAGATTGGCTATAGAATGTTTCAAGGACATGCAGGGCCAGGGTATAAAACCAGACGCTATTACATTTATCTCTCTGCTTTCTGCATGCAGTAGGGCCAGCTTGGTGTTTGAGGGTCAAAAGTATTTCAGAATGATGAAAAAAGAATATGGTATTGAGCCCACGTCCCATCATTATACTTGTATGGTTGATCTCCTTGCACGATCAGGCCACTTCTCTGAGGCAAATAAGTTGCTTGGGACTGCAGCGTGTCCTCTTTCCAAGGATACATGGACAGCTTTGCTCAGTGCCTGTAAAGTATATGGGGAATCGGAGGTGGCACAGAGATGCTTTGAGCAGCTGGTGCAGATGAATCCAGAAAATTCTGCTCCCTATGTACTTATGGCAAGCATTTATGGAACTGCTGGGAGGTTGGAGGAGGCAAGGAAAATTGAAGAACTGCGAAAACATGCAGGAGCAAAGAAGATGCCTGCAAAGGCCCTAATAGAAGTCAATAAGAAGGTGCATGAGTTTGTTGTGGGTGATGAGCAAAGTCAAGAAATTTTGGCAATGTTAGAGTCTTTGAATTCACGCATTCGACAAGAAGGTTATGCATCTAACTTAGATCTTGTTTGGAAACCTGTTTCTGACGAGGAGAAGGAAGCATCGTTGTGTGGGCATGCAGAGAAGTTAGCCATAGCATTTGGGCTTCTCCATACACCACAGGGGCAAACATTACACATGAGTAAAAACCTGAGGATGTGCAATAATTGCCATAGTGCTAGCAAGATTATAGCGAGGATTGAAAGAAGGGAAATAATACTTCGGGAGAGTAATTGGGTGCATCATTTTAAAGATGGTCTATGTTCTTGCAAGGACATGTGGTAGTCTGACCATGTGTAACATGGATCACTTGTCTCTTGGAGCAGCACTGCTAGCTGCTTGTGATATCAAGTTTGCAGACACCAACGTATATTTAGGACACAATGTGAAATATACCAGCTCAGTAGCTAGTCGCTTCACCTATGACCTGACTTAGAAGGCATTATGACAAGCAGGTTCAGTGTTGATAGTTTGCATACTTGGAGGCAAGCAGCTCTTCTGTTCATCACTTATCTCCTGAAAGTTATAGCATTTTATGAGTCCTTTTTGCTACGATGGATTGTAAAACAGATCTGGATATGAACCAATATCCAAAACAGCAGGCCTCGGGAATTGAATGACTGCACGGTTTATTTGAACAGAAAATGCACGACGAGAATGGGAATGGGCAGTCTAAGTAAGGAAACAGTCACAGTTGGCTAGTGAGTAGGCCGAAGGAGGATCTTATGCCACTCCGCCTGGCGGGCTCCCAGGAAGGACATCATATGTACTAGATTTGAGTACAAGACAAAGGTCTGATATACCTCCATAGTTTCATGGTTGATATTGGAATTCTTATACATGCAATGAATATCTGTCCTCCATCAAAGATTGGATGATGTACCTTACTTTACAACCCCCTATTGATCTGCAAGCTCCTTTTGTGGAAGTATTATGAATGCTTTTAGGGACATATGTAACTGCATTTTGGCATGGGAGCTGCATCATGCTCTCTTGCACAGGTGAACCTATTTTTGGACTTTGAATTTTTTGAAGATGTATAAGCACAAAAGGAAGCAAGTTAGATGGAAAGTAGTGTATATATGGCATGGTACAGAAATACGCAAATGCTGAGCTAAAAGCAGATGTACATCTTTTAGAAGCCTTGCACAAACACAGGTAGGAGGTTCTTTGCCATTTGAGGCTATTCACATTGCAGCCATGGTGGAGCAGTGCTGAAGTGGACAAACTTGAAACCCTAGGATGTGCCTGAGCGAAGATCAACAGCAAAGGAAATTCAACTGACGCAGTTGGGAGTAAAAGCAAGATTATTTGGTGCAGAATGTGCTGGTGAAGTCTCAATGTTTTTTCCTGATCAACATGGTAACTTGTTATAGATGAATATTTGTCGAAGATGAAGCTGGAAAAAGGTGAATAAACAAAGGAGAAAATAGATAAAAAGATTTGATAAACTCCTTTTCTTGCTAACCACGCACTGCTTTTTGCCAAGAAGGTTTTAAAGAGCATCCAAAAGAAAAGCTTTTCAAATTTTGCTTAACGGCATTTTTCATGCACTCTTTGCTACAAGCATTGTCCATTTTTCTTAAATCAGGTGTCGTTAGTTCAAGCCTGTCTGTTGATTTCCATGTGCTTGATGTGTCGAGATGTTGCAGGTCTACAAGTCTAAAAATCATGGATTAGATGATCATGAAGTATTCTGCTGGCAAAGCAGTCTCCCAGCAAGACTTTTCAAAATATTATTAGTCCTTGTCGCATCCCCCAGATATCTCATTCATACTTTGTTCTGGTAAGAATGACTTATTTCTGGAAGAATTTTGGAGCAAACCATGGCAAAATGAAAGCATCAATTTTCCTCGTGTATTAACTCCTCCCTTCAAGCAATTCTGGAACCATATACATAGGTCGGAGATGAGCTAGGTAACAGGACTGATTAGACTATTCAACAAGCTGAGATACCTTTTTGACATCATCCATAATCTCATGAAACTCACCTGCAGTGTCTAGGATGTTCAAATTTGCATCTGGGATATCTTTGCCTGGACAGATTTGCAAGAGTTTTGAATGCATTTTCTTTCAACAATTTTTTAAAATTAAGTTCATGTTTGACACATAAATGTTCAAAATCTGGGATATCTTTGCCTGGACAGATTTGCAAGAGTTTTGAATGCATTTTCTTTCAACAATTTTTTAAAATTAAGTTCATGTTTGACACATAAATGTTCAAAATCAAGTCCTTACTTGACGCCTTGAAATATTATGTAATTCACATTAATTTTATTCACTTTACAAGAACTCAAGTATGTAAAAGGAGGTAACCATAGGAATTTATAAAATGCACATTCACGATCCGATGAAGGGCATATGTGACAATGGAAATTTTATTCTTCTTGAAACGTACTTATTTAATTTACACTCCTCGCATGTAGAAAGTGAAAATAAAAGTTCATCAATGTATTGTTGGTATGTTGGCTCCTCCCAGCAAAGACGGATAAATAAAATAAATCAATTTAATTGGCATGCTGACACGTAGTGCTTTTGAGTTCGAGTCATTTAAAGGAAATACATGTACAAGATGAGGGGTTTTGAATAGTAAATTAAGGACATATTTGTATGCGATGGGAGGAGGAGGGGGAAGGAAAATTAACTTTTCAAGGTCCCGTGCTTAAGATGCCAATCTTGTTAATTTGGGAATTTTACTTTTTTGTTTTTTTTTTTAACTTCATTTTTTAAGATTTTAAATGCTTTTGGATGCCGTCAAATATTTCTGACTTTTCAAAAATCGGGATGTTTTATTTTCATATGATTTAGACATGCCTGTGGGCATGCCTTATCCGATCCCACATCTTTCCCTTTCTGGCTACACCATGGCATGCATGCCACGATTGCTCAAGAGCTCGGCATCTTAGGAATCGAGCAAATGTATTGCTGTATGGCTTGGCTGATGCCAAGAACTTTTCTTTCTTAAATTTTCTCATATTTGGGATCAATGCAATGGCTTTTCTTATTTGCAACTTTGGGTTTTTCAATCGCTTGCTTTTCATAAGTGTTAAAGACTTATTTCAAGCTGCACAGTTTTCATGCGACTAGTTTTACATTGAAATAGTTGGATAGAAGGTGAGATCTCTACCTCAGTAAATTATTTTGATGTTGCAGATAATACTTATACATGCCTGCTGAAGTGATTCTTATTATTGCATTTCTTGCACGTAGGCGATGCCTAGGAGAGTGGTTCCCATTTTACCACTAACACATCTTTTCAATGTATTTTTACTCTGCGATGTTCCGATTGGTCTATTGGCCAGACAAAATGACAAACAGAATTACTGCTCTTTCTCAAAGATTCCCAGTTCTTTCCTACATCCTCATGTTCAGAATTCCTCATCTGGCATTAGAGGCCTGGGTACTTGGGACACATTTCTTATTTCTTTTCTCATAGTTTATGTATATTCGAATCTGATAAAGAGGTAGAGAAATATGCACTATAATACAACGGGTTTTGCCTCTCAACAAAGATAACTGCACCTTTTGCTTATGTCTCAACATACATTGGCATACATTTCAAATGCCTTGACATATTTAAATTGGCCTTTCTTCCTGTTTGATTGAGGATGTTCAGATATGACAAAACACGTTCGGCAGAAAGGATTAATGGAATGAGTATGTGGCAATGAGATTTGCAAGGGACTGTGACAACACCAATTATAACAACATCTCTTTCTATTCTATTCTATTCTTTTCGTGCAATGTCTATCCGATAACGCAATTTTCTATTTCATTTGTAAGCATGTTTGATGCATTGGTTGCACTTTGCATATCTTGCACTTTACATATCTGCAATTTCCAGAAGTCATATATTCAAGGTTCGTGATTTGACTTGAATTGAATTGCATATTTCACTTAGATTTGTTGATGACTGTCCCTTTCAGGTTTTGGAGATACTTTCAAGCTTTATCTTCACATGCAGCTGAGGAGTCTTTTGCATATGCCATCAATGGATTGTGACAACATCAATCATAATAACATCTCTTCTGTATAGAATGTCTATTAGGTAATGTGATTTTCTATTTCATTTTTAAGCATGTTTGATGCATTGGCTGCATTTTGCACATCTTGCACTTGCATATCTGCAATTTCTAAAGCGAATATATTGAAGGTTTGTGTTTCACTATGCACATGCAAACTACTCAAATTCATGTGACAACACCAATCATAATAACATCTCTTATGTATAGAATGTCTATCAAGTAGCAGGTAACTCGACTTTCTATTCCATATGTAAGCATGTTTAATGCATTGGCTGCATTTTTCACATCTTGCACTTTGCATATCTGCAATTTCTAGAATAATATATTCAAGGTTCGTGTTTTCTTACATAAAAGAGGCTCAGATGACCGAATGTGACCAATGAATGCAGATATAAAGTAGTATTAAGGAGTAATTTATTATTACATTTTGCAAATCTATAGCTTTCTTTTTGTTCACTAGGACTCCTTGCAGGCAAGTCTTTAGATGGGGCTCTTGCGATTTCCATCTATCTCTATAACTTTCAAGTCCAAATTATTCTTGAGACCTACCTTCGGTTATATATAATAGTCTTTGTATTTGTCTCGATGCTTGGCTTTCGCAAGCTCATAGTGACAGGAGCCTAAGTACTAGGGGGACACATTTTTCATAAACAAAGAGAATTACTATTGTTTCTCAAAGATTCCCAGTTCTTTCCTACATCCACATGTTCAGAATTCCTCATCTAGCATTAGACGAATCTGATAAAGGGGTTGAGAAATGCGCTCTATAATACAACAGGTTTTGCCTCTCAACAAAGATAACTACATCTTTTGCTTATGTCTCAACATACATTGGCATACATTTCAAATGAATCGACACATTTAAATTGGCCTTTCTTCCTGTTTGATTGGGGATGTTCAGATATAACAAGACATGTTCTGCAAAAAGGATTACTAGAATGAGTATGTGGCAATGAGATTTGCAAGGGACTGTGACAACACCAATTATAACAGCGTCTCTTTCGTGTAACATAATTTTCTATTTCGTTTGTAAGCATGTTTGATGCATTGGCTGCACTTTGCATATCTTTCACTTTACATATCTGCAATTTCCAGAAGTCATATATTCAAGGATCTGATTTGACTTGAATTGAATTGCATATTTCGCCTAGATTTGTAGATGACTGCCCCTTTCAGGTTTTGGAGATACTTTCAAGCTTTATCTTCACATGCAGCTGAGGAGTCTCTTCAATCATCTGTTTCTTTTGTTAAACTTGCTTTCATATTCAAATATTTATTCCAATTGGATGCACTCATTATTTTCTAAGTCTTTATCTGCTTAATCTCGGTTGTTTAGGCAAAATAGAGCCAATTGAATCCTTTAGAGGCAAGGATTGTAGCTCAGGTGCAGTCCCAACCCAAGGCAGAGGACCTAGGAGGAGAGCATAAAAGGAAGAAATCCAAGATCCCGATGCGCAAGTATCCAAGCAATATCAAGCTCCATGACAGTCTCAATGGCACCAAGGATGCGTTTTCTGATTTAGAGAGCCATCTTCGATTCGACTGTCGACCCAATAGCCAAGGCAAAGATTGATTGTATGTTGTTTCTGAACAAAAGAACTTAATTTGGATAAGGGATAGAGAGGGTCTTGCTATTGCGGAATGTTATGATGGTGATCTTGATTGTCTGATGGTGATAAAAAAACTGAGAGAAGCTAGAAGGATGGACATGTAGTTGAAGAGTGCTCCCTAGGATAAAAGTTTGGCATCAAGAAGCAGCTTAATTGTTTTGTTTGTCAGAGTCCTAATCATTTGGCAGCTTTTTGTCCAACCAAGTTTTTTCTTTCCCGAGCTCCTCAGCAACTTCGTCTTCCAAATGCTACTAATGCAAATGCACAGTTTTGAAAACCGGCTTGAATGCTCAACGCGTTTTGTGACAGTTCGTACTGTCACGTTTTCTTTGTATTATGCTGAATTCAAAGTTATGTTTTTGCTTCCTTGTTTAATTGCATAAGTTTGTTGCAATTTCTGTTTGCAGCACATACTTGGTCGTGGGTCATGTTCTATCCGCGTTACCTTGGTGGTGATTTGTGACTTTCAAATCTAAGCTTTTATTTTATTGAATTTATATTTTCTTTTTAATGCATTTTCTTTTAACTAGCATTATCATTTCCAGCAGGTTTTCTTTTACAGGAAGTTCTTAAACTATTAATTCATGTAATAACCTCGTTTTAGTCTGATCAATAGAAGCTCATTAACCATATCTTTGCATGTTATCCTTGTTTCACAAAATTTGTAAGCTGTGGCAGTTCTTTTAGCTTGCATAGTGAATCGTTGCATAGTGATTCAGGTGGATTTCCAGCTTACAAGTTTGCAGTTAATTAAGGCACCATTCCTTGGTTTTTTCTTAAAGCCCTTCGCTCCCATCTGTTGTCAATATTTGCATAGAGCCTACCTTGTCTATGATTAGTTCGTCCATTGCTTATAGTCTTTCCTTCTAACTAGAGTCTACAGTCATATACCAAGCTTTTCAAAGGTCAAGAATATATCTAGCTTCGATTATCTCATGTTTAAGTATTGTGCAATAGTATTCTTCATTATTATCGTTGTGTATTATGGCTTCTGATCGGAATCATGGGGTTACTAGCCCTAACAGAGGAGGCTGGAAGAGCTAGAATTTGTGCTTGGATTTATTCACATTTCGATTTCGTGGTGTTCCCCTCCAACAATATGGATGCACGGTTGATCCTAAGGTATGGTCAAGTTTCAGATATGTCAATTCCAGGAGAAACATTCTATGTCAGTTTTAGATGTATATGTTGCAAGATTTCACTTTGCACTACTAGATCATAACGCTTAGGAGATAGTTTTGCCTTATAGAACATGGCATTTATGAACTGGGACAAATTATATTATGGTTGCAGAAGTTTGGAGGCTTAAGTATTGAGATTGACATAGAAGCCCTCTCTTAAAATGACCTATTATGCCTCATAGAGTTCATTGCGGAGCTGCTTGTCCATTGCGTGAGATGCTATAGTGAATCAATCATTCCTTTTGCTACAATTCGATTTGCAGCAGTGAACAAAAGTCCTTTTTATTTTGCTTCTGAATTAATATAAGTCCATTTGTGCTTTTCCAATGTTGAGTTTTTTGTTAAATTGCTAAAGAATAGTTGCAAAATCATTCATTGTGCCAGTTTCTCTATCTATCTATATCAATTTCCATGCGGTCATATTTTGTATCTTGTAGTCCCCTACGAATTACATTCTTTGCAATATCTTCAAAACTCATATGCTTCTACTTTTTTATATGCTTCAAAACTTATAAGCTTTCTTCGTCACAACTATGCTTCATGAACATTCACTAAGCTTTACTTCTTCAAGTTGGTTGCCTTTGTTTATACTTCATTTTAGACCATTGCAAAGTTTAGTTACACCATTTCCTAGCACTTGACGTAGCATCATATTAAACTTTTTGTCATGCACCCTTATATTTGTAAGTTCCTTAAGTTCTTTATTCCCGTTGCTTCTCTATGAAGGTTTGTTGAGCGATTTTTTCTTTTGGAAGTGGCATGTTGTTTTCTTCAAGATTGTGGCGCAATCAAATAGGATGTGGTAAATCACCACTGAGAAAATTTCATGGTAACAATTTATATGTTATTTCTGGCCGGTGGTTTCAGAATTCTGCTCTCCGCCTCCTCAATACTCAGCTGCACCCTAATCTTTGCTATTTAAAGAACAGATTGAAGAAGCACCTTCTTTTTTGGCAATCTTTTTGCTCTTCTGCAATAGTTTTGGATTGGGTGACTAATGGATATAGACTGCCTTGGTCAAATAGCCCCCCTCCTTTTCCCTAATTTTAACCTAACCATAAACCTAGTATCACACATGCTGATTTTGTGTGCCTTGTTGTCCATGACCTGCATCATTTTGGGGCTGCCATCCCTTCCATGTCCCCTCCGTTCGTCTATTCCCCTCTAAGTGTGGTCCCAAAGGCTAATAATAAATCTCGCTTGATCCTTGACCTTCGTTTTGTGAATTCTTTTTGGTTGCAGACTACTTTTAAGTATGAGACTATTAGAGACGTGCTTTCTATTCTGTGCCGAGGGGTCTTTTTTTCACCATTAATTTACACTTGGGCTATTATCATGTTGACATTCACCCGAACTTTTGGACTTTTCTTGCCTTTGAATTTGAAGGGTCACTGTTATATGTTCATATCCCTTCCTTTCGGCCTTTCAACAACTCGTTTTATATTCACCAAGCTCATGCTTCAATTGGTTCGTAGATGGCATTCCTCTGGCTATCATTGCTCTCTTTACATTGATGACTTCCTTTTTGCAGTTTGCACTGCTAATTTTTCCATTCTTAGGCTCTGATTTTACGTGACTTTGAGGATGCAGGATTTGTTTTTTAGCGTTCCATAAATGTCGACTTCAACCATCCTGTGAAGCTAAGTTCCTGGGCTTTGTCTTAAATACGTCCACAGGCTCTCTCTACATTGCTCCTTCCAGAAGAGAAAAGTTTACAGCTTTATCCTCTAAGTTGTCCTCTATGTACATGCTCGTAGCCTAGCCTCTTTCATGGGCATGTTGGACTATTTTCACTTTGTGTTCGGCCCATTCGTTAGGTTGCTCTCCTTTCATTTGTTTTCTTTATATACGTTCATTACTTCTTGGCTTTAACATCTTTGTCTTACCTCGCTTGTACATACCCAAATCCATGCCTAGTTAAAAATTTTGGTACCTTGAACTCGGCTTACCTTTGGGAACCTGTTTCTCCTTTATCTTATGATGCTAGTAGTTTTGGCTGGGGAGTGGTTACATGGATTCAGTTCTGCTCCAGTTTTTCTAGCCTTCCTTCCACTTCTAGTAAGTTAGCATCCTCTATGGCTCGGGAACTTAAAGCCCTCCTTACCTTTCTTAGCAAACATGGGCCGAGGTCTTCTCGCCTTTGGAGACTCGCTTAATGCTTTCTATATCCTTAACAAGGGCGGATCTTCCATCTTGGATCTACATTTTCTCTGCTTGTGCATCTATATACCTTATGTCTGCATTACAAAATTTCCCTCAAGCCTGCTTGAATCCCTAGAAGTTTATATCAATGGGTTGATTATCTATCTATGTTACAGGATTTTGATGACTACTGATGAAGCCTGGAGTCCTCATGATATTGACCATTTCGTTAACCTCTCCAATCATCAGCTTCCCAGCTTTAACTGTTGGCACCCTATGCCTGATTGGCCTTCACCCCCATATGCCTTTTCTCAGTCTTGGTCTAGTTTCAATAATTATTGTTTTTCTCCCCCCAGCTTTGGTGCCTAAGACATTGGAGTTTGCCTTGTCTTGTTCCACTAATATGTCTTTAGTCATTTTCCATTGGGAGTCAGCCCCCAATGATGACTACAGTCTTTTTCAGACCACTTTTCGCATCATTGATGAAGCCTGGGGTCCTTATGATGTTGACCATTTCGTTAACCTCTCCAATCATCAGCTTCCCAGCTTTAATTGTTGGCACCCCATGCCTGATTGGCCTTCACCCTCAGATGCCTTTTCTCAGTCTTGGTCTAGTTTCAATAATTATTGTTTTTCTCCCCCCAGCTTTGGTGCCTAAGACATTAGAGTTTGCCTTGGCTTGTTCCACCAATATGTCCTTAGTCATTTTCCATTGGGAGTCAGCCCCTTGGTGGTCTATCTTGGATACAGATTCAGGTGATTGGCTCCCTGGTATTGTGGACCATCTTTATTCTCCATCAGGTGGACGAAGTTTGGTTAAAGGATCAGGGTTTTCGTCATTCCCACTTGGCAAACCGTCTAGCCCGATTATTGTCGTAAGTTTTCTTACGACTATTGACGTATCATTATCATTATCATTATCATTATCATTATCATTATCATTATCATTATCATTATCATTATCATTATCATTATCATTATCATTATCATTATCATTATCATTATCATTATCATTATCATTCTCATTCTCATTCTCATTATCATTATTATATGGCAATACATGGTAGTTTGTTTTTAAGGATGGCTAAAGCAATGTCTAGCATATACCATCAAAATA
The DNA here is from genome assembly GCA_021234155.1 of Isoetes taiwanensis. Lineage (NCBI taxonomy): Eukaryota > Viridiplantae > Streptophyta > Lycopodiopsida > Isoetales > Isoetaceae > Isoetes > Isoetes taiwanensis. The sequence continues at coordinate 9,929,427 of JAJEKV010000026.1, read as the reverse complement.
GAATAGAATAGAATAGAATAGAATAGGATTTTTAGCGTCCACGAAGGATGATTAAATGGCATAGTTATGATAAAATCCTTATGATATTAAAATGAAGGAAGGTCATTTTATAAAAATTATAGAATGGGACTCGCATGAAACCAACAAACCGCCCGAATACCAAACCGCCCTTAGACTTGCTTCTCATTCATCTCAGCAGATTTTCTACAATGGTGGATAGTGGGTAGCCGCACACATGCGAACTACCCATAAAAAATAAAGGGAAAATCCAATTATATCATTTGGACCCCAACAAAATACAATGCTAAAACAGATCAGGGGCTGGTGTACTGCCGAAGCTTATCACCGGGATTAAAAACCCCGCCCTTTCGGTTTTCGAGGAAAAACCTAGTGATAAGCCTTCCGGCAAGGGGCTTGACAAACGTAAGGCATAAAAATCGCTCCCAAAACCCACGAATGGAAAAGTCGAAACAGATGCCGCTCGCTAACCTGTACCTGCACATCACCAACAAAACAACAAGACAAAACAAACCTCCCAGAGTGGAGGGGCTGATTACACGCGTGCCACGCGATAAAAATACAATAACAAAGAAGGGGGGGAGGGTGGGTTCAAAGAGAAAAAGGTACTGCTGGGAGAAGAGGAAGCGCCGATGAGATGTTGATGCAGAAACGCGCCAACCAAAATGGGCATGCGCCGCCCGCATGCATGCAAAACATGCATGCTCGTCCCATTCTAGAATGGCGATCCGATGTCTCGGATCGATGGGATTCTAGAATGGGACTCGCATAAAACCAACAAACCGCCCGAATACCAAACCGCCCGAATACCAAAGGACTTCCTTACAAACTAGGATCGAGGACGAAGGTCACAGGACGAAGGCTAAAGGCCGGAAAAGGACAGCAAGAAAGAAATGCCAAATTGGCCAAACCAAGCAGGAAGAAGCCCCTCCCCTGCCTGGGAAACAATTCAAAGAGAAAAAGGTACTGCTGAGAGAAGAGGAAGCGCCGATGAGATGTTGATGCAGAAACGCGCCTAAAATAGCGAACTCCCAACCAAAATGGGCATGCGCCGCCCGCATGCATGCAAAACATGCATGCTCGTCCCATTCTAGAATGGCGATCCGATGTCTCGGATCGATGGGATTATAAAATAACTTGTGTAGACAGTTAACGAAAACTGGCAACATATTTTTAGGGCAGAAAGGTCGTTGGTGATTGCACTAAGCGATATCATGGATAATACTGATCCGAAATCAGGCATCGGATGATTGGGGACTCATGACGGAGTTAAACCCTTTGCTATTGTGACGGTAATAAGGTCAGTATACCAAAGTAGCTTTAGGTTTTTTTCTAGCTGATCTTGGAGAGGCGTGAGCTGAGAGGTCAGCGTGGAAAGCTGAGCTTCTAAGGAGGCGATGCGAGCATCACGCGCCTGGAGGTCATGGGCTTGAGTGTTGTAATTATGAGAAAGCTCGGTATAGAGATTGTCGAGCTTAGCAACGTCTTTTTCCTTGTTACCCAAGAGAGTATCCTTAGTCTGGACTTGCTCTAGTAATTCTTGAATGGTGGTCTGCAGCTGAGCCTGTTGATCAGCAAGCAGACTGAGCTGATCCTGTGCAGTCTTGAGAGCCTCACGGGCCTGTAAAAGAGCCTCGTGCTTTTCTTGAAGTTTGTCCTCCAAGGTGTGAATTTGCGTGTTTGCAGTTTGAAGGTCTCTGTGAACCGCGTCTGAGGCCTCCAGAGACGCTTGAACCCCATGCATGAGAACATGAACCCCATGCATGAGAACATCCTGGGATTCTTGCAACTTGAGAGCAGCAGCTTGAACATTCTGCTGATATTGATACAGAAGCTGGCGAGGATGTGGAGGTGCAGGGCCCTGTTGTGGCCGCGTTTGGGACGTCTGAGAGACATGACGAGAAGTGGAGGGCGTGATTTCCGTGGAGGAAGAAGAAACAGTAACATGCGTGGCCTGTTGTTGAACATGACCAGGAGAAGTGTGGCGTGAAGGTGCAGCCTGCTGGTTTTGAGGATGTGAAGGCAGAGAGTGCTGAGTGGAGGCATGAGAAATGGAAGGGGACTTAGGAACAGGAAGATAATGACGGATGAGGGCTTGAAGATGGCCACCCACAGAGGCTTCAAAGACAGAGGAGGTGGCAGCCCTAATGCGGTCGACTTCATGAAGGAGGCGGTAGAACAAAAGCTGGGGCCAATCAATATGGTGAGTGGAGCGGATGGCTGTGATCACCATGTTATAGCACGGCTTATTGATATGGGTGTTCTTGATAGAATACCCAAGCAATTTCTTGCCGAGAAATTTGACAAAAGTGTCATGGGACTTTGCAAGGTTTGTAAGGCGATGCATGTTGGCTTGATAAGGAACTGCGCCAAACTCCGTGACATCTATGTCCTGTAAGGCAGCCCAAGATAAAGAAGGTTTTTTCAAAGGAATATGGAATACCTCAGAAATTAGGTGCCGAGTTAGCAAGATGGTGGTGCCATCGACCACAGTAGCATAACCTTCCGGGCTGTTGACGATATGAGAAACAAACTGCTTCAATTGGTCAGGATTGGGTGCAGGGAGTTCCATTTGTGAGAATTCGTAGAGCTCCTGGCGTTCAGCGACTTCACGATTCGGGCCGACTAGGGCGTCGCGAAAGGTAGGCGTCGAGAAAGACACAGACTCGAAAAGAGCCGGACCCCTGGAGTAGAAGCTTGAAGTGTAAGAAATTTGGGTGCAGCCATGGCGAAGAGCGGTGGAAAGGAAGAACTGTCTTGAGAAGGCGGAGGGCGGAGAGCGGAAGACGAAAACGCAGAGAGGCGAAAAGTTTTTAGGGCGCACAAATGTTGGCGAAGGGGCATGATGAGGATGAACAGGCAACCGTTGATGATGCCAGGTGGCGATAGATGCGAAGGAGGCGATTGAGAGGCAAAATTTTGGCTAAGTCCCCAAACGGTATAGGGAGAAGCAGTGAACGGTGGCGATGAGACGTAAGGGAATGATCTGATGTGACAGTTGGCAGAAGGACACCTATTAATGTTCGACGGGCGTGAAAAGAAGGAATGACATTTAATGCTGGCAGATCGAAGTGGGATATCATTAAAACGAAGGTGTCAGAAGGTACCATGGCTAGATAGGCGGCGGGAGAAAAGATTCCCCATTTAGAAACAGCCGTGCATTGCAACCACGTTGGCAAAATTGCTTATTGGTCCACGTCGACAGCGGGTGTCTATATAAGACGAACAATGGGTGAAGCTGAGACACCCGATGGCGCTCAGTATGTCTACTGCAGGACTTCACGACAAGTGCACCATGCCCTCGAACTGCCTGGAGTGGATAACATGCAAGATGGACTGCTTGGACCTCTGGCGGTGCCACAATCGTGGCATTCCCATGGATGGGTGGTGTGCAGGGATGGCTGAGCATCCCGATCCCCACACTAACGGGATGGAGGTGGTGATTCACCTTCGCTGGGACCCCGAGCAGAACTGGTACCATATCCTCCGCATCACCTCTGCTCCCAACCCGGAGTAGAGGAGTAAAATTTAGGATTTTGTAGATAGGGCGCTTAGCCCGTTTTTCTTCTAAATAGGGCTCTGCCCATAGCGGAAATAGATGGGCACTTCTCACATTTTGCAAAAATTTCACCTCTATAATATAAATATGCCGCGTTTTAGTCACTATCTGTTGTGTCTGTGTTTGGAACTGCATCTGGTGGATGATTTTCACTTTCTGTTGTATGAAATTGTTTGAGGCGAAAGCCATTAACCAATGTAGGTAATGGAGTGCCATCTAATTCGGCCAGCTTGAAAACGCTGGGTTGTACCACTTGAACAATTTGATAAGGACCAAGCCATCTGAACTTTAACTTGCCCGGAAAATTTTTGTAACGAGAATCATAAAGAAGAACCAAATCTCCTTCTTTGAATGTTTTGGTCTTAAGTCTTTTGTCATGCAATGATTTCTGCAACTGTTGTCCATGAAGAACACGAATGTAAGCATCTCGCCTAAGTTCATCCAATTGTTCCAATTGATAAACTCTTTCCTTGAGTGCAGCAGATGGATTATGTGCCGTAGCAAGTTGGAAACGGAGAGTCGGAAGAATATATTCAAAAGGCATGAGAGCTTCTTGTCCATAAACGAGTTTGAAAGGAGTGTGACCAGTAGCTATTTTGAAACTAGTGTTGTAAGCCCAAAGAACAGTAGGCAACTTGTCTTGCCAATCTGTGCGAGAAGCGTCACAAATTTTTTTGAGAATAGTGATGAGAGTTTTGTTTGTACTTTCAGCCAAGCCATTTCCTTGATAATAGGGTGTACTCTTCCGGTGTTGGATGTGAGGAAGAGAAGGAAGAGGAAGAGAAGGAAGAGAAAGAGAAGGAAGAGAAAGAAAAGAAGGAAAAGAAAAGGGAAAGGAAAGAAAAGGATAGGGAAGGCAAGGGGCAGAAGGAAGGAAAGGCGAGACAGGAAGTGGAGACAGAGGAAATGGATGGGAAAAAGAAGAAGAAGCATAGGCTGGAGACCTCTGAGAAGGAGAGGACACCTAAAAAACAAAGGAGAGCGACTCGGACTCCAAGTCCTGGTGGAAGTCCTAGAAGTGGTGGTGAACCTCCGAGCCCAAGGAATAGCCCGGATCCTGCGGACACACCTGCCAAAAGGGTCCCCATTAAGAAGCCAGAGCCAAAGAAGCTCACATTAAGAATAGCTCAGTACTTGCTAGAGGTGCCTGCAAATCTTAAGGTGGAAAGGTCAGAAGAGGAAAAGACCAGAGAATACACTGAATAAAATTTACGATCACTGGCATCTGTTTCCTCTGGGTGTCACATTTACAAAAAAAATAGACGTGTTCAAACTATATCAAGGGCCAACAAATCTGACATCTAGACCAAGGAATATGGAGCACGTCAAAACGTTAGTGGAGTCCTTTCAGAGAGACCCACATCCAGTGTTCACTCCCGCTGATGTGATTCCATTCAATCCCCTCACAAACAAACTGGTCGCTTGGAAAAGTGAATGGCAATCATTCAGTTATGGCTGCTCAGCTTGTATGTAGAAGACTCGGCACAGCAAAGTCCCAAGAGCAAATGTCAAAGATTTATCTTCAACGGAATTGCCGAGTGTTATCTGGCACAGTCAATGAACAGGAATGCCTGCAGCTCAGTTGTGAAGTCAATGATATCACTGCGAAGACTATTTTCAAAGAGCCCTTCATTGATAACATAACCCATCTGCGGCAGCAATATGCTCTATGCGGGAAGCTTGATCCATCGGGACGCGGGCAGTCACGCTCAGAACCATACAAGGTACATATTGTAGCAAATGGCGCCGCGGCGCCATTTCGTGAGGAAATGGCGCCGTGGCGCCATTTGCTCATTAAATGGCACCGCGGCGCCATTTCTTCACTAAATGGCGCCGCGGCGCCTTTTCCTCATTGAATGTCTGAAAGGCTAACTTCTTGTTGTTTCCAGCGTTATCTGGCTTTGGCTGAAGTTACCATGCGTGGTAAGCATCCAAAAGATTTCAACCAGTGGGTCTTCATGCCAGAGGATATTTTTCAGTTATTCATGTCCCTATGGAACTTGTGGAAATCTAGCAAGCTAAAAGACAACAAGGGACAAACTATTACCTGTAACTGGGCAAAAGAACATGACTACTTCAGTCAGACCTACCTGAGGTGCATGAGGGGTATGGACTACGAAGACCGGGGTTACATTCCGAGAAGTATTGGATGAGAAGACCTTCGTCAAGGTCACCAAAGGATTATCTGGTAAGCAATTCTTCAAGACAAGGGCAAAGACACTAAGATCCATATCTTTCTTGAAGAAGGAGATTTTTGATATCGTGAAGGATAATTTTCCGAGGAAGTTCAAATCCTTCAATCGATCTCTCGAGATTACGCAGTCTTCGGGCTTCGAGGATGCCGACCTCATTTCCATGGCCACCTTGCATAGTAAGTGGGTTGAAACTGGAGTGGGCAAGGAAGGCGTTTTCGATAACGTGCCACCAGCCTTGGCAAGATTCATACGCAATCTTTGTCTTGCGCAGAGAGGATCTCAAGACTTCGTTCGCGGTTGAACTACTGATACGGCCGGGGGCAAGTTGTTTGCACTCTGTACCAAAGATCCTTGATTGCCCCGGACACTAGAGGCATATTTCCAATGTGGGACAAAACCACACTATCTAATTTCTTTAATACAAACAGTAAAGAACACCACAGCTGATTCTTTCTGGATAGTGGTCTTTGCAAGGCCAGAGCATAACTTTTTGATTTCATCTGTGTTGGATGATCTGGATTCCAGATCCAGAGTTTCTATTGGCACGTATGAGGACGAATACAAAAATCCGGCTCCCCCAGGAGTTCAGGAGGTCTATGCACTAGTGTACGCCACAAAAATTCAGGCCACTGCAGGTCATCCTGTCGATGAAATTGACCTCAAATTCCCCTTCAACGATCATCCTCAAGAACTGCCACCAGTTCCTGTGCCTAACGATGAAGACGAAGAGGTGGAGACCGAGGCTATGGCAGGAAAGCTCTGCAACAGCAGATTCAGGTACAGCTGGCAAGGCTTGCCAGGGGACATAATCATGAGAAACCAGCTGGGGCCTGCCACATGTTCCTACCTCGTGCAGAAAATGGTACCGCCAGGAACAGGGGTGTTCGATTACTTCTCCTGTGGTTCTTTTGGCCGGGCTTCATTGATGAATAAGAGATTTTGCATTGTGTTCGAAAGTGACCCGGTTAAGCAGGAGTGCCTAAGGGGGATTCTTGATAGGCTTGACCGCCTACTGAATCCTATCATCGCAGCAGTTCCTACAGAGACAAAAGGTGCTGTTGTTGAAGAAGCTGTAGATCCACTTAATCCAGAGATGCCCGAAGCTCCACCCGATGTGGACTATGATGTGATCAAGAACACACCATTCGATCTGGACATTCTTAGTGATCCCAATTTCACTGCCACAGCGTTCGAGAGCTTTCAGGGAGATCCTATGGTTGCTTCTTCTAGCCATGGCCTTGGCAATACGGAACCTGATCCTGATGTGGAGCCTGATCCTGATGCGGAACGTGAACCTGATGCGAAGCCCTAAATTTTGTGTGATTGTAATTTAAATTGTACAATAATCCTTTTGTAAACAGACTCTCTCTTTCGAGTCCTTGCCTGTTGTGGCAAATTTTTTGATATGCAAATCTATGAATTTGGAATTTTTAACTAATTTTGTGATGTTGCGTTTCTTTAGCTTCTTTATATGCACTGTTAGTATTTTTAATGGCGCCAATAAATGACGTTTTAGAGGCATATTTTTTCTAAATGGCGCCATAATTGCTCAAAAAATTGGCATAAAATGGACTAAAAAGAATTTTCGTTCCTAATTGGAATCACGAAATTTCTCATTTTAATGAAATTGTGCTTATCAGCATTGGTGATCTCAAATTCCCCTTGGAATTTGATGTTTGGAAAGCAGGAGAGGATCCTGGTGACTATGAAATGCTGGTTGGAAGACCTTTTCTCCGACAAGCAAAGAGTATTCATTACTGGGCCACGGATCAACTAGTTATCACTGATGGCCATCTAAATGCCACCATGGATCTGGAAACTGGCCAATTGATCTCTGTTGAGAATGCTGAACCTTCCATCTCTGACACTGACTCTGAAGAAGCCCAAAATATTTATCATGTTCAAGCTCCTCCAGCGGGTCTCCCTCTCTCCTCTTACCCTGAGTATGCTGATCCTTGGGGTGACATGAGGCTCGATCAAGACCAGGCTGTGGCGGCTCTTTTGGACCCTTACCTGGCTTCCTGCAATCGCATTCAACGTCTTGATCATTTTTCTGATCCACTTCCTTCCTCAGAGACAGTCGATGTCCATGCTGTCATGAAGCAACCCTTGCTTGATGACGCTCAACAACCTCTTTTCTTCACCACGCAAAATGCTGCTCCTCCCGTCATGCTTCAGCCTCCTGCTCATCAGGTTCAGGACACGGAGGTTGTTCCTCATATTCAAACTCCAGAAGTGGAAATCGTGGACATTGGAAACAATCAACCTGTCCGCTTAGCTGCTAAACTTCCACCGACCTAAAAAGCACGCGCTGTGACGCTGTTCAAGAAATTCAAACATATTTTTGCTTGGAGCTACAAAGACCTTCGAGGTATCAAAAAAGAATTGGGGGAACTCACCATTCCTACCAAATCTGATGCAAGACCAATCTAGCAACGACAGTACAGGCTCAACCCAAATTACCGTGACCGCGTCAAGGCTGAAATTGACAAACTCTTGGCTGTTGGCCTGATTTATGAGGTCAAACATTCTGAATGGGTGAGCCCCATCGTCATTGCTCTCAAACACAATGGTAAGATGCGCATTTGCGTGGATTACAGAAAACTCAATCAAGCCACGGAGCGTGATCACTTTCCGCTTCCCTTCACTGACCAGGTTCTTGAAGAAGTTGCTGGTCATGAGATGTACTCTTTCATGGATGGTTTTTCTGGGTACAATCAAATTTCTATCAAGCAAGAAGATCAACTCAAAACTACCTTCACCACCCCGTGGGGCACTTTTGCCTACAAGGTGGTCCCTTTTGTTTGTCAAACTCTCCTTCAACCTTTCAGCGCATAATGCTCTCTGTCTTTCACGACTTTATGAAGGATAAACCTTTTCTTCAGATCTTCCAAGATGATTTTTCTGCCTACAGCTCCATGGATGATCACTTGGACAAATTGGAGCTTGTCTTTCAAAAATGTGATGAATCTGGCATTAGTCTCAATCCTGAGAAGTGCACTTTCTGCGTCACCTCAGGCGTTCTGTTGGGTCATGTGGTCAGTAAAGAAGGCATCACCACTGATCCCGCTAAAATCAGTTGTGTACTGAAAGCTCATGCACCGTCTAATATCAAAGAGACACGCTCTTTCCTGGGTAAGGTAAATTACTATTCCACCTTCATTCCTGGACTTGCAGTTATAGCTGACCCCATTCATAAACTCACGGGTGATGAATCCACTTGGGCTTGGAATTCCCAAGCAGAAGCTGCTTTTCAGAAGTTGAAGCTGTTACTTACTCAGGCCCCAGTCCTTGTTCCTCCTCAATGGGACAAGCCTTTCCACGTTCATGTTGACGTCTCTGCTTTTGCCATTGGTGCAGTTCTCTCTCAGGCCTATGATGAAACCACGGATAAACCAATCCGCTATGCCAGCCGAAAACTCAATCCTGCGGAGCGCAACTATTCTACCACGGAACGCGAAGCTTTGGGCTTAGTTTTCTGTGTCCAACGTTTCAGACATTATTTGTTGGGTAGCCAGATTAAGTTCTTTGTTGACCATCAAGCTCTTCTTTATTTGATCAACAAAGCCACGCCCACGGGAAGAATTGCTCGTTGGGTCCTTCTTCTGCAAGAGTTCGCTCCCTTCGAAATTGTTCATAAGGCAGGCAAATCTCATGTGGTGCCTGATTATCTTTCACGCATCCACACGGACGATCCCTCCACGGGTGTTTCCGACGCCTTTCCAGACGCTCAATTATTCCTGGTCACGGCCACGCCACATTGGTTTCATAACTTTCAGCAATATCTTCTCACTGGTGCTCTTCCTCCCGCCGATCCGGCGCTCTCTCCAGAAAAGCTTCGCTCCCGCCACCGTCAGTTTCTCAGAGAGGTCCGCGACTATACCATGGTTGCAGGCCATTTGTACAAACGCGGCAAAGACATGGTCCTCCGTCGTTGTGTCCTCCCTCATGAGGTGCCCGATATTGTTCGACAAGCCCACGATGGGCTTGGTGGTGGTCATTTTAGTGGTGACGCCACGGCACGCAAAATTCTTTTGGCAGGATACTTCTGGCCAACGCTCTTCAAAGATGCCCATGCTTATGCTCGCACGTGTGACGTCTGTCAGCGTGTGGGAAAGCCCACGGCCCGTGACGCTCTTCCATTGACGCCGGTCGCCACGCCACATCCCTTCAGCAAATGGGGAATGGATTTTGTGGGGCCCATGGACCCACCGGCGCAGCATACCCGTGCCCGCTATATTCTGGTCATCACGGATTATGCTACCAAATGGGCGGAAGCTTGTGCACTTCCAGACAACACTGCTGTCAGCACAGCCAAGGTTCTCTACACGCACATCATCACGCGTTTTGGTTGCCCCACGGAACTTGTTGGTGATCGTGGCATGCATTTTGTAAATCATACCATCAAGGAGCTGACCTTCTCTTCCTTTTCCTTCGCTTGCTTCTTTTCCTTCTTTTCCTTATCTGGATTTTTGCGATCCTTTCTCTTAACTTTCCTCTTGCCCGCCGCCTTTCCTTCCTCAGTTTCCTGGCCAACATCCTCAGTAGAGGATGAGGAGTCTTTGTCGGCTGCAAGTGTCTCCTTAGGTTGTCTTGTCTTCTTCTTGCTAACTGTTTTTAGCCAGGCGGTGTCCACAATGGCGGGTAGTTTCTGCTGGGCTAATGCCTTGGCAACGAATGAAGGCGCGACTCGTTCATCCGATTGCGAAGAATCATAAAGCCCCTCAAGATTTCTTGTGGGCCTTTGATGTCAGCTTTTTCAAAGCTGTTGTACGATGGCAGCGCCCAGCCTTGCTTCTTCGCCGAACCAGCTACATTTGCAATGCTAGCAGACATTCTGATGGGATCATAAAACTTCCAAATCCACATAGTACACAATTATCCTCTGGCGCAAAGTATCCTCCCGCGGACCACCCGGATCCAATCGTCGCGACCGCTCTTGACAACCATCTTCATGTTGACCAAGATACACGGTCGGTAAATTCGGTACAAGCTTCGGTCTGTCTCCCTTATAAGGAGGCAGAGCTCTCTTCTGCGATCTCCTTCGAGCACAGAGCGATGAGGGCTCACCGCGTACTTCCATGCACCAGTACTGCAATGCATGCGGCATGATAGTCTGGTCGGATTGAAATTGTGTTTCCGCACGTAACATAGCTGCAACAAAGGGGCATCAGTAACAAAGAGGCATCAGTAAATAGTTTTAACAAGCAGGGAGACAATCAGTTGTGGTAGGCAAATGGCGCCGTGGCGCCATTTGCATCTGAGTCCAGTGCATAAGCACATGGAGGCGGTTCGTATGCATGTCTTCCCGCATAGACGCAGAGGCCTCCACCCAGTCCAAACCCCTCCCCTTCGCAATATTCGAGGAAGATGGTTCGAAGGGGAGTGGCTCGGATTGGGTGGAGGCACCTGCGACTCGTAGGAGAGAGCACTACAGAATGGCAGACCAGATGACCAGGCACCTGCGACTCGTAGGAGAGAGCAGACCAGATGACCATGGCGCCATTTGCATCCGAGTTCAGTGCATAAACAAATGGAAGCAGTTCGAATGCATTAACCTGCGTTTGGTCGCAGAGGCCTCCACCCAGTCCGAGCCCCTCCCCTTCCAAATATTCGCGGAAGATGGTTGGAAGGAGAGTGGCTCTGACTGGGTCGAGGCACCTGCGATTTGTAGGAGAATACATATGCGAATGACTCCATTAGTGTTAATGGACTGGACGCAGATAAAAATGGCGCCATGGCGCCATTTGCCAACAACAAGAACCTATGGTAAGCTAATAGACATCAAATGGCGCCATGGCGCCATTTGCCAACAACAAGGCCCTATGGTAAGCTAATAGACATCAAATGGCGCCATGGCGCCATTTGCCAACAACAAGGCCATATGGTAAGCTATTAGACATCAAATGGCGTCATGGCGCCATTTGCCAACAACAAGGCCCTATGGTAAGCTAATAGACATCAACTGGCGCCATGGCGCCATTTGCCAACAACAAGGCCCTGTGGTAAGCAACCAGGCATCCTAAAGTAAGCTAAGACTCCTAAAGTGCACTCAGGCATCCAAATGGCATGGCGCCATTTGTCAACTATAAGACCCTAAACTGGCTACCATGCATCTAAATGGCGCGGTGGCGCCATTTAGCCCAAACAAAACAATGCAAGTAGATGACATACCTGTCCCTTGAGGTGCGCTAGCCGCTGTCTCCACATTCTGAGGAGCTCCAGAATTGTTGATTTCCATTTCGAGCGCCTTGAATTTGGTCCGAAAACTGGTGTGTAGCTTGATGTGTTGAGGCGCTGAACTGTGGGGAAATGGCGCCAGAAAACACGGAAAAAAAAGGACGAAAAAGGGGTTGCTTTAGGCGCTGGGCGCTAGGCGCTGGGCGCTGGCGGCTAAGGTCGAGGCGCTAGGAGCTGGAATCGAAAACGAAAAAACCGAATGAGAAGCTTCAGAAAAACAATTAGGCATAAGAAACTTTGGGCGCTGCCTGTCTTCTGTACCACAGGCGGCCAACTACGGCCCGTGGCTGGCCAGGCGCCCATGCCCGTCCAGCCGCCCATGCCCGCCCATGCCCGTGGCGGTCCAGGCGCCTATGCCCGCCCATGCCCGTGGCGGTCCAGGCGCCCATGCCAGCCCGTGCACGTGGCGGTCCAGGCGCCCATGCCCGCCACAATTTGAAATTTGAAATTCGAATATTTCCCGCCCTAACGCCCGCCCGCCCAAATTTGAACATAAAATTCAAAATTCCCGCCCGCCCGAAATTAACATAAAAGTCAAAATTCCCACCAGAATTGAAATTTGATCTGCCACATCCCAAATTTGAATCGTCCCGCTTTTAAAATTGTACTTTGCATTTAAAGCTCCCTCTTTGTCGCCCTGCTCACACTTAATGCGACCATGCCACGCCTTGACGCGTTTTTAATTACCTCGGTTGAGGCCTTCCGAATCCGCTGTTCGTCTCATTTTTGCCGCGCATAAAGGCGCTTCTTTTCTTAGGCGCATAGGCAGAAACTTTGCAAGGCGCATGCGTGCTGTCAGGCGCTTTCTTCTTGGCGCTCACAGAAATCCCAGGTGATTCTTGGCGCTTTCTTCTTGGCGAATTCTTCTTGGCGCTTTCTTCTTGGCGAATCCTTCTTTGCGCTTTCTTGGCGAATCCTTGGCGCTTTCTTCTTGGCGCTTTCTGCTGGGATCAGCTTGATTTTCCTGTTCCATCTACTGCTCCAGGACATACCACTATGGATCTATCTAATATCAAGTAAGTCCAATTTTTCTGGTATGAATTCTGTTATATTGCTGCCATGTGTATAGCGTGTTCAAATGCTGATATGACTACTGCTAGGAAACTAAGAACCTTGGTTTCAATTGCAAAGTTGGCATGGGGTGCCCATGTTATGCATGCCTGCTCTTATTGACACATATACAGCAATGGGAGCAAGAATGCATAACATAGGCACCTCGTGTAGATTTTGTGATGGAGCTAAGCCAAATCGCCCCATGTGACCTTGGATCAAATGGCGCCAGGGCGCCATTCTATTCCAAATACACCCTTATGGTGTGTTGGTCTTAATGGCTCCATAGCGCCATACGGTTGAACATGGTGCACGGCTGAAATGTAAATTTGGAGCCAAATGGCGCCATGGCGCCATTTGGCTCCAAATTTAGACCAAAATTTATTCTTTTGTACTAAATGGCGCCATTTTCGCTTATTTATTGCTTATTTTTCGTCTATTTCATATGTTCTAAAAAGTGTCGACTTGCTTGATTGAAACAGGTTCAATTTTCCCCTGTACAACCTATTCGTCGGAAGGACAATTGTTGCCCGGGGACATATTTTGAATAGAACCACTCTTCATGGGAAGGAAATAGATCCTTCAAATGTAGCTATTGAGGTCACGGAGTCCGTGATCCCATCGACCGAGCTTCCAGTCCCCTGCGGAGGGGCAGATAACATTGGTGAAGCAGTGGGCACATTCATTCAGTGGCCTAAGAGGGATGTAAAACAAAATGAGTTCCCCTCAAGTGAAGATACGTCTTCGAGATCCCTCAATTTGCCCTCTTCAGAAGAGGATTCATCTAGTAGTCCACCATCCGCCGGTAGCCTCACGGACATCGGTTTCAACGCTCCTTTGTGGTGAACCAAGCAACACAAAGAACAAATGAAGAAGACGAGATAGTAGAGGAGATTGGAGGTCATGAGAATCTAGCTGCCCGTCTTGGTCTCAGGTTGTTTAAGCCTGAAGATGAGACAGATCTACTACTCCGAAACAGATCTACTAGGTTTGCCATGCTACATTCTTCATTCCTGCATTGGATCTAAATATTCGGAGGCGAATATAGTCTTTAGTGATCCTCAGGATGCTATAGACGATGAGTTCTTGGGTGTATCAAAGGTCGGGCTTTCAGTGGGTAACATAATAGATCCAACGGAAACCAAAATATCAGGTCATGTCATGCTTGTGCTGAGAGGCCTATAGCTAACAGTCTAGTAACCTGGGAGACCCATGATGTTTTGCTTCATGATGGTAGGACAGTTTCACAACATTTACAAGCTCGAGCTGCTCTCGAACAGGATGACTTAGAAGTTGAGTGCTTGGAAGCTGATGTTGAGAAGCAATTCAAGAGGAAAAGGAAATATACATATGTGAAGAGGGTCAGGAGGGAACCAAAGGGGGATAGGAAGGAGGAGAGGATGTGCGCTTCCAAGTCAATCAAGAGTGCTCTAAAATCAACATGCTGCAAGGACGAATGTGTCAAAAAACTGAGCCGAGAGCAAGTATGTGCCTTAAGAAAAGAATTTTATTCTCAATCAAGCAGTGCCAGGATTACGCTTGTTTTTGATGTGTTGAGTGTAACTTATACAGGGCAGTCGGAGGCGAAATACTTAAGCATTTTGGACAATTAATACGTTGTCGATACATCAATTAGCTTCCATTATGCTTATACTAACATTACATCTTTTATAATAGGTGTTTAATACACATCATTACATCTGATGCACACATTATTGATGGCATACATATAATTTAGATGCACATATTATTGATGGCATTATAGAGTCGATGATTCACTCATCATCAATCCCTGCTATTGTGATCGCATTTGGCGCTCAGGAACCCAAAGAAGATGGATCACAACACGAGTAAGGCCGGGGCAATCACACTCACGACCTTCTGCTTTGGATTGTAAGTAAGGATCCAGCTTAACACCTTTATGTATGCAGCGATTAATATCATTGTAGCTCATGGAGCAAAGAATGGTCTCAAACTGATCTTCATAAATATTATAAGCCATGGGAGATGAATGACTTACCAAATCAATGGAGCTGCTTTTATAGTCGTTGTAGAATTATTGGTATAATACTTCAGCATTATTGGTATTACACGTGAGCATTATTGGTATTATACGTCAGCATTATTGGTATTATACTTCAACATTATTGGTATTATACTTCAACATTATTGGATTCGTAGCTATAAATTCTTTTACCTTGTTTTCACTTCTCACTTTTCACCTTGCTACTTGATCTTGATCCTTGCTTCTTGCTCCTTCATCTTCCTTGTTCCTTGATCTTCTTGCTACTTGATCTTCCTTGTTCCTTGATCTTCTTGCTACTTGATCTTCCTTGTTCATTGCTTCTTGCTACTTGATCTTGATCCTTGTTCCTTGTTCCTTGCTACTTCATTCCCGTGCTCCTTGCTACTTGATCTTGTTCCTTGCTCTTGATCTTGCTACTTGATATTGTTCCTTGCTACTTGATCTTGATCGGTGCTTCTTGCTCCTTGATCTTCCTTGTTCCTTGATCTTCTTGCTACTTGATCTTCGTTGTTCATTGCATCTTGCTACTTGATCTTGATCCTTGTTCCTTGCTACTTCATTCCCGTGCTCCTTGCTACTTGATCTTCTTGCTTGCTCTTGAACTTGCTACTTGCTCTGCTCCGTGTTCCTTGCTCCGTCGGTGATCCTTGCTTGCTTTTGCAAATGATTGGACCCAATCCTCCCCCGGGCTACTCCGAAGGCCTGCAAGCATGCCCCGTGCATTCGCGCGGCCCGGAATGGATGAGCTATGGGACCATTTCTTGAGTGGAGGTTGCGCCCCAGTCCCCACCAAGGAGCTTACAATGGAGTTGATCAACTTCATTCTAGAGCGATTTGATTGTGGTCATGAGCCACCGATGGAAATTAATCCATCCAATGTTATAGGAGACTTGCAATGAGGGGACTTCTTGAACCCCCTCCTTATCCGGACGAGATGCTACAAAGAATTGAGGCCTCTTCTTCGTCTTTGGATATTTAGCACGCTCTCGATGCATACATATCGAGTTCATTCATGAAATTAACCGGACGTATGTATGGCCTTATTAGGGTGTACTACAACGAGTACAACGGTTTTGTGGAGTTGGGTCCGCTCTTCTTCCGTGAGTATCATCCCGTGGAATTACTTTTTCTAATGACTAGGTACCCCATATGGTGGGAAGAATCAGGCTGGGAGGAGCGTGAGCTCTTGACTCCTAACCCAGATGCGTGGGTTAGACCTCGCAGGCCAAGGGAAAGGGGAAGGGGAAGGGGTTAGGAACCTGGGGGAAGGTTACTAGGGACATACATAGTTCATACTTCGGTCTCTATTGTGTTTGGAAGTTGGTATATGATACCGTGTTATTATGTTCTCTAAATATTCATGTATGTATGATAAACGGGTACTGCACGTGTATACAACCCCTGCATAAGGTCTATGATACAGGGTACTGTACACGTGTATACAACCCCTGCATAAGGTCTATGATACAGGGTACTGTACACGTGTATACAACCCCTGCATAAGGTCTATACAACCCCCATAATAAAAAAATTCCAGTTTACTAAAAATTTTCCCATTATAATGA
This sequence comes from Isoetes taiwanensis, assembly GCA_021234155.1. NCBI lineage: Eukaryota > Viridiplantae > Streptophyta > Lycopodiopsida > Isoetales > Isoetaceae > Isoetes > Isoetes taiwanensis. The sequence goes on along the minus strand of JAJEKV010000026.1, from coordinate 9,912,774 downwards.
AATTGTGCTTTGATATGTAGAAGAGGAGTGACACCTTGAGGTCGCGTGATATGACCATTGGCCAACTTGATGTCATAAGGGGCACGGTACAATTGTTTGATGCCCAATTGCTTCCGGAGCTTATCTGTAATGAGATTGACAGCACTACCACCATTAATTTGGACATGATTGATATGTTGATTGCCCACCGTTGCATGCACCGTGGGTGTTGAAGTTGCAACAGCTCCAACCAGCATCGTGGGAAGAGGTAACTGATCTTTGAGAGCCGGACAGAGTTTCAAAATGGTGGCCAGGCTCAAAGGAATCTTGATCTTGGCAAGTTCTTCCTGAAGTTCCAAGGGAACATGTGAAAAAGGATCCGCAGGGTCCAGTGGAGCTGGAGTCTGTGGTAAGGAAGCGGAGACTTCTTTGAGAAGCTCGACTTCAGCAGCAATATTTGGATAGGGCTGAGAGCGAGCGCTGGTGGATGAGGACGGCGCTGCCTGGCACTGCTAAGCCCTAGTGGTGGCGTGAACATTGGCCAAGGTTCGACCTTCCGCAGCCTGCATGAGTTTCAGAATACTTTGTCTCACTTTAGGCATGACGTGAGGCATGAGTTTGTCAAGATCAGGTGCGAAGTGAACTTTTTTATCATCTTCATGAGGGACGGTTTCTACAGCAAAAGCAGGTTGCGTGTCATGAGGAATGATGGTCAAAGGGCGTGATGCCCTTGTGTGACGTGAGACAAGACCAACCCAATTGGACTGTTGGACGGGAGGGTTGAGAGCCTGATAAATCTCCTCCTGAGCTTGTTGATCCATAGGATTGGAAGTAGGCGCGGCTTGCTGAGGTCGCTGTTGTTGAGGCGGCCGAGGAGGCTTCCTCAAAACAGGACGAGGGCCCTGTTTTCCATTGGCCACCCAGAGTTGATAAGCCGTGAGACGGACAGAAGCTGGTTGATTTGAACCCGGAAGTTGAACTTGAACTTGAGGAAGGTGAGGACATGCCGTGGTGGTGTGACTCCATTCATGGCAATGATAACATTGAGCTTTTGAAGGATCAAAGGGAGGATGGTTGCTTTGTCCCCGTGGCTGCTGAGATTGCTGTTGTTGTTGATACTGCGGTTGTTGTTGAGTTGGATATTGCTGAGGCTGATATGACTGCTGTTGTTGAGGGGTGGTCTGGACTTGAAAGACCATTTTATTGCGAAAATGTGTAGGATGAGAACGAGTGCATTCTTCCGTGGCGTGATTACACATATTGCATCTTTTACAATGAGGAGGTCCATTGGAGGAGTTGCATTTATTGGCCAGATGACCTTGATATTTACAAATAGTGCACCAGATGTGAGCGCGTTGTGGATTTGCTTGCTGAGGCTGAACAGAGTTCTGGGGAACCATGACGGGGGGCATGAAAGGGAGTTCCTGGAGAGCAACACCCCGAGAAGAAACATTTACCGAGTGATTGACCAATTCAATGGCCTGCTCCAGAGACTTTGGACGCAGGTATTCTGTCATGAGGCGAATGGCAGGAGGAAGGCCCTGCAGAAACCAGATGAGGATCTGGCTTTGCATGGGGTACTCCTGGAGTTTACTGACGAGAATATGAAGACGGTCCGCAAAATCCCTGGCGGACTCCGTGGGCTCTTGCTGAAGGTCATTGAGTTGCTTGAGGAGTAATTGATCATCGTCCGTGGTGCCATAATGAGACAGAAAGGCAGTTTTCATTTCTTGCCAACTTTGTTTCCAGTGACTTTTGTTGGCCATCAACCACTGATGAGGGGCGCCTCTGAGCGTGGTTGAAAAGATATGAAATTTTAGTTGGGGCTGACCATGACCATTCAGAATGGCCAAGGCTTCAAATTCCTCCATGTGTGCCGAAGCACTTTGATCCAGAGGTTTGCCTTTAGTGTTGCCAAAAGTGGGATAAGTCAGCTTCAAATTATGAGAAGGCGATGAAGGCGGAACTAGCGCATAGATAGGTGGATTTGGTGGAGGATATTGAGAAGCATAAAGAGGTGGTACAGTCGGAGACTGAGAGCAAGGGGGTGGAACGGAAAAGACATGTGGGCCAGCAAAAGCAGCATCTGGTGGGGAAGGGCCGTGTGAGCCATCCTCATTAGGCTTGAGATCAGTGGTTTGGTAAACAGGAAGAGCATGCTGAAAAGATGGAGAAGGCGGAAAGTCGTGAACGTGGGTAGGGCCAAAAGACACTTGATGGTAGCCCATCCCACCAGGAGGTGAAGAAGGCTGTGATTGAAGAGGGGTGTGGCCTGAAGGAATGTTGATATAGGTGTTGTCAGGAGTCTGGAAATAGTGAGGCATGGGCTGAACAGGGGTATGTTGTGGAGATTGCGGTTGTGAACAATGACGGCACACAGGGGGAGGCCTTGGTCGAGAATGAGCACGAGGGGTAGGAGGTGCCGACTGAGCTCTTGAGCGGATGCGACTTCCCTCAATGTCATAAGCAGAGTCATACATATCCCGAACAGCCTCGCGTCGTTGATGACGCTCCAGGCGAGCCGCCGTTTGGCAAAGAAGTTCTTCAGGAGTGAAACCTCGAGCAGACATGATGGAAAGAAAAGAAAGATCAGACTCGGCAGCGGCGACAGTATTTGGGGTCTGGGTTCGGGAACTCCTGCAAGACAGCCCTCTGTGAGGACCTTTGGATCTAACAGGAGAATCCGGGAAGCTATGTCACGCGGGATTTGCAAGAAAGGAACAAGAAGAAAGAAAAAGAGAACAGAACAAAAAGAGAACAATAAGGTCACAATAATGAGAACAACTTTCTTGATGTCAATGGAAATACATGAGCTCTCGCAATCGAGAGAAGACTGATGTGAGACAAGACTCAAAACTCATCTAAAAACTCATGTGCTAGCTCTACTCATATATATAGTACAATGGCCTTTGGCCCAATATAGACACTCTGACTGATTTCGGTGCCGACTCCTGGAAGGAGGCCTGATTTGCAGGAATGCTGACGGTGCCTCTTGAAGTGCCTGAAATCACGCTGACGCTGACGCGGGCGGTGACGGGCCGTCACTTGTCTGAGCGTCTCCTCTTGACGCCAGGCGTGGTCTTAGTCTGCGTGGTCTTCTTCTAGGCCTTTCACGACTGACCCGTGCCTGGTTATGAATCCTTGGCCTTGACTTGGTCCGTCGTATGCATGAATAGTCCTGTACCTGGAGGCACAGGACTAACATGCACAATCGCCATAGCTGGAGCATTCCGGAATAGGCAGTCAAGGCGGTGGAGGCGGGCAAGGGAATAGGCCTGTTAATTTGAACAACCAATAAAATGATAGGACTTGGATCACAATCCAAGCTGTCCGTTTTAGCATTAATCTCGACCGTTGAATACATGGGATTCTATAACTGACTATTTAAAGTGCCCAGCATTCCTGGGCACAGGTTGAAACTTGCAAATGTTTGGGATAAATGATAAGACTGCACAATGACATACACGTAAAAACGAGGTACGTTCAATTCTTGCCCCTGCGCTAATCAGATCATGCCATTTGGCAAGTTTCAAATCAAGAATCCTGGGTTCATCACTGCGATTCCTGTTTTACTTGCATTCCGGAAGGGCATCCTTGGTTTACTTGCATTCTGGCATGATTACCCAGCATTCCGCTGATTTACTTGCATTCTTGGCTGATCTTTACTTGCATTCTGGATTCAAGAATTGAACGTCCCTGGTTTCCACGTTATAGGAAAGCCCACTAAATGGGCTTTCCTATATACATAAATTTTATTTCTTGCAAGATCTATATAAGCATTTGGAATTTTTTTGAGTTAGCATTGCATTGCATTGGGCCTTGGGCAAAAAGAATTTGCATTAGACTTGAGACATAAACACATAGACCATGGATCATTGTTTAGGTGTCTTGTCTGTACATATCAAATTTGTCCTCCTGGATGGCCAAAGACTCCAACTGAATCATTTGAAGGCACTGTAAACTAACAGATGAAAAGATACCATGTACAAAAATTTAAGGGATTTATCAATTAAGATGTAGCTTGTACGTATCTTGCTTTTATATGCATAAATTTTAGCTCCATTGGCCAATTTATCTTTCGCAAAGCCTTTGATAATTCACTCTCTCTTTGATAATTCACGTTCATAGTCAATTGGCTTAAGAGGTGGCTGCGGAATACTGCCATGTAGAGGTTCGTGTTTCTTTTGTTGCCAAAAATGACCATGTAACTTGCCCCCAGGGTAAATTTGCCATTCCGGATGACATGGCGAAGTCAAATCTCCATTCTGGAGCCTTTGTACTGTTTGGACGACAAAACACTTAGGTTTCTACGCGGTCGACCCTAGGACGCTTCGCGGTTTGATAAGTTCTTTCAAACGGATCTTGGATTTTTTTGAATTTACTTGAAGCAGGTTACGTGAACGGTGGATTCAACAGTCGGATAGGGAAACCGAGCTCCAGGAGGGGGGGCATTGGCATTTGCCCTCCGGAGGATCGTTGGCAGGAAAGGCTACCTTCGCAACCTTTTTGAGGTCCGTCTCCTGGGGTCTGGCCTCTCCCCTCTGGTGAGGAAGCTGTGCGAAGTCCTGGCCTGGTTCAAATTGGGGAAAGGTGTTAGCGTTTAAGTTCTTCAAGATCCCGCTATTCTATCCCTTGCCAAACTCCTCTACCAAAAATTCTAAAGGTTATCATATTTCTTGTATAAAGTCCCACATCACCACCATCTAGCCATGTCAACCAAAATTTGCGAACATCACCCAATGAAAAGACCAAAGATGGACATCTTTTCATTTTTGGCCTAGTCAAAACTTGGCCTTGCTTAGTTGGCATGCCATGTCACCGCTTGGAGTGCCTAGGTGGCATATTGTCTAGGTGGCATGCCTGAGCCACCTTGGCATGTTGGAGCCTAGGTGGCATGTTGGAGCCCACATGGCATGTTTCAACCACCTTGGCATGTTTGAGCCTAAGTGGCATATTTGAGCCATCTTGGCATGTTGGAGCCCGCGTGGCATGTTTGAGCCACCTTGGCATGTTTGAGCCACCTTAGCATGTTTGACATGAGTGGCATGTTTGAGCCACCTTCGTATGTTGAAGCCTAAGTGGCATGTTGGAGCCTAGGTGGCATGTCTGAGCCACCTTGGCATGTTGGCGTCCATGTGGCATGTTTGAGCCACCTTGGCATGTTTGAGCCTAGGTGGCATGTTTGAGCCATCTTGGCATGTTTAAGCGTAGGTGGATATTGGAGCCTAGGTGGCATGTTTGAGCCACCTTCGCATGTTTGAGCCGAGGTGGCATTTTGGAGCCCACGTGACATGTTTGAGCCACCTTGACATGTTTGAGGCTAGGTGGATGTTGGAGCCTAGGTGGCATGTTTGAGCCACCTAGGTGGCATGTTGGAGTCCACGTGGCGTGTTTGAGCCACCTTGGCATGTTTGAGCCTAGTTGGCATGTTGGAGCCCGCATGGCATGCTTGAGCCACCTTGGCATGTTTGAGCCTAGGTGGATGTTGGAGCCCAGGTGGCATGTTTGAGCCACCTTGGCATGTTTGCAGCCTAGGTGGCATGTTGGAGCCTAGGTGGCATGTTGGAGCCGCCTTGGCATATTGGAGCCTAGGTGGCATGTTAGAGCCTGCGTGGCATATTAGAGCCTGCGTGGCATGTTTGAGCCACCTTGGCATGTTGGAGCCCGCGTGGCATGTTTGAGCCACCTTGGCATGTTTGAGCTAAGGTGGATGTTGGAGCCTAGGTGGCACCTTGGCATGTTGGAGCCTAGGTGGCATCTTTGGGCGTGGCATGGTTGAGCCATCTTGGCATGTTTGAGCCTAGGTGGCATGTTTAAGCCACCCATGTGGTGGCATGTTTGAGCCACCTTGGCATGTTGGAGCCAAGGTGGCATCTTGGAGCGAGCATGGCATGTTTGAGCCTAGGTGGCATGTTGGAGCCAACGTGGCATGTTTGAGCCACCTTGGCATGTTGGAACCTAGGTGGAATGTTGGAGCCTGCGTGGCATGTTTGATCCACCTTGGCATGTTTGAGCCTAGGTGGCATGTTTGAGCCTAGGTGGCATGTTTGAGCCACCTTGGCATGATGGAGCCTAGGTGGCATGTTGGAGCCTACGTGAGCCAACCTTGGCATGTTGGAGCCTGCTGGCATGTTTGAGCCACCTTGGCATGTTTGATTCTAGGTGGCATGTTGGAGTCGAGGTGGCATGTTTGAGCCATTTTGGCACGTTGGAGCCTAGGTGGCACGTTGGAGCCTAGGTGGCATGTTTTAGCCACCTTGGCATGATGGAGCCTGGGTGGCATGTTAGAGCCCACGTGACATGTTTGAGCCACCTTGGCATGTTGGAGCCTAGGTTGCATGTTGGAGCCCGCATGGCATGTTTGAGCCACCTTGACTAGCCCACGTGGCATGTTTGAGCCACCTTGGCATGTTAGAGCCTAGGTGGCATGTTGGAGCCTGCATGGCATGTTTGAGCCTGAGCTAAATTGGATGGAATTTTAACAATTTTTTGTATGTGATGGATAAATGGTGTACTTTCGACTAGGAAAATGATCTTGCGAACTTTGGTCTCGACAAATGGCAATGGTGTATAAAAAGGGAGAAAATGATGGATAAAGAGATGATTTTTCTGGGTGGAATGGTAGTGAAGACCTTGGGAAATAACAAATCATACCTTAAGAACTAACATTATGGCTCATGCGAAGTACCATTGAAATTCAAGTGGTCTTCCAAACTTTCACTTTGGGGTCTTCAACCATTGACTTCAAGTGTTCAAGATGCTTGTGATCAAATATTCTTCAAGAAATGCCTATATGATGCCAAACCAGTGTCCATGGTTCTTCGCTACAAGTTGCCAAGTGATTAATGTCTTCAAGTTTCACGCTCTACAAGCTCTCACATAATGGCATGTGGACAACTTGGTCATACATGGATTCTTAGAAAACCATAAAAAACCACACCTCAAGAAAACAATACCTTAAAAAACAACACCTTACAAAAAACAACCCTTCAAAAAACCATACAACCTGAGAAAACAACACATCCTTAAAAAAGAAACTACGCCTCCTTAAGAAACCACACATTCTTTTAAAAAAAAAACCATGGCTCCTTAAGAAAAACTACAGCATATCCTTGAAAAACCACATGTCCGTATAACTACATGTAGGTTTTTTTCAAATCTTCAAAAAAACAACACGTATTGTGTTTTTACTGTTGTTTTTAGCTGTGGACCAAATGTTGGGGTTGTAGTGTGTGGTGGTGGTGGTGTGGTGTGGTGTTGTGGATTGTGGTGTGATGTGGTGTGGTGGAGTGTAGTGGTGGTAGTGGAGTGTGGTGGAGGGGTGTGGTGTGGTACAAGGTCACAAAACATATCACTCGAAACAATCAAGTAACTGTTTTGATTGACCAAAAAGGGTACAAGGCTTCTTTAAATCAGAAATCCTTTTTTTTTTTGGAGGTAAGGTGTTTTTTATATTCATAATTATAACTTACATAGTCATAAAGTATACTATCAGTAGTATACTATTCAGCATAGTGTCATTTACACATTCCTTATGATAGGAAATGTGAACAAAAATGTGAACAAAAAATAGATATAAGCCTGTTACATAGTTCATCTTGCAAAATCAGATACTCAGACTCATGATCAGCTCAAATTCTGTTCTCGTATCTTCTACTGTGCATCAATCATAAATCAGAAATCAGAAGTTTCTTTAAATCAGAAATCAGAGGACTGCTGGCTGATATGTTCTTTCGGATTGGCATCACAATGTGTGACCAAAGCATCTATTAGAAATTGTCGTCGTGACACCATTTAGATGTAATCTGTGGCATCCATAAATAAGGTTAGAAATATTTAAAGGAACATGAGATGCAGTACATACAAGGGAAGGCATACAACTTACTTCCATATCTCTACCAGAGACAAGAGCTTCAACATATTTGTGCATAAATCCCATCACATACAACCTACATGATGTTAAATCGGGCTGCTATGGCACCTCTACTTGCTGAATCCGATTAACATTATTTCTCTCATGAAATCGACGCCTCTAGATACTTGACCGATCGATAGGGTTAACATTTGTGTGTGCAGCCTACATATCACAAAATTTAGCAGACCGAAATAGCGAAGAAAAGCAAAGCAACAACTTAAAGTATTACATACCCTTTGATTGCGTAAAAAACAGCCAGCACAAAATGGTCATTCTCAAGGATAGGTGCAAGGATATGATGGCATTTAGCTATCACAATCCCCTTCATCCCTGATTTCACTATTTCAATGACATTCAGTGATCCTTCAGCTGATTCACTCTTTCTTTTGCTGCTGGTAGCTTCTCTAAACCTTATATAGTTGTAAGCAGGATAAAAAAAGATTTTGCTCTTCCACTTGGAAGGCAATATCTCTGTCATAAAGATCCACTAAGCGGCTACTCATTTTAGAGTTAGTTGCATATAAAATTGCTATGTCAGATGCAACCACTTTCATTTCAGCCGGCGGACAGTTCTTGAATGGCGTGAATGGCGTGAATTCCATAAGTTTATCCTTGTCATCATTTCTGTTGTCAGATCCAAGATGTTAGTGTCATATTAACAATTGATCCATGACAAAGCATAAATTGATACCTTCCAATCTCTGTTTCCAGTGGTTTAGATCTGCAAAACGAGTAAAATCTAATAAGCTACTGAAGTATAACTAAGTAAATGTAAGCTAGCAATTACCGCTTTGCAAAATGGATGTCCCCGCCTCGGTTTGCACTCTCTTTTTTTCCAAATGTTTTTTTGGCATCAGCTTTGATCATAAATTTAGTAGTTGCCTTGGCTGCAATCTCCAAGGCTTCTTCAACATCATCTGGCTCCATTGAATCGTCGCAAGTCTCTGAAGTAAAGAAAGTGCTTCATTCTAATGTTTTGAAAGCAAGACAAAAAAGAAACACGCACTGCCAAAGAACAAGACTTTTCCTCGCCTTCGGAATTTGTTTTCAATGTCGCCACCAACATCTTCGCAATTTTATCTCAGAAAACACGCCAACGTAAGTTTCAAAAAAAAAAAAAAAAACCCCGAAAAGAGAGAGAATTTTCGGGCTTTCACCTTGTTGCTGCAATAATAGCAGCTCGGCTTCAACAGCTGGGATCTCTTTTTGGAAAACAACCTCTGCTGCAAAATATTGAACATTAGTGAACTCTAACTACAACAGATGTAATCTTAATGTAATCATAATGTAATCACCCTACCTTCCACAATTTCTGAAGTTTTATCCAAGTACCACTCGGTCTCCAAATCCTGCACTGATTGCTTATGAGTTGTTGCAATTCTCAAAGGTGATGTAGATGTGGATGGACTTCCAACATCGATAGCAGCAGCATCTTTTGTGCCAGGTTCAGCAATTGGGATGTCTGAGAATGGTAAATGCAACCCCTTCCCAACAACATCCTTCTTTTCACCTACAACATAAGATTTTGCTATATTCAGAACTTAAGCATAGTGCACGAAACATGAATTGTTTAGTTTATCTGCAGTTTTACTTCTTGCTTTCTTGATACTACCCATATCTGCATTGACACAATTGGGATCATAAGCAAATAAGAAATGTAAACACTTGATTCAGAATCAAGGGAAGATGTAGAGTAGATAGAAGCAAAATCTGAAGAAAAAACAATCAGATGCAAATCAAAACAGAACAAATGTTAATTACATGCAAGTAGGTTTTTACTACAGGCAAACTTTCTGCTGATAATGTAACGACAAAATAGAAGTACATTAGTGTGCATAGCTATCAGAATGTAAAGGAAAACCAAATACTAAATTCAAATGCATTTCAGAACATATGTAAAATGTAAAGAACAAAATATTTTATCAATACCCCCTATCAAATACATCATTCAACATTGAATGTAAAGAAAAGTCAAATACTAAATTCATATGCATTTCTGATCACATGTAAATGCAAAGTACAGTCATATGCAATACACCCTATTAATACACCCTGTAAAGGAATTCCAGAAAAGCACTTCATGGCACATGTAAATGTAAAGAACAGAAGCAAATACATTTCCTCTTTACAGTAAAGACAAAACCACGCCAAATCAAATGCTAATACAGTTATGTACATGATGGAAACTAACTACATCTAAGTACACTCAAACTAATTATGTAATGAAAATAGAAATAGATGTACCTTCAGAAGGGATTCCTAAGCAGTGCCGCAGGTCCTCGGACCATGAACAATCATGTACACATGTATTCGTCGTTGAAACCCTGAATACAAGACAAAATAGACAATATGTATGACCACAAAGTGGAGATATTACCATGGTCGAGCCAAGGCAATCATTGCAGCTGCTGCAAGTATTGGTAATATGTGAGGATGAAGCGCTCCGTCTTGCTGCGAGTATGGGAGCGGGCTGCAGGCCTATCGGGTTTGATCTTTCCAAATGCTTAGTCATCTCCTTTATTTTATTCTCACAGTTGAAATTAACTTCCAAATCCTTGCTGATTTTTTCAATGGCAGCTTCTAATTCTTGCAAATCAGCCTTTAAACAATCAATGGGAATCATTAGAGCATCTAAGTCAGCAATATAACTTGATTTCTCCTCCTCTTGGGATGCCAAAGCCATTTGCACATCAGTTGGCTTTCCGCTTGCTTTTAAACCTGCCATAATGCTGAACTGCTCACATATTTTTGCATCTTTATTCTGCACAAGTCTTGTCAAGAAGCTCTTATCACTCTCATGCTTCAACGGTTCAATTTCCATTGTTTTCATTTTCTCTTTTAAAGTCTGTATTTCATCAAGCATGGAGGCAGAATCTAATGCTCTTCTTTCCCTCCACCTTTTCATCATTTCCAACTGCTGCCCCAATTCTACCTGAGGCATACATTTAATAGCTTTAACATTGGAAGACTTTACTGTAGCTAATTCTGTCAGGTCAGATTCTTTTTGTGAGCCTTTTGAATGAAGACTTGAAATTGCTTTCACCTCATCCCAATCAATGCTTACTCCTTTGTAATGAAGTGCATATGCTCGGGCAAAATACAATGGAATGTGATGATTTGCAATGTCCTTCCTACAAAAAACGTGCTCATACACAGAAAAAAAATCTGCCATCCAAATAGGCTTAATCCTGCACTCTTGATAACCCCTAACAGCAGGGGCTTCAGAACCCCAAACATCCTGCACTATTTGCACTAGCCCTGGAAATATGCTATCAAAATTGTTGCTCCTAAGCTGCTTGATGCTTACCTTGTCAAACTCGGGCGGCAAGACCTCCCGATCTGAAGAAGACCCACTCTTGAGTTTTCGGGCGGCAGTTCTAGTGGGAGACCTTGGCATGGGCTTTACAGGTTTGTTGCGAGGAGATTTCCTTAGAGATGTCTTTGTTCCAAGCTGCTTCGTCATGATCTCTTCCCTGGTGCTTCAGCTCTCTGAAAATGCAAGCTTTTGCCTATGGAGGTCCTGATCTTGGCTATGGAGGTTCGAATATGGATGTCAAGCTTTCGGCTATGGAGGTTCGAGCGGGAGGGAGGTTGAACAGAGAGCGGGAAGAGAGTTCAAAATTATTTGCCCTATTAATGATTCATTCCAAGAATAATAATTTCTGGGGGGGGAGGGATTTCCTTACATTTTGAATTTGTAAATGTAAAATACTGGCACTTTTTTTGCCCACCCTTTCATGCTTCTACCTATAATGGTTCTTGAGATCGAGCCTCGTCTACCTTGAAGAGATATTTAGAACTTTGGCATGAGTTTAAAGCTTGGTGTTGCACTAATGACTTGTCTTACCTTCCTGCTTCTCTTTCTACAATTTGTCGTTTCCTTACGTATACTATGTCTGCTTGGACTTCGGTGTCACGAGTCAATGCTGCTTTGGCATCTATCAGCTTCCATCATGTTTTGGCAGGCCTACCCAAGCCTACTGACCACCCTCTTATGGGTCTTGCTCGTTTCCAAGCTTTAGTTCCCATCTGAGGTTGCTAGAAAACGTCCTCCATTACCGCATTTGGTCCGTCGCATTGTTGACAAGTTTGTTGGACCAATTTCCACTTTGTTATATCTTATGCGCTATGTCGCCATTGTCCTTGCATTTATCGGATTTCTTCGTAGCGCAGAGCTTCTTAACCTTTATTGGCATGAAATTCTTCTTGCTTATGCTAGTTTCTTCATTCGTTCCTCTGACCAACATGCCTCGAGTGCTTGGGTTTCAGTTACACGCTGTAGTAGAACCCTAGCTCTTATAGAATAACTTATCTCACGTGCTTAATATAGAGAGATACATTGTTCTGCTGGGGGTCCTTTGTTAAGAATTATCATAGTTTCTAAATTCGTCAGAAGCCTATTTTATGCTCTATTCTGCATGGTCCTGCCATTGCTTGCTTGCTATCGGAGAAGACCCCATTGCCTTTGATACTCACTCTAGGCGAAGGGGTGGTGCTACTATTGTTGCAACTTTTGACATCCATGATCGCTTGTTCAAAGCTCATGGCCGCTGGAAGTCAGAAACAACGAAAAACACTTATGTATGTCCAACTTTGAGGGAGCAGCTTTCTGTCACACATGCTTCGGGTCTTGACCTTGTTACAAATCAGTTTCCATTGATACCATGTTGAAGACTTCATAATGGTATTCTCTTGCTCTCTGCCTCTTTTTCAGCATGTTCTTGTTTATGGAGATGCCCACAAAGGTCATTTTGTCCTCCTTGTTTCGTAGCTCTAGAAGTCATATTTACCGTCATTTTCAACGAATAGATGGTAAATGGACTTCTAGAGCTAAGGACAAGTGTCCTAGGCAGTTATTAACTGCCAGACTCTTGCCTATTAGTAGCGTGCCTTATAAGGTTTTTGCATCAGCGTTTGTTTGCATCTCCATTCCATAAATTTGCCAGAGCTCACTTCCCCTTCTCCACCCTCTCTCTATTTTCCCTTCTCTGTTGATACATAATTCTTCCTTTCTAGTTTTTCATGTTTGCCCTTGCCGGTATGACCTACCTTGGTTATTGATATATTGGTTGGTTATGGTGATGGAGCCTTGGTGGCTTATGTTGATATGGAACTGTTTGGTTTATGGTTTTGGAGTCTTGGTGGCTTATGCAGGTACTTGGTCTGACATGGTTTTGTCATGTGTTGGTAGTATTGGAGCTTCATTGGCTTTTAAGAGTTGTTGGCAATGGTCGTTGCATTGGCAGCCTTTGGTGCCAATGGGCCTGAGGTCTTGTCTTACTCGTGCCTTTATTTTGCAGGATGATGTAGTCATGTTTTACAATTCTTGCTAGCCCTAACCGTGCGCTCTATATCCTCGTCTTTACGAACTATGCCACTAATGGGCAGAAGCATGTGCTCTGCCCGACAACACGGCGAAAGTCCTATCAAAGATCTCATAAATTACCTTCATATTCATCATAGAAAAGTACGCCCTATTATCCACAGGGTAATGGCCTCGCAGAAAGCACAAACAAAACCTTGATCTCTATTCTTAAAAAAAAAAAAATTATAATGCTTCTCGGAAAGATTGACATGAAAAGATGCCTACCATCTTATGGTCTTATAAGACCACCTACAAAATTTCTACTGGCCATACTCCTTTCAAGCTAGTCTATGGTCGAGAAGCTTTAATGCCATTTGATTACATTCTACCTACATTACGATTTCAGTTGGATACCACTCCCAATCCTCCTGCTGCTTTAAAAGAGTGTGTCTATCAACTCCAACAACTTGATGAAGTCTGAAGGGATGCTTATCTTTGAGTCCTTGTTGGTCATCAATTACGAAAAACATGGCATAACCACAAGATCAAAACAAAAGAATTCAACCCCAGAGATCTTGTCCTACTTTATAATTCTCGATACAAAAATCATTCTGGCAAACTTAAATTTCGATGGTTAGGACCTTATGAAGTCATTAACGCCATTCATCCTAGTGTTTTTCAACTCGCAGAGTTGGATGGCACTCCACTTCCATCGCTGGTAAATGGTTTTCGTCTTAAACCACTTCATACTGACAGCAATTCTACTCAACTCTTTCCGCCATCCACTAAGTGGTCCCTTTAGCTCGCACCTCCTAGTTGGAGGCGTGTGGACTTGGGCTTGAGATAAACTACTCCATCCTAAGGTGGCTGTGCTTTGGTGGCAGATTCTTCACAGATGCCCTTGGGTGAATGTGCTTGTCCACAGATTTGATCCTCGAGTGTCAGCTCTCTGCCCACTGTGCAAGCAAAGGGATGAGACCATTAAGCATTGTTTCTTTTTATGTGATCATCTCCAGCCTGTTTGGTCTTGGCTGCTCTCTCTTTTTCATGTGACATTGACAAGTCAGCAAGTGCTTCTGGCTATTTATCTGGATACTTGGAATAAGGTGCGGAGTCAAGCATTTCATTTGGCATCAGGATGGTTGCTGTGGTCCATCTGGAAGCGCAGAAGATTGTGTATCTTTTAGGGTTTGGATATTCCCCTGCAGTAGTCCTCCGGGACGCACAAACTAGAATCGCTAAGGCCTACCATTGTTCTTCGCTTGCTCCTGCCAAGCGACAGTTGATATTTGAGTCCTATTTGAGTGTGTTATCTTATGCATAGGATTATATTCAGTGGATCATGATTACCCTCTGAAATTTTATTCCCGCCTCTGCATTTGTATCTGGCTTTTGGCTTGGTGTTTCAATAAATTTTGTCGTTCTTCAAAAAACAAAAAAAATTAGTTGCATATAACACAACATGAAATTGCAACAAAAGGCTTATATTTACTATTCAAAACATGTTCTTACATGCAAAAAGAGGTTCTTTCCTCTACATACTCGCAAGTCCTAGTCTTTAACCTACATCCTTATTCAGGATTAATCGAGGTGCAGGCTCGAAGAATTGTAAATCCCTGTCTTGTGTGCCAGTGCAGATGAAAAATCATGTCCAGGTAATCCGACTTCAAATTTGGGTTATCCGCAAGATCTTGCAGTCATCCATCAATGGAAATTTCGTGATTCTTCATTTTCCAGAGGTCCAAGTAATTCATTCGGTAAGTGATCCATTCGAGACAATTGTTGGGCATAGTGTTTACTCATCTTCATGGCACTTGCATGATGTTCTCCTCACCACGCACAACCCTACTCTTATATAGGCCATCTGTTTACCTCTCTGCCACTCTGGCACCATCGACGTCATTACACACGTCCCATCATCATCCTTTCCAAGATTCCCTCAATTAAAGTAGATACCCTAAGGGATTACCGTACCATGCCGCAAATCCAGTCCCTTATTTTCTTTCTCCATCTGGATGAGCGATATTAAGACGTTCGCTTCCCTTTTCTGCCACTCTTAACTATGACGACTTGTCCTCACGCCTATTAGCAAATTTCTACCTTGCAAGGTCAGATATTGTGCATCTTCCGTTGCTCTTCTTAGGAGTTAGCCCAACAAAATTTCACACTCCTCATGTGCTTCTGGAGGCTGCCACTTGTTTTCTTCAATGGCTCTGATTGTTCTTCATGAACTGCCTATAAAATACTCTCTTGAACTGCCAGAAACCCTAATTCTTCAAGCTCTTTCTGTTTCTCTCAGCGCCTCAATCTTCCTGCTGCTATGGCCGCCACTTCCCGTTTCAACACTCTTCATACAACCACATCTATGGATGCTACTACCTTCACCTCTGTAAGTTTTTCTGTTGCCACTCTCTCAGCCCCTTTGCAAGGGATCACACATGAAGTTGATGTGTGCGGGCAGGTCTTGCCCACTTTGCAGATCAAGAACTTCCTGTTCCCATTCTGGTGCAACTCCACCAACTTTTGGCCCTTTTGATCAGCACCTCGGTGGGTTATCAGACTTTCATCGACGACACTCGCATCATTATTAATCAAGTGCTCTTGTTTCAGGTATTTCAATTAGTCAGTGGGCATCATTCCTTCAGATGGTCAGATTTGCAGGACTATATTCTTACTCCATATGTGGCAAATTCATATTCTGCTACTTCCACGAAACTGATGAATTTTGAAAAATCTCATGATTTTTTTGTAAAGTTTCTATGGTGCAAATTCTTTGGCCATCCTGTCAAGAACACGCACTTCAACGAGACACATCTATTGTGGCCATCCATTCGGATAAGTCTATCGATTGGCCTCAACTCCTGTTTCAACGCATATTTGAAGAACTTAACAGACTTAGGAAAGCCCCAGGCTCCAATCCCGATTCTGCCATGGGTGCTCTTTTTAAGACCTTATAAATCAGTGCCTCTTGGTTCCAAGTATTGTTTCCACCTATCGGATGTCGTCTCTCTCTCATGCCTCTAGCAAGGTCCCTTCTAAGATCACAGCTATCAGAGAATTTATGGAGGAGACATCCTAGCTACTCAACAAAACAGTTGTTCGGGAAGAAGTCTGGACCTCCCCTCCCCACAAGACCTCTCCCATCATTGCCATCTTTTCCTCGCATAATTCGGACAAGGGTACTCCATTCGATCCGTACCAGCTCTCTCGGGCCTCGACTCCTCATGTCAATCAATATCATGCCCTCCAGCCTTCTCCAAGGGCCATTTTGATTCTTCTGATGCCTTAAAGTGTGAGCTCCAGGATCTTCATATTCAGAAAACTAATCTTGACAACCAGCTTCATCGAAAACGGTGATCTTCTGGCCACCCGTAACGGGCCCAAGAGGCCAATGCTCATCTGGAGGCTCTTCACACTCCGCTACAGGCTCAGGTCAACACTCTCCCGGCCCCACTCGCGGCCAAGGATCAGACTCTTCAGGATGCTTTGGCCCTTTATCGAAGTCTTCAAGAGGAATTTCAAACTTAACAGCATGCCAGTACTCAATATCAACTTTGCATTACGGAACTTGAAGGCCTTTTGACTGCTGCACAAGTACAGATCAAATCTTTAGAAACTCAATTGCAGCATTTTGTTAAGCGGAAAATCATCAATGATACAGAACTGATGGTCTCCAGCTCCAGGTTTCCTCCATGGGTGCTTCACCCTCTCACGCTACTCATGCTCAAAGGAAGATCAAAGAACTCAAATGCATTGCTGATGAGAGGGCTAATTAAATTCAGGACCTGCAAAATCAACTCCAACAGGCTGAACAATCTACGGAAGATGCCCACATCAACACAGAATGGTACACTATTTTGGCATCTCATATTTATCGGGATTATCCTCTTCCCATAGACTACTTGGACTATGTCAATGCAATTATGTTGCAGGTACCAGATTTCTCACGCGCCTTAGGTTCAAAATACCTTCATATATCTCGAAGATCTCGAAGGCTTTCTTGAATCAGCGGAATGAACAGGAGGCAAGGCGGTAAAGTGAGGCTTTTGTTGCAAATTCGGAGCTTCCGAGTATCTGAAAAAATGGGAAGGAATAGGAATAGGAATAGAAATAGGAATAGGAATAGGAATAGGAATAGGAATAGGAATAGGAATAGGAATAGGAATAGGAATAGGAATAGGAATAGGAATAGGAATAGGAATAGGAATAGGAATAGGAATAGGATTAGGATTAGGATTAGGATTAGGATTAGGATTAGGATTAGGATTAGGATTAGGAATAGGAATCGGACTAGGACTAGGACTAGGACTAGGACTAGGACTAGGACTAGGACTAGGAATAGGAATAGGAATAGGAATAGGAATAGGAATAGGAATAGGAATAGGAATAGGGAGAAGCTCGTTGGTTCAGTTCCAGAGCAAATTGGAGAGATTTCTAATCTAAACAAGCTCGTTCTACGCAAAAATGGGCTTATCGAAAAAATTCCTTTGCAGATCTCTTCATGTCAAGGATTGGAATCTTCACTGCAACAAGATGGTGGGAGAAATTCCTTCCCAATTGGTCAGTATGCAAAACTCAGGGTTCTTAGATCTGTTCGGTAATTTGCTCACGATATCAAACTCCTGCAGATCTAAGCAAGATTGAACATTTAAAATATTTGAAATTTTCCAACAATTTGCTCTCTGGGTCAGTGCCACCACATGATCATTCACAATTTTAAATTCTAACTCTGTTGCAGGAAATCCAGGCCTCTATGGCAGTTATGAATTGGGATTAAAATCATATTCTTCATGGAAAAAAAATCCTTGTGCATTGGCTTGGATTTTTTACATATCTTTATTGTTTAGGGTAGTAATTGCAGCTTTGTATTGCTCATTATTCTTCCACAAGAAATACGCATGATCCTCTACAAGCATAAAGGTCTGGAGATGGAAAAATGCTCAGCTTGGCAGATAATTTCATTCGAAAATGACAAAAATCCTATTTTTTCTGTCAAAGACGTCCTTAATTCAATATAGGATAAAAAGATAGTAAAAAAAATTGCGATGGTGTGATCTATAGAATTTAGGGAAAAAAGAATAGGGGGAAAAATAGCCTCATAAGACCTTAGCTTCAATAATAATAAGCCGAAACTTGAAGATTAAAAGCCCAATACCTGCAAAGTAAGCAACAACTATAGTTCTGCAAATGTGGGGACACGAAAGCCAACTCAAAGGGCTATTTAGAGAAAACTCTGCCACCAGACAGCTTCGCTAGCTTCTTCTTTTTTTCTTTCGGTATAACTTATTTCCATTTTTCATATGGTGACATGGCCATGTCACTGGATGACATCAAACATCCACTTTTGTAACCACTGTAATATTTATTTCACTTTGCCTTAATGAAATTTTACTATTAATTTTGTGGCTCAAGGTTGGCAACATGTACAGCCATAAGTAGCTCACAGCCCCAAACACTTGCCATTATAGATATACTGGAGTCCATGGTATTGTTTCTCGTTTAGCATATAACGGTCTAAATGTAGCATTTAATAAAGTTCTCCATGTGCAATTATGACTTGGTCTTGCCCTATAGGCCATGGACCTATGTTTAAAAGTGATCTAGTTAGGCTCGTTGTTCAATGATATCAACATGTAAATTACTAATACCCATTATCTTTTCCATATAGAGATGTGTACGACAACTTCCTTAATAATCTAAAAGATAATAATTATTGTAGAAACACAATTTCAAGGCTCCCATATTCAAGAACATTTTTTGTATGGTTGCAAATAGACAATTCGTGAATAACTAACTCTTTACAAAATAACGGTTTTAAAAGAATTCTAGCTAAATGAGTTAGTAAAGGAAAATATTTGTCTTAACTGCCTCAAAAATTTTTTGCCGTCGATTTCACTTCTCAAGATACAAGGAAGACGATAAAAGGAAATGTTCGCAGCGGCCTTAGGCGCCGTGATAAATTTCTTGTATAGATGAAAGCAATTACTTTTTTTTAGTATCATCTTGCTAGTGGAAAACTGGAGGTAAAACTTACGCAACATTATTGGTAGGTGGTGGATGACAATTCAAACTTGAAGACGAACCGAAGGTAAAGTAGACAGCATTCCTTCAAAAAACTCTTGTGTTTCTTCTTAGGGGCGCATGAAAGAGATATATCTCTTGCTCTCTTTTAACTTCAATAGTATTTATTTGAGTTAGGCCATTTTAATAGTGTTTGTGTAGCAAGTATCAACATCTTCAGCTGGTCCCTACGACACATGCTTGGTTGGCCTTTGTAGTGATGATGTGGTCCTGTGGAGTGGGTAGAGCTTAGCTAGACTTGAATTGCATGTTAGCACGGGAACTTGCCTCCTAAAGCAAACTTGTCCGTGCCGTGGTCCCTTGGCTTGCTTTCGTCTTCTAAAGGCAGTTGGTCTGATCTACTCAGATAGAGGACCAGCATTGAGGCTGGCATGCACACAAACTTCACGTATCTTATCCATGGGATCATTAATGCACCAACATATATGTGCAAATTGCAGTAGACTATGCGCGCCACCAAGATTTACGGAGGCCATTTCCTCCCCTTTTTTTTTGCCCTTGCCACTTTTCTTTTAACAAAATGCCGAGAATGGGGATACAATATTATTTGTCAGCCAAAAATTTTGAAATTTTCCGATTCCCGGAATCAGCCGTGAAGCCAAAATTTCATGTTCGGGATGAACGAAACGCTCGATCCCGGCGAAGATCCTGCATATATCTCCGTTCGAATCAATTTCTCGTGATCCATTTCGCCGTAATGAAACGTAGAGACATAGACAATTCTTGGTGGGAAGGGCTATATAAGCTTCAAATTTTTTTTACTCGTAGACTATCTAGGCTAGCCCTTCTAAATATGAAGCTATCCATCCTTTTCCTCATCATCCTGCTTTCAGCACCTCCTCCTGCTTTTGCCCGTCCCGGTAAGATCCTTTTTAGGTTTGATGCCCTTTTTAGGTATCCACAAAGTTGACATTTGTTTTACATTTCTCACACATTTTACTTGCCTCTCTATGCAGGACATAGAGAGAACACCCATGATTTGGTACGTTCTACATTGGATCCACTTAGCTTAAACAATCAGTATCACATAAAATTTAAGAATTGCTTCATAAGAAAGGTTGGCTTTAACTCTAGAATGATGCTTTGCATTTGTTTGCAAGAAATAATTTGGTATGTGCTTTGCTTTTGTTTGTAAGATTCAATTATGCTTAACACGCTCTTTCTTCTTTTTTACAGGATGCAAAAGCAAGTGCAAGAAAAATGATGGGATTCTTTTACAAAGGGCTTCCACATTTAGAATGTGATGAAAAATGCAAGAGGAGATTTGCTTCCATGGATTATACAGATCCAAGTGCCAAACCCACAGGACCGAAGCTAGATTGCCCTGGAGCTTCTTATTGCAAACCATCTCCCTTCAGCTATACTTCCACTCCATAAGTTCCCATCTCTCATGTTTGAAAGGAACGTATAATAGAACGAAACATATATATATATACCAATAAACATGATATGGTCTTTTCTTCTTGTTTTTTAACTTCTAAACTCAACATAGGTAGTTAATCAAATTCATAATCAGTAGTCACATAGGAAAGGGGTGAGCATCAAATAAGATTTTGTCGCTCTCCCTCTCACGAGCACACACATGAATCCCCACATATTCCTCTAGACACAAGAGCATATTGGTGTTACGTGTGCATCTTATAGACACTGAGTTTCAAATGGATGTAAAAATGCTCTTCTTCTTCTTCTTCTCTTTCTAAAGGTGGCCACCTCCTCAACATCCTCCTCTAGAGGTAATTAATCCTCTACATCGAGAATATATTTTAAATGTGGTGGTAAATAGTTCTAGCCTTCAACTTGTGTCATGGTCAGATAATTGTCGTTGGGAATTCAGGAAGATGGAATCCTCAACGGCCATCACAAAACATAAAACATGATAGAACTATCCTTAAAGAGGTTAATGAATGTGGCCAAGTTTGAAGCTACCACCCCGAGTATGACATGGACAATTGAAATGTAGTGTGATCTACAATAGACATATGCCCACACACTCCTCTAGTTGGATCAATGAATGTTAGAGTGATGTTTTTAGCAAACTCTGAAGTTGACTATGAGACCTCACTCACGTTGAGTATGACATGGAACGTCGTGTGCATCTAGCGTGTCAAAAATTAATTTCATTCCATCTTCTCTAGAAGGCATGGTTCGAAAATAGGGGCGTTTGGCCCCGAAAAATCCGGCCATCCTTAAAATTTTCCGATTAAATAAAAAAAATCCGACGATTTTCCGGTCATTTTTGCAAAAAAATCCAAAGAAATCTGGAAAATAGGCTTCAAAAAATCCGGAAATCCCGTAATGTCAAATGTGGGCAGCATTTTTCCCAGTTCGGTGGGCCACTAAATTCGAGCCCCTGCTAGAAGGTTCTCCTCTAACTAAGTGTGCATCTAGGGTGTCAAAGATTAATTTCATTCCATCTTCTCTAGAAGGTTCTCCTCTAACTAAGTAGAGTATGCAAAGATAGTCCTCGCGAAGACTCCGCCTAGCCTTGGAGGACGGCTAAAGTTTATATCCTCACTTTCGCTCTGTGCTTCGTCCACTAGAGTCTGATAAATTATTGAAAATGTCAACAAATGCCACATCGTTACATGTACCATTTTTGAAATGTCAACAAATACTATATTGCTATTGGCAACAATTTTTACATAAAATTTATTAAAATGCTACATTGCTGCATGCAACAATTTTGAAAACGAACAATTGCTTACATGCAACAATTTTCATGTACAACAAATACGACATTGCAATTTCGAAAATGTCAATAAATGATAGATGGCTACATGCCATCTGTTCCGAGCAGTGAGTTGTATCTGTTTTGTCCAATTTTGACGAGCTGCACGTAGCCTGTAGCATGAAACAATAACAAAAAATAAACCATGTGGAATACTGTTCATAACAGCATATATAAAAAAAACCTTGTCGCAATTAGGCGACATCATTGCTCAGGCAGAGCATGTCAATCATAATAGATATTTGCAAATTTAATCCATAAAACATATTATATCATTTTGTATCAGATCTTTTCTGCAACCTCACTAGTGAATTATGATTCTATAGGCTTTGCGCTGAAGGAAACATTTCTGATCCATACTTTTTAATGTTAATAACATCCAGAAGGATTTTCATGTCCTTTATTGAACCCAGGGCTTCCAAACCAGGGCCCAGCATAAATTGCCATGATCCTGATCCAGAATGGCTATTACCATAACTTTATAATTTTACAAACTTTCAGCAGCATTTCTACCCTATGAAACATATATGTGCTCAGAATGCACCACTTTTGTTCATATATGAAATATGCTTCACAAGAAACAGTGGTGTGGCCTGCCCCATAAAGGGCATTCATATGCAGCATGCTTCAAGTTTTATTCCCGTTAACTTGGCCCAGCATGCTGATTATTTACATCAAAAGACTGCTATCTGCATTTTGAGTCCCATACATTCAATTTAGCTTTCCTGGGAACTCAAAAAAATCTAATCATAGCAGTGTTATACTACAGAAGAGATAAAAAATGGCAACTTCATTGTCTCCAATTTTTAGCTCGTGCCAACTGGAACCTCTTGAGTTTGAGCTGCAGGAGATAACGGAAAACGTGAACCCCTTGCTTGACCAGCTTGAAGTAGAATTGCAACTTCTGCTGCTGCTAGTGCTGCTTCCTGCATACAAAGCATCAAACAGCATCAATATTCAAATTACATTGTAATGTCAACATCATATTACCACCAACACGTGTTTCTGAACCTTGATTTTGTGAAAAAACACATAAAAACAAAATATTCACCTGCCGTTGACGACGTCGTTGCAGAATATTTAATGCACGAAGCATGATGTAGCATGGCAAAAGGAAACCTGCTGCCCTCAACACAAAAAGCTGGTCCAAGAAAACAACAGATATCAGACTTAGTGCTTAAGACTTATGATACATTAAACAAGGCCTCGAAACATACTGTGAAGAATGTCGAAGTGTCTTCATCAGCTCCAGCAGCTGCCATCGCAAGAGCATGACGCAAAAGAAGCAAAGCCATGAGCTGCAAAATAGAATATACATTTAGCAAATCGTGCAATTGGAATGAAAGCCAGGTATTGAAACTAGCAGCAGTTCGTGGTATTACAACATGCAAAAGTTCCAAGAGAGGGCGTCATATTTTTTGTCCTCCTGAAAAAATATATTTACATGAGAGGGTGTGCAATCTTACAATAAGAGCTGCCGATCGACAACATGCAGCACCGCTTGCATTAGCTGCCGCATATTCATTGTAATCGGATTCAAGAAAATGTCTTTCTGCTGCCATTGCAAGTATTCTAGGATCACGTAAGTCCAGTTGATGGGCACCAGTAATCCCCCAGTCATCACTGTTCAAAAGCCCCAATTCATACTAAAAATTAGAATACCAAGTTATGAAACTTGGAAGGAAAAAAAATTGTAACTTATTAATGCCAATTAAGCATCTAAATTTATATAATTCGTTCAATTTAGTTGGTTAAATATTTGGTTGATTTTATGGCAACTTATGCTGTCATCAGGTTGAGAGACTTACTTGATTTCAACTTGAAGATCATCAGTTTGTGGTGGTTTAGGTGGTGCTGTGTAACCATTCTTATAAGGCTGCAATTGCAATGACAAAGATAAATATAAAATAAAGATTCATATAGAGTTTATACATTGGCTTAGCAAAATGAAAAGAGCTGTTTATTAACAAACAAAAATCCACTGATAGCAGCCTCCACTTTTATCACAGCTTTATAGAGAACATAATCAAATTGTACGCTAATTCTTACCTGTTGGCAAATTTCACAGATGGTGTCTCCTTTCTCGTTACACCAGCGCTGGACACACTTACGATGTGCATACTGATCCAATATCCAACAGCATAGGAATAAGTTCGTATTTTTATGTGGTCTATGCAATATGAGAAAAAGTATATACTCACTTTTACACTTCCAGAGCAAGCACAGGGACTTTCCAGATTTCCAACTTCATCTTCTTCCTGGCATATTCTGCATTCCACCAAGCTTTTATCCGTTCCACTGACACTACCATCCCCAGATAGCAAGGCCAGAGAGGGGTCTTCAACCCAAGGCTCGTCCTTTGGAGGAACAAGCACAACATGTTCACTGATTGACTGAGAAGTTTGGAAGGCTTTACAAGTTGCCTTTACTTCTTCTATAGAAGAATCCGCGGCCGTAGGTATAGCCGTGAGCCGATCAACATCTAAGACCACATAATCAGCCATCTCAGACCTTATCAATGAAGATATACAAGCCCAGAACCTTTGCTGAAATTTCTGTTTCAATCCGATTAGCAAGCCAAGCCAAAAGCTTCAAAACAAATCCACTATATGTTGGGCGCGTTGCCAATTGAAACCCAGAATGCCAATTGAAACCCAGAAAAACAGAACAGCCAAACCGGCCAAAAACAATAAAACAAGGATAATCCGGCTATGAGAAGTCTGGGCGAGATAGGGAAGAGGCTAATTTTAAACAGGCAAAGTAAAGGCTCGGATGCAAGGGGGCGAGAGGGAAACTTCTACGAATGGGTTAAATTTACAAGGGCCTTTTGAAAAAATCTACGCCCTAAGCGTTCGTTGTGGAGAAAAGGGGCTCGCAACAGCGGCGAGTTATGGCGAAGGAGAAGGGATAGAGCGAACAGAAGACAAGGAAATACCCAGCCGGCTCATCCTCAACTGGAATGGAGAAAGTGTTGAAGTCCGCGCATATAATTTTTTTTTTTCTCTTTAGCATTTTTAAAGCCATCGGTTCATTTTTGGTCCTTTCCTTGTTAGCATATTTTTTGAAGGGAATATTTTTACACCATTGCTTCATTCATTTACACGAAGCCTTTGGTCCTTTCCTTCATCCTTAGGAGGCTTTAAGTTCGTGCCATGCCCAATTGTTCCCCCACGTCTAGTCAACATGTTATTCTACTCACTTTTATTCATTTTATCCCTTTATATTTCCTTCATGATGCGTTGTCCTCGATGACGTGCCTTAGACTGTTTCCCTGCCCCGGTCATCCCAGCTTCACAACTCTTCTGCATCATGTATTTTGCATGCCTTCTCTATTCCTCGAATGGATAAGCTCTGTTTCTTTTCTCCATCTTTCTAGATAAGATCATTTGTTTGTGTTTAATATATGTTCTTTATCTGCCATGTTGTCCACCACCAACCAACCTTCTCTGTCCAAACTTGTTGACAACAAAATTGAGACACTTGCCTAATGATGCTTCTATCGTGTCAATTGGTATGTTGGATATGTGAGTTCGTTGCGTTGATGGGGTATTTTATATTCGGACCAGTCCTTAGAGACAAGGAGGTCTTAAGTTGGAACTTCTATGTGGAATTAGTCATGTTTTAGATCATTAAGAAGCATGATCTATGAGTAAACAACAATTTTAGTTGTATGCTAGTGCCATCTTCACCTAGACACATACACTGCTACATTATTAATAGTCCTGGTGGTAGGTGTTTGTGGCAAAGACTAGTTTCCTCAACTTTGCTTAATTTCATATCCATATTATTGTTTGGATAATTCAGTAATGGTCTATAGGACTAAGCTTACACATTTATGCCATTCACCTCAAAAACCAAATTTCTATTCTAAAATTAACAATAACCAGATTTTACAAATTATATGAGTTTATAGGTCTAAAAAATCAAAATCGTATTAAAGGTGAGTCTCTATCTTCTTGTCTTATCTTATTGAAGGTAAGTCTCTATCTTCTTGTCTTCTGTTATCTTTTGAAATTTGAGTGCAAGAAAAGACAAGGTACAACATGACTTTTAATATGTTTATAAATGTAATGCTCTTCGTTGTATTCATTGTTAAGATGTATGGTCCTATAAGGCTAAGAGAAAGGACAATGAAGTTAGTGCTTGTGAATTCTATCTTTATTAAATATGGAATTTTTTTTTTTTTAAGAATATAGGAATATATTAAACCACTAGAATGCAATCAAGTACAATGATAAGTGTGGTGTTAAGAAATGAAATCCCATCATGATTCACAATCTGTAGGAATGTCGACCAAATTTCCTGCTTAACTGTGCCAGACAAGCTTGAGACTTGGTAAGCCTGCCATAACTTATGCCTCAAGATCGGAACCAACCGAAAAGGGCTAAGCACTGCATTCTGAAAGACCTTCGCTCTCCGTCAAATCAACCACAGAAGCCAAGCTCTGCATAAATGGAACGCCTGCTGCTTGGCCACTGGCCAACTGCTAGGAAATACTCCCAAGAGAATCTTCTGACTGCACAGTGAAGACCCAAAGAGGGCTCTCACCCAGGACCAAGCTGCCCCTACCTCTGTACATAGGACAAAGCAGTGCTCAATGGTCTCTCGACGCCTCCCACATAGAGGGCATGTTTCCGCTACCTGAGGCTTGAACCTGTGGACTCGGACATTCACCCTGAGGCTACGGTGCAAGATCTGCCACAAAAGGGTACGGATTTTAGGAGGAGGCAATGTATTCCACGCCCACTTCCACATGGCGGGCCACATACTCCCTGGAACTGGAAGCTTAAGCGACCACTTATCCGAAGGCGGCAACGTGTCCTGAAGCGCTAGAAGCCCATAAGCCGATGCTACAAACTGAGATGCATCAAGTCCACTATGCGACTTCCAAACGCGATTGACTTGAGAAGACAACTGCAATGGAATAGCATTAGCAATTCTGGCCCAAGTATGATGTCCCACCGCCGAAGGTCAAATTGTTCCCTAAAAAACTCCCACGGCGCCAGATGACCCTCCCAATACCAGTCACGGATGGATGTTACCCCTGCAGCAATCCATCGGCGCTGAGTACCTGGGTGTAGGGAAGAGGCCAAGGGAGATGCAGAATCCAAGGGTACCCAGAGAAAGGGCGATGAGGCTACCATACACCTGCTAGGGTCCAATGAAAAGAGAACCTTGACCACCTTTCAGGCCTTCAGGAGACCCTTAAGAAAAGGCAAAGCATGAGGGAAATGGCCGCAAATCCTCAAACAGAGCCCACGGCAACTGAGCCGGAATTGCTGGCTTCCTAAACATAATAGAGTGGCGAAGCGACTGTGCCAACAGAGCCAAACCTGGGGATTGTTGCTCCTGCAACAACTGCCAGATGAATTTTGACACAAGAACCTTCGTGTGCAACGACACATCAAGCATACCTAAGCCCCCCGCCTTTCTGGGACGCACACACTTCCACCATGCGACCTTCACTGTAGCCCCCTCCTCATTTCTGTGACGTCCCCTGCTTCCTCTACGGTGCACACACCGTATCAGAAGACGGAGCATTCCCCCTGTCAGCCAAATTGGCAGGGGACATCCACCTGACACCACTCCCAGTGGAATGAGCCAGCAAGGGAAGAGTGGACCTATTGGATCTGATGCTCTGAAGCATGCGTTGGCGGTATGCTTTAAATAAAATCCTTTTGCATCCAAAAATTCAAAGTATGAAGTTTCATTATGAAAAGCTTTACTCCCTTTTTTACAGTACATATTATGTGAGCTGAAGAAAGTTTAAATGGCAGCTAGTCGCAATGTCCTTATAGAAATTGCCTATTTCCTAGCAAAACCTAGCTTTAATACACTAAAGAAAGTTTTTTTTTTTTTTTTTTTTTTTTTTTTTTTTTGAAGATCATTTGCATATGCTATTTTAGATCACTTAGTGGTGAGAGTAAGTGAAAAAAACTGAAGGTGCAGAAGATAATGCGCGTCTTATATCCTCTCATGTGGATACAGTGTTGACATCGTAAAATTCACAAAATTTTGTCCCAATGGATTCCTTATTATTTAAATTTTTTCATATGCCATTTATAATATACGCTAAACAATTGTGTACCATTAGATTCAGGATTTATGATTTTTTTTTTACAGCATGCGTGGAACCAAAACATATTTGGTTTTGTTGACTTCGAGGCCATGGCCATCAGTGGCAAGTCAAGCATTTTCCAGGTTCCTAAATTCTGCTTGTCTTGTTCACACATTTTGGTAGTTTGCTTATTTCATCCCGGTCAAACAGGCTGGACCAAGAAAATGGTTGCTTGAAGCCTTTTTAAAAGTTGATGAGTGTCCATCAGGGCAGGTTTTAGTACAGGCAAGTCCATGTGTTACTAAATCCCTCTGGAGGTTAAATGGCATCCAGAAGAAAAGTTTTCTTCGCACTACAAAATTTAAATTGCTAGTATTTTATCCTTCTGATATCATAGAGTGTGCAGGGTGTTTTCCATTATCAATTCTGATACTTATTTCCAAGTTTACATGGACATTGCAGGGCTTTCTGGCCTTGATTTTGCTTACGTTGACAATGGCCATGTGTATCATACTCGAGCGAGTATAAACTTTCAAATGCAAATGGTAGTGTTTTTTACTACTTTATCCACAGGCTTCAGTGTCTTGTTGATAGAATGATAAGCTGAGTCTTCTCAAACCAGGATCCCTTCAACACCTTAGAAACAATATGCTACCTTTTGTAAAAGAAGTTGCAAAACTATTTGACCTTGATACCTGAAACAAGACAGAGATGGTGTACTTCGACATTTTGGTACACAAAATAAGCCAATAGCATTTGTCTATATATAATGGGAATCTCTAATATTGTTGGCTTGATTACAGAGATTGAAAATGGTAAGCTACTCGAGAAAATTTACAAAGTGGATCGCTTCCTTTTCGTCCTCGTTGTAATTTGTATGTGTCATTAAGTATACATAATTGCCATATTTTGACAGGAATCCAGTGGCAAATTTTCTGTGTACCTTGCAAATATTTTGACAGCAGTGGTAATATCAGCGCCTTTGTATTTATCTGTTACATATCTTCTGCCTTACGTTCATAGAGCAGGTAACAAATAGCATCTTATCTACATTGATCCTTGCAAGGTATATTGTAATGATCAGTTGCTTATAGGACGCGCAAAATGGATAATGCTCATCTGCAATTTCTCTACGTTTTATTGAGTTTGAGGTTTTTTCAGAATTTACTGGGGATGTGAGCCGGGCCTTAAATGTGAAAATGTACAGATTTTTATTCATTTTTTAGTTGAAGATGATACATGGAATGTTTTCACTTTATAAACATCAGCTAGTTCATGTCATTCAAACTGATTCCCTACCAACGTCATATATCCACATTTCTTCAGCAACTCTTGGCGATCTCGGCAAGGACTTCTTACAGAATGATAGCTTTTTGTGCACCTACAATGAGACTCCTAATCTGGTCACTTTTTTTATCAAGCGTGGGTGCAGAAAACATATTGAGATGAAGGTTAGTTTGTGGGAGACTCTTCTGTCTATGAAGGTTCATGATGATAAAATTTCGAGTGAGAGGAGAATAACAGCTATGGTTTTGAAGGCAGAAGCTGTTAGATGTTGGACCTTGCAGTAAACGAAAAGAAAGTCAGAACTTTTAATTTGGATATCCTGTAACGGGGAGTTGGGTAAGTGTCGTCATTTTAAACAAGATTTAGAAACACTCATGTCTCACATCATGCCCAAAGTTTGTCAAAGCATCCTCCGTCTTATGCATGCTATTGAAGGAAGCAAGCTTGCTAATGTTCACGCTACTACTAGAGCTGAACAACAATCTGCTGAAACTGACAACACAACCGTTTCCTCCTGCACACAGTCAACCATATCCAAACATTGCTGCCAAAGTCCAGCTTTTGCATGAAGTATCATCATCACTACCTAGGGATCCCGCAACCATGGAGCCTGCAAGCCTGTCACCTCACATTCCATTATGTATTGCCACTTTTTCTATTTTTGTAAATAGGCATCAGGGGACAGCTTGTGCCTCGAATCGATTCTGATGGATTAGGTGGATGACATATAGTTTAATTTGTATCCGGTAATGAATTCATATTAGATCTTTTCGGGTTTGAGGAAAAAGAAAGGGTAAAGATAATAGATACAAATCAAGCAGAGCCATTGCTGAAACTAAAACAGATGTATCCCTGTTGACAACAGAGCTCCAGAAAGCGCTGGAGTGTAATATTTGCAAAGTCCACCAGCCCACTGTCCACCAGCCCACTGTATCTGTTATTTGACAACTCTGATTGGGTGGTGAAAATGTTCTTTATAAAGCATTTTGTGCTTGGGTGTTACTTATATAAACTCTTTTTTTGTTGCGACCAATACATGGGAGGGTTAAAGCATGGTATAGTGTCTTATTTTAGTTGTCCCCCTGTCCCCCCCCCCCTAATTAGTTCGAAAATTAGTTCGAAAGGTAGTTAGACACTTACCTATTTTTGTTTCTTGCTTCAACCACCACCACCAGAGAGAATTCAAAATTTGGGGAGAATTTTCATGCACCATCACTCGATCAATCGATGAAGAAGAATGTATGGACTTTCTCCTAAGATTTGGGTCTGACAGAAGATCAAATTCGGCCTTACAAGAATGTAGAGCCTTTTTGCATACTTTCTTTCGAAGACAAAATTTCGGGTCTGTTGCTTTGCTTTGAATCCATGATTTCTTTCATTGTAATTTGATTTCAATAGACATGACTTTGCTTTGTTTTTTATTTGCATGTACCTTTGGTTTCCTTAAATTTTTTCGGGTCTCTTATTATTTGCAGAAGATCAAATTCGAATTTCAATATTGTAAGGCCTCTTGAAATTTTGTTTGAAGACTAAAATTTGGGTATGTTGCCATTCGAAGTTTGCTTTTAATCACAGATTATTCTCATTCTAGCAATTAAAATTGATTGTAGTGCTCTCTTTGTTTTGTGTTTGATTTGCATGTAGATTTGGTTTCCTTCTTGTAATCATCCAGAAAAATATATCCGGCATGCATTCAAGAGCCATGCATGAAAAATATATCCGGAGGAATGTGGTGAATTCTGATTTTTTTTTTTGGCATATTGAAGACTTAAAGTATTACGATATGTAATTCCTTTTCTATATGATACTTTCTTACGTCTCGTTAATTTTGTAAGCAGGGACTATTATAGGTGTGAAGGTGGCGTTTGCGAGCAATCAAGATGGAAGAAGTGGAGCAAAGAAACTTTATGGGAAAGAGGAAGAGGACAAGAGAGCAGGAGACTCTAAAGAAGAGGAAACAAAGAAAGAGAAAAAAAGAAGAGAAGAATGCTTTGATGCAGGAGTCCAAAGCTTATGCCAATCAAGTGAGTAAACAAAAGATTGTGTCTAATCTAGTGTTTTCATTCAAAAAGCAAGTTTGTGAAATGGATTTGGAAGAGAAAAGGGAAGTGCTAAATGATTTCTTGAAGCACAAAGAAATGAAGGATGTCACTGCTGATCACTTGAAGGATTCAGAAGTCAAAAGCCATGTGATTGAGAACATTCGAGAATCTATTCAGACTATAAAAGGATCTAGTAGTTTAGATTCTATGGCTGCAAGAAGAAGTGTACTTGCCATGTCTATTGGGAAGGAGACTTTAAATCAAGCTATTAGCAAGAGAAGTTTGGGAAAAGTTTTGGGAGTCCATCCTAGATGTATTGCAGCAGCCAAGGAAAAACGTAAAGAAGTGGAGTTTAATAAGGAAGGATGGGTATATTTTAGAAGGTCACGGAGGTTTGATTCAATTGACAAATATGTCATTGAGCTGGTTCAAAGTTTTTGGGACACAAATACAAGAGTTTCCCCTAATGCAAAAGATGTGAAGTTCAGAAGACTGGAAAGAAATGTGAAGGAGGAACATGCTACACATTATCTGGAGGATACTCAGGTGCAAATTATCTTTTGTTGATTTTTTGGTGACATGTGCATCATTTGTAGATGTAGTTGTTGTTGCAGCTTATGTAGATGTAGTTGGTGTTGCAGCTAAGGTTTGGAGTACAGTTCTTAATATGCAACTTAAACATTTCGAGCTGCTGCAGTTGGTGGTTGAGATTCAACTTAGGTTGTTAGTCTGCAGTTGGTGTTGCATTTAGTGTTTGAGCTCCATTACATAGTTTCAGTTTGTGTTGCAGAGAGCATGTTAAATAGTTAGACTACAGTTAGTGTTTCAGCAAGTGTTCGAGTTATGTCAGTGGTTGCAGTTTGTGATTATGTTTATTGCGATTCTGGTTGGTGTTGCGGTTATGACCATTAGTTGCGGGTTGTATGTTTGTAGTTTGTGTTTTATTGTCATAGTGAGTTACAGTGGCAGTTTATAGTTGCAGTTAGAGTAGAGTTACATGTTCATGTGTACTTGTTATTTGACATGTTACTCACATATTTCTTGATTATGTTTTGCGTCGAGATGTTCATTAAATTCAAAGAGCAAAGACCCATAAAAATTACAATTGGCCAAAGAGCATTTGAAAAACTAAAACCATGGTATGTAATGAAATTGAAACAGTTCAATTCATGTTGTTGCATTCATCGTGTGAGACTGCAGATGCTCTTGGATGGCTTAAATTCACTTAGAAATATGCATGTAGAATGTTGCACCCGTGCATGTGAGGTATGCCAATCTACAGGCCAACTATGTGCTTGCCAAGACTAAGAAGTATAAGTCAACCACTCAGCTCGGCAATCCATATTGTGTCCTAAAGAAGAAAATCAAGAATTCCACAAGAAAAGATTGCATTTATGGAGATTGTGAGCAGTGTGGTGTGTCTCGGCTACCTGTGTGTCCTCTAGAGTTGTCCGAAGAAGGATTTGTGAGTTGGGAGTACTGGGATTATGAGGAAGGAGGTAAGGATAAGTGGGGGAAACCCAAGAAAGTACTCCAGCGTCTGTGGAGGAAAACAAAACCAAAAGATCTTATGCACACATTGATTGACAGATTGGCAAAGTTTCGAGTGCACAGAGCTTTAGGCACAAATGGCAAGCGATGCAGTTTAGGGATATGTTAGACAACCTCCCTTTTGGGGTTATTGTATCTGTAGTAGACTTTGCAGAGAACTTCACAATTCAGTTGCAGGATCAAGTTCAATCTACGTACTGGACAAGCAAACAGGTCACCATTCTTGTACAAATCACATACTATTTGGAGCCTTCATCAGGTGACGTCATCAAGGACACCCATTATTATATATCTGATGATACAAAACATGACACACTATTCGTCCAGCATGCATTTATGATGCATCACGAATTCATGAAAGAACGGGGCATACATCCAAAAAAAAGCATTGGGTATTTTCGGATGGAGCCGCATCCCAATTCAAAGCTGCCCGCCATTCTATTTTGTAGGAAGGTATTCTCATGAGACACTCATTGAAATGATGTGGAATTTTTTCGGCTCCAATCACGGCAAAGGGGAGCATGATGGGAAGGCTGCAGAGTTGAAACGGTGGCTAAGGGAGATGATGAAGAGATCACGATCAGTAAAAAGTAGAATGTCTTCACCGATATTGTGAATATAGCCAGGGAGAATTTCACAGCTGTTGCTCCATCTTCAAGTGTGAACAAGAAACCAGTAAGAAGGTCGTTTTGGGAAGTGAAAAATGTGGATAGAAAGAATGCATGGGGTGCTTTGACCGTGGAGGACACGAGGAACATTCATTACTCCGCATGCATTTAACTTAGCATCTCCTACGAATTGCATATAAGGCGTTTATCTTGTTTACGTGCATATTGCCTTGATGCACAATGGGAGAAGTGTCCGAACAAGGAATATGTAGATGATTGGGAGCTCAGTAGTTGTTGAGCCAAGCAAGGCTATAGCTGATGAATCTGAGTTCGCAGATCTGAAAGAGCTCTATTTTCCGGAGATGCAAATTGTGTTGAGTGGTTTGGTAAGGGAAGGAGATAACTTCACCGTCGCGGCTCCAAAGGACAATGATGAGGACACTTTATTTTGGATATTATTGTGTACCTAAAAGAGAAATATGTGGTTCGATGCATTTTTGAAGCCTATGGGAATTGGTTTTATAAAGGGGAAGAAGTTTTAGAGGGAACTTACTACAAAAAGTCCCAAGATAAACTACGAGGTTACACTTTATGTTCTAACGAGCCAAAATGCATTGTTTATGCTACCCAAGTTTGCTCAATAAGACTTGATATGGCACAAGCAAAACATAGGCTGAAAAGGAAACCGGTTGTTTACAAACTTTGTGAAGTCGACAAATGAAAAGATTTTAGACAATCTCCCCGATGTGCTATCGATCGAAGAGGATTAAATATTCAGTTCACGGTTGGAATGTAGTTAGTGTTGCGCCTTCACGTACTTGAAGCTTTAAGTGAAACAAACAGTCGAAGGGTCCGATTTATATTGTGTCGCTATGATGTATGTTGTTATTATGTTGTTGATGTTTGTCACGATCATCAACAAACAGCTTATTTTTGAAGTCAAATTTTGGACTTTTATTGTAATCGTTTTTTTTCTTGAATAAAACAAATATCCCCGCCTGGTTTTGGAAATATCGATTGGATGTGTATTTGTATTATCACCGCTTTGATTTGGAAGGGCTCTAAGACAAAACTTCCTCGATACAAAACATGAACACTTATATTACAAAACAGATTGGAACAAATCAGGATTGCATATATAAAGTCGTGCTCTAAATAGCACTGATACAGATCAAAAAAAGGCCAACCCAAAAAGGCCATGCAAATATATTTATAAAAAGCATCTTTTCTGCTCCTAGCAGAATTCCCATGCATAGGAAGGACCCATCACTTCATACATGCACCACTCTTGCTGGCGACTTCAGGTTTAGGGCAGATCCGGAAGGAAGTGAACCGTGAACCCTAGAAAAAAAACCAATGGTTATTGCTGGCGTATATCCCACAAGCCTAACCCAAATGAAAGGGCTTCACATATAAGCAAATGAAAGGGCTTCACATATAAGCGTGAAAATCTAGCTCCATTCTTTAGCCATAATTCCGTGATCATCACTTGAATATGGTCTACATAAGTTTCATATGGTCAAATTGTTTTACATCACATAAGTTTCTACATATGGTCACATAAGTTTCTACATCACTTGCATATGGTCACATCGTTTCTTTTAACTTCATAAGTGTGTTATGGGTTTAGGGTTAATTAGAACACATTAGAACTATTTATGATTCCATAGTTTTAAATGCCTATTGGAATTTGCCTTTTGGCACTAGTTAGAGTATCTTATGACCAAATGCACTAGTTTAAGGCATCTTCAAATGCATCCATAGTTTAAGTGCCACAATGTGCCTTATATTGAAATCATGACTTGTCTACATTGTTTCTTTTAACTTCATATGTGTGTTATGGGTTTAGGGTTATTTAGAACACATTAGAACTATTGATGCTTCCATAGTTTTAGATTCGAATGTAAGGAATAAATCTATGTAGAACATTCTCTTTATGAAAAAAATCTAGGTATGCTTGCAGGGGCTCGGGTTCTGAGGCAAAGACATTAGTGGCACCTTTACAACCGTCTCTATATAATGCCATTTTTTCGCGCGATTTTTTCGTCTTCCACTCACTTCCGACTTCCAGTTCCTTGTTCTTCCCATTCAGATCACTCAGTCCTCCAATTTCTTCCATCGGGACATGGCCAGGATCAAGTACACGGCCAGGAAGGCCGACGAAGAATCCTCCCCGGCTTCCTCCACTTCCAGCAATGGGGGCATGCAAATGACCTTTGTTGCTAAATTTTCATGCAAGGAAGTGAATCGAGTCATTGAGCAAGGAGCTAAAGTTTCTAAAAGAGTCCAGCAGTGGATTGACCGTGTTTTGCCTCATGAGGAGCGCCTTTTGCAGACGACCATGCAATCTGATGGACTTTATCTTTATGTGGAGCTGCAGATGCCCCCTCCTGATCACTAGCCAATATAATGTCCAGCAGCTTAGAGCTTGTTTTTTGGTTTAAGGTTTAGAGCTTCGAGCTTGATTTTTTTGTAAAGCATCCACCTAATGGTTTTCCTTCTATGTAGTACGAAACAGAAACTTTGTGTAATTTCGAGCTTGCTTTTCCTGTAAAACAACCACCTGATGGTTTTTCCTTAATATATGACATAAACTTTGTGTAATTTCTTATGTCCAGAAACTGTGTAATTTCTTTTGTCCAGATCTATTAATGTGTTTACTTTGTGAATCATCTTTTTCTGCAAGTCCTACTTAATACTGTCAAAGGAAATACAAAAACCAAAGTAGTTACAACTGATGCACTTCCAAACCAGAGCAACCAAACTGAAGCAAACAAACAAACACATCTAATTGAAATGGACACCACTATCTTCACCATTCTAATGTGTCAAGGATCCTGCATTATGGTAATCTGTGAGGCAATTTAGTCTAAATTTGATCTTCCTGTGTTCTCCTTTCATGTTTCTCAAGCTTTTCCACTTTCTCCCTTCTTTTTCGACCCTCCCCTGCTTTTGATCGATTCAATTTCCCCTTTGTTGCATCCACCTGTGCTTTATGATTGCCAAAATGAAGAGCGATTTTAACCTAAAGCCCAAAACTCTGCCGTTTCTCCATTGTTTTTTGGCGCTTCAAAAAGAAGATCAGCAATCTCAGCTTTCAAACTTGAAGGATATCTCGTCCAAAGGCTCAGCTTTCATTCCCTTTGGCAATTTTTGGGATCTTACTCTTCAAAGCAAATTAATGGAGCCTCTTTCTGACCGCACGCCAATATGGGATAATCACTCGAAAGATCCCAATTTCCTTGGTGTTATGCCTTCAATTGATCTTTCTACTGGCATTCCTGAGCCTTATGGTGTCCAGCGCCCTACTGTTGAAGTCAATTCTAATGCTGCTTGGGACAATATGCTTCAAAATGAACGGCCTCAACTAGGATCTAAACTTGCTACTGTGCACGGTATTCATTTAAACTCTCCTATGGTTTTTGAGAAAATGAAATGTCTTTCCAATTCTGCTGTCATTCTCAAAGTAAACAAAACAGGGATCAACATAGCTAACCTTTGGTCTCACTTGCTCTCTCTGCAAAAAGGCCTTACTATAAATGCTTTACCATCTTATAAAACTTCTAACTGATTTCTTGCTCATAGGGTACATGGAGCTATGCAGAGGTCATCAGAGGAGAAAATTTGATAGAGGAGCAGATAGGTTTGAAGTTGAGTTATATGGAGATGAGAGAATTCATGAACACCAGGTCAAGTTCCCTCCCCATAATCAATGGTCTGTCAGACAGATGATCAGAGACAATGAAATAAGCAAGGCAAGAGAAAGGATTTGGGCAAGTATATATACAAGAGAAGTTATACAAATGATTTACATGTTTTGGTTCATAAACTCGAACCATCATGAATTCACCGAAAAGACGATTCAAAGAAATATAGGCGGATGTTCTACACTCACGGAATGTTAGCTGATGCTTATAGCACCCTTTATACTTCTCATGGTTCAAAGAGGATTTTTACAGATTAATAAGGGATAATCTATGGATGGCCGACTCCTATGTCATGGGAACTGCTGATTCATTCACGCAATCCTATAACCAACTGTTCAATACTGCCATAAACTCTGATGATCCAAAGATTCCTACCATTCCTGATGAGACATACATCAGTATTGCCTCCTTTGAGATGCAATAGTATCTGTTTGGTTTTTGCAAGTTTGTTAACAAAGACAGTTTTTTGCTATTTGGACGAGATATGGGATTACCTCTTTGGAAAAGACCTCAGTTCCTGGCTCTAATCCTCTTCTACAACAAACAGATTAACACAAAAGTATAGGACTCAAGGCTTCGACAAGACTTGGACAAGACCTTAATATGACAGAAACTTTGTGTAATTTCTTTTGTCCAGAAACTGTGTAATTTCTTTTGTCCAGATCTATTAATGTATTTACTATGTGAATCATCTTTTTCTGCAAGTCCTACTTAATACTGTCAAAGGAAATACAAAAACCAAACTAGTTACAACTGATGCACTTCCAAACCAGAGCAGAGGCAATGTTGAACATCAAAAAGTACAAATGCAGTTCAAAAAGTACATCAATTTACATTATCAAGATGACAACAACATGATCTTTGATCAATCACCAACCATAATCAAACTTCATTATCCAAAATGTTAAATGCAAATCTGGCATCAGGTACATCAAGAGTACTTAAACTTTTTCAGGATATCCATTGCTTGCTTAGATTCTTTATCCAACAGATTGGATAGTTTCTTCTCAAGCACGTAGTCTTTCACATTCTCAACTTCCAACAGCCCCGCAAGGAAAGGTTTCAAATGCTCGAAGAGAAAATTACCTTCACGGCGAGATGGCTGATAACTGTTTGGGGTCACTACTGTGCCCGCACTATTCTTGTAGCCGCGGTATAACATGTCATCAATCAAAACTGTGTTGTGTTCAGCCCATGTTCCCTTGTATCTAGAGTCGTGGTAGACCTTGTTGAGATCTTTCAGCAGAATAGGCTTTTTGCTCACTTTAAATGATGTGTTTGTGCACACATCTGAGTGCCAAGTAAATAGCAACTTGTCTCTAAGACTCCTTGGAAAGGTATGCTTCAGGATTAAATTTGCAGCCACACTCGTCCAATGTTGTCCGGATAGCAACCCCGGAAGTGCTCCACGCACCATTCCAAAAACTCCAATGCTCTTGGACACAAAACCAATATCTTTGAGAGATTGAGATGCTTTGCCTCTCGCACCATCTTGAAGGTCTGGGCAATAGTTCCCCTTTCTCAAACAAATTGCACAAAACTCCTTCAAGCTCAAAAATTAAAAGCTTCATAGGCAGTTTAAGCCGCTTATTGATTCAAGTAAACATAGAGGGACTTTGCTATGTATGTCACCGCCACGTTTACTATTCTTTATAGTAGCCACCTGCTCTCTTGTACTTCCTGTAGAATTTAAATGTTAAAAATACGTACTAAGTGGAAGTTAAGAGATGGAATTGCTAAGTTACCAGGTGAATATGATT
Source organism: Isoetes taiwanensis (assembly GCA_021234155.1). Lineage (NCBI taxonomy): Eukaryota > Viridiplantae > Streptophyta > Lycopodiopsida > Isoetales > Isoetaceae > Isoetes > Isoetes taiwanensis. The sequence goes on along the minus strand of JAJEKV010000026.1, from coordinate 9,873,753 downwards.
CCTCTGATCTCAAGGATTGACTTATTTGTTTCGGGCTGCCTATACTCTGCTCCTTCAACGTACAATTCTTTTTCACAGGGTATTCAACATTCTTCTTCTCAAATTGACTGCTTAAGGCCTGGTTAGTCCCTCTTTTCTCCTTACATGGACTGTAATCAACTTTGCTTTTCATACTAGGTGATGATGCAGTATCACTTAGTTCTTGTCCATGATATGGCCTCTCCGGCACATGTTCTTTATCTGCAAACACTTTAAATATTGTAAGGACTAAGAATTCACTTATTGACCTTTCCATTTTTCTATAAGCTACCTGGTGGAAGTGACATTGTGGCCAAATCTTCTGTCTCTTCAAGATAAATGTCATTCTCAACTTCAAAACATGCTTCACTCTTAATATCAGCTAAAACTTCTTTAACCGCGACATGCGAATCAAGACCTGCAGTAACAATTTCATAACCTGCACCTACTGTCATAACCTGCATGTCATTTTAAACATGCATATAACCTCAACTCATACAGCAGTACATTACCTTCTTTGACATTATTTTCAGTAATGACTAACGCCCTCTTTTTGTGTTCTTCTTCAACAGTCAAATCAGCACTCAAACGTCTTGGCAAAGAAACTTGTTTTCCTTGGCGAGGACATGGATGTTGGAGTAAAGGCGACCATTGCAAATCCTCCATTCCTTTCTCTACACATGCATAAACATTCCTCAATATAAGGTATGATCATTTCAAACTTATCATAAATGTACAACCAACCATCACAAGACTCTATCATTGTGTTCATTTGCACTCTTTTCGCTCGCTCGGACCAAGTAGAGATATCCATGTCATTGATATCTTGTGCTCACAATGGATCTCGCAAAGATTCTTCCGATACACTACACGAGAGACATACATGATTAAATAGTTAAAAGAAAATGAGGCAAAAGAGTGATAATGTTCAACTACCCAAATGCACAAGACAACAAGGGAGATGATACGCATGCATGCATTCGCAACAATGGTAGGTAGAAGCATGCCATCCGCTTTCAATGATCCGTGACAAAATGGGTACGCTTCGTTCAATTCAATACTATCCTTCAGATTACTCATAACTATTGCTCCCTCGTGGCGTGGAGGATCCAAATCAAATGACTGACTCATAGTTTGTCTAGCAAGTAACATTCTTTTAAGACAAGATTTCATCTTTTTCAGCTCATCCAATATGCCATCCCTAGAAATTTCTGAAAGTAACAGGTCGTTACTTGCATCCTTTATGACAGTGTAATCTCGGCCAAGTTCTTTTTTTCTCGTAGGTCAATGACGGCCTCAATGCCAACCCTTGCTATAGTGGGTAAGGTTGCAATTAATGCTTCATATCCGCCAATGTCACCCTCCAAGTGTGCTTGTTTTTATCGCCAAGGCCTTTGATTTTGTCGGTTAAGTCATTGCACATCATTCATTGACCGGCTTTCCAATGCCAATCGCTAATCTTATCTTCTATCCCCGAAATCCATTCTTTCAACCCCTCGTTGACATTCTTTGTAACATGCATCCGATTAGACAAAATTGTATATACAAACCGCAACAACAAAAATGAGCATTGTTTGAGTTGAAACCGCAACTAATAGCTAATCAAAACTAAAAACAAACCGAAACTACCACCAACTGCAACTACTACCAACAAAAACATTCGAATCAGAATTACATCCGCGCAATCGACATTCGAACTATAACTCCCGCAAAGATAGTTGCAACTCGAATCGCAAATGACACTACACACCAGAATCGACATTCGAATCAGTAACTCAAAGTAGTTTCAACTCGAATCAAGAATCGCCAAAGTTGCAAATTGAACACCAAACTAGAACTCCACCAGTTCTAACTGACACTGCAACTATTACTGCATATAAACAACTTCTAACACTAACTAAAAATAAGACTGCACTAATTAAAACTAACACTGCCACTCAAATGTCAAATGTCAAATGTAACTAACATGAACACGAGCTCAGAATAAACAACAGAAATTTAAACGTATGCAAACGACACAGACACAAACTATGAACTATGGCAAACTGCCAACTTATCTATACACTCATCAAACAAGAAAGATACATCTAAATTACCTTGTGGATTGTTGCTGGAAGTTGCTCTCTGCTTAGTGTTAGATGTTACATAGGAGCTGGGTGCTCTTGGAGACGATATGACTTTAGGTACGTCATTCTCCTCCTCTTCATCAATTGTAACGACATCTTCAGCACTATGACTCATTCTTTTAGTTCTTGAGGCTGAAGATGCATGCTCATAAAAGCTAAGCCAATCTACCGTCTGCCCATTGCAATGTAACACAAAAGCCATCGCTAAAGCACCTGGAACCTGCCCGCCTAAAACTTTATCTCTGTTGAATATCTTCTTGTATAGATCCATGAACTCCTTTTTTCTTTTCTCTTGTAGAAGCTTGTATCTGTAACAAGCTCTACCCTTCACTTTCTCACCCCATATCTTCCGCATCTCAATGTCATCGACCTTCTCCTCAGATTTATACAAATCCTTATAGGTGATCCCTCTCTCTTTGTCGGTCACGTTCTGCTTATCTTCTTCCATGGACCTGAAAATAAAAAATGAAAAGCACAATTACAAACCACAAACTGACTATAATAATAAAGCAGAAAGACTTCTTTGGGAAAATGAGTGTTCTAAACTCTTTTATGTCGCATCATTACTGTTTCTTTGATATGTAGCAAGTCATTGACTAATATTAGGGCCACAATTTGCTGCCAAAAAATGATACAAATGCAAGCTTTGCAGACTTACAAATGTGCAAAACTTCCTGCAAATGTGCACTTACCTGTTAGCTTCAATAAAAAGCAAAGCCTGCTAAAGCAAATAACAAGAAACACACAGCCATTTACATATACATGCGTTGAGACTTTAATAATGCTGTAATCAACAATGCTTTCTTTAATAAGAATTCTGTAACAAAACAAATTTATTCTAAATGGCAGCCACTTCTTTCATATTGCTCAACCTTTGAAAAGTTTCAATATGAAATTCTTGGCCACAGTTAGATGGCTTTGCTGCTCATATCTAAAATTTATCTTATCGGGGAACCAAAAAATTCTCTCAGGTCTTCACAAATCCGACTCCAAAGAGTGGATTTAAAAGGTTCCACCAAAGCTAGAATAAAGGGGTGAAGCAAATCGAATGCCAGGGCTAAAGAAAAAATTGTAATAGTCTATGTGCATAATCAATCTTACTCAATAACTTCGAATATTCAAATGGTAGCTTCCCTGTCACCCTGTCAATACATGCAGTGCAAATTCGTCCTTGAAAAATTCGAAATCCTGTTGTAACTGTTTAATTGACGCCACAATTGCAAGCCCCCAAATCGTGTTCTTGATGGAGGCGTCTGTGTGTGAACATCTGGTTCTGGAGATGCGGTGATGGCTAAGCTCTTGGGTGCTTCAAACGAGTTCCCCCCAAAATTCCGTCATTCTCGCCATTCGAGTTGGTCGAAGTTCTTGGAGCTATTTTTGGACTAAAATTCTATTTTGGATCTATTATTTGATGTTGCAAAACTAACATATTGAGCCACTATACCATGCTTTAACCCGGGAACTGAAACTTAAGTATGCATCAGAGATGAGTGCCCGTGATTGTGCCGCCTAATCATATGGTATGGCTTATTATAAAAAACTATGAACAACCATTCCTGTTACTTATGATATCCTACGGGATAGAATCTATTATCCTGTGTGCATACCCTTATCCCTCATTGTTCATTGTTGACGTTTCCATGGTATCATGTGTTCCTGAGTGAGAGGAAGTGAAGGGAAATTTGTTTGAACTGATGAGCAACACTAAATTAAATAATTTTAAGTGTTTGCCTGCCAGCACGCATGCATAACTCCAAGACGATTTGTATAGATTCTTGGGCTCTATACTAAAGAATTTTAATGTGGGAATTGCAAGAGAGTTGTTTACTACAAACAGAGATTTTACAGGTGTTGAGGTTTGTTCGCAGGCCGAACAACTCCTTTAGAGATGTAGTACACCTACATGTCGACGAAGAAGTTCAACGACTACCTCTATTCATGACGTAATCCCCAGTTTATGCATGAACCTATAACTTACCTTCATCAACTCAAGTCTGTTGTAGAACTTGTCAGCTGCCTCATCAAACATTGTTGCCTGAATTTCTGTTCCCTGTATACATTAAGATGATTGTGTAAGTATACACAAACCACGGGAAATAAGAATCCAATCAATTGAAGTTTGCATACGTCCTTGTCTCTTAGCTCCACATTAAACAATTTCCCCTTGCCTGGTCTTCGTCTGTTTTCAAACTCTCGTAGAGGTCCTTTCCACATTACCTTTACTTTAATTGTCCAATTTGCTTGGTAAGGACTTAGTTGAACTAATGGACAAATTGTTCTCCCACTTCCCATGTTCTCAGCGTCATTTGTACTGCAACATTTCTTCAAAATAAAAATCTTTACATATACATTAGAAGAGATCAGATCAAGGGATATCTCATCATGATGCACACACAAACAGGTCAGCCCCAGAATTACCTAGCTGTTGTGAACGCAAGCAACACACTTTTTCAAAACACAATTAAAATTATCATAACTCCATCATAAAGAATGGGCAGAAAAGTTTACCAACTATTCAAGGAGTTCTCTAAAGACAACATTCCTAGTCGTTACAGATGGCGATGCCTCATTATGTAAGATTAGTGTATCTTCTCTAGTTCGTATTCTTCAATGCCGTGCACAATTGCCCATGGGCAAACACATTTGTTCGCAAATCTAAGACTATCTTATCTAATGTTAGGCCAAGACAACTGTGGAATGTCGTTGAGTATGCTAGCTTAAGCGGCAATTGGCGCCTATGTATCATAAAAGGACAGCGTGCTGGCTGGTGGAATAAATCTGCCCGACAAATCGCATGTATGTTTTCTGAGCTCGCGTTGTCATGTCCAAGCAGCCAGACAGTCACAAATTTGTTGTGCATTTCGTGTATGACAATTCTAGCGTTCTTCACAAGCCCTTTACTCGCATCCAACAATCTCATAATTTGACACGCAGCTCCTACTTTAAGACAAAGCGTGTGTTTTGGCAAAGTCGGGTGATCATAACTGTGACTAAACTCATTTTCAGCAAGAGCGCTTGTGTGAATCACCTGGTCATTTTCAGTTATGGAATCTTGAGAGTAATATCTCTTTTCCAGACCTGGCATACGATCAAGAATAGATATGTTGAACTCATCCACGTGCACATTTAATGGAGATAAAAATGCTCTCCTTTCACACAAGGTTGATCTACAAATAATATCTGCTAAGTATAAGAATTCTCGTGCCTCTTCCACAGATGTTGTTGTGTAGAACAAAACAAATGTCACAACATTTGACTGCCAATTCTCACCTATGGACGATATTAATGTTACTAACTCTGGGTCCGCAGCATTTCTAACTGATTCATCTAACGTGTGAACAATGAATACTCTCCAAATCTCAGATGATTTAATAGAAGCATCTATTGTTGCACTTCTCCCTGCACCTGGTACTATGGGTGCTATTTGCCTAAAGTCGCCTGCAGCCACAAACATTTTCCTCCAAATGGAGCATCATTTCTACACAATTCTTGTAGAAGCAGACTCACTGATTCAATTGCAGCTCTATTTGCCATTGCAAATTCATCCCAAATGATTAAATGACATTCAATCAGAAAGCTCGCTTTCTCAGATGCGGCCTCAATAATCGAGTGCACAGCAACACTATTTTCAGTTATAGGAATTTGAAACAATGAGTGCGCAGTTTTCCCTCCTGGATTTAACAGCCCAGCCAATGCAGTTGTTGCACAGGGCAAAACAATCAACTGGGAGCCTCTGATTAACAAACATATAGCATTGAGTAGGAAAGTCTTACCTGTACCAGCTTTCCCATCAATAAACACAGGTCTTCTTATCCCTGCCTCATGCACCATGTTCTCAACATAATCATATACTCGTCCTTGGTTCATGTTCATCTTATCACGCATCTTTCTCGACTCTTCTATATAAGATCTATGGTGAGGAAACTTCGACAGCTCTTGCAGCACTAGCTATGACCGAATGTAGATTTTAGGCAGCCCAAAGCCAGTAACACTAGAGCCATGCTGCACAAGCACATTTTCAACGCACAAAAGAGCCTGCTGCTCTGCAAGCAAAGTGCCTGCCTCTGAAACATCATGGAAGTCCCTTATCAGCTCATCATGGAAATTCGTCCACAGCTCACTTGCCGGAGCACCATCAAGGATCAGAAGCGCAAAAAGGAAACGGAGCTGCGATGGCGTTTGCAACACCTACACTGCCTCCTGCATTGTCACAACCGGCTCTGATCTATCATGCAACAAACCCATAACAGTTACGACTTCCTGATAGGTATCATAGGTAGTCCCATTATAATTTTTTAAGTCTTCCCAACATCTGGATGGAGTATGCAGCATCAACTGTCGCAAACAGAATAGCTCCCCCTCACGTGGCATGACCAACCTTATTCTGCAAAGAAGGCTTCCCCTACGTCTCTTGCGAACTACGTTCCTAGGAAGCTGTGGCCTGGGTAGTTCAAGGTGGTCATCCTCAGTATACATTCCATCTCTACAGGGCACAAATGTGTACTGTTCATAGTACTCAAGATAGGTTAGCTGCGAAAATTCTATAGCAGGAGGCCTCAAGAAATAACGATCAAGCAACGAAGCGCTATTGGGCCTCCTATATGACCTACGCGTTCTTTGTTGATGATGAAGTGGAAGACACTTAACAGTAGGATACTTTTCTGTCACATGAAACTTTAGTATTCACCATGTTGCCTCAGTTGAGGATAGATACCTTGCACTTTGGTAATCACGTATCTCATCATCACATTCTCGTTGATGATCAATTCGATACTCCACCTTGTCAAATCCTTTATAAATGTAGCTGTATAGATACATGAAGGGGTAGAAGCATGAAAGGGTGATTGAATTTTTTTGTATATTGATGTGAAAATTTGAACTGGGTTAAAGTGTTTGTAATGTACATTTTGAATTTTACATGGAGTTGCCTATCATTAATAAAGGCGGTTGACGTACAATATTCTCCATAATTATACCAAATCCTTCCGAAATCTTGTACTAGCTTCTCTATCAATAAACTCTAAATATCTTGCCTGCGAAAAACAAAAAAACTTTGGCGCACATTTTGAACTTTCCTCAATCGATCAAACATGGCTCCGGATTCTACCTCAACGAAAACTTGGCCCGAATCGATTATAGCTGCTCCTAAATCGAATGCATTTCAAGAAACAAATGTATCTTGAAGAAATTGAAATCCCTTTCCTTCAAGCAGCAATACAAATCCCTTCAAGCAGTAATACAAACCTGGTTAATAATCTGATTTTTTGTGCAGGATGTTGTATCCCCTTTCTGCAGAATGGATCGATGTCTTAAAGCACCAGTTGAAGAAGAAACTATGGAAGAAGGATTGGACTCTCATGCAAGCACTTCGAGGTTAGCATCGGGTTCAGATTTCAATCCTCCTCGCTTGATGAAGTTTCGAGAAAGCAATCATTACAAGCGGGCAAAGAAAATCGAAACCCGAGGGTTTGTAGGGGTGGATACGTGACAAAGCCAATTAGAAGAAAGGTGAATGCTTCAGAAATCTCATAATAAATGAGGTATCTAATTTGACTCCAAAACAGCAAAAGTATATTTGCAAGAAGATTATTGCGGGACAAAAGATTGCAATTCCTATTTGAGCCATCATTGGAAGGCCTCAAGAGGCTATCGTGAAAACAGATTGGTAAAGAATTTAAAGGATGGCCTCCAAGACGTCAAAAATGCAAATAGCAATGACAGGACTTGCCGCAAAGCATTACGTACTATCTATGGTGGTTGGAGAGGAAGGAGAATTACGAAAGACTTCACTAGCGACTAAGTTGCTGAAAATACATCCTAGAAATATGAAACTAGCGGTGGAGAGAAGGAAAAGAATGTCACTAGGTGGAACAAATCGTGGGCATTAGCGGTCGAAATCCAAGAACAAATACGATAGATCAGGGCTATGAAGGATATGGTTGCTCGGTTTTGGTTAGATAACTCAAAGGTTTCACCAAAAATTAGAGATGTCATGAAGAAGAGGACACAACCAATTCAATATATTGACATTACACAATGCACGACCTGTAATTTAGCTTTAAATTGCATCTTGTTTTTCGAATAAAGATGTTTTTAGTTTGTAACACTGATGTAAAGTTTGTAGATTTCTTTACTTTTGGCGTAATAAAGATGTCTTTTATTTTGTAACACCGATGTAAAGTTTGTAAATGATTTCTTTACTTTTGAATGTAATGTAGATGCACGATCGCCCTAGTTGTTCTACATGGAAATGTCAAATTATTTCATGGCAACACGTTACATGTATATTTGTTTACATGTATATTCGGATGTATATTTGTTTACATGTATATTCGGATGTATTGTAGATGTAGGCAAAGAACTAAGAAGAAATTAGTGTGGAGATGTATTAATTGTCAAAAAATTATGTGACTTCATAGTAAATAAAATAAAATTCATGTCAGAATGTACATGTATGTGTGGGAGTTTAGGGTCTTCAATATGTAAAAGATTTGTATGTAATGTAATGTAATGTAATGAGGTGACTAATTTTATTTCAATTGTAATTTTACAGTGAATTATTCCGAATTTTGTGGATCAAGATCCGAGAGGTTCGGATTGGGCTTAGGCAATTTGAATACTTAAAACCTTCTTGCATTAGAAAGCTAAAGGAAAGAAACACATGTTGTTGCGTGAAACATGAGCAATCGATCTGTACAAAGGGCATTTAATTTGATGAGGTCAAGACTCCATGAAAATTGTTCGCGGCAATTGTGGTGTGTGTGCGATCCGGCTCATGCTAGAATATGTCAAGCCAAGAACAAGACATTTGATAATGTTAGCACATTTTGGAGGGCTATGGTATGTGACAGAGCAGCAAGCAACGAGTGGCATAAGCTACAATGTATCAAATCAGATTGTGGAAATTGTGGGAAACAATTAATTGAGTTGTGTCCAAGAGAATACAAGGAGCAGATTGATCAAACGCTTGATTGGCAAGTCTATGGTTACGTTAATGAGCCCTCGAAGAAAGGAACTTCACGAAGACTAAAGCTAATTGACAAGAAAGGCAGCTCCAGTAATATGTTGGATAACATGTTTGATCATATGTCGAAATTTGTTGTTAGTCCTGTGCCTCCTGGTTCAGGACTATTCATGCATACGACGGACCAGGTCAAGCTCAAGGATCCACAGACAGGCACGGGTCAACCGTCAAAAGCCCAGCAAAAGACCAAGCAGCAGACCACGCAGTCAAAGCCTGGGTCTGCTACCAAGAGGCGCCGCGACAAGTGATGACCCGTCACCGCCCGTGTCAGCGTCAGCGTGATTCTAGGCATTTCAAGAGGCACCGCCAACATTCACAGAAATCAGGCCTCCTTCCGTGAGTCGGCAGACCGATCGATCCTCGAGTGTCTATATTGGGTCGAGGCCATTGTACTATATATATGAGTAGAGCTAGCACATGAGTGGCGGATGAGTTTTGAGTCTTGTCTCTCTTCGGTCTTCTCTCGATTCGAGAGCTCATGTATGTTCATCATTGATATCAAGGAAGCTTATCATTTTCCTCTCATTGTTCTCTCTTGTTACGCTTTCTTCTTCTTGTTCTTCTCTTGCAAATCCCGCGTGACATAGTCCCCCGATTCTCTGTTAGATCAAGGGTCCTCCACGAGAGGGCTGTCTTGCGAGGAGTTCCCGAACCCGGACCCCAAACAACATGCGCCGCTGCGAGGTCTGATTGATTTTTCTTTCTTACGTAAGCCATATGCGTAGAAACTTCCGCCGGAAGAACTTCTTTCCCCAGGCGGCGTCTAAAAGCTTGGGCGCCATCATCGAAGGAAGGCTGTTTGTTAGGTGACATGTATGGATCTGCTTACGACATTGAGGGAGGCCACATTCGGTCTAGGGCTCGGTCGGTACCACCCACCCCTCGTGTCATGTCTCGTCCAAATTCTCCGCCTTAAAGCGTGCAAACATTGCTCCGCGGCCCTCGATCTCCTCATCACTATCCGGGGGCCCTATCCGGCTCCAAGCTGCTCAACCTTACTTTCATACCCCGAACATGCCTTCATCCATCACTTTTTTTTCTCCCATGCGCCTCTGCCTTCACAACCATCATCTCCCTCTGGTGGGCGGGGATATCCACATGTCTCTTTTGCTCCTCCCGGGAATTTCCCTTCCCTACCTTTCCCACCGCTCTTCCTGTTTTACAATATTACAGGACCTCAAACCCAATGATCGGGCACCTCCAAGTACCCCCACCTCGGCCACCCCTTCAAAGGTCTTTCCAAAGACCATACCCCCTCCAACTCCACCTCAATATCCTCATTCATATGTTCCCGTCCAGCCCAAACTTTTACCTCTACCTTTCGGACCCTTAAGGTGACTTATCCCACCTTTGGCAACACGAAAGGCAAACCTTTAGACCAAAGTGCTCGAGGCCCACATAAAAAGAATTTGAGGCTCGGCTGTCTGAATGGTCATGCGCAATCTCAACCGAAATTCCACATCTTTTCCACCACATTCGCGTGGCTCCCCTCATCAATGGCTCATGTCCAACAAAAGTCACTTTGGAAACAAGATTGGTCCTAAATGAAAACTGCTTTTCTTTCTCACTATGGGACCACGGATGATGATCAACTTCATCTCAAAGCAACTCAATGACCTTCAACAAGAGCCCGCAGTGAGTTCCGCGGGATTTTGCGGGGATCGTCTTCACATTACGCTTTCGGCAAACTCAAGGAGTACCCCACACGAGCCGGATCTTGGTCTGATTTCTCCAAGGACTTCCTCCGGCTATCGGACTCATGGTGAATACTGGCGCCCGAAGACTTTGGAGCAGGCTATCGATCTTGTCAATCACTTTCGATCAATGTTTCCTCTGTGGCGTGGCTCTTGGAGCTCCCTTTCATTCCACCCGTCATGGTTCCCCGTTTCTGTTCAACCTCCACACGCCAATCCGCCGCCTTGATCGGATCTGGTGCCATATCTGCAAATATCAAGGCCACTTGGCGAATGAGTGCAACTCCACCAATGGCCCGCCTCATTGTAAACGATGCAACATGTGCAATCATACCCGCGGAAGAGTGCACTGCGCACTCATCCTACACCTTTCCGCCACAAGATGGTTTATCAAGTGCAAACAACACCTCGGCACCAATCGCCATATCAACGCACCACCATTTGCGAGCGCAACCCAATCAACTCTATCGAGCAACGGGGGCAACAACGGGGACCCAACACCGTCCTCCTTTTGATCCTTCAAAAGCTTCGGTGTTATCACTTTGTCGGGGAATGGGGTCATACCACCACGCGGCGTGTCCTCAACTTCCACAAGTTCAGGTGCAGCTTCCTGGCACAAATCAGACCACATCGGTCCGCCTCACGGCTTACCAACTTTGGATTGCCAATGGCAAACAAGGCCCGCGTCCGGTTCTTCGGAAGCCACCTCGTGCACCTCAGCAATCACGCTATCAACCAGCTCCTGCAAATCAACCTCAGATGGATCAACAAGCACAGGAAGAAATTTTTCAAGCTCTCAATCCTCCAATCCAGCCGTCAAATTGGGTTGGTTTAGTCTCATCGCCGGACCGGATGCGTCCGTCCCTAACCATTATTCCTAATGGCACGCAACCTGCCTTTGCCGTCGACACAATTCCTCATGCAGAAGACAAAAAGGTCCATTTTGCACCTGACTTGGAGAAACTCATGCCGAATGTCATGCCTAAAGTTCGCCAAAGTATTCTGAACCTCATGCAAGCTGCTGAAGGCCGCACGTTGGCTAATGTTAATGCCACCACTAGAGCTCAACAAAGACAAGACGCACCTTCCATGTCTCACCCTCCACGCTCTCAGCCATATCCAAATATCGCTGCTGAGGTAGAACTACTCAAAGAAGTTGCTGCTTCCTTACCACGCACTCCCCTTTTGTGGATCCCCGCAGATCCTTTTTCTCATGTGCCTCTGGAACTCCAAGAGGAGGCAAAAATCAAAATTCCTCTAAGTCTTGCAACGATTTTGAAACTCATCACGCTCTCAAGGACCGATTACCACTCCCCGCTTTTTGGTTGGGGCTGTTGCTACCTCTACACCCACGGTACATGCCACGGTGGGCAATCAGCAAGTCAACCATGTTCAAATTGATGGAGGTAGCGCAGTTAATCTCATCACGGATAAACTCCGCAAACAAATGGGCATCAAACAACTCTATCGTGCCCCATATGACATCAAATTGGCTAATGGCCATATCCACGAGACCTCAAGGCGTCCACGCCTCTTCTTCACATCAACATTGGTGATCTCGAGATTCCCCTTGGAATTTGGTGTTTGGAAGGCTGGAGAAGATCCGTGATTATGAAATGTTGGTCGGCGGACCTTTTCTCCGCCGAGGCCAAGAGTATCCATTCTTGGGCCACCGGATGGAGTTAGTCATCACGGATGGTCACCTCAATGCCACCATGGATTTGGAAGCGAGGCAAAATCATTTCCGTCGACAATCTTTGAACCCTCTCTCTCCGCCACCGACTCGGAGGGGCGCCCGAATATTTATCAAGTTCGGGCTCCACACTGTGAGTCTGCCTCTGTCATCCTACCCGAATATCTTTGATCCTTGGGGAGCAATGACTCTTGATCGGGACCAGGTTGTGGCTTTTTGCTTGACCCTTACGGCTCCTTGCAATCGCATTCAACGTGTTGATCACTTTTCGGATCTTTGAACCTCTTGCCACTCTTGTAGATGTACACGCTGTTATGAAGCAACCTGCAGCGATGACACTTTCGGCAACCTCTCTTTTTCACCACGCAGGTGCCACGCATCTGTTATGCTTCAACCTCCTGCTCATATTGTCCGGAACCGCGGAAGTTATCCCCATATTCGGACTCGGCGTGAAATTGTGGACATAGGCAACAATCACTTTGTCCAAATTGCTGCCCATCTTCCGACACCCTATCGTAATAACGGGGCCGTCACGCTCTTCAAAAGTTCAAACACATTTTTAAGCACGGAGCTCTGAGAGATCTTGGGGATCAACAAAACCTTGGGGAACTCACCATTCCTACCAAGTCTGATGATGCACGCCCGAGTCTAGCAGCGGCGATGCCGGCTCAACTCCAATTACCGTGATCGCGTCAAAGGCGGAAATTGACAAACTCCTTCTTGCGGGGTTTGATCTATGAGGTCAAACATTACGAGTGGGTGAGCCCCATCGTCATTGCAATGGTAAGATCCGCGTTTGCGTGGACTACCGAAAACTCAATCGGGCCCGCGGGCGTGATCATTTTCCACTACCCTTCACGCAGACCGGGTTACGGAAGAGGTTCTTTGGACATGAGATGTACTCCTTCATGGATGGTTTTTTCGGCTACAATCGAGATCTCAATCAAAGAATCTGATCAACTCAAGACTACCTTCACCACCCGGGTAAAGTCACTTTTGCCTACAAGATGGTTCCTTTTGGATTATCAAACTCTCCATCCACGTTTCAGCGTATCATGCTCTCGATTTTTCATGATTTTATGAAGGAAAATCCCTTCTTGCAAATTTTTCAAGATGACTTCTCGCCTCTGATTCCATGGTGACCATTTGGATAAATTGGAACTTCGTCTTTCAAAATGTGATGAGTCCCATTAGTCTCAATCCCGAAATGCACCTTTTGCGTCACTTCAGGTGTTACGTTGGGACATGTGGTCACAAAAGCGGTATCACCACGGATCTGCCAAAATCATTTTGTGTGCTCAAGGCTCAAGCACCGGCCAATATCAAAGGAAACCCGCTCTTTCTTGGGTAAGGTCAATTATTACTCCACCTTCATTCACGGACTCGCGACCATTGCGGTCCATTCATAAACTCACGGGTGATGAATCCACACGGGCTTGGAATTCCCAGGCGGATCTTTGCTTTCCAACAGTTGAAGCTCTTGCTTACTCGGGCTCGGTTCTTGTTCCTCCTCAATGGGACAAGCCCTTTCATGTCCATGTCGATGTCTCCGGCCTTTGCTATTGGGCTGTTCTTTCTCAAGAATATGATCGCTGCTTGACAAACCAAACCGCTTCGCCCGGTAGGAAACTCAATTATGCTGAGCGCAACTACTCGCCCGCAGGCGAGAAGCCTTGGGTTTAATTTTCTGCGTCCAACGCTTCCCGTCATTATCTTTTTTGGGCGGTCGGATCAAATTCTTTGTTGACCACCGGGCACTTCTTTATTTGATCAACAAATCCACGCCCACGGGCGCATTGCTCGTTGGGTCCTCCTTCTGCAAAAATTTGCACCTTTTGAAATTGTTCACAAAGCTGGCAAATCTCATGTTGTCGGATTATCTTTCACGCATCCACCGGATGATCCCTCCCTTTGGAGTCTCGGGCGCCTTTCACGGCTCAACTCTTTACGGTCACGGCAACACCTCATTGGTTTCATGATTTTCAGCGGTATCTCCTCCGCGAGCTCTTCCACGAGAAGGGCGCCGCGCTCTCTCCAGCCAGCGACAATCCCGTCGACATCAATTTCTCCCGCGAGGTCGTGACTACACCATGGTTGCGAGGCCATCTTTACAAAAGGGTAAGGATACCATCCTTCCGGCCGTGTTCTCCCTCATGAGGTCCCGGATATTGTTAGAAGCCCATGAAGGGCTCGGTGGTCATTTTCATGGAACACCACGGCGCGCCAAAATCCTTCTTCTTTGGTTATTTTGGCCCACGCTCTTCAAAGGCGCGCTCCGCGCCCGCGCGTGTGATGCTTGCCCCGGCGTGTGGGGCGATGACCCGCGACGTGGCGCTCTTCCCTTGGCGTCGGTTGCCCCGCCACTTCCCTTCAACAAATGGGGAATGGATTTTGTAGGCCCCATCGATCCTCTGCGGCGGCACACCCGTGCAGCTACGTCTCCGATTCTCACCGACTACGCTACCAAATGGGCGGAAGCTTGCGCACTTCCGGACAACAACTGCGGCAAAGCGGCCAAAGGTTATCTATCAACAAATCATCCGCGATTCGCTGCCCCGGGCTGGTTAGTGATCGTGGTGTCCACTTTATCAATCATACCATCAAGGAGGCGGCGGATTATCTCCTCGATACATCATCACAAGAGCACACCTTACTATCCTCAAGGCAATGGTTTGGCGAGAAAGCACCAACAAGACTCGGTCACAATTCTCAAGAAAATTTGTGGCAGCTTCGACCCTTGGCCGGCAAAACAAGCTTCCCTCTTTCTTCTTTGGGCTTACAATACTTGTTTCAAAATAGCTCTGGGTCACATTCCTTTCAAATTGGTTTATGGTCAAGAAGCTCTCATGCCTTTTGCATACATTCTCCCCACTCTCCGTTTTTCAATCAGCTCGCCCATAATCCGCTTCTTTGCACTCAAAGAAAGGGTTTATCAATTGGAGCAGTTGGATGAACTTAAGAGATGCTTATATTAAATGTTCTTCATGGACAGCGGTTGCAAAAATCTTTACATGACAAGCGGTGAAGACAAAAACATTCAACAAAGGGAGATTTGGTTCTTCTTTATGATTCTCGGTACAAAAATTTTTCCGGGTAAACTTAAGTTTTAGTTGGCTTGGCCCTTATCAAATTGTTCAAGTGGTTCGACCCAGTTTTCAAGCTGGCTGAGTTAGGCGGCACTCCATTACCTACAACGGTTAATGGCTTCGCCTCAAAACATTTCATCCAACGAAAAGTGACAATCAACAAGCAGGATGCGGTTCAAGACACAACCACACCCGAAAGTGACTAAAAAGCGGTGGCATATTATATTATAGGTGGACTTTTTTACAAAATGTGGGCCTGACCCGACTATTTCCGCTATGGGCACGCCCTATATACAAAAAGCGGGCTCGAGCCCTATCTACTAAGTCCTAAGAAGAAAAACCCTCTACTCGGGTTGGGCGGAGGTGATCTTGAGGATGTGGTAGAGGTTACGCTTTCGGGGTCCCAAATAAGGTGCGAGAACCACCTCCATCGCGTTGGTCTTGGGATCGGGATGTTCACCATCCGGCACACCAACCATCCATTCTCGAGGCCCGCGATTGTGGCGCGCCCGAGGTCCGGACAATCCATCTTGCGGGTAATCCACTCGGCGGTTAGTGGGCATAGTGCGATCCTCGTTCAAACCCGGCGGCGGACCATCTTTGGCGCCATCGGATGCCTTTGCTTCACTCGGTTAGTCTTATATAGCCAAGCGAGGAACTCCTTGTCGGCGTGGACCAATCACAAAAATCGCCAACGTGTTTGCAATGCAAAAATTTGTTTCTAAAATGAGAATCTTTTCTCCCCCCGCATATCTAGCCATGGTACCTTCGACACATTCCTCTTAATGATATCCCACTTCAAGTTGCCCGGCATTAAATGCCATTCCTTCTTTTCACGCCCGTCGAACATTAATGTGTGTCCTTTGGCCACACCCTCACATCCCATCATTCTCTCACGCCTCATCTCCACCGTTCATTACTTCTCCCTTTGTTGATTGGGGACTTAGCCAAATTTTGCCTCTCAATCACCTCCTTGGCATCTTTTGACACCCAGCACCATCAGCGGTTGCGGCCGCCCTTATCATGCCCCTTCGCACACCTTTGCGTGCCTAAAACATTTTAGTCTCTCTGGCGCCTTAGTCTTACGTTCTCTGCGCTCTCCGCCTTCTTCAAAAGCGGTTCCTTCTGTTCGGGCGCTTTTTGCCATGGCTGCCCCAAACTTTCTACACTTCAAGCTTACGCTCCAAGGGATCTGCGACTCTTTTTGGTGCAGTGTCTTTCTCGGCCCCACCTTTTCGAGAGGCCCTTGTTGGTCAGAGTCGGGAAGTTCTTGGAGCATACAAGCTTCTGAATTTTCACAAATGGAGCTCAGGCCCCAAATCCGGCACAATTGCGGCCGGTTCATCGCACACATCGTCAACAGCCCGGAAGGATTTGCTACGGTGGTCGATGGCACCACCATTTTACTTACTCAGCATTTGATTTCTCAGGTATTCCGCATCCCTTTGCAAAAACCTTCGGTCTCTTGGGCTGCTTTACAGGACATGGACGTCACTCAGTTTGGCGCTCTTGCTTATCAAGCCAACCAGCATCGCCTCACAAATATTGCCAAACCACATGAAACTTTTGTGAAGTTTCTGTGGCGTAAATTGCTTGGGCATTCCATTAAGAACACCCACATCAATAAGCCGTTTTATAATATGGTCATCACTGCCATTCACTCCACTCTGCATGTCGATTGGCCTCAGCTTTTATTCTACCGTCTTCTTCAAGAAGTAGACCGCATTCGGGCTACCCCCTCCTCTGTCTCTGAAATTTCCGTGGGTGGCCATCTTCAGGCCCTCATTCGTCATTATCTTCCTGTTCTTGAGAGCCCTTCCACTTCCCATACCTCCACTCAGCGCTCTCTGCATTCCCAGCGTCAAACTCAACAAGCTGTACCTTCACGCCCAACCTCCCCTCGTCCTGTTCAACATCAGACCACGCATGTCACTGTCTCCTCTTCTTCCTCTGAGGCCACGCCTTCCAATTCCCGTCATGCCTCTCAACAATCTCAGACAAGGCAGCAACAGGGCCCTGCACCTCCCCATCCTCGACAGCTCCTGTACAAATTCCAGCAAGATGTTCAAGCCCGGCCCCATGCGATTACATGCATCGGGGAGGCTCTCATGGCGGTGTTCAGTCCCACGGAGGCTTCGATCTTTGTTCAAAGAGACCTTCAAGCTGCCCTTTGCCCATGTTCAAACCTTGGAAGCCCAACTTCAAGAAAAGCCGCGCGGCTCTATTACGAGCCCATATAGATCTCACCGATTAACGAGGATCGAGACCAGCCTACTTACGGATCGCGTGGCGACTCCCAAACTGAAATTCAGGACTTATTGGAACAGAACAAGTCCAAAGATACCCTCTGGGGTGAAAAGGAGAAACACATTGCTAAGCTAGACACCTTGTACTCGAGCTTTGTGACAATTCTGACACTCAAGTTCAAAATCTCACTTTGGCGTGAAGCTTCGACTCACCACCCTTGAAGCTCGGCTTTCCACGCTCACCAATCGGTTAACGTCCCTCGGACTTCGGCTTTTGGAGGCTCGAAACAAAAGGTCATCGATGGCGCGGAGATTGCCACGCTTAGCCTCCATACTCGGGGCAATCCTCTTCACATGCCACGCTTCACGGTAAGCGGGTCCGTGATCAGTCCCGTCTTTTGTTAGAAAAGGAGCATCGGATCCGTGACCTTGAACATCGACTCCGACCAAGCGGTCCAATCTGGCGAGGAAGCCCAAACCAAACGGGGAGGGATATCTTGACATTGCCACCAACATCCCGGTGGACTTCTCTACTCCTTCCGGCTATCTTGACTATGTGGTGGCCCGGCGGCACCTCTTTCTTTTGAAATGATGCGGCGGCCAATGGCAATGTTCATCAACAACCACTCAAAGTGTGGACTTCCTTCGGATCTGGCGGATCTTTCTATAGAAGACAAGGGTTTTATTTTGTGCACTCTTAGTCTTTGATCAGCTCCGCGGTTGAAGATCACGAATTAGTCATCTTCAGGAGTTGTTCAGCCTATGGCTTATGTTTTCATGACTTCTACGGCGGATCTCGGGGATAAATTCGGGATGAGGCCCATCGTGTTTTTGAGGCAACTCAATGCTTGCTTGGTTGTTATCACCAACCAACAAATATTTCGAGGATCTGCTCGGTCTCGGACTTTTGAGCGAGGAGTACATGCACGAATTGGCTCGGCGCTTACCTCTGTGGCGGTCGAAGCGTTGGAGCAGGTAAACAAAATTTGGCGCACCACGATGATCTTGAGTTTGCCCGGTTTATATGCGACGCTTGGGAGGCTACAATCAACTCCGTGGCCTTACGGAAAGCAAGACCATTCCCACGGGTTGGGTCAATCCTCCTGTCTATCAATTACTCTCTACTTGAAATGGGACCATTGGTGTCGTGCTCTTGATCAAAATCTTGTTCAAGCATTCGGGGACATGGCTCTGCAACCCACGCACGGGCATGATTCCCTCTCCATATGCTTCCTTAGGGCCCCTCCCATACGGTTCCTTTCTTGTGATTGGCGTCTTCCCTTTTGGGCCGAAGGTCATGGATGGCCCGCGGCCGGGGTCGACTCGCCTCCCGGATCTCCACGGATCTCCGGTGGGATTCCCGATTTGTCGAGGCAGCTCCAATTGGGAGGATAATGCCACTTTGGACACTACTGAAAATTGGATTTACATCGGTAATGGCGTGGTTGGCAAAAGCTGCGATGCCTTGCATGGTCTTGATACCTTCTTGCGAATCTTTGCCACCTCACCGGACCCTTGATCCACCGTCAAGCTGGTTTTACGTCTTTGCTCTCAAATGCATCTGCTTTCGGCTCTTTAAATGGCGGCGTCAATCTTTCACTTTGCAATCCGAATGCCCGGTCGTCGGTGCCTTGGTCTCAAACCTGCCTTCTCATGGAGTGCCGGTTTGTTCCTTGACGCCCCATCTTTCACGGAAGACATGGTGCGCTCTCACTTCCTCATTGAGGCCCATCACGCCCTAGGGCTCAACACCCACGGCGCTTCAAACACGCCCGGGACCTCATTGCTCATTACCATAATGGCGCCCGACCTCATTCAGGTGAAGATCACTTTCCATTTGCTGGTTTCCCACCCTCGGAAGCCATTCCTCCCTTTCTTGGGCCGAGTGTCAGGTTGGTGGGGGAGTGTTAGTCCTGTGCCTCTGGTTCCGGGACTATTCATGCATCTCTGACGGACCAGGTCAAGCTCAAGGATCCTGAGCGAGCACGGGTCAGCCGTCAAAAGCCCGACAAAAAGACCAAGCGGCAAACCCGCTTGCCAAAAGCACTGGAGTGCGCTACCAAGAGCGCGACAAGTGATGACCCGATCCGTCCACCGCCCATGTCGGTCGTCGGCGTGATTCTAGGCATTTCAAGAGCACCGCCAACATTCCTGCCGTCAGGCCTCCTTCCGGGAGTCGGCACGAGATCGATCACGAGTGTCTATATTGGGCCAGAGGCCATTGTACTATATATATGAGTAGAGCTAGCACATGAGTGGCAGATGAGTTTTGAGTCTTGTCTCTCTTCAGTCTTCTCTCGATTGCGAGAGCTCATGTATGTTCATCATTGATATCAAGGAAGCTTATCATTTTCCTCTCATTGTTCTCTCTTGTTCTGCTTTCTTCTTCTTGTTCTTCTCTTGCAAATCCCGCGTGACATAGTCCCCCGGATTCTCCTGTTAGATCCAAGGGTCCTCACAGAGGGCTGTCTTGCAGGAGTTCCCGAACCCAGACCCCAAACATTTGTATATCATAACTTTGTGGCACATTGGCAGAGCAAACAATTCAAGGAATCCATGAAGAGTCTTCGTGATGATACCGTATTATCAGTTGTTGATTTCTCGAAGAATTATACTTTGAAGCCATTCAACGAGATTCAAGCACAACATTGGTACAATGAACAAATCAGCATATTGGTCCACATCACGATGTTCAAGGTACAGGGTAAAATGAGGAAATGTGTGCACTTCTTTATTTCAGATGACAAAACACATGATACTCACTTTGTACAAAAAGCATTCAATATGCACCTCAATTGGCTGAAAGAAAATGGTGCTGGCCATATGAAATACCACTTAGTTTGGTCTGACGGGTGTGCAACCCAATTCAAGTCGAGAAGAGCTTTCTATCATGTAACTAGGTATCATCAAGAGCATAAGATCAGAACGCACTGGAATTTCTTTCGCTCAGAACATGGGAAGGGCACACATGATGGAGAAGGAGCCATAGCCAAACTATGGCTCGAGGCAGAACAAAGAAAAAAGGATGGGAAAGTGATAAAAAATGCAGAAACTGCATGTGAGGTTCTTGAAGAGAAAATTTCTGATGTGGAAAGGGTATTTTGGAAGGTGTCGACATTGACCGTTCCCAAAGATTTGATGTGCTCCCGATGAAAGGGGTGCAATCTCTTCATTGCGTATCATCCATAGATCCAAGCGATCCAACAAAGTTAATGTGTAGATCTCTTTCATGTTTTTGTAAGGCATGCATCAATTTTGATTGGCCCGCTTGTGAGAATCTTGATCATTGTGGCGGTGGGAGTTGAGAAAACTAGAGCCTACAAACAGGGACAATGTTGAAGAAGATGGGTACAAGGCGAGAGGGACTTGTGGGCAAATGGCGTGGACAATGTGGATGAGAGAGCGGTCGCGGGTTGGAGATTATTTTGCATCATTCACATCCCCGAAATTATGAAAGGGTCCCTTATTATCTCATCCGATTACGCAGTGAAACATGCCCTCGAAGAAGACACCAAGGATGACTATGGAAATGAATTTTATTGTGGTAATGAAGTTATAGCTGGTAACTACTTTGAATTGATTCCTGGTTGCCATCAAAAGTACATGCTTATTCAAGGAAAGAAAGTTCTTGTCCATCCCGAAATCGATGGTGGGGGTGAGATTTCCATTGGAGCCGATCAAACATAAGATTAAAGGTACATCTTATGCATATGAACTGACTAACTATTGGCATGAAATGTTGCTGGGAAATTTGTCAGAGATTGTAGAATCTCTGACGTTAACCTGTTGTTGAAGTAACTTTTCTATGCACTAAGGCATGGACTTGCAAACCAATGTAATCGAGAATGTGAACCAGTTAAAAACAAAACATTAATATATTGTTTATATAGTTCCAAGAGTGGTATACTTAGTGTAAGTTGTAAAAAACACTGTAAGCAGAAGGTCTCAAGATTCAAGATTCAAGACTCAAGATTCATCCAGAAGGTCCTGCAGTGTGAGATCAGCAATGGTCCTGTTCCCGAAAATTGTGAGAAGAGTGTCCAGGACAGCTGTTTGGAAGTTGGTGAAGTCTAACAGAAGCAAGACATGTGCTTCTCGCCAACATTGCCATTTATGATAGAGATTGGTAAAGTATGGTTTGAGGCTATTGAATCTCCAAACCTCAGCCCTTTTCACACTTTGTTGATTGCTTTTGCATGCACAACTTCTGTTTAAGTTGAATGAGAATACTCTCTAGTTACGCTTTAGATAATTGGGATTCCTCACCCCCCCTTGTCATTTGCTACTCCCATAGCTCGATCCATGCTTCCAACATTGTTAAGTCTCCTCTGTGCATCTGTGTAGAACATCATAAGAAATTGTTAGATTAGGAACAAAAGTATGTTTAAGAATAGGAGTACCTCTCAACTTCGTGGATTTGCCTCTCCGTTTGATTTTGTTCAATTGGTTTCCCTGTTCGGCATTGATCTCCTCAAGAATCGGGTCGCCGGTGAGTTTGCATTTGAATTGGGGATATGGATTGTGATCTAGTCGTTCGATCTCCTCCCCGCCATCGGAATCAACCCGGTCACCACAGGTAAAAAGGAATTTTTATCCCCGTCTATTCCCTTCTCCCCTCGTTTTTACGATATGGCTCACCATGCCAATGATTTGTTCCTTAACCAATGATTTGTGCCAATGATTTGTTCAACATCCTTTTCTCAAAATCTTTCCCATCTTGTCCTCTTTTTTTTTTCTGACCCAATTGGCCAATGGTTGATCTTTGGCATATATCCCACAAGCCTAGCTCAAATGAAAGGGCTATACTCAATGATGAATATTCCTTTCAATGTAATAAGGAATATTCCTTGTAACTATGGGTGCACTTAAACAAACTAAAGAATATTCCTTTGAAGGTAATAAGGAATATTCTTGATAACTAGGCACTAAGGAATATTCCTTTCAATGCAAAAAAGGAATATTCCTTTCAAGGTAATAGGAATATTCCTTGTAACTATGGGTGCACTTAAACAAACTAAAGAATATTCCTTTGAAGGTAATAAGAAATATTCCTGATAACTAGGCGCTAAGGAATATTCCTTTCAATGCAATAAGGAATATTCCTTTCAAGGTAATAAGGAATATTCCTTGTTATCTCTATATTGTTGACTCACGCTTTACCAAACACAATATGCATAGGTACACAATATGCCTTAACATAATCCATTCACTTGGCATTTGTTGATTTGGCAATTGTTGATTTGGTAACATGTGGAACATTGAATGCATGTGGGATATTTAAGCCCATTACTAAAAAAAAGGGTGGACTAGGATTACATCTTGGACAGTTATGACACACTGGCCTATAACTGAAGATTACAAGCCAGCGAGCCATAACTTTTCAACATCTAATCTCTATCCACACTTATCAATGAAGCAGCAAAACCCTATTTATATATGCGCACGATTTTTGTGATATATGCATGTGGGATATTGCTAACTTTGTGTTAGGGTTGTGCTAACTGCATACCAAGCAATTGGTCTCATAATATGGTCCAACTTATACATTTTACATTTGCAAAAATATTGAGGTGGGTGGATCGGCTCCCGAGGTGTGAAATCGTATGCATGGATACATCCCTTTCCTCTTCTGCCTAATTCCCAAAACAAAATCGTATGCATGCAAACATCCCTTTTATTCCCAAAATTCTGCCTGCGGACTTCATTCCGAATCCATTCCGTCCCCATCGTCTATTCCGCCATCTCCTTCACTCCTTCCCCATTTAGTCCATCTCCTTCACTTCCGCCATGGCCAAGTTCAAGACCACACTCATGGGGAACACTATCCCGGCCATTGTGCTGCTCCTCCCCCAAGACCCGGGTCCTCCCTCCTCGAGGATCCGTGTCTTCCTCCGGAGGATCCGTGTCTTCCTCCGGAGAATCCGTGTCTTCCTCCGGAGGCCACCCGATTCTGATCGGGCGGGTTCAGTTCACTCCACGGTGGTGGAGAAGCTCATCATGGATCATCAGTTGTAAACCGTTGTGGGTGATCGAGTGGGTGCATGAGGCTTACCTCGACGAGGAGCGACTCCTCGAAATGAAGATGTATGCCATGGAGGATGACCTTCATATAGAGCTGAAGATGGCCTGAAGATCAAGCCTTGTTTTTTGTAATCCCTGGTTTCAATTTTTTTGGCAATAGTCCTTGTGACTATTCTTTGTAAAGCTTTTTAATTAAATACAGAACTTGTTTTGCAATAGTCCTTGTGACTCCATTTTTTGTAAAGCTTTTTCATTAATGACAGAACTCCTCTTCTCTACAGCTATTGTGACTATTTTTTTTGCTTTAACTGTTCTCTGAGTTTCCACTGTTCTTTTAGTTAACTGAACTATTTCTATCCTTTTCTGTATAGATATAAGAAACATGTTTGGTACTTAGTTTGCAACTCAAGTTTTTTGGTGCAACTCAAGTTAATGACAGTTTAAATTTTGTCATTAATTATAAAATGCAAAGTACAATTACTGAAATAGTATACCAACATTAAAGCCAACAAGGAATTTCAAGATGCAGAATTTATGATCTGCACACTAACAAAATATGGTAACCAGCAGCCAATAGGAAAATATCTTCAGAGTATTTTTCTTTAAATGCATCTTGAAGCATCTGCCAAAAATTTCTGGATGTTGGTCCAGAAACCTCTTGAACAATACCATCTACATGAAATGAACACTAAACTGTTAGGGTGTGTATACCACACCAAACCATGCACCATACCATGCCCCACACTATCATATTCACCAGAACGAGCACATCCCACCACACACCACACCATTCACCACACACCCCACCACACACCACACCATTCACCACACACCATACACCATAGACCATACACCAACTATCATATTCACCAGAACGAGCACATCCCACCACACACCACACCATTCACCACACACCCCACCACACACCATAGATCATACACCAACTATCATATTCACCAGAACGAGTACATCCCACCACACACCACACCATTCACCACACTCCCCACCACACACCACACTGTGGTGGTGGGGGGTGGTGGTGTGTATAGTGGTGTGTGGTGGTATGATGTGGTGTGGTGGAGTGTGGTGGTGGGGTGTGGTGGTGGTGGTGGTGGTGTTGTGGTGGTGGTGGTGTGGTGTGGTGTTGTGGATTGTGGTGTGGTGTGGTGTGGTGGAGTGTGGTGGTGGTGGTGAAGTGTGGTGGAGGGGTGTGGTGTGGTACAAGGTCACAAAATATATCAGTCGAAACAATCAAGTAACTGTTTTGATTGACCAAAAAGGGTACAAGGCTTCTTTAAATCAGAAATCTTTTTTCTTCAAAAAAAAAAAACTTACATAGTCATAAAGTATACTACTATTCAGCATAGTGTCATTTACACATTCCTTATGATAGGAAATGTGAACACAAATGTGAACAAAAGATATACATAAGCCTGTTATATAGTTCATCTTGCAAAACCATATACTCAGACTCATGATCAGCTCAGAAATCAGAGGACTGCTGGCTGATACGTTCTTTCGGATTGGCATCACAATACATGACCAAAGCATCTATTAGAAATTGTCGTCGTGTGACAGTATTCATGAGAGAACCATTTAGATGTAATCTGTGACATCCATAAATAAGGTTAGAAATATTTAAAGGAACATGAGATGCAGTACATACAAGGGAAGGCATACAACTTACTTCCATATCTCTACCAGAGACAAGAGCTTCAACATATTTGTGCATAAATCCCATCACATACAACCCACATGATGTTAAATCGGACTCTTTGTGGCACCTCTACTTCTTGAATCGATTAACATTATTTCTCTTCATGAAATCGGCCTCTAGATACTTGACCGTCGATGTGGTTAACATTTGTGTGTGCAGCCTACATATCACGAAATTTAGCGGACCGAATTAGCGAACAAAAGCAAAGCAACAACTTAAAAGTATTACATACCCTTTGATTGCTTTCTCGTTAAATTCGTGATAACCCGTAAGAGGATTCAAGACATGAATTCACAGTGCGGGTAGGATCTTGGAATCGGATGGTGCGGGCGTAAAAACAGCCAGCACAAAATGGTCATTCTCAAGGATAGGTGCAAGGATAGATGGCATTTAGCTACCACAATCCCCTTCATCCCTGATTTCACTATTTCAATGACATTTAGTGATCCTTCAGCTGATTCACCCTTTCTTTTGCTGCTGGTAGCTTCTCTAAACCTTATATAGTTGTAAGCGGGATAAAAAAAGATTTTTGCTCTTCCACTTTCGAAAGGCAATGTCTCATACAAGCACCTGGATTAGATTAAGATTAACATTAGAGACAAGGAATAGCAACAAATACAAACTCGGTTACAACGGTTATTACACGCCATAAAGATCCACTAAGCGGCTACTCATTTTAGAGTTAGTTGCACATAAAATTGCTATGTCGGATGCAACCACTTTCATTTCAGCGGACGGACAGTTCTTGAATGGCGTGAATGGCGTGAATTCCATAAGTTTATCCTTGTCATCATTTACATTTATCGGATCCAAGATGTTAGTGTCATATTAACAATTGATCCATGACAATAAAGCATAAATTGATACCTTCCAATCTCTGTTTCCAGTGGTTTAGACCTGCAAAACGAGTAAAATATAATAAGCTACTGAAGTATAAGTAAGTCAATGTAAGCTAGCAATTACCGTTTTGCAGTGGATGTCCCTGCTCTGGTTTGCACTCTCTTTTTTCCAGCTGTTTTGGCATCTCTATAAATTTAGTCGTTGCCTTGGCTGCAATCTCCAAAGCTTCTTCAACATCATCTAGCTCATTTGAATCGTCGCAAGTCTCTAAAGACAAGAAAGTGCTTCATTCTAATGTTTTGAAAGCAAGACAAAAAAAGAAACATGTACCTGCCAAAGAACAAGCTTTTTCCTCAACTTGAACTTCAACAGCAGCTTCAGAACTGTTTTCAATGTCGTCACCAACATCTTCAGTAATTTTATCTGTAAACACGTCAACGTAAGTTTCAAAATACAAAAAAAAAAAAAGAAACCCCGAAAGGAGAGAGAATTACTTTTCGGGCTTTCGACTAGTTGCTCAATAACAGCAAATTCGGCTTCAACAGGTGGGATCTCTTTTTGGAAAACAACCTCTGCTGCAAAATATTGAACATTAGTGAACTTTAACTACAACAGATGCAATCTTAATGTAATCAGAATGTAATCACCCTACCTTCCACATACCCCTCTGTCTCCAAATCCTGCACTGATTGCTTATGAGTTGTTGCAATTCTCAAAGGTGATGTAGATGTGGATGGACTTCCAACATCGATAGCAGCAAAAAATCTTTTGTGCCGAGGTTCAAAGAATTGGGATGTCTGAGAATGGTAAATGCAACCCCTTCCCAATAACATTCTTCTTTTCACCTACAACATGAGATTTTGCTATATTCGTAACTTAAGCATAGTGCACGAAAACATGAATTGTTTAGTTTACTGCGCAGTTTTACTTCTTCCTTTCTTGATACTACCCATATGCGCATTGACACAATTGGGTGTCAATAAGAAATGTAAACACTTGATTCAGAATCAAGGGGAGATGTAGAGTAGATAGAAGCAAAATCAAGAAAAAAAAACAATCGATGCAAATCAAAAGCAGAACAAATGTTAATTACATGCAAGTACATTTTACTACGGGCAAACTTTCTGGCGATAATGTAACGACAAAATAGAAGTACATTAGTGTACATAGCTATCACAATGTAAAGGAAAACCAAATACTAAGTTCAAATGCATTTCAGAACAAAATATTTTATCAATACACCCTATCAAATACATCATTCAAATTGAATGTAAAGGAAAGTCAAATACCAAATTCATATGCATTTTACGATCACATGTAAATGCAAAGTAATGCTGATCAATGCAATACACCCTATTAATACACCCCAGTAAAGGAATTCCAGAAAAGCACTTCATGGCACATGTAAATGTAAAGTACAGAAGCAAATACATTTCCTCTTTACAAGAAAGACAAAACCACGCCAAATCAAATGTTAATACTGATTATGTACATGATGGAAACTAACTACATCTAAGTACACTCAAACTAATTATGTAATCAAAATAGAAATAGATGTACCTTCTAAGGGATTCCTAAGCGATGTCGCAGGTCCTCGGACCATGAACAATCATGTACACATGTATTCGTGCGTTGAAACCCCGAATATAAGACAAAATAGACAATATGTATGACCACAAAGTGGAGATATTACCATGATCGAGTCAAGGCAATCATTGCAAATTCTTTGCAAGTATTGCTTATATGTGAGAATGAAGCGCCCGCCTTGTCATGCGAGTATGGGAGCTGGGGCTGCAGAGCCTATCGAGTCTGATCTTTCCAAATGCTTAGTCATCTCCTTTATTCTATTCTCACGGTTGGAATTAACTTCCAAATCCTTGCTGATTTTTTCAATGGCGACTTCTAATTCTTGCAAATCAGCCTTTAAACAATCAATGGGAATCATTAGAGCATCTAAGTCAGCAATATAACTTGATTTCTCCTCCTCTAAATGGGATGCCAAAGCCATTTGCACATCGGTTAGCTTCCCGCTTGCTTTTAAACCTGCCATAATCTTTGAATCTGCTCACATATTTTTGCATCTTTACTCTGCACAAGTCTTGTCAAGAAGCTCTTATCACTCTCGTGCTTCAACAGTTCAATTTCCATTGTTTTCCTTTTCTCTTTTAAAGTCTGTATTTCATCAAGCATGGAGGCAGAATCTAATGCTCTTGTTCCCCTCCACCTTTTCATCATTTCCAACTGCTGCCCTGTTTCTACCTGAGGCATACATTTAATAGCTTTAACATTGGAAGACTTTCTCAGCTAATTAAGTCAGTCGATTCTTTTTTAGAGCCTTTTGAATGAATACTTGCACTTGCTTTCACCTCATCCCAATCAATGCTTACTCCTTTATAATGAAGTGCATATGCTCGGGCAAAATACAATGGAATGTGATGATTTGCAATGCCCTTCCTACAAAAAACGTGCTCATACACAGAAAAAAAATCTGCCATCCAACCAGACTTAATCCTGCACTCTTGATAACCCCTAACAGCAGGGGCTTCAGAACCCCAAACATCCTGCACTATTTGCACTAGCCCTGGAAACATGCTATCAAAATTGTTGCTCCTAAGCTGCCTGATGCTTACCTTGTCAAACTCGGGCGGCAAGACCTCCCGAGACCCTCTTGAGTTTTCGGGCGGCAGTTCTAGTGGGAGACCTTGGCATGGGTTTTTTTTTTTTTTTTATTAAAATTGTTACCTTGAAGTTTCAAGTATACAAATACATATGGTGCTTGTCTAGATGCACT
Source organism: Isoetes taiwanensis (assembly GCA_021234155.1). Lineage (NCBI taxonomy): Eukaryota > Viridiplantae > Streptophyta > Lycopodiopsida > Isoetales > Isoetaceae > Isoetes > Isoetes taiwanensis. The sequence goes on along the minus strand of JAJEKV010000026.1, from coordinate 9,844,497 downwards.
TTTGCACCCATCATTCTAGCTAGTTAGTGCTGGAAGGTGTTTTTGAGACCATAGGTAGATTAGCCTACAATTGGGGAAAACATATGTTTGCTGACCTCAGTATGATAACAGTCACGTTTAACTTTTTGATATGGTTAGGGCGTAATAGGGATCTAAGTTATAAGTGGTGATAACCTATAGAGAATGCTTTACAGTGGTAATAATGGTCCAATACATAGTGAAGTGACATATATAGATAAGATTAGCATATGTAGTAGCATAATACAGGGGGTGGGACTTTTAAGACTTGTTCCCAGAGTGCCAATAGTTATTGGCATCTCGATTTACCCTAATATTTATGACTGACGGATATTGAGCAGTGCACTCCAGCCGATCTTTGACGATTGCACCGGGTTTTGCCATATCTAGGTAAGATATGCTTTGATATGATTGTATAATGGGGTTTAACTCCGATGGTGAAGAAACATCGGGGTCATATAGTGAATGGTTAGAAGCAGAATCACTTAGGCGCGAATTGGAAGCGTATACTGTTGAGAACCAGTGCATCACTAACAAAGACATGGAGAATCGAAGCTACAGAGGTGGCTTTGGTAAAAACAAGATTGCATACAGTAGGGAGGACAGAGCTGGGTTCCAAAAGGGAGAAAATGTCTCCGGAAAAAAGAGACAAGCAGGCTTTTTTTCGCCTCAGAGCGTTAATGAGACACAGGATTTTGAAGAGGACTTGGATCACAATCAGGTTTTTAGTGTTTTCCTGTCTTCTTTCACTGTTTAACCAAGTTATTTATGGCTATTCTGGTAGCTTTAGTATTCTGTGCTAAGTCCAGACAGACCATAAAGTGTACTCCAGTGCTTCATGGTAGTTTTGAATACGAAATGTTAATCCGTGGTTTGTATTTCCAGTGATAGGGTATATGCCAGTTAGGATAGTTCTGATTTTATAACAGTACAGGCCAAAGGATTATTCGTCTTGTACACATCTAGTATAGACATAGCTGTAAAATGAAGACCACCTTTCATGAATAGCCTCTAATAGGATATTGATAATATGTTTAACACTGGTGTTGATCACTGATTATGACTCCGATCAGTTCTGGTAAAGCTTATGAAATAAAGAATTATTTGAGTACACAATCTACTAAATGATATTTATGGGGTTGGTTACATGTGTTACATAAACATGCACATGTATTTGAGGTGTTTGCATGGTAATATGCACTGATAGAGTTAGTGTTACTTACACTGTTCTATGTTGTTGATTATTCTTGTTATTATATATCCTACATCCTTGATTAACAAGAAGGGACAAAAGGGACAATGGGTGACCAGCGATGAGCTGAAGATCCCAATGTACCTTTTGGCCCTTGCATCTTTACCGGGTTTACCGCTAATGTTTGCATGGTTGGCTGCAGGTACGGGATCTTCTTCCCATTGTCTTCTTTTTCTGTTCTCGTCTTGTTGGTTCTGGATGGAAGGAGGTTGATAATCTGAAGATAAAGTTTTTTGGCGGATCATCTATGCTGCTATGAAAAAAAGAAAGAAATGGCCAATGTTTATTTCGGAAAAGATGCTGGAATACGTACCCTTGACCTTAGTCTTTTTACTGTTTTAATGTTTTGGCAGCTCAAATGCCTAAAGGTTTTTTCTGATTTTTAGAAGAAGTTTCAGTCTAAAGACATGTAGTACTGTTTAGTTATGACATGAATCTGCACTTTGCCTTTTGTTATTATGGCGCTTATCTAACTAGACGTCATTTGGAAATCTTTTTGAGACCCTTTAAAGGAAGTTCCTGATATAATAAGAAAACAATTTTGAAAACGGTGATGATTCAATGTGCAGATTAAATTGTTGCTTAGGTTATGCTATGACAAGTTGTCTCTGATCCACTAGGAAGTGTTTTTAATAAGGTTTCTTCTCGTCCATAATGGTATGGCAGCGTGTCAGATGATGTTGATTAACCGGATGTCTGATTATATCCATTAGATGAAGGAGCATAAAGTTTCTCACAATCTGGTACCTTAATGTTCTACTATTTTATTGATGTAGACTTTATCTAATGAAGGATGATGGGTTTTTGTCAAAAAGGGTTTGTTATTTATACTGTCTCGTGAGTCCGACTAAATTACTAGTCTCTAAAATGTCAATACTAAACTGGAGGTCCATATGGTCAATAACGTATCTTAAGTTTAAAAATGTTTTTCAAAGACCACTGTTTTGAATTACTGATATTTTTGAAAATGATAAGAATCTTATTTAGGTATGACACTTTGAGTTTGGAAATGATTGGCTGTACCTAATTGTAAACCAAGTACACAATATCTATTAAAGTATGATCTTATGATCTGGTCAAAGTAAATATATAAGGATAGCAGTATTAAGACGGGTTTAAAATGTTTACAAAGACATAAAGAATAAAGGATTTGAGTAGGTAGTATGATACTATGCTGGAAATACTCAGTCCGGTAGTAGGGTGATAATACTACCAAAGGATTGACTGAGGTGGATGTTTGGTCTAGTGTTTCTAGTTCAAACCGGCTTTTTTTTTTTTTGAGGGCAAGGTTGTTTTTATATTGCATCTAAGAAAGATACATCAGAGGGTATATCATAGGAGACATACCTAATAAGTTCATGATACTATATGGCCAAAACTCATGATCCATAAAAGGATTCATGATGCCAAAAAAAGTTACATGGTCCTTGTAAAAGGGATCCATGAACCATAATAAAACAGCCTAAAACATAAACTGTTTAAATAAAATAGTATAGCAGACAGAAAAAGAAGAGTTCTCTTTAGGCCTATTTTCAAGATCAATCTCCATCCACTAGATCCTGCATAGTAATATCAGCAACTCCACTGTTTCCCAAGATGGTAAGAAGAGTATCCAGTACACTTGTCTGGAAATTGGTGAAGTCAAGAAGCAGCAGCACGTGAGCCTCCCTTTTCTGCTGCCATTTGTGGTAAAGATTGGTAAAGTGAGGCTTAAGACTGTTATACCTCCATACCTCAGCCCGTTTCAACACTTTCTTAATAGCTTTGGCATGTATAACCTCTTGTTTCAGTTGGACCAGCCTCTCATGAAGTTCCGACCGAGACAGTTGTGATTCCTCCTCATCAGAATCTGCAGCAACTCCCATTGCTCGATCCATACTCCCAACTCTATAGTGTCTCCTCTGTGCATCTGTGCAAAACATCATCTGAAATGGTTAGATTAGTTAGAAAGAAATCATATAATCCATAGAATTTTCCCAGAGTGTTCCAAGTTGGATCATATTTCTTTCCTTTAATCATCCTATGAGCTATGGCTGTGATTTGGATGATATCAAGAAAAGCTCTCTTAAGCCAAATGATGGAGGGGGGCTGATCATTAATAACAACCCTATTCCTGTGTAACCAGACCACCCAGCAACTCAAAGTTCTTGTGGTACTTTCCAACCTGTCCTTAGTATCCCAAAAACTTAGCAGATTTTGATCTGTAGGGGCACCTTTATTGATCTGGGCAGACCAACTCCAAAACTCAATCAACCATGGACATGTAAAGACATGGTTTGAAGTTTCCACCTGGCCACACTGAGGACACAAATTAGACACAGACCTATCAAATTTTGCTCTTTTCTGATTTGTTTGCAAACTCTGGTGAACAGCCAGCCACCTAAAAGCTTTGATTTTATTAGCAGAATAGCCTGACCATCCTTGTGCACATATTTCTGCAAGTTTGTCTTCACTGCACTGCCATAAGGATCCTGCCTTGGAGAGTTTATGTGGTACCAGAGCCTTATAGATTTCTCTGACAGAATACCATTCTTTGTTATTCAAATGCCATGTACTTGAATTTTGACTGAACTCTGCATATCCCTCCATTCTACTTATAACTGTCCTGAATATTTCTTTGTCTAGTTCTGATCCCTTTGTTTTCTCTGCTAATTCCTCCCAAGTCATCCATCTTTCCTGCACCCTCAGATCCTCAAAAGTTCTAATGCCACTATTATGCCACTGCATGTATTTTTGTGGGTGTTTCAAAGCAAGACAGCCTATGTTTTCTGATGCAAAATCAGGGTGCCAAAAGAAGTGCAAATCTTTGCTTGTAGCATCAATATTAGGGGGTCTGTAACACAAGGATGCATTATTCCAGGCCTCCAGCATCCTTTTAATAATACTAGAAGTACCCGGGCATGGGGATAGCTGGAAGAAAGCTGAGTCTGGAAGTTGATGCTTTATGACTTCCTACAGGGAAGGATTCCTGAATCCAGAATTTCATGAGTTGTAAAGCAGGGGATGGCCTTGTGGCATAAATAGCTTTCCATACCATTTTAGCTGCTAATGCCTGAGCTTGAATGAACATGTCCTTACAACCCATACCACCATCTTTTTTAGGTTTTATTAGATCTGCCCATGCCACTTTATGAGAACCTTGCCATATGAATTTCCTAATTGCAGCCTCCATTTTACTATAAGAGTTTTTGTCTCCAACAATTGCAGACGAGAAGTACACATGTGTACTACTTATGACAGCATTAGCAATTTCGATTCTACCTGCCAATGATAATGAGGAGGTGTACATAGATAACTTTCTCTTAATTTTGGTCACAATTGGTTCCCACAGGCCTTGTAGAGAACTGTTAATTGATAAAGGAATTCCCAGAATACTTGTGGCAGAATTTGCTCTTAAAATTTTGATCCCTTGTAACATTGTATCCTGAGAGTCATAAATAATTGCACTCTTGTTTTTGTTCAGTCTGACACCTGCAGCATCTCCAAACTCATCCATAGCAGCCAAAAATTTTTCCAGACTCTTACCCTCTTTTTCCAAAAAAACAAAAGTGTCATCTGCATATTGCATCATTGTGAAAAAACCTTTATTGTCTGGGAGCTGAAGACTCTTGATATCTCCTGAAGTTGCAATTGCATAGCCTTCCTGGTCACCATCTCAGCTACAATGAGAAACAGGTAAGGGGCCAAAGGGCACCCTTGCCTGACCCCTCTTTGGCACTTAAATAACTTGGTAGGAGTGCCATTGACAATCAATGTTGATGCAGAGTTAACATTGAAACTCCATACCTTTTTGTAGACACTGCTAGGAAGTCCAATATGTGTCATAGCTTTCTCCAAGAACTGCCAGCTTATTGTATCATATGCTCTTTTGAAATCCAGCTTGAGCAGCATACAGTTTTATCCCGATCTCTTGTTCCAGTGCAGTCCTTCAGCAGCTCCAATATAATTTTCCAATATATTCCTCTGAGGTAAGAAAGCTGATTGGCAAGGATTGATTGTTGAGTGCAGAAACATTTTTAATCTATTTGCCAATATCTTTGCCAGGACCTTGTAACTTGTGTTTGTCAGAGAAATTGGTCTCCAATCCCCAATACCTTTTGGACAGTCCACCTTTGGAATAAGTGTTATGTGGCCAGCATTTATTGCTGGGTTCAGACTAGTGGCCTTCCAGGCACCTTGAAAGAAAGTTATCAGGTCATCTTTCATAATTTCCCAAAACTCTACATAAAACTCGGGCTGGAAACCATCTGGTCCAGGGCTCTTTCCAGCAGCCATGGATTTAAGAGTCTCCCAAATTTCTTTCTCTTGTGGAATTGCTAGTAGTTCTTCATCCTTTAATTCCTCTTTAGCTTTAGGAATGTTATGGAAAAAGTTCCCAATAACCTGCTCTTCTACATGATAACTCTGAAACATATTCCTATATTCTTCATGAAAAAACTCTTCTATTCCCTTTTGATCTTCAATAATTTTACCATTATTATCATTCACTCTCACAATACCATTGTTGAGGATTCTACTTTTGGCTGCCCTGAAGAAGAAGGCTGAACTTCCCTTATCCATACCATTGATGTATAAACATCTACTTCTAACAGCAAGAGATTTGGCCTCTCTCTCTTCTATGACCTTAACCTTTTTCTCAAGCTCCTCCTCCTCTTGCTGTACTTGCTTGTTATTCTTATCCTGAAAAAGTTTTTTCCTGATTTCACTGATCTTAAGATAAATATCATTCTTTTCTTTCCTCTTTTCCTTAATCCATTCTCTGCCCCATTTTTTTATCCAACCTTTAAACAACCTCAGCCTTATAGTGAAAGCTTTCATGGACTCAGTTTTTGGTAGAGGAGGCAAGGAACTGTAAAAAGCCTTGAATTCATCACAAAACTTTTTACACTTCAATAGCTCTGTGTTAAATTTAAATGGGATGTTCTGACCACCCTTACATGCATCAATTTTGTCATCCAAAAACTGTGGAAGATGGTCCGAAATTGAATTCCCTGTGTCACCAGTGACTACCACATTATCCCATTTGAGCAAAGATTTATTACAAAGATAAAATCTATCAAGTAAACAATAGATTCTCTCCTCCCCTTTTCTTTTATTACTCCAGGAATATGTTTGAGATGAGGATGGAGGGATATATATACAATCAGTCATTAGCAGATCCCAAGCATCCCTTTCTTTCTTTGACATATTTAGTTTTTTCCCCAACTTTTGATCCCATTGTGGAGTGTTGTTGAAATCCCCTGCTATTAAGTAATTTTCCACTTGGTTACCATCAATCCACTGTTTCATTTGTACCCACTGATCAGCCCTTTCACTTGGCTCAGTAGATGCATAGACATTGAAAATTCCAATCTTTTCTGCACCTTTCTCCAGAACTGCTACAGTCCATCTGCCTGAAATATGTGTAAATTTCTGACAGCAACTAAATCTTTTCCAAACCATACACACACCACCCTTAGTTCCATCTGTAGTGGCATATATAGAGTCACCATTGGGAATGATCCAAGCCCAAGTGTTGGGATTCAAAACTTGGAAGTCTATGTTCCTGCAATAGAATAATGTCAGCCTTCATCTCCTTAAGAGCAATGAGTGCCCTTTTTCTTTTGAGGGCTTTACAGGTTTGTTGCGAGGAGATTTCCTTGGAGATGTCTTTGTTCCAAGCTGCTTCGTCATGATCTCTTCCCTGGTGCTTCAGCTCTCTAAAAATGCAAGCTTTTGGCTATGGAGGTCCTGATCTTGGCTATGGAGGTTCGAATATGGATGTCAAGCTTTCAGCTATGGAGGTTCGAATATGGATGTCAAGCTTTCGGCTATGGAGGTTCGAGCGGGAGGAAGGTTGAACAGAGCGCGGGAGGAAAGTTCAAAATTATTTGCCCTATTAATGATTCATTCCAAGAATAATAATTTCTGGAGGGGAGGGATTTCCTTACATTTTGAATTTGTAAATGTAAAATACGGGCACTTTTTTTGCCCACCCTTTCATGCTTCTACCCGAAGATATGAACAGTCGAAGCAACGTCAACATTGATATGACAATCAAACTGCTTTAACAGGAAAGGTGAGTATGACACAACATATCTATCTTCAACTTTCCTTCTTCGATATTGCACATAACCCTTCAAGTCCAAATGTGTTCTTGTAGTCAAATCTCGAGGATAACCCCAACAACACGCCCCATCCTTACAGCATCGTTCAGAGTGATTGTGCACCAGATATCTTCGTACCTTTTGAGCCAGCACCTCATCATTTTCTAGAATCTCAGCAGATATTAGCAAGTCAATCACCTCAAATGGAATCTCATGTTCTGTTTTAAGTACAATGTGGCCATGAGGCAGCCCACGTTTCTGGAATTCTATAACATGGATCATGTATGCAAGCGGACCAACATAAGAACGCAGGAAATCCTTCAAAGATTGGAAACGAACATGGAATGACCTGACAATAATAATTGGGACATCTGCAGCAGTTTGCCCAACGCGCAACATTGCCTTGATCTCTGGCCAATCAGGATTCGTAGTCATTGTAATAAACAGGTTAGGAGGCCCCTTCACTCTTGCAAGAGCAAGCGCATCCGCAATCTGGATAGAGCACCATTGCCTAGAACCAATGAAAGACGAAGGGAGCGACCGTCAGAGATATTGACCACCCTGGTTCTCAACAAAATCATCATCCTCGTCAAGATTTGAATTTTCATCTGATAGCCATTAGTTGCCAAGAAATTCAGCCTTTATTCTTCGACCCTAGAATACATGTCCACAAGGTATTCACAAGTCAGACGCCCTAACTGAAGGAACCGCACCTCATGGAGCAAACGTGACCTATACCAATCAACCTGCGACATGTGTTGGTCATTATCGGGGAACCACTCCACCGTGCCAGCTGGAAATATAAGCGGATACTGCAAGGGTTCATACTGTGGACCCAGTATGCTCATGAAAACTGGTCTTTGATCATGGTAAAGCCAAAAAAACCGCTGTCCTTGGATTAATTGTTACTGAGTTGTTTGCATGCACTATGGCAGCAACTTCATCACTCGCAACCCCATTCAATGTCATGAACATGGACTCCAAGCGCATTTGCTTTACTCGCCTTATCATGCGATAGTAAGAATTAATAGCCTCTAGAGTCGCTGCTATTCGCGTCACCCAAGCAACAGGTAATAACTTCCTCTCTGCAACCCACTCCCTCTCACTACTGTCATGAATATACCAATGCAACGGCTGGCTAGGTTTTGACATAGGATGTATTTTGTGGTATGTCCTACCCATCAAAACAACTGAGGATGGCATCCCTAACCGCACAAACTCTCCACCAGCAACGCCAAGCCCAGTGAAGGCAAACAGATGGTTTAATGCACAACTTTTCGCACTGAATCCTGCTTGCTCATAAACATCCCTCGGTGAAACAGGCAATTCAGGTAGCTTTACTAGGATACACCCTCCCCGATTGCAACAAAAAGTATCACTCTCACCACGCAGTAACACAATATGACAATGCACACAAAATCTGTTCCACATGAATTCACTACCAGATGGAATAGGACGAGCTTGCATTCCTTTGTATACGCCATGGCCAATGTATAACCGACATGCTTGGCACAACCACCACTTCTGGAACACTCTCCATATCTCTTGGCATCTGCTGCCCGCTCACACCCTCTTCCTCAATATGTCTGCCACCCAATCCCCCCACCCGATGACCACCTGAACCCCTTCTTCGCTGCCTCAACTCATCTCTCCTCTCTTGAGACAACTCCGCATACCATCTCCGCCTGTACTCATTTTGCCTCAATCTTCTGAGCTCATCAGTAGAGTATGTCTGACTTGGATCAATCTGTACTCTAGGCCTTGGCATTACAACCTCACACTCCAGTCCCTTCCAACACGCATACACACACAAATATGCAACCTACTACCTGCTACCCAAATCCAGAATGTTTAACACACCAGCAGACTCACCAACACAACCTTACTCATGACAATCCATAAATACCATGACCTTACCAAACAACGTAGATGACAACCACCCAGCCACCCTCCACTGCACGTTACGCTCCCAATTCCACTCGCGAAACCTTATTCTCCAACCCGTCCCCTGCACATAGAAAGCAACATCAACTCAAACAAACTACTCAATATACAAATGGTCCCCTTAAATTTAAGCCCTCACAAATTTAAGTAAGTTTCAAGTTTTGACTATTTCCAAATATATCAACACAATGAACAGGATAACTTGACAATCATATGAAAGAAATACATGACCAGTATGGGAATTCTCTGCTATCCTATTACTAAATTGATACTCAACTCCAACAGTCTTCAATTTAATTATAACATACATCACTTACAATTTCATCTTTCCAATTCAACGTTAGCAAGAACTTTCAAATTTCCAAAGTCACTCAATTCTCTAGCTTTAGGACAAATCTAGCACCCGCTCATAAAGCAAGTAGCTGCCTCACAAATATCCAGCAGACCTCAAGCCTCAACTACTTTCTAATGTCTTTATGTTTGCCAACTATAACTTGACCAAGGATACTATTTCTTTGATACTATTTCAAGCATCCGACTGGTCTATATTTCTCTGCCATGCTATTGCTAAATTGATCATGAACTCCAACAGTCTTCAATTTAATTACATAACATACATCCCTTACATCTTTCCAATTCAATCTTACCAACAACTTTCTTTCTCTTTAGCATTCACAAATTTAAGTAAGTTTCAAGCTTTGACTACTTCCAAATATATCAACATAATGAACAGGATAACTTGACAACCATATGAAAGAAACCCATGACCAGTATGGGAATTTCTACTATCCTATTAGTAAATTCCAACAGTCTTCAATTTAATTATAACATACATCACTTACAATTTCATCTTTCCAATTCAACGTTAGTAAGAACTTTCAAATTTCCAAAGACACTCAATTCTCTAGCTTTAGCACAAATCTAGCACCCATTCAGAAAGCAAGTAGCTGCCTCACAAATATCCAGCAGATTTCAAGCCTCAACTACTTTCTAATGCCTTTATGTTTGCCAACCATAACTTGACCAAGGATACTATTTTTTTGATACTATTTCAAGCATCCCACTGGTCTATATTTCTCTGCCATGCTATTGCTAAATTGATCATGAACTCCAACAGTCTTCAATTTAATTACATAACATACATCCCTTACGTCTTTCAAATTCAATCTTACCAACAACTTTCTTTCTCTTTAGCATTCAATTTGCCAACACACTCAATTCTCTAGCTAACACAAATCTACCACCTATTCAGAAATCAACCAGTTGCCACAAACCTTCAATCGCCAAAATGCCCAAACCTTCAATCGCCACAACAGAGCTATGACAAAAAGGCCGAACAGAACTCTGGAACACTAAAATCCACACCCGCTTAAAAAGGCACAGTCTTCCTTACCTGATTCCCCTTCTACGACCATGTCCTTCCACGTGCCCAACCGCATTTAATACTGCCTACTCCGACCACCATAACTAAAAGCTCGAGATCGTGAAACGCTCCTAAAGCGTTAAACACTTGAAATCAAACAAGAGAGAATTATGGAACTCAAATAATTAATATCTTTCTTTATAAAAATTCAGTAACAAGGATTTGTAATTAATAAACTCAGGTTACAACTCAAACTACGTAGGAATCTATGTATGACAACATTTCTACTATCACTCATGCTCCCCTCGCTCGACAGTCACGTAGCTACCAAATTAATATGTAAGAAATAAGAAAGAAGTGGTGGGGGTTAGTTTGGGAAGGACTAAGTGGTTAAACCATTACCTTAACCTGAGGCGAATCGTTAGACACACAGACAATAGGCACAAAAATGTTAGTCACACATAGAACATCTTCTTATAATTTACTGTGATTCAGGGATGATCAATCCCTCACCCGGGTTCTCACGTATATCGTTCCGGACATGACTATACGTCTACATACCAATCACCTGGTATGCACGTTGCTTTACCGCCCAGCCCTTCGGCAACGACAAAGGGGCGGGTTCTTTCATACAGATTCATTCTTTAATGTTTAATTATATTTGCAAACACAAACACAAAGAATCAATAACAAAATAATACATGTAAGCTTTTCAACAAACTACTAAACAAAAGAAAAGATAACTCCAAACCAATAGAAACTCCAAAGATCTGGCTCTGGCTACCCACCAAAGGATCTTCTACGTGCAGTCTTATTTGACCCTTGTCCACCTTTTCTGCGATATCTCTCTAACCATACGGAGTTATGAGAGGTGCCACCCCAATTCTAAAACTAGACTCTGAGGGCTTTCCAGAATGCTTAAGATCGCTCATTCTGATAATCGCTCGCCGATTTTATGACGTTTTAAAGTTTGCCCCTTTTTTTAATACTATCTGCCCTTTCTAAAATTAGAGCAATATCCTCTCCTTTCCAATAAAGAGAATATCTTCCTATTCTTACAAATTCTTATCTTGTTTATCTCCTCTAATCATAGCTTCACTATTTTAGTTCAGATATTACCTCTATTTTCCTCAGATACCTACCGTACCTTAGTATAGACACCCGTATTCAATTTGTTTCCCAACCGTTGCAATTCTTTTAAATATTCATGACCTGAGGTTAAGAATAAAAATTATTTACTTATCCCTCAATTCCCTAGGTGTGTTACAGATTGCAATCTACAAAGACAGGTCTGCTCAGAATGCTCAGAAAGAATGCATAGCAAATACCACGAAGCTCTGATTCCTCGTTCCTTGTTCCCCTAATCTCCAAGTTCGACTTGGACGATCGAGATGAAAAGCCCCAAATTCCCATCCACTTTCAATGGCCAATAATTAAACCCCTCTTTCTCACACATTCCTTGCATCCCCTGCTCACAATCAACCGCCAAGATTTGCTCCTCCATTTTCATTCAACGGTTCAGAACCATGCCTTATGTCCCCATCCATGGCTACACATCTGCAACAAATGCTACATACATCAGTCCCCCATGACCTGTCATCATCTGGACCCCTGCCTTTTAAGCAGACGGTGGGGACTAAGGGGGAACCCATGGGCATACATGCATGGGGTGTGGATGAGGGGGCATGAGAAACCCCCCTCATCCTTATAACTATATTAATATTAGGATAATGTGTCGTTGTGGAGAGATAAAAAATGCATTTGAATCTAAAATAGGCGGAGGGAAAATCGGGCATATGATAAAGTGGTGTTAATGCTCGCTATGTGTGTGAAGACGAGGAGCATAGATGCAAAGGTGGAGTGAGAGCATTGACATGTGCCTGTACATATGAGAAATAATTGTAGATGCATATGTTCATTGATGTGTGCATACAGTCTACGCTTCAACTGATATCTTGACAATTTCATGATACACTACAGGAGCAATTGTCCCTTTCTTGTAGTTTGGTGGCCAATCTTTTGGATTAGCAATTAGAAGGTCTTGTGTTCAAGACTCTCTTGGGATACTTAGGGGATTGTCATAAACTTTTGGATTTTTAGAAGGTCTTGTGTTCAAGACTCCCTTGGGATATTTTGGAGATTGTCATATATATCGCCATGGAATGCTGCCATGCGGTATGATGTAAAAAGTACTTTCTATCAACAAAAATTTAAGTGGCCCGACGGGCCCTTTGGCCCCAATAATCTATTTTGGCAAAATCCTCTGGCCAGTCCGAGTAGGATGAGTTAGCTATATAGTACGCGCAAATTCGTCATTTGGTAGGTTTACTCGCAACTAAATGATTGGAATGGCCAATTCATTATCTAGTGGTTTGGGACATACCAACTTTGGCCATTTGAGTTCTGTGGATGAAGGAGATTGGCCAAGGAAATGGTCATTTCAAGCATAAGACATTCCTCTGTAGAACAACAATTTGGCCATATCCTTCTATGTCTTTATCACATGTTACTAGGAACGGTGCCCAGCGTTGCTGGGCATAAGCTCATAACCTATAAATGATACACTACAGTGATGAGAGAGGCAAGCATGAATAACCTAGAAGTACTCCATTGTTAAAGTAGTCGACACTGTTTCTCTTTCCTTTTGCCATTTGCTATACCCCGCTTTTATACTTTTGCTTTTTCCTTTTCCTCGTACGCGTTTCCTTTTCTTCTTTTCTTTTTTTCCTCTTTTCACTTTCAGATTTCTTGATAAACTTTTTTCCCTTTTCCCCTTCATTTTCTTTTGACTCTTCCATTTTCCCATAACCTTTCTACACATTTTTCCTCTTTCCTTTTCTCTTGTACCGATTTTCCTTTTTTTCCGACCCTTTCTTTCTTCCCCCTTTTTTTCCCTCTCCTTTTTTTGCTTCCTTTTTGCCTTTCTTCACTCTTTCTCTCTTCCTCCTTTTCTTGTGACCTTTCGCTCTTCCCTTTTCCCATTTCCCTCTTCCCCTTTTTCTCTTGCCCTTTTTTCCAGGTTCGCTTTCACCCTTTTCATCTGTCCTTTTCTTTTTCCTTTCCCTTTCTCTTTTTCTCTTCCTTTCTTCCCATCCTTTTCTTGTTCCCCTTTTGCCCTTCCCGGTCCCCATCTTTTCCTTTTTTCTCCTCTCTCAACCCTTTCCCTTTCTGTCTTCCCCTTTCCCAATGCCCTTTCGCTCTCCTTTTCCATTTTCCTTTCCCTTTCTCTTTTCTTTTTCTTTTTCTTTTTCTTTTTCCCATGCCATTTTTCTCTTCCCTTTTCCTCTTTCCTCATCCTCACCGGTTCACTCTTCCCCTTTCTTCCTTCCCTTTTTCCATGCTCTTTTTCACTTCCTTTTCCCCCTCTCTTTACCCTTTCCCGTTCTCTATCCCTATCCCTTTTCTTGATGGACTTTTTTTTCCCTTTCCTCATTTCCCAACCCTTTTCCTCTTCTCCTTTTTGTCGTGCCTTTTTTTTCCCTTGCCCTTTTTCCATGCTTTTTTTTTCACTTTCCTGTTCTTCTTTCTTTCCCTTTTTTCCTGTACCCTTTTCCCCTTCCCTTTTCCCTTGTCTCTCTTCCCCTTTCCCTCATGCCCTTTTTCCCATGTTCCCTTTCCACCTTTCTGCCTCCCTTTTTTATTTTCCTTTCTCTTTGCCATTTTCCCATGCTCTCTTTCTATTCCTTCTCCCCACCCTTTTCTTGTTTCCCTTTTCCCCCTTTTTCCTCCTTTCCCTTCCCTTTCGTCCTCCCTTTTTCCCTCCTTTTTTCTTTTCCCTTTTTCTTTCCCTTCTTCCATGCCATTTTTCCCTTCTCTTTTTCCTCTTCTCACCCTTTTCTCTCTTCCCCTTTTTCCACCTTCTTTTTCTTCCCTTTTTCCATGTTTTTTTTCACTTATCCTTTTCCCCTTTCTTCACCCTTTCCCCCCGCTTTCCCCTTTTTCCCGTGCTCTTTTCACCCTTCTCTTTTTCATTTTTTCCTTTCCCTCTTCCCTTTTTTTGGTGCCTTTTTTTTCCGGGCTCCTTTCCCTTCTTCCTTTTTCTTTTTTCATTTCCTTTTTCCCATGCCCTTTTCCCCTTCTCTTTACTCCACCCTTTTTCTATTACCCTTTCTCCCTTCTTTTTTCCTCCTTTTCCCACCCTTTGCTTCTTTTTCCTTTTTTCCCCTCGTTTTCCCCTCCCTTTCCTCACCCTTTTCCACCTTTTTCCCATGCCCCACGTTCCCCTCTCCTCAAGACATCAAAACATGACCAATCATAGTGGTCAAAAGTCGTGCAATAAATCTCTGCCTTTGGATGCAATTAGATGATCTCGGTCATTCAAATTAGGGCTTGATACAACACGCTAAAACATTATAATATAAGATGCTTGCTTACTAAATATAAGAATTACCTACTATAAAAGAAGGTAACGAATATTTTTAAATTTGGTAGCAAAAGAATCTGATTCCATTCACCACCTTTAGTCAACTTATACCGTTAGTTGTTAGATTTGGGTGAGTTTATATGTAAGGTGTTATAAATAAATTATTAGCTTATTTCTATCTTAATTTGTCGCTTGTCTAAATTTGGCCACTTCGGGTGCTAAAGTTTTGAAGAAGGAATTGCCATTTGGGTTAAGATCGATATTGGAAAAAAAAAATGAAAAATACGCCATTTCATACTCCACTTCAACTGGTAAATTACATAAGGAATGACCAATTCATTGCACTTGGGAAAACTTTTAGGGTGCTTAAATTTTTCCCTATCTATCTATCTATCTATCTATCTATCTATCTATCTATCTATCTATCTATCTATCTATCTATCTATCTATCTATCTATCTATCTATCTATCTATCTATCTATCTATCTATCTATCTATCTATCTATCTATCTATCTATCTATCTGAGAATGCCTTACCACTCTCCTCTACAAAATGCCTTACCACTCTCCTCTACAAAAGTTCACCTTTCACATCAATTTCTAATGCCTTACCATTCTCCTCTACAAAAGTTTGCCTTCCACATCAATTCCTAAACCCATGTCCATGGTCACTTTTGTTTCAATCAGATAGATAGATAGATAGATAGATAGATAGATAGATAGATAGATAGATAGATAGATAGATAGATAGATAGATAGATAGATAGATAGATAGATAGATAGATAGATAGATAGATTGATTTTTTAACGTCCATGAACATATTTCCAAGGGCATTCAATGTGCGTGCCTATAGCCTCAGCAATGTCATCTCCACCAAGACAAGATATTGGAAGCTAGAAGGAACGCACTATAGCTTTTGTAGCTTCAACAATTATATTTTCATCATCAATGGCCTTGCCGTAGAGCTAGTTCTATTCGTCCAGAAGCCCCCGGTAATAGTTGCTTCCGTACTTAGGAGATCGACCAAGAACCCTTCCTTCAAAGTTTGGGTTTCTTGAGATTACGTTATAGAGTTGGACATTCTTTGAAGATGACGTCAAAATAGAATGCAGACCTGATGTGGTTTCAGCATCAAAAGTTCTAATAGTTTGCGAAGTAGCATCTTGGATAGGTTTGCCCTTAAAGCCAAATTTGCATATGCATAATTTAGAATACAAAACGAATCCTAGACTTGTGAGATTTATGCTGGCAATTTGTTTTACTTGAATTTTAATCATATAAATCTAAACGAATATAGCTCTATGAGGCCCAATCCAGCTGGAAGAGAAGCGCATAGAAAGAGCTCAAAACTTGAGAAAGACAACTGCTATACAGGTTCCTATGGGAGCATAGCTGGAAAAAAGTTGAATAAGAAGGCATGGCAAAATATACTCTACAGAAGATACAAAATTATGCGCATCTTTCTGACTTGGGGTAACTTTTGTCAAGAAAATATCTATCTGCGATTGTGAAGCTGCCCCTTCAAACATGATCTGCATCTGACAAACCTTGAGCATGTAAGAACCTACTGCAAATCATTTCAGAATGTTTTGCATCCAGTATTCACCCTAGCAAATGATGTCCCTTTTGATAATGTGTCAAAAAAGTTAGCTATATAGAAGAAGGAGGAGAACCTGAAGGGAATAAATTCTATATTATAAATGACAAATATCTAACATAATAACAGGATTTTTTTTTTGTAATTTTATACGCTTTTTTCCATGGTTTTTCTATGATTTTGGTGCTGTATTCGTTGGGGCATACTAAAAAGTATTTCTAGAGTGCGTCTTTTTTGGAGCGTTGATCTAGATTAGGTTAAACAATCTAACGATTGCTATATTTTTTAAATTTCAAAAAATGTATGAAACCATTGATGACCTATGTTTTAGGGTTTTTAGGATTAGTGCACAGAGGAGGCCGGCTTCGGCCTTTGGGCTTTCAGCCAGTTAGGCTGCTCACTGGATTCAGGCACAGAGGAGGCCGACTGCAGCCTTTGGGCTTTCGGTAGGGCATTTGAAACTACCAATAGTCAGTGTTTCGTTCATGAAGTTTGCTAGGTTGCACATCTAAGGTTAGATTGATGGTCCCTGCTACAGCTCATCAAGCCTTCGAAAATATGGTTCAAAATGGTTCCTTGTGGATGCCATGCAGCTCTGAGCCACGGCCATGCCTGACGCCCTCCAATAGTGTCAGAAACTAGTTGTTGGATATCATAATCAGGTCAGACCACATAGCTGTCAAGATGATGCCGATGAACTAAAGAACTTTCCTCCTATGGAAATGGTACCTGTTTTTCTTTCCTCCGAGTGTTCTTTGGTTGGGGGGGAGTGTTAATCCGTGCCCAAAGGCACATGACTATTTCTAAGGTACACAAAGGAGCCTAAATGCAAGGGCCATGCGTCCATGTTAGGAGCCAAGACTACGCCAACTAAGAAGAAGAGATCAAGAAAGTCCACAGCATAGGGAACCCAAGGCACATCAGTAGTAAGTACCACGAATCACAGCAACTAAGATTCCAGATATGATGGCAGAGTTATCCGCACGGTCAGCAAAGAATTTGGGGATTAGATAACCAAAGAATCTAAAACGGAAATCTTTTTGCTATTTTGGGCCCGAGACTACTGTTCTATATATATCAGAAGTTTTAGACTTAGAAGTTTAGACAAGTCTTGGTACTTTTGCTGTCTCACCTCCTTGTTGGAGATCTCATGTATTTTCAGCCAGCGTTCAAGATTTTTTCTTGTCTTGACTCATTGTTCTTTTGTTTTCTTTTAGCTCATTGCTTTCTGGTTTCTTACTCTTGCAAAATCTCATGTGACACTCTTTTTTGAGGAGTTCCTTGTTTGATAGCAAGGTCCATAAGGAGAATTGTCTTGCAGGCTCTCCCGAATCCAGACCCTAAACAAATATCATAGCCAAAAACTTCCACAAGGTTCATGAGGACATCTCTAGCCTAATTGCCTTGATTCTCAAAGGTCTCAACATTTGGATCATGGTTTGTCATCATTCTCACCCCTTTAGATCATATCTTAGTCTCAAAGTAATAATTCTATTAGCTATATTACTATGCCATATAATTTTCTCAATATCTCCTTATCTTTAATTCATTAATTTAGCATAGCCAGATCAAAATGTTTGAGTTCCCATAAACTTATTATCTTCCCCTGGCCAATGACAAGGATGAAGCTATCAGACTAGGTGCTTCTTTGAGGTAAATTCACAGGGTCATTCATTGTTACTCAATATCCATGCTTTCCAATCCTTCATTTATTCTTTAATAGCTAATCAAAAGTTCTTTACAACTTCAAGTCTTCTTCAATAATTATTCCCTCAATCCCGTCTCAAAAGAACCTTCGCTATGCACAAGGCCACTGCCTCGGTAATCCCATCAATTCAAGGCTAAGTTCAACTAATGATAGATGGAAGGAACTAAAGAGTTCTTGGAACTTGATCAGAGAAAAGAAGGAGTCTTTTGAACAAGAGAGGCAAAAATTGTTAGCTTTGATGAATGACATGTCCAAAGAAGCTAGTGTTGGAGTGACGGCAGTGATAATCCTTTGCTTCTGCACCAACTCCTCTTGTTGCAGTAGAATGGTTACTTTGGCTATATCAATCTTCTCCTTATACCCGATCTTCAAAGAGATATTATCATACAAAGGAGGAAGACCAACAAGGATAACTTGAATCAACTGCTTTTTCAGACATCACTCCACCAACAGCCATGTATTCTAATTGCTTCATCTGAGTAAGGCATGCTCTGACAGATTTGAAATCACCTAATTAAGTATGCCGCATTTTGTTCTCGATCAGGTTTGGGTAGCCCTACCCTTACTATCAAGAGACTTCTCTAGATAAGACCATATCTCCTTAAACTCAGTAAAATGGTTGATTTCATGACCAATTGTCTCTTCAGCCAAAATTTTGACAAGAGCACAAGCTTTCAGGTTTATTCTGCCAGCATCTGTTGACTTGGTGCTGATAAAGTCTATATCACATACCGCTTTCACGACACTAAATATCAAATAATTCACCCTGAACTTCTTCTAAACATGGTAATTAGTATTAATAAGCTTTGTATTATGTGAAGATTCATGAATTTCTCCTGTTTTCAGCAGCCCAAGAAGATGGTTAAGGAAACAAATTCTTCAAACAAAGCACCCACCAGAAAAGTTGAATCTTGAATTTTATCACCAAAAAGGTCTCGGACAACTCAAATCTCATGCCAAACTCGCTGGAAAGATCCAAATTTCTCTTCCAAAACACTTCCTTCAGGCCAAAATGCAAGAAACTTCTTCAATGTTGCAAATGAAATTTTCCCCCACCAAATCTCAGCCAAAGAACTTCTGGAAACGATGGTCAATCCAATTTGGATGCTTCTCCAACAACTTGCTCTATTCTTCTCTTAAGAAAGTGTCGGATACCATGATAGAACTAGTGCAAAACCAACACAAACCTGCAAGATCAACTCAAGAGATAAAATAGAGAACAATGACAACTCTATTAAGAAAAGCATAGGAAATACAATCTCTACTTCTTAGCATTGTTTTAGTACATAACTAGAAAATTGCCCACCATTGGTGGGCCTTCCATGTGATTGCACATGAAGAGTGGGATAGTAATGTATGTGCAGGCATCGAAAAATAAGGGTAAATCTCCTAAATTTCCTGTCACAATTCTTATTTTCCAGTTTGTGGGTTTTTTGTCAAAATTCGGCAAATAATAATTATCTTATATTCAAAAACCAGTGGAACATAACATTTACTGGCAAATTATCTGATTAGAGCTATTGGGGATTTCAAAGCCTAAAAATTATCTGGTTAGAGCTATTGGGAATTTCGAAGCCTGATGTGTGGGGTATTAATGTGGGACATTTATTATGACATTTTTATTTTGAAAAAGTGGCTTATGTTGGAACATGTAAAGATAACCAATATATATTGGATTCTAAAGAATTTTGGTGTAACATTCTGATTTATATTGCCACGCAAGATTATGTGACAATGCGATAATTAAACTCAATCTATTTACTTAAAATGTTTTTGCCATCATTGCTCACGCCGGTGTAACCCCGGCGCTCATGCTTTTTCCGGCGAAAAGCGTGACTTTTGGAAGATTTTTATTTTTTCCGGCAACATTTTTGCTGATTTTCCTCCCCCTTTCATCTTCGGTCAGTTTTTTTTGCATCCTCTACTCTTTTCTCTGAAACGGCAGTGCGGCTCGCTGTGATGATAGGACGCCAAGGATACCATCATTTCTGATGCGAGGGAGGAGGCGGTGCGGTTTATGGCATCTTTTAAAAATTGGTTTGGGGCACGTTTCTACAGCCCCGGTTTGAAGGTCCTTCCTAATGCATTGCAGATACGCCGCTTCATTCTCATGCGAACTCCCATGATAGGATATGGTGGGGGAGGCTAGGCTATGGAGTCTGACAATGGTGGTGGCTTCGGATTTATAGGGTTTTCAGATTTATAGGAAAGACAGAGGTAGCAAGCAAGCGGTAGCAAGGAGGCAAGCAAGGCACAGGCAGCAAGGAAGCAGCAAGTGAGCAAAGGATTTCCAGTGCAGATGAGTCGTTGAAGCGGGTATGACCCCTGCACCCAGAATCCTGTGCATTTTTCTGGTTTTTCAATTCTTGAAATAGTTCATTTGCTTAACTCTTGCATTTTACAGGTATCAGATTTCTCATTTGAAGCAAGAGAAGGCGCAGGAGCATAACCATCAAACCCCTGCACCCTAAATCCGCATTTTTCTGGTTTTACAGAGGTTTGTTTTGCTCCTTCTGTGTAAGCATATCCTGTTGTTAAATTCCTTACTTAGCCGGTTTTGTAAATTCGACTCTATTGTTGAAGCTTGAGCAAATCTGAGATTATATTTCTTTCTTTAATTTCCTGTATCATTTTCGGCATTATGGCATACGGGTGAAAGCATGCTAGGGTGTACCATCTAAAGTTCTTTTTAGGGAGTGCGAAACTACCCAGAAAAGTACCCAGCACTGGGTACTGGGAACTTGCATAAATGTCTTAATAAATAATAAGTTTGGGAGTTGATCATTCATTTTAGTCTCTAATAGTATTGTTATGCCCTAATACTATAGATTCACATTTTATTGACCTTCAATTCAAAATTTTTGGATTGATTTTAATGGGAAGAAAAATAAGAAAGTACTAGTTTTAAAAGTACCTAGTGTAGGTACTTTTGAGGGTTCCAAAAGTGGTACACCGTAGCATGCTTTCACCCATACACCGTTTAAGGTTTTTTGCAGTGGAGAGCAGCCATGGCTAGAGCCATTTTCTACTGTATTCTCCTCCTCTTAGTTGAGCTTTTGTATTCCACTGTTCTTGCTTCATCTGGGCATATATAGACTTCGGCAGCAGGAAATAACAGATTAAAATGGGCTCCTCTTTTTCTTGCTTAGCTTTGCTCATACTAGGTGTGGTAATATTGGACGAATTTGCTTTCTCTTATTTTTGTAAAGCTTGGATATTCTGCCACAGGTTTCAACAACATCTGCTCCAAACTGCTAAAAATCTGGTTCGCTTCCAAATCAGGCTTACCTCCTTTGGATTCGTCTATGGTCTCTTTGACCACTTCAGCTCTTGCATGAAAGCGAAGCAGGTCCTTCTTTCTCTCAAATCTTCTACAGCTCTGATACCACTCAACTATAACAAAGCAAAGGTTTGATGAAGTCTTCTTGTTGCTGAACATGGAGTCGAATCTTGGCTTCAAGGTAAATCTTTCTTCAGAGCATCTAATGTGTGCCTTCCCAAAGCATTGGTTTATGCTTTTTCCCAAAGCTTATCTTCTATGCTTATGTTCTATGCTTATTTATAGACATTTTTTTGTGCATGCTCTTGCAGGATGGCTTTGGATATTTGAAGGGAAAAGCTTTTTGGTTGCTGGTTGTATTAGGTAACTGAGATTTTCGTGGCTTTTGCTACCTCAACCTTCCCATCGTGATTTTTTTGGATCAAACTTAAATTTTTTCATGGATGAATCGGCCAAATTCTAATGCTCTATTCTTCTTTCATGATTTGATGTTGTAGATATTGGTGCTATTGGAAAAGTAGAGGTAATACTTTGCATCCGAACATGTATTCGGTTTAAATTGCTAAATGGTGTTTTTGTTTGTCATAATAACGTCTCCAATAATAATGTTTATTGTATCAGAATACAAGGAGACACATCTCTTTTAGTAAATATTGAAGGGAGCTTCACTTCTGCAATCGGAAGAAGCATGCAAATGTAAAATATCTGTGCTACTTTTCGATAAAGATATAAGGTGTTGCACTCTACAGGTAATGTGAATTTTTCGAAGATTTAGACCATGATATACATTCTTATTCACACTACAGCCTTGGAGTTAAAACAACGGTGCCCTATGCTATTCTTTTACAAGAGACAGGTTTTTGGCCTCTTCAACATTCTGCCATGAAGCGCCATCTCCACTATATCTGCAAGGTGCATCACATGGATGATGTTAGGTATCCTGTTCTTGCACTTGCCATGGCTGAATCTCCTCAGCGTTTGAAACGATGTTGGAAAGAGCATTGCACTACATGGTTTGCCCGTTGGGCTGTGCAACTAGAGCACTGCCTGATGCTTGCCAGTTCTGATCCTGAGCTTTTGCAATAATATCTTAATGGTCGTTTTTCTCAAAAGATACGCAGTTACTTTGGCCCAAGTGAAAACTGGTCATTATCATGCACACATAAATCCCACTTTGGCACCATGGCCCAAGCTTATTTGCTTGCTTCATTGTCCAGGAACAAGCTTGTAGCTATTGCATCAATTCGCACGGGGTCCCACAGGCTACGGATTGAGACAGGTAGATGGGAGCGGCCGCAATTGCCACGAGAAGCGAGACTATGTGCCTGTTGCCAGTTACAGGTTATTGAAGATGAAAGCCGTACTCTTCTGAGTTGCCCTGCTTTTGAGATAGTCCGGAATCATTTTTCGACCTTAGCATTCCATTCCACGCTTCCACAACTTCTCAGCGCACCATCTGTGCATGACTTGGCATTATACATACTTGAGGTTCTAGATAAACGTCTGCAATTATTGAGCCCTCAGTAGTCATTATCTAAGCTTGTCTAGTATCATCATTACTGCAAAGGTTTTTCCCTTGAAAACCTTTCGAGGCAGGGGTTTTTTAATCCTAGTAGTAATGATTGTACTAGCCCATTGTATGGGTCCCATGACCTATTGGTCTCCGTGGACGTTAAAAAAACTATTCTATTCTATTCTATTCTATTCTATTCTATTCAAGATTTGCAGATGCAATTAGTACTTTTACTATTTTCACTAATGCAGATGCAAGCTTTTATTTTTGGACGAAATACCATATGATAAATGTCGGATCTGCGCCAGCATAATGCAAAGGATCTCGAAAATCAAAATTGCGAGCTAGAATTGTATACAATTAATTAATGCTCAACACGGGACGTTTAATGGGCAGGATTTTCAGTAATTTAAATGGAGAATGCTTCGTTGTCTGTGATAAAATAAATTGCAGACTTGAATAACAGGTACCATGCAGAGCTTATAGTCAGTTACACATTCATTCTTTGAAGAGATCATACATGTCTTTGATTTGATATCTTACTAGGAAAGATGGAAGGAAAAGAAAAGCAGCTACACAGTTTCAATTTAGGATAAGGTACTGGGATTTTGAGCGTCATCTTACTGTTGCAGTGGCAGCACAAATATCTACTTAAGCCATCAACAAGTCAATCATTGCTCGAAAACTGCGATTTGAGAGAAAACGTTGTTGATGTCTTAAAATTTTAAACTTATGCCATTTGGCCCTGATGTTTATATGTACTTATGTCATATTGCAGTGGCATTTCTGATATGGAGCATGCTAGGGGGAGTGGTCCAATAGTAAGGGATTAAGAAAATGGGGCATAAAGAAGTCAATGGTTACAAGATTTGATAAAAAAGAGGCAACAGATTATACTTAAATATTATAAGCAAAAGATTAGGGTGAAATATCCAAAGGAAAACTATTTTTACCAAAAGGGGGACGATTTTTCAAAGGGAAGTTACATGCAACTATTTTTGCAAAAAGGGGCGAATTGGCGGACGAGAATAGCGCGAGCATGGCTTTTAACAGGAAAAACAGGGTCGAATTGATTTAGGAAGGCTGACGGCACTGATCCGGGAGGGCAGATGTTTAAATCAGGAAGCAGGGTCGATTATCTATAAGGAGGGCCAGAAATCACACATCGAAAGGGCAGAAGATCTCTGCTATTTTCACCAGCATCAGTAAATCCGGCACTTGTTACTGAATCCGGCTCCATCAAATCGGCCGTTGGCTGAAACCTTCTAGATCCGGCCTGTAGGAATTCGAAGAAGACTTGGGATTCAGAGATCAAGGCTTTTTCCTATCTTGTGCAGCCAAAAATTGGAGTCAGCCTCTAACCTTATCGGTTTTTCATGTCTAAGCAGATTAAAGCTTTTATGCTGATTGTAAACCAGAAGATCATGTGCTAAATGGAAGCAAGCCTTGATCTTTCTTCTCCCTAAATCCCTTGGAATTGTCTTAATCCCTGGATCCGGCTGGGTGGAAACTGGATGCTCCATACCTGGTTGTGGAAACCATGTACAATTGTTTTTGATAAGAGCTGTTGTAAGACTCTACGAATTATCTCTTATGTTTTTTATCTGATAAATTGTTGAGCAAGTGGGTAATATTATCAAGAATCCTTAAACCATATCAAGTGGTATCAGAGCGAGCTGATCCTCATACCTGATCAATGGCCCAACGCTTCAATGTTAATGAAGCACAATACCAGCAAGCTTTGTCTAACGCTAGCTATATTGCATCCCAGTTAGCTTTGCCTATGCCTAGCACTCAGCAAGAGTATGATAGGCAAGTGGAATTGCTGTCTATTCTGTATCGCTTCCTTCCAGATATTTATCTGCAACCTTCGCAGCCACCTCCTCTGCCTAATGGTCCTCCATCAGTAACTCCTCCACCGCCACCTAAGCTGAGAAAATGGTTAGAGAAAGCAGACATGCCGTCTTTCAAAGGGGGAAAGACAAAGCCTGTCAAGGTTGTCAGTTTTATCATCCAGTGGGAAAAGTTTTTTGAACGTGTGCAGGCAACAGATGTGGAAAGACTGCAAGCCATGGACACTTACTTAAAAGATCAAGCCCAAGCATGGTGGCAAGGCAGACGAGAATGTGATCCCAGGATCAATAATTGGGAAAGTTTCAAAACGGCATTTGAAGCACACTATTTGCCCTCTAACTATCACAGTGAGCTGCGTAGGGAATGGGATTGTCTGAAGTAGGGGGAAACTGAGAGTAGTCAGTCTTACACTTCCAAATTCACTCATTTAGCGGCACTAATAAGGAATCTAGATGGGAAAGAGCTTCTGAGAAAATGTGTCAGCGGATGTAGGGATGATATCTATGTGGAGATGGAGATATTTCACCCCAAAGATTTAGATGAAGCCATAAAACTAGCATCTGCAGTGGAACGGAAAATAGATCCCAAAACTAGGAAATTTGATTTCTGGGATGAAGACACTTCAGATGATCAAGAGGATAAAAAGAGTAGCAAGGAGAAGAATGGAAGTAGGGAATCTTCCAGAAGTTTCAAGAAGAGGAAAAATAACGGTAACGGTAATGGTTTTGAAAAAAAGCGGGAAGAGGGAAGTCAAGGAAGACCGAGGAAGGAAACTAGGGAACCAAAGGGAGGTTGTTATAGATGCGGAGGAAAGCATTACCTAAGGGATTGTTCGTTTGGAGAAGGAGGGATCACAAAAGTTGAGCCACCTAAAGCTCAAAGGGGTGCACACATGCATGCTATTGAAGGTCCCAAACTGGAGGATATACCTTGAGACCTCTAAAGCTGCTGATGAGCGGAAGAAAGGTGTAAGCTTCCAAGAGGAGGAACGAGCAAAGGCTAATGTCAAATAACATAAATGGCTCCAAATGGGAACTCTGGGACTGGGATAAACATAATTAAAATTTATACCTTTAGGGTAAGATTTGCAAGATTTGATTTGCAAGATTTGATTTGTATGTTGAATTTCGTGTGGAATGAAAATTAAACTATTACGCAAGCATGGTGCATTAGATGTAAATTTTGAAGAATGGAAATTGTAGTTGTAGCAATAGGCCTGACAAAATTTACATCAGTGTCGCGGAGATACAATGATTGGGTATCGTGGAGATACTGTATCATGAAGATACAATCAAGTGGTACCGCGGAGGTACAAGGATATATCATACTGCGGAAGTACGCGAATATCCATAACTGTTTCTTAAGTTTGCAGGACTAGGGAACCCTTCGATGCATTTTGATCCGGGAGCAATCATCTTGAGAAGGGATGGACCCATCTCAAGTGCATTCGAAAGTTCGCAGACGATTTTCTTTAAGAAGGGATGGAATTGATATGGAGCATGCTAGGGGGAGTGGTCCAATAGTAAGGGATTAAGACAATGGGGCGTAAAGAAGTCGAAGTCAATGGTTACAAGATTTGATAAAAAAAAAGGCAAGAGATTATACTTAAATATTATAAGCAAAAGATTAGGGTGAAATATCCAAAGGAAAACTATTTTTACCAAAAGGGGGACGATTTTTCAAAGGGAAGTTACATGCAACTATTTTTGCAAAAAGGGGCGAATTGGCGGACGGGAATAGCGTGAGCATGGCTTTTAACATGAAAAACAGGGTCGAATTGATTTAGGAAGGCTGACGGCACTGATCCGGGAGGGCAAATGTTTAAATCAGGAAGCAGGGTCGATTATCTATAAGGAGGGCCGGAAATCACACATCGAAAGGGCAGAAGATCTCTGCTATTTTCACCAGCATCAGTAAATCCGGCACTTGTTACTGAATCCGGCTCCATCAAATCGGCCCTTGGCTAAAACCTTCTAGATCCGGCCTGTAGGAATTCGAAGAAGACTTGGGATTCAGAGATCAAGGCTTTTGCCTATCTTGTGCAAAAAAAATTGAGTCGACCTCTAACCTTATCGGTTTTTCATGTCTAAGCAGATTAAAGCTTTTATGCTGATTGTAAACCAGAAGATCATGTGCTAAATGGAAGCAAGCCTTGATCTTTCTTCTCCCTAAATCCCTTGGAATTGTCTTAATCCCTGGATCCGGTTGGGTGGAAACTGGATGCTCCATACCTGGTTGTGGAAACCATGTACAATTGTTTTTGATAAGAGCTGTTGTAAGACTCTACGAATTATCTCTTCTGTTTTCTATCTGATAAATTGTTGAGCAAGTGGGTAATATTATCAAGAATCCTTAAACCATATCACATTTCATGCCTTCATGCAAATGGAATACAATGACTTCTGTAGACATATGGATAGGCATAAATATGGGGTAGTCTATTGAGATGACTGTTCAAATAAATTTTATTCAGTAACATCAATGTGAAACCATCACAGAAGTCTCAAAGGCTAAGTGTTTTATCAAGCTTAAATATGCTGAAATAGATGATAAAATTAAATGCTTCTTTTTTTTTTTGCTAAGGAAATAAAACGAAAATGGACAATGAATCCTAGGAACGCTCTTGGTGCTTCAGAATACTTGCATTAGTTAGACAAAACTTTTAATGCATTTACATTTACAGCAATTATGCCTACTTTTGCAAAATGCTTTATGCCTCTTATCTAACAACATTAGCAACTTATAAGTTGACACACATAATATTGTTACTCACGCATCAGTAAGGTAGGTAGATTGTAGTGTTGACATAAATAGGCAACAACAACAATGTGGCTCATGTATATGTGAGCTCAACCTTTAAGTGGGTAGAGATTGTTTAAATTCATATCTTTTTTTCTTATGTAGTATTTTGTGTAATAAAATAAAGTTTCATGTTTGAACCAAAATACCTTTGGAATAAATTAAGAGTCTCGAAGTGTACCAACTCTATAGATTAGTCTTAATTTGAAGGCCAACAAACATATGCCCGGCAACGTCGAGCACACATTTACTAGTCTACATATTTAAAATGTTTTTTGGGGTTGCCGGGCACACATTTACTAGTCTACTTATTTAAAAAGTCTTTGTTGGTGTCTTGCTGATGCCGGTGTGCCCTTTTCAGGGCGTGACTTTTGGAAGAAAAAAAAAGGTGTTTTCCGACCAAAATGCTTTTTTCTGGCTATCTTTCCCATTTGGCCCATGATATGAAAATTTCGGATGGAACGCCCAAAATTTCTAATGGAACGCCTGAGCACTAGCCGCAGGGGGTAGATATCGCTTTGATGATGGCGGGCAGAGTTCAATGCAAAATGGCCTCCTTGCTTCCTCCTTGCTTAGGGTTTATGCTAGAAAAGAATATGCATGTTTTAGATCCACTCTGAATTGGACAGTAAAAATCTCAAGAGGCATCGGTGCGTTGGTGGGTTATTCCCTGACAAGATCATGTGCATCATTAGGCCATGTAATATGAAGCATCGCCAGGCCATGGCAAAATATATGTTGTTGCACGAGAATGCAAAATCATGAAATCTATGGTTTACAAACAGTTTGCTATTTTCAATTCTTTTACTTCTAGAAGCCTTTCACAGCGTACCATTGACAAAGAAAGAATTCTGCATTAGTTGCTCAAAAGTCTTTTAATGTATGAAGAACTGTGATTTACCATTTGTATGCTATTCGACCAAAAGATGCGTTAGTAAAATGTGATATGGTTTTATAAAAGGGGGATAGTCTAAATGTGCTTCAGAACAGAAGTCTTTTTGTATCTCTTCTTTCTGGGGAAGTACCAGACCAACACATTTGGATATACAAGGTTTGCCTCCATCTGAGTTTGTCTTGAGTGTGAAGTTTGTGCATCCATATTTCTTGAATGGTATTTATCTATGTTTCTTTAATGGTATTTACTTTGTTAAATTAGTTATGCACTGAATACCCTGCTTCTGGTTGCTTTCAGAGCTTCTAAACCTTGCTATGGTTGCAGAAGAACATACCCTGATCTACCAAAGCTGAATACCTTATAATAGTGGGTAAGTGCCGTCCAAACAATGTGATTTTGTAACATGTGATTTTTGTCCAAACAATCTAAATCTTAGAATGCTCTTAACAGAATTGATATCCATATCCTCATATATGCATGTTCGCATTAAAAAAAGCTAGATTCAGGCTTGCTTTTAGAAAACCTCAGCTTCTAGATGTATTTGGGGCTTTCTTTTATAATGATCACTTCTTTTTGGATTTGTTTTCTTATGTTGCATTTGGAGAAGTTGTAATTAGATGTAATGCAGATCCCTTCAAATCAAGTCTATTCTACAGATTCTTTGGTGTATGATGTTATTTGTGGTGGCTTTCAGAAGGTTTTCAAGCTTTATCTGTTGATAGCATGCTAATTTTATTTTAAATAGCATTTGAATGTATCAGGCTTTTGAATAGCATTTGTGTGTATTATTTGTTGTGCTCCATTCGTTTGTATAAATCTATTGCAAAAGAAGTTATTTTATTTTTGCTTTAGAAATCTTCTACTCTTTGGAATTGTTCGTATTTTGCACACTTGCATAACTTTCATGGCACATATTGTATGTCTTATGCAATAAAAAGAGGTATTGCAAAAACTTGCATAACTTTCATCACACATACTGTACGTCTTAGGCAATAAAAAAAGGATCTTGAAATTAGATTATATGCATGAAGAATGGGCCAAAGGTTGCTCACATAGGCATAAAAGTATCACTTAAGGAAGGAAGGAAGGAAGGAAGGAAGTTTATTTTAACGTCCACGGAGGCCGAGGCCCTATGAGGCCTATGAGACACGAGAAACAGAAAAAAAGCCAAAACCCCAACACCAAAACAAACAATGTAATCAGACAAGAGAACCCTACTACCGGGATGAAAAAACCCCCACCGGGAGGAAAAACCCTAACAAGAGGCTCTCAAATACCATGCCCCGAAAGAGCAAGTCCGCGCGGGCCGAAATCTGCGGGATGTAAGCTCCCGGTCCGCTACCATAGGTGATGCGAGTAACCGATGTAGCGGTGTGTCGAGCATCTAAGATCGGTGTGCCTTTGCTTCTGGACATGGGCATATCTTTGGGCCGGGCACCGCCGAGGGCATGGTGCTCATCCTCTATCACGTGCATCTCACAACACCGACATATCCTCTCCTCCCCAGGGATCCCGGTGCGCCATTCACCCCCAAATGACTGCCTCAATTACGAGGTAATGGGAACCCGCCCTTATGGCGGCAATAGCTCTCCGTTTCTTCCGCGAGAGATGTGTGCTTTCAAATGCACCGATGGGGTCCATGCTCAAGGCCGGGATTAATCGGCGTGATAGTGCTCGTCTTGGGCTTTGCAAGAGTAGAGGCATCCCACGTAGTGGCGGCATAGCCCGCATCCAATTGCCCATTCTCGCATCGAGAATCGCCCCGTGCCACCATCTGTTGGTAATCCATAGACCACCTCCTAAACCATCCCTTACAGTGCTCGTGCCATACCCTCTTCAGCCGCTGGGGGCCCTGCGTTAACAACACGGCCTGTGGGGGCAAGCGATGCTCATCCATCCCATCCACCTTATGGAAGCAAGTAAGATGCCTTCGCATAGCAGAATGCTGTAAAGGCCAGAGACAACTGGACGAGGAGCACAAAGGGTACTCTAGCATATAATGAACAAGCATAAGCATTTGAAAAATTTGTCAATGTTGTGACAAGACATACATAAGCACTCCATGTAGTTAGTTAATGCAAGCGCATCGATTCCAATTACGAGCATTGGAAAGAAAATACACAAGACATGCCTGAGAGACGTGGTAATATTAACCAAAGGAAAACACACAAGCTCATTTAGGTCCACGATTGTCAAGCACATATTTGGCAAATAATTGCAATTAGTTTATTGTCGTCTTTAAATTTTATTACCATTATTATATCATTTAAAAATATTGAGAGTATGTTTAAGAACATTTTGTGTAACATAAGTTTTCGCCATAGGGAATTCTTTGTAGTGGACAACACACAATGATACGTAGTCATGTTGGAAAGGGCTAACTTATTTCAAACAGTAATTTTCAAACAACAAATATTGGCATTTGTGACATGGTACAACTTTCTGAATTATACACTATTTAGTCAAGCGATCATATGTGAGATCTTGAGCATAGGTTTTGGGTCTGCTTCCCATATTTTCACTTTAAAGAAAGGGTACATTCGCCCCCCACGTTCTTACGCAACATTGTTTTCTCTACTAAAATCCATCCTTTAAATGCAAAGTTAATACATTGATGATACGCTTAGTAGAAAACTTCAACCAGCAACAAAACAATTAGAAAAGCACATCATGCTTATTCTTGCAAACATGTTTTTAGCTAGCATTTTTGCATTTACCGTAATTTTGGCACTTCGTCCATATAGTTTTGAAAGATTAGGCCCATTTTGGATAGGCATTTATTTTTTTATTTTTTTTTTGGATAGGCATTTTGATGAGCATGAAGTATACCTAGAGTGATATCTCAATAGAGAGAGAGGTAAGATAGAGGTAATGGAGAAACCTTTACAGTATGTAACACAAATTGCTTACAAATTTTAACAGGTGGTTTTATGATTGTTGATAGAGCGCTTTGTGACATGATGTCATGTGCAGATTATTTGGGGGACTCATTGTTGTTTTGGAAGGAGATTTTTACTTCCTTGAAGTACACTTATATATAGGATCATGTTGGGGTCATCATAAATATGCAAGTGATGAACCGTATCCATTCTCGCAAGCATCAACCTGTAGTGTTATTGGAAGTTGCACAGACTTAAATGCCAAGTAAGAATACAAGCCACGACATATAACGGGCCCATGGTAGACTGCTCGAGTATTCGATCCTTGAATGTGCATGTGGGGCATTCCCGAGACACCGGCATAAATGGGTAGAAGCAACTATTCATAAACGTCTAGACGGTTTTGCCCAGTTGGTTAAGGGCATGTCGGTTAGGAACGTCACAGTTGGTATCAGAGCAGGTCTCGAGTTCGAGTCTTCATGGGTACCTATATGCATGGGTAATTTGCAAAGACTTGGTAATCATTGTGACATGGTATAGACATAGACATGGTATAGCCTTGGATGCTCGAGCACACGTTTACTAGTCCAGATATTTAAAATGTTTTTTGGGTTCCAGATATTTAAAATGTTTTTTGGGTTCGATGTGGTAAGAGTCATACAACTAACCAGTTTTTTGGGTTCGTGGTAACGCGGGTGTGCCCTTTTCTGTATATAAGAATCACCTCTTACCTGTGATTCTGGTGTGGCGTTGACACACCAGAATCACAGGTAAGAGGTGATTCTTAAAACGTGAAAATAGGTTAGATAAAATTCTGCCACAGTAAAACCCTTACAGAATCGCAGGTAAACTCCGTAGAATGCAGGGTAGATCTTCAGAATCGCAGGTAAACTCCATAGAATGCAGGGTAGATCTTCTGAATTGCTGGTAAAACTGCCGGAGCAGCCAAGAAACACCGCAGCAGGAAGGAACTCAGAAAAAGGGCTTACATTCAGGGTTTGAATGTGTGCCACGTGGCATGGCGCTATTGGATGCGCAAGCAGAATTTTATCTAACCTGTTTTTACGGTGTTACATTTGGCATCTGAAAATAAGTTTTCCGGGGTATGTCTCCTCTTTCTCAATAGGGTGCGAGCAGCTAATTTATTGCGGCGGTGGATCTCGCTATGATTACGGTGTGATTATGACAGTGGTTGGGTTAATTTACAAGCAATAGGATGCCTTTTCCATAACGTTTAGATTAGGGCCTCTGTTTAAGAAACGTATTTCCTTTGTTCATCTGCGATAGTCGAGGAGAAGAAAGAAACTTTTGCTCAGATTGTCACCAGTTTTTACAGATTGTGGTAAAATATTCACACATCGTTGAGCATCCTAATGGTTTTTCTTTGATCTAAATAGGGTTAGACAAGGAAAAAGAACAAATCGAAAGTTGGATTAGAAAGCAGATATTCTGCATGCAGTATTTCTAAATTTGAACTGTATTCCACTGCCGGATTGAAGCATGCAGATACCGTGGTTCATTCTGCATGTAGTTTTTCTGGATTGAAGCACACCTTATTTATTCTGCAGGTACCTTACTTCTAGCCTCAAACGGGGGACTTTTATATTTCGAATATGGGTCTGCTGCTGTCCAGTCTTGTGCCAGATGGAATCAGAGCACCGTGATAATTCATATGTCGGTTTGTCTTCTGGAGTTTAGAGATTTTGTTTGCATTACGATTGCCACCGATACACAGTTCAAGGTAAATAGAAGATTCAAAGTCCTTATTTATCTCTATTTTGTAGGACTTTTAAGGGCTTTGACCACCTATTTCTCTTTCTTCCTGTCTGTTCTTCTTTTATGTCATAATTTAGCCGTCCTTTTTCTCGGCTGAGCCTTTTTCTCTACAAATCTACAGATCATTCATCATTGCTTTTCGGGCTTTTGTTCTTCAACGAACAAGGGCTGGATCTTTGATTTGTCAGGCTAAAGTTTAGCAAGGTAGATCCTTCTTTTTGAATCCAGCAAATCCAGTTGCATTTTGTTTTCAACTCTGCTTGGATT
Source organism: Isoetes taiwanensis (assembly GCA_021234155.1). NCBI lineage: Eukaryota > Viridiplantae > Streptophyta > Lycopodiopsida > Isoetales > Isoetaceae > Isoetes > Isoetes taiwanensis. Next base: position 9,810,902 of record JAJEKV010000026.1, on the reverse strand, counting down.
GTTTGGAGTAATCTATAAATGATCCAACTTCCAGCGAATTTTTTTCGTTTCAATGACATCATTATTGGAGCGGACTGTTGAATGGAGCTACGGGACAAGGGCTGCTCTAAGAAGGTATTCCTCTTTGATGTCACTACATATTTAAGAATCTGTTGCATTTATTTTAGTTCTGTTTTTACATTTTATTGGAGGTTGAGTGCATGTTTCCGCCTGCAAATTTCTATATTAGTTATCTGTTTTATTTAGAGGCATTTATTAAAGTATTTAGAATCTCTGCTCTAGATCCTCTAGATCTGCCATTGCTTCCATTGCTTTCAAGTGTTGTTATACAAGTTAACTCTTATCTACCTTGCATTCTTTAAAATTCATGAGTATTTCATATGATTGCTTTTCAAGTCCTCCTTTGTGCGCCTCTTCCTGCTCCTATTTGTTGGCATATTTTCTTCTATCTTAGCAATTGATGTAATTTATTTCATCCAATGTTCTTTCCCTTGTGTTTTGCTCCCCATTGGAACAAGGTAGATCGTAGCTATGAACACAGTGCAACTTCATTGTCTTTGCTCTTTTCATGTTGGTTTTCTTTCGAGAGTTCAGTTTAGAAGTATTTGCCTTAGAAGCTTCTACACAAGAGTATTTATTGGAAGTGTCCCAAGTAGGGGGAAGTTTTGCCATGCTTTATATTGATTAGCTTTCGAATTCATCCCCAAGTAAGGATGAAGTTCTGCCGTACTTTATGTTGATTAGCTTTTGAATTCATTATATATTATAGAATTTGGGATAATGCATTTGATGCTTTGAGGCTGCAATCTATTCTACTTACATCGCCTTTGATGATTTGAGGCCTTTACTTATGCTATTATAACTACATAAAAGTATCCTTATTTCTGTTAGTTCTATTTTGGCCTAGGATTGCATTTTAAAGCTGCTACTAAAAGCCATGTAGTTTTTGTTCATCAATTAGCTATAATTGTGCATTGAATTTTGACCGTAGGTTGTCACATAATTGAGTCATGAATATAAAGCTTTTGTTTTGTGACAAAAGTCATTGACCACACAATCTACAATCTGTTATCAGTAACTTTGTTAAAGACAAATTCTTGCTATTCTAGAGCAAAAGCTTGCAGATCTTTGTTGCAGATTTTTTGACTTTTTTTCTTTGGTGCAGTTAAACTTGCATCACTCCACTTGCAGATCTTTGTTGCAAATTTTGAGTTTATTCAACTTTATTCCTATGTACAGTTCAACTTGCAACATTCCATAAAGATTCCGTTGCCTCTGGGAAGATACATTTTGTGCAGGGTTTCAAAAGCATGGTCGGTCAGACGGCTCTGAATTGTTTTGGCTTACCTTCATAGAAGTTCTGAGAATTATTTTGAGGATGTACTGCTGAATTCAAACACGTAAACTAATTGTCTTATTATGACATGTCTAATAAAACATAATGTTTTGTCAAATATTGTTGGGAAAGCTAAACTATGAGAGTCTCGGAAGCAATACTTTGTGCAAGGTTGCGAGGTTCCAAAGCTATGGCCACAACATGTATACACATGTTTTACTAAAACAATCTTAGGCCTATTCTTTGTCACAAGTGATGTTTTTTCTTATGAAGTTACAAGAGCTTGTGATTGATGTCAATAAGAATAATTTTGAATGGATTAAAGCTTTAACATATCATTTTCCATCACTGGGCACTTGACTGAAAATGAATAGAGGTCGTTGAAATAATAGGCGATTGGTTTGATACCAATGCGATGTTGAAATATTAACTACCAATGTGATGTTGAAATAATAGCTGATTGTTAATAATTAAGATTGCAACAAATTACACAATTTGCACACTACACAATTAACACATGTATAATGCGAGGTAAGAACAAAAAATGGGTTGGATTGTAATCGTCGCTATAGTTGTCATTGTGCAATTTAGTCATTGGCTACTAACTTAGAGTTTGCATGCAAAGCTAAGGCAAAACTTTGATTTGAAACAAATGCTTTTGTTATGGACCAGAACAGGGATCATCTTATAGACCGGATTGATTTGAAGAAGAAGGGGCTGTTTGTTTGAGGACCTGTGGCAATCTAAAAGCATTATCTGAGGTAAGGATAGTGCATCGCCTTGTAGACAAGGGCGGGTTTAGGAGGAATACTTTCCTGGGGAATTTGTTGGTTGAAATTTATGGCAAATGTGGTAGCTTAGATGAAGCCGTTGCAGTGTTTGAGAAAATACCCAAGCCTAATGTATATTCCTGGAACGCAGTTATGGCAGCTTATGTCCAGCATGGGCAGGCCAAACGAGCTCGTGACTTTCGTAAGATGCAGTGCGAAGGATTTAAACCAGATAACTGCACATTTTCTATAATTTTCTCTACCTGTATTGGTCCTCAAGCACTGGAAACGGGTAAAATGATCCATCAATGTCTCATTGATACTGAATATCTGAATAACTGCACACAGAAAGGACATGGACAAATGTAACCCTATCTGGCTTTACTCCTCCTATACACATTTGTTCATACAGAGCTTCGCTATACTTTTTCTATCTTGACGTCTCTTCCCTCACGCACGACCTCCCAGCACAGCCGAACACCAAATAGGATTCGAAGATAGATGCATGCCATGTGGCACCCATGGTATGTGTCATCCCATGGTTTTTCAAGGTTCAACATACCCACGCGTCCCGTAGCGACACCTCATTCCACTCCTTTCATTTATACCCCGAGCGTGATTGCTATTATACATACCCCTCCGACTACGATAAGACAAATCGATCTGAAGAAAAATATTGCCTACTCTTCGGTAGCCCATATGAATTTCGGGACTATTGGTATGTTCAGTCTAAACGTGCAGGGAATCGAAGGTAGCATTCTACTTATGCTGAGTCATGGACTGGTTTCTTCAGCCCTTTTCTTATGCGTCGGTGCTTTATATGACCGACATAGGACCCGACTTGTTAAACATCATGGAGGGTTAGTCAGCACCACGTTAATTCCTCTCACCATTCCCTCATCTTTCACTCCAGCCAATACGAGTTTACCTGGCACTAGCAGCCCTATTGGGGAATCCCCTGTTTTAGTAGGAGCTTCCGAAAGAAATAGCTTAGTGGCCGCATTAGCAGCACTTGGGATGATTTTAGGCGCAGCCCATCTTCCCCGACCATATAATCGTGATATGAAGAGGTATTCATATTCGTTGATAATATCGGAATGTAATCATTATCTACAATCGGAAACAGTTCCCGCCCCGAAATGGATCCAATAATACTACCTACTGGTGAATAGCGCAATACATCTTCGTGAATCTCTGCTATTTTGATATTTGGCGTCGTAGCTACGGGTGGAGGTGGAACAGCAATGGCTCCTACATGAACCGCTGAGAGAATCGTGGGAGGGAAGTCAAGACCTGACCGAAGGGGTGGACCTGAGGTGTGGCGAGGAACTAGGATTGGAAGTGAAACCAGATAGACTGAATTTTTGGCACGCATCACCATCACACCAAAGACTGAAGCGATGCTCGAAAAAACAGAGAAAAGTATCGTAGTTTTTGTTATTCGTTTTCGGTATGCACCCCCTCAGCGCGCATTCCAGCTTCCTATGCGCGTAAAACATGGATGATGTTCGGAACAGCAGTGCTCCCAATAGAAATCGAAGGACCCGTGGTGGCTGGAGGTGCTTTTCTGATCACTGGTGAGACACTAATTTCCCCCGAAGAATACGCATAAGATTTCTTCATTCATGATTAATTAGTATTAGTATTGGTATTTAAGCTTTCTAACATGAAATGACACCGCTTGGGCGCTGCTCCGAGTATTGAGTACGCATAGAATATATAGGCACGTGAAATCTTCAATCCAGTAGGGACTATGATTGTTTATTCGACACTCTCGATCCCCAGAAGGTGCTCAGCATGACCATTATGTACATAGGATGCTATCATCGCAGTCCAGGCCAGTCCCAAGTGCTGAAAGACATGCACATGCATCAAGCACACTGACAAAGGTAATTTTGTTTGCCCTTATGCCTGCATTATTCATTTGTTGAAAGAGTTAAAGAGCTTGTTTAGCTTGGCCATTCTGTGCAAAGGCAGTGATCATGGTGTTCCACGTCACATCATCTTTTTGAGAGCTTAGGCTTCTGCAATGCTGATAGTTTGGAGTCCAGATGAGAATATACCGGCACATGTTTTCTATTAGATGTATTTACATTATCCTTCTAGCATTTTAGGTGGTTCTAATTAATGCTTACCTCAATTCAACTGGCTTGCAGGAAATTGTGAACTTGCTTCTTTGTGGCAATGTCTTTAATGGGAACTATAAGTTTGGTCGTGATATGTGTCTCAAAGAAGTACTAAATGTTTATGTACATGATGTAAAGCTTGATTCTAAGGTATGTAATAATACTCTGTGAGTGCATTCTTAGGTCGGATTAATCCTGCTAGCTTATACTTTTATATAGTTTAGGAGAGCAACAGAATTTCCACGGGAATACGATGGTGCATGCGTTCAAATGAGGCTTTCGTATAACATTGCTGCCCATTTCTTCCTTTTCCTGGTGCGATGGACGGATCGTGGGCTTGCAAGGGCTTTGGGACTTATTCGCATCCTTATCTACAAGGTTTGCTTTTAGGAATTAGGCTAAAAAAATTTGCAGGGCAGAGTTTTTTACCTGGTTGCTGACAATAGGTATATATGGATGGCTCCACTACCATGTCCACATATGAAAGAAAAGCAAGCTTGCGTGAATTCTACGATATGGCCTTAAGGAGCCTTGTAATTTTAAAAATTCCAAGGATTTTTCATGACTAAACTATAAAACGTTGTGGTTGAGGGAAATCAGCCTCTGTTAATTAAGGTGAATGGAATCTCCAGTGAGTGGCAAACCGGAAAGCACAGCTTATGTAAAAAGTCTTTACATCAACTAAGAAGAATTTTCTGTAAAATGGGCTCTAATTTATCAAAGTTCAAATTCTATCGAGTTCCCAAAGTTGGCTGTGGATTTAGTTAGTAGGCCACATCTTCCTTAATGGCTTTTACAACTGTAATTCAACTGTGGAACTTGACTGGAGTTTCCCAGCTTTGTTGAGTCAATAGGCTTTCTCAGTTTGTTGTGTGTGTTTATTCAGATGCTGCATGCCATCATATGCCCTTCAGTCCTTTTTATGAAAACTCAAACCTGGGATGATTGTTATTATAAAAGCAGGAACCATAAGGAATACTTAAATTGCTTTCTTCTTTTGACAACTTACGTCTACCCATCATTGCAACAGTTGCAAGGGGGGGTAACAGAAATGGAGAATATAAAGCAGAGGGCCACATGGATGGAAAGATACAAAAAGAGGACTGATGAAGAAAAAAGTACCAATGATCTTGAATTAGAGAGGGAGCGGGAATGTGGCATATGTATGGAATCCAACAGTAGGATTGCGTTGGATGGAATGAATCACATTCAATACCACATCATGGCATCACACTTTTGTCTTATATAAATTATGATAATTGTATTAATATTTGCTATATATTTTAAAATCCAAGAAAATATAAATATGTTATTACTCAAACTCTAGAGTAAATAACAATATTTATAGAACCTCTAATTACATTGTCCACACCTAGTTCGAAGTTCTTGAACAACAAATTGCACGATTCTATTCGTATCGCGTTTGCAGTTGCAAGTCTTTCCAAAGTTTGGATTTCTGGCATTGCTTCGGCTACACCATAGCTGTGGATTTTGTTGGCATACCGCAATAAGAGCAGTTGCATCTGTAAGACAAGAAGGTGGAGGGGGAGGTGGGGGTCTCCTTCGAGGAGGTGGTGGAGGAGGGGGGAGGAGGTGGAGAGGGAGGCGGCCGGTGAGGGTGGGGGGGGGTGGGGATGGCGGTGGAGGTGGAGGAGATGGGGGAGGAGGTGGCGGGGGTGGAGGAGGAGAAGGGGTGGAGGGGATGGAGGTGGGGGGTGGAGAAGGAGGTGGAGGAGATGGAGGAGGTGGTGAGGGTGGGGGAGGAGAAGGGGTGGAGGAGATGGAGGTGGGGGGGGGAGAGGGAGGTGGTGGTGATGGAGGAGGTGGAGACGGTGGTGGTGGCGGCGAGGGTGGAGGCGGAGGTGGTGGGGGGTGGAGATGGCGGTGGGAGGCGATGGAGGTGGTGGAGATGGTGGTGGAGGCGAAGGTGGAGGTGGCGGAGAGGGTGGTGGTGGTGAGGGTGGAGGTGGAGGAGATGGTGGAGGTGGTGAGGGTGGGGGGTGGAGATGGAGGCGGTGGTGGGGGGGAGAGGGTGGTGGTGGGGAGGGTGGAGGTGGAGGAGATGGAGGTGGGGGGAGGTGGCGGAGATGGTGGAGGTGGTGAGGGGGTGGGGGTGGAGATGGAGGCGGTGGGGATGGTGGCGGTGGTGGAGGCGAGGGTGGTGGTGGGGAGGGTGGAGGTGGAGGAGATGGGGGTGGTGGAGATGGTGGAGGTGGTGAGGGTGGGGGTGGAGATGGAGGCGGTGGGGATGGTGGCGGTGGTGGAGGAGGCGGTGGTGGTGGGGAGGGTGGAGGTGGAGGAGATGGGGGTGGGGGGGAGGTGATGGAGGTGGTGGAGATGGTGGAGGTGGTGAGGGTGGGGGTGGAGATGGAGGCGGTGGTGGAGGAGAGGGTGGCGGTGGGGAGGGTGGAGGTGGAGGTGGAGGAGATGGAGGTGGGGGAGGTGGTGGAGATGGTGGCGGTGGTGGAGGAGAGGGTGGTGGTGGTGGGGGAGGGTGGAGGTGGTGGAGATGGTGGAGGTGGTGAGGGTGGGGGGGGAGATGGAGGCGGTGGTGGAGGAGAGGGTGGTGGTGGGGAGGGTGGAGGTGGAGGAGGGGTGGCGGGGGGGGGGGAGGTGATGGAGGTGGTGGGGATGGTGGTGGAGGAGAGGGCGGTGGTGGTGAAGGTGGAGGTGGAGGAGATGGAGGTGGGGGGGTGATGGTGGAGGTGGAGATGGTGGAGGGGATGGAGGTGGAGGCGATGGGGGGGGTGGCGGCGGCACGTGGAGGGGAGATGGTGGTGGTGGAGGGATGGAGGTGGGGGGATGGCGGTGGTGGCGAGGGTGGAGGGGGAGATGGTGGTGGTGGCGGTGGTGGTTGTGACATTGTTGGTGGCGAGGGGCGATGGGGATAGGTCAAGGGGTGGGGGAGGGAGATGGATTTGATGTGGGTGATGGTGATGGTGATGGTGGTGATGGAGGTGAGGGCGAGGGGATGAGGGCGAGGGGAGGGCGATGGGGGATGGGGATAGGAATCGGTGGGGGCGAGGGGGGATATGGCTTTGATGTGGGTGATGGTGATGGAGATGTGGGTGATAGAGGTGAGGGCGAGGGGGAGGGTAAGGAGGGAGATAGTGGCGACGACGTGGGTGATGGTGAGGATGGAGAGGTCGGCGATGAAGGTGGTGACGAGGGCGAGGGCGAGGGCGAGCGCGAGGGGGAATATGGAGGTGAAGGTGATGGTGGGGATGTGGCTGGAGGGAGTGGAGGTGGTGATAAAAGTGATGGTGGTGGTGGTGGTGGGGGTGGTGATGGTGATGGTGAAGGTGATGATGATGGCGAGGCCGATGATGGAGTTTGGATTGGAGGCGGTGATGGAAATGATGGTGATAATGAAGGTGGTGGGGATAGAGGTGGTGATGCAAATGATACAGAGGGCGAAGGAGAGGGTGATGATGAGGGTGAAGGTGATGACGATGGTGGAGGAAAGGATGATGATGGTGGTGGTGGAGGTGATGTGGGGGGAGATGTGAGTTGTGGGGCTAGAGATGGCGATACAGAAGGTGATGGCGATGGCGAAGGAGAGGATGATGATGAGGGTGGTGATACAGAGGGTGAAGGTGATGAGGATGGTGAAGGAGAGGGTGATGACAGGGGTGGTGATGGAGCAGATGGCGGCGGTGGAGGTGGTGACAACACAAATCGGGTGCTGGGGTGGGAGACGGGGGTGGACTCATTAGCGGTGGAGGTGGAGACGGGGGTGGACTCATTAGAGGTGGGGGCAAATGTGGGGGAGGAGGTAGATATTTACGAGATGGGGGTGGAGGTAAATGTCGAGGAGGTGGAGGTGAATGTCGAGGAGGAGGTGGGCGGCGTACATGTGGAGGTGGAGGGGAATGGTGTGAACACCATGGAAGGTTAGGGAATGTAGAGCATGATGGGAAGTGAGGGTGCACAGAAGAATAAGCAGGATGAATGAGGAACAAGAAAAAAAGTGGGATAAGGAAGGACCTCTCCATTGTTGAGGCTTAGAGTGAACGCATAGGGATCCTTCATTTATATAGAGGAGAAACCAACCAAGGTGTCAAACTTGGGTCCTAAAGTCTCAAGGTGTCGCTTTTTTAGGCCTTTCGTTGGAGCACCTTCACAATTCACCTTAATTCAACTTTTTTACGTTGGAAACCAACCAAAAAGCCAAGCTTTCTACAACCTTTTAGTTGGACATATGCTATCTCTTGACATTTATATACAAATTATATCTGTTTTCAAAATTCAAGAATATAGGACCCAATTTGGTAGGTAAAGTGTACAATTCACTGCTTAATTCCACTAGACCCACTTAAGCAAGACTTTTATTCCTATTACAACAAGCCCGGTGACATAGCAGCGTTTTTTTTGCTTATAGCACGTCTTGATTTTTTGTAGGTGCTTCTTCACCAACTTCCTTGATTCTTAGCAAATGAGTTGATTTCTGCATTTCATCCTTTTACTTAGGGTAACTCACAAATTAGTCTGCCTCTTCTAAAACTCTAGTTATCCATATTTCAATGATGAGAAAAAAAAATAAATATGATCAATAACCATTCTTCCATGCCACGTAAGAGCTTCCCAAAAGAATTTGAGATTCCCAAAAGGATTTGAGACAGCTGGGTCCATGGAATAAAATAACGGCTAATCTTAGCCAAATGGCGATTTTTTGGCATTTTTTTTCAAAAAAAAAAGGCTAAACTAAATAGAAAAAAATGCAAAAAATGCAAAAAATATTTGCCCAGATTTTTTGCCACCAAGGTGAGATTTGAGGTTGAATCGCCAAAGCTCAGCCTCCACCTAGCTTCATTTCGACCTCGATTAGCTAAAGGTAAGAAAGGATCATCTTGAGAAAATGGCTAGATTAGCTTAGGAGATTACACGAAACACTTTGGGGGCTTCCTAAATTCGCCAAGTAGGGTCACTTTTTTTTTTCTAACAATTTTTCTTGTTCCAGTACGAGCATGAACCATGAGAAGTGTTGAGTTACATTTTGTTTTTTCTAAGGCCAATTCAATGTACTTTGATGTACTTATCATAGTTTCTTATTTGCGTTTTGAAGATCCTTGTTGCAGGAGTAAAATAACGACTAGATTCTTTCAGGTATTATTCTGAGTCTAAACTAAAGATAATTTTGTATAATTTCATTGGGAGCTTCATAAAGTGGCCATTATATGTTGCACAATTTCGCTAGATTATGCTCACGGTCATAAGGCTTGCATATGAATCCAAATTCGTTACGTAATTGTAAGCTCCTAGTATTTTCCTTTTCTATAGATGTCTTCTTTGCTTTTTGTTTTGCAGGTATATATGCCTCATAAATAGAGGTCCTGCTAATAAGACCCATCAATATTGGTGTCATCTTGCTGCAATATCCAAGACGGATGCTCTAGAGGAATAGTAGCAAGCAAAACATTAACTATGGGAGAAAGGAAAGGCTGTTTCAAAGGTACGTTCTTTGTGCAAAAGCCTTTTTTATATAAGTTTTAGCATTACAGTAAATTCAAGTACGTTAGACATGTTATTTATTCCATTCTTAGCACCATTTCGATATCAATGACATCTTTCAAAACATTTAATGCATTGCCCATTGCTTTGACTTATGTCAATTTATTATCATGAGCTTCTATCTTATTATCACGATGAGCCTTTATATGATCATTTATGAGTACCCTTTTTCAGCCACCCATTGATTTGACTCATGGCATTTATTAGCTTGTACACACATGAGCAATTATTTCTACAAGAAACTTATCGCGGCGGCCTAGCGGCCGCCGCGAACGTTTCTCTTCACCAACTCATCTATACGTGGTAGAACATGCAGGATTTGAACCTACACTTTTTTTTTGGCTGCGAACGTTTCTCTTCCCCGTCTATATGTTTTAGAACATGCAAGATTCAAACGTACATTTCCTTGGCGCACGTTCTAATACCCTCACAATAGCAAGATCTTAACTATAACAACTATGAGATTCCCACTGCGAAGTTTATCGATTTTCTTTATCATGACATAACCACTAGGTTTTGAGTTAAAGTCACCAAGTGTATTTTAGTTATTCAAGGGACTTCCTTACCTATAAGAAATAGAAATAGCAGATAAGAGAATCTTTTTACAATACTTGGGAGACATTGTTAAAAAAAAGGGGATAACTACCATCTTGAATTGCATTGCACGGGTAGAGTCGTGGTGGATGGATAATATAGAAGTGGACATCACGCTTAGTGATGAGGAATCTCATCGAATAGCTTGCAAAATTATGTCCATTAGGATACTTCTTGATGCCTACATCTGTCTAGGCATATTAACACGTCAAAGGGTAAGGAAAGGGTAAAGCAAGGCTCCTATAATGAAAGGGTAAAGCATTCCTATGTAAAAAGGCCACATATAAACTAGAAAAAGTATAAATTGGTCTTTAAAAGAGTTTCTTTTTGATACGTAGCATTTTTATACCCAAACATGTTTTACACGTAGCATTTTTATAGCCAAACAATGTTTTTTGGTGCTCTATACATGGTTAATATAGCATAACGAACCTGCAAAAAAAATTGTTGGTCAAATAGAAAGAGCTCTCGAAACGATTTCCTTGCTTCGACCACCATTTTTGTTGTTCCTTTTTCTATCCAACTAATAGTAAGAAGCTTGGTGTGGTGTTTGCAGCAACAGATATGCAGAACTGGTGAAGCATTTTCATCTCTCCATAATCAAGCCTTACTTCATAGAAATACTTGGCTTATGGAGAAGGTTAAGCAGCACAATCTTATTTCTGCGACAACATTAAGCATTAACTAAAGCAGATGAGTTTAAAGACACCACAAAGCATTAACCAAAGCAGATTCTGTGCATACCTCTGCTGCTGGTATCCAAAAGCTAGACGAATAAGCTTCTTTCACCTTACAGGCGGTCTGGCGATGGTGTCGTCCATCTTTCTGCCTGCCTAAATCCTTTGAAAAAATTTCATCTTTTTTCTTCCAGCTCGAATTGGCAAAACAAAAACCCCTTTCTTCTGAGCTTTCCGTATCAATCGCCCAAAAACAACCATTCTTTTCTGCGCATCAGGAAAATTCGACCCATTTTTTAATGTTTTTCGTTTGCAAGACTGCCTCCAATTTAGGGAACAAAAAGTAATGGGCAGTCAGAGAAGATCTTCTAGTAATACAAAAGTAGGAGAAGGAAATGGACTTAACTGTTGCAAAAGCTTAATGTAATCAAAACCCTGAACTACAAAAATGTTGAATGTGGTATACCTTGAACGAGAGATGCCTGTATACTTGAGAACATCAATTCATGTGTAGACTTTTTGAATGAAGTCGCCAATGAAATTTGTATCTGTATGGGAGTATCGGCTCCAGAAGAGATGGGAGAGTATCGGCTCCAGAAGTGATGGGCTCTTTCAAGTTTCCTTGACAAATATCATGATGGATTCAGCTTAAAACATATACACTTCAAGTGTATCACACCTTAATCAATGAGATTTACTTCAAATTACACTATAAACCATAGGTAATTTATAGGCAAGCAAATATCTAACACTCAACCATTGAAAATAACCATTAGAAAACTACTGTAGCTGAGGTTATTGATCGGATTACTGTAAAAGATATGACCAAATAGTTCAACTGCAAAAACATGATCGCATTAGTTCATGCCGAACTTAAATCACCGTAATCATACTCCTTTAGTTTATTTAATCCCTGTACAGATATATACAGATGGGATTCGGCGGTCTAGCCATGCTAATCGGCCGACTCTGAGGTGTAGTCATTCAAATAGAAATTGGCTCCATTTCGGTAGCCATTTTCTTTGGAGCAATAATAGTAAATGTACACTTAAACATTTGACCTATGGTTTCAATGCCAACCATATGAATATATACATCAACTCGATATTCCCCTTAGCCACTTCATATATGCATCAATGTGACCTTGTAGCTTAGGATCTCACCTTAGTTTCTAGACTCGTCCACTGATATAATATGCAACTGCTAGAAATATGATGAACAATCTCTGCATATTTAACACTCCTCCTTCATCATATTTCCTGATTTCCTGAATTTGGCTAAGCAACATAGTTCTCGTTTTTCAGTCATCTTCCTGATCTGAGTGCATACTTTTTCTTTTTCCTTCAATCAACATATCAGTGACATTCATATCATTTCTGAACTGTGTAAACTTATTTTCTGTTAATGCCTTTGTAAGGCAGTCTGCTATCTGCTTTGAGGTATGAATATACCACATTTTGATGTAACCTTTTCCAGCCAAATCTCTTATAAAATGCATATTCAGTTCAATATGCTTTGTCCTTTCATGATCAACTGGATTTTTAACTATGGCCATGCAACTTTGACTGTCAGTCCATATTGGAGTTGGATCATTCTGCAAACAATCTAACTCACTCATTGAGTAATCTTCTTAGCCATGCCACTTCTTTAGATACCAAAGAAGCTGCAGCATATTCTGCCTCTGCAGATGACATGGCAATGGCACTTTGTTTTTTAGTTCTCCAGACTATTGCTCCTCCTCCAAGCATTATGAGATATCCAGACGTGGATTTCCTGCAACTTAGGTCCCCACCCCAGTCTGCATCACTGTATGCTTGAAGACATGTGTCATTAGAGTTGTATGTTATGCCAAAATCTTTTGTTCCCTTTAAGTATCTAAGAACCCTTTTTCCTGTTGTCTACTGCATAGGCTATATCTGGCCTGGTGTTATTAGATAAATACAAAAGACAACCAACTAGAGCTTGGTAGGGTATTTCTTCCATCTCTTTAATTTCTTCATCTGACAGTTCTATCTCATCAGTGAGCCTATGACCTGGGACGATTGGGGTTTTGGCAATGTGTGCTTCTTGAAGGTTAAACCTTTTCAGCATATTCTCCACATGTCTGCTTTGTTTGAGCTTTAGAATTTTTCTTTTTCTGTCTCTTGACACCTCTATCCCCAAAAATTGTTTCAATTCTCCCAAATCTGTCATGCTAAACCTGTTTTTGAGAATGCCTTTGCAATAATTCATGCATTCATGACTGTTTGCTGCCATTATGTAGTCATCTACATAGAGGGCAATGATGCAAAAATCATCATTGATCCTATATCTATATAGATTTCCATCATTCTTTAATTTCTCAAATCCTTGTTCCCGGAGATAATTATCAATACAATTATACCATTCTCGAGGTGCCTCTTAAGTCCATACACTGCCCTATTTAACTTCCAGACCATATTTTTGCCTTCTTCATAACCAGTAGGCTGTTTTAGATGTATTATCTCCTCCAATGTAGCATTTAAGAAAGCTGTCTTTACATCCATGTGATGTAAATCTAAATCCATGGCATTTGCTAAACTCAACAATAGTCTTAGACTTGTTAGTTTAACAATTGGTGAATATGTTTCATCATAGTCTTTTCCTCTTTTCTGAGTGAATCCTTGAGCCACAAGCCTTGCTTTGTATTTCTGTCCTCCATCTGCAGTTTGCTTTATTTTAAATAACCATTTACTGCCTATTATACTCATCCCTGCATTGTATTCAACAAGATCATATGTATGAGTGTCTTTGAATGATTTCAGTTCCTCATTCATAGCTTCAATCCATTTGTCCTTATTTGCTGATCTTATTGCATCCTCAAAAGTCTTAGGTATGTCTGTATCCTCCATAATGTTGAGCACTTGATCATAATCAATATCTGTGCCATGTATCCTTTTGCTTTTCCCTGTTTCAGTTCTCCCATACTCATTTGTATCTATTTTTGCATCCTCCAACAGTTTTTCAACTTGGGTCTTCCTTTTTCTGCCAACAGCAGTTTCTATTTGAGGCTCCTCTTCATGATTGTTTGAATTTTCTGTGCCATTTTCTGCCATGGAGCTGTCTGATCCATCTGCATCTGTGTTCTCACTGTCTGAATCATTGTCTAATTCAGCATTCTCGTGTTCTTTTGCTATTTCACTATTTTCCTTTGAATTCTCTATTTCTGTTTTGTTCTTGCCTCCTTTTTCTCTGTCCTTGTATAATGTACTTTCATCAAAGTGCACGTCCCTGCTGATTACTATTTGTTTTGAAATGAGATTATATAACCTGTAGCCCTTAGATTCAGCATCATATCCAACCAAGTACCCTACTTCTGCTTTATCATCCAATTTTTTCCTGATTTCTGATGGAACATGAGCATAGGCTAAGCATCCATATGTTTTGAACATCTCATAGTTTATTTCTTTCCTGGAATTTGACCATAGCAGTTCTGGTATGTTCCCTTTCAATGCAGCACTTGGGAGTTTATTTTGAATGAGCACTGCACTTTTCAAGGTTTCTTCCCATAGGTAATTTGGCAAGCCACTGTGTTTAAATCATGGATCTAACTGCATCAAGGAGAGTTCTGTTTTTCCTTTCTGCCACACCATTCTGCTGGGGGCTATATCTACAGGTCATTTGTCTTTTAATGCCATTTGCAATGCAAAACAATTTGAATTTTGATGAAAGATATTCTCCTCCTCGGTCTGACCTGATACACTTAAGCTTTTGGCCTGTCTCCCTTTCCACTTCAGCCACATACTGCTTGAATGCTTGCAGGGCCTGTGATTTTCTCTCCAAGCAATAGGTTTTACATACTCTACTGTAGTCATCAATGAAATTTATGAAATATCTTTTGTTGTTTCTGCTTTTGATGTTTAAGGGTCCATATATATCAGTATGAACAAGCTCAAGCACCTTCTTTGCTCTGTGTTTTGATTTACCAAATGGTAGCCTATTAATTTTCCCCAACTTACAACCTTCACAAACAAATCCTTCAGATTTGATCTCTTTGCATGTTATCCATGTTAGTTTGAGTTCTTGGCATGCACCCTGCAGCAGCAGTCTATGACTGCCGGATGCTACAAGACTGCCATGCTCATGATCACAAAACAAGAACAAGACAAAGAAAAATGCACAAAGAATGAAGGAAACGTGGCCAAGTGAGGCTCTCCAAATTTGAGATAAACCTGAGTACATCTGAAGAGGCTCCGGTCTAATATAGTGTAGACCGCAAATCTGAGCCGTACACTAACTAAATCTAATCCCTACACTTATGTTAATCTAATCATGCCAAGTGTCAGTCTGCCACCACTGACACCTAACATGTGCATGCACCTAACATGTGCATGCACAATGTTAACCACTAGGTGGTTAACACTGCCTCCCCCTAAAAGTTTTTAGCACGAAAACATGTACAGACTTTTATAAGACAAGTCCGACAATTACAACATGGTGCCAAAAATTAGGGGTAAAAATGATGGTAATGGTTGGGTTGTGTCGCCGAAAGATCTTCATGAATGCGTTGATGATGAATAGGATCCGAAGGAATGTCGATGCAGAACATGGATCATAGGAACAAGGCCCAAATGATGCAGAATGTCAATTTTAATGAACAAGGCCCAAAATTCCACTTAAAAACAAGTATGATAGGGGGCTTAAAAAAGTAAACACCATAAAAGCGTGCCCCGTGATCAGCCATAGGGGAGCGTGAGCGTGGGCAGCGTGGCATGAGCTTGGCGTGGCGTGGGCCTTGAGCCGTGGCCTTGGGCGGGCGTGCATTTTAATAGCGTCAGCGTGGGCCTTGAGCCGTGGAACAAAACTGGAGCGTGGGCGTGGGCCCGTGAGCGTGACCCCTTGAATTAGCGTGGCCCGTGAGCGTGGCCGTGGGCGGTTATCAGCCAGCAAAAAAATATCGTGCCCATGGCGTGGACCGTGGGCGTGGGCGTAAAAATTGCAATTGTCTCACCATGGCTCATGTGTCTCAAAACAGAGCGTGAGAGCGTGAGGATCAAAATAGGGTATGAACCTGCACAAACGGCCGGCTATGGCAATGCTGCATTCCTCTATTTCAAGAATCGGTCAGAATATCGGCCTATAATCCGGATCTGGATGGAATTGGTAAGCTGGCGGCCGGATTGGTCTGGTCTGATAAAGAAACGGTAATGAAGAAAGTTTGGAGCCAGAATAGAGTATTTCAAGTATGGCGGCATGATTTCGGCATGTTAGACTGAAAAAAATGCTTCGATGGACTTGCTGATTCCGCTGATGGCGAGTATGCACAGAAAGATTGCAGTATTTGCTTGTTTCTGCTAGATGGGCGTCCGGATTTGAATGCTTGGAATGAACAGATGGCAATGATGTGATTTTCTTTGCTTGTTTTGCAGGTTGCGACTGTATCTGGGCCTCAGGGCATAAATCGGATGGCTGTGCTTGAACTGTGCTTCTATGTTGCCGGGAGATGCTGTGGCTTCTATTTCCAGAGGAGATGATGGCGAATGAACTGAAGATGTGCCGTGAAATGTGCATGCTAAAGATAGAGTTACAGAAAGGGGGATCCTGATATGGTGCCGCTGCAACAGGTCGGTGAAGAGTCGGAACAAAAGATTTTGCACATCGAAAAAGAAAACCAGGTATGGCGGCTAAATTGCTCTGCAACAGCTTTCTCGGCAACGGATTTCTCTGCATTCTTATTAGCTGATACCCAAGAATGTCAATGAAGCTTGAAGAAAGATACACGAACTGCTCTGTTTATTGTGTGCAGATACTGGCAGGGCAACCAAGTGAGAGGAGTTGCCCCAACTCATGGATTTTGAGCTTCCTTTTGAACCGAGCTGAGAAGAACCAGGGAAACAGGGCTGCACCAATTCTGAACCCAGGTAAAGTCTAATGCTTGAAATAATCCCTGTGGGTGCTCCAAATGAACTGACCATAATCTGAACGGTGATGCAGGGACTGAGATGGGCATGCATAAAGCATGCTACGATGTTTCTTGTAACAGGGTAGGAGGGCTAGCCAGAGTGCTGGCCCTCCACAGAAATAAAACAAGAAAGCTTTGAAAACGTGTTCTGGATGCCAATAAATGAAGCGCTCCTGCACAAAGCTGCCCCAAAGCATGTTTGCATATAGCTATAGCTGCACCAAATAAGATTGGAAATTTTTGATGTACAGAACAGAACAGAGTTGTGCTGCACGTTTTTTTGGAAAAATATTGAGGAAAAAACAATCAAATTATTGTGAGAATTTGCTAAAAAACCTGTAAGCAGGAATAAGAACGACCAAAAAGGATTCAAAGTATGAGTTTTTGATGATCTTGCACAGTGGAGTGCTGTCACCACTCCAGAAATCCTTGACTGCAAACTGGGCTTGCTGCACCTTAAGAACAGGGTCTTGAAAACAGATTTATGAGATTAAATGGATCAGCTGGCAGAATCATCAGCTGTTTTAAAAAATTAAAGCCTCCAAGAAGATATAGGAATCATGAATCGACTTGGTTGGGCAAAAGGGTGAAGAATAGTATACAAGAAATCTTCAAAACGAAGAAGCATGAGAGCAGCAAGACAAAGCAGGCAGTAAGGCGAAAGAAAGTGATCACGAGCGAACCCGGCATAACGGCGCCAGTGTTAGTTTGAGTTCTTGGCATGCACCCTGCAGCAGCAGTCTATGACTGCCGGATGCTACAAGACTGCCATGCTCATGATCACAAAACAAGAACAAGACAAAGAAAAATGCACAAAGAATGAAGGAAACGTGGCCAAGTGAGGCTCTCCAAATTTGAGATAAACCTGAGTACATCTGAAGAGGCTCCGGTCTAATATAGTGTAGACCGCAAATCTGAGCCGTACACTAACTAAATCTAATCCCTACACTTATGTTAATCTAATCATGCCAAGTGTCAGTCTGCCACCACTGACACCTAACATGTGCATGCACCTAACATGTGCATGCACAATGTTAACCACTAGGTGGTTAACAATCCATCCTCTGTTGGCCAAGAATTTGAGATTATTGCAGTGTGTATGGCCGAGACTATTATGCCATAATTCTGCCTCACTCATTTTAATGACATTTATGCTGTTTATCATTGCATTTTCCATTTGAAACAAGTTTCCAACTCTTTTTGCATAGAACTTCAATTTATTATCAAAGTAAATCTTACAACCTTCTGAATCAAAGTTTATTCTGTACCCCAAGTCAACAAGTTGACTAACTGAGATCAGATTTTTGATGATAGTTGGAACACATAGAACTGTATCTTGAAGGAGTTTAGTTTTTTCATGTTGGCTCACTTCTATCCCAGCTAGAAGAAGGGTGTGGTTGCAAGAGGCAGCATTATGAAAGAAGGCCATACTTAAGGGAAAATCCAGAGGCATTTGGATCGGGAGGACCAAATGCATTCACTGCTGCTTATCAGTTCGGCTGGTTGGTTGAGTATAATGAGGATGATGCCCAAGCAGGTGACTAAAGGTAGAGGTAGAAGTAGTAGACCACCCTTTGGGGAGGCCTCTAGAAGGCATTGGCTTTTGGAGAAGATAGTGAGACAACTTATCTCCTAGTACAGCAGGAAAAGAGTAAGCTGCCTCCTTGTAGTATCCTTTTGCAGATGTGAATTTTGGGGCCAAGTTAACGCGCGGGAAGACACCCCTTCGCCTCTACATTTGTCTACCTGTATTTTCGGGTGGTTTTTTAGGTGGCAGCATCTTCATGTATTATTGGGATATTTGCTTTCGATGAACTTCTGGAATGGTTCTGTTTTCTGCCGCCACACTTGGGCCTTTGAGCACCCGTGTTGACACGTTTAGGCTATCTGGCTATTTTGGAGCCTTAAATAAATGTATTTACTACATACTATTAAAAAAAATAAAAATATCTTGCCTTCAAAAAAAAAAAAAAAAAAAAAAAAGTTGGAACACATAGAACATTTTCTATGTCCACAATATTTCCTTCTAAATCTAACAGTTGTAGAAGGCCACTTCCTTCAGCATGCTGCACCTCCCCATTTCCCACTTGAATTTTGTTCATCTTTGTTGTGTTGATCTCCTTGAGCAGATCAGTAGTTTGAACTACTGATCTCCACTATCAACTACAACAATTTTTGAAACTTTGTTAGCTCCAGCATTTTCATTTGAATGAATCATCAACTTTCTTACCTCATTTTCATCATCAGTTTCATGTTTGGGCTCTCCCTCAGTCTCCTTTGCAATGTGTACACCAGAGGGTCTTCTTCCACCTCGTCCCCTGGCTGCATAAGATCTTCCACTTCTGATTTCTTTATTTTTCCCTTTTTCTTTTGGAGATGGACATTTTGAAGCTATGTGCCCCTTCCCTCCACAATTATAGCAGTTTACATCATTTTTCACAAGCTTAGGACACTCATTTTTGAAATGACCTGTTTCATGACAGTAATAGCATGTCTTTTTATTTTTATTCCCTGTGTATAGAATATCAGAGGACTCTTCTCCTTCTCTAGTTATTTTCCTTTGCTCATATTCAGTTTTGAGCACCCTTTCTGCTTCCTCTCTAGTTTTAGTCATGTTCCTAATGAATAAGGCCAGCTGGTCATTTTCCTTAATTGCCCTAGAAATTTGAAGCACTTGGCTTGTTTCTGATACATGCACTCCAGCTCCATACAAATCAGCAATAATGTTATCAAATTTGTTGAAGAATTCAGATACATCTCCATCTATATGTAACTTCAACAATCTCAATTCATTCTCCAAAAGATCTATCTGAGATGAGCTTTTTTGTTCATATTGCTGTAACAAATACTGCCACATCTGCCTAGGTGTTTTATCCCTTAGTTTTAATCTGATAGTAGGACTTACCTTGCACGAGATAATCCCTTGTGCTTCTTTAACTTTGGCATACCCTGATCTTCCAGTAACAGTTCTTTGAATGATTGTAGCTCGTCCTTCTCCTTCTCCTGTATTTTCATCATTAGCATTAACAGAACTTTCAGACACAGACCTTATAGTTGAGTTAGTTCCCACTGCTACTTCAGCTCCCTCTGGATCTACAAGATCCCACAGATCCTCAACCTCAAGAATATGTCACCCTTGAAAACATCCACACTACTTAACAAAGTAGCTCCAAACCTGCTTGACATCTTGGCAAAAGAATTATCAAGCACACACCTGCTCTGATACCAAATGATGGATTCAGCTTAAAACATATACACTTCAAGTGTATCACACCTTAATCAATGAGATTTACTTCAAATTACACTATAGACCATAGGTAATTTATAGGCAAGCAAATATCTAACACTCAACCATTGAAAATAACCATTAGAAAACTATTGTAGCTGAGGTTATTGATCGGATTACTGTAGAAGATATGACCAAATAGTTCAACTGCAAAAACATGATCGCATTAGTTCATGCCGAACTTAAATCACCGTAATCATACTCCTTTAGTTTATTTAATCCCTGTACAGATATATACAGATGGGATTCGGCGGTCTAGCCATGCTAATCGGCCGACTCTGAGGTGTAGTCATTCAAATAGAAATTGGCTCCATTTCGGTAGCCATTTTCTTTGGAGCAATAATAGTAAATGTACACTTAAACATTTGACCTATGGTTTCAATGCCAACCATATGAATATATACATCAACTCGATATTCCCCTTAGCCACTTCATATATGCATCAATGTGACCTTGTAGCTTAGGATCTCACCTTAGTTTCTAGACTCGTCCACTGATATAATATGCAACTGCTAGAAATATGATGAACAATCTCTGCATATTTAACATATCAGATTCCTGATGAAGCAAAGGAGAGTTGGATTTTGAAGATATGGATTAGGCAGGCCTTTCCAAACCAGCGTTTTCGCCTGATAAAGGCACCTATTTTCGAAGGAAAATTACTGTTTTCTTGCTCTCTTAGGTCGATGGGGCTTTAAACATGGCCACCCCGAAAGAAGCATGGCTCTACAGCGCCAGATTTGATGACTAGAGGACGGATTTGCAAGGGTAGGAGCCCTTTACCTGTTTTGGATGCGCTATAGAAGCAGAGTCGGAGAGCAGACTAAATCTTTCAGATAATCTTGCAGCGGCAAGAGGCATTTGGCCGTGCATTTAGTCCGGGTCATATTCCAGCAGCACAGGTTGCTAGAGCTTCAATGCCATAGCCAGGAGCTGCAAAATATTTGGGGCTCCAAATCCGACATAGCCCAAATCCGTCTCATAGAGCAGGGGATTCGATTGCTTCCAAAGCAAGAATCCTGTCGATTTTCTTTTTAATTTTTTTTCATTTTTTTTCAAGGACACGTGTCTCTCCCAGGTTTATTTTGCATCAAAGAAAATGGAAGGGGAACATGCTTTATATATGGTTGCCTTACATTTGCAACACCCATTGAGCTTCTTCGTCAACATCTGGATTAGCTTCCATTTCCGTTGAGAGGTTGTACCACTTGGGCACGATCTTCAAAAATGGTGACTGCATAAAGAGCGGAAAATTGTGACTTCGATAAGATAGATATTAATTCAGAGAGTGATAATACCTTCTGAATAATAAGAGGCGAAAAACTAATGGGATTAATCTTTGAAAGAGGCCCTCTTTCTTTGGGAAAATATTTGCGAAGAAGCTCCCTGTATTTTCTTAATGGAACAAAGAAAAATGGAAAAGCAGCCCCGAGCTCTACAGATGCTAGGTTAGGGAGGGGCTTAACAATTATCTTGGTCCGCCTGTGCTATAAAAATGTAGCTGCATATAACCAACAACATGTAAGTGGTATAACAAAGCCAACCCGTTAAGCATTCGTCATAAGCTAGAAATTTGCTCACTTTTCTTCTATATCGCGCTTCTTTATCCATTCCAAAAAACCCCAGGGTTTTTCCGAAATTGCACTGTTCTGCAAAAATAAAGAGGCAAATAAACTAGGCAAACCCATTATTTCACCTTCCAGTTTGAATGAGCAGAAATAAGCAACACCTGTGAAATTGGATCCGCTAGAAAAGTAGGAATTTCGTCCATTAGATGATCCGGTGTCTTGGATAGCAGAATCCTGTAAAACCTCCCATCTCGGAATCTGGGTGATTCTTCCATTTGTTGTACCAATAATACATAATACGACATTGCCATCTCGAATATGGAGTGGAGTCAGATACAATTACCGTGTGAAAAAATCTTTTGTGTATTAGTGAGATGCTGGCAGCGCTGGATCCAAAACCATTTCTACCGACTGCCCTAAAAGCGTGGCCTTCTCTCTATCCTTTGAGACCCAAGCAGAAGATTGAAAGCTTATTCTTCAGGTTTCCGATGTGCGCAAACTGATACCAATCTAGAACGGATAATGAGACCAGAAATTGGCTGAATCGGACAATGGGTCGTCAGATGTGATGGAAAAAGGGACTCTGCGTGAAATTGGAAGCGCCCGAAGAGTATTTTTAGTGCAATTTGCAAGGATGGAAGTCAGAGCTGGGCTCATACAGAAACGAGCTTGTAGTGATTCGAGGAGATGGAGTAAGCGCAGAAAATGCAGCCTTTACCATTGTTTCGTTAAGGCATTGCTTGAACTGGAGCTGCTTTTAAACCCCCCTATTTGTTTTCGAAGTGTTAAGTCACTTATAAGCCCTTTTGAATCTACAGGTACGCGGATAGTCATGTATGCCAGATCTGTGTGTCCATCACTGTATGCCGGAGCAGCTAGTCAAGGATGGCAGAGTTCTGTCAGCTATTCAGAGGGAAGAAATCAAAGGTTTTTTTTTTTGGTACATGCGAATTGCAAAGCAAGGAACTGGGATTGCTTGCAAAGCCAAGAAATCATATATAGCTAGGATTGCTTGCAGAAGCTAGGATTGCTTGCAGAGCAAGGAAAAAAAGAACCGTGACGTCACATGCATACATTAGCTTTTTTCCAGGTGTCAAGCGTAGGTTTTTTTTGCATCAAAGAAAATAGATAGGGAACATGCTTTATATATGGTTTGATGAATCTCTTTTTTGAGCTACGTTAAGGGCTCAATGGGCTGCATTAGACATATGCATGCAAATGCGTTAAAGAAAGCTTTAAAAAGCTATGCCATCATACCATTAGTACATTAATTAAGGTCTGATTTTTTTTTTTCTTTTTTGTTAGTATTTTCAGAAATGGCATGGCAGGAAATTAATCCTTTTTATGTTGAACTTATTATAGCTGTAGCACCATACATGAACTTTTGAAGGTACAGAAGATAAAGAAGCAAACCAAAGTTTATAAGGTACCCAAATCATACATAAGTTGTTTCAGTTTCATATTTAGAGTTATAAGATATTTGATATTTAATTGTCCAAAAGTCATTAGTGAGTCATTGAGTCACATAATTACTTCATTATTTGATTTCAATATCACAGGATGGTAACATTTTCATACCAGAGTATAACATTGCAAGGAAGGCAATGCAATTCAAAATTGAAAATATGTATGTTGATGACACCTTGAATGGAAAATATTGTTTTCAACGCTATAAGATGTTTTTTTATTGGAGAAAACTAGTGCAAATTGCATCTAAAGAGAGCTTTCTTGCATATAATTATAATGGAGTACTATGTGTTCATGCTAAAGACAATTACATGGAATTTTACTTTGAGAAAACCACGTGGGCAAAACAATCGTCTTGTCAAATGTGAGGAGGATTTTGGCTATGTGGTGGACAAGATAAAGGGTCAGATGTCACAGGTATAAATCTATCTGAAATCTGACTTTTTTATGGCTTAATTTTGAATTGTTTTAATTTGTTGGAATTTTAATGCATCTTTTTATTTGCTCTGATTTTTTTTTTCTGTTTTTCCAGATCTGAAATTTTCATATTTTTTGTATATTTCAGCCCATGGTTCTTTAATCTGGACTAAATTTTACTTATTTGTTTGTATATAGGCTGCAAATGCTTTAACGGATGAGCTTCGATCTCGTTTTCCACCAGATGATGTCTTGGATGCCATAGGACTTGTTTTCCCACACACATGGAATCATTGCAATTCAAGCGCAAGTATTCAAAAATCTTTTCAGGCAAAATCAACGGTAATAGAGCAATATTTTTGTCATGAAAAAAGTTTTAGTGATGGCCATATTAATGGGCTTTTAGATTTCGATAAGTTAAAAGCACAAGCTGCTATTTTTGGTGATACCATGTACAAACAATTCATCCAAATTGAGAAACCATTGGAGTTTGGAGCTGTGACCCGTCTATGGCAAAAGATTGCATCTAATAGCCTATCGCGTGTTGCAATATCTGGTTTTGGGAAGTGTGCAAGATGAGAGGTGCTTCTCCACATTGAGTTTTGTGAAGAACAAGCTCAGAAATAGACTTGATGATAATCTGGATGCTACACAGAGATTGTATGCATGTGACTACAATCTTTATGATTTTCCATACGACTATTCTATTCTATTCTATTCATACGAGAAGGTATTTGAACTTTGGAATGATGCTTGCAAATGGAGATCTGTTAGAGAAAGTACTCGGTGGATCATGAGCATACATCAAGGATGCTATCTGAAGTGTAGCAGACAAATGGAGAAGAGAACATGAACACCATATTTTCTATTTGTTGAGAGGTTGGTGTAGGCATGTCTTCATCAAAATTTTAATTGGTTTTTATATCTTATTGTTGACTAGGTCTTGTTCTCATTCTCATTCTCATTCTATGCAAGTAAAGAATATAATGCCTGGTTGAGATGCGCATGTGAAAATTTTAGTGGTTTGTATATATCTTATTGTTGACTCGATCTTGTTCTATGCAGGTAAAGAATATAATATCTGGTTGAGATGCGCAATTAAATATGACACATGACATGAACCCTGTATGTTACTACGTTTTATTGAGAAAATTTGAACAGTGACTATAATTCGATCATTTATGCTACATTACTTTAATAATCATTTACTTCATCTATGTTCAATTACATTATAAAAATAAGAGATTCAATGTTTTGTTCAAAGGTTAACTTTTTTATTTATCTTAGCGTAGCCAATAATGGCTAGTGTTTGCCCGTTCCATTTGATCAAAGTTTAGTCAAACGATAGATATTTTAAAAGAAAAAAATTATACAGTTTAACAATTGAAAAACATCATCTAGTTTAGCCAAACGTTAGATGCGTCTAGCTCCAATTTGAAGGTAATTTAGCCTAATATATTTTGGCTACACCAAAATATAGGAGTAGTGATTTATTCCATGGCTGGGTCTGGCCAACGCTGCCTTAACCTAGAATCAGTTGAAGAGCAAAATTTAGAGCGATAAGAAAGAAAATGAGTTCTGAGCTTTTGGTCCATTTTTTAGCTTAGAAAAACTTCTCATCCTTGCCGGTGCTGTTCTTGAGGAATTTGCCAACAATACCCACCATTTTTGCGCAGAAGAAAAGTTGCAGATCTTCACAATATATTATTCTAGAATGGGACTCGCATGAAACCAACAAACCGCCCGACTTAGACTTGCTTCTCATTCTTCTCAGCAGATTTTTCTACAATGGTGGATAGTGAGTAGCCGCACACATGCGAACTACCCACAAAAATAAAGGGAAAATCCAATTATATCATTTGGACCCCAACAAATTACAATGCTAATAGAGATTGGGCTAGTGTACCTGCCGAAAGCTTATCACCGGGATTAAAAAACCCCGCCCTTTCGGGTTTTCGAGGAAAAACCCTAGTGATAAGCCTTCGGCAAGGGGCTTGGACAAACGCAAGGCATAAAAAATGCTCCCAAAACCCACGAATGGAAAAGTCGAAACAGACGCCGCTCGCTCACATGTACCTGCACATCACCAACAAAACAACAAGACAAAACAAACCTCCCAGAGTGGAGGGGCTGATTCTGCCAGCGTGCCACGCGCGATAAAAAATACAAAACAAAGAAGGGGGGGAGGGTGGGTTCACAGAGAATAAGGTACTGCTGAGAGAGAAGAGGAAGCGCCGATGAGATGTTGATGCAGAATCGCGCCTAAAATAGCGAAACTCCCAACTGTAATGGGCATGCGCCGCCGCATGCATGCAAAATATATGATGCTCGTCCCATTCTAGAATGGCGATCCGATGTCTCGGATCGATGGGATTCTAGAATGGGACTCGCATGAAACCAACAAACCGCCCGAATACCAAAGGACTTCCTTACAAACTAGGATCGAGGACGAAGGTCACAGGACGAAGGCTAAAGGCCGGAAAAGGACAGCAAGAAAGAAACGCCAAATTGGCCAAACCAAGCAGGGAGAAGCCCCTCCCCTGCCTGGAAAACAAATCACAGAGAATAAGGTACTGCTGAGAGAGAAGAGGAAGCGCCGATGAGATGTTGCTGCAGAATCGCGCCTAAAATAGCGAACTCCCAACCAGAATGGGCATGCGCCGCCCGCATGCATGCAAAACATGCATGCTCGTCCCATTCTAGAATGGCGATCCGATGTCTCGGATCGATGGGATACCAGAATGCGTGTAATGTAATGGTTTGTGTTATAGGTTAAATTTTTTTTTTGGGGCAATGAAAATTGTGTATGAATGTTGTATACATTGCTATAGGTTCTTGTGCCTAAGACAGTGTGGCCTTGAAGACCACTTATAGTTGCGCTTAGGAAATGGAGCCATGAAGGATGTCACGTTTGTTTAAGTCACTAGTCAAATCACAATGATACTAAGTAAGCAGACACAATAAGAAAAAAAAAGAGATGTGCAAATATAAACTAAGTAGGTATATATAATCATCATAAGTAGCATATAGAACTTAGTTAAGACTTTCAAGATTATAAATCCATTAAATGGATTTGTAAATGGCTAATCCACATGTATAGGGCATATAATATATGGCTAATCCACATGTCCAGGGCATAAGATATGCCAATTGTAAATAAACTACGATATGTTGTTGCTATTTCATTATTTCATTATTTGATGTTTTCAATCGGCTCTCTGGATGACATAGTTTGTCAGAGCTGAAAATTTAAATCAATGCCTCTTTCCTGCAAAGCCTATTTAACATTTAAAACGTGAGAAGAACAAAGAGGAACAAAAAGAAGTGCTGCATATGGATAAGCGACATAACATCATACCTAATTCATTCACATGTCGATGTATACATGGGTATCTTGGCATGTATTTTGTGCACTCTGCACATCTCTAACATTGTTTCCAACATGGTTCTCAAATCAGAAACTGCAGTAAAGCAAATCCATGCACATGAGTCTAACAGTAGAAGAATAAGTAGAATATTAATCCACATGTAGATTAGCTACCTTGAGCAACATCAAATATGCCATGATGCCAACTGGGAAACAAATAGACAACCTAACCTGCCATGATGCCAACTGGGAAACAAATCCCAAAGAAGAAGAAGACGCTATCTACTGCTTCCTCGACCTTCTTCGAGTTCTTCAAAATCCACTGCTTTCTAGTTGCTCCACAACATGGTGGGCTCAGCCTCACGATAAGCGCTCATTTGTTATTAGAGTAGAATGCTTTTAGGAGCCAAAAATTGACATGCAAAATTTGACC
The DNA here is from genome assembly GCA_021234155.1 of Isoetes taiwanensis. Taxonomy (NCBI): domain Eukaryota; kingdom Viridiplantae; phylum Streptophyta; class Lycopodiopsida; order Isoetales; family Isoetaceae; genus Isoetes; species Isoetes taiwanensis. Next base: position 9,783,430 of record JAJEKV010000026.1, on the reverse strand, counting down.
AAATAAGCATAAGTGCATTTGCATCTGAAAAAAATAGAGCAATAATAAGAAACTTTACTGCACAATATGCCAAAGAAATATCAACTTTATTTCAGGACAGTGTATGGAACCTCAAGGGATGATAATCCTCCAATCTTCTTGATTTATCAATTTTTTCATAATAGAAAGGAAATCTACCTGTACTTCGGTATCATCTAGATCACTTGCTGCTTGCTCTAATCAACGTCTCTCACAAAAGATCCACCTGATCTACCATTGTTGCCCCTGTCTGCAACAAAGAACAAAAAAGTCATCTCCTAAAGGCAACAGCAGAAGAAACTTTTAATAGCCGAAGAATTTCTACTACAATACGTACTGTTGCTGGCCTTCTTCCATGTATGGTGACACCAAAAAGTTCAGTAGCTTGTGTATATTCTAGAAAAGAATCCACCACTTGTCCATCGATCTTCTTTCTTGGTGGTTTCCCTCGTGAGCCCTTACTCTCCACAGGGGAATCAATATAAGATGTAGACTACATTTGACATCGGGAAGCCATTCATGAAATGCTTCGCATCTAGGCTTCCAACTGTGCTGATGGCAAGACTTTCATGTTTTTGAAAATAAAACGCATTGATGAAATGGAATTTTGAAATCTAGGAATAAGAAGTGATAAAGCCACAATGATGTAGAGAAGGAAAAGCAGGGTAAAGGATGCATGCTGAAACCTTCAGAGATGGACTGTGGCAATCATACATGCTGCAGAATTTGTCTAAACAGCAACCTCGTCTCTGAGCAAAACCACTGCACCGTTGCCATGATCTGCCCTGCATAGCCAACGAGGCTTCAAAAGATCTGCAAAACCTGAACAGATAGGATGGATAACTGTTTCTAGCTCAACCCCAATTAGCCCAAGCTCAAGAAGCCTTGGAATCCTCTGCTTCAGTGTATACATGTTTCAATCCGCTGCAACACTCCATGCCATTTGTGAGTTAGATCCTTCCTGCGAGGTTGAAGAAGTGAGGCAGAGCTTTAGCCTGCAGAGATCGGCTTTCAAATAAATCCCCTCCGGAGTTACTTGCCTCGGATGCAAAAGCCCAGACATACAGGATAATCTTATTATATGGGATACCAGCTGCATCACCAAGCAAAGTCACTGGTAGGATAAGCAACACAGGTAAGAACAAAGCCAGCTTCAATCTGGTCATCATCGAGAAAAAAAGCCTCAGACTGATCAGAGTTACCTTGTATGTGGCCATGGCGGTGATGCGCGGGATGGAAGCTTTGAGCCGAAGGCGCTGCTTAGGCCGGATGTTTGGACCTTTTGCTTTGTTTATTTTTGGACCCTCTGCTCATCTAATCCTAGTTGTCTAAATCTCAGCCATTAAATCTCAACCCTAAATCTCAGCCTTTGGATTTAGGGCTGGGTCCAACACTTACACTAAAAATTTATAATATAAGATGGGAAGCTCAAAAAGATCTACAATTGAGCAACCTGACGATGCTTTCTATTCGAAGTTCAACGAATAGAATAGAATAGATTAGAATGGATTTTTTAACATCCATTGAGACCAATAGATCATGGGACCTATACAGCAGGCTAGAATAATCCATAACATCACCAAACATAATGAAAATATTACAAAGCTTGGGGAAAAGCCCAGATGAAAGTATGCCTTGGACCTTGGGCATTTTAGATTTTTCCTCTTTACTTTCTTAACTTGTACACGATAATGTGAGGCAATATCTAGGCTCCGAAAACAAAATCAAATTTATTGATGTTTTAAAAGTTTTTCCTAACATAAGATTAAGTCTTAACAATTTTTTTTTATATTTACACTTCCAAAATGAAGTGCATAATATGAATCCACTTGCGGCAAGTTAGTTTTCTTCTAACATACATATCATAACATATATATGTTCTTATGTTTGTCGTGTTGAATCCGGCCGTTGATCCGAGATCCTACGGCTCACGTGGCTTTGGGACGTATCCTACGGCCCAGATGGCTTGGGAGTTTGTGTATAGACTATATGTAAGCGATCCTATGGTCCAGGTTGATTCGATCCTGATCGTTGGTCCGAGATCCTACGGCTCACGTTGCTTGGGGACACATCCTACGGTGCACATGGCTTTGGGAATTATATGTAATCGATCTAACGGTCCAGGTTGATCTTGATCCTGATCGTCGATCCGAGATCCTACGGCTCAGGTGGCTTGGCACATATCCTACGGTCCACATGGCTTTGGGAAATATATGTAATAGATCCTATGGCTCATATTGCTTTTATATGGTGAGATCTTGATCGTTGATCGAGTCTAAGATCCTAAGGCTCATATTGAATGCTCGTCCCTTAAGGAAAGGCTTTTAAAATTTTTTATGTTATTGGGGGGATTCCCTAGTCATTACCACTAGACCAAGCATTAATTCTATGAATAATTTATATTTCAAATATACTTAAGGGTAATGTTCTAATCAAGATAAAATAGAATAACATTCTAGATAGTTCAAGAAAGTTCTAGAATGTTCTGGAGGCTCTAGAAGTTCTAAACTCTTCTAGAATGTTCTAGAAAGTTCCAGAATATTCTAGAATGTTTTGGAATATAAGAGAATCTAGGGGGAATCTAAGAGAATCCTTCCAGAAAGTCCCAAATTGTTCTAATAAGTTCTAGAATCTAGGAAGATATTTACAAGTCTAAGGGAATCTTCATAATATCTAAGGGAATCTAAGAAAATCTTGATGAAATCTTAGAGTTTTTTAAGATTTTGCAAAGAGCCACAATAGAATGTTCTAAAATGTTTCATAATAAAGGTGTACAACATAAATATTGAAAAAAAAAAGTTCTAGATGCTCAGGGTAAGCGCCTCAGTCTAAAAATAGAAAGTGCTTTAGATTAAATGTTGCACAGATCCAAAATAGATTATTTTGGAAGGTTCTAAATGCTCATGGGTAAGTACCTCAATCAAAATAGAAAATTCTAAGAGAATCTAGAGGATTCTTCATGAACGCTAAATATAGTACATAGAATGTTGAAGAATATAGAGGAATCACAAGAGAATCTCAGTAGAATCGTTGATTACCTAGAGCATGACAGGGCCTTGCACCGTAAGAACATGCTAAAACTGGAACAATGTGCCGTAGGACGCATTATGCTAAAATTGGAACTTGCTCCGTAGGAACATGCATCGTAGGACGTGCTAATTTTCTTGTATATACATATATATACATTGGTGTATACTTGTACAGTTTGACAACATTCTTATTACTGCCACGGTTTTTCCCTCGAAAACCCTTCGGGGCGGGGGTTTTTTAACCCGGACAGTAATAAGTTTGCTGCGCTCCTTGTGGGTCCCATAGGTCGATTGGCCTCAGTGGAAGATAAAAAATCATTCTCATTCTCATTCTCATTTTATTTGGACGCCATATCATTTACTTCCAGAAGGTGGTCGCTATGGGTGATACACGTTTGCCCAACCTTGCCTTGGCCATGGCGATGGGTCCCCAATGCCTAAAAAGCCTGCTGGAAGGACAAGCAAGCTCAGTGGTTCTCACGCTGGCGTGTACAGGCAAACAGATGCGTACATGTAAGGACAAAGAAAGATCACAAGGCCCTTAAGCTGTACCTAGATGCTACTTTCCTTCGCAAGCTCTGGGATGCAGATGCTGCTCTGATGCACGTTAAGCTGGCACACTATCAGCAGCAAGTCAATCCTAGGCTCACGAGAGGCCCACACCAGTACTTGTACACCCAGTTGCCCATGAAGAAGCGCAGACTTATAGCTTCCATTCTCACGAGTGCACATCGCCTCTGTGTTGAGACAGGACGTTGGGCTGGGGAAGCACGAGAGCAAAGGATTTGCCAGTGTTGCCACCAGGGCGCCATTGAGGATGAATGTCATGCCCTCCAGATCTGCCCAGCGTTTGCCCATATCCGAGAATGGTATGTTCGGTTACTAGTGCCTGGCCAACCATTGCATGAGTTATTGAATACGACGTCAGTGGGTTTGCTGGGGTCATACCTCCAGAAGGTTATGGATGCACGGACTCAGTTGTGTCCTATACAATTGTACAGCGTGCCAGCATACTTATTACTGCTAAGGTTTTTCCCTCGAAAACCCTTCGGGGCAGGGGTTTTTTAATCCTGTCAATAATACGCTTGCTGCTCTCTTTTTCTTTGGGTCCCATAGGCCAATTGGTCTCCGTGGACGCTAAAAAACATATTCTATTCTATTCTATTACAAGGCATTATACCGGTGAGACATGTTGATTATATTACTCATCAGGGTTTTTTTTACACAAATGATATTTGCTACTATATAAAATTGCACGTGTAGTACACATCAGTAATATGTATCAAAGGACAATGTTCAGGTCACAACCTGTTAAAAGAATCATTGCACCTATAAATCCTTGTATGGCTCTAATGGTGGATAGACAATAGAAAGTTTTAAAATAAGTATGTGGTTGCAATATTGTCATGCCCCAGCTAGACCGCCATAAAGTAAATATGATTGTGAAAACTTCAGTGAACATTTCTTACAAAAGGCATGCTTAGATATCATGTACTAGTGCTCTAAGGTTATCGGCACAACTGCCCAAATGCATTTGAACTCCTGCTCACACTAGGGGCATTTCGGTAGTTTTCCCAATTTTAAAAAGCATTAAATTTTGACCATTACTTTATAGATCGTGGTAGTTTGCTACACATATGTGGCACAAATGGACATGATTCTAATACTCCATAAATAGGGTTTGGAACTATCACATACAATTTTATTTGTGCTAAGCATAAATTGTAAAGCTTAAAAGCTAGATCTGGTACCGATACATTACACATCATGGTCACAATAGAGACATTCTTGTTTGTCTCTATTTGAGTAACTTCTTGTAGCTAAGGGCTGAACTACACCAAGAGTTCCCCCAATAGCATATTCGATCATGGCAATCTCCACTGATATCCTGAAGAGCATCAGGTACCTACTCTTTGAAGGGGTAGGCAAATGCTACTTTGGACCTGCTACATCTGTATCAACCGAGTTCAAGATTTCATTCATGGAGAGCAGAAGAATTGTGAAGCATCTTGCAATTTCTTTCTAAGGAGTTCTAAGCCCGAAAGAGTGTTAAGAACATCCTACAAGGACTCCTATTTGAAAGGAATCAAGTTCAGGTTAGCGCCTTGGATCTCACAAGAATTGAAGCAATGGGTTAAAGAAAAGCTTGTGCATTGGCACATGCCACCTAGTGTCATAAACATGCATGAAGAGAGGTGGAAATTGAAACTTGATGTGCATGGAATGAAAAGTATTGTAGGGAGGACGTGTTAAAAATCCGGTATGTGTATAATGTTGAGCAGTGAGTGGTTCGTAACACATGGAGGTTATATGAAGACCTTCCCACTAGTATCCACATATGGGTGCAACACCAACAAGATTCTGTGTTTCTGTATGATCGAGGAGACTTGCTTCAATTAGGAGTTATGACTTCAATCCAAAGAGAGTCCATGTTGGGAATTGGTAAGAATAGAGCCATTTGCATGGACTCTACCTTCAAAACAAATCCCATCGATCCGAGCCATCGGATCGCCATTCTGGGAAGGGACGAGCGCCTATATTAGGCCTTTTCCGTTTTGGCTCGGTTATCGGCGTCTTCTCACAGCAGCTCTTCTTCTCCTCTCGTGGCTTCCCTCCCTTCCCGCCCTGCTGACGGTGGCGCATGAGTCTTTTTCATTTGTATTATTTGTTGTTCATACCTCTTTGTTGTTCTCCACCTGTGAGTGTTGCTATTCTTATGTTTCTGTTCCATCGCCCTCCTACTGTGTTGTTCTCCACCTGCCGGTGATGCTGTTTATTTCCACCTCGAGAGTGATGCATATTTTTACATAATGGTTCTCCACCCGCTGGGTGATGCTTTATGCTGTTTATTTCCACCTCGAGGGTGATGCATATTTTTAATGGTTCTCCACCCGCTGGGTGATGCTATCTTTTTCTGTTATGTTCTTTTTTCCTCTGTTTTCATTTTCGGACTTTCTTGGTGCAGCTTGTGCTATTTGTTTTCTCTGACCATTTACGGGTGTTCTTTTTGGGAGTTTTGTTGGTATTGCTTGCAGGATTCCGCCGTTTTTCGCCGTCTGTTGGGGTCCTGTTCTATTTCTGTTCGCCATCACCCCTCTCCTTCGGTTCTCCATGGACACATTCGGGGGTCGCTTTCGCCGTTTGCTGGGGTCGTGCTCTATTTTGCGTTCGCCATCAACTCGTTTCTCTCTGTTCTCCAGGCAACACATTCAAGGTTGTTGGCGACCATTTCTCATTAGGGTTTTCCTCGAAAACCCGAAAGGGCGGGGTTTTTTATCCCGATGAGAAGTTGTCGCCATTACCCTTTTATTTTGCCTTGGCACATTTTCTTTTTAGGGGGTAGTCCGATATTGTTCCTATGGTCGGCTATCCCCTCTTGATAGATAGGCTTCTCATTCATCTCAGCAGATTTCTACAATGGTGGACAGTGGATAAGCCGCACACATGCGAACTACCCACGAAAAAATAAAGGGAAAATCCAATTATAACATTTGGACCCCAAAAACAAATACAATGCTAATAGATGAGTGGCTGATGTACCTGCCGAAAGCTTATCACCGGGATTAAAAAACCCCGCCCTTTCGGGTTTTCGAGGAAAAACCCTAGTGATAAGCCTTCGGCAAGGGGCTTAGACAAACGTAAGGCATAGAATCGCTCCCAAAAACCCGCGCATGGAGAAGTCAAAACGGATGGCGCTCGCCAACCTGTACCTGCACATCACCAACAACAAACGAGAAACATACCAAAAAATAGCATCACCCAGTGGGTGGAAAAAAAGCATCACCCACCGGTGGAAAAACATGATAAACAGAACTTGTACAAAATATAGTAAACAAAGAAGGGGGGGAAGGGTGGGTTCAAAGAGAATAAGGTACTGCTGAGAGAAGAGGAAGCGCCGATGAAACGTCGATGAAGAACTCTGCAATAAGTAGCAAACGCCCAACCTGACGAACGGTCCAAAATGCATGCGATGCATGCATGCGACGCATGCATGCGACGCATGCAATGCATGCATGCTCGTCTTGAGCAAGAATGCCGATTCGCTACGCGAATCGACGGCATTCTTGCACTGCGACTCGCATGAAACCAACAAAGCGCCCGAATACCAAAGGACTTCCTTAACAAACTAGGATCGAGGACGAAGGTCACAGGATGAAGGCTAAAGGCCGAAAAGGACAGCAGGAAAGCAACGCCAAATTGGCCAAACCAGGCAGGAAGAAGCCCCTCCCCTGCCTGGAAACAATTCAAAGAGAATAAGGTACTGCTGAGAGAAGGTCCTTCGTCAATCGTTAGTATATGTGTTCCATGTACATTTAATTGATTGCTTAATATGCATCTGTATGTTCTATCTTTTTATATTTATTGCACTCAGTGAGTATTGCAATAATTTGCCATTGGTTTATGCTTTATCCAATTCTCACCTATAACACAGTGGATGCAAGCTCTAAAGGATTCCTTATATCAGGATGATCCTGTTTGGCATCCTTCTTACATCATTACAGATGATGCCCATGCTAAGATTAAGGACGTGGAAAATGTAAGTTGCTAAGCCTCTACTTCAAACTAGAACATGATACGCTATGTATTAATCTAATTCATTTTGTATAGATCTTCCCCAACATGTCTGTGCAAATTTGCATTTGGCATGCGGAGAGCTTGGATTAAGTAAGAATGTAAAGGACAAAGTGGCACAAAACAAAATGTTCAAGGAATTTGTGTATATTATGTACAGGACAGAGGATCCTCAAGGATAATGAGTATGGTGATGAGTACGGGAAGCAGTCAGAAAAGAGGATTACAAAGTGGCAAAAGTTAGTGAGAAAGTATCATCAATATACTAAGTTGGCGGCCTACATGAGTAAGGAGTACACCAAAAACATTTGTCAATGGGTATTGGCTACAAGGGTGTACCCTCACTCTAATCAGGAGACCAATCTGCCATAAAGACATGGCATTTTGTCTTGAAAAGGCAGCTAGGCATTTGTAAATGTGCACTATATGGTAGGAGAATTGGTTGACTGTTCTACATTCTCATTAATAATGTCGAGAAACACATGGCATACATTAGGTAGGGTTTCTACATGTCTAATATTTTCTCTAGCTGATTTGGATTTTGCCTTGGCATATTTCCCTTGTGTTCTAGGTCCATGAAAGAAGTAGGCTTTATAGTAAACACTCCCAATAAGAGCTACCGGGTGCAAGGAACATTACTGATGAGGGGCAGGGCCCAATCGGGTAAAAGCATGTTAGGGTGTACCACTTTTGGAACCTGCAAAAGTACATACACTAGGTACTTCAGAACTGGGTACTTTCTCATTTTTATTTTCATTAAAACTAGTACAAAAATCCAAAATAAAAGTCAAGGACGCATTAATATTCAAAGTTAAGATAAAAATAATGCTACCGGAGACCAAAATATATATAAAAGTTCTAGAATGTACCTTTTATTGAGATATTACACAGGTACCCAGTACCCAGTCCTGGGTACCTTTTTAGGTACTTTTTTGGTCACTAAATAATACTTTTTAAGGGACACCCTAACATGCTTTTACCCAATCAAGCAATGTAGTGTGGTGTGTGGTCACATGTCCAGTTGGATGCTGCCTAGTGGCGTGACGTTAAAACTACTATCTATCTATCTATCTATCTATCTTTGAAGAAAATGAGGCAAAAGTACAAGGTGAACGTATTTTAGGGCAAGGTCCATACTATGTGCACGACGCACACAAGAATTGGGCATGCTGTGATTGCCCTTGGGGAGCCAAGTGCAATTTATGTGAACACCAGGTTGAGGTTATGGAAATGCTTGGCAACTACAGGGATCAAGATATTTTACACGTGCTAGATTTCCGATATGGGACAATCTGTGGGGGCATAGACCTACTTGAGGCCATGCGGAGAGGTGGTTGTTGGGCAGGAAAGCTGTGAAGATGTGGCCATGGTTGTATGCAGGAGAAGAGTCTCTCCAAAAATATCAATAGGATAAACTTGGAGAAGACAAGGGCATTCTTAGAAGCAGTAATTGCTAGAGTGATGTCTAGAGCAGAAAAAAATTCTAACCTTAATTGCAATTAATTCTCTCATGACAAAACTTGATATTAGGCTTGAGAGAATGGATGATGTTGCTGGCACTGACACCAACATAACAATCCTCCCTACCTTAGAAATTAGAGATGTGATGCTCCCAGAATCCATACGATGCTCCCATCGTATAGACACGGGACTTCCCCTCCCATGGCGACTAAATCACCATGGCAAGGCTCTCCGTCATACTCGGACTACTTGGGATGGCCAAGTATCCGGGCGAGGAACACGGAGGTGTCATTCGTCCCACGTCCTCTATGGAAAATCCTATACAGCGGAAGCATACATATACGTTAGCATACAATCATAATGCAAAATAATATACCACCACGAAGGGTGACCCATCCAGCATCATCATGGAAGAAACAATCCACTTATAACAACATGAAATAACACAATAACAGGGCACTACCCCGGGCTCAGACTCCAAGGGATCAACTGACGGCCAAGGTCTCAAGATCTCAACAGACGGAAGTATAACATGGCGTTGGCTGACATAAGACAATGGCTAGGATTGTCCACTCCATCCGCCCCTCCTGTGCACACTTTGCAGATAGGCTGAATCATGCTATGACGTGCTTGTAGCCTCCGGAGACGCAATCCCAAGGAATCACCCTACAGGACTACTCCGGGTTATATCTCCCCAGTCCGATGAGGCAGGTCAGAGAGGCGTCCCCTCCCCGAGTATGACAGATCCCTGGGTGTGCTAGAGAACACGTGCCCCCTCAGTGACCCCCGCATCCGTACCCGACTTACTCTCCTAAATCTAAAGGTCAGCTCACCAACCCGTTCAAGCCCAGGACGACCATCTATGACTCACGCCCTCCGGCCCAGAGAGTGTTAGACCCATACCCGGCCCACACACAGTAACCGGCTATAAGTCTAGCACACTATAGGAGTCCCCTAGCCGCGCTAGGCAGGAACCCACCCCCGATTCACCGTCATACTCGTTGTCTGGTGCTGAACCACATCATAACATCCACAGCCAGGTAGGCTCTTGTGCACAGGCCGCATTATTGGGTATTAAGGGATCTAACTAGAGGCATCTCTAATCCTAGGAAGCTTTTAGGCCACTACCCTTCCCTTAATTCCCAATACACGGAAGAAGCAGAAAGAACTAATGTAATTACCATCCATGTATTCAGAACAATTCATAAAGAGAAATTAACCATTCCATCTACTCAAAGAAGTGTCAGCAAAAAAGAAACCTATCTACTGACTAACCAGTGTCCTGGCTGGACCCATGGTCACGGTAGGCATCTATCTCTCGAAACTGGTAGGTAAGTGTTGGCAAAACAAGCTTAGGCTGCTGGCCTCTGCTCCTCCTCAATTCGAATTTGGGAGAGAAAATGGGGTAGGACCCCTATTCCTAGGCCCAAGATGGTAAGTCCCTTCTGGCCAATCGATTTGGGCCAGGTGGCACCCCCTTATTGGTGATAATTAGCTAATTAGACCATACTGACTTAATTAGGTTAATTAAGCCATTATAATTCATAATTATCCCTTTGGCTTTATTAACATAGCTAATAAAAACCATTATGGTTAACCCTCACTTGGACCATTAAGCCCATTGAGTCCTGGTGACGTGTCATGGTATGCATACGTATACCGTATAGATACCTGGAACGTCACATTCTCCCCCGCTTGGATTAATGCTGTCCTCAGCATTAGAGTTAGTGGAGAGTAAGTTACAGCAGACATAAGTTTAATTTATTGAAATAGGAAAGGTTTACACACAGAACAATAGGACAAGAAGTCCCGTCTCAACAAAACAGTAAGAAATTATTTTGAAAACACATTTTAAAGACAACTCAAGTTCAAAAACACAAGTTGGCCCACTACGTGAGGCCTCCATTCTTCTGCAGCTTATGAGTACGCTCTACTGGCCTGCAGAAGTGCATGCATTAGTGTTTAAGAATTAAGCGAAATAGTGTGGTTGAAGGGACCACCCCCTTAAAGAAATAAAAATATGAATGCAAGGGTCCTATCATGTCTAATGCTTGCATGTCGTCTCGGCGTAAGGAATGGCAATATTCCCATAATGGCCGTAGACGAATGCGTCCTATCATGAATGCCTATATGTCCACTTTCCACATCTAGGATGCATGTAACCCAACCCCTAAAAAAATATGTGCTGGATTGCACTCATATGACCCCTGTCGCACTAACAGACCACTCTGCTTACCATTTGGGTTGGAGATGATTGCATCTTGAATGGTTTGGCCCTGGCACTCCTTCATAAAGTCCGGGTAAGTCTTATCTAAATCCGCCTTAAGAACCCATGTTGCGTCCTCTGTGGGTAAGTGTTTCCACTTGACCAAGTATTGCAAAGTTTGAGTTCGACGGGTTTGTTTATAGGCATGATCAAGGAGAGCTTCTGGCACAATCTCCAATTGATCCTCAGTCATTTCCAGAAGTGTTGGTGTGTCCAGTATCTCTTCTGGGTCCGGATGGTGCTTCTTGAGAACACTTACGTGGAAGACTTTATGGATCTCTAGATGTGCGGGTAGAGCCAATCGGTAGGCCTGAGGTCCTATCCTTTTGGTTATCCGAAACGGTCCCGCCCATCTAGGCGTAAGTTTCTTGCAGTTGTCAATCTTAAGTTTGGCTTGCTTCATCTTGATCTTTAGCCAAACTGACTAGCAAATATGCCTGAACCTCTTCAACCAGGCCTTGCATGTCGGCAAGCAATTGCTGGGAAACCTCCACCTTGGAGACTAGATTATGCCACGTGTCTGGTGTAAGGCATTGATAGCCATAGTTAATCATGAAAGGAGACATCCTGGAGGACTCCTATTTGGTACTGTTGTAGGCAAACTCTACCAAATAAATGTAGTCTGCCCATTGAGACTGTTTGTTCTAGACACAATTACGCAGCATATCTTCAATGATGCGATTGGTACGCTCGGTTTGACCATTTGTCTGCGGGTGATAAGCTGTGCTCATGGCAAGCTTAGTCTGAATAGTGCTAAAGAAATTCTTCTAGAACGCACTAACAAACTTAGGATCTCGATCCGATATAATGGTACGGGGCATCCCATGCAGACGAAACACTTCCTTTGTGAAGAGCAGGGCGGTATCCAATGCAGTATCTGTGGTGCGACATGGCAAGAAATGTGCCATTTTGGAGAGTTTGTCGACCACTACCATTAAGGCATCAAACCCTCTTAAGGTACGCGGAAGCCCCACGATCCCATCGATCCGAGACATCGGATCGACATTCTAGAATGGGGTGAGCATGCATGTCTTGCATGCATGCATGCGGCGCATGCCCTTTCTGGTTGGGGTTTCGCTATTTTAGGCGCGGTTCTGCATCAACGTCTCATCGGCGCTTCCTCTTCTCTCAGCAGTACCTTATTCTCTTTGAACCCACCCTCCCCCCTTCTTTGTTTATTGTATTTGTCTCCTGGCACGCGTGACCAGCCCCTCTATTTGACGGTTTGTTGGTTTCATGCGAGCCCCATTCTAGAATAAAATCCATGGTAACAACTTCCCACTTAGCATTGGGGACGTCGAGGGGTTGCAATTCACCTGGAATACGCAACTGTTCTGCCTTTGTTTGCTGACAAGTCTGGCACTGCTTAATGTACCTGGCAATATGCTTCTTCATGCCTGGCCAGAAATAGCTGGAGCGAATTTTGAAATAAGTCTTCATAAACCCCGCATGCCCTGCTATGGGACTGTTATGTGTATCATGGAGAATGAGCTTACGAACTCCAGACATCTCGGGAACACATAATTTGTCCTTGTAATAAAGGAGTTTCAAGAGCTTCCTTCTTATCTCCCTCTCCTTGTCGGTTCTGGCTTCCTTAGATATACTTTGCCATACCTCTTGGAATTCCGGATCTATAGGAAGGGTCTGCTGGATCTGTTCCCCAAACTCACTGGAGAGTGTGGAGATAGCAATACAATGCGTGCGAGTGACATTCTTTAGGGCTTCAAAGCCGGTCTGTACCTTATCGTTCCAATGTGCCATCCACTCCCTAACCCTTTCATGCTTGGTGAGATCAGTTAAAGGTGCAGCGAGCTTGGCAAAGTCCTTGACAAATTTACGGTAATACCCGGCCAAGTTTAGAAAACTGCGAACCTTAGACATGTTGGTTGGAATGGGCCATTCTTTAACTGCCTCAATCTTAGCTGGGTCGGTGGCTATTCCTTCTGCGGATACAATATGGCCCAGGTAATCCACCTTGGTGGTGGCAAAACGACATTTAGAGAATTTGGCATACAATTGATGGCGTCTCAGTTTCTGTAATGCCAATCGAAGATGCCGTTCATGATCTTCCAATGTCTTACTGTATATGAGGATATCGTGAAAGAATATAATGACAAAATCGTCAAGGTATTCGCGGAAGACATCATTCATGAGCCTCATGAAGGTGGCCGGGGCATTGGTCAGGCCAAATGGCATCACTGTAAATTCGTAATGGCCATATCGAGTCCGGAAAGCAGACTTATGGATGTCATCCTCTTTGATTCTTATCTGGTGATATCATGAGCGAAGATCAATCTTCGTGAAATACCTAGCCCCTTGCAATTGTTCCATAAGATCATCGGCCCGCGATAAAGCATACCGATTCTTAATAGTATGCTTGTTTAGTTGCCGGTAATCAATGCACATCCTCATGGTGCCATCTTTCTTCTTAACAAAGAGTATTGGGGCTCCAAAGGGTGAAACAATAGGCCTGATGAAGCCTAACTTGAGGAGTTCCTGTAACGGCTTCTTAAGCTCGATCAACTCAGGAAGACTCATCCGATATGGGGCCTTACTAGTAGGCTTGGTGCCTGCTTCCAAGGTAATTTCACATTCTACCCCTCTGAAAGGTGGTAGCCGATGGATTTCATCGGGAAAAAGGTCATGGTATTCCCGAAGAAGCGTGGCTATTGCTGGAGGCAAGGCATCAAGGACTTCATCCTGTTTAGACTTAGCTTCCACGGAAGCAAGTCGGATCATGCCCGTGATCTGTGACTTCCTGAGAGCCCTATGCAATTGGCGTAAGGAAATACATTGCATAATAGGGTTAACCGGCTTACCTGCTATAGTAACTCGGGCTCCATTGGCCGCATTGAAGGTAACCTCCCGTTTCTCACAATCAATGTTGGCTTTGGCAGCGGCCAAGAATTCCATTCCCACAATGAGATCATAACGGCCAATATCTATTATATCTTCTCCTAGAGCAACAGGTGCTCCTGGCAATTGAATATTCAAATTGATATGGCGACCACAGGTGTGGCGTATAGCTCCACTTGCCAGCGTAACTGGACGTGGCTTAGACCTCAAAGGGGTGAGCTGTAAGGCTTCCGCCATTCTAGGTGATGCAAAGTTATGAGTACTACCCATATCCATAAGAATAACAAAAGGTTTACAATCTACTTGGCCAACCGTGGAAATGACAGAGGGCTGGTGGTTTGCTTGACCGGTTTCAATGGCAGCATAAATGTGAGACTCACCTGTGATATAGTCAGGCGCGTCATCCTCAGCGGTATTATCCGGCTCCTTCCAATCCATGTCCGCTAGGGGAGCTTGGACTGTTTGTGTGACGAAAGGACATTCCTGCATACTGGTGGCTCGGCCGGAAACACCGATAACAGGCTTTCTCCCTACGTAACTGTTCACGCTGATCCCTAGGGATAGCTTGGAGAATATCCCTGAAGGCCCCTGCAGTGTTGGTAGGCTTTTCTGGCACAGTGAATGTAACTTTCTTCTCAGCCTTCTGATACCCAGTAGAGGCAGGAGGCCCTGGACTAGGTGAGCGCCCTCTGTATGGTGTATACCCCTTATTTTGAGGGAACGAAGAGGGCCGTGGTGGCTAGTACTTCGAGATGTCTTCCTCTCTGCTAAGTGCTTTAGCCTCTGCTTCTGCAACGGTCTTAGGATCTATGGCTCGAACCATTTTCCTTAGGGTAGGGGATAAGCCCTCTATGTAGCCCTCAACTGCCCTACGCTCATTTATCCCCGGGACGTATAAGCGTAACCGCATAAACTCGTCTGTATAAGACTGGACAGTCATATTCTTCTGCTCCGGGCAGTAGAAGGTTTGGATCTGCTGACAAGGATGGGCCTTGGGCACATAATGTGACTTGAAGGCTTTAGCAAAGACTTTATAGCGACACCTTCCCCGTGTCAGCCCATGAGAGCGGGCGTATCCCTTCCACCAGATTCGTGCTGACCCTGTAAGGTTGGTGGTGGCAACCTTGCCGGTATCCTTGTCCGTCATTCCATATGACTTACCAAACTCCTGCATTTCGTTCAACCATGACTCCGCATCCATTCCATTCCTGGTTTTTCCTGAGAATTGCGCGAGCTTCCGATTCTTCCATATGCTAGTGATGGCGGAATCTACCGTTTTCTGGTAATCCTTTTTGCTGGTCTTGGCATGGTCGGCCTCATCCTCAGAGGAATCAGAAGAGTTAGAAGACTCCGAGGCAGCATCCGAGGACGAGCTAGGGCGGGTCCTCTTAGATCGACGTGCCATAGCGGGCGCAGATGCGGGTGCAGGCTGCGGGTTCAGTGGAGCAGGAATCTCCGGTCCATATTCCTGTGGCAAATTCTGCTACAATACGTATGCTTGGAGCTCAGTAAGCTGACGTTTCATAATGGTGAGCTCCTGTTCTGGGGTAAGATGGCCCGGTTGAACGGGTGTCGCCCAAGGGGGAGGGCGTGCACCGTCTAGATAGAACAAATCAAAGATAAGCATACTCATTCCATTGGTGATAACGATAAGATTACAAAAGGAAATACGTTTATCATTAAGATGGAAACTACAGTTACAAGAAGTTTCAGCTATACAAACAAAATAAAAGCAAGGTTACATGTAGACAAGAAGGCTCCTTAAAGAACAAGCTTAGGGCTGCGTGAAGGGGTATAAGATGGAGTATCGAATACTCTCCCTCACTGCTCGGACCACTTTGTACCTAGCCCAAGCCTGAATTATAACATACTGATAGTCCAAAGTAGGGCTGATAATTAGCAATTTAAAGAGGTCTCGAAGTGCATAAAAGATCTGCCAGAGGTGATCGTTCGCATCAGCAAAAGCTTCATGCTTAGTCATATCCCAATAATTTCAAGTGCGACGGAGTGTCTGCTGCAAATGCTCAAAGGCGTAATCGCGAAGGATGTTAACGATCTCGAAACCCTTGATGGGGTCGTAAGGCTCTCCTTCATCCTACGCTTCCTCCTCTTCATCCCAGTGGTAGAGACACATTGTACAAGGTTTCTGTGGTTTTATTTTGTGTTTGGAAACTTTCCGCTATATTGTAAAACCGTCTCATAGGCCAGTTGGCCTCCGTGGACGTTAAAATATACTTCCTTCCTTCCTTCCTTCATAATCTTCGTCGTCATCTTCATATTCTCCATCCTCCTCCTCGTAGTCTTGTTCTGGCAGTGGCTCGTCCTCTTCCACTTCTTTCCATTGTTCTGATTCCCCTTTTTCTTCTTCCTCTTCTGTAAGAAGGCAAGAATGGACCCCTGGCGGCCGCTGACGTAACAAAGTGACCCCTGGATCCACTGTAGTGGCCGCAAGAGAAGCAATCTCTAGCGGATAGGCAGCAGCTAGTGGGGTCACCGTGAGGAGCTTCATGCTCATGCAGGGTGCTATATTCTGGCCCAAGGCGGTCAAGGCGAAGTCCAGACGTACCAACACATAAGTGAAGACATGGTATGACAACTTCTTGTGTCCCGCCAGGGTGGACAAAGCACGGAGGCTCCACCACGATGCCTCTGCTTCTGGAGCCAGGTCGCGGGCCACAAAAAGAACATGTCCATGCCTAAAGGCTGATAGGAAAAAACGGGTAAGATGATTTCCCGACACCTTCCCCTAGGGAGTAACCGAAGTGGCTACTTCCTTCTCTTCCTCCTTAAGCTCCTCCTTCTCCTCCCTACTATGGGCAGGGTTATAATAAAGGTCTTCCCCTTCCTCATCCGAATGAGAGGGAATCTCGACCATGTTGATACTTGGGACTTGAGGTCCCATAGCCGTGAAGGCTTTCGGAGGAGGCTGGGATGGAGGATCTTCAAGTACAAGATCCCTAAGCCTGAGAAGTGTCTCGGCCGGCTCAATGGTTTGCTGGTGGAACTGAAGTAGCTGCTGTACCTCAGGAGGGAGATCCATGGATGAGAAATCAATAATCATCCATGCAATACTCAGCTAGCTCATAGAGAACTTGTGCTTTCTCCCGTCCCTTGAGCCCAGCCACTACATGGTATGTCCATATAATATCATCCAGGAGGAGGAACTCCTGGCCCTGGTGATATATAATTGGAATGACATCTAATCTAGTTAGACGTCCTCCCCGCTCCCGGCGTGGCGGCATTTCTTCGGCAAGTTGCTTCCAGCGGACGAAATCGTCCATTCTAATATGCTCATCCTCTTCCTCATCTGACGACTCAGGGACCTTGCCCTTCTCAGCTGGCAAGGTCTCATCCTCTACATAGTGGTCCATGAGGATGGTCAGGGCAAAAGACACCTTGAGGAGCTCCTGCCCCTCATGCATGACGGGTGGGTGCCGGGCCCACCGGAGTTTGCCCCTGAGCACCTCGTAGCCACTCTTGCCCCCTCCAAGCATGTCCTTCACCACAGCTCGCTCAATGTACAGCTGTGGGGGTTCTCCCAGAGGGATGCAAAGAGGAAGCACTCCTCGGTATAGAACTCCAAAAAACCGGCATAATCAGGGTGGCTCTGCATGTTGGAGATGAGGTCGATGCGCTGGAGCAAGAAAGGCTGTAGGAGATCAAAGGGGACTTGAGGGTCCCAGTGTTCTCCATCTTGATACCATTCAAGCATGCTGGTGGCGGCCATTGGCGCTGGAAGGAAGAAGGGAGGAGGATAAAAAAAAACTAGGGAGTGAAAATGAAACCCTAAAAACTTTTTAAGTACCCTTTGTACCTTTATGCTGTCGGCATTGATTTTTTTTTTATTTTTTTTTTAAGGAACATTAAAATCTGTTTATTTAATCATAGATAGTTATGCTACAACAGGGACACAGTATACAAAAATGGGATTTCTATTACGATGTACAAAATTTTTACAATAACAATGCCCGAAGGCAGCTACAGATGATCTCCCCAGATTCTTCGGGCAAGGGCTAAATCCTTGGTCATTATTGTGACTCTCTTTGCGTGGATAGCGCAAAGATTGGCGTCACTGAAGAGAGCGATCAGGTAGGCTTCAGCAGGCTCCTGAAGTGCCAAAATTGCAAAGGTCTGGAAGCGGAGGTCAGTCTTGAACTCCTGGGCTACCTCCCTCACCAACCTCTGGAAAGGCAGCTTTCTTATTAAGAGCTCCATAGTCTTCTGGTACTTACAGATCTCCCGTAAGGCCACGGTGCCCGGTCTGAAGCGGTGAGGCTTCCTTGAAGTGGCAGCTTTGGAGTCGAACCAGGCTTCTTCGGCACCGTCTTGCCTGCGGTAACGGGATGGGGCCGTGCAGCTTCCACCCGTTCCTACCGCCGACTGGAGCTGGTGTGCTTGCCTATGCTTCTGACAACCTTTAGTTTCTCTTTGTATTGGCTACCGGACTTGTGGGCTGTGAATTTCCTTCGTCTTTTGCTGGGCGGCTTGTCCGCCTGATCAAGCCCAAGCTGGGTCTCTTGCTCTGTGTTGGCCTGCTGCTGTTGTTGCTCTTGCTGGGCCTTTTCCTGCTGCTCCTTTTGCTGTTGCTCCTGTTGAGCTTTTCTGCCTATTTTCGAGCCTCACGGGCTCGTGCCATGTCGGCTTCCACCTGAGCAAACCGCCGGGCTGTGACCCTTCGGATTAGCTTGGCATGGTAGCGGTCGGGCCGGAGATTCATATCAATCTGGACCGTTGTCAGGTAGTCCAGACTGATATCTGGGATCTCAGTCCAGGTAAAGTGCTGGGAAGCCTCATGCCACTGGTATGGAGGAAGCTCGAAAGGCTCGCCATTGATAATGGCCCTCCCATCCCCCAGGTATCTGTACTCACGACCCCGGGCCGTGGTGTTTGCCCGCTCTATCTCTCGGAGGTCGTCTTCTCGGGCCAGAGTCCGAATACGAGCTGCCTCTCTTCGAATGGCCTCCTCCTCAGAATATTCTTCACACTCTGGGGCATAAAACTTAACCAGCATCATGACCTGGTCGGGTTGCTCGACCATGGTATACGGCTGCTGTTGGAGGTTAAGCTTAATAAAAAAATGTTCAGAGTGATGGAATATGGGGTAAGGTATCCTAATGTCATTGCTAAAATGTTGTACCAACGCATTAAGAAGGATGTCGATAAGGTCATTGTCGGTGGCCAAGTGCTGCCCGAGCAGTGCATAGATCTGAGGTATGGTGAGACTAGCAGGGTCCAAGGTACTCTTAGTGTTGGCCATGGTTGAGGCGCTGGCGGTTATGGAGGCAGAAAGTAAGGCGTTAGGGCTGGAGGAGGCTGTAGGCGCAAACAAGGCAAAGTGGCAAGCTCAAATCCAGTGGCTATGGCGGGCGATCAGGTAGGCAGGCGGAGGCGCACGAAATCAATAAAATAGAAACGGCTTTTAGCTTTTAAATTTGAATTTTTTTTTTGTTAAAACTTTTAGTTTTTTGTTTTTTGTTTTTTGTTTTTTGTTTTTTGTTTTTTGTTTTTTTTTTTTTGTTTTTTGTTTTTTGTTTTTGTTTTTTGTTTTTTTTTTTGTTTTTTTTTTTTTTTTTTTTTTGTTTTTTTTTTTGTTTTTTGTTTTTTGTTTTTTGTTTTTTGTTTTTTGTTTTTTGTTTTTTGTTTTTTTTTTAAATATACGGCAGAAAATACACGTTTTTATACGGAGCGGCACTGCTCCGGTTATACGCGTTTATCTCGCAATTCTGGAGCGACTAAACCCGAGCAGTGCCGCTATTGGGTTTGGCCCCTTGCTCGACTTTCTAATGCCGGTTGACCCTAGGGTATTTGGAGTATGCCCAACTCATTGGAGCAAAACTCTCGTCGACCCGAGCTATGTGGAGAAAGTTATGGCGACTACAAAACTCGTACTTCTGGCTCCACTTGCTGACCTTAACCATCCTACTATGGAACACTTCCCCTCACAACTAGGTCATCCTCTCCTTAACTAGGCCAACCAAGATGCTACTTACAAAGTTGGGACGTCCTATCCTAGGAAAATTTACCGTCAACTAACGAGTTAGACCATGGCCAGTGGCCAGTGCCACAATTTTGGTCCACCAAAATCATGGCTCTGATACCACTGTGACGCTCCCAGAATCCATACGATGCTCCCATCGTATAGACACGGGATTTCCCCTCCCATCGACTAAATCACCATGGCAAGGCCCTCTGTCATACTCGGACTACTTGGGGTGGCCAAGTATCCGGGCGAGGAACACGGAGGTGTCATTCGTCCCACGTCCCCTATGAGAAATCCTATACAGCGGAAGCATACATATACGTTAGCATACAATCATAATGCAAAATAATACACCACATCATCCACAGCCAGGTAGGCTCTTGTGCACAGGCCGCATTATTGGGTATTAAGGGATCTAACTAGAGACATCTCTAATCCTAGAAAGCTTTTAGGCAACTACCCTTCCCTTAATTCCCAATACACGGAAGAAGCAGAAAGAACTATTGTAATTACCATCCATGTATTCAGAACAATTCATAACGTGAATTTAACCATTCCATCTACTCAAAGAATTGTCAGCAGAAAAGAAACCTATCTACTAACTAACCAGTGTCCTGGCTGGACCCATGGTAGGACCCCTGGCATCCATCTCTCAAAACTGGTAGGTAAGTGTTGGCAAAACAAGCTTAGGCTGCTGGCTGCTGCTCCTCCTCAATCCCAATTCGAATTTGGGAGAGAAAATGGGGTAGGACCCCTATTCCTAGGCCCAAGATGGTAAGTCCCTTCTGGCCAATCGATTTGGGCCAGGTGGCACCCCCTTATTGGTGATAGTTAGCTAATTAGACCATAATGACTTAATTAGGTTAATTAAGCCATTATAATTCATAATTATCCCTTTGGCTTTATTAACATAGCTAATAAAAACCATTATGGTTAACCCTCACTTAGACCATTAAGCCCATTGAGTCCTGGTGACGTGTCATGGTATGCATACGTATACTGTATAGATACCTGTAACGTCACAAAAGAGAGTTGTGGCAATACTTTGGCAAGGCTCAAGCCTTTGATAGAGTTTCAAAACAGGAAAGATAAGGAAACAAAGAAGAGTTGAAAGCAAGTTGAGATGGAGGATTATTATAAGTATACTAATTCGGATCAGATTTGGTAGTTGAAGCTGCACTACAAACATTGGTTTTGTCTATAGTTGTCACATTTTGAATGCATATATTAAACAGAGACATACATGCCATATAAGCTTAATATGTTAGCTTTATCATTACTTATGAAAATTCAGGGATTACAAGTTAAGGTTAACTTGGTTTCATGGCCAACTTAGTAAGTTGGCTAAGTTGGTGTATAAATTGACGTTTAGTGACCATCGTAAATTCACAAACACAAACTCAATGGAAGGCCATTGGAATAACAGTAAGGCACATGCACGGGATCCCAGAGGATAGTATTTCCTGGCGGGGTCATATGGAGGGTATCCTTGCACTTTTGATGTTACGAATATTTAAATAAGTATTCCACATTCGAAATTAAATTTCACGAAGGCGGGAATTCAGAGGGCAGTATCATACAGAGAGATCCCGAAGCACGGTATCCTGGTGTGTGTAAAACTAGAAATATTCAATTCAGTAAGTTTTGCATTTAAAATTTAATATTTAAAGTACATAGGATCCTGAAGGACGATATATCTTGGCGGGATCCCAGGGGATGGTATCCCTGTGCTTTTGATATTATAAATATTTATTTAAGTTAAAGTTAAATAAAATAAGATCGGGAGATCCCGGAGGGCAGTATCAAGGACATGGAATCCCAGAGGATAGTATCCCGAGGCGTGTAATATTATAAATATACATTTAAGTAATTTCCACATGTAAAATTAAATAACTAAAGCATGCAGGTCCCAGAGGGTGGTATATCTTGGCAGGGTCACATAGGACGGTATCTTCGGGCTGTTAAAGTTAGAAATAATTTAAGATTCATATTTTAATAGGTATTTAAACTGAAAATAGAACAGCGAGATCTTAGTGGACGGGAACTCCACAGGGGACCCCAGAGGAAGGAAGGAAGGAAGGAAGGAAGTTTATTTTAACGTCCACGGAGGCCAGAGGCCTATGAGACGGTACATGCAGAGAACAGGCAAAAAGCCAAAAACCCCAACACCAAAAACAAACAATGTAACTGTACAGTAGAACCCTACTACCGGGATGAAAAAACCCCCCACTTGGGAGGAAAAACCCTAACAGTAGGCTCTCAAATACCATGCCCCTGAAGAGCAAGTCTGACGGCCGAAATCTGCAGGATGTAAGCTCCCAGTCGCGCTACCATAGGTGACGCGAGTAACTGATGTAGCGGTGTGTCAGAGCATCCAAGATCAGTGTGCACTGCTCGGACATGGGCATATGCTGGGCACCGCTGGAGGGCATGGTGCTCATCTTCTATCACGTGCATCTCACAACACTGACATATCCTCTCCTCTCTGGGGATCCCGTGCCCGCCATTCACCCCCCATCGACCTGTTTCAATTCTGAGGTAATGGGAACCCGTCCTTATGGCAGCAATAGCTCTCCGTTTCTTCACAGAGATGTGTGCTTTCAAGTACCGATGGGGTCCATGCTCAAGGCCGGGATTAATCTGAGCGTGATAGTGCTCTGTCTTGGGCTTTACAAGAGTAGAGGCATCCCACAGGGTGGCAGCATAGCCCGCATCCAATTGCCCATTCTCAGCATCGAAATCGCCAAGCACCACCATCCGCTGGTAATCCATAGACCACCTCCTAAACCATCCCTTACATGCTCGTGCACACCCTCTTCAACAAATTCCCCGCTAACAACACGGCCGGGGGAAAGCGATGCTCATCCATCCCATCCACCTTATGGAAGCAAGTAAGATGCTCGCAAGATAGCGTATCGTCAAAAGGCCGAACCCCGTCTCATACAACAAAATCTGATACGGTACGGTGTCCTTCACTCCCAAGCTATATGTCAAGAAAGCTTTCTGCACCCTTTCCAACCTATCCCACGTGTTTTTGCTAATCATTGGGCCCCAAACCTCCACCCCATATAGCAAAGACCGGCCGACCAAAGCCCTAAACAGTGTGTGCTCTCCTCGCCAAATCCACAGATCTATCCCAAGAACACGCGTTTTTGCATCGATATAAAGCCTTCCAGCCCGTGACCGGCTCTCCTCTCCACACACTCATCCCACAAAGATGTTAGTAGTGAAATCAATTCCCAGTGATACTTGAAGCTTCGCACCATCTCCACTTCCCGCCCCCCTCGTAATATAACTCCTGGATAGGGTGTTGCGAGACAGGATCGCGAGAAGCTTAGTTTTGTGCAAGTTCACTGTCATTCCCGTTGCCCCACAGAACCCACTGAGGGCATCCAAATGCTGCTGCATACTGCTGGCCGTGTGGGCTAGCAAAGCTACATCATCCGCATATAGCAACTGGCTCACGAGGGTCGCCTCGGATAATTGCACCCCGGCTCCCCATGGTGCTGCATCCACGCCTCAAGCTATCAATGTACAACCCAAAAAGCGTTGGAGACAACGGGCAGCCCCCGCTTAACTCCCATAGTGCTAGCTACCACCGATCTTCATAAAAGGCGGTGCGGCATGAATCCCATCATAAAGCCGGGTGCACCCCATTCTCGCAACTCCCGTGGAACTTCGCAAGTCTTGCAACCTCTCGCCCGCAAATGTCTCGGGATGATTCATATGCGATCTTAAAATCTACAAAGCAGCAATACAAGTCCTGCCGCGATTCCCGGCTTGCCTCCATCAACACTCTCAAAGTGAAGATATGGTCGGTCGTGGAGTGAGCTGGGCGAAAGCCTGCACTGGCCAATTGCCCGCACCCCCTCGCCTCCTCGGCCCACTTAGTGAGTTTCTTCTCCACCACCCCTGCGGGGGCTTTGCAAAACAAATGAGCTTACCATAATCATCCGTAATTCACCCGGCTCATCCTTATTACCAGCTTTTATGCACGGGAACAACCTTACTAACCATCCACTCCTGGGAGCCCCTCGCCGTCGAGCCCGGTTGATGATCACCGCCGTGGGCCCTACCACGATGGGCCACCCCATTTCAACAAACTTCGCCTACACCCCTCAGAAAATCCTTTGCCTTGCCATTCGCCCGATGCACGAGACCTGCTGGACATCCTCCCGCGTGAGCTGCAAACCTCTCCTACCTGATCCGGACCTGGCATTAGCTCACCGGGGTCATATAACTCCCCGCAAGCGGTGCATCCATTGCTCCACACTTACATTACCAGCGACCTGGCGCTTCTGGTATAACACCTTACGCCAAAAAGCTTTTGGCTCTGCCATGAGCATATCAAACAGGCGCTCCTGGGTTTCTGCCATGTATCTCCCCTTCTTGGCTTTTAGGAAGAGCTTATAGTCTTGCAGGGCCTGTGGCCGCAACTGTGGATCTATGACCAAGCGCAGCTGGCTCTTTAGAGCCTTGCAATCAGCATCAAACCACGGGTTCTCCGGGAAAATCTGCGCGTGTCCCTCCTTGGAGGGCCCTTCACCTACAAAGGAAGCCCCCCACTGCGCAGCAGCGCCCTCACCAGCCATGCACACTGCCTTGCGCGTGTGTAAAAGCTATCAAACCCCCTCAGAACTCCCGCACCAACACGATTCATACCGTCCCCCGCTTCGATAAGCGTGGGATGTATGGTAACCCTCCACGCCCCCTTTGCGGTGTCTCCACTATTGAGTGCTCCCAATTCAGCGTGACATAAAGCGGGTAGTGATCTGACAAAGCCTCCTCATCCCCTGTGCTTGTGCCAATGGAGAAGTGTGTAACCATGTCAAGTGCTGGTACCGGAGCGAGAAGGTAATCCAACACACTAGCTCCCCCATCCTGCCTATCACTCCTGCAAGTAACACCCCCTGAGTGTGGCCATCGCTGCATACCATTACAAATGACCATGTCAAAAACCTGGCAGAGCTGGACCAGCTGCCTGCCAAATGGTCTAGCCACCATATCCTGGGAGTGCCGTGTATGCTGAATAGCGGCTGTCTCAAGCCAAAGCGGATCAGCATTAGCGTCACCTTGGAAGGTCACCGACTGCAACTGCGCCGTACGAGCATTGAAATCTCCTAGCAAAAACACCTGTCCCTGCTGTCTATAGCGGTCTATGTCATCATACAGTTCCCTATACGGCATCTGGACATCTGTGTATGTGAGGACGATGTCATCAATGAAGTTAGAACTGTTGATATTATAAACCATCGACTTTGAAATCAACCATTGAACTTAAAACTAAACAAAAATTAGAGCCTTTGATGTTATAAACCATTAAACTTAGAATCAACCATTGAACTTAAAATTGGAACCGTTGAATTTAAAATCAGTTATATTTTCAGATTCGGTGCAAAAAAAAAAAAAAAATAGAAAAATGAAAAGGTACTCACATTATCTTTCTTGCTGCTAATCTCTTTGACAATTTTATTGATATAATTGATTACATACACACCACGGTCCTGATTATTGTGTTGTTGGGGAGTCGTCCACTGAGACCAATCGGTCTATAGGACCCAGAAGGAGTGCAACAAACTTATTACTATCCAGGTCCCCCCCGAAGGGTTTTCGAGGGAAAAACTGTGGCAGTAATAAGAATGTTGTCAAACTGTACAGGTATATACATCATCATGAAATATATGTATATATACATGTCAAGTGTGTGCCCGAGGACATATCTAATCTCGCATGTCCATGACCTCCTTAAGGTATGATCCCAGCATCCGTATGGAAGTCGTGCTCAATGTCACATATAGCCTGACCAACTCAGCATAGCACGTCTGGATTTGATCATATGCTGGGCAGCTTTGAAGGGTATGAGATTCATCCTCAATGACTCCCATTTGGCAGCATTGAAAAAGCTTGTACTGGCATGGCTCACCAATCCATCTGTTGTCTCAATTCGAAGATGGTGTGCGCCTGTGCGAATGGAGGCAATGAGTCTGCGCCTTTTCATAGGCAAGTGGGTACGCAGATAGCATTGCAGACCTCATTTTAATGTGGGATTTATGTGGCACTGGTAGTGTGTTGTCTTGACCTGTTCATGGGCATTGGCATCCCAAAGCTCGCTGAGAAAGCAAGCGTCAAGATATTGCCTCAAGCTTTGGCGATCTGCCTCTTTTTGCACATGTATGCACCTGTGCTCCTGCACATTCCATCTAGCCAACCATTGAGCTCTCTTTTCCCTCCAGCAGGCCTTGAGGCGCCGCGGCCCTATTGCCATGATATAATCTAGGTTAGGGAGACGAGCATCATTCATATTTACCACCTTCTGAAAATAGACAATATGGCGATCAAGGGCCGCCCTCTGAAGAGACAAAAAACCCGTCTCTGCAGTAGAATTTGATATGGGACTGTGGATTTCACCCGTAGTGCTCGTACCAAGAAGGCTTTCTGCACCTGCTTCAAGACATTCTAGATAGCGCACTACTGGGCCCCATACTTCAAACCCGTATAAAAGGACAGGCTCCACTAAAACTTTGAACAGGTGCGACTAATGGGCCCAATCATACAACTCCGCTATATGACTATTGTTTTGCATTGCATATAGTGCCTTCCAGCCCGCCGTCACTCGTAGCCATATGGATGTATCCAGTGCATAGTAGAAGGAAACTCCACTCCCAAATATTTGTATGCGGGTACCACTTCCACATTCTGCCCTCAGTAACTGAAGGGGGGGATCCGCAGCTGATGTGAGGATGATATGAGGACCACCTTAGTCTTGGCTAGGTTGATGCACATATCAGTTGCTTGGCAGAATGTGTCTAGGGCATCGAGATGACGCTGCATGTTTGCTGGTGTGTAAACTATGAGGTCCACATTATCAACATATATTAACTGCCTAATGATCTGGTGCAGAAGGTGAGCTCCGTCTCCCCCATTATCAGCAATCCAGCTCTCCAACTGATCAATGTAAAGCCCAAACAATGTTGGGGAGAGAGGGCATCCCTGACGAACCCCGATACTACTATCAAATGGTTGGCTTGTCGGCTGCAACCGGTCCGAACATCTCTCATATAACCTGTACACTGCATTCTGCAAATCTACAGGAATTTCCAGCTGTCGCAATCTTGCCCATAGCTTTTCCCGAGGCATAGAGTCAAATGCCTTCGCAAAATCCATGAAGCAACAATATAGGTCCTGTCGGCGGTTCCTGCTGTCTTCAACCAGAGTCCACAACGTGAAGATGTGGTCAATGGTTGAGTGCCGGGGTCTGAATCCTGTCGGGGTGAGGGCCCGCACCTCTGTTGCCTCTGCCCAGCCCATTAACTGCTGCTCGAGAATCCCAGTGGGCAGTTTTGCAAACACCAAACTGACCATGATTGTTCGATAATTGGCTGGGCAGTGCGGGTCACCTGCCTTATAGATGGGAACAACTCTGCTATTGGTCCACTGTAGTGGAAAGCCTTCCTATAATGCCTTGTTGAACAAGGCAGTCAGCACCAGTACTATGGACGATCCTGCCCTTGAGCAATCTGCCTGCATGCCATCTAGGTCTGGCGCTTTCCCATAGGCAAGACACTGTAAGCCTTGATCCACATCACAACAATAAAGCTAAATATTGCTTAGCATTAAATTCATTGCCGTTCCATTCCTTCAAAATAGAAGAAGCTTATATACATTAATTATGATAGAATTACAAATGTAATCTATAAATGTAATATTTGTTCACTGTGCAACATATAGCCCAAGGATTAAAAGTGGTACCTATCTAGAATTGCTTGATTTTATTACCAAAGTCAGGCGTTAGAGATTTTTTAAACTACAAAAGCTTATATAAACTAAAGAATTGCAAATTAGGCATTCATTGTCAATTTATGGAAGTTAATCTCCAACCAAAACTCAACCATACTCACAATATCTATTTGCGACACAACCTCATCCAAGACACATCCACCACCTTCCAACAAGATGACATATACTACTTTCCGTCCCTTATCCCGAGACAAGAAACCAACCACCAAAACCCACCAACAATGTTGACAATAGAAGGTACCATCATCAATCACAACATTATACAAACACCAGTAACAATGGAAGCATGCATATTTCCCTCCATATTCCCTGACGGAATCGAAATGCGCCGACATCACACTGACTCCAACGGCTACCTAAAGTGACGATTCTCTTTTGTACTTTTGGGCTTCCTGCCCCTTTTGTTATTTGGATCTCATGGCCAGTTTGGTCTCCACGGATGTTAAAGAACCTATCTTATCTTGTCTTCTCGGATGTTAATGACCTTGCAACGCTCACTGGCAAAATTCATGCTGAACATGCAAAGCTTTGGGAAGCAATTGAGGGCGCAAAGTTGGAGTTTGCTGCTTGTCATATGACTGTGGAGCACCTAATGGTTGATATTGGCAAGCAAAGACAAGATTTACTCCGCCATGTCTCTGAGGTGTCTACGAGTTGTAATACTCGCATGCGAGCATTGGAAGAAAGCATGACCTGCCAAGTGACTGAGCTTGCTAAGGACACATCTAGTCGAGTTGCTGCCTTGGAACGTTCCTATTCTCATGCAACTAAGGCACCTCCAACTTCTTCTTCACAGCATCATGATCCTAATGTGAGATCCATGCCTAGTTCATCCTCCCCCCAATTTCAAAACTCTCATGTAACAGGTTTTGCATCTACATCTGCATCTATATCCGCTTTCGGGCGTAGAATACATTGATAGGCACAACCGCCGGTGTAATCCCTGTAATTCGTGGCATGCCGGAAGAAGCATCGAGGGACTTGCAACGTAAGGTACGGACTTTGGTGTTAGCTAAATTGGACTTCACAACACCGGTTGTTGTCCTTCACCGCTGCACATAGGGTTGGAGCATTGCATCCCCACCACACGCATAGTGAAATTCTGATTGCAAAATTTGAGTACTAAAATGGATATCCTCAAGCAAAGCAAGCAATTGAAAGGGACATCTCTATCTGGATTTTGATCTTACTAAGTCCCAACAGTTAGCCAGACGCCAGAATTTGCAAAAGGTCCATGACATTCAAAAGAATGGTGGTAAAGCTGCACTGATTCGTGGAAAACTACGTATTTTTACACCATCACATGCAACCTTTGCTGACGTCTTTCATCATGCTCAGGCCACTCATACTGCTGGTGTTAAAGTCCATTCTCCCATTTCCCATGCACATACCAATCTTTTGCAAATCGCCTCGTGTTGTTCCATCTTCTGCACCCACCATATCTTCTTCTGCTCAAGGCCATTCCTCTCATGATGTTGCTAATGGTACCCTTGATGCTGCTGCTGCTGCTGATGTTGCTGCTACTGCTGCCGCTGCCGCCTCTATTGCTCCAGCCTCCTCAGTTCGCACTGATCATACCTCAAATGTACCTTCCTAGGAAATGTGCCTTCGGTTGGTGTCCTGGAATTGTCGAGGTTTTCCCTGGCGTAAAGGTGATGGCTTGAATCCCATTGCAAAAGATATGGATATCATTCTGCTCATGGAAACGTGGGAGCATTCAGCCAAACGGCTACCTCATTTTACAGGCTATCAATTCTTTTCATTATTTAATGAATGTCATGGGCAACGAGGTTGCGGTGGAGTTGCTTGCTATTTCAAGGATGCCCTTGCTCCATATATCACGCTTCATAAAGCTGATAGATATAATCGCTACATGTGGATCAAACTTCATTGCCACAATAGTAGTACCATTTTTGTTGCTGCCTGTTACTTCCCACCTACATCATCACCTTTTTATGATGAATATGATGTCGCTCGCAGTGATCCTTATGGTGATCTTTATGATGACATTGCTCAATTCAAACAGTTGGGGCATGTTATTCTTCTTGGTGATTTCAATGCTCGCGACCTTTGCTGAAATGCAAGTCGCTCAACTCATACTTGAGGATGTTCGTGGCCCTTTATGGATGTCTCGCTAATGATACGATCTTTCCACGCTTCATCGCCGATGCTAATAAACCCGTCTCAACATTTGGAAGGGAGCTCATCCAGTTATGTGAAGTCTTTGAGATGGTACTTTGTAATGGCTTAGAGCAATGGCCACACTCTAAAGGTATTACATGCAGACAGGATAGGCAGGGTGGTGGTACTAGTGTTGTTGATTATGTCATTTCCCAAGTGCAAGCCTTGGATCTCATTTCAGATTTTCGAATTGGCACAAGGCATAGAGATGAGGAGATAAAATCTGATCACTATCCACTTTATTTGTCATTAAAGTGGCAGCTTCCACCTCTTCAACCCATTGCTATCCAGGCTCCTGCCCCTCGCATTCGCTTGACTTATTCTAGATCTTTTGAATATGAACAGACATTAGCTCTTGGCGCTTGCGGTATTTTGGATTACCCAACTCTTCAAGAGCCGTAATGCAAAGATTTCTTCGATACTTTGCTTACTACCGGTCTCTTGCTTTGGTACACGCACTCGGTGTTGCTCATCTTTGGTAGGAAATCCTTTCCTAGAAATGCCCGGTTTGATGAAGACGCAAGCGACTTAAAAACAATTATGGAATGATAGTTGAGCCGGATACGCGATATAATGCCATTCATAATTATAAGTCTGTTTTGAAACGCAAAGAAGGCACGCTTTGTTGCCGAGCACCGTAGCAAATGTTTGAATTCATCGCTACGTGAACCCCGGACCTTCTGGCGCAAAATATTATATCGACCACCTCCTACCCTTGGACATATTTCTATGCAGCAATGGGATGAGCGATTGGTCCACTTATATGATCATCCTGGGGTCCTTAATTCTGTGCCTCCTTTGGTAGGTGATATTCTTCAATTCACGAGGGAGGAAGTCAAAGAAGGATTATGGCATCTATCTAATGGCAAGTCTCCTGATCTTCAAGGTTTGCAAGCAGAATTGCTTAAATGGGGGGGTCCGCTATTGCTTCCAATCATCACTACTCTTTTAAATCAAGCTTTGCAAGAAGGCTTGCCAGAAACTTGGGCTGTCAGTAAGGTCGTACCAATTTACAAAGCGGTGATAAGCATGACCCTTCTAATTATCGCATGATCATGGTAAGTTCCATATTTTCAAAGCTCTTAGCCGCCTTTTACCGAGAAGCGCTTGACATCATGGGCGTAAACATACCGGTGTATGCGTCTTTGTAGGGACAAAGTGTGCTTTCGTCCATGCCATTCTACAATAGACCATATTTTCACATTGCGCATGCTTATTGAACATAGTCAAGTTTGAAACAAGACCTCTATATATGCTTTGTAGATTTTACTTACGCTTTTGATACAAGACCACGCGAGCTTCTTTGGCGCACGCTTGCGCTGCACTTGGGGGTTCCACAAGATCTTCAAAATGCGCTTTATCGGCTCTATAAAAGGGTTTTGCTAAATTTCCAAAGATCGGTACTCAAATCACTAGCAATATTGGAGTTCGGCTGGGTTGCCCTTTATCTCCTACACTTTTGGCTTGTACATTGATCAATTGGAAGAATGGCTTGATAATCATGGCGGCGGAGGTCCACATTTGGCACACTATATCATTAGGCAACTTATGTATGCTGATGATGTTTCACTTCGCACATACCGCTGCTAGTATGCAAAGAACATTTACATGCTCGCACAGCTTTACGGAGAACACAGTCCAAGCGTGTTAATCACAAAAGACCAAGCTTTTGGTAGTTCAATCTTCTCGTCACAATGTTCCCCTATGCACTATGATAGCCGCTGAAGTTGAAGTTGTAGATAGCTACAAGTATCTTGGTGTAGAATTCTCAGTAAGAACACACTCGGGAACGATTATTACCAAGCGGGTGGTCTGTTTGGATGGAGAGCACTCTATGTAATGCAAAACAATTGTTTTCGCGCAGAAATTCATGATTGGCCACGGAAAGCCCACTTGTTTCGGGCTTTGGTAGAGCCTGTTTTACTGTATGGTTCTGAAGTGTGGGGGCCTGCCATTAGTGCTAGTGCTTGGGAGAGCTTGGAGCGGGTGCAAAAGTCCTTTCTCACTTACAACCTTGAGTTAAAAAGAACGGTGCCCTATGCTATTCTTTTACAAGAGACAGGTTTTTGGCCTCTTCAACATTCTGCCATGAAGCGCCATCTCCACTATATCTGCAAGGTGCACCACATGGACGATGTTAGGTATCCTGTTCTTGCACTTGCCATGGCTGAATCTCCTCGGCGCTTGAAACGATGTTGGAAAGAGCATTGCACTACATGGTTTGCACGCTGGGCTACGGCAACCGAGAGCATCGCCTCGATGCTTGCCGCTTCGATCCCGAAGCTTTTGCAACAATATCTTAATGGTCGTTTTTCTCAAAAGATATGGGACGCAGTTACTTTGGCCCAAGTGAAAACTGGTCATTATCATGCACACATAAATCCCACTTTGGCACCAGGGCCCCAAGTTTATTTGCTTGCTTCATTGTCCAGGAACAAGCTTGTAGCTATTGCATCAATTCGCACGGGGTCCCACAGGCTACGGATTGAGACAGGTAGATGGGAGCGGCCGCAATTGCCGCGAGAAGCGAGACTATGTGCCTGTTGCCAGTTACAGGTTATTGAAGATGAAAGCCATACTCTTCTGAGTTGCCCTGCTTTTGAGATAGTCCGGAATCATTTTTTGACCTTAGCATTCCATTCCACGCTTCCACAACTTCTCAGCGCGCATGACTTGGCATTATACATACTTGAGGTTCTAGATAAACGTCTGCAATTACTGAGCCCTCAGTAGTCATTATCTAAGCTTGTCTAGTATCATCATTACTGCAAAGGTTTTTCCCTTGAAAACCTTTCGAGGCAGGGGTTTTTTAATCCTAGTAGTAATGATTGTACTAGCCCATTGTATGGGTCCCATGACCTATTGGTCTTCGTGGACGTTAAAAAAACTATTCTATTCTATTCTATTCTCTCCTTGTTCATGCTATACAAGCCATACATGCTAATAAGGTACTAAATACACCAATCACAAATCAACTCAAAATCCATAACCACAACAGTATTCCATAAAGCTATCCCAACACTACAAAACAACACATCCCAACTCCACAGAACAAGACTATATTTGCCATATCATCAAGCACAAAATGTCTAAGAGCATCGCAAACACCCCTGAATACCACAGAAAGCATCTCAAAGACATCCTTGCAATGGTCAACAAATGAGGCGTCCCAACATTCTTCCTCATCCTCACTGCAGATGAGGTAAGCGACACACGACGACGAGAGATAATACACATAGAAGATATTGTTAAGTAAATAAGCCAAGTCATCATATGGACAAATTGCCCAGTTGAATGCATCACTCTATTCCACGAATGCCTTGAGGCATTCCCCAAAATACACACACTCAGAGGAGGCCTATTAGGAAAAGTAGAACATTACATAGTCAGATATGAGATAAAAAAAAAAGGGCAATCACTACACTCACATATCATCCTATGGGTCAATGAAGCTGACATAGAGAGGAAACTAGATTGTCATCTTCATACCAAATACAACAGGAGCACAAAATGAAAACAAGCTACGCAACCTGATCAAGTGCAGGCAAATCCACACATGCAGGCCCTCTTGTAAACTAGAAGGCAATGTAATATTGTGCAAGCACACGCTCCCATTCCCACCACAACCAAACCACGAGGCACAATATGACAAAAACAAATAAAGGTGGCTATACTCCAGACCAACAGAAGAACACACAAATGTTGTGCCCTATCACCCATAAATCCTCTTGCTTTTGGGAGCACACATGAATATCCAAAGAATCACACATGGAAGCTGAATATACTATGTATTCAAATATGCAACAAAGCTCAAACCACATGGCCATCTCAACTCAAATGAACAGGACATTCTAAGGCTTAGCCTCCCAGACATAGACGAAACAAAAGTAAGACTATGATCTGCAACGTTGCTCTCCAAACCAATCTCACCGACTGAAGCCGCACTTGCATGCCTTCAAATACCAACCATATGGAGATCAGTCAAAGTCCACTTCATTGATTCCTCTCCATCGTCAACCAGAGAGCGACTCCTTATACGTGGTGCCATGACAATACCACACCATAGACCACTGCACATCAAGACAAACCAATATGGATGTCATAATATACAAACAATTCTGGCACTCATATATCATCGAACCGGCCACATCCACAAAGCAAGTCACATTGTACACAACTCTTGGTCACAAGAGCATTCCAACAAAACAACTAGTACACTTCACAGACTGCCATCCTATCACCATACGTACAGCTTGGAATGCAAACTCCGAGAACTACTCTCAACCGAAGATGATATTCTTATCTATGTACAAGGATACACACAATACCACCTCCTATATAATGAGGAGCAACAACAAATTCTGGATGCAATACTCCAAAACATCCCATCAATGAACAACGAACCAAACATCGAAGAAGAATATCAATATTCAGACAACGACGAAGAATAACAGCAGTCAAACATGGGCGGAGAATAAGAGCACACAGACAAAGTGTCACAAACAGACCGACCAAACGAACATTCTAGTTAAACCCACTGCTAAGCGCCACGTTATCAAACGAGCAAGCACGCGTCTACGAAGCAATAACAAGCCAAGTGCATAAGTTCCATGTCATATTAGGCACACCAGGATCCAGAAAGACCTACCCGATGAAACATTGATACAATACTTCATCAACAATGGAAAAGCAGTACTACCTACAACAACCACAGGAATGGCTGCAACAAAGCTATGGAGAGGAGCAACCACTGTGCACTACCAATTTGCAATTCCACGTAAAAACACAAATAAAAAATACGTACCATATTTCTACAATTGTACTAATCACTAACACTGATGCATTATACAGTAAAAATAAAATGGCCAAATAAATTCAGGTCTACGGACATAGAATAGAATAGAATATGATTTTATCGTCCACGGAGACCAACTGGCCTATGGGACCCAAGTACAAAGAGAGAGAGCAGCAGGCGTATTACTACCAGGATTAAAAAACCCCCGCTCCAAAGGGTTTTCGGGGGAAAAACCTTAGTAGCAATAAGGATGATGACATACTGCACAGTTATATACATAATCACAAGTACAGCTGAGGTTAATGTCGGACAGGGGGGCATAACCGAAGTCCGCAGATCCATTACCTCCCGTAGGTACGATCCCAACAAGCCTACGAGGCCGTGGCTCAATAGCTCATGCAAGGCCCGATGGGGGCACAACTAACCGAGCATACCGAGCCCGGATATGCTCGTGAGACACGGACAGCCCTGGAGGGGGCGTGACTTTCATCCTCAATGGCGCTCGCTGACAGCCAGGGACAGACTCTGGCCCTCACGCTGCCCCAATCCATCTCCCCGCCTCAATGCGGAGGTGGTGTGCACCTGCGCGAATGGAGCGCTTTTCATGGGTAGATGGGTGTGCGTGTAGTGGTGTGGGCCCCTCGTGAGCATGGGATTAACCTTGGCTGTCGATAATTTGCCACCTTGACATGTGACGGGGCCTCTCATCCCAAAGCTTGGCCATGAAGCAAGCATCCAAGTCTTGCTTCAAGGCGGGCTCGTTCCTTCGGTGTATGCACCGGTCCACATCCGTGGTGCTGCACATTCCATAGCGAAACCACCGGGCTTGCTTGTCTTTCCAGCCCGCAGCTTTGAGTCGCCAAGGGCCCATCGCCACCGCCAAAGCAAGGTTGGGCAGCCGGGCTTCATCCATAGCCACCACCTTCCGGAAGTAAATAATGTGACGCTCCAGTAGCAGCCCTCGTAAATGGAAGGAAGCCCGCCTCTTGGAGCAAGATCTCGATATGGGACCGTGGATTTCACTCCCGCTTGCGGGCTAAGAAAGCTTTCAGACTGCTCTAGATCGCTCCAAGTGGTGAGGGATATCACCGCCCCCACACTTCTGCCCCATAGAGGAGGACCGGTTCAACCAAGGCCCCCGAACAAGTGTGCCCGGTGACCCCATGCATACAGACTCTGCCTTGTGATCATTGTTTTGCATTGCATACGTGGCTTTCCGACCGCAAAGACCCGTAACCCGATGGATGCATCCCGGTGTGTGGTAGTAGAAAACTCAATGCCCAAATACTTATAAGATCGCCACCTCCACTACACCCCTCGGTAAGTGAATGAGGGAAGACGGGTGCCGAGATGATGGGACCAAGAAGACCCTTGTCTTGGCCAAGTTAACTCTCATGTCGAAATTGGCGTAAAGTGTCCAAAGCATCCGTGGCGCTGTATGTCCTTCCTGGTATATGCAGCAGCCAACATCATCGGCATATATGAGTTGCGGATTATGTGGTGCATCAATCGAAGGCTCAGCCTAGCCATTCTTCTAGCTGGTCAATGTACAAGCCAAGAGCTGCCGGGGATAGAGGGCAGCCTTGGCGCACCCCAATGCTACTAACAACCCGCTCCCCGACAAGCAGTGAGACAATCGGAGCAAGCCTCTCGTGATAGTCTCAGATATAGCATTCTCGCAAGTCGACGGGTCCCTAGTCACCTCTCAATCTGTCCCCACAACTTATCCCGAGGCATCAGTGGTCAAAAGCCTTTATGAAATCCACAAAGCAACAATGATGTATTCTCAAGGCCGATTCCGCTATCCTCTATGAGTGTTCGCAGAGTGAAGATATGGTCAATAGTAGAATGCCGGGCTAAGCCGGCTCAAGGCGAGCCCAAGACTTCTCCATCCTCCCCCAAAGTGTCAATCGCCAACCCGTAATCCCTGAGGCAACTTGGCAAAGACGTAATCCACCATAATGGTACGAGAAGTTGGTTGGGCGGGTCCCCGCTTTTGTATATGGGCACAACTCTACTAGTAGTCCAAAGGCGGGGGAAGCCTTCTTGCAATGCCCCGGTGAAGAGTCTTTGGAGAACCGGCACCATTGGGGGCCCGCCCACTTGAGAAGCTGCACCGCATACCATCCAAATCTGCTGCCTTCCCGGATTAGCGTTTGGTGCCCATTATGACATCCCTTCAAGAATGACCAAGCTAGGCCTCGTCATGGAGGGTAATCGGTGCCCGGCTTCCCATTGGGTCATACAAATACCGCAAGTATCTCACCCATTGTTCCGGGTAATATTTCCCGGGGTCAGGTGGGCTTACTCAAGACCTTTCTCCGTAAGGCCCTAGGGTGGCGGTCTAGAAGACCAAACATCCCCATGCTCTTTGGTGCTCAAAGGTACACGGCTTTCTTGGTCTTAAGGAAGGAGCGGTATTGACGGACGGCCTGCGGGCGAATGGTGGGGTCCAGCACTTGGCAGAGCCATCGTTTCAGCTCCCGACATTCGTCATCGAACCAGTGATTGCGGGGGAAGGTGGTTGCAGCCCCTGTGGAAGGCACCAATAGATCCAGGCATTCCAAATTTTCATCATCGACGATATGTCAATGCTTACATTCACCAATCTCAATATAATACTCAGGAAAATAGAAGAAATGACAAAGCAACTATGCAAACGAGTTCTTAAAAGCACGAGCAATAATCATCGTCAGCGATCATACTCAACTCCCATCCATATGCAAGCACAGAAAGAGAGATGTTGACAACATGTGCAAGCTATGCATCCTCACAAACAACCCGTACTTTATGCAACCATAGAAGTACCATCTCATACAATCAATCAAGTACTCCTCTGATCCAGAGTACAAAATCTTCCTCAACTCCATTAGAGTAAGACCGCCCACTCAAAGCAAGCTTACACAAATACTAAGAGCGCACATCATCAACAAAAAGGAGGCAATCAACAAAATTGATAGTAACACCATAGTGTTGTGCATGCACCACAAGGACGTTCAATATTACAACACAATGGCTATGGTCAAAATGTTCCCTAGCAACCGTGTTCACAAGATACTAGTCCACACCAATGCAACAACAGAATACAAAATGGACGACTGGATTGAAGACCCGACATTCCACCAAATACCTTACATAGCAATAGGATGTAGAGTTATAATCATTACCAATATGGATATACCAAGAGAAATAGTCAAGGGAACAACATGCAGAATCACATATATAGAGACAGATGAACAATCAAAAGAAGCAAAAGGCATCATGGTCCACATTGACAACTGTCTTTAGCACATGCACATCAAGCGAACATTAGTTGAATAAAGATTTGAAGGGCCTAAGGCCATCTTCAAGAGAACATTTTCACTTGTACTAGCATATGGCATGATAAGACAGGAAGGCCAAAGCTCCACAATTGAAAAGAATGCAATAATGGTCGTGAAAAGGTCATTCACTCTAGGCCTATTATATGTGATGCTATCACGAATAAAAGATAGAAAACAATTGTTGGTTGTATCACTAATCATAACAAATGACTTCAAACCAAACAGAAACACTTTAAATGTAGCAAGAACTGAACATAAGGTAAGCATTAAATGCTCTTTGTTTATTCGTATCGAGCATAACAATCTCCTAACCATTTAACATTGCATATTCTTTACCAGACAAGCACATCAACAACTCCAAACAACACGCAACAATGTTATATGCAACCTATATAATGGACATGCATCACAGACATGACATTAGTAGATTTAGCTATTATCTTCAGTATAAAATACTATGAATGTACATCCATGATATTTTTCCATTTTTTACTGTTGCTACCTTCATATCCACTGTAGTGATTGAATACTAAAATACAATTTGTTCATTTTAACAATCACCCTTTATGTCATTGTTCCTCAAAAGTGCAAAATATGGAACTTCTATGGATACTGGAATTCAACACAACAATTCACCCTAAGGCACACTAAACTATATCTTCTTTTGTATATATACCTATAATTTTTATTGTCTAGTCAACACTTCTTATTTGTTGTATCTAGTCAAATGACACAATGCTGTAACATCTAAGCTGAATACTACAAAAACCAAATAACAAACTACTTGATTGTCATTAACACCATTTCAGATCATATGAAACCATCTTTGGAATTTCCATATCAAACTTCTTTCAGCGTCTAAACAAACCCTAAAGATTTGGAAATGTGGATCCTTAATTTTCCTTTCTCCACTTCTTGCATATGGACATCTTGAGATTCTTAATGGGAACATGTTATCCTAAACCCCCATGATTAACCTTAAAACAGATAATGGATGCATCCAACAAAACTTCAAAATTAAAATCACAATTGTAGTGTCACCTCTATATATCATGACATCCAAACGCAAATTAACAAACACAAAATCTGTTCTCACCATTTTAACTCCACTAGACAAGCAATGCAAATGCTAAAAACGTGATAACCTAACCCCACTATGCAATCCAACCCACCCCTTCCCCAAGCTTGCATTATCGCTAGTTTTTTTTTTCTTCCACTAAAATAACATCTCCCAATATGTAGCATAATAACAGGGGGTTTTCTTTGTGTTTTTGTACGCTTTTCACTAAGGTTTTCCTATGATTTCGTGATGTATTCAAATGGATGTACTAATGCGTACATCTAGAGTGCACCATTTCTGAGCCATTGATTTTAGCCTTTTTTTTTCCAATAGTCAACAACCAATGGCTTACAACAAAAGCCCCTTTTTTGTGTGTGTGGTGCATAATGGTCAACAACCAATGGCTCACGACAAAAGCCCTCTTTTTGTGCGTGTGGTGCATGATGGTCAACAACCAATGGCTCACAACAAAAGTCCTCTTTTTGTGTGTGTGGTGCATAATGGGCACATGAAGGGCTTGAAGGGCGCATGTAGTGCAGTTTCCCGCCGACAACACATTTCTTATCATAACTTTTGATCCAGAGCTCTGTTTGAGATGATTTTTATTGCGTTGGAAAGCTCTCTCTGAGATCTTTTTGATAGTGTATGATATGGATATGTTTGGTTAAGTTATCTATGCTAAAACAGCAATTTTTCGGCCGGGTTTGGTAGGCTTTCACATCCTACCAAATGATTAATCTGAGGATTACGCTTATTGGATATTGTTTTATGGCTCATTCGAATGAAGGTTGCAAAAATTACTATGCATTTTTAGATTTTGAGGCAGTTATTAAGCAAATTCCAAGGCTTCTAGATCCTTGAGCTAACAAGCAGAAAAGTTTCCCACTTTGATTTCTCACCACAAGAATCCATGGAGGCCAAAGGCTACTGTTGAATTCTAGTTGAAAAATGTTTGTGTATGGGTGTTGCAAACTTTATGACTTTCAGAATAATGGGATCAATCCCCTCTATCTTTATGGTAACTTTTACTTATGTTCTATTTGTTTTATTGTGATGAAATTCAAAAGCTATCTGTGATGAAAGCCTCAAATGAATTCTAGTTTTTTTCTGGTTTGAATTCTAAAATTTTTTGTCACACCGAGGGGAGGGGACGTCCCTAAGGCCCCGGGGGCCAAAATTTTTGCAACACAAACCATTAACATCCAACATATAAAAACCAACAATATAACAACCAACACATAACAACCATTGATATTAACAACAAACACATAACTACCATTGACATTAATTAACACAACCATTGGGTCCAACACATTTAAATTAAAATCCCCCTTAAACCCCCTTTGGTTTGGGTGCATATTCACCGCGGGGGTGGCGTAGGGGCGTGAGAGCCCTCATAATTGTATTTTGCACGTACAAAATCAACACCATATAGTATTCTGCTTGAAATCTTATAGTATTTTGCGAATCTTGTTATACAGTATAGCAAATTTTGTACTTGCATACCCCACAAACGAGGAACTTTACGTACGGTGTAGATTAAAGAATAAGGGGTGAATATGCCGATCCAACAACTCTCGTTGCCCGGAGTCACCCCCCGTGTGAATATGCACCCAAACCAAAGGGGGTTTAAGGGGGATTTTAATTTAAATGTGTTGGACCCAATGGTTGTGTTAATTAATGTCAATGGTAGTTATGTGTTTGTTGTTAATATCAATGGTTGTTATGTGTTGGTTGTTATATTGTTGGTTTTTATATGTTGGATGTTAATGGTTTGTGTTGCAAAAAAAAAAAAACCACAACCACAATTGTTCACTTTAATATTTACTTTCACATGATTTAAATGAGAGAAGTGCTATAGCAGCATGTAATTAGAAAAGTAGAGTGGCAATAGAAGAAAGTAGAGTGGCAATAGAAGTAATAAACATCAGTTCATGCTTTATTGAGAACAACCTACAAATTGGAAAATTATATGAGTTCAGTTGCTTTAGCCCTCCTAATGATGCTGGAATGCTTATACTAGAACTTGTTGGAATATAAATATGCTGATTAAACATAATGTGCTGAAATCGCAGTAGTTCAGCATTTAGTACACGAGTGCTAAGAAGGTGTTGAAACGTATATAAGGCAGCAATTTATCAGCACTGAGTACCGATCCTAAGTCAGTGCCGTAATTAGTGGGCGATGATTATCCGGTAGACTACTATTCTCAATCTCACTAGTTGTATATATATTTATTGTTCATCCTATATTATAAAACGGTGGCGTCGGTCTTTCCGCCCGATCGACGGCCAAGATCGTCCCAATATCCCACGTGGCAAAGGGAAGGGAGGCGTTGTTTCATGATTTTTTCGGACGTTACGTTTAGAATATGAACAAGTTATTTTTCATTATTTTTCCCAGTTTTTGCCTTTTCCAGCAATACGTTCTCTGTAGGCATCTTTTTTCGGTGGGCGATGCCCAGGGCCGCCCGTCGGTTGGCTGGAGAAGATTGCATGTGCCATATGATCATCTCAAGCAGAGGGCAGCTACGAGAGGAATTTATTGCAGGAGCTCTGCTCTTCTCATTTCGAAACAGAGTTAGGTATGGTTTTAGTTCAATTGTTCATTTGCTTTGTTAGATGTTGGCTATAATCGGCCCAGTGACAAAAGGATCCATCTTCTCATGCTTCCAGAATCGTTAACAAGCGATCAATGACGTAATAAGCCGAAGAATCGCATGAGAACATGCTGCCAAAGAGGAGCATGAGAATCGGCAACAATATGCATTGGTAATGGCTTTGTTCTTATTCGTTTCATGTTATAAAGAAAAAATGACAGAGAGGTCGTTGTACGAGGAACCCCATCCATAGCTTCCATAGCTGCACCATATCAGAAAGAGGAAGCCTTAAAATAGCTTTCTCTGTCACATTCCTATCCTACTCAAGAAAAATGAAAGCCGGTGAGCATCATCAGGCTTTACCTCGCATTATTTTTTTAATCCACTCTTGGAACAACCACTTGAAATGGATATTCCGGAGGTGCAAAATATGCCAGAATCTATTGTAGATTTTGGGTAAAAGACTGGATCAACCTCTTGATATTTGAAACTGTACAGATTCTAACTAACTGTTTTTGGCCCCTCTTGTGCTCGCATATCAAATTGTTGTAATACAATGTAGAATTTTGATTCTCTATCACTTTCAAGAGATATAGTATTAGTGCTATTGAATATCTCCAAATGTCTTGCTTAAAGGAGGTATAGATCAGATCTTCCATCAGAAAACAAACAGGTACACATCTCTATTTTGGTTTTTTCTCTTTTTAGGTTTCTCTTTTATGGCTTATATTATATGCAAGGCTTCTAGATTAGTTTGTTCTTTTCTTGAAATCATAAATTCCAGGAGATTGAATTGCTGCCACCAAATACTTTTACTATTGTACATAAAGCAGATGCTAAGAATGATTGAAGCTTCCTAACATGCTAGATAGTTGTTGCCAATTATATTATATTTCTTTTGAGAGATGAGCCAGATCGATCTATTATTCTTTGGCTCTACAATAAATAAATCTGACAATGCATTAATGCATCTCCGTGCACTTAAACATTATGAATAGGCTATTTAAATTTTTATTCATTGTTAGTTTTTGCACATTGTGGGTAACTATGGCATTAATGATAGCATTGGCACCCTGAAGAAGATTCAGAATTGAATTAGAATGATGTGTGATAAACTAAAACTAGATGTTGAGACAATAAAGGAGATTGAAAAATTGGTCGCTAAAAATGGGCGCTTCTATTTGCGACTGCTCCCTTTAGAGAGAGAAACTAAAAAAAAACTCTGCTCAAGCTCCTTCCCTCTGGATTAGCTCGTGGTTGTGGCTGCCGGCCCCCTTGTAGAAGGGGACACTGGATTCGATCCCTTTCTGTGGATAAGGTTTTGGCAGTTGCTGTCAGTCCCCTTGTAGAAGGGGACACTGGATTCGGTTTGCATGGGAGGTTTGAACCATGGCAAGAATAGACTTTCTTTGACCGTGACTTTTCATGATTGCTCAATAGATATGGAAGGGTTTCAGTTTTTGCAGCAATGGCAGCAGTTGCCATTATAAAGATCCTCAATCAGTGGCTTTCTGATATCCGGTTTCAGCAATCATCTTCTTAGTTTTCAATCATCTTCTTAGTCTTCAATCAATCAGTGGTTTTGTCTTATCTTATCTCAGCAATCATCTATTCTCTGTCTTGCTTCTTCTCCAGCTCCTTATGCTCTTTCCATGCAAGAAGCTTATCTGCTCTCCTTATAAAATAAAGCTTCAAATGGTGTTTAATGGGGTTACCACTGCCTTTAGCTCTCATATGCTCTGAAGCTAGTGCCTCCAATCCGTCGTCCAATACTATCATTCCATCTCCAAGCTCTCCTATGACAGACTTAACTAAATACTTTGTGTTGGACCAAATCTGTTGTGGCTAGCTGGAGGGATCTCCTGGGGATCTCTGGGCTTTTCTTGTGGACGAATCAGTTTTCCCTGATATCTTCTTCATTGGTGATCAGTCTGGACCTACTAACAACACCCTAGCATCTTCTATTGAGCTAAGAATTGCTTATCTCGGATCTGATCGTCCCCCAAAGGCAAAGTTCCTTATTTATTCTGATCAACTTACTGATTTTGTTACTCTAGAGCTTTATAGAGTTTAATGTGGCTTTCTCATGGAGTATCTGTTGCTCTCTTCTGATTCTAGCCCTCAAATCTCAGAAGCTGCCTTTACAGAGTCTCCCCAGCCTATCTCCTCTTCTTCTGTGTCTCATTAGGGTTCGCCATTCCCACAAGGCCCTTTAACCATTGTCAGATCAGCCTTCTTAGTCAACACAGACTTGATCTGGTGGGGTTTTGTCCAAGGCCCCGTTGATCAACTCTGG
The DNA here is from genome assembly GCA_021234155.1 of Isoetes taiwanensis. Taxonomy (NCBI): domain Eukaryota; kingdom Viridiplantae; phylum Streptophyta; class Lycopodiopsida; order Isoetales; family Isoetaceae; genus Isoetes; species Isoetes taiwanensis. Next base: position 9,739,197 of record JAJEKV010000026.1, on the reverse strand, counting down.
GCTTCGATCATTGACAACAGGTTTCTCTTCCCTGACCAGTTCAATTGCACAGGCGGGCTTGCTATCAGAGAGGATCCATTTCAGATTAGAAGGCAAGTGAGACAGCTCGTTTTTGGAGATCAAGGTGTTGAACCAACCCAATCTATTCTAGTTACCTGTACTTGGCAAGCTAGCCTTTACTGGCTAGAGTTTTATGGATAAGACTCATTTTCTGTCTGTGGATATGGAGGACAATATCTCTCTTTCACTTCATATCCCTGAGGTGGCGAATAGGATTCGCCACCTTGATAATCTTGGTCTTATAGCCAAGGTTATCAGAGGTAATCCATCTCTTCAAGAACTTAAGAAAGCTCTGGAGCGGGTATCTCGAGGCCGAGTTCTGCCCAGGGTACAGCATCTAGGCAATCTTTATTATCTTGTCACCTTCCCAAGCGGAAGGGAAGCAGATCTCATCTTCAAAAAGGGCGTCATCACATGTCTTCATGGGCAGATCCTATTCCAGCGGTGGAGGCCTAATTTTAATGCTAAAATCCCAGATGCCCTTTTCTTCCCAATCTGGCTGTCTCTTTCTAACCTCAGCTCTGAGGACTGAGAAGGCCTTCAAGATCATCTCATCTGCTCTAGGCGAGTTCGTGTGTATGGATGGCTCTCCCAATGAGCCCCCTAAAATCTGTATTTCAGTCAACATATTTAATCCTCTTCCTCAAGCATTGCTATTTAAAAGTTTCAATAATGAGCTGATCGAGTTTAGACTGCAAGTTTCTGGCTTGCCTCTGCCTTGCTCTAAATGCGGAACCCTGGTGCATGCTGGAGAAGTTTGTTTACCTGCTATGGCCTATTTTATGTTTCAAAATGTGTGGACATACTTTGGGGGTCAGTTTTGGAAGTTAGTTGGGGGGGGGGCGAGGGAGGGGGCACTTTGTACCATGAGGACACAACTAATAACAGAAATAACAATAATGTTGGGAAGGTTCAGTTGGAAAAATTTGGAATGAGGGGTCAACTATGGAAGTTGATGGGGTGGGCCATTATAGTATCCCATTGCACTAGCACATTTACCAACAAAAAGATCCACCACTTACTTGGGTAGTTGAGTTTTATGGCCCATTATCTTGGTTGAATTTACCTTGGAACTCGAACACCAGGTTCTATATACATCATTGGGCTAGCATATGGTTTGAGCTATTATCTAGTGGTATCTGGGTTACCTTCACACATTCCAAGCTAGAGAAGTTTTGGCACATATGTTTAATTAGGGAATGTTTTGACCAGGTGGGGGGTGGAATTTATAAACATTGGGCTATTACATAGGGTAATGGGTATCTTCCAGGGGGGTCAGCCATGGAAGTTGATGGGGTGGGCCATTATAGTATCCCATTGCACTAGCACATTTACCAACAGAAATAACAGATCCACCACTCGGGTAGTTAAGTTTTATGGCCCATTATCTTGGTTGAATTTACCTTGGAACTCGAACACTAGGTTCTATATACATCATTGGGCTAGCATATGGTTTGAGCTATTATTTAGTGGTATCTGGGTTACCTTCACACCTTCCAAGCTAGAGAAGTTTTGGCACATATGTTTAACTAGGGAATGTTTTGACCAGGTGGGGGTGGAATTTATAAACATTGAGATATTACATAGGGGAACGGGTATCTTCCTAGGGTATATTCCTTCAAATAAGGAGAAGAAAATACAAATCAAGCCTTTGTTGGCTTCTCTCCACAACTTTGGAGGAATCTACCTCGACACGAGAAGTCAAAGTAAGGATCAGTGTAGGCCCATATGTGTGGCTAGAAAGTGTGGTGGCCAGAAGGGGGTGGCATCTATAAACATTGGGGTATTGCAAAAGGGAATGGGAATCTTTAGGTTATATTTACTCAAATAGGGAGATGAGAATAAAATCTAAACCCTTGCTGGCTTTTGATCACAACTTTGGAAGAATCTACCTCGATGTGAGAAGTCTAAGTAAAGATGAGGTTATAGCTCTGCCCCTTGTCAGACTAGCTATCTGGGATCACCAAGAGAGGCTACTTTCCTGCAAAGTGTATTTATCCAGGTCCATGTGGCCCACATGCAGGAATAATCTATCTGGTGACAAAATGTATGGGTATTTGGTTGGATTCTACTACAACATAGATGCAAATTGCATCTTGGAATCTCAGGGGAATTAAGGGGGTTCTCAAACATGGCAGAGTGCTGGCAGCCATTCGTTCTATGATGGCAGATATAGTTCTTATTCAAGAGCATAGGCTTCCTGATTTTGAAGCGAGCTCTATTGGAAAATGGATAGGCAGTGACTATACCTCACTCAGCTGTGCAGCTAGGGGAACTAAGGGTGGTACTTGTATCCTCTGGAGAGGCCTCGCCTAGAAATCCTATTATGCTGCTAGGGACGGCCGTTGGCAGGTGGTTGTCTTTGAAACCATGGGTTATAGCTGGGGTATCATCAATGTATACGCTTCAAATAAACCTGCTGAACGAGCAGTTATGTGGGAAGAAATTGAAAGATGGATTAATCTTCAGGCTGGGGTCACAGAGAATTGGATCTTAGGGGGTGATCTTAACATGACGGACGTGTGGGACCAAAAAATTGGAATACATAGAAATCTGTCAGAGGATGAGAATAGATCTTGGAACTCATTGACAATGTTGGATTTAATTTGGTCCTGCCATCCAATGCCACCTTCTCCTGGTCAAACAAGCAAAAGGGACATGACAGAGTATACTGCTTGCTGGATAGATTCTATATGGCCAACAGATATGCATGCTTTATGGATAGGTGTTATGTGGAGGGGGAGCTAGCCTTCTCCCATTTAGATCATGTTCCCCAATGTTTGGTGCTGGAAAACATCCCCACTGCAAGAAAGAATGGTAATATTCCGTTCAAATTCAACACGTCTTGGCTAGGGAAAGAGGCATTCTGTAAGCCCTTTAGGACTTTTGTCTCCTCTCTCCCTAACAGAGCTAACCGTTCTAGTATGAAGGACTGGGTCGAGAAGACCAAGCTTATAAAGACTTGGGTTAAAAATTGGGGTAAGAACAGAGCTAAGGAGTTTAAAAGAGAAAAAGAAGAGATATACAATCTGCTGAGATTGGTGAAGCAAGACTTATTAGCAGGCCCGTATAATATTGCTAATCAAAATTTAGAGGAGGAATTAGAGGGGAAAGCCAGAGCAATCGAAGAGATAGAGGCTAGGGGGGCGGCTGTTCGCTCGAAAACCAAATGGTATGCTGAATTAGATCATGAAAACTCTAAATGTTTCTTCAGAATGGCTGGGGCAAGAATGGCAGAAAACAACATCTTATCGGTCAAGGATGATAACTCAAATGTATTAGACGATCAGCAGGAAATCAGATCCTTTATAAGGGCCAGTTTTGAAAAACAATTTAAGGAAGACCCCCTGCCTAACTCATATCATCCGAGATTATCCTCTTGGATGAACAATCTTGATTGGGGGGAGAGGGTTACCCAGGATGAAAATAGACTTCTACTCCGTAATCTGGAAAAGGTTGAGATTTACAAAACTCTGTGCTCTCTAGCAGCGGGGAAATCCCCGGGCCCAGATGGCTTTCCCCTGGAATTCTTTGTTGAATTCTGGGATGTGCTGGGAAATGATTTTACCAGAGCAGTCTGTGGAGCATGGGCCTCTTGTTCCTTGCACCCGACACTAGCAACTGGTTTCATCACCCTTGTTCCAAAGGTCTCAAAGGTCTTTAAGCCTAGGGGAATGGAGGCCCATTGCACTCACAAATGCCATCTATAAAGTGATTATGAAGGTTATTGCTAATCGTCTGAAACCTATTCTCAACAGAGTCATTGGGAAGGAGCAATCGGCCTTCTTGCCGGGGAGGTATATATTGGATAACTACCTTGCAGCAAAGGAAGGTCTACATTGGTGCCAGGCTTCCAAACAAAAATGTGTACTGATCAAGATGGATTTTAGAAAGGCTTATGACTCCCTAAGATGGGATGCCCTGCATGCGGTCATGAGTCATATGGGATTTGATTCACAGTTTATTCACCTGGCTATGGGGATGAATAGTGTTGCATCTGCCTCGGTGCTAGTTAATGGGCAACCATCTGGACTGTTTAATCTCAAGAAAGGCATAAGACAAGGCTGCCCCTTGGCTACTTACCTGTTCCTCATTATGGCAAATCTGTTGTATATTATGCAATACGCAGATGATACTTTTATGTTCCTCAGGTATGACAATAATAGCTTTCACTCGTTTCGAGAAATCCTTCTGTCTTTTGAGGTTATCTCTGGAATTGGCCTCAATGCAAACAAGTGTACAGTGCTATGGGCTTCAGAAAGTGATATTGATCCTCGAGCCAGGGGTCTGGGCTTTCCAATTGTGGCAGCTGGAGGGATAGTTACACTCCTTGGTCTCCCTCTAGCTCTCTCTGATGGTCTCAAGGGCCTCTGGACCCCTATACTAGACAAACTCAGAAGAAAAGTGGGTCTTTGGTCTACCAAATCCCTTGTCAAGGTTGCACCAAGAAAGGGAGAGAAGGGGATGCACACCAATATCCGAGAGCGCAAGCTCCCAAAACAAAAACAAAATGGAATTGTATTGAACGTAAGTATGAATACAAGATATAAAAAGGGGCAGTAAATAATAACTGCTCCCGTTACCAACCACACTTAATTATGCCGTAACTAATAAAGGCAAGTAGGTGCCGTAGGGTGAAAGCATGCTACGATGTACCACTTTTGGAACCCTCAAAAGTACCTACACTGGGTACTTTTAAATCTGGTACTTTTATAGTTTTTTTTCCACTAAAATCAATAAAAAAAATTTGAATTGAAGGTCAATAACATGTCAAACGGTAGTATCAAAGGATAACCATACCATTAGAAACTAAAATGAATCAATCAACTCTCAAACTTATTGTTTATTGAGACATTTGTGCAAGTTCCCAGTACCCAGTACTGGGTACTTTTCTGGGTAGTTTTGCACTCCCTAAAAGGTAATTTATATGGTACACCCTAGCATGCTTTCACCCCGTAGCTAATTAAGGCAAGTGGGTGGGCTGGTGTAGGTGCTGATGAAGTGCTGATTCAGCACATAGTCAGCACCTCTGCGCTGAGTGCTGTCAAGATGGTGATCTCGATATCATATATCTCGACACTCCTCCTTGATGAGAGGTCACCATCTCCATGCTCAACCTCCTCCTCCTGGAGATGAGATCTAGAATCTATCAAGACCAATACCAAGTCGATGTCACTCAAAGAGCTCACGAGCCAAAGGCTTAGTCAAGAGATCTGCAGTATTGTCCCGTGTAGGAACATGCTCAATCTGAACCTGTTTATTAGCCACAAGGTCCCTTACAAAATGATAATGCTTGGGAACATGCTTAGATTTTGGATGCCGAACTTCAGCTGAGCACCAATCAATGCCATCTTTGTTATCCATGAGCATCCTTGCTAGTCCAGAAGTGCGTTGCCCAATGCCGGCAAGAAAGTCCTTCAAACTAATGATCTCACGGGCTGCTGTAGATGCTGCAACATACTCCGCTTCAGTGGATGAAAGAGATACATGCCCTTGTTTCTTCCTGATCCAAGCAATGGCAGCATTGGCAAGCAGAAAACAAATGCCGGATGTGGACCTGGAGTTGTCTATCACATCGCTAAGTGAGGAATCACTATATGTCAGCAATGAAAAAGCATCACTATTGCTGCGATATGTAAGGCCATAATCAGCAGTACCCTTTAAGTAGCGGAGAATGTGCTTGGCCATTTCCCAATGCTTATGACCTGGATCTGCTGAAAATTGGCTGAGAGCTATAACACAAATGCAATATCAGGTCTGGTGCAAACCATGCAATACATGAGGCTGCCAATCAATTGCCGAAATGGAACTTTTGCCATAGAAAGACATTCAGCATCAGATTGTGGACAATCTTTCTTAGTGAGAAGAGTACCTGGATTCATAGGAACTTTAGATGGATTGCAATCAGCCATGCCAAAGCGCTCAAGCATTTCTTCAATGTACTTATTTTGAGAGATATGAAGAATCCCGTTTGTCCGGTCTCTTGCAATTTGCAAACCCAAACAATAGCGAGCTTCACCCAAGTCTACCATTGGAAACTTAGCAGCAAGCCTTGTCTTGAATTCAGCAATGTGCTCATTATTGTTGCCTATGAGCAAGGAATCATCCACATACAAAGCAATGATGAGTAAGAACTTGCCTTGACGACAGATGTAGACATTAGAATCAGCCTCAATAGGCTGGAATCCTTGGTCTTTGAAGAAAGAATCTATGGTCTTGTACCAAGCACGTGATGCTTGCTTTAACCCATAAAGTGCCTTCGTCAATTTGCATACTAAATGCTCAGCACCAGCTTTGACATAACCCTGAGGTTGCTTCATATATACTTCTTCATCAAGTTTGCCATTAAGAAATGCTGTTTTGACATCTGTTTGATGAACCTCAAGATTATAATGAGCAGCAAATGCAAGAAGAATGCGAATGCTCATCATTTTGACGACTGAAGAAATTGTTTCCAAGTAATCAATGCCATATTGCTGGCTGAAACCCTGTGCAACCAAGCGTGCTTTGTAGCTATTGATGGTGCCATCAGGATGGAGCTTGCATTTGTAGACCCATTTGTTACCAACGACTTTCCTATCATGAGGAAGAGGAACTAAATCCCAAGTGCCATTTTGAACAATAGAATCCATTTCGTGGTCCATTGCCTGGCTTTGGCCCAATGAGGTGCAAAGACACATGAAATAGCTTCACGATAGCTGGTGGGTTCACTGATAATAGCAGCACCACAAAACTCCATAATGCTAGGCATAATTTCAGCATAGAAGGCAAACCTTTGAGGAGGAAAACGTTTCCTTTTACCTCGACCAAGTTCTTCTTCAACTCCTCCTTGATCAGGATGATCAAAATCACCTCCTGGATCAGATGGGTCAAGATCTCCTCCTGGATCGGATGATCTGCCGTGATCGAGGGAAAACAGGGGTCTTTGTAAGCACCGCAGTCTTTGGAACTGCCGCAGTCTTTGGAACTATGCGCAGTCTTTGGAATATCGGCCCGAGTCCGATGGATTGGAAGCTATGCCTTCATCTGTTATCCATGCAGAGATATCAATAAATTCCACATTAGGAGTTTTTGAACCTTGCTGAAATGCCGAAACATCTTCATGAAAAATAACACCGCGACTAACACAAAGCTTCTTGGTATCCGGATCAATCAGCCTATAACCATGCTTGCACTGGTCAGAGAAACCCACAAAAATCATTTTCTTGCGGTTAGCTTTGGGAATAAGCATAAAGGCAGCACATCCAAAGACATGCAAGCGAGACAAATTTGGCTTTATGCCAGTGAAAGCTTGTTCAGAAGTCTGATTTTTCACAGCAATAGTGGGCAATCTATTGAGAAGGTAAACTGAGTACCTTACTGCTTCAGCTCAAAATTGAATGGGTGCTGAGGATTGAGCGAGCAAGCAACGTGCCATGTCAACAATGCTGCGATTCTTCCATTCAGCAACGCCATTATGTTGTGGAGTATGAGGCTCGGTAAGTTGGCGCTCAATACCATGATCAGCACAAAAATGATTGAATGCTTGACTGGTAAATTCTCCACCATTATCAGATCTGAGCTTCTTAATCTGATGGGCTACTTGATTTTCAACAAGCGCTTTCCATTCTTGGAAATGGGCAAATGCATCAGATTTCCGCTTCAAGAAATAGATCCATGTTTTCCTGCTCAAATCATCAATGAATATCAGAAAACAATAAGCACCCGAGAGAGAAGGAACATGAGTTGGACCACAAAGATCTGTGTGTACTAGTTCAAGAAGAGCAGTAGCACGAGAGCCAATGAGAGTAAAAGATCTGCGGTGCTGTTTGCCCAATGCACAAGCCTCACAACTTGCAAGAGTAGGGTGCTGATGAAGATCAAAACCTTCTACAAGTTGGGGCAGCTGATTGAGTGCTTTAAGACTGATGTGTCCAAGCCTCTTATGCCACAGATCACAGGTGCCATTACCAGCAGCTACAAGAACAACTTGGTCAGCATATTCTTGGCCCAAATGATAGAGATTATCCGTACGAATAGCACGAGCAAGGCTCTTTCCTGTAACTTTGTTGCGAACAATGCAGTCATCACTATCAAAGGAAACTCTTGTGCCCATATCAGTAAGACGTGCAACAGAAATCAGATCTTTACGTAAAGTAGGAGCATACATTACCCCTTTTAGAGTGAAAATACCAAGACTAGTGGGTACTTGAATGTCACCCATTCCGCAGATTTGATGCTCACTATTGTCGCCGATTTGAACAATGTGATTGGAAGAGGTAGGTCTGAAATTTTCAAACCAATCTTTGTGCCAACTAATATGAGCTGTAGCACCAGAATCCATGATGAATTTGATAGAGCGAGGGGCTGCCATTTGTTTACAAAGATAGACATAATCCGGGCTGCAAGGAACCACATTGGCTACGCTTACTTCTTCAACAATTTGGGCCACATTGGCTGAAGCTTTGTTTGTCTCCAAAGCTTTCAGTTTGTGCTCAAGATCCTTCATCTTCTTCCTACATTCTGCTGCGGTATGATTGCCTTTCTTGCAATAGTCACAAACCTGCTGCTTAGATGCTGTGCCTTTGCTGTCAACACCCTTGAAGGCATTGCTGCTACTATTATTCTTCTTTTTCTTAGCTTTTTCATTCCCTTTTGCATAGGATTTAGGCTCAGAATGACCTGCAAAGAAATCATTGTGCTCGTCTTTGATAATCCCAGCATCTTTCCTCATCATGATCTCCTCCTTGACGGAAGTGATTGCACGATTGAGATCCATGTCGGCAATTTGCATGAGATTGCTGCGCAAAGCATGGAAAGAATTGGGTAAGGATCTAAGAAAGAAGAATAATTGCAATGAAGGAGAGATCTTATTCTCTTCTCCAGAGGCTTCAATCTGCCGAAAGGTGTTCTTCATGCAGTCTGCGAATTTGTCAAGACTCCCGGTCTCTTCCCAGCGCATATTCACCACTTCATCATACAAATGCCCAATTTGTGTATGGGTCTTCTTTTCATGCTCTTGGATGAGAGCATTCCATAAATTATGGCTGTTCTCCTTCTGAACCTCATCAAGAAGAGTTTCAGCAACAGAAAGCCCAATCGTAGCCATAGCCTTGTCATCCCGGCGCTGCCAAGCATCAAGAACAGATTTATTCTTGCCATCTGATGCAAGCTCGGGTGCTGGTTCTTGGCCACTAACAATTCCCCAAACTCCTTCAGCCTTAAGAATGAGAGTCATTCTTCTCTTCCATTGCTGGAAACCTGTGCCATCGAAGATTTGAATCACACGACCGCCAGGGAAGGTAATCTGGTTGTAGCTTGCATCCTTCTCCATTGCTGTGTTGATCTTGAATCAATCTCAGCACACCTAGTGCTCTGATACCATGTCAAGGTTGCACCAAGAAAGGGAGAGAAGGGGATGCACACCAATATCCGAGAGCGCAAGCTCCCAAAACAAAAACAAAATGGAATTGTATTGAACGTAAGTATGAATACAAGATATAAAAAGGGGCAGTAAATAATAACTGCTCCCGTTACCAACCACACTTAATTATGCCGTAACTAATAAAGGCAAGTAGGTGCCATAGCTAATTAAGGCAAGTGGGTGGGCTGGTGTAGGTGCTGATGAAGTGCTGATTCAGCACATAGTCAGCACCTCTGTGCTGAGTGCTGTCAAGATGGTGATCTCGATATCATATATCTCGACATCCCTAGCCACCTCGGGGCGTGTGACAGTGGCTAATACTGTCCTAATGGCCTCTCATATCTATTACTCGTCAGTTATGGTTTCTCAAAAGGGGATATATAACCAAATGCAGGTTATCATCAGGAAATTCATCTGGGGAGGAATGGCCAAAGTGGCTTGGGATGAGCTCTGTCGTGATAAAAGAGACGGAGGGCTGGGATGCAAGGACTCTTTCTTACAAGCACAGGCCTTGGCAGCCAAATTTATTTGGCGGACATTACAAGGTGAGTCCCCTGAATCATCTCCCGCTTTAAAATTTGTATCTTACTGGTTGAAGCAAGGCAAACTCCTACACAAACCTTCTCTCCCTAGAGATGAGTTGGGCGCCCTATACTATGGCTTTAAGGTGGCCCCTGGTACATCCTCAAGGATGAGAAAGATCCTCCAGGCATGGGGACATGTGCTCCATCTATTCACTCCCATGGACCCCCCTAAGAATGCAGGTGGATTTAGCTTATTCTGGAACATTAAGATTTGGGAGAGAAATGGTCTTCCTTTGGCTCTCTCACGCCCTCGTATTTTCATCAAATGGAAGAGCTCGGGAATAACAATGCTGCAACACCTTTGGGTTAATGGTAAGTGGGTCTGCTGGACCACGTTCAAGGACAAAATTTAGGCTCCTGGAGAAGGAGACCGTAAAGTACTGAAGGAAATCTTATGGAATGCTACCAATATATCTGGTACCATGGGGCCTTGTGAGAAATGGCTACTTGATGGGCAAACACATTATAGTGTGGCAAAGATCTATAGTGCCATGTGCCAGGACAGTCCCCTAAAAGCTGAGGAAAGGCTAGGAGTGAATAATTTAGTAGCTAAGAATGTTTTAGCGAACTCGTGGAAATCTATCTGTTCCAGGAAGATCCAGTTCTTTAGATGGATAGCTCTGCAAGGAAGACTCAGTACAAAAGAAAATTTGTTTAACAAGGGTATCGTAGGGGATGATAAATGTCCTCTTGGTTGTCTAGCCAAAGAATCTACGGAGCATCTCTTCCTCTGCCCATGTGTAGCGGAGTTCTGGCAGTGGGTTTGTCCTATTATTGGGCTTATGATGCACCAATTGGTATGGCCAGAGGTGGTATTGGTTTCAGACAAATGTTGTATAGAAGCCTCCTTGGTAAATCTGGCACTTTGGGTGATTTGGAAACATCGGTGTGGTGTAGTCTGGGTGGTCAAGTAGTCTCTATCATGAAGCTAGATAACTCCTTCAACCTGGAAGTTGCCCTGATGGCTTTGTCACATCATAGAAACAAAGGCAAGGAGTACAATAAGGGGCTTGATAGACTAGGGACCCTGGTGGGGTTCTATTCCTTCTTTAAATGCCATCGGGTGGATATTGATAACTCTGTTGATGAAGTGGCCACGTCCAGTGGTTCAGATTCCTTAACTATCCAGGTTTGAGAATTGCTAAGGGGATCTAACAATGGAATGGAGCTGCCTCTCCCTGTAGTACCCACCCCTGGGAGAAGGAAGGTGCTTTCCCTTATAGTACCCTACAGGTGGAGAAGATGAGGAGATGCTCTCTATAGTACATGTGTTTTGACCCCCCCTGAACATCCTTACTGTTCTGCTTACCCTTAAAGGGCATCTGTTGTACATATCTTTTCAACTTTCTATATATATACACATACTTACCCTCAAAAAAAAAAAAAAAAAAAAAAAAAAAACTAAAACCATGACATGGAAATGTGGTTGCAAAAGTCCATATATAGATGCTCCAGTTAATGCGCAATTCACATGAAGTCATTCTTGAAGATAGATAGAGTGAAGAGATTATGTATTTTGTTGTTCTGACAAATATGAAGCTGCAGGCAGATACATGAATTAAGATGAGCAAGAACAATAGAAGTAGAATAATTAATGAGCATATTTTTGCTAGAAAATCGCAGTGATTTTACAGGTTTTATACGTATACCATCTACTAGGAACTTTTCTCAATTCTCATGCTTTAATTTTACATGTATAATATATCTTCAACACAGAGGTTGTGAGGCATTGTATAGAACAAAATGATGTTAGCACTCTTCACAGACAATTGGATGTCCTCTCAGCAAAATTAAAGTTGTGAGATGCCAACAGGTTATTTCTCACCAAACAATCCAACATATAATTGTGCATGCTCATTTCTGACCATAGCAATCTCTATTAATTGAGTACGGCTTCAGTGGGTTTGTTGGGGTCATACCTCCAGGAGGTTATGGATGCACGGACTCAGTTGTGTCCTCCGGGATAGTATTGAACTATCCTATACAATTGTACAGCGTGCCAGCATACTTATTACTGCTAAGGTTTTTTCCCTCGAAAACCCTTCAGGACGGGTGTCAAACGCCTACAAAAGTAGGTACAACTGTGCTACCTAGAATTCCCAGAATTCCCCACAATCGCAAACTCCCTGAGCTCCCCACACACGATTGCTTACTGATCCCCAGGATCATCCTGAAGCACAGCTTCAGCAGTTCTAACACAAGAACTGGATACTGCCACAGCAGTATTGCTCAAAGAGAAATCAAGAACACTCACAGAACGAAGCGTCCCTCTAAGCCAACACAAAAATTGAAGCAGCTCATGATTCCCAATCAATTCATAATGGGTCAAAACCACTAGCAGTAGAAGATCAGGCTGTTTAGAAGAATAGTATGCTCCAACTGCTCGCTCCAAGGAAAGAATTGTGTCTTTCCAGAACACTCCCAAACCCCTTTATAAGGCTATTAGGGCCTAATTTAGCTCGAAAAAGGGTCGTGGGCCTTTTCTGCAGCCCAATCTGACCAAGATTAGCTCTGATCCGGGCTATTTTGAACTGATCCGGTCACATATAGCAGCCATGATCAGAGATCTTCGTCCAAACCTTTTTAATTGACCCATCCAATGGGTATACCCCATGGCTTTTTGCTAGAACTTTATAATTTAATAAAAAGTCACATTAGCATACAAAACTTTGGCGAATAAGAAATTAAATCCCACGCCGCCCCTAGGCGGTATAACTGCTTGGGACGTTCCCAGGCCATCCCGTGGCATTCCCTATGCAGACTCCCAGTCCCAAGGCCTGCAAGCGCGACTTGCCCTTGGTCCGTAACAATATGTAGCATAATAACAGGGGGTTTTCTTTGTGTTTTTGTACGCTTTTCACAAAGGTTTTCCTAAGATTTCATGGCGTATTGATGTACTAATGCGTACATCTAGAGTGCACCATTTCTTAGTCGTTGATTTAGCTTTTTTTTTTCAATGGTAACATCCAATGGCTCACAACAAAAGCCCTCTTTTTATTTTAGGGGCTGAACATGCAAGCCTCATGGATAGCATTTTAGGGCACGAAACAGGGCTTGCAAATCTGCAACAACAGGGATTAGCAAGATAAGATTACAACCCACAATCTTGTTGGAGTGATTTAGGTCAAAGACCTCTGCTTCTGATAAGTGATTGCATCTCCAATAAACATTATAAGAGTTATAGGTCCGACAGAATGGAGAAGGTCTCTAGGTTTGGACCATTTTGCAGCAGAATCTGAGAAGCAATCTAAGTATGGCGCATTACCCCATTCAAAACTCCGATTAGGCTCCTGGTTAATTTGTTTGTCCTCATGCCCTGAGTAAATCGCCATCAGAGCAAGTAAAGGCAGATCAGAGCAGAGGTAGATGATCGGGAGGTTCAACGGATTACAAGCTTTGAGGGCATACAACAGTGCTTAGATGATCGAGTGATTCAAAGGATTTTTTAAGCTATGGGTCTCATGCTTGGCGTTGATGAATAGATGATTCGAGTTGTGGACATATTTGCCATGCCACAGAGTGGTACTGGAGTTAGTGTTGAGGCTGTGGACCCTATCTTTCAGACGAAATAAGACGTCTGGAATAGCAGGTATTTCTTTGGATAAAATGATGTAACTGCGGTTGTTGTGTTGTGGGCTCCAGTTAGAGTTGTATTGAAAAGCCATTTTCTCTGATGCAAAGCTTGCATTTGCAGCTCAGGAAAAGACCCTTTGATTTACCTAGTTAGTAGCATTAGTATAACCCTGTGCTTCTTTGTTGCAGAATGTTGAAGCATGATATGTAAATAGTGGATACCATGATCATCGAATTCCATCATCGGCTTCATTCCAACATTGGATCGATCTGCCCCTATAGCAGGCATGTCTTTTCTTCTCGCCCCTTTTTTAAGCCATTATGTTGTCTTCCTTTTTCCATTACGGGCGCCAGATGTTTTGTATTGGAGCTTATATGTTTTTACTAGTCTTTCCATTGCGGGTGCCAGATGTTTTGTATCGGAGCTTATCTGCTTTTACTAGCCTTTGAGAACTGAAATGTCAGGTCAGTAGTTTCTGTGATAGCCAGTTCTGATTTTTTGTGGCATTCACAACTAATATTTGTGGTTTTTTCCAGTGGCCTTACTATTGGCTTTGCTATATACATAGATATTTAAGAAGATGTGTACAAAGATATGCCTTACAAGCATGGAATATTTGATATGTAAGATAACGACTTGAAGAACTTTTTATATTTGCTGGTAACCATGATCATCAGTGTTTCATTTTTTGCAGCCTTTCTTCAAACTCACAGTTATGTTATGTTTTACTAAGAGGTGAAGTTATGTCTGTATTAGTCCTCGCAGGAGCTTCTTGGTCTCTTCTTTGCAAATGGCATTGCATTGAACATTGCAGAATCCATAATTGCCAGGTTAAATAGTTCTTCATTGTTTTGCAGAAGATCAAGACATAACCTTACAGGTTATTCAACCATCTTTCTAACATGAAATTATTCAAACATTGTTCCAGCGCTTTTATTCATGAAACGCACATGAAGCGCAGACGAGTATACTTTTTGTGTCGAAGTGCTTTAGAATTCACTAGGTTCCAAATATTCTATGATTCAAGGGACCAAAAAATTGTATGCAAAAGTGGTTTTAAATTTAGGTTGTAAATGTGTTGTGTCCATTGCGGTTGTTTGTGGTATCTATTGATGGAAATTCTTTGGTGCCCCATTGTAAGACCTTTGGTGCCCCATCGTAAGACCATAATCAACATGTGTACCATAAGAGTTGTCGAGACATTGGTTTTATGATCCCAAGCCATGCGCACTAAGCACAATGGGTTGAGCAAAACCATGGACATGTTATTTATATGTAGCTCTAAAATAAGACTATAGAAAGGTGATAGACTCAACAAGATTCAGTTGTAGAGCAAATACGTCTAGATTTATGCCCCTTTTCCCTTCTAAATCAAAACATCACCCTATAGCCATGAATTGATTTGAGGAGAACACCATCTAACAACGTGAGTTAACGCGAGAGTTAAGCGAAAAAAAGAAAAGGAAATGAAGGGAAAGGGCTTTTAGGAGGAGGGAAATCCATTAAAGCCATTGGACTCAATCCAACGATGCCTCCAATGCATTATGCATTTGTGCAGACCTCTAATGCAACTCTAATGCTTCGACTCTAACAAACATAGAAGACATTATGAAACTTTCTCAATGCATCAAGCTATTCTAGGTCCAAGAACATGAATGCGGAAGGTTCTAAGAGGGAAGAATTGGAAGGCGAGCTAGACACTTAATGAAAGGATAATGCATTGAGTGGTGAGCTGCACCTCGGTATCATTGCTGCCTTATCATTTACAGGTCCCCAATGGGCATCGTTACTAGTTTCTTTTGAACTTTGACATCACCGGGGGATCAAAGAAATCATTGATTTCTTCTTTATGCCTAAATTAAATCAACTAGTTATATTGGGGCTCGTGTCATAAAAGAGATGGTCCATTGTCTATCTTTGAATGAATTTGTTTACACAGGCAATCCACCTTTCTTATTCTAGCGTATAAATGTATGAATTCCAATCAATTGTGTGGTAATGTTAGATCTACAATGTAGGGGCGAATCTAGCCAACCCGGACAACTTAATGCCTAGTTATTTTTAACCCTTGCCAAAACATTTTGGTGTGCCTTATGCAAAACTTCACCCATATCGTCAAAATTTCAATTGTTTGCATTCCATTAACAACATGAATGCAAGTGATAACAGTAAAATTGAACAAACTAGTGAACACTACTGAGGTAAGCCAATTCCAAAATGATAATATCATGCTATAAAATAATACTTACCAAAACTATACTAACCCTTCCTATACAACTTTGTAAGGTGTTTTATGACATCAAACCAACTATAGCCACATTGTCAAGCCAACCGATGAGATATTTAAACTTCTTGGAATAGAACCACCGAAATACATTCATATATGGTCAATCTAAGAAGCCATGGATGATGCCAAAGAACCCATTGAAAAAAAAAATACAACGACCGATATGCATATGTATATTTTATTTAATTGATAGGAATATTGGTATTCATGGTTTTAATCAGCCTTCGATATACAGATGCCTAGTTTGAATATTCCCTTAGCTAATAATTGTCTATTGAATATTTTTTTCAATTATCTAACTTAAATGCAAAAATGCAAAACTGAATCTAACCCTACAACTGCGAAGCCTCCTACTGCGCCTTTTTCTAGTTTTAATTTTATCTCTGAAAAAGCCTTTTTCAGGGCTAAAAAGTGATAATTTTTCCCACGTGTGCAAGCAAAAGTGTGACGCGGACTGCTTCGCACAAAGCCCAGAGAGGGACGGAAGACTGTAAGCTGCGCTCTCTGGTCTCTGGCGCCCGGGCTTACTGCACCCACCTTGTAATGAGCAGCTATGGAGGATCAATTTGATTACAAGAACTTCATTCTAAACTACCATGCAAATTGAGACCGGAAGCGATGTCTTTGCTGATCTGGTGACAGGCAGGATTTAGCCCATAACCATGGCGGAAACCAGGTTTCTCTTCATCTCTGCACTTTTAGTATCGGTCATACTTGCCGTAGGATTAGCCCAGGTAGCATTTGCGTTCAAAAGTGAGGAGTTTCGTAAATGTCACCAAACGCCGTTCTGCAAGGAGGCTAGAGATCGGAAGGTTGGGAGTTCTGATATTGAAGTTAGAGATATAGAGCTCAAGGATGGAGAAGTATGGGCTAAGCTTTATTTCAATGAATCAACTAGTGCCCTAATTTTGAGGACTGTAGTGTATGAAGGTGGAATCGTGAGATTTAAGATCGACGAAGAGCCATCTCTTGGAAAAAGGAAGAGATTTGAAGTTCCAGATGTTTTGGAGAAGGATCTGGATGATAAGAAGCTTTGGCTGCAGAGAGTTACGGAGGAGGATGGGGCCACAGTATTTTTCCTCACGAGTGGTCACGAGGTGGTATTGCAGCTCAATCCATTTCAGATTTATGTGAGAAAAGGAAGTGAGAAGCTTGTGTCCTTCAATGGTAAAGGGCTGTTCCATTTTGAGCAGCTAAGAGAGAAACAAGAAGGTGAAGATTGGGAAGAGCGTTTTAGGACTCATCACGATTCCAGACCTTATGGCCCACAGTCTGTCAGTTTTGATGTGTCTTTCCATGGTGCTGATCATGTATATGGTATCCCTGAGCATGCCACAAATCTCTCTCTACGTGCCACACGGGGTCCAGAAATTTCTTCAGAGCCCTATAGGCTTTTTAACTTGGATGTATTTGAATATTTGGAGGATTCACCTTTTGGCTTGTATGGTTCGGTGCCATTTATGTTATCCCATACCAAGGGGCGCACAACAGGGTTTTTCTGGCTGAATTCTGCTGAGATGCTTATAGATGTACTGGCTCAAGGCTGGGAAGGGTGGGATCCAAAAGAGAAGGCTATAGATACACATTGGATGAGCGAGAGTGGCATCATTGATGCATTCATGTTTATTGGCCCTCAGCCAAAAGATGTTGTTAAACAGTATACAACTGTGACAGGCAAAATGGCAATGCCGCCTCTGTTTGCAACTGCGTACCACCAATGCCGCTGGAATTATAGAGATGAGGCCGATGTGGCAAATGTGGATTCCAAATTTGATGAATATGACATTCCTTATGATGTTATATGGCTTGATATTGAGCACACTGATGGCAAGAAATATTTTACATGGGATCCTGTATTATTTCCAAATCCCAAGGAAATGCAGGCAAAAATTGCAGACAAAGGACGGCATATGGTTACTATAGTGGATCCTCACATCAAAAGAGATGACAATTTCCATCTTCATAAGGAGGCAACTGCAAAAGGGTATTATGTAAAAGATGCACATGGAAAAGACTACGATGGTTGGTGCTGGCCGGGATCCTCCTCTTATTTGGATGTGCTGAATCCAGAAATACGATCTTGGTGGGCTGATAAGTTCTCATTCAGTAGTTATGCTGGATCCACACCTATAGTTCATATATGGAACGACATGAATGAACCCTCGGTCTTCAATGGTCCAGAGGTAACATGTATAGGACTCACATGTTTCAGAGGTTGCAAGAATTTATTTTGTACAAGACATTACTCTAATGTAGCACTTAACTTATGCTGATTGTCCTTTTCTTTTTATGTGTTTGGCAATAAACTCACATATGTCCTTTTTCATAACAATTTGTAGGCAACCATGCCAAGAGACAATAAGCACTATGGTGGGTATGAACATAGAGATGTTCACAATGCCTATGGCTATTATTTCCACATGGCTTCAACCGAAGGACTTCTTCGGCGGAGCAAAGGCAAGGAGAGGCCATTTGTTCTGTCCCGAGCATTTTTTGCTGGAACTCAAAAAGTTGGTCCTGTTTGGACGGGTGACAATACTGCTGATTGGGACCATGTGCGTGTCTCTATTCCAATGGTCGTGACTCTTGGTTTGACTGGAAATGCATTTACAGGTGAATTCAACATACAGTTGTAAAATGAGGTTTATATTCTTTAGCAATTTATTTGAATCTGGTAATATATTTGTTTTCCTTGAATGTTATATTATTCTGCTGATATGGTATTTATGTCTTGTATAGGTGCTGATGTGGGAGGGTTTTTTGGGAATCCTAATGCCGAACTTTTGACACGTTGGTACCAGATGGGTGCATTCTATCCCTTTTTCCGAGCCCATGCCCATTTGGATACAAAACGACGAGAGCCTTGGCTTTTTGGGTATTTCTTCTAGATGTATTTCTCGCTGAGTTTCTTGTTTGCATTAGGCTCCATATTGTAAATCCTTTTCATGCACTTATCAGTATCCCAGCTACCACCTGAGTGGGTTTGTGTGTACGCTAGTTTTCCTGGAGGACAGTGAAGCAGTAGCATAGCACAGGTTTCATTACCTCAAGAGAGCAGTATTTTATCATTGGCAGAACTGTGCTTATCACTTAAGTTTTTCCATGTGAAGAGAGTTCCATGTGCTTTTCAGTGTTTGCACTGTATGGAAGAGGTAATGCAATCTGCTTATGCGGCTAGATTAGGTATTTGGAGATGGTTGCAAGCCAAAAGAAACGATGCATTTTGCTAATTTCTGTACGATTGTACTTTTTTTTGTTACTCTTGTGGAGTTCAGTCATCTTTCTTTTCATCATTCTCTGGGTTTGTTTCATTCAGAACCATGATTGCATCATGAGATTCGCCAAACCATGCACTTAAGTATAAAGGTTGTGGGACTAGCTGTGATAAAGTTTACAGTGCTCAAATGTGGTGAGAGAGAGGGATATGTTTGTGCTAGAAAATGATTCTATGCTAGAATACTAGTTATTAACTTGGCATCTGTTGGCTGCCATTGCAGTGAACCGTACACATCCTTGATCCGTGAAGCAGTTCATATGCGTTACAGGTTTTTGCCACACTACTATACTTTGTTCAGAGAAGCAAGTGCAACTGGTGTTCCAATAATGCGCTCTTTATGGATGGAGTATCCTGATGATGAAACAACTTTTGCATTGGAAGATGAATTTTTGATTGGTGACAGCCTTTTGGTACATGGTGTATATTCTGAGGTGAGAATTGTAAACTGGAAGTAGTTCAAGCATGTATGTATGAAAAGTCTGATAACTTTCTTTGACAGGGGGCTTCAATGGAGACTGTTTATCTACCTGGCATGGATACATGGTACGACATTAAAACTGGAGCACCATATGCTGGTGGCAAGCATTATAATCTTCCAGTTTCGTTAGAGTCCATACTGGTATTTCAAAGGGGGGGATCGATTATTCCACAAAAGGAAAGATTTCGCCGCAGTTCCTCGCAGATGGAGAATGATCCATACACTTTGGTAAGATGTCTTTTTTACTTGTCATGGTCTTAGCTTTGTTCTTAATGTTTATATGTTCTTTAGGTGGTAGCTTTAAATAGCACATATGAAGCAGAGGGAGAATTATTTATTGATGATGGGAAAAGCTTTGATTTTGAAACAAAGGGGGCTTTTGTGCACCGTCGGTTTACATTTTCTGGTGGCCGAATCTCTTCAAGTGCAGTCGGTGCAGGTGGCAAAGGCAATGAGTTCTCTACTTCTTGTGTGGTTGAAAGAATTGTCATATTGGGCCTGCGTCCTAAGGACTTTGCAAGCACAAAAAGGGCACTTGTTGAGTTTGAAAATAGAGAATTAGACATAGAAACAGGGCCCGTCATCCTTAGACCTGGCGTTAAGATGAATGCTGTCATCGTAAGATTACCCAATGTTCCTATTAGTGGCGATTGGTCCATTAAAGTA
The DNA here is from genome assembly GCA_021234155.1 of Isoetes taiwanensis. NCBI lineage: Eukaryota > Viridiplantae > Streptophyta > Lycopodiopsida > Isoetales > Isoetaceae > Isoetes > Isoetes taiwanensis. The sequence goes on along the minus strand of JAJEKV010000026.1, from coordinate 9,718,868 downwards.
TTATAAGTTCACAGGGCAGTCAACTGGATCTGCTACATTTTTTCATCCCCAAGATTTGTCTTTCTAAAGCAGGTGCAATGGTTTCACCTTGATGTGTGCCAGGAATGATATGTAGCAAAGATGAATGAAATATCATCTCAAAAGAGAGCAGTTTCATATTCTTCATAAATGAGATTTCATTTCTGGTTATATCCTTCGAAATATGCAGGCCTTGTCTGTTCTACCAACTATAGTAATGCCTGTGCCTACTCTTGCTTATTTCTTTGCTTTTGTTTTTGTTTAGTTGAAGGCACATAGAATAAAGCAACAGAGGATTCACGTGCTAAATTTTATCAAGTAACTGTAAGCCACTGCAAAATATGTGGCCTATCAGCAAAGAGAAACAAAAGGAATTGTTGATGATAGAAGGAAAATTTTTCAGGTCCGTAATGGGCAATGCAGTATTGGAAGAGATGGTTTAAGATAGAATGTGTTACCTAGATTGTTTATGCATCTTGTCAATATTAGGGGCTTAATTAGGTAGATGAGGCAAAATTCAAAGGCTAAGATGGAAAGTGAGCATTGTTACTTTGGTGCTTAATTAGGTAGATGAGAGGCATCATTCACATGTGGGCTTTGAGAAAAACAAAATAAAGGCCAGAGAGATCACAGAATGAAATGCCAAAAATTTGAATCTAAAAACCTTTATCAAACAAACCTGTGATCTATAGAGCACCAGGATCCCAAAGAGCAAGAGACTCAAAATCTCACTAAATATCACTAAATATCTAAAGATGCTATATAGATTGTAGATGGGCCTCAGGCTAGGAAAACCCTTCAACGGGGAACCCCGTTCCATGCGGTTGTGCCTAAGTGCAGATGTACACGTTGCCCGCCAGCTGGAATGGAGCTTACAGATTACATAACTAGATTGAACTCGCACAGAATGTTAGCCTTAGGATAAATTTCTCCATATGTCCACTCCGGTAGCATATGTGCCTTTATGTTAATATGTTTCACCATTTGATCTGCAACTTTGGCTTCAGAGATGCCGAAACCAGGGCTCGAATTTAGTGGCCCATCGAACTGGGAAAAATATAGGATTTTTTGAAGCCTATATTCCAGATTTCTTTGATTTTTTTTGAAAAAATGACTGGAAAATTGCCGGACTTTTTTTTATCTAATCGGAAAATTTTATGGCCGGATTTTACGGGGCAAACCCCCCTATTTTTGAACCATGGCTGAAACTGTGGAACATTTTATTTTGCATGCTAGGTGTGTGCTTAATGAAACAATCCTTTGAATTCTCAATGTGCTTTTTTTTTTGGCATCCTATACAAATGCTTCTACCTCAGCTAAGAAAAACGCATTTCATCTTGGCCGAGTTGGCTGTTGTGGCCAATCTAATAACAATACACTTTCACTTTTCACATTTTCAATGGTTTTTTTTTTTTTTTTTTTTTTTGAGGAAAAGGAAGGATTATATTAATCATAACTTAAGTACATACAAAATAAGGCTCAGAGCCCATATCAGAGAAAATTAAATATAAACAAAACAACCAATTGTCCATTGGCAACGAGAAAAGTCTGTCAAAACAGTATCATCTTCACAGCCATATGCCAGGGATGGAGGGGACAGAGTTTTGGGAAATTGGTAGGGGAGCAGCAGAACATGGGGTAGGGGATAAGTTCAGTAGAGAATCCGGGATGGTAGGAAGATCAGGGAAAGAGTGTGTAGCATTAAGGGGCATTGAAAAGCAAGGGGGGGCCATCCAATTAATCTCAGCCCAGGAGGGGGTCAGCAGCAGTAGTTCATCAATGGGTACCTGGATAATATCCAATAACACACCAGCTGCAGCCTCACATCTACCTTTATGGTAGTAATACATAGACCGCAAGCAAGAGAACTGCCTTTCAGTAAGAAGCCGGTTGTTGGCTCCAAGTGGAGAATGTGTGCATTGTATGCTTCCTTCAGCAAGAATTTAAGCCGAAACGTAGCTCTGACAGCTTGACGAGGCGTCCCTGAATGGTGGATAGGAACATCATCCCAGGGATTGATCCCCAAATACACGAACCACACTGTTCAAAAAGGCTGCAATCCACAAAGGCATTCAAGTCAATCAAAGAGTCAGAATGAATAGTAAAGAAATTAGACTTGAAGGAGCCCCAATTCAACCAATCCGTATCAAACTTCTCCAATTTAAGGGCCTTATGAGCCATAGCACATCTAATAAGTTCAAATTGGAAATTGAGCTTCATCCAATTAAGGTCACACTTCCTGTTTGCCAGAGCCACATTATTTCTATGTTTCCAGACAATCCACAGGGCTAGTTGTAGGACTGTACAATTGACATTGGAATTCTGGAGCTGAAAGAAAAGAGAAATACTGGTTATGGAATCGAAATCAGGGATTTTCAGGCCTGACCGAGTCAACCATCTCCAAAAGTCCTGAATCCTTTGGCAAGTGAAAATGTGTAGCACAGATTCATCATGATTGTTACAGAGCTGGCAGAGAGCACTATGGACAGTCTTAAAGTTTCTCTTGATCATGTTAGTGTTACTCAGGATAGCACTGTGCAGGATGAGCCAAGAGAACACTTTTATCTTAGGGCAGGCATAGGAATTCCAGCTAGAATGGAGAATTTTCTTGAAATTCTTAGGAGATAAGCCCTGAAGAGAGGCATGCTTTCTACTTTTCTGGGGAAGACATGCATGGTAAATCTTAGATACTTTGTAGCTCCTCTTAACCTTGAAAAACCAGTTCAGGGGGGAGTGACTCTCCCCCTTGCCATCTTTGCCTAAGAAAGGGGAATAGGTGAGCACCACTTTCTTATAAATCGATCTATGAGTAGCACCCCCTCCAACTTTCTTCTTGATCACTTCCCAAGGAATCCAGTTTTCCTCATCATCAATGAGGTCTCTGACATGCAAAATATTAGCAGAGTGCCATTTTTTGTAACATGTAGGGTGACAGATAGCCATAGCAGAGTAGGAATAGAATAGAATAGAATAGTTTTTTTAACGTCCACGAAGACCAATAGGTCACCAATAGGAGGAAGGGGCCATCACAGGAGACCAAAATATGTAAGTATCTCTCACTGAATTGGACAATTTGTCATGAGTAAAGTTAGCAGCCACTTTCTCCCAAGCTTTAAAGATACTTCTAAGGAGAGGAGAAGTATTAGCTGCACATTTGAACTCATAGAAAGCAGAACCTGGGAGCTGGTGCCTAAGGGAGGGACTTCCTAAGGGTTTACTTTTATTAATCCAGAACCTAATAAAATCCATAGCAGGAGATTGGAAACCAGAGATGGCTTTCCACACATTTTTGGCCCCAAGCACTTGGGCCTGGAGAAATAAGGATTTACATCCCAAACCCCCTGACTTTTTACTATGAGTCAGCTGATCCCAGGTAGAAAGGTGTGTACCTTGCCAAATATACTCTTTAATACATTGCTCAATTTTGTTATAGGAAGCCTTGTCAGCAATCAAAGCAGAAGAGAAATAGACATGGCTACTAGCAAGGACAGAGTTGGCAATCAAAATCCTCCCAGCCAGAGACAGGGAACCTTTAAGGAGGATAAGCTTTTTCCTGATCCTATTAATCAGAGGCTGCCAAGCAATCTTATGGGACATATGAACTGCAAGGGGGAGGCCTAAAAGAGTCAGGTATTGGCCATTAGGAACAAATTTGATGCCATGCGTATTAAGGTCTGGATACGAGCCATCAGCTAGGATAGAACATTTGGCATAATTCAGGTGGATCCCAGAGGCAGCACTAAATTTAGAGATACAGTCCATAAAATTCTTCATATTGTCATTATCAGCTCTAAGCATGGTAAAGGTATCATCGATATTGAAGAATGGAAAGTCGTTTATTGGAATCGTGCATTTGAAGGCCTTGGAGCGACCCCTTATCTTGGTAAGAGAGGACCATTTTGGTGAGAATTTCAGCAGCAATTATGAAGAGGTAGGGAGCCAGGGGGCAGCCTTGTCTCACCCCTCTTTGAATGTGGAAAAAAACCAAAGAGGAGTCCCATTGACAATAACACATGAAGTGGCTTTTTGGTTTAATCCCATAATGAGCTTAGTGAGGGCAGGATGAATGCCAATATGGACCATGGCTTTCTCTAAGAATTTCCAAGAAATACAGTCATAAGCCCTTCAAGTCCAAATTAAGGAGGATGCGGTTTTGTTTGGTCAATCTATTCCAAAGGCGAGCCTCATTTGCAGCGCTATATAGTTATCCAAGATGGATCTGGCTTGGGAAGAAAGGCGATTGACAGCATTCACTTTTTCATGGAGGTGAACCAAAATTCTACCAGCTATAATCTTAGCTACAAGCTTGTATAAAGTTGTAGTCAAGGAGATGGGGCCATTCATTGGTTTTAGAAGGGATTCAGGTCTTAGGGATGAGAGAGATGACCCCAACATTGAAGGTTGGATAAATAGTGCTGGCTCTCCAAAACCCCTGAACAAATTGAATGATGTCCTCCTTCATAATAGGCCAAAATTCCATAAAGAATTCAGGTTGAAAACCATCTATACCAGGACTCCTCCCATGCTTCATTTTCTTAAGAGTTTCAAAGATTTCAGGAAGTTCAGGGACTTCAGTCCAATCATCATCCATCATTTCATTAGGAGGGCCAATGATATCAAAGACTTCCTGAATTTTACAATCTTCTATCAACTCGTCTTTAAAAAGATTAGTGCAAAAATCAAGGAAGGCTGAGGCAATTTCCTTCTCATCTGTAAGATGGATCCTTGTTCAGATTCCAGCTGGGTAATGGAGTTATTAACCAACCTGTTTCTAACAATTCTAAAGAACATTTTAGAACTCTCATGATCCAATTGATTGTACATCTTAACTTTACTCCTAAGGGCCATCCCCTTAACCTGGTGTTCTTCAAGAGCTTTGATCTGAATTTCTAATTGTTCCTCTCTCAAATGAAGAGAGTCATCCTTAGGATTGCTTTCAAGATCAGATCTGATATTTTTGATTTGTTCCAACAGGCTGGACATTATAGCTTTCCTTTTCTGAGCAAGGTCTTTTCCCCATTGTTTCACCCAATCTTTGACTTTCTTCATTTTATCATTGAAGCACTTCATGGATTGGTGTTGGCCAATCTTGGGCAGAGAGAGGTAGAAAGAGGTGAACTCTTGACAGAAAGACTTCATTTGGAGCAGAGAGGTGTTAAACTTGAAAGGAGTGTTCTTGCTTCTAGGGCCAATTTTCAGATCTTTAGTGTCAAGGAAGTGTGGTTGGTGATCTGAGATGGTGCTTGCAATATCTCCAGTGACAATACAGTTGTCTAACCAGCTAGCAGAATTATGGATATAAAATCTGTCCAGCATGCAAAAAGTCCTCTGGTCACCCTTTCTCTTGTTGCTCCAGGAGAATTTTGTGTTAGAAGATGGGACATAGATAAGGTCTTGGTTGGACATCCAATTGTCCCAGGAATATCTTTCATTAATGGACATGTTGATTTTGTTGCCAAGCTTCATATCACTATGAGGGGTGTTATTGAAGTCCCCAGTAACCACCCAGTTCTCAATATGCTGATGCTGGCTCATCCAGTTGTTGATTTCAAGCCATTAATGAAGGCAACTTGGCAGTCCTTAATTTGGAGGGTGACAGAAAGCCATCTATTGGAAGGGCTGATATAGGTACTGATTAACTTCTGGTTGTACCAGAAGGTGGCAATCCCCCCTTTGGTGCCATCAGCTGGGATATAACAGGAAGCCATCCCAGGACGAATCCACTCACCCAGATTTGCTGAGTCAAATTTGGGGAGTCTATGTTCTTGAATCATAATGATATCTGCCCTGAAATCTCTCACAGTGGCAATAAACCTTCTCCTTTTGGTGGGGCCTTTGATACCCCTCAAGTTCCAGGTTAAGATCCTCATGCAGGAAGGTAGGAGAAAAAACCTGGGAGGAGCTTAATAAATAAGACTTCTGAGACCATGAGGTGAGGCCTTACTTCGAGTATTATAAGTGTGAAGATTCTCAGTGCTCCCAGGGGACTTAGTTATGGTCCTGCCTTTCATTTTCCTTTTTAAAGATCTAAGAGATGTATTGGTGATATCATGTAAGGGACTGCTACTCATAACTTCCTCTGAATCAGGCGCAATTAGATCTGGTTGACTCTGGTCAAGGTTGTCCAAGGTGTCAAGGTTCAGTTGCAAAGCTTGCAGGCCATACTCAATACTCTCTTTTTCAGTATTATGGTAGGTGGATTGGACGAAATCACAGTCAGCAGAAGAGGTAGGGCTTTCTTGTGTTGAGGGGATAAAGTCCTTTTGTTGGTCCTGTGTTTGACTTATCTGGGAGTCAAGCTGTGTGCTCTGGCAAACAGGGGAGTGATCACTTACCTGGATTCGCTCCATCTCCTTATCTTCAATCTGCTTGTTTGTCAAAAGACACTTTTCATCCACAGCTTCAGAGACGATCCTGCTCATCAGGTCCACAGTAGACTTTCCATATTTTTTATAGAGTTCAGGCAAAGGGGTATGGTGAGAAGGGTGAATGAGTTGACCAATGCAGACTGTGGTATGATTGAATGGATCTACTGAGAGATCAACAAAGATTTGATCAGACCTGGAGGGGGAGGTGGGAGAGGTGGGAGAGGTGGGGGGTAGCTGGTGTATGGGAGATTGGAGAAAGTAACCCTGTTCCCTGGATGTGCAGTGGTATCTGAGCCAAACTTTGTATGTATCCATCCTTTCCTTGTGATGTTAAGAGATCATTGAACTCCTCATCAAGATTAGTTGAAGAATCCTGTAGAATTTTGAATCTGTTACTGCAAAGGAGAGGGGAGCCAGAGTCCCCCTTATCAGGCGAGTTGACCGGTCTCACAGGAGGGACCTGCTCAAGCAAATTGTGTTGCATATCTTCTGTAGCATCATTGACCATGTGTTCATTATCAAAAGATTGTGTAGGTTGAGAAGGAAATGGAACTTCGTCTTGTATACCACCATCCTCAGCTACAATTATTGTGACTTTATCATATTGCACCTGTTCTGGAGGTTTGTGCTTATCAAAGGTTTTAACCATGGTCGAGGGATTGAATGAGACACCTTTAATGGTGACCCCTTTGTTTAAAACCTTCACACAACCTTTAGCAGGAAAAGAGTTTAAATCATGGGATTTGAGAGTTTCCTCAAGTTCCTTATTGGCTAAGGCAATCTTCTCCTTAATGATTTGTCTCCTTCGAATTCGTCTAGCACTACCGTTACTGTTACCACGGTTGCGAGCAGTGTCGTGTTCTACCCTTGGGGTAGCTTGCTCCACATCAATTGGTTGGATAGGCACCAGGGAGCATTTTCCTCCTCCATGCAAACGTTTCCTGCAGATCGGACAAACAGGAGGCAACCCATTCCATCTTAAGAGCAAGGATTGGTCAGTCCCAAACATATCCTGGAAAGTCAATTCAAGGGGGATAGGTTTGAGAAGATCCAATTGTATGAATACAGTGGGAGGCCTGTCAGGTCTGCGTTCTGTTGATATGAAGGAGCCAATAGGAGAAAAGATAGTTTTTAAGCATTGAGGCTCCCAAAAGACTGGATTTAGATCATGCAGGTGAACATATGCTGTGTGCATGAGAGTTAATGGCTTTAGAGGGTTAAAATGATAGGACCACTTCTGAAATTTAATTCTAAAGCCAAGATGAGTGAGGTGCCCCATCTTTAAGATGTGTTCAGCAGCCTGTTCCGAGCAGAATTCGATCATGAAGTATGGGAAACGAGTCCAGTAGATAGCAGAGATTTGGATCGATTTAGATAAAGCACAAATTTGCTTGGACACATTCCCTAAAACAATACCTTCCTTTTCGGCCCAGCAAATGACAGCATGCGAAGAGAGAAATTCAAACCTTGAATGACAAAGCTCAGGATTCAATTCAGTACCTCTGGAGTGACGGTAAGTCGGTGGATTGTGCTTCTTCATGGTCAGAATGTCTTGTTTTATAGCAATGTCTTCGTTAAAAGGTTGAGCTCTCCGAATGAAAGTGTTGCTTGAATTGGCATTCAGTGGAGCATAGCAGTCCCAGAAAGGTCTATCCGGGAAGGAAGACGGAAGAGCATTCTTTGGCGCCATCGACTTAGCAACGAAGGTTGTGAATTCACCAAATTGAATCGGAGCTATGTCTCCTTGAAGCAGCAGCTGTTGTTGGGCTAGAATTTCTTTCTGTTCTTCAGCATTTAAGGAGCAGAAGGTATTTAAGATGGAGTGCATCGGGGGAGATAATCCGCCCGCTAGATCCGGTGGGACCATGATAACAGAAAGTTGCAGGGAGTCTCAAAAGCCGTGAGGAGAATTAAGATGATTGGAAGTCAGAGAAAGGGGAAAGTTGGCAAATGACAAAGGGGGTACAGTCGAATTATGCAGAGATGAAGATGACTTTCCAGGGACGTGATGGGACCCAAGAAATCCTAGATCTAAAGATGTAATGTAGATTACCTTACCTGCTTACCTCGATTTACCTCGATTTACGAGCCTGATCGCGATCGAACCCTAGTTAGGGTTAAGCATGACCAGGGTAGCGCTCCCGCCTTATCGGCATCCGAATCGATGTCTACCAATCTTTTCAATGGTTTTCATTCATTTGCGGCTAGCATTATTTTTTCTGACCGAACCAAAATAACCTCCTGATTCAGATATGCAAGATTGCATTTGGATACATTACCTCCATATTAATTCTCATCATTAAATTTATCCAGTGTTACTTGGATTGCAATTAAGAAAATGGCATTCCATCTTGGCCACAGTTGGCTCTTATGGTCAATTTGAAAACTATACAAACATTTTATGGCCTTCATTCATCTGCTCCTGGCATTATTTTTGACGCCCGAACCGAAACAATCTCTTGAGCAAGATATGTAAGATTGTATTTGGATACATTACCTCCATATTAATTCTCACTATTACATTTCTCTAGTGATGTCAATGCATAATGCTTCAAGCTCTTGTTCAAAAGAGACATTGCAAATTATTAGCCATGATCAAGATTCTCTTATAACCTCACTTTTGCTTATTCAAAATATTATCATTTCTTGTTTCAACTTTGCTTCCCTACTTTGGTAATGCTAATATCATAAGTAGGGCTACTATGGTATTCGTCTACGCAATTATGAGATTTCCCTTCTCCCTTGCCTCTTTAGCTTTTTAAGTGGGTTGTTCCTTTATGGTGGTCCATTATTCTATATCTATATAAGTAGGTAAAACTAACACTAAGTAATTAGTTTTCATGTATCCTTGTCTAAAGCTTGATATACTATGCTAGTGCAATGACAACTTATATTGAAGGAATTTAAATGCCACATACTCGTATCCTTTAAATAAGATTACAATAGATAGATAGATAGTATTTTAACGTCACGCCACTAGGCAGCATCCAACTGGACATGTGACCACACACCACACTACACTACATTGCTTTGTTGAGCCCTGCCCCCAACCACTTTACATTGCGTCTGTGGGTTTTGCACCCAACAGTTCAGAGTGCGATTCTAGGCGGTCTCGAACTTGAGACCTATAGTTGCTAGACCTAGTGTATTACCACTAGACTAAAGAGTACAGAATATTGGTGAAGCACAACCCAAGGTCTTTATGAAGAATGAATTAATCAGATGTAGGACATTTAATATTTAAAAACTTGGAGATTAGAGGTTGAAAACTACTAACTATTTTTTCTATTGAAGGACGTAAGTCGCAACATCTCATAGATTACATAATCACAGAAAGCCAATGTAGAGCCACATCTCGTACATTACATGTATCACAGAAAGTCATTCTAGAGCAACTCTATATGAGGGTAGAGCAGAAAGCCAATCTAGAGCAGCTCCATTACATACATCACAAGAAACCAATCCAGACCAGCTCCATGTGAGGGTAGATTATATATGGTCAATCTCGAATCTGTTGACCTCAAGGCAATGATTTTTAGAGTCTGAGCATACTTGAACCCGTGACCTCGGGTGTGACGAGTTTAAAGTAGACCATGCCAAAAAGGGCACAAATTATTAACTATGATCAAGACCTTGTAAGCTACATTTATTGCTTATTGATAATATTATCATCTCTTGTTTCACTTTTGCTTTCATGCTTTAATGACGCTAATATGACATTCATCTACAAAATTATACGATTTTCCTTGCACCTTGACTCAATTAAAAACTCATTTTTCGTAATATTGGCTTTGTAGGTGACTTATGGTAGTCCCTTATAGGTACAAGAAATTTATCGCGGCGGCCAAGGCCGCCGTGAACATTTCTCTTCCCCAACTTCCTTGTATTTGATGGAATGAGTCAATAAAGAGGAATATTATTGGGGCGAACATACCCTCTATGACTGACACATTTGCTAATAATGAATGCATGTCAATCTAGGAACATGCAAGATTGGAACCTATGCTAGTGCCTTGTGTTCTGGTGTCTATAGGATAGAGATACGTTGTTCATAACAACTATGGGATTCCCACTATTAAGCTTGTTTTTCCTTTGAGACTTCAAACCCTCAACTTTTTCCATTGACACCCCACCCAATGGTAGCCACTGGGTTTTAGGCCTGGATGGATCCATATACAATGACCTGATCCTTAGCCCACAATCTTTTATTTATCTTTTTTTCTATTTACACCACCCAATGGTTGCCAGTGGGCTTTGAGCTTGGGTGTCTTTGAGATCACCTTACTCGTTCTAGTTATGTTAAGTTTAAAAGGTTCCATGTGAAGTCAAGTTGGGTCTGAAAATTAGGGATGCAAAGGATAATAGCTTTGTAAAGGATAACTCCTCCCAAGTTAATGAATGCATACTCCACATCTCATTTGTTAGTTGCTTGTAGTTAGATTATTGTTTTCCTAATGATTTTCATTTCATGGTTTGCAAAGGTTGTCCTAATCATCGATTCCTTAATTACAGCCTTTAGTTAAAAAAAAAAAAGATATTCAAATTCGATACTTTAAGAAAGCTAGACATCTTCGTAACATATATCTCTTAACATAAAACTAATAGCAAGGGATGTTGGTAGCCATAATGAGACCTTGAACTGCTAGCTTACTAATCCCCACAACTAGCACGAAACATGAGAAATTTTATTTTGTATGATTGGATGGATCAACTAATGAATTCCCTAACATAAACATAAGTACAAAGCAAATACAACTATCACGCACTGTTCCAGTAAACCAATTTATAACCGTTTTGGAGCATGGTTATGGCTCAAACTTTATATTGCTGTGGATCAATATGTCAAAGACTGCAAACTTGCCATTCTAGAAACAATCTACTATTCGTTATGAGTCACCAACCCACAATCTTTTATTTATCTTTTTTTCTATTTACACCACCCAATGGTTGCCACTGGGCTTTGAGCTTGGGTGTCTTTGAGATCACCTTACTCGTTCTAGTTATGTTAAGTTTAAAAGGTTCCATGAAGTCAAGTTGGGTCTGAAAATTAGGGATGCAAAGGATAATAGCTTTGTAAAGGATAACTCCTCCCAAGTTAATGAATGCATACTCCACATGTCATTTGTTAGTTGCTTGTAGTTAGATTATTTGTAGTTAGATTATTGTTTTCCTAATGATTTTCATTTCATGGTTTGCAAAGGTTGTCCTAATCATCGATTCCTTAATTACAGCCTTTAGTTAAAAAAAAAAAAAAAAAAAAAAAAAAGGATATTCAAATTCGATACTTTAAGAAAGCTAGACATCTTCGTAACATATATCTCTTAACATAAAACTAATAGCAAGGGATGTTGGTAGCCATAATGAGACCTTGAACTGCTAGCTTACTAATCCCCACACCTAGCACGAAACATGAGAAATTTCATTGTATGATTGGATGGATCAACTAATGAATTCCCTAACATAAACATAAGTACAAAGCAAATACAACTATCACGCACTGTTCCAATAAACCAATTTATAACCGTTTTGGAGCATGGTTATGACTCAAACTTTATATTGCTGTGGATCAATATGTCAAAGACTGCAAACTTGCCATTCTAGAAACAATCTACTATTCGTTATGAGTCACCAACTTATCCACAAAATTTAATTACAGTTAACAAATCAGCATGCAGGGCCATAATGGAGTTGTTTATATTTCATAGTGTATTGAACCATGTAGCCAGCATTTACTTAGAAGTGATCCACCCACAAATATCGGTTTGAAATGTAGCTTCAAGTATACTTACTGCTTTTATTAAGCATCCTGCACTGCTGGAAAGATCGATCGAACAATTATAATGGAATATACACTACAACAGAAAACCTGTTTTGCGTCAGAAACCCTTTACAGAATAGGCACTTGCCCAGACTCATGGCTGACGCATATTCTGACGTATATTCTCTGACGAAAAATCGTCAGATTTTGCGTCAGAATTTTCATCATATTTTCTGACGCAAAATTGTCAGATTTTTCGTCAGACTTTTCGTCAGAAATTTCGTCAGAAATTGCGTCAGAATATTCGTCAGTTTTAGCGTCAGAATTTTCGTATTTTTCATCAGAAAGATTCGTCATAGCATGCGTCAGAATGACGTCAAGTTTTTCGTTAGAATTTACGTCAGGTTTTTCGTTAGGTTTGTCACAATATTCGTCATATGCTTCATACATTTTCATCAGCATTCTCATTTTTTTCATAATTTTGGCATATTTGCATTTTATCTGGATGATTTCATTATAATGATCATAAGTGGTTAAAATACGTGCAAACCACCTAAGATTGGAAAGATCTCAACGAGATCTATCTATTGCACTAAATGAGAGCTCATTTGGACTTTTCTATCAATAGTTATGCTAGAAAATGTGATCCAGTGAGTTAGTTATAACAGTTTTGTTGACTGGACCCGTCAGGCTCTGATTTCTGATTGGTAGTTCATTTATCTTCATTTGGCTTAGTTGGCATATTTTGAAGGCCCTTTTTTAATCTCAAAAAAACCCTAATGATACATTCATAAAGAGATAAAGAGTGTATATCAAAGAAAAATTTCTGTATTCAAATATAATCATAGTTACATGTCAAGAATTGACAATCTTTACAATGCCAACAAAGATCATGGGCAATGGACTCCAGCAAACTGCATCAGCATGAAAGAAAAGGAAATCCAAAGTCTTCAAAAAGAACGCTTCAACTACAGTCTTCAAGTAATAGCTTTTTTAGTCCTCTCCATTAGTGTCCTAAACCATTGCAAAAGGCACTCCACAATGTTATTGATGCATAAAGAAAAATATACATTACAGTTTTATCCCTAGACTTGAGCCTCAACCGTCTATCTATATAATCTTGAACCTCAATATTCTTCAACGACGGAACAATTTCCAACTTGCAATGAAAGTTCAACCTAGTCTTTATTTTAGCCCTCTATCTAGGAATGATATCATCAAGCTAGAAATGATATCATCATGAACTTACGACCACGAGAAGAAACAGGTAATGTTAAAGCTTTCTATGATCATAAAGATAAAGTTTGGCTAATAACACAAAATGCATACTATCATGCACTTGGCAGGAAGAAAGGAGTCTCCTTAAATCTGAGTAACATTATGTGGCACCACACCAAATGGGACAACTCCAAGGATTTGCCTTGGTTTGTTGAATGGTTATACTAACACAAAGTAACGAGCAAGAAATTAGTAGACAATATTACTTATACATGTTGATTCGGTAGTACGAGGAGTATCTGTCCTAGAAACTTCACAAATTCATTTGCTGCATCATTAACCTTAAAAGATAACAAACATTAGCACCTAGAAAGTCACAATTTTATTCAAAGACAGAGCTGCAGATATAGATATGTGATGCAGACCTTACGAAATGGCGCCTCAAAGAAAAGAGAAATTATTTCTTTGAGAAGCCCCTTATGACAACAAGTGCATCTGCTCCACGAACTGCTCCTGCAAGAACTTTCAAATGGTATGTGACTGTTCTTTGCTGTGATATAGCCAAGGTCTGCCAAACATTTCATGACATATTTAATAGTAAAAAGCTGATCAACTTTTCTAAAAAACGTGCTCTAAATTATTGGAGTAAGAAAGGTAACCGAAACCAACCATTGATACAGACTCTTTTATTGGCACAATATTGTCGCCATATTTGGTTCCTGACACTTCGAGAAGAGATGAATATATATTCTTTATAATAGACTTCAAGAGCAATTCAAGACCTACGTCCAGGTTTGAAGTAACAGCAGCATAAGAAAGTGTACCAATATCATCAACCACCCTAGGCAAGATATTTCCAGAAATAAACTTCACCGTATCTAGTGCCTGTTTAATGTTATGAGAAATTAGAGTATGCAGCCAGTTATACTTCAAGGAAAATAAGATATAAGCCTAAGCTTAGAGCCACATTTATGCCCCACAAACAAGCCAAAAAGTCAGTAAAATGTGCCTACCTAATGCATCTAACAAATATAAAAGGTAACTGTGAAATAAAAGGATTATTATATGCCCTTGTCTGGGAAAGTTAAGATAAACATATGATTCCTAGCCAATGAAGCATAATGTGACAAAACAATATACCATTTCATAAAAAGGCGCACTCATCCTCTGAAATAATAGCCCAAGCAAGAAGCTATAATGAGAGTCACTTTCCATAAAATTCTGTCTTCTAAGTCTCCGTCATCTTTAAGACACTTGCTGCAGCCAATGTGTCAGTGATCAATAGAGAGCTGCTTTGAAATATTGGGAACATGTAACTTACAGATTCTGCCTTGTTTCTTGTTTTGAGACTTAATATGCACATGAGATAGCCATTTATATTTCTTATGTATAGGTTGCTCATTGGATCCTGTACTACTTAGAGCTCTCAAAAGGCTGTCATAGATATTGTAACTTGTGTTATGATGACTCCGGCAACTATAGAAGGTAGATCAGTTTATTTAACTTTAAAAAGACCTATTTTCTTAGAAGAAACGAGAGGGTAAACTATCCCATGGGGCCAATCAAATATCATTTTGTCAAAGTGGTGACTTTTCTGCAAGCCGTTGCTGCCAGTAGAAATATGGATGGATCAACCTTAGAATGACAACCATAAGCTTTAACACTTACATGCGAGATAAATGAAGATAAAAGGTACTCACATAGGTGATCCTAAGCACACAAGCAGAACAAATGGATGATCAAGCAACTCCTTAATCCATTGCTTCCAATCAACAGAAAATATTGCAACGCCATCATCATTGCTATAAGAACAGACCTGCTTGCACATAGACAACATAAAGGGTCATCTTATCATATACTACAGTCATGAGATATTACACATCCATAATCCGCAGACTCATCATTGCATGAAGATCATAAAAAGAATAAACATAAAGTTCGAGATTCTTACATTTGATAAGACAACGGTGTGAAGTTGTAAAGGTGCCAATGTCTTATGTGGTGAATAAATTGCTCACTTGGTAAAAGTTTTTAGTTTGAAGGAGTACGACTCTTATTTTCAACCACCTATAAACATAAATCCATATTAGATCATATGAGTCCAAATATCTGGTTGCTACTGTAACAGTTCAGAGGCATCTCTTTATGACCTATTTTGTAACACAATCCATTCAATGGCATGGTTGTTTGAGGCAAGAATCTATTCACACTGTTCTCAATGGGGAACAAAGGTCTCTGAGCCTAGGTTTGCCATATCCAAAGTGCTAACCTGATTTTCTTAGAATAATAAATCAGTTTACCATTTTCGGCCAGAACTGCATCACACGCATTTAAACAATACCTGGGATTTAAAGCCTTGGATTTAACTAATCTTTATCCCTGGCCAGAATCATGTTAAGACAGGAGCATTTGCACAGTTTAGCATCTAGATTATATGCATACCATAGCTAGCAACAAGCAGTTCTCCAACGTCTTAATGGTCATAGCCGAAACCTGTTAGCAGACCCCACCATCGCTGGCTGCTCCCAACAGATCCGGAACTAATATTAAATCCATTATTACCTAATCAAAAGCAACCACGCACAGATAAATAATCCAACTAAATATCTTAGGTCATTGAAAATTTGAACATAACAGAGGTTGCTTCTCATGCAAGAAAGCCCAAAATATCATCAAAAATTTACCTTTGAATGCAGAGGCATATGCTATAGCCAGAACTATAGGTACGGCAAAGATCCGGCATCGTGCCCTTTCTGTAGCTGGTTGCCTTTCTCAAATCCTTGCCCAGCCGGATCCTGGCTTCAGATCAGGCCGCCATCAGGGACGTGGTGTAGAAACTGACTTAAATTGGCCCAGAATGAGCTTGTCCGGTATATATCCGGCACAGATCCCCTTTTGGGATCGATTGACCGACCATTTCACATACTTGACCTATTTAGCAGGTGCACGACCAGTGGTGCCACAGATTATTCGAAGTCACTAGTTTTTCAAATCGGCAAGGCTCAGCATCTCGACCACAGCACAAAGATCATAGCCAAAACCTATTTCAATATTTTTTATTGTATTCTCGTCTATAGGCCTAAGGTCACTGATCTTTTCTATGTTATCTCCGTGTGATATGGCCCATGACATCCAAGCTGCAATTTTCCTGGAAGATTAATAACCTCCGCAATTTTCTTGGAAGATTAATAACCTCCTGGAAAACTTCTTGAGGAAAAGTCATAAAAGGGAATTTTGGTTCCCCACTCGGTTAATGGGAACCTCAAAACCATTGTACTTTTTTGAAACTTCTAGTGAAAATTCACTATGGCAATTCTCAATGCATTTCTAAGGCATAGAATTCTCACCTTCACATTAGAGCAATTTTCCTTTACATAGATTATTCCTTCATTTTTCAGCCTAGTCAAACTACTACGTGCGCACGTATTGTGTTGCCACAATGGCATGGATGTAAATTCCCAATGCTTTTCAAAGGCATAGAATGGAAGCCTTCACATTGGAGCACATGTCATTACCAGAATATTAAAGTAAATTAGATGGGGAGCTTCTTCCCATTCTAGGCCATGAGGGAACAACCCTCAGGCTTCTGACTTATTAAACTTTCTAACTTCTATTATTGGCCGTGAAAATTTTAAAGGTCTAATTATATACCAGTATTTATTGTCGTGCTACACTTGCTATAAGTTCAGCTGGGGAGCTTCCCACCATTCTAGGCCATGAAGGAACAACTTCTTGGCCATGGGTCTAAGAATGGGGCATGATTGATGCCTTAATATCCATGCGGGCTATATGATGAACATTCTTTGACGAAAAATCTATATAGTATAATATTGGCGTGTAAATAAACTTAATGAAGTGGTCTTTGTGATGCTTCATAGAACCTTTTTTTCCTCATTGCATGAGTACCAATATTTGCAATAAGGACTAATGCACCTCAAACCTCCAAAAATTCACAATATATAAAGCTAAATAAATGAAATAATTAAATCACATACCTTCGTTTTCATATCCAAGTCACTTAGTTGCAAGGCAATACAGCAATGTTGACCCGCTTGGCAATCTTTCATGTGGCAAACTCAGTGCATCACACTTTGATGACTTATGCTTAATTAATTCTCCTTTCCGAAGACAAGACGATTATTTTTCCTTTCCGAAGACAAGACGACATTGTACAATTTACCTCGTCTAACTATTCGACATGTTTGAAATAGATTGTAAAACGTTTCATATCTACATGCATATGAGCATTCCTTGTTCCTTTGGTGTCATGCAACTTCTAAAAATGAGTCTGGAAACCTGTAATATTGACCTAAAACTAACAAATGACATGTCAGATATTCTGACGAATATTTTGATGAATATACTGACGAAAAGAATCGTCAGAACATTCGTCAGATTAATCGTCAGAAGTATTCGTCACATTATTCGTCAGACTTTGCGTCAGATTAATCGTCAAAGATATTCGTCAGATTTTTCGTTAAATTTTACGTCACAAATTTCGTCAGGTTTTTCGTCAGATTTTGCGTCGTTTTATTCGTCAGACTTATCGTCAGAAAAGTTATGCGTCGGATTTTTCATCAGATTTTTCGTAAGAACTTTTCCTCAGTTTTTGCGTCAGCAGTTTCGTCAGAAAATTCGTCAGATGCTCACTGGAAAAACACATAAGATTTTTCTGACGTATTTTCTGACGCAGAACAGGCATTCTCTTGTAGTGATATCAGATGTAATGCCAAGGTTCCTGCCATATATTTGAAAATACCAATGACCTTCATCCTATAGACCAACACAACTGTGTCTGATTTGGTCCAATATCTTGTTCCATGCTATTGAAATATTGGACATGCACTTTTGATTTAGCAATGTGCCTTCCTCAGTCGCTCACATTTTGCATATCAATATATATCCACATAGCACTCATATCTCCATATGTGCTTTTATTCTAAACTGTGTAAATACATGCAAGGTAATGTGAAGCATGCTACTCAGTGGATGCTGCTCAATGAATTTTATAGAACTTGGAAGCGTATTGAATGTAAATCCTCTTTCTTATTCAGCATCAAAGGCATCATATCTAGTATGCCTAATTTCGACCAGAAGAGGTTCAGAAAACTTGTTGGAATATTGAATAATGAAATTCCTTGTTAAAACTATAGGTATCTCGTTTAATGGCCACATTAAACTGTAGAATATAGATTTAGTTTGAAAATAGAAAATTGTAGATCCATGTCGCCACGTGCATAAGCACTTACATATACGTTATTGGACTCAGCCAAGTCCATTGCTTTTCTCAAGATCTCATCAGTATTTAGAAAAGAAACTTAGAGCACATCATCTTGAATGATCTATTTTCCTATAAATTAATTCACCAAATGAGAAACAGGTGCAAAAGCAATTGGCATCCTACCATGAATAACCTACTTTGTGGAAAGCGAGGTCTGCAAATACCACCAAGGTATTATAGTAGGGACGCTACCCTCTGTTGCAACAATGACCAAGTTTTGCCTGTGGTTGGCTTATACAACACCTATGATCATGCAAATGGAGGAAAAAATATTAACAACAAAATTTAAAAAGCATGACATTTACAGTTGTTACTTATTGGCCTCAGTGGACGATAAAAAAATCATTCTCATTCTTACATTTGTATATAAAAAGAAATTACCTAGAACCTAAAAATATTGGAAGGGAATTTGTTGGAGCAACAACCTTCATAGCCAACAAAAGAGAAAAGAACATGGAATGAAGGCAATGCAAAAAGGGGAGTTCAGGTTTTCTTGTTTAACCTTTGGCTCGGGCCAAATTTGGACGAATATATTCTTGCCAGAATCTCTATTTTTCATAATCAGTCCCTTCTTTGCCGCCTTGCCAGATCTAAAGATACAACCCACCAATGCACTATTGTAGAATTTAGAAAAAGAGAATCTCTGTTCAAGCTTCAAAACACAGAGTAGAAAATTCTTACTCCAGACTGGGCACAAGGAAAACCTCCGGTCAGGAGAGATCTCAGGGATGCGCTTAAATATTGCAGATAGGCCAAGAGTTAGTTTTTGGGAACATTCACCTGAAAACCCTTCCATGATCAACATTGTCATGTATTTCAAGGATAAACAGACCCAACAAGTTTTTGCGGCTCTATAAGTCACAAGGCCTCTGCTTTGCGAACCTGACCAAGCTTCTGCTTTGGGGTCTGCAAACCATACTAGGCCCCTGTTTTGGGGCCTGCGAATCAGGCCCATGGGCTTACAACTCATAGTAGATAGGCTCCATCTCTAAGACTTCTTTTTATGCTTCCTATCCTTATTGCCTGCAGAAGAACCAAAGACTAGAAAGGAGCGTGCTGTAATTTTCTGGGCCCGAGATTGTTAGTATGATCTTAAATAGAATCAAAGGCACAGGGCAGGGTCCCCTCAACCAGTATTTATCCCCCAACTAATCCCAATGGCATCTCTAAATTCACTAGGAAGTGGATAGAAGCTTGTGCAGCTCTATCTCATCCTCCTCCCCTCCTGTTCTTTTGGAACTGGCGCTGCTTCTTCATCTGTTCGAGACTAGGCGTTAATAGAAACAGAGTAAAATGGCAAAGTTTTTTTGTCTTATCCTAGCAAGTTCTAAATTCATACAAGAAATGAAGCAAGGCATTGGATCGGATTCTTGGTAGTTGCCATTGGCAGAATTTGCAAGCTGGGCTAGCAATGGTAGATGGGAAAAGTAGATTTGCAAGCTGGGCTAGTACTTCTTACCTCTTATTGCATCTTTTGCTTCATATTTTCTTCTGGTCTCCTGTGGCAACAGATCATTGGGGCCTTTGGTTAGAAATATGCCATAGCCTGCTAGATCGCTGATTGCATCAGAACAGGGGCGCCTTGGGTCCCGCCATAGCCAGATGGCTCAATAAATATTTTAGAGCAAAATGGAAAAATGTTTCTAGAAGAATTGGCATTCATGCACTGGAGCATCAGAGAATATCAAAGAATAGAATCAATGTATATGAATTACATATGAGTTGATAGGTAGTCATAACTTGTTTTCATGAGATCTTTGTCTCTATTGAATTTTTTCATATTGGCTTTGTAGGTGACTTTATGTAATCCCTTATAGATAACAGTGATTTTACTATTAATTTCAACTACTAAAAGACGGTTTCATGGGATCTTTATCTAAAGCTTGCTATACTATGCTACTACCAAGGAGACTTAATGTTAAAGAAACTCGAAATATGCACATAGAGCCCAAAGGAGCTTGCATAGAACTGCTAAAATTGTTTTAAATGTTATTTGTGGCCAAGAACTTCCCTTGATATAATGTTCCTTAACCACCCCCACCTAACTAACTGAACAAAACATCCGGATGTTATATGAGATATTCTTCCCACCATCTTATTGTGGCTTAGGACTTCCTCTATAAATATTCTTAGCCATTGGGGCCTAATCGACTGAAGAAAACATACTGATGTTTATGGGATATCTATCCCACCCTCTTCTGCCGGTGTCAAAATGATATCTAAATAAATCATCTGTGCTTTCAAAAGACTTGAATTCTAGCCCTTCCTTTGATGCAAATGTAACATTTATTAACTATCACATCTTAACCAATTGGCTAAAACATTTGAACGTTAATAGAAATGAATTGCACCCTCTTATGGTGGTGTTACAAATGCACCATAGGCACATTAGTATGATCCTCTCAAGTTGATATCCCATGGGTCCATTATAAGCAATATGTATATTGGTAAGCTCCTTATCCTTATCGAAACATATATAATGATACATCCTTTTTTGCCTTTTTTTTTTTTTCACTCCTATTTTTTCTGGGTTCTGCCTCGCGTGAAGTCGACACGTATGAATTTTTGTTTTTCTTCGGCTGCAAGCAAGCGGAGATAGACATGAATTTTTGGTTTCCTTCCGCTGCAAGCAAGCGAAGCATTCTGCCTCGTGTCTTCAGTTTGGTAGATGGGCATCTGCCGACAAACCGACAAAACTTGTGGTCAATAGGCATCGAAGCATTCTGCTGCCATAGCTTGTGGTCGCGACCACGACAACGCGGCTTCCATTAGGTCTGAGACATCCCAGATGGCAGAATCCGGCTGCATGAAATTCGCATATATAAGTGCAGCACTGCCGGTTAATAGATAGATCGCTATTCTGGATGCTTGGGCGAAGGTTTTCTTCTAATCTAGTGTTGTTCTAGCTTCACAAGTTCAGGTAATGCTCTTAAAGCTTTTGTTCTGTTGCAATTCACGCTAATTACGATAGCTCATTTATAGGTCCAAATTCGACCACATCCCTAGTATGATGCTTGCATGTTGCACTGAGCATGTCTTTCTGTATAAGGGAATGTTCACTTATGTGACATTCCTGGCATGGAAACCATGCCGACGCCGTTAGGCGGAGGCATGGTTGACATGCCAGGAATGTCACATAAGTGAACATTCCCGTTACGTGGAAACCAAATAGAAAATATTCTGCGCAGAGCTTTTACCTTCTTTTTT
The DNA here is from genome assembly GCA_021234155.1 of Isoetes taiwanensis. Classification (NCBI taxonomy): domain Eukaryota; kingdom Viridiplantae; phylum Streptophyta; class Lycopodiopsida; order Isoetales; family Isoetaceae; genus Isoetes; species Isoetes taiwanensis. The sequence continues at coordinate 9,697,018 of JAJEKV010000026.1, read as the reverse complement.
ATCCCACTTCAGCTTTGATGATGGCTCCATCGGCTTCTGCTCATCGGCTTCAGCTCTGGCGATGGCTTGGAGGCGCAGGTGTGCTCATTTCTTGCTAAGCTCTGCTAAGATCTTGCTAAAAAACAAGGTTTTCCGGAGTTCTTGAGCTATCGGAGTCGGATCTTAGAGTTGCTGCCGGATCTTAGAGTTGCTGCAGGGCAAGGCGGAACCATAGCAACAGGGCAGAATGTAACCTAAATTGCAAAAAAGAGCAGAATGTTTCAGAATGTCGCGTAAATCCAGAATGTTGACTAGAATGTTGAGTAAGCGTAGATTCCGAGATTGAATTTTTGCCACGTGGCTAACACTCATTGGACGAGAAGGCAGAATATTTTCTATTTGGTTTTTACGTATAAAGCAAGCCCTGGCAAGCTTTTCCAGTTAATGCCAGAAAGCTTGAGAAAGCTTACCGATTTCATTCAGCCGCTAGGAACTTGCGCAGGCAGAGCATCCATCTATTCTTTGACCTACAACTTCAGGGATTGTTTTAACTAGTGCTCATCGGATCATTCCATCCTAAACGTGAGGCAACATTTTATGCAGATGCCACAGCATGGTGTTTCTCGTGAAAATTAACAGAGGACATGAGAGCACAAAGAGCCCAATCTTGCCGAAAACGAGCCACAATTTCATTTATCGAAGTCATATTTGAGGCATATAAGAAACACAGCTCTGGTTCCCTGTGCAAACTAAAAAAAAACAGCCTATTCGGCCTGTGCAGCTCGATCGAGCGTGATCCGACCTGTGGGAAAAGCTCCGCTATCCATTCGCCGTTTCACCCTAAAGACAAATATTTTTAAATAATAAAACCTTTAACTCTAGATTATTCTATTCTTAATTTTATATTTTATATTTATAACATCTTTAGTTAGGGAATTTGGTCAAGGGAGATTGATAGGAGTTGTGCTACCCTAAGTCTAGGGTTCAAGCCCAACTGTATACCCATTTTGGACCTGTACCCGTTTTGCCTCAAGCTTCTTGAATGCGTATGAGCCTTGCCTCTCATTTTGGCTCTTAATAAACATTCTTCTCTGGCCTTATATTCTTGAGAATCGGTCAATCAATTTACCGCTTGATAATAAACTAGCAACAACCAAGTAAGTAGACTTATTTTCTATTTCTATTGCTAGCATATGCACCACAATAGACCCACGACCATTCATTCTTCTTGATGCCTCCATATATGCTTGGCCCATCCCCATTTGAGAACTTAGGTCCCCATTTGTTTACATTTCACTTCGCCCCCATTTGGCCTTCGCCCCCATCTTGGCAATATGAGTTAACTTAGCAAAAGACATGTTGGCATGTTAAATGTCTATGTTAAACAAGCCCAAGTTTGTAACATAAAAACGTGTGTGTGGTTCGTGTGTGTGGTTCGTAAAAAAAAAAATCGAATTAAACAGACATGCATGTTAAAAATAAATAAAATTGAAGGCACATATTAGTTGTAGGTTGCACTCACTAGATATGCATGTTGACTGATGCATTACAAACGTTTATAAAAGTAAAATAGAAGGTGCATTACAAATGTCTTTATTGCCCGTTTTTTGGTCTCTTCAAACATGGTTGAGGCTCTAGTACTTTTCATAAAATTTGTAGTGCTAATAATGACAATTTGGCTTCCTTAGATGTTTCAAATTGTCTCAGGTTATATCACCTTTTCTTTAGATACATCTAGCTCATCTTCATGTGTCTACAAAATCTAAGGTGTCAATGTCCTAATCAGTTAATGTTTTATTCAATAGATGAAGATTTCAGCTACCAATGGGCATGAGATTCGAGGACAATTGATGCAAGATTCAACATACATAGCAAAGGACGACAGATAAGTTTTTTTTTCCCCTCTGATGAGTTATTTTTCAACGTATTACGTATTTATATATAGACTTATATTTGGATAACATAAAGATAGTGATGGAGAATAGTAGTCAAATTACATGGACAAATAGAGTCCGGATTGTTAGACAATCTAGAGAGACAATAGGAGGAGAGAGGAAACGAGAGAGAGAAAGGGAGCATTATGCAAACTTATCCGGGGAACAAAGGGAGAGAATTCGACAAAGACGAAGAGAGCGTCGTGCAAATTTAGTTGAGGGCGATAGACAGAGACTTCGACAAAGAGAAAGAGAGCGCTATGAAAGTTTGGTAGATGAAAATAGACAGAGAGTGAGAGAGAGAGCTAGGGAATATGCGAGGCAACGTGCAAGGCAACGCCAATCCGGAAGAATAGATGAGCAAGATATGTTTGTAGATGGTGCCAGCCTTATGTCCCTACGTGTGGTAGCTAGCTCAAACTTAGTAGAGGAGAAGACAGTAGCAGCCAAATTTACTAATATTGAGGAGCCAAGTATAGGGACCTCAACAGATAGTGAGGGAAATAGAGAGAGAAATTGTGAGAGAGTGAGGGGGCATTCTGAAGATCTAAATGAGCGAGAGAGAGAGAGAGAGAGAGAGAGAGCGACAGAGAGAAGCATCGTGTTATACGAATTTAACAGAGGTGGCATGCACATCACAACGCCTTTGTGGAGGTATGGGCGAAAATATAGATACTTTACAAATGGAGGTAGATGCCGCGTGTACGAATATAAGGGTAGATGCCCCATCAATGAACACAACCATCTTCGGTTCTCTTGATTCATCCACGACCTCCATACCCATTATGACGCCGCATTCAGATATATCTAATCAATCAGAAAACCAACATGAGGGCTCAATGAGTGAGTGGGCTTCGATCAGTGATGCTTTTAGTGGCGAATATTCGCAAAAGACGAATTTTTAGGGATTTTCAAAAATTTCCTACGAATGTTTAGTAGGTTATGTATCACATTTTTTATTGGAATATCCGCCTTGAATTGATACAAAGCTATCCTTCCAAGAAGACATTCGCCATGAATCGAACCTAGGACAAGAGCGCATTCGCCCCCAATTCTATAGCTTCTTGCGACTAAAAATCTAGTATTCGTTCTGATTCATATCAACGCTAGCTTTTGTAGGTAAGGTACTTCATGGAATCAATTTGGTTTTATAACGAAATAATGACCTAGACATGCTAGACTTCCTCCATAAGGACTTTTATTTTTGCGCCTTGAATTCAAACCCATTTCTTCTTTGAGCAAAGTCATACATGTATTTGCTTACAATTTTGAATTATAAAACTTCAACAACAAAAATTCGCCAAATAATGATGAAAAAAAATGGATTAAACTAATTTTATTCTTCTTTACATTCGCCAACTATTCTATATGAATTGCATTCAAAAAATAAATAAAAGCATCCCTGACTTCGATGCATTGGCGAGCTCGTGCGCGTCACATGAACTCGGCAGCAAATCGTAGATATACGATGTGTATATGGAATAAGAGATGCACGTATTGCCAAATTCCATTATTAAATACTGAAAAAAATGGTTTCTGCTGCAACAATGGAAGATGGTTATTGCCACCTTTACCCCATCTCCCTGTGGCATAATACAAGGTTTAAAATGAAACGCACTTATTTAAGAAGTGCGTTTGAAAGATTCCTTTATAAAAATTGGAAACTTGAAAAAAAATGGACAAAATAGGGAGCAAAATAGATTGTTGAGCAAATAGCATTCGAAATACCCCAAAAAAAGCAACATTTTTGAAGCCTTTTCATTTTTTAAGAAGGGCAAAAAAAAAAAAGCTTGTTTTGAGGAGAGAGACATTACATTTAAAAACTCATTAAGTATTTGTTGTTGAAAATAGAAGGAAATATAGTTTTGTGTTTTTGAAGTACTAAGAAAATCAAACATAGAAAAGAGAAAGAGTCTGAAATCATGAATCAAAAAAAGAATTGTTCTAATTAAGCATTGTTGAAGAGACAAAGTTTTCAGTTGAAAAATCTTCATCAAAATATATTGAAATTCTTAGCACATAGATTACAATGAAAGATAGTTTAAAATGCTGTCTGTATAAATTTATACGGGAGGTGGCTCTTCCCAGTCCACAGGACGGTTTATTGGCTAGTCCATTGGGTTAGCAACTAAGAGATCTTGTGTTCAAGTCTCTGGGGGTCCGTCATATGTCCTCATGGACGCTGCCAATGTGGCATGACGTAAAAATACTATCTATCTATCTATCTATCTCCCCTTAGGATCAGTCTCTTGTGAGGTTATAATAGCAGAGACGCCCCCTTCTGATTCCAATGGTACAGTGCAGTGCAGTAAGCTCCGCTCGTGGCACCACGTGCTCCAGATCGACGAACTCTACCTCCTCATCTCTTCTTCCCGTAAGTGGAGGCTGGATTTCTGTATATGTGCCTTTTACATCGCCAAAGACCATTTTTTTGCTCCCGCCTCGTTTTCATCAGGAAAGGATTCACAAGAGCTTATCCTGGTCCTGATGAAACTTATTTTGTCCGGGTCTATGTCGACGGAGACAACATTGCGCCCCTGCTTAAGGGCGCAAACTGCTGTGGTGCCTGAGCCAGAAAATGCGTCTAAGATCCAAATCCCCCGTGCGCGAAAAACCATCATCAAATTATTAATAAGTCATTGTGCTTCCGATAATGGGACACCACAAATACCTTGTCATTTGTGGGTCTCTTAATTTTTGCAAAACCGCTACCAGAAAACCCTATGTGAAAATGCTCAAACAACTTACTAAGCGGACCACCACCATGACCCTTAACGTTTGTTTTAAGCCCGCCAAACAAAGACAACAATGAAATATTAGTAAAATAAAAACAAGGAAAATAAGTTAGCTCAGTAGTGTGGCGGTATAAATTTATACCAGGGTTGCCTTGCTGTATAAATTTATACCGCGGCTGCAAGCCGTATAAATTTATACAGACATTGCCTTGCTATATAAATTTAAACCTTAGGGCGGTTGTGGTATAAATTTATACCGTGGAGTTACTAAAAAGAAAAGCGTTAAATGTTAAGCTTACCAAACGCAGTTTTCAAAGCCGGCATTACAGACCGCTCCCATAGGTTTAAGCACCGACATTGTTTGTAGGTCCGAATGGAAAATGATGACCCTCCAGTTAGCAGATAAGGTGACTTCCTTCAGGCCTTCCAAAAAAGAGTGGACTTGCACGTGCGTGAAAGCCTCCTCGTCAAAAGCGCTGTCCTTAATTTTGAAACCATAGGGAATATCGCAATGCATAATGTAAAGTTACGCTTCTCCAAAAGTGTCCCCAGCCTGCGTCGCGGTCACCCTCAACAACTCGTACATGCGGTCCCCGACCAAACGTTGTAAATCTTTCATAAGAAGTGTCAAAGCCGCTAGTGGCGACCTCCTTTCCCCTGTTCGATTGCCTTAAGTCTCTGCCTCTCTTCCTTGGCCCTACGAACCCGGGTTTAAAAATCCAAATGGGAGCCCCTTTTTTCTTGTTACTGAAGAATATTGTGAGAAAAAGGCACAAACACGTAACCTATTTTTAGCAAAACTTACCCGACCACTAAAGTTAACAACAGCTCTCTAATGATACTATCGATTGGTACAACTTGGGTATAGAAGCTTGCACTCCTCCCAATCCTCTAGGTTTAGCCGCTTCATTAACTTCGGCCGGCGGTGTCAATGTCTTTTCCGATTTGCAAAGAGAAAACATGTTGTAAGACCAGAAAATGTAGAAGAAACACGGCATTGCAAATGTGGCTTATGTCTTAGCTTCCTTGGCCATTTCGTCTAATGTAAATTCCTTGGCCACGACTTTTTCCAAAAGGCGAACAAAAATTTCTTTGCTTTTTAGACCACAGAAAAGGCCCGTCCGGTACAATGCTCATATTTTTTCTGTTTTGATTCTCCACCCTTTTTGGTTTTTCCATGCGAGTCGGCTTGCTCTTTAAGCTCACCATCTTCGAACATACAAAAAATTCTTTCTTGAAGATCCCATACCTGTAAATGGACAAACGCCATTAGTTTAGTGTTGCTTAGCGTAAGAGAATATGTTGCACAGTCTACTGTCTAAATGCGCATGGTGTGTAGTCACGGTATAAATTTATACCGTCCCTGGACACGGTATAAATTTATACCGTCCCTGGACACGGTATAAATTTATACCGCGACTAGGCACGGTATAAATTTATACCGCGACTAGGGACGGTATAAATTTATACCGTGCCACGGTATAAATTTATACCGTCCCTAGTCGCGGTATAAATTTATACCGTGCCCGGGCACGTGACTAGTCGCGGTATAAATTTATACTGGCCACGGTATAAATTTATACCGTGCCAAGGCACTTGTAACCACGCTAAACATACTACAAAACATAGAAAGAAGAGCATTTACTTACTTGACCATCTCTGAATGCCAGCTGAAAGTAGTTATCGTATTGCTTTACTGCCATAATGGGCTTCTTATCAGAGTCATAGCTGAGGCAGCACTCTGTCACACAGGCTTCTCGAAGCTCCTGCAGCTTGTTCTTTTGCTTTTTAAAATCCTCTCCATGCATTTGTTTAAATTCCACGTACTCACGGTGCATGAAACGGATCTTGTCTATTAAACTCATTTTTAATCTGAAGTCATTGTCGAGATTATGACTCACGGCAATGACTTTTGCTTCTTCATCTGTTACACCAACGTATATATGTTTCTTCAACGCTCTTCCACACCGTTCTGGCTTTCCTCTTTTGCTAGTTCTTTCCTTGCCTTGTAACTATGTGTGCCTCCAAGAACGTAGTATGTGTAATCTTCGGTCAGCCTTCTTGTAATCTTTTAGTTGGTTGCACCGACTCACCCACCATAACAACTAGTGGCGACACATGGGCATGAGGATTCCTTCTCATTCTTTGTTTCAGTATAGCCACATGTGCCGCATACGCCTTCCGACTGTAGCACTCGACCCCATCTTCATTTTTAGGTGGCCTCTTAATGGTGCTCAATGTCAAAGAAATAGTTTGCTTTAGCAGTTTAGTGTCATTCACCCGCTTGAGAATAGCACTTGATTTATCTGCGGGCTTCACAACAATATCTGCTCCAGGAGCCTTCTGAAGAGCTTCTGTTGACTCCTCTATAGTCAAAGACTTTGTGCCTCTAGATTTCTTTTTTGTAGGAGCCTGTGTATCTACTACCAGGGAATGCTTCCTACCCTTTCCCTTTGTTACCACTGGTTCCTCTTCCTCTTCTTCTTCTACTTCCCTCGTCCTTCTCTTCAAGCTCTTCGTTAGGGATGGGGTACCACGCACCTTTGACCAACTTTTGTTTCTTCAAGAAAAAGCACCACCGACATCAAAATGTCCACTATATCCCGTAATCTGGGGGTTAAGTTAGGAGGATGACGGTATAAATTTATACGTAAAGACACTAAACAATACTTACATAGCCACTCTTGTAATTGTCAGCCACGTAGTCATGCACGTCTTTGGGTTTGCACATGCTTATTCGAAGCATTTTACTTTCAAGAACGTAGAAGACTTCCCCCTTGTCATGCATGCACTTCATTAAAAGTTCATCATCGACTTACAGAAAGCAACAAGGTTGACAATTTCACCGGCGGGGTAATAATCGTCGGACTTGTACTTGCCCTTTCCCCTTGATGACACAAGTAAAGGCGCCTCGATTGGTTTGCTCTCTCTTAGCCCCCATGTGGACGTTACCACGTCACGGTCTTCGGTTAGATGTCTCGTGGCTCTATTGGTGCAGCCTTTGATGACTGGCCCTTTTGTACAAACCTGATCTTGGGGCTGGAAAAAGCGTAAAGAAGGCCATTTTTATGCAAGAAACAGAACCTTTTTCGACCTTTTGTAACATAAAAACAGTAAAAATAGAGGCGAAAAGAGCACAAAATCTACACTAAACTGTTACTTAATTTGTGTTATTTAAGCTTAAAACGCAAGAATATTACTAAAATATTAAGGTTCGCGACACTTCTTTAAGCACTAGACACCAAGATTCCAAAATGGTTCTGGATCGGTATAAATTTATCTGGGCTCGAGCCTGAAATGGTATAAATTTATACCCAACTTCAACCGATCGATAAATAAACTTATACCGGTGTGCTCGGCGGTATAAATTTATACCGTTCCAGAACACAGTCGGTATAAATTTATACCGCAGGTGCTCGAGCGGTATAAATTTATACCGCTCGTGCTCGAGCGGTATAAATTTATACCGATCCAGAACACTTGCGGTATAAATTTATACCGACTGTGTTCTGGAACGGTATAAATTTATACCGCTCGAGCACCTGCGGTATAAATTTATACCGATCCAGAACCATATCGGTATAAATTTATACCGTGGGCGCTTACACTCTAGCAGATTAAAACAAAAGAGAAACTAGAACAGTACGGGTAGTAGACTTACGTGGCCATGACAGTATAGACGCGCGTATAGACGTTCCGGAGAGCAAATAAGGGGGGGTATATAAGCCGCACCGCGAGCGCCTTCGACTCCGAGCTGCGTATATAGAAAATAGGGTGGCCGGCGCCGGGCTTAAGTACCTCTGCTAAGTGCCGCTTCATATAGCGCTTCTCCATAAAGTTTTCAATACAAGTGTCTGTGAGTTTTCGTATAAATTTATACCGTTTCTGTTCTATGTTGCCCTCCTCTGTATAAATTTATACCATCTCTGTATAAATTTATCACCGTTCCGCATTTTTTTTTCTTCCCGTATAAATTTATACCAACTCAGTATAAATTTATCTGCAGGGCTCTTCGAGAGAAAAGAACCGCAGAGCCTCAACTCCCGTTCGCGAGGCTTCCTCTGCAATGGCTTTCACACCTCCTCACCGCATACACCGAGAAGTAGCCACGAATATTCTACATCCGACATTCCAACACCCAGCTCTGTTGAGTTTACTCCAGCAAGACCACCTCGGCTTCCACCACCAGTTCAATTTACTCCACCACACCCTGCTCCTGAACGTCGTTTGCCCCCACCAATGCGTTTTACTCCACCACAGGCTAGAGAGCTCAGACTACCTACTCCAGTTCATTTTAGTACGTCGCCCATAGTCCACCGTAGGCTCCCTCCACGGAGGCAAATCACACCAACTCCATCCATTTCGCTAAATGGTACTACAACAAGTGGGAGCAGTCAGCGACACGCAACTCCTGTGTTCTACGACACTTCAGGAGCTGGTCAACTACGTCACCAGCCTCGATTACTTTTTTCCAGAGAGAGGGAAAGCACCTCCCCCCAGGACTTGCCCACATCAAACCTCTCAGCATCTACAAGTACACCTCATGTTGATCTCTCAGACGAAGAAACACCTCATGTTGATGTCTCAGACGAGGACCTACCAAAGCCACAAGACTCCATGTTCAATTCAAAGCCCCCGCGCAAGTAAAAATCTTAAGCGTAACTTACACAAGAGAGCATGTACAACCGTTAGAAGAAAGAAACTCATGGACGAGGCTCACTTGCGGGCAACACATACAAATCACTGTTGTTCTCAACGTTGTTTGCTTAAGATTGGACTAAAGGAATTGAGGTTGCTTCGCGTGATAGTTCTGAGTTCAATGACTCTGCTAGACCAAAGGGGCTACTTAGCCTTCAATATTAGGCGGATGATGGTGAGAAGTTTACTTACGGTGGTGGCCACACCGCCCGTCAAACGGCCTTCAAATTGATTCATGCTTTAGGCAGCGTGACGACTTGACCGCTTTGAAGAAAAAGGCTTGACAAGAATCCAGGCATCAATGACTACTGCCATTCAGGAGGCATAACCAGAATTCATGCCCTTCAATGTGTTTCCTGGATGGAAGGTTTCTTTAAGGAGTCTTGTGAGAAACTCCCTAACAGCCCTATGTACCACTTGAGTGACAATTTCACGAAACAAGAAGTCTCGATAATTATAAGGAGATGTGTGTTGAGGCTGGAGAACGCTTTGTTCGCTACTCTTACTTTTGTCGCGGCGGAAAAAGAGTTTTCTCGTGTCCATTCCTAGAAAGCATAGGATGTCTGTTTGTGCTACATGCTCAATTAAAAGCTCGAGACAAAATGCAAGGACACTTCACACTAAAAGTAAGCTTCCGGGCGTGTTCTTGCCTAGTTCTACTTAAAAGTAGGTTCTTTCCTAAACATATTTTCATTTCGGATGCATTGAAGGAGAAACCCGAACAAGCACGAGAAACAACAATCTTTGGAAAGGAGAAAATTGACAAAACATAGGAAGAAAGCAATCGAACAACCACTCAACTACATATCGGTTGTTATTGATGGAATGGACCGAAAGAAGACCACCCTACCACATTTTGTCAATGTGCCTAAGGATGTTCTTGAAGAAGATTTCATACATCCGCATGTTGTTGGTGCTATGGTATTTAATGGAAAACTATCTTGCAAGGCATTTTTGAATTATCCAAACATTCATGCTGATCCAAATCTCACTATCACAATATTGAATAAGCTTCTTTCAATCTAGAACATATACCACCGGTTACAGATCTTCGACTAGACAACACGACAAGGGAAAATAAGAATCGGGCGTTGTTTGCTTACATTGCTATGCTAGTAGAGAAACAAATCTTCAAGAAGGTGAAGATTGGTTTCCCCGCTTGTTGGTCATACACACGATCAAATTGATCGATGTTCAAGAGGTTCTCTAAAAGTCTTGCTCGAAAAAAGCTCTCGACCTACCAAAGAATGATTGAGGTTATCCAAGATTCCTACAATCCTCGTCCCGGACATCGAAAGTTATTGGAAGAAACTTATGATTTCAAAGAATGGATTTTTCTGAGAGATCAACTGGGTCAACGTGCTATTGAGCCCTTGAGAAACATTACATTTCAGCATCGGATCAAAATTTCACTTGTAGATGGCAAGGCCATCTTACAAGGAAAAGAAATATGCCACATCCTTGCAAAGTGGCGGCAAACCCGGTAGGTATTCAATTCATTAGCACCATCCCCAATACTAGTTCCATGCTCTCTGCAGAGCAAAATGCCTCTAAAAAGCTTGAAAGAAATCACAAAGAGTAAAAAGGAGGGAAGAGCATTTGACTCAAACAAATCATTGGATTGCATTGAGACAAGTATTCAAATGTGCTCTAACCACTTTGGGGAGGCGAGATGCTTTATGGTGGCCTCGCTTTTTTCAAGAACGTGACATGTTGCAAGCTTCATTACAAGGTCGAAGACCGCCACATTCAACCGGCCATCTAGGCAAACTCTCCCCCGCAAGTCGAGAATCAAGAGGAACATGTAGAGATGAAGATGACGAGTCATGTACACACCGCCCTAGGCGCACGGCACAACAAGTTGCTCGAGTCTCCGGTTCATCTCGAGATTCAAAAAGGAATGCTCATAGCTGTCCCAAATGATAATGATGAATCTGGGAGCCATTCGGCTAGCTAAAGTCTTGGAGGTAACAAGAGAGGATGGAATTCCCACTCAATTAAAAGTGCAATCGATGAGAACAAATGCTTGCCAATGCTTTCGGGGGAGTTATACTTTGGAGATGGTAAAAACAGAGTGGGAAAGAGAGCAAAGTCCAAAGCAAAAGCAATTGGCCATAGATCTAGCTGAAGTAAAGGTTCTTGCATATGACTTTGTTCTCGATCACGCTAATAAGTTACGATGGTCACTCAAACTTTAATAAGGTCGGCATGTGGATTAGACAAACAACCTAGAAAGGTGGCAAAAAAAGATGATGATGAAGACTCACTTGTAGACAAAGTGAGGAAGAAGATCGTTCGAGTACATCCGATCTTTGAGAGTGAAGCCGAGGATGAAGGCTCAAGTGATCGGGGGATTAAATGAGTCGGAGGATGAGATGCATCCCCGATCTTGCTGCAAAATGTAAGTTTGTCCGATGACTTCGAACATGTAAAGAAACGTAAAGTGCGGTGATGAGTGTTTGTCAAAATGTCCTATATTTTTGACAATTTTGTTCATAATTTTGTACAATTTTCACAACCTTGAATATATCACTTCTTTGTCACTCTACTACCCTTGCTATTTTTTTTTATTGCCCCTTTTTTGCTACACTTTATAAAAGTAACTATTTTTTGTTCTAGTTTAGGAGGATGAAAATTGCTATTTAAAATTTTTGCACGAAAGTTATGTTCAATCAACCCCTCAAAAATGGTACCTAAATTACTTAAATTGTCACACCTGTCACAAAAAAATCTTAAAAATGGACTTTTTTAAGGGAATTTTAGGGAATCTTTCAAAGATTCCTTTTGAAGTGCGTTTCCAGCAAATAAGTGCGTTTCATTTTAAACTTTGTTCATTGTATAATCTCTACAACATACCAGACTTTGTAAAGTTAGCGAGAAAGGTAAATAGATTGTTCTGCTTTAGTGTTCTTGGAGTAAATGGACAATTCGTAGATTTAGAGTTTCCTTCGTCCGTAACCGTAACAGGTCGAACGTATCATCGACTACGAGCCAGCGGAGAAACAGGTCATCCAATACATTGGTATATGTATGATGAATCAGAGAGATATATACATGCTAGAGGTCAGAATGTGCCATTTCAATGGGTCGGTATCGTAGGCTCAATTCTTGATCAAGTAAACCCTTTTATTCAAAATCTTCGAACAATGGGAAGCATGCACATGCCATCGGCATATATAACTGTACGAGGTGCAACTGCAAGTGACGATATCGCAGCTATCGTGGATGTTAACAGTACAGCTGATATTGCACCTCGAGTTGCCGGCTTTTGGGTAAAAAACGAGGGTGAACCAACCTTTGTAAATATACTTGATCCCATGTACGAGCCATTGCAATATCCTCTCATATTCCTGCATGGCACAATTGGTTGGGGCCTCAGAAATGAATACGGTCTTACACAGTTACAATGGTACAGAGCTAGGTTGCTCCATGAAGACCGATTTGTCCAACTTGGCCGTCTTTGTGGAGAGTACTTGGTTGACATGTACTCAAGAGTCGAAGATGCACGATTGAATTACTTTAGAACATCGGCATTCTGTAATAGGAGAATACAATATGATGAGGACTATTCGGAGCAAGAGAATGATGATCGAAGTGACGTTGTCTTGCCATCCTCTTTCTTAGGAGGTCAAAGGTGGTGCTCCGTTCAAGTTGCTGATGCATTGGCTCTGTCTAGAGCAAAAGGCCGCCCAACTTTGTTTATCACCATGACAACGAATACCGATGGCCAGAAATAAAGGCCATTCTCAGGCCCGGACAAAATGCATCTGATGTTCCTATGTTCGTTGTCCGCTGTTTCCATGGGAGATTGCAATGGTTAAAAGAGCTCCTTCATAAGTTTTTTCAGCAGATATCATATGTAATAACTGTCATTGAATTTCAAAAACGCGGATTGCCCCATTCCCACCTCGTCGTGCGAACCGAGCCTGAGATACCTGTTGAGTGCATCGATGAGATCATCTCCGCCGAATTACCTGCAGATCCAGTCCTTCGAGGGCAAGTTCAAAAATTTATGATTCATAAGCATACTCATAGATGCTCGCCGGATGGCGCAACCTGTTGCTACAGATATCCGAAGGATATCACTCCAACGACATATCTCGACTCAAAGGGTTATGTCCAGTATAGGAGAAGAACTATAGATGATGTATGGGTGGTGCCATATAATGCATTTTTGCTCCATGAATTGGATTGCCACATTATGGTGGATATAGCATCTACAGTACATATATTCTCATACCTTTATGGATACATATATAAAGGATTCGACAGCGGCAGCTTTCGAGTTACCCAAGAGAGGCATTCGTCATTCATACCGTCGTCATTAAGCAATCAGCATGAAGAACCTGCAGCACTACAAGAGAATAAGCAATCTAAGTCACTAGTTTCATCATTTATTTGTTTAAAATCACACTTTCAAATTTTTTAGATTATGATACAATAAGTGACGGTAGCTGTTGATGAAATCGCATCATCTATATCGTCATTTGTAGCATCGCCAGTAACAACAGTTGTAATATCATATTTTATAGCATTATAGTGGCATAATAGTATCATTTGTAGCCTCATCTATAGCTGCAGTTATAATATCATGCATTTTGTCCTTGTGGTGCTATAATAGTGTCAGTTATAGGATCATGTGTATTGTTATAATTGTACCATTCATAATGTCACCACGAGCGCTATAATAGTGTCGGCTATAGCATCAGCTGCATTGCTATAATTAAATGACTCATAATGCCAACACAAGTGTCATCCTTTGTATCATCCTTTCCATCATGATTAGTATCAGATATAGCATCATTGACAATGCCACGCATAATATCATGTGGAGGTTATGATTATATCATTATTAACATCGGGTATAACATCACGTATCTCACATATAATGTCAACGAGGATTTCACATCCAATACCATTTTGTTCGTGATTTGCATCACTTATTAAGGCATTGATTATTTCTATAATATAATATTGCAAATAAAAATAATAAGTACAAAGCTTTTGATTTATAAAAACAAAAAGTTATTGCTCAAGCAAAAAAAAGTTATATTAAGAAGATTCAAGTATTCCAAACAAATGTTTGTTAAAGATCCCAGCAAAAGATCACAACACAAACAAAGAACAGGACCTTGCTGCATCTTTAATGCAAAAGAATAGCTTGGTAACAAAATTTGTTGCAACACTTCTTTCTTCCTGACTCATTTAGTGTTTAGTTGTCCTGTACTACCTGTAATGTAGCTCATTTAGTGTTTAGCTATTCTGTAATGTCCATAATGTGGATCATGCATATATGGATCCTTTATTATCTCTCGCTGCCTTTTGCCACCATTGAGAGAAAATATGTAGTTCTGCATATGAACATCGTTAAACCTGCAAAAATCACAAGGTGCAGTCATCTAAAGCAGCTCCTGATTCTATCTACATTAGATCTTGCATTATGCTTGAGACGTAACAGACTTTAAAGTTCTGTATTTTTCTGACTGTTAAGAGGAGAAAAAGCAGACAATGGGGGAATGTGTAAGTTCCTAACCTCTGATCTTGCATTATGTCCACATACCTGCACAAAATTTAAGCAAAGTTAATAAAAATATAATAAGAAGTATGCATAAAATAGTCTCTAGATTCACCTTAGACTTAGAACCTCCTAGTGAGGGTATTTCGCAATGAACAATGTACTCACTATCTATTACGCCTACATGTTGTGACCTGCCCCCCTGTAGCCAGCTTATAAGGACTAGAGAAAGCCTCCAATCTGTACAAGTTTAAAGTCCATGCCCCATCCATGAATAAGATCATTCTGCACATATAAGGACAACAGAACTGTTATAGATCGACAAACTTCATAGCACTAAAGGTAAATTGTCCATAGCAATTTTTTAATCTTCTTATCTGAATCAACCGCCAAGCATACCCCATGCTACTGGCATGAAAACGGGAGCAATGTTCTCATCGTATAAACAACACCCAGACTGAATTCTGTCTGAAGCAATGCGATGCATGAAAATAATTCTCAGGAATAATATTCAGAATTTTTTATTCCAGTTACGATCATGGCGTATCTTATGCAATGAACTTACACCCTTACTTACAGCCTTATATGGCATATCTTATTGCCATTCACAAACATATCTTAACAACACTGTATAATATCCAACGAAATTAATTTTGCTTTGAATACCTCTGCAAGAACAATGCAAAGAGCCAAGCACTTGAATAGCATAGCAACAAATCTTTCACAGCTCCATTGGTCAGCTTAAATCTCTTAGCCGCCATCGTTTTCCTGGGTCCTGCCAATTGCATCCACACAAGGGAAAAAATGGGAAACAAGGCTCACCAAATCCGGATTTACAGTTCTGATCATAGAAATTTCTGCTCCAAAAAACCCTGCGACCACCACGACAGCCAATCGACCTATTTAAGCCTGTCTGCTCCGGATTTGCTATGTCTGCTGTCGGATTGATCTGGAAAGTCACCAGTCTCGGCTGAATACCCTAACGTCGCCCCTTTCCAATTTTTCTATTGTCGCACATTAGTTACCTCGAAACTTCTAACCCAAACCCTCAAAATATTATAATACACTAAGAACGGCCCCTTGGGAAACTTGTTTGGATTTTTATGTTTTGTTTCGTATGTGTATAGTGGCCCTCGCTTGAAAACATATAACTTCGAGTTATGCTTCACATTTGCTTTCAATTGTAGGGCTCCCTTTTAATGCATGAGCAAGAGCTTCGGGCTAGTGTTGTTTTTGCCCCTTGTGGTGGTGAAGATATAAACACACTAAATGGGCTCTCATAAATGGCCCCTTGTGGTGGTGAAGATATAGGAAAGCCCATTGGGCTTTCTTATAACATGGAAATAAGTTAAGAACCATTCTGTGAACTGTAAAAAACTTCAGAATGCTGGGTAAACAATCCGAATATAGGGTAAAACTATAGGAACGACTGGGTAAAGGAAAGAAATGCAGGTAAAAATACTGTAGTAGCAGGTAACAGGCGCCGTATACATTCGTCAAAGCACGAGATATTTTTAGTTCATTCTTGGTTTGAAACAATGGCACGTGCATGGCGCTATAAGATGGAAAGGCAGAATGGTCTTAACTGGTTTTTATGTTTTATGTTTTGTTTCATATGTGTATAGTGGCCCTCCCTTGAAAACCTATAACTTCGGGTTATGCTTCACATTTGCTTTCAATGGTAGCCCTCCCTTTTAATTCATGAGCAAGAGCTTCGGCCTAGTGTTGTTTTTGCCCCTTGTGGTGGTGAAGATATAAACACATACTGGCGTGCATAGCTATAGAGATACAAATTTTAACATCTAAAGAAACCAAAAATGATCATCCAGAATCCAAAATTTCATCAATGCTAAGAAAAGTAGTCGGGGTTTCTATTAGTATGGTAGAAACAAAGCAACCTAAAATGGTTACCTAGGATTCAAAATCACATCAATGCTATGAAAAACATATATTGTCCATTGCTCTAAGTTTTTATGACCCCATGATTGATTACCAGAGATGTAATCCGCACTTTTGCAATTAAAAGATGGGTTCCATATTCTTTTTTATTTGAACATGGAGACCTGTAAGGTCTATTGTCAGAATTCGAAACCCCAGATCCAATTCTTGTAAGGCGACAAAAGCCAAGCATGTTGTAGGTGTTTTCCATGCCCCAAAACCTTCCTAGCAATCCCTCCACAGGTGTAGGGTGTCTTTGCTTCGGTATCCTTGGTCATGAACCCTTAAATGGTAGATAATTATTCGCAATTAAAAGATGGGTTGCATATTCTTTTTTATTAGAACATGGAGATCTGTAAGGTCTATTATCAGAATTCGAAAACCAGAGCCAATTCCTGTAAGGCGACAAAAGAATAGAATAGAATAGATTTTTCCATGCCCCCAAAACCTTCCTAGCAATCCCTCCACAGATTTCGTATTTGTTTCCCATGCCCCCAAAACCTTTCTAGCAATCCCTCCACAGGTGTAGGGTGTCTCTGCTTCGGTATCTTTGCTCATGTATCTTTGCTCATGAACCCTTAAAAGGTAGATAATTGTTCTTTGTTGATTTCTTAGTATGTGGGCACAAGCGATGCCTCAGTACAGACACTAGATACAGAATTACAGCCACAGAAGAAACATTGTGTTGAAGCGGAAGTGCAGACATTGGAAAGGGAACATGTTGAGGTGGGCGTACAGACATCTCCACAATCCCAAGGGGACCAGGAGTCGTAGTGCCGAGCTAGCAGACAGGAGCAGGCTGCCTCAGTATCTTCTGTTTCTAGGAGCCTGCACCTGCGTATTATAGGGGTTGCAGAGGCAGAAGAAGATGTCCTTTCTGATATGGATGCTGCTTTGCATTTTTTCACTGATGTCATGCATGTGAAGGCTGGTGGAGTTGTCTCCGCTACTAGGGTGGGAGCGGCAAGACCTGATCGTCCTCGCCATCTTTTGGTTCGGTTTCAAGACACTCTTAGCCGCTTACATGTTCTTCAACATGGAAACCATCTCAGAGGGACTAGTTTCTCAGTATAGAAGGACCTCTCCCCTCTTCAATTGTGTAACCGTAAGGAGGAGCTCTGCAAGGTGAGGGCAGCCCGCCTGCAAAAGAAATGGGCAGTGTACGGGGGAGGCGCAGCAATTATTCTAGATCAATGGCCTTCCAATCCTTGGATTGGCTATGTCTAGATAATTTTAGAAGCATAAATTTACCGCTAGCTTAGCATTAGCTTATCTTATTCTTGGCAGCCTTTTAATATTTGGTTATTGTGTTTGGTGATGGGGCCTAGTCCCCAGGTTTTAGATGGGCTGTTGCCCTTGCATGTGTCGTCCCATAACCCATTGGGTTCCCGTGGACGTAAAAATTCATCTTATCTTATCTTTTTGTTCAAAACAAATGCTACTCACCATGGCCTTGCTTGGGACACTATAGGCACCCATGCTCATGAACCATTAAAAAGGTAGATAATTTGTTTTTGGTTGGTTTAGGACAGAATGGGCAACCATGCTCATGAACCATTAAGATCCAAACCCCTTCTTTAACAATGCCAAATTGAGAAACCCAAAACTCATTGGGTCCTTGCATCCACCACTATTAAAGTCCTGCTCATGCACAATATATCCTCAAAGGGAATCTCTACAAATTTGTACTTAACTTCCCATAATCATATCATATCATTCGATTTACATGAATCTCACATATCATATTAATAATATAATCAATTCATAATGTATTTTTCACAAATTTCCAATTCAAACTCACCTCCTCCTCCTCCTCCTTTTTTGTTCTAATATTATTATTTTGTGTACTTTGTCTATGGGAGTTTGAAGAATTACAAACGATATTACAGTTGTCATAACCATTAACACTTGTATTATCATTATCAAAATTACAACAAGTATTGAGAGTAAGAGTGATGTAAGTCGTGATATTATCCATGATGCTATTATCGACACATATAGCGTCATATGCTAGCACTGATATAATATTGTCAATATGTGATACTATATATGAAGCTATGGGTGATACTGTAATTGGCATACGCTATAACACTTATATTGTCGTTAACACTATTGAAGTAATAAATGATGGTAAAGTTGATGCAATATGTGATATTATTCATGACGCTATTAGTAACACATATATTGTCATTAAGTAGTACTGATATAATTGTTGACCAAATTTATGACGATATTGATGATGCTATAGATGATAGAATCTTGTCATTGGTAGTGTCACTGTTCCTTGAATATCATTATTTATATCACTTAATACTTTTTTAAATTTTAGGTGATATTAAAGTGATGAAAAATGGCTATCCTCTTGTAGTGCAGAAAGCTCATCGAGAAACAATATTGATAGAGAGCGTGTCGCGGGTCAACCATCAGTAACGAAGAGTACCATAAATGGGTCATCAGAGAACATTTCATCTGATCAGGTTCCTAAAAGACCTCCCAGGGATGACATACAGGATTACTTGAGGGCACGGTATTTATCCGCAACGGAGGCGGCATGGAGGACAATGTCCTATGATATAACTAATAAGTGTCCTGCTGTTAAATGTCTACCATTACATCTACCACTGTCTAGCACACGTTCATTGTTAGATCGATACTTTTTACGTCCTTTAGATGCTGGTTTGATACGTTCACGTACATTCAATATCACGAACAACACACATTGATAGCATTCAATTCTGCCTTGGTAAATGCATGTACCTGGGAACTATGTAGAACAAGAACGAGAAGGATTCGTGACCAATATAGTGAAGAAAAGAGTGAGGAAGCCAATAGTTTGTAGAATACGATTGCTATTGCCTCGCGTGGGAGAGGCATTTTACTTGAGACAAATTTTGCTGCACCGCCCTGCAAGGACATGGGATGAGCTGAAAATCGTCAATGGACCAGCAAGCTGCCGAGGCAGAAGGGTTGCTTGCGGCACATAACGAGGCTATATTAGTGATGGAAGAAGCTGCTTCCTTATCATTGAGTCCCACACAGCTGCGGTTTCTTTTTGCCATGTTACTGCTGGACCAAGCTCCAGCAATTGAGCTATGGAGCATGTTTAAAGTACCAATGAGTGTTGACCTGCTAGACGAGTACCCAAATGATGAAACAATCGCTTTTAATGAATCCCTTCATTTAATCAACAACATTCTAACACAACATAGTACCAACATCATGGCATTTGGTCTCCAACTGCAGCCTCGTCTTGGAAGAGATGTCATGCATGAATTGCGAAAATTTTTTGACCATGGACGGTACTTAGATGAAGTAATGCAAATGACAAGCATAATGAAAAATGACCAACGAAAGATATATAGTTTCGTTCGGGAATGGCTTGAATCCCTAGAAAGCAACCAACCTTTGTTCATCGATGGAAAGGCCGGCGGAGGTAAAACATTCCTTCTAAATTGCATATGCCTATTGATACGAGGCAAACAAGGCATAGTTCTTCCATGCGGTACGACAGCATTAGCAGGTCTTCAATACCCGGGAGGACGAACAGCCCATTCGTTGCCGCAGGGCTTCATTCAATGATAGAACATGATTCTGGAGCAGCGGATCTGCTCATTGCAGCTAAGGTCATCATCTGGGATGAATTTCCAATGGCCAATAAAGCTGTCATAGAAAGTACCCATCATCTATTACAACGACTATGCAGGAACACTCTTCCCTTTGGAGGCAAGCATTTCATTGCTTCTGGAGATTTTAGACAAGTCGCGCCTGTTGTAAAGGGAGGGGGGAGAAATGCAGCATATAATGCATCCATAAAATCCTCATCACTGTGGCAAACTTTTCGTGTAATGAGATTGGAAGAGCCGATCCGTAATGCAGCTGACCCTGAACTAATGAGTTTCGTCGATCACATAGGAGAAAATTGGGAGGACCCGACAGTCTCACTAGATATATTTAATATAACTACTAGCATAGAAGATAGCATTGAATTTTTATATCCATGTGACATACTCCGAAATCCAATTTCATGTAAGACAAGAAATACATTGTCGACAATTAATAAGAGTGTTGATAGCTTCAATGATCGCATTCTTGGTAGAGTTCCTAGTCCTGACAAATCATATTATAGTCATGACCACATCACCGAGCAAGATGAAATCATACGCGACCACCCTTATGCAACCTCTGATTTCCTTAATAACTTCACACATTCCGGAATACCCAACCATGAGCTGAGGCTTAAAGTAGGGACCATATGCCGCATTATGAAATGGTTGGATATGGAAAAGGTTTGGTAAAAAATGCGAGAGTTATGGTCGTGTCAATGCACACAAAATTTGTCATGGTGAAAGTACTAGACGAGGCATCGCATGACGATGCATGTACATACCCGATTTCTAGAACTGACTTTTTCTATCAACCAGAGAACCGGCCCTGGACCATTCACAGACGACAATTTCCACTCCGTTTATCTTATTCGACCACCTTCAATAGCTGCCAGGGGCTGACATTGGATCGCGTTGTTATTGACCTGCGTACCGATGTATTTGCACATGGCCAGTTATACACGGCTCTTACTCGCATGCGGAAGAGAGAAGACGCACTCATCCTCCTCTCACCAGAGAATACATCGAGGCGTACCAAAAATATCGTCTATAAGGAGCTCCTCTGTTGATAAGGTACTTTTTTAGCTCTTCTTTGTAGTGTTTACAAAGGATGGTGTAGCAGTGTATCGTCTGCAAGGAGTTAAACTTCAAGTAAGGTATGTCCTCTGCCTTTCATATGTATGGTATTGTACAGTTTACAAAAGATGATGTAGCAGTGTATCGTCTGCAAGAAGATGAACTTTAAGTAAGGTATGTCCTTTGCCTTTCACAGGTACCATGTGATGTGATGATCCTCTTATCTCCAGACAAATTGTCTGGAACAAATTGTGCTAACGTGTGTTTTCTCTGGCCACTATTTAGACAGGTACAGACGACTTCTTCAGTCCTCTTCTATAGATGACACCATTCAGAAGTTATTCAGATAAGAAAAAAAAAAAATCCTTTCCTTGCCCAGATGATAGATGACGTGCTATCTGATTACCATGGGATTCCCTCTCATTCATTTTTTTTTGCTTTGAGGAATTGAAAAGAGAGGCAACAAAGGAATAGAATAAATAACTATCGTGATGCCAGCCTAGTGGTCAAGCTATTGGTAATAGGTGACCCCTATCCAAAGCCCAAAACCCACTGACTGTCATTAGATGCAAAAAATAAATGAAAAGAACATTCATCGCGGTAACAGCCTAGTGGTCAAGCTATTGGTAATGGGTGACCCCCATCCAAAAGCCATATCCCGCTAACTGTCATCGGATGCAAAAATAAAATAAAATAAATGTCCATCGCGGTAACAGCCTAGTGGTCAAGCCGTCGGTAATGGGCAATCCCCACCTAGGCCCAAAACCCACTGGCTGTCATCGGATGCCAAAAGAAGAACGGGACACACAATAATGGGAATCCCATGGTAGTCGGTTATAGCACCTATCTATCCTCTGGGCACAAAACAAACGGCAATAATGCAGGTTCAACTCCTGCATGTTCTCTCGCACCTCAAGCATGTCCAGAACTGAGATCTATTCGACTTATCACAAAAGTTCTTTTGCAGCGGGTTGGAGAAGAGAAATGTTCGCCGCGATAAATTTCTTGTACTATCTAATGCAGTATCTATTTCTGTTCTCTTTTATTTTGTTCCTTAAAAATTATTAAAAGATAACACGTGTGCACTCATTGACGTGTGCACTCATTGATTGCAAGTCATTAATTTGTGTCCAAACATTTATGAGCATTTATGGCGGATTTATGAGCATTCATATTCTTCTTCCGCCTGGATGTTATCTCTTCTGCTCAACAGAAGACGGTTTGATGAGGCCAAAGCAGAGAAGAGAGGGGCAGGACATGGCCTCCTCGCCGACGTCTTCCTCTCCTTTTTGAAAGCAAAAATCACTGGATTTGAGCGCTTAACAGTGAAAGAAGAGGTCGGATTGCAGCATTTGATTGCCGATTTGGTTGCCTTTGAAGCTTTGCTACTTTCATGCTTCGCAAATTTGAAGCGTTTGCATTAGATCCCATAGTTCCCAGCGGAATCAGAGATGTTGGCATTTGTCCAGGCATGTTTGATGCACTGAAGCATCTTACTACCTAAGCTTCAGATGCTAGTATCTGAATAATTATTCTGAGGGACACGTGTTTGCAACAATCTTTCCTCAATCGTACTATCGAAACTTTCCCTTGCTTGCAGGATAGCTTTTGATTCTATAACGGCAGCAATGCAGCAAAAAATCCGAGCTTTTTTGATGCAGAATTGGCAATGGCAAACAAAAATCCGGCCTTAGGGATCTATTCCAAGAATCGGATGAGTAGAAGAAGCTCCGGAAATGCCATTCCCACGGTCTTGGATTGCATTACAGAGTCCGGCAGTCCGGCAGAGGAGAAGCATGGCATGGATCCATGGCAGGATCCTAGTCAGCAAAAACTTTAGTGAAGATTGAATATTTATTGAATCAGAAAGGGACCACTGATGGATCATCCAGCCATAGCCACATTCTGGTGGATCAATAAGCCATGGGGATGCCTATTCCATGCCAGTATACCTAGTCACAGTTCTTTTCAGATTCAAGAAATCCCCGCTGCCGCTAGGTCCAATCCCTATTCTTTATAACTTGCTGGGATCTATGGCGATGTTTGTAGGATGTGCTCAATTTGCTACAACAGAGATTGAAGAAAATGAGGCAGTCGGTCGGATTTCGAGCCTACCGTAGGGTTTTCTTCCGTTAGATTGACTTAAAAGGACACTTACAGATCCACTCTGATAGCCCAAGCTTCCGTCAATAATCATTACAATGTGCCTTCAGTCATATTATTCGGAATCGGCCCTTTAGATTATTCAGAATTCAGAAGACCAAACGACTGCCTTGCCGCTGTCCCGCCTACTCCAAATCTAATCCTGCATCTGTTTTTTAAATATTGTGCAACTGAAGGAGGCGAGCAACAACAATGCTTGCCCTCTCAAAAGAATCAGTAAGAAATCTGCTTTGCAGATGCGCGAATACTTGCTCTAGTTCCCAATTTTTTTAAGGAATTTAAATGTATGATTATCAATGCAATTGAACAAGACCAGCTGCCAATGCATTATAATTTGAAAGTTACCACTTACCTCTTTGTTCTGCTTAGAACTTTTAAATGCATCTGTATATCACTGGTCCTCTGTTTCCTTTCCAACTTGAAGGCTGTGTTGCGGGATCCGTGTAAAATGGCTACACTTACATTCTTGTTATTTTTTTCCAGTGAAACTTGAATCCTTAATTCCATAAAGTAGCAATGGCTCATATGACAGTACAACTTGCATCTACACAAGTCAAGACGTTTCTATGTGGTCATTTTTTCTTTGTGGAAAAACTGGCAAGAAAAAGAAGAAAAGAAATGGAAGAAATTATGATTCTGGCAACCCACCATTGCATAGCAGGAAGAACTTGGCCACCATACAAATTTTGTAACTTGGCCACGATATTAAAAACTCCTTTTGTTAGAATAAAATCAACATTATGTATCACTTCTGGTTTACATCCTTTGGTTCCTCTTTTTTCTTCTTTGTGGAACTTTGTTTTTAAACACACCACATCTGCGGCAGCTTATAGCATATTTAATTCACCCCAAGAATGAGAAATTTCTAATTTTCCCTTTGCTTTTCGTTCAAGGCTTAGAAGAGTTCAGCATCCCTATGACGTACCTAGGAAGAAAGAGTTGATTTGGCGCTTAGAGGGGCGATGGTCACATCCCGGGGGGTTCACCTCTATATAAGGGGCATATGGCATGTGCGTGCATCAAGTCAGGAGAAACCCCTCTGTATACAGCTGACCCTCCATAGAAACCCCTATGTATACGGTCCCATACTGTCGAAGAATCATACCCGATTCCATACTTTTACACCCAGTCTAAGCTCTTCTTGCCCTACCCTCAACCTTATTTTTACGTCCGAATTTCATTCATGTATCCTACCCTCTATCGTATTTTTACATCCAGTCCGCAAATGTTGCATCCAGTCAGTATTTAGGGTTCTTCATGGCGCCATTTGAGTTCAATGGTCACTCCAGAAAATAAGAAAGAAATACGCCTGGAATTTTATTTATTTTAATTAAATCGATTTTAGGATGACATCATAACGAAATTCATTATTGATTATTGAATAATGAATTTAAATTAATTATTGGTCATGATTTTATTTTTCGCACGCGTCTTTTAAGGACGTCATTATGGTGAACTTAGCCATGCGTACCGCCAATGATCGAAGCTCATTCCCTCTAGCGCCTATTCCTCTCCTTCTCCCGATCCGACACTCCTTCTCCCGATCCGCCTATTCCTCTCCCACATTCGACAATGGCGCGGATTAAGACCACCTCCCGGTTGCCCACTGAAGAATCCGTGGGCTCTGCTCCACCGAAGGAAGAGGCCGCGCCTGAGGAAGAGGCCGCGCCTGAGGAAGAGGCCGCACCTGAGGAAGAGGCGAAGGGCACTAAGCTGAAGGTTGTCGCGAAATTTTCCTGCATGGAAGTGGTGCACATGCAAGATCATGGAGCTCATATCACTGAAAAAGTTCAGCAATGGGTTGATCGGGTGACTCCTGCAGATGAGCGGCTTTTGGAAATGAAAATCCGTGCAAGAGGGAACAATCTGTATGTGCTGCTTAGGATGCCACCTCCGGGCAGTCGGTGAAGCGCCTCCGTTAGTCTGACCTCCGTTCCCGCCTCCGTTATTCTGATATCCGCTAAGTTGTGCCCCGGGTTATGCCTCCAGGACGTCATTAATAATAGCTTAGGTTTTTTTATTTGCCATACGAAATATCCCTGAACTTGTTTTGTAAAGCTCCTGATCTGTTTTTTTTTTTTTTGTAAAGCTCCTGATCTGATCTGTTTAGGACTGCTTTGTTTTGTAAATGGCCATGAAAACAGGGATGTAAACTGCCATGCGCAGGTGTGAACCTTCCTTTTTGTAAAGTATGTTATTATAATATGAATATGAAGCAGTTTCAGACATTGTTCTTGTGTTTTACTTTGTCTCTTAATATGTTTCTTTTATGTAATGTTATTAACCGAAATCAGACTTCAAACATTGTATGCTTTGTTCTTTCTAAAGTATGATTTTGATTATGTCTTATTGTCTTCACGTCATGCCCTTAAAGTAGATTGTAGGGTAACAGTATCTGCTGTTTTGGAAGCATTTTATTATGCTTCTGTAAATGCTGCAGAAATAAATCATGGAGTAATGGAATCAAAAAGGCTTAAAGCACACCTAACTAACTAGTTCCACAAGCAACCAGTAGCCACTGTTTATTGCATTCAAAGTAAAGTTTAAACAAGATCACAGTTTCCAGCGTACAATGCATTAAGTAAAGCAAAGCAAATAGAACATGCACGAGATTTATACAAAGCAGAAAAGTGCTCTTAAACTTAAACTGTTGAAATGGTAGCTTTAATCATAAATGATCATTGATAAAGTAGTTCACAAATATCTGGCTGAACCTTATGAACTCCCTAGACCTTCTGCTTGCCCTTGTCACCTACAAAAAAAAATGAAAGAGAAGAGACAGTTAGTAGCAGAATTCAACCATTTGAAGACGTCTAATTTAATATTACCCTACCAATGTTCTGTTCACGGACAAACTTATTCAGCTGTACTCTGTCATTATCATGCAGATGGTAAATGTTTTTGGCAGGTTCATATCTTAAAGATGCAAGAGATATGATAGACTCGAGGTCTATAAGTCGATTATCGGCCAGATCATAAGTAAACCAAGTGGACTTGCCGTCCTTGCAATGTTGTTCTTGTAATATGCCGATTTAATTGAACTTCAAAAGACGGCGTTAACTAAGTCCACGGGCTCCCTACTCTCTTTCCATGCACTGCCAGATTTCCTCCTCATGCTAAGTACCCTACCAAGATACCAAACCTTATGAATTGCAGCAGATTTGTTCCTTTTTCTCGCTGAAGCTTGTCTGGTTTGTGGTGCCACCGCTGATTCCACTGGTTCTTCGAAGTACACTGCACAATCTGTCCCAATGCCGAGCAGAGTTTGTGCATCAACATTACTTTCTTCAATAGAATATACCATAGTCTTAACCCTCGTCAACCTGTCCTTCGATAGCCACGGATTCCCATTCAAATGACTCACTATAGTTGACTTGAAGATTTTCTTACCTTCCATAACAACATGCCAAGAAACATGAGATGGCTTCCTCCTCTCGCATTCATCTAACATTTCGTCAAACACATGTCGTAATTCAGACCTGGCCACATCATCCTCACTAACTACCTCGTTCCTTTGATCTTCACCTTCAATCTCCATGTTCTCTTCCGTGGCATCGGTCTCATCTCCCAATGTGGTAGAGCTCAGGTCTACCACACGACTACTATGAAACCAATCTTCGGCCTTCCATGGCTCACTAAACCAGCCATCATTCTCCTCAATTGTAATGCCAACGCTTGTACACAATGCTTGTGCAGCAGCAAGCCCTTCCTTTAAGGCCTCGATAATCTTGTCATCCGTATCCACGCTACTGTAATCTGCAAGGTTACAGGTGAGCACATCCCCATTGGTATCTACCTTCTTTTCTAACTCTTCCCAAATGTGTTCTTGCTTAGCATGTGCTGCAGGAAATAGGAGGGTAGTGGCTGCTTGAAACTCTGAAATATGATTGAGAGCAGAGGCACTCTCCAACAAGTCTGCCCCGTCATAGGCTCTTTCGTTACGCACCATGCCACCGACTTTAGAGAAGAAGTTCTCACATACGTCTGATCCCGTGCACTGTAAGGGCAACTCTAAATGCCCGAATTCTGAACTAAAATACTTTATTAGCAGCACAGCAAAATGGCATGACAATTGCACGTCTATAAAGGTTTCCCGACTAATGAAGTTCTTACTCAACGAATGCGTGCTGTGCTTCGTCAACCACAGCCTCCAAAGCCTGTTATGCACCTAAAGTTTTAAAGATAATACCAGATTGAAAGTAGCAAACAGGATTCCAGCTCACCTAAAGAAGAAGGACACCGTTGCAGCAGCTTTAATCCGAGCCCTCAAGTCCAAAGTAGGTGAGAGGAAGATGTCAATATATGATGCCACGACTTCCAAATAAACTTTGGTGCCCAAATTCCGCATTGGTGGGCCTGCAGAACCATTGCTTAGTTCGTCCAAGCATTGCTGAACCTTTCTAGAAGCAAGGCGTTGCGCAGCCCTCCAGTTTTGCCGATCCTGGCGCTTCACGTCTCCAAGTTGCAGCCCATGCTTCCCTTGGCATAACTCAAAGACATGGTGTATGTCATTGAGAGTCACTAACTCGTTCCCTAAGTACAACCTTCTAGAGGCACTATCCATGGGATTAACAAGCTTCTTGCCGTTGTGCACGAAATCTTGGTCATGAAGCCCATAAACATCCTTATTTCTCGAGGCACTTAGTGGCCAACCGTCCCATGAAACCTTGAATGTGCTGTCTGGTGCAGACCTGGATGTATAATCTGCAAACATGCACGCCCTTCTCCTCGAGTCTCCATCCGAGCTGTGGCCGATTAGAGGGCCCACAACCATTCTCAAGTGCACATTCCACAATTCTTGGATTTGCTGCCACTGACGTCTAACCTCAAGGTGATCAAATCTGTTACATGTCAGAATAATGGCAAGAACGAGTCTGGGCAGCTTCCTATGCAAGGGATTCACGATAAGAACTCTTGCATAGTGCGAAATGACATTCTCCTCGAAGGCATTGATAATTATGTTGTAGCCCTCTTCATCGGAGCCAACTAACACCTCAAATGTGCCATTACAAGCATGGCCTTCTTTCTTCCCACAAAAGCCGAGCAAGCAGTCATCTCTGGGAATCCAACGTACAGCCCGCTTTATGACGGTCTCGTCCTCAGCCACAATTGCTGGAACCCCCCCCAAATCCAAGTGCTGGCGTTGCATGTGTCGAGTGTAGACCTGAGCAAGATGCTTGAATGTTTCTTCCCTAAGACCGACCTTGTAAAAGAAGCTTTCTCGTGTGGAGCGCATAGTGGTGGACATACTCGGACCTGCAAAATTGAGAGAAAGAAAATTGTGCATTCTTCTCCCTCCCCATATCTTAATTGTTTCAAACAATGCCTTTGTGGTTTCCCCCATCTTCTTTTTTATGCCCTGGTCTGATTATGTTTTGAGCTATGTCCCTTAGAAAATCCCAAAGAGCTGGTTTTCCACTAAATTTACCTTGCCGATGTGCCTCCACTATGTCCTGGCAGAATCTGCTGACATCTTTCCTGTTCATTGACTCCTCTAGACTCCCTCTTAGCGACCTTTCTTTCATGGATAATGCAGTAACTCTCATTTTGGAAAACATTAATTCCTTATGTAACTTCCTTACCTCATGAACTGCAGACCTGGCCATCTTCTTCATCTCAATTGCATTCAAGTAATCTGATCTAATACATAATTTTGTGGTTCTAAAGCCCCTTGCCACCTTGTCATCGGTCTGTCTATGCACTCTCATGTAAAAATCCCTCTCTTTCGGAATAGCAGCACATAAAGAACATTGATAATTTTCAAAGGGTTCACCTTTAAGACTGACCCTCTTGCATTTCTTATGCCTAAACGAGCCACTAATCTCTATTAAACCCTGCCCGACTACAAATGTATGCTGCAATGCAGGTTCACAATACCAATGTGTCCCTTCTTTCAGCTCATGCAGAAAGGGTCTTAAATCCTTAACTTTATCTCCATACCTATATTTGTTCTGCCAATAGCCCCAGCATAGTAGACCCAAGGACGTTTACATTGCGAAATACGACAATGAAACCCTAGATACCCTACAAACTTAAAATACAAACCACTTATGAAGCCACTAAGAGTACTCACGTGAACTGTTACTTGATGAAGCTTGGCTGCTCGAGCTTGGAGGAGGGCACGGAGGATTTGCTGCTCATGTCAAAATCAGTCCGAATCAACTGAGATTATTCAACATTATAGCAGCTAAAACGTAAAACGTGAACACTACTTCTAACAAATAAAATAGAGGTTACCTCTTGCAAAAAAAGAATGCAATTTTCCTTGTTGCGGGTCTGCTTCAGCCCATTTCTTCGGCCTGCCACCTCTTGCTGCTTGGTCACTTGACTCCTTACCTGTATTCATGACAGCATGCACGTGTCTCTTAGATAGAATGTGATCTTTCATGTGGCCATTAAGACATCCAGTTCTTGGAAACAGTTCGAGAAGCCTTTCACACATGGCACAAACAACACGAATGTCATCAAGTTTAGCATATCCACCAACGCTGCTCTCGTATAGCTTGAACACAACATCAAAAATTCTAGTTTCTTCTTGAAACTTTGCAATGGCAGCGGCGCCTAATGTACTTTCTACTAGAGTTTGATTCTCCTTGCAAATGTCCAGCTCCTCCTCAACATTGCAAGACCCGATCCTCCTTCTCCACACCCCTGCTCTCCCTTCTCCTCACACTTGAGGTTGCGCTCGTAATTATCGGCATGACCCTTGGACTTCAAGTGGCTGCGTTCAAAGTTACACAAGGTGTCATCTCCACCTTTACCATAACGTTTCTCACATTCAAGACACCAAATAGCAAATACTGGTTTACCATGGGCATCATAAGAACACAATTCAAACCTGTCTTTTCGATTCTTTCGCTGCAGCTTTGAACTTAACTTCTTCAAAGCAACTTGCCATTTGGCAACATCAAACCTTGTTGCTAACTTGGATAGCAACCTATTCTTTGAAAAATTCAAATCTGATACATCATCTAAAAAGGCGGTATCTTCAACGAGAACAAGTTCATCATCATGATTTACCTCTTCATTGGTCTGCTCCTCGGCTATGACAGTCTGGTCTACCATCTCAAATTGGAGATTTTGAGATGAAATGCTCTCAACAACAATCCCTCTGCCTTTTTGAGCGGGCTCTCCAACCACCTTGATAGTAACCTCGTCACCACAAACCTTAAACCTTACCTCCCTCGCTTTGACGTGAAGGCCACTTCCCTATCTCCAAGAAATACAAATTCTTTCTCATCCTCCAAGAGCCTGGCCCTGTCTTATTTCATTGCGGACATCCAAGTAAGTGCATTCTTGGGACACCATCATTTGGGCCAAGGTCACCCACGATTCCACAACCTTCATTCACCTTAACAACTATCGTCCTTTCCATTTTTTTCAGCCTGACACAAGCAAGGAAACAACAAAGTAATATTAGAGAGTCATACAATTACAATGTATAGCGTTACCGACATGCATGCACAAACTGATCTTAATGGACCTTACTTAGATGCAAAACCCTCTAAGAACCAGATTTCCACCACGGATCTCCGCGGAATGGAGGCGAAATGGAGAAAGGGGAAGCTTGGCCTGCAAAAAAAACAGAGCATCAACAATGCAAATGGACTTTAAAATCAAATGCATCAACAATGATTTATGCTGCTAGTCTAACTACTTCCTAATCCGTTCATGACTAAACTCTGTGCTAGATTTTTATGTGGCAGGGACGAAAAAACTTCAAAACATTACTTCCGAAACACCAAATCCTAAAACGTTTTTCTGGCATGTGCGCTTCGGATTCAAACCCCTAAAACGTACTCTTACGGCTCAGCAGCTCCAAGAAATCCATCCCCGGACCGTGGAAAATGCATACATCTGGGCGCCAAAACGTATGAGCGCCCGCATGTATACGTACTATTTTTTTTCGAAAAAACCCCTCTCCCGTCCACGCACATGTATTCTACGGAATACATACGTGAACCCCCCGGGGGTCACATTTGCATATCTTGCTTTAGATGTTGCTTGGATGTGGTGTAGAAAGGACAGGTCTGTGAGGGACTAAGGCCTCAAATAGTCTGGTTATGGAACAAATTGACTTAAATAGATTCTCCAAACAACTTTGCACAATATGAAGCACAACTAGACCAAGCCGCAGAGGCATGCCCCTCTGTGGTAAGCTACAGATTCTTTTGGCTTTATGCTCATAGAAGTGGCAAAGGTTATTAAACATTTCAAAATACTTTTTAAGCCAACATCAACAGCTACATTGTCATCTTGCAATTTATCTGTGCGCTTTTTACCATAGCTAATATAGCTAGCCAATTTGATCTAACCCTAATTCGCTGTCTTAGTCTCTCCTCTTTACAATATTCTTCTGTTATGAGTGTGTTTTTTTCATTTTTGACATGGCACTGCCGTAGACATCTGGTTAGAGCAGTACTATCTTTTTCTTTAAACCATTAAATCATAGATTACAATTCCATAATATGGTTCTAACTTTAGCTCTCTTAGTATCTAATCTTGGTATAAGGATGTATCTGCAATTCTG
The DNA here is from genome assembly GCA_021234155.1 of Isoetes taiwanensis. NCBI lineage: Eukaryota > Viridiplantae > Streptophyta > Lycopodiopsida > Isoetales > Isoetaceae > Isoetes > Isoetes taiwanensis. The sequence goes on along the minus strand of JAJEKV010000026.1, from coordinate 9,664,847 downwards.
TTAAGTATCTATGCTCAATGGGAAAACCTCCCTTCTAACATAGCATGGGAACACAAGGCCTTTTGCGAGTTCAAATGTCGAGTGCTCTCAAATTGATACACACTCATTGTCAGACAAAGTTCTAGCCACTAAGTAAGTCCTCGGAGGATAGGAGTCGGGAAAGAGAAATGTTCGCGGCGATAATTCGCTGTCTTAGTCTCTCCTCTTTACAATATTCTTCTGTTATGAGCCTGTTTTTTCTTTTTTGACGTGGCACTGCCGTAGACATCTGGTTAGGGCGGTACTATCTTTTTCTTTAAACCATTAAGATATTAATTTTGCCCCCATCTTGAAAGGAGCTCTAAACTAATAGTACCGTTTAGTTCAATCTTTGGATTCAAATACATAGATTACAATTCCATAATATGGTTCTAACTTTAGCTCTCTTAGTACCTAATCTTGGTATAAGGATGTATCTGCAATTCTGTTAAGTATCTATGCTCAATGGGAAAACCTCCCTTCTAACATAGCATGGGAACACAAGGCCTTTTGCGAGTTCAATGTCGAGTGCTCTAAAATTGATACACACTCATTGTCAGACAAAGTTCTAGCCACTAAGTAAGTCCTCGGAGGATAGGGGTCGGGAAAGAGAAATGTTCGCGGCGGTAATTCGCTGTCTTAGTCTCTCCTCTTTACAATATTCTTCTGTTATGAGTGTGTTTTTTCATTTTTGACGTGGCACTGCCGTAGACATCTGGTTAGGGCGGTACTATCTTTTTCTTTAAACCATTAAGATATTAATTTTGCCCCCATCTTGAAAGAGCTCTAAACTAATAGTACCGTTTAGTCAATCTTTGGATTCAAATACATAGATTACAATTCCATAATATGGTTCTAACTTTAGCTCTCTTAGTACCTAATCTTGGTATAAGGATGTATCTGCAATTCTGTTAAATATCTATGCTCAATGGGAAAACCTCCCTTCTAACATAGCATGGGAACACAAGGCCTTTTGCGAGTGTCAGACAAAGTTCTAGCCACTAAGTAAGTCCTCCGAGGATAAGGGTCGGGAAAGAGAAACGTTCGTGGCGGCCTTGGCCGCCGCGATAAATTTCTTGTAATAGTATAACTTTAGTGCCATAGTTATTTTAATGTTTTGTTAAAACAGAAGGTCTGAATAGAGATATTTTATCCCTCGTTGAAATAAAACAATTACACCTAATATAATCTATGTTTCTCCCCCAAGATAATAAGGTGCCAAGGCACTATGGACTGCTTCAATGCCATGTACACTAAAGTTTGCAACAAAGCTTATAAAGTGCCTTGTATCTTTGACAAACATGTCAATGAACCCGCACGTTTACGAGTTGAGTTTGTGAATTTAGAAACTAACATATGATAAGTTAATTGCCTCGTTAACAAGGACGATGCCATAAAAGCACGCAATGATGTTGACATAACAAGAAACCAAGGTTCATTCAATTTATTTAAAGCAAAGGGTACTATTGTTGTTAATGCTCTTATCACGTAAGAATTATCTAGATTCAACTTATGAAAGTAATAGTAAGATTTTCAATGTACATGATTGACCTTGAGAAATAATTTGTTTTTTCTTTCTTTCAAATAGTAGAAGATGACAAATAACTATTACAACGATTTGGTTGACCTTATTGTTCACTATTCATGTGAGACAAGCAAACAAAATAAGAGTACAAAATGTCAGCTCCTTACAATACACACGACCAAACATCTTAGTGGCGGTACATGGGGTGGGAATCTCTCCACGTGTGAAATATGCGTGGGGTTCTACTCGCTTTCCTTGTTTGAAGCCTACTTTGAATGATGACTTTGAATGTTCAACTTGAATTGGAACTGGTGAATGAAGTAATGGGCACTTGAATGTAAGCACGTTGAGTTCGGTAGTTAAGATATAGACCTACATATGGTAGGGTTGTACTAAGGAAAGGGATGCAATTTTGAACTCCTCTTGGGGGCAAGATAGAATTATACAACATGAAACTGGGTGGTTCATTTTGTCCCTGGAATGGAAGGTGGCCCTGCTCATTCCGTTCAACAGGCAAGAAGTTTAGGTATCAGGTAAATTCCGGTTTCCATGTTGTAAGGGAAAGTGAGATTGGTCGTAGCATTCCACAACCTCAGAAGACCTGCTCCCGGCTGCCGCCGATCGCAGGAGCCCTTCTTAGATTGCGGAATGCTGCTCCCAATCTCCGTTCCCCTATACAACCCGATTCGATCTTCGTGAACCCGAAAGGGCTGCAATGGTGCCATATGCAACATTTAGGGTACCAATAAAAAAAGATAGAGTTAGGAAAATTGAATTGAATTAAATTGAGTTGAATTGAGGCCCTTTTTCCACAGCAGTCACAAAATATGGCTGTCATATACCATATAAGACACCATTTGTGACTCCAAGGCTAAAATGAGACACACAAATCTAAACTTGTTTTTCCACTGCATGGTAGTCATAAAATATGACACCATTAAAATGCTAGTGGAAAAGCATGAAAAAATAAGACATGTCTTATTTTTAGTTATTTTTAGTTATATATTCAAATAAGACTAGGTGTCTTATTTTACGGCGGGGGAAATCCCCCGGAATAAAATAAGACTCCATTTGGTATCCAAACCTATTCCGAACCTAAATAAGACATGTCTTATTTTTATAGTGGAAAAGTGATTTACTTTTAAGACAATAGGTGGCCAAACATCATTGGATAAAATATGTGACTTTTAGAGATAAGACTACCGTGGAAAAAGGGCCTGAAAGTAGAAGTCACGGGTAGATGAAGTTGGTATGGTCCAGATGTGGCACGACTGAAATGGAAGTGGGCAATTGGAAAGAGCGGGGCCACATGAGTTGAACCCGACCAGGGTAGAGAAATAACAGCGACGTTTCTTGGCTATGGCGGATAGTGCTTCACAAATTCGGTGATGCCATCGCCGACAGCTCCGACTCCGATCAAGTAAGCCTTACTAAGACACATGCTTTTCTCTTTGCCTCCGGCTCTACATCATTGGCGGCTGCCGCCTTTGCCGGCATTTTTTCGATCCCGCAAATCAATATGCTTCACTATATAACAAAACCATTTTCTTGCAAGAGTTCAAATCCTTTCTTTCTTAGTTTTCTGCATCTTTTTCTGGATCCTATTCACCGGATTAAGAGCTCATAATCTTGGCTTTGTCTCCGTAATCTTATCGGCAAATGATCTAAACTAAGACTGTTTGAATCAAATTGCGACACTTGTTGCCTCATTTGAACCCGCTTCTGATTTGGCGGGATACTCAGTATTGCAGGGAACAACAACGATTTTTTTCTCTGGATTTTAGCTTGGAATAAATCTAAAACAAGCATTTGATCGGTTGAATTGCCATGTCTAAACTCAAATGATTCTTGATTCTCTGGATTACTTCAAAGTTCTCAGGATCCTGGCTGAATTTGCCTGATCGATTAAATTACAAGCTACTTGATTCTGGTTCGTTGGACGACTTTAAATTTCTTTGATCTGAGCTTGATAGAGACCAAGTATTGATCTGAAAACTGAGTTCATAACCTTTAGCCTGATCCTCCGGATATCTACATTGTTAGAAATCAATTGTTTTTTGCAAACTCTCAAGATCTGCAGTTATGGCGTCACGTTATGCTAGAAGCATGAGTGGTCCACCAAAGCTCAAAACGAACAATGCCCAGGAAGTGATAATAGAAGTGGAAATTCCCGTTTTAGAGCAGGATTTAGAAGGGGGAAATATTGATCCGAGCAAAATGACATTTAAGAGGATTTCTTCGTGGAGGAATTTCTCGCAAGAAATGAAGCGTCTATCATTCCGATCAGTAGATGCAATATCTTTTAGATCAATGAGCAGAAAACCAAAGCTTACAAGAAACACATCTTCTGCGCAATATGCTCTTCAGGGGCTCCGTTTTGTTAACGAAGTTACCAAAAACGCAAACCGGGATCAACTCTGGAAAGAAGTGGAGGCTAGATTCAACGAATTGTCTCGTGATCACGGCTTTTTGGCTCGGTCCGATTTTGGAGAATGCATTGGTACGAAAATTTGCAGCAAAAAAACGAAAATACGTTCGAAATTCTTGAAACTTTCTGACAAGTCTCTGTTTTTGCAGGCATGCAAGAATCGAAGGAATTTGCGATGCAAATATTTGATGCTCATGCCCGGAGAAGAGGAATTGAGAGGCCTATGATCACGAAGGATGAACTGCGGAACATATGGGAAGACATTTCTGATCCTAGTTTTGATTCTCGAATGGAGGTCTTCTTTGATATGTAAGGATTCATTCAGTCAAAAGATCCATGCGTAAACCTTTCTGGTCTAGTTATATGGCAATTAATCACAAAACGCTGGTTTGAATCAACAGGTGCGACACAAATGGAGATGGCAGGGTTACCGAATTAGAAGTAAGAGAGGTAAGAGCAAATAAACCGAAAATATTCTCTTTTGTTTAAAATGACGGATCTATGGTACAATACTCATTTCTGCAATTTCCGTAGATCATTTTGTTGAGTGCGGAAGAGAATAAACTAACCACAATGAAGGAAAGAGCAGATGAATATGCGGCCCTGATCATGGAAGAACTGGATCGAGAAGGAAGGGGTTACATAGAGGTACAAATTCGAATTCGAAAGCAATGTCTAATAAAATTTTCTCTGATCTTTCTGACAAAAATTGAACTTATATATGCAGCTATGGCAGCTTGAGGCCCTTATGAGAGGGCAACCTGTAGCAGACCCATCCCAGAATGATTATACACAGAGCGAAATGCTCAGCCAGGTTCTTGTTCCCCCTCCAAGGCTCCTTCAGAGATTTGGAAAAGCCACCAAGTATTTTCTGTTTGAGAATTGGAAGAGGATATGGGTTCTTGGTCTCTGGATTGGAATTATGATTGGGCTGTTTACATGGAAGTTTATTCAATACAGGCATAGAGCAGCATTTGAAGTTATGGGTTATTGCGTGTGCGTAGCCAAGGGTGCTGCTGAAACTCTTAAGCTTAACATGGCTTTAATACTCTTGCCCATGTGCCGGAATATATTAACCTTCTTTCGGTCCAAAATGAAAAGGGTACTTCCACTGGATGACAACAAGAACTTCCATAAGGTACATATACTACAAATTTCATTTTAATTCAGTATTCTTTAAACTTAAACACTGAGAAACTCTAACCTTTGCTTAGATCATTGCTGGAGCCATAGTTATTGGGATTCTCTTACATGGAGGGATGCATATAACCTGTGATATTCCAAGAATCACGAAGGTGGGTAACGTTACTTTTAACAGGACAATAGGAAGTGATTTTCATTATCATCAACCCACCTATTGGCAAATCGTGAAGGGTGTGGAAGGAATAACAGGAGTTGTGATGGTAGTCTTGATGATTATTGCTTTTGTACTTGCCACTCACAAATTTAGAAGGAATCAAGTCAAGCTGCCATGGCCATTCCACAGATGTACAGGATTCAACGCATTTTGGTACACTCATCATTTATTTATAATCGTCTATATTTTGCTTATTATTCATGGATACTTCCTCTACTTCAACCACAAATTTATCCAAAAATCGGTATGTATTGCTCTTATGTCCTCCTCGGTTTCCACTATATGTATATGCTCTTAGAAATATACTATGTTGCAGACCTGGATATATCTTGCTATTCCTATGATTTTATATGCTGGAGAACGACTATGGAGGAGCTTTAGATCTTCTGTGTACCAAGTTGACATTCAAAAAGTGAGTTAACAAGTTGCCAATGTTGAAATATGGTTGTGGTTGACCATTCTCTTGCATGCAGGTTGCAATATACCCTGGGAACGCAATGGCATTATACATGTCAAGGCCACCAAACTTCAAATATAAGAGTGGGATGTATCTCTACATACAGTGTCCTAACGTATCTCCTCTTGAATGGTACTATTCCTCCTGCTCCTCCTATTCCTAATCCTCTTTTTAATATATTCTTGTTTTTCTAGGCATCCATTTACAATAACCTCAGCGCCCGATGATAATTATTTAAGCGTGCATATTAGAACAAAAGGCGATTGGACTGAGCAACTCAAGGATGCGTTTTCCAAGGTAATGGTTATTAAATTAGTTTGAAACGGGAAAATAACTAATTTTTTGCTAAAATTACCAAAATGCTCTCCAAACGAAGGACATTTTGATAACTAGAGTAATATTGTGTTTGTGGCCCATCAAATTAAAAAGTCATCTTAGATTAGAAAAAGATCTTTCCAGCGAGATCAAATTCATCTAAATTGAAGTTGAAATTTACACGTTATGCTCTTTCAAGTTGTTATTTAAGACACTTATTTTAAAGACAATAACTTGAAGATTTCAACTCAATTTCAGATGATTTTATTGTCATTGAAAATATCTCATTCTTATTTAATCGGTCTGATAGAACTTACTGTCATTTTAGCAAAAGACTTTGTTCTTAGGGGCTTTTTTTTTTGGTAATTTACCCTTTTGAAACTCATATGGTAGCATAAAGCATTTTTATGTTGATTTTGCTTCAGGTATGTGCACCACCAAAAGATAACAAGAGTGGGCTTTTAAGAGCTGAGTGCATGCCTGGAGATGGAAAATCAAAGATAGAGTGACTCACTTACCTTAAACCTTAATTTATGTCCACGTCAAAATTTCAACTTCCTAATACAAGCAACAATATCATGTAGGTTTCCAAAACTACTAATTGATGGACCTTATGGAGCACCTGCTCAAGACTATAGCACATATGACACACTACTTCTTGTTGGACTTGGGATTGGAGCCACTCCATTTATTAGTGTTCTAAAAGACATGTTAAACAACATCAAACAAAATCACAATTCAGCTCATACGAATGGTAATGCATCTCCTATTAGGTCTCCAACTTCTCCGCCAAGAAAAGCTGGTCCTAAGAACGCCTATTTCTATTGGGTTACAAGGGAAGAAGGCTCATTTGATTGGTTCAAAGGGGTAATGAATGACATAGCAATTATGGATACACAGGTACATTTCTAGGTCATTTATACTACTACCGTTATGTAATGCGAAGCCTTTCTATAACAAATCTTATAACCTTGCAGGCCGTAATTGAATTGCACAACCATCTAACTAGTGTATATCAAGAGGGTGATGCTCGATCAGCTCTTATTACTATGATCCAGTCCCTTCATCATGCTAAAAAAGGCGAGGACATCCTTTCAGGCACTAGGGTAAGGAACATTTATGGTGTTAATTAGATAATATAATAGAATAGAATAGAATAAAATAGAATAGAAGAGATCATTTATGCTTTCATCTTACACATCATGGTAATGAAGGTCAAAACCCATTTTGCACGACCAAATTGGAGAAATGTATTGACAACAATGGAGAAGCACCATCCAGGTTCCACAATTGGTGAGTTGACTTGGACATACACCTCCAACTCCACTTATGTAAACATGGCAATCATAACTTTATATTGTTTCTTTAGGGGTTTTCTATTGTGGGCCATCACCCTTGGCAAGCGAGTTGGATGTTTTATGTAGAGAGTACAATCAAAGAAATATCACACGATTTAGATTTCATAAAGAAAACTTCTAAGGTTCATCCTTAGCCATTATTATGCTTGTGATTTATCAAAAAGAAGCTACCACTTTGGTATTCAATGCTCTAAGGAGTAAGGATGCGTCCAACATGCAAATTCGATATATTTGTTCCATGAAAAAATGGTTATGGAATTGAATTTGATTGTATAGTCGATGAAGATCATGGAGGAAGAAGCATTAATGGGCTGTTGAAATTTCTTGATGTAATATATGGACAAGCACATGATAAGATGAACCATCCTTTTAAAGCGGATTCAATATCTATAAATAAATAAACGTTCGCCATGCATTTTAACCTACTACTGTCTCGAATTAAAAACCTCCTAAGGGAAAAACCTTAACATTAATGAGTTTCCTGATGAACTGTATATTTGTACATGTCATGTAGTGATCAAGGGCACAATTGAGCCTGCATATCTAGTACCTCTTGAATATAAGATGCCAGTGCCTCTACTGAAGCCACGTTCATCATTGCATGTAGCAGTTTGTTAGGCGTAACCGACCCGAAATTTTTTGTCCAGATAGATGCAAAGACCATGCAGTTTTGAAGATCTTCAATAACTTCAAGTTGGCAGCAGTGGCAGATCCTATTTTTCTCACTCTTCCTGGGCTGATTTACTTGTCTCAATTTTGAGGCGGTATGCTCTTGTGCAAATGGATGCAATTGCTATACGCTTTACCATGGGTAAATGTGTTAACATGTACTGCTGTGGACCCTTAGCAAGCATGTGATTAATTTCATTTTTGTAGTGCGATGTCTTTACAAGCTCCAAAGCACTGTTATCCCAAAGCTTTAGGGGAGAGTGGGCAACCTTGGCACACTCCAACACTACACAAGGCCCCCAAAAAAGAGTACGCATAAGTAATCACCATGAGAACTAGTATAAATGTGATTTTCCATACTCATAAATTGTAATCTCATCAGAAACCATATATTATCCATGGTTTTGTGAATCATTACTAGTTTGCATCATATTTTTTATACTAATTCTATCTCTTATACTAGTTTCTTGAAATCATCACTAGTTGGGAGGTGTTTTTCTAGCTTGCATTTTTAATACTGTAATATAGGATGATTTTTAATGCTAATTGTCAATAACCTATATGGTTTTGTAAGATAGTTCTAATGCGCTGAATTTAGTTCAAAGATCGCATTTGATTTTGCAAATATGCTATGCTTTTGCTACTTGCTTATTCTATAGTCCATTTTGATCTGGTTTATTTTGTTGCTTTTATTATATACTTGTTCCAATCCTTGAGTCACTATGATCGTGAGCATAATTTTCCATATTAACTAGTCATTCCAACTACTATACCTAATTCTTCAGGTGTTGCAATCTTCAAAAACATTAGAAGATCTTAATAGCCAAGAACTTTAGTTTGTCATCTCTGTGTAGTATGTAACTTGGGTGTCAATGAATGGTGATAAGTATGGATTGTGGCATGTAGATACGTCACATTATTTATAGTTTTCTCGATGGATGAGAATAGACCCATAGTCGTTTCTTCGTCAAAAGATTGAAGCAATGAAATATTTGTTAGACTTTGCCATCTCATTCAACACTCTTAAGGTTGGTACGATTGACTAGATAGTAATTCTCCAACATTAAACTAGAAAGGATTATTGAAATTTTGACTAGCATACCTTGGGACTTAGCGACCATGGTAACTTCAAATTTGACTTATTACAAGTGCTCTAATCTACTAGAGGTCTATGTGGCTCATACATTTGGGTGATCAAGCCGTTGAGTAATGTTTTAGAAAATGTTTGTTCAAGGATGCACTATCTTTTCTTTCATTCACATCTTTCTCTCTAGCCATAGATCAGTTTGAGTAGAAGTTATAGAATACAAGTTCAACATCGTAAACAAATTGAGTCGGCTTATGGTCCACTAGATTGGGTGCTATTTGTAGGACATTGTTGCATTTTGACAAATAAAATACATTTATTTACTAATTAATGTATGTTTTATAGGAATGACATGTGGTATCTTTAGCATCTAGTACAACTGGTATAGCCATCTATAGTAACTGAAGGAATTAAAAAAAAGGTTCTCAAGGAATGCGTTCTAGAGCGTTGAACATTCTAAAACATTCTATTTTGGGTTTTTGCAAAGTTTGAAAAAAAAAATATTTTTAGATTGAGGTGCTTACTGAGATGCTTATCCATGAGCATGGGAGCACTTGTTGAAGTATGCTTTACTATAATATTTACATTTTGTAACTTAATTAGCGAAAACAAATGAATGTCAATAATGCTTTGGCTACTTCCAGATGGGCTTGGAATACTTTCATCATCATGCCAGACAACAGTTATGTTAAATATGCTAGTCCCTTGACGATCATTTGGGTTCATTTCTATTGTAGATAGAAAATGAACCCGAAGTCCATTTAAAATGTAGATAGCATTTCAATCCTAGATCCAATCAAAGCTTCTGGCTTCTATTATGCAAGTACTATCTTTTTACACTCATTGCATTTGATGACCATTGCAATGGCTTGCCATTGGCCTGTGTCATAATCAATTCTCAAAACCAGAGCTATAACTAAGTGGTTGAAAGGACTAAAGGATTCACTATGCCTGGATGATCCGGATTGGCACCCTTGTTGCATTGTTACTGACGATGCTGATGCTAAAATCAAGGCCCGTAAAAAATGTAAGTTCATAGGCAATTTATCTGCCTTACCTTGCCTACTTTCTTATGGTGGCTAACACTATGGACTAACATTGTGCATTTGTGTAGGTTTTCCCAAACGTGCATGTGCAAATATGCATTTGGCATGTGAGGAGAGCGTGGATTAAGTGGCTACGTAAAAATGTAAGGAATAAGGTGCATAGAAATGAAATGTTCAAGAAGCTAAGGAATATAATGTACAAGACATGAGGGTCCTGCAGGGGACAATGAGTATGGTGAGGAGTATAGGGAACCTATTAGGAAAGAAGTCATCGGAGTTGGTGAGGAAGTATCCTCAATACCCTAAATTGTCTGCCTACATGAGCAAGGAGTGGACTAAGAACATCTGCCAATGGGTATTGGCTACAGAATGTATATGCATTCTAATCAGGAGACCAATGCTGCCATAGAGGCATGGCATGCTGCCCTTAAGTTGCGCCTAGGCATATGTAAACGTGCACTTCGAGGTAGGAGAATTGACTGGTTGCTCTACATTCTCACAAACAATGTGGAGATACTCATGGCTTACATGAGGTAATGTTTCTATATCACTACTTGGTCTAATTTACCTTGCTTTTAATTGATATATAGCTATGTTCTAGGCCTATGAAGGAACATGGATTTGTAGTACAGGAACGGATACTAGAGTGTGCAATAAGAGGTGCTCGGAATATTGCCGATGAACAAGTGACATTTACCAACTTTGAGGAAGGCGAAGCGGAAGTGCAAAGTGAGCGCACTCTTGGGCAGGGCCCGTATTTTGTTGCTGGAGCACATAAGAATTGGGCATGTTGTGATTGCCCTTGGGGAGCCAAGGGTAATCTATGTAAGCATCAGGTAAAAGTTATGCAAATGCTTGGCAATTACAGGGATCAAGATCTTTTACAGATGCTGGGTTTCCAATATGGGACAATTGGTGGGGGCATGGACCGCTTGAAGCCATACGGAGTTGTGCAAGAGAGTTGTAAGAGTGTGAAGAGAGTTGTGGAGATGGGGGATTCGAGGTGCTTCAGGTAGTAGGCCTAGGAGAGGAGTCTCCCTTGCAAACATGCAGACAAGTGGACTTGGCGAAGACTAAGGCCTCCTTGGAGGCGGTAATTGCTAGAGTGATATCGAGGGCTGGCAAAGATCCTAACATTTTAGTTGCAACTGATTTTCTCATGAGGAAGCTCGACTTTAGACTTGAGAAGATGGATGACATAGTCGGCACTAGCACTAATATATCAAGTCTATCTGAGCCTACCTTAAAAGTGAACTGTGGTACTAGCTTGACAAGGCTCAAGCCTATATTAGAACTTGGAAAACGGAAGGTGAAGGAACCAAAGAAGAATTGGAAGGAAGTTGAGATGGAGGCTTTATGTAAGTCGCCCTAAGTCGACCACCTAGCCCAAACTTTTGGGGGCTAAAACGTGAGATTCAAAACTTGTTTCTCACTCTTTCAATTCAAATCAGTGAGTGTAATGTTGAATTGTTATATTTTATTATTTTCAATTGTTCTATGGTTCAATGGTTCTATTGTTCTATGGTTCCATGGTCCCGTCCGCCAACCGGGGATCCCGAAGGACGCCATTGTCTGCACAGTGATCCCCACCTCCGGGATCACCATGCAAATGATTCCGTCCTCCGGGATCACCATCTGGCGGACGTGATTTTTTTAATTCTTTGTTTCTCTTCCAATGGTTAATTTTTTAAATTTGTCTCGTCAGCTAACTGGGGATCCTGGAGGAGGGCATCGCCTGCATGTGATCCCCACATTCGGGATCACCATCCGACGGATGGCGGGATCACAGTGTACATTTTATAGTGATATCAGATGCGGGGAACACCATGGACGGCCCGGATGTGTCACGGGAGCGGACGACCGAGATTGGCACATGTCCCCTCACGTGTGTCAGTACGGTGAAACGGAGGGGCCTGGAACGGGTTTCGTCGAGAGATGGCGGTGATAACGGAGGCCAATTCGGGGATCCTCGAAACTAGGGTAAAACTATCCTGACCTTGGAAAATACCCCATAAATAAATATAAGGGCTTTTTTAAATTTTTCTTTTGAGTAATTCGTGATATTAAGGGTACGAATTCTTTACCTTGATAATGCCCCAAGCCCTATTTCCCTCCATTTTTCTAACGCAGCAGCGGCGGTGGAGCTGAGAGCTCCCATTTGGTTTGGCCGGATGCAGCCATGCTCCACTTAGCAGCGGCCATAAGCCTAAAGGATGCCGATCCATAACATAGGGCGGGAATCTTGTTTGTGAAAACTGTTTTGTGGCATTCTTCAATGGATGCTCAGTGACGATTCCAACAGCCTATAAGACAGAGGTGATTAATGACAGGGACTGTATGCATTCCGCTTTTACATAGTTGCTGATATGGCCAGCATTTCACCTTTTTTGTATTTTCATTTTCTGTACTTGTAGGACGAACTTAAGACATACACAGCAGACTACTTCGCATTTGTACCACTAGTTATGAGACACTGTATAGGTACATACTCTTCCCAATCGACATTTTGTACTTCACAACTAAATCTGAAAAATTAACTGTTCTTAGTTTCATTGTCACTTCTAAGTGTCATTATGAGAAGCTCAACAAAATCTATGCTTGGTTCTTGCAGTGCCTTGTTTCTTTGATTTTTTCTTTTTTGGCTTGATTTGTTGCATTAGATTTCAAGGTTAGATCCTAGTTGATGTTCTTAGGCATGATTGCATGGCTATTCCTTACTACTTATCTATTTCAATTTGTTAGTGCAGGCCAGTTTGTGCTCTATGACCAACTTAAACAGTTATTTGATTCCGTCAACACATGTCATCTGACAAGCCAGCGTTGCTGCAAACGTGTAAACAAGTTTGATGCTTTAACACAGTCCATCGTTGGAACAAGAAAAAATTAATACAGAAGGAGGTGGATATAAATGACAGCTTAATTAGTAATGCAGTGTACCAAGGGTTTACAAATGCTCTCATAAATCCAGTTGAAAATGTGGTAAGATAGCTAAATCCTAAAACAAATGATGTGTGGATGTCAAATTTTCTCACCAATCTTACCATGTTCAAATTTATATTCTATATTCTACATTCGTCTTGAACCTGGTTCCTACCCTTGCCAAACTTTTTGGTTAGATGCAAGAACCTTTACAGATCTTGGCACTTCATGCTATTATGAAATTGCATATGATCTTTCCGCGGAAGAGGAAAGATTCAGGCGAGGATAAAGTACATTGTTATGGCCCAGCAACAATGAAATACCTTGGGCTCGTCCCTGCCTTAAAGTTTGAAGAGGATGCCATTTCATTTCAGTAAAGAGCTCTATTGTGTACATTATTTTATGTACGTGGCTTGATCATATAGTTTAAAGCATGAAGGCATTATGCATCGTCTTCAACTTATTCACTTTTTTTGCTTTAAGCAGGTTAGGGACCATGTGAACCAGGCTTGTTAAAATACATCCTTGATTATCAGGAGCTTATCTGTGAGTAAGTCTCAGTCGTAAACATGAATTACTTGATTGTATTATTCAGTGGTGATATTCTGACAAGATTATATCTGTACAGAGTCTCAGCAAGAGATTCAGGAAAGACAATGACAGATGCAGCATTAGGAGAGATACTTACTACGTGCAAAAATATTAGTTGGATCTTGGATGAGGGGGAGCGCTGGTTAAAGCCTGAATACAAGTCCTTTTGCACCCTTAAAGTTTGTAGGCAATCATTATTGACAGGATGAGTCTATAGAGTCATCAGATCGATGTGTATAAAAATAGCTGAATCTATCTTTATTTCCTATCCATTGATCAGCCTATTAATGTATACAAAAGATTTGAGTCTATCTTTTATTTCCTAACCATGGATCAGTCTATCAACGTAACGTGTATAAAAATGTTTCAGTCTATCTTTTATTTCCTAGACATGGGATCAAACATGTAAATGTCGCGTAAAAGATACTGCCTCCATTGAGATTCTAAATTATGAATTGTTTTAGAACATGGAGATGGTTGACATTTGTTCCTCTGGAAATATTTTTAGTCAAAGACTGCACCCGAAATTGGTCTTAATTTTGGGACCAGAAAATGGGCAAATGCAACTTCATACGGTATTTCATATTAGGCTTTCTTGCATATTACACTCGATAATGCTCCTCTGTTTTCATGCTTCTAAGCAATCTGGCTTCTAAATCCCTCATTCCTTTTAGGAATTATTATGCTTCTAAAAAAAATTGCGTCTAAATTGCTCATTCCTTTTAGGTGTCTGGCTCTTTAGAAACATATCACATGACTATATCTGATCTAATTTTATTGTGAAACATATGGTAAAATTATGGGTTCAACTCCCACATGTTCACCTTCTCATTGTAGTCACAACATTCCCTAAATCCTCTACTGCATTGTCATACAACACTATTAAATATCATATGCCCAAAATTAGGTTGTAAAATTACAGTGGTGAACTATTTTGGTAATATTGCAGTGGTTAACCATTTGGTATCATGCAAAAAACGTCATACTAGCAAATCTAAACCAACTATAATTATCATATATTGTTGTTACGATTAATCACTCCAATTACATTTATCGTATGTTCTTACGATTAATCACTATAAATCATCGTAACATAAACACTTAAAATTACCATGTGTATATGCTAAGAAAGATAGATGGGATTGATAATCATTCTATTAAACTAGACATATTAAGCAATAATGCACATCATATATTTTAAGTTGTTATGAAGACTAACTATAACTATCATGTTCTACTACCATCAAAAAACAACAATCTTTTATCACGTCGTGGAATTGTAGTGATGAACTATAATGTATAACCAGATATGGTTTGTAAATTTTTTGGCCCACATACTGGTAATGATTTTAAGATTTGGTTTTCACTAATAAATCATTTCAAAAAAACATATTGATTCAATTTTGGGGGCCTTGTGACTACTGTTGATAACTCATCCTGATGGTGGCATTTGAGCTGAGCTTGTTTCATAAAGCATGTATACTTCTATGAAGCAAGACTACATGCACTTTACTCAAAGAATTCCAACTGCTTTCTCCACTACAATAATATAATGCTACTAGAAACGTGTGCCCGGCGATGCCGGGCATTAGTCGTGGACGTGTGAAGGCATTTATGTGCGTTAGTTGTGGCTGTGTCGTGGATGTGCGCAAGGCATCCACGGCAATATATGTTTAGGTGCAATTTAACTTGACTTTGGTTTAGCTAGTATTATCCATACTTAATAAAGTTGTCCTTAATAATAACCCTTTGGAATTGTCTCTACCTTTGGAAGTTGTAGTGATTTGATGACGTGGTTGATATGTATAATTGTCAGTTCCATTTATGAGTTGCACGTTACATCCTCTCAGTCCTTTAGGCTTCATGTTATGATAAATCCTTGAACCCTAAAACCATAAACCCTAACCTCATAGTTTTTGGGCGTTAGTCGTGGTTGTGTGGAATGGGTAAACACAATTAAATTCATAGAATATTGTACATGTGATATGGTGGTGCTCGGGGGAGTGGTTGTCGGGAGCAAGAGTATGAGAAAGAAAGCCGTAAATGTTCATGTTAACCCTTGGACCCAAGTATCTTAATATACAATAAGTTAAGTTAGCAATTATCCTTAGCTAGACCATTGGGGGATATTTTTATCTAATATAAGATAGGACAAGTTATAAACCATAAGCTAATCTAAGAACCTTAGAAAAGATAGTAAACTATTATTATGGTTAAGAGGGGTACGCATCTATTATGGACTTGGGCTAAATATAAGGACGTCATTCAAGTAAGGCTTATTAAGGGATACCTTTACCTTTTCAAAAAGGAAGTGAATGTTGCAAGAGTAAGCGTATGTGAGGGCAAAGCTTGTTCCTATCCCAATTGAACATCTAAGCCAAATCCTAAGCCTAGCCTATTCCTCAAATTTATGTTTTTGCTACAAAGGATTTGTAGTGGCTAACTTGCGTTATTGCCTTTCTTTGGAAGTCTCTTGCTCAAGGACAACCCGGTCGGGTGGAGAGCTTACCCGGAAGGGTGGATTTGTGCTTACTTGACTTGTTTCTTGACGATTGTTTTTGCTGTAGATCTTTGGAGACTAGCTAATCGTATCAAATTGGTATCAGAGCACGGTTCCGATTTCTCTTGGAGCCTGTGTGTTTTTTATTTTGCTTATTTTGAGTGAACGAGTAAGAACTAATCTAATTGCTCTATTAGAAATATTTTGGTATTTGTTTGAGCGAAATTAAAAGCCTTGAAGAATGTTACGCTCCAAAAAAGATTTAGGGTATTGACCAATCTCGGCGGAATCAAAGCTTGAAAGACGTGCTAGGAAACAATGCTAGTTATGAACCAGTTTATGAAGAACTGAGAAAATCATAGGTCGCTTGGACCATGAAGTGATTGGTTAATATGAAATAATTGCAGGGCATAACTTGGTATAGAAGTTTAATGAATATGGAAATGGGTCGCATTGTCTCTCCCTAGGTTGTGATTGATTAGATCTTCATAAGTGTCCGCATTTCATTTGAAGCCATTAATAAACCGTTTGAAGCCTTAGAATTTTTATAATATTTTACGTGGGTATGTTGAAAGAAAAATCATTTGAGGATATGTTAGTAAAGCAACATACCATTTGGTCATTGAATTCTCTAGGTTATTAATGTGTAAGACATGAACCTATGCTAGGTGATACATGCAATTATTGGTATAATCCAAAGAACCATACCATTTGGTTGGGTTTGTAGGTTCTAATGTCATGATTGAGTTTTTCGCAGGACATAGAAATTGTCATGCAGGGAATTATTTTGGGAGATATTCTTACCTTCTTATTGGCACATGAGCAACCTAAGTTTTAGGCATTTGTGGCTATAAGGTAAACAGATATTTGAATTACATTTGCCTTAGGGAAATCCAAGGTGGAAGTATAAGGTGTTCTTTTCTTCGTGCAGTGTATGGTAAGTCCTGAGACAACTAATATATTTGCAGCATAATAGTTGGACTTGGAAAATTTTTAGCCTAAAGGGCTGGACTTGAAAATTTTTAGCCTAAAGGGCTGGACTTGAAAATTTTTAGCCTAAAGGGCTGGACTTGGAAAATTTTTAGCCTAAAGGGCTGGACTTGGAAATTTTTAGCCTAAAGGGCTAGACGTGAAAACTTTTAGCCTAAAGGGCTGGATTTGACCATTTCTGATTATGCAGATTGCAACCATGGACTTGGTTGTGTTAATTTGCCATATAATTCTTGATCGAGGACGATCAATCCCAAGAAGGGGAGGAATTGATATGGTGGTGCTCGGGGGAGTGGTTGTCGGGAGCAAGAGTATGAGAAAGAAAGCCGTAAATGTTCATGTTAACCCTTGGACCCAAGTATCTTAATATACAATAAGTTAAGTTAGCAATTATCCTTAGCTAGACCATTGGGGGATATTTTTATCTAATATAAGATAGGACAAGTTATAAACCATAAGCTAATCTAAGAACCTTAGAAAAGATAGTAAACTATTATTATGGTTAAGAGGGGTACGCATCTATTATATCTATGGGCATAAAGGTGTGGACTTGGGCTAAATATAAGGACGTCATTCAAGTAAGGCTTATTAAGGGATACCTTTACCTTTTCAAAAAGGAAGTGAATGTTGCAAGAGTAAGCGTATGTGAGGGCAAAGCTTGTTCCTATCCCAATTGAACATCTAAGCCAAATCCTAAGCCTAGCCTATTCCTCAAATTTATGTTTTTGCTACAAAGGATTTGTAGTGGCTAACTTGCGTTATTGCCTTTCTTTGGAAGTCTCTTGCTCAAGGACAACCCGGTCGGGTGGAGAGCTTACCCGGAAGGGTGGATTTGTGCTTACTTGACTTGTTTCTTGACGATTGTTTTTGCTGTAGATCTTTGGAGACTAGCTAATCGTATCAACATGTAATCATGTTCTTAGATGAAATGGAATGCATGGATGTAAAAGATTTTGCATGAATCTAATTCAAGTGTGGTGGAAAATGCACTTGTGCATAGGTGATGTTGCCAGGCTTTAGCAACCATTTGTCATGCTGGACGCACTTCATAAATGAGGGAAATTTTTTTTCTTTTTTTCTTTTGCATGAATCTAATTCAAGTGTGGTGGAAAATGCACTTGTGCATAGGTGATGTTGCCAGGCTTTAGCAACCATTTGTCATGCTGGACGCACTTCATAAATGAGGGAAATTTTTTTTCTTTTTTTTTTTTGGGGTGCCAAGCAGGTTTTATATGTCACTACAATCTGCCATGGTAGTCTCCATCTTAAGCCATCTGTCTAAACACAGAAACCCTAAACACTAAACTCTAAATCATGGTTTGGTGAAATAGTTGATAGCATTGCATGTCCTATCCAAGAATTAGTCTTTATAACACGATAAGGGCATTACCACTAACCCTAAAAAATGCCAAAACGATAAATCTTAATATTCATCTTCTAAACACACAATGTCATGAAAGCCAATTGACAATGATACGAAACTTTGCCATTAATTGAGAATGAAAATTGCATGTAAAATTGGGTATGAAATTTTGCCATAAGTTGACGATAACAATGGCTTGTAATGTTGGATTGCATCTAGAGCCAAACTCACTTCTAGCTAGAGTCTTGCAGCATGGAACATCGCACTTTTTTTTGCAAACCCACTGGTACTTTTAAAACCCAGATGCTTGACAAACTACTCTTTTCAACTCAATAAGCGTTTGTAGTTGGACTTCAACTGGTAAAGTTATTAGTTGATGCATTGTAGTTAAAACAAATTGAAGCTTACAATGCCTTGGAACCAAGAATACCATGCTGCTTCTGTGTGAACAAAAAACGGCTACAAAGTTTAAATTTATAGGACGTTCTCCAATGCAAATAAACCGAAGTAAAAAGCTAATTCCATATCCACACATATTGATGAATACCCCCTCAACCGAGCAACAATCATCATTGCTATCATCCAACATGAGCTAATCCTAAGGAGGGCACTTCATGCGGAGGAGGAATGGAGGAGGGAGAACCTACTTCTAAAAAAGGAAGTAGAAACTCATTTTTAAAATAATGAAAGTTATTGCAAATGTTAAGATCTGGGCACTGATGTTGTGCAAAAAACGCATTCACTTGGTAGAACTTTTTCAGGCATTTTAGAGATGCACAATCCTCGATCACACCAAGGGGTCCATTTCTTGCCATACAATTTTGCATGTCCTTTCTGCGTTTGTAAAGTTTATAACAACACGATTTACCACTACATTTGTATTTCATCATAACTCAAGGCTCATAAAAACCCCATAGAAACTACCTTTTTATTCCTTGTCATACCTATTTGCATTTCTATTTGCATTTGCTTATGCATTCTCGACATTCCAATTAGCAAATAGACTTATTTGCTGACTTTATCAAAATGGCTTAGTCGTTTGCATCAAATATCAAGCAATGAAAAATATGGATCGGTGGTTGAATTCAATTGCAACAATTTTTTGAACCACTGCATAACATTTGCAGATCAATAAGAAAACCTTCTTCAATTATATTAGGTTACATGAATGATCAAATTACTGTAGAAATGATATCACTGAAAACACGTTGCAGACTAATGCCTATGTTCTGGGAAAGGGTGTTCCTCTTGTTTTGGGCTGCCATCTTCTACCATCCTCCCAACAGAATATGCAATGTTCTCATGAAAAAGGACTCTCCCTAAAGAAAGTTTCCTTGGCTTCAGAAGTACAGATAAGGGAAGGGAAGAAGGGACTACATAGAATGTCATCTAATGGAAAATTGGCTGGAGCTGCAGGAATGCAAGATATCAGGATAGATGCATCATATCCCTGAAGCAGAAACACAAAAGAAAAATTAGAACCTCGAGCAAAAAGGATATAATGACCATGATCATAACTTGAATCTTCAGAGCTCTTAAGCAGCAAAGAATAAACTAAAAATCAATTGCTATATAGATTCAATCATAAAAGAGTCATGAAAGAACAAAAATTTGATGAAGAAGAGAGGACTATTTCGCTATTCTAACAGGAACTTCGTAAATTAGCATCATTCCTTTGTTCTAGCAAGAACTTCGATTCCACACATCCAAGAATTACTTAGTATAAATAGCAGAGCTTCGATTCATCTTACCATTACAAAACAATCATATGCAAGCAATCTAAGAGTAGCAGGAGGAACAACATTAGACTGTGCGGATAAATTAGCCATGGTGCGGCTAACAATCTGGTCCACATTAGGGCAAGTGTTCTTGTAAAAATCAACAGAGAGCTGGGCGTCACAGACGATCAGCATATGCATAATCAAAATAAGCCATAGATTCAAAGTAGAAACTGCCCCTGCCACCGCCGCCACCCCCTTCAATAGAGCCCTGTTCTTCATATCATTGCCCTGCTATATAATTAAAACCCGCCAGTGCACAGAACTAAATCTGACACCATTAACCGCTTCATTTATAGAGCAGAGACAAAACCCATATCACAAAATCTCCCCTCTTTCCGGATCTAAAAACAGCCAGATTTCTTCCGATCTGGGCATATAACAGAGCTCCTAGCATGTTCTTGTCCAAAAGACAAACAAATTTGGTTGGCAGTTTGTGGTAATTAGATATCAAAAAGCTGGAATGCAAGATTGCCTCTAGCATCAGCTACATGGAATCATTAACCTTTCTATTCCCTATCGTATATCTGCTAGCCTCTTAGTTACCTCAGGAACAGAGAGATCTCCACGTCATAGCCTTCCAATATGAAGATACACATACTAAATCACTTACGTAATTCTTCATGTCTGAAATATCCCATAGATGAATGCCTAAAAGAAACCACAAATACAATTGTTATGCTGTTTAATCTCCATCACAAATACAACTGAAACCTCATTTGACATAATCCCAACATCTCAAATTTGCAGTGTAAGAAACTCAAGATTAAAACACAAATAGCTGCCTCACTTTGGTATTATGAAAAAGTATATCAGAAAACACTTTTGACGACATGCAAGATAAAGTGCAGAGCAATATTAGATTCTTTGCAGAGCAAGAATACAGGGTTTGAATGAGTAGATTCTAAGGTCTACTGATGTGCATTTCAACAGGGTGATCTGGTTCCAGTCTATGCCCAAGATATGTGCTTCTCCTACTCGTCTTGTCAAATATGAAATAGAAATAACTTCAGAAGATAAAATCGAACTTTGCATTTCGAAGCTGGACTTGCTTTATGCATACTTCACTTAGTCCATTTAGCAACACTACACTTGGTTAATCGTGCATTAAAGTCGTATTCATCTTTCCTTTTCATGCCTGCATTCAGTAAAAATTCCTGACCCATTTCATAAACTGCTGACCAAGCAATGAGAAAAAATAAGATTAGCCATGTAAAAAACAGGAGCCCACAACAGAGAAGTGAGTATGATTTCTTCAAGCGGTTTTGAAAGAGTACACAATAGTTTAGATGGAAGCAGAGAATGAAATGAATGCTACAGTTCAGCTAGATCTTCCTAAACCCTTAATCTGTAGTATAGGTAAATGAAAAATTTGAAAACAAAACTACAAATGGGTTTTACCTAGATGCTTAGTGTCCTAAAATTCCTCCACCCAGGTTTCCTCCACAGTTTCAAGTTCCATACCAAATCGATTGTGCCAGGATCTTTAAACAACTCGAATTTGAGTTGGGTCTGACAAATCACCTATTGCAGGGAAGCTAGTTCCTGCACAGATAAATGAGAAACTTTGGCTTGACCCTGTTTTCAAAGGGAGAGGAAAGATATTAAAGCAGGGTAAACATCAAAAGTAAGCAAGAAACAGAGAGCAAAAAAACGCAAGGCACTGCCCCTAAACATTGAAGTGGGAAAGTAAGGAATATTTACAGTCATATTCACAGGCCTTGTAAATGCTGGATTAACCTGCACCTTGCACCCTGTACCGTCTCCAACTCGTACAAAGATAAGCCCAACTTCAAGATATTTTAAGCTTGAGAAATCTTAATCTGTCGGCCTACAGAAGCAGCGCAATCTGCAGTCGGACAACCAAGGTGTGAAACAGAAAAAATCGAATATAACCAAGGCGTGAAACAGATGAGGGAAAAAAAGAAGAGAAAAGGATAAAAAACCTGGAATGACCTTCTGCTACAGCTTCAATCTCCAGCGCCGGCTCCATATTCGAGCTCCAGGCTCCAAAATATGAGCTCCACCACAAAGCATTGAAAGACCTCAACCATTTCGAAAGCTGGCAATCAATGCTGCCAGCCGCGTCCCGCAAGAGGAGCCGCAAGAGGGAAGGGAACGCCGCATGCAGCGTAAGATGCGGCGTTCCCTTTGGCACGGAATCCAACAACATCTTAAAATAAAAAAGAAGACTATTACCTAAACACCTAACAAGCCTTGCACTGATACCAGACCTACTTCTAGCCCAAAGTTACCTAGCATACCTAGCATATACAACTACATGACAAGCAAGTTCACTATGCAAGTGTAATTGTCCCTGCAACAGCCTTAACCATCATTCAATTAAATTGGGATTATGTCTTAATTTTGGGATAAATTTTATATTGCACTTTTTTAGTAACTTTGTTAAATTCGTTTTTTTAGTAACTTTGTTGCCCTTAGACTAGAATATAAATTCACACCTTAACTTCAAATTACAAAATCATATATCATGAAACTCAAGTAGTACACAACTTTTATTAAAAGTGATTGATACATAGTAACTGTTTATCATTTTTCCACCAACATCCCCAAGGATATGAGAACCTTATTCCTTACATCCTGAGGTATTGTAACTCTCGCTGTTTTACCTGGAATAGTTTTTGGAGTCCACGAGTACAATACGGTTTCAATGTCTAGCCAAAGATCAGGATCACTAGGATTTCTCCTCCACCTCTTTGTCCAACAATCTGAATATCTTTCTTTATCGGTGACATTACTCAACTGATGTACTGGACACCACCATTCCACGCGCACCTTATTGAAGTTAACATCACCTTCTTCTTTGCAAATATCCGAGATAGTGTATCCCAACCACACTGGATAGGTCTCTAGATCTGCTGGTTTTACTACTATAAATTGGTGGCACTCCACGTCAGTAGAAGGTTCATAACAATCCATGCCTAGATATTTTGGCCTATCCTTCTTAGGACCAACATAGTGTTTATCAGATTGAGGAGGAGCATATGCCTTCACAATGCTACTAATGGTACCATCATCTTAAATTAACCACCGACTAATGTTTTTCACTTACTTTTAGGGAACCACCCTTCTTTCAGCTCTTAGAGGATGTGTCTACCTCATCCAACAAGTTGATCACCTTCTTCCAATAATCTATCAATGCACGATTAGTCTCATCTCAATTAGTTTGCCAATGCTTGATGTAGTCATTGATGCCATCCTTAGTCAATCCCAATTGCTTGACTTCTTCATTGGTTTTAGAGCTTTTGGTTGACCAGGGAGGTATCATAGGCTTGCCATTTGCATTCCCGCCAAATTTCTGCCCCACCTCTCCCACTTATCCTCACGAAGGTCTCATTTTCCATTGCATGATTGGAATCCCCTCTCTCACCCAAAAGTGAATTGAAGAGGTCTAGAATGACCTTCCATGTCGAGAGCATAACCATCCACAAAACTCTTCCAATCGGGCACCTATAGGAGATGGATTTGTACATCCATGAAATATTTCCAATAGCCCGGAAAGTTGGTAACTGTCTGTTTGTCTCAATACATGACTATATTTTCCAAACAATGCATCCACATCCTCATGAGTATGTCCCGGCATTAGGAACCCCAAATTGACTCTTTCAAAAATACCCACAAATTAAAGTAGGATAGGAAAGACAAACATCCACTGTTCTTATTTTGACCAGCACAATTATCTAGTTGCAAGAGGAGCTTTCTGGGCAGATCTTGAGGTTTAGCACGAGATGTTGAAGCTCCAACATGTTCATTAGGTCCATTCCTCCTAAACCTTGCCTTGCTAAACTTTTCAATACTGTTAGGGGTTCCATCCAACAATGCACTATGTAGTGCCCGGCTAGTCAGAGGGATCCTCATAGGTGACCATTGTAACCCTTTTCATAGTTTCTTAAACACCTCATGATACTCCCAATGTGAAAATCTGGACCATCACTCCACAACTCTAAACCGAAATGGCCATAATAGGTCTCGAGGGGCGCCCATGCAATATTGCCCCGATCATTGAAATCTGCAAAGGGTATGATCTTCCACATGACTTAGGAACATACTTGAATTGTGGAAGACAAGTCTTCTGTTGGTCCATTTTATCATGTATAATACATAGATAGTTATTAGGTTCCATTGCAGATAAGGTCCTCCACATCCAATAAGTTGATCTACATGATAGTTGATCTGTCATATGGTCCTTCATATGTTCCCTTATCTTTGCCCTTAGACTTGGTTGCACAGTCTTATCTAGTGTCTCCTTCAACTTAGCACATAAATTGCACTTGGCAAAGTTGTTTGAAGTTGCTATGGTCACATGCTTGAAATGCTTATTCCATAGCCTACTAAAACTGGGCTGGGATATAGAGGCCACTCCAAGTTCCCGAAGCAAAGCATTTATTTCCTCTAATATGCTCTTCTGGGTACAATGCGATGGCAATCTCTTTTCAACAATAACTCTACCCTGTTCATCCTTCTTACTCTTATGTGGCATGTTTTCTGCATTGAAATCCACATATCTTTCAAATATTTCCTTTGTAGCTATAGTTCTTGAGGTAGGCCTTACTAGGCCAGTATTCCCATGCAATGCAATTTTACTACTATTTTCATGTCTCTTTTGCCAGTTGTGCCAAGAAGAGGTTGGAATTCCATGTATAGCTATCCATGCTTTTGAACATATCCACTTTCCATTCAATGGGAATCTTTTCTTCTTTGATCTTTCATCCTGAATTGCATAGCCAAATATGGTGTACATGAAATTCCTTCTGCTATCACACTTATGTTCCTGATATGTAGCTCTTGCTACCACCATCTCCTCTATTGTGAACATTCTAATACAGGAGGCCCAACAACATTCACTTCCTCTAACCTTCATCAGGGCTTCAGGAGAACAATCATAATCTGACTTGCATCTTTTGGTGGGATAATGTTTGAAAGTTGGAAGTGGCCTCTTGCTATACTGTGTGAACATTATTGACAATGGTTCTACATCTATAGGAAACATGTAGTTCCCCTCCAGTTTAATACTATCCCTAGGCCATGCAACAATAGTTGGAACCTCTAGTTGCTTCACACAAGCAAGGCATTCTTGATTGCCTGAACCCTTTTCCTTCCAATTGTCATATAATTTTGAGATTGCCACACCTAACCTGTCCTCCCCTAATCTTTCATCATTCACTGCATTGATAGGATCTGCTAGAACAATAATCCCTTCTCCTACTGCCTCTCTGTTGCATGCATGCAGGATCTTGACCTTTTTGTTTTTCCAATCGACCCGAGTATAAAGTACAATTTCCTTTCCTTTGGCATCATCCTTTTCATTTGAGGCCTTTTCCTTTCCTTTGCCATCATCAACATCATTTGGAGTCTTTTCCTTTCCTTTGCCATCATGAACATCATTTGAGGTATTTTCCTTTCCTTGGCCATCATGTTCATTAGTTGGGGATTTTTCCTTGCCTTGATCAGCATCATTAGGGGCTTTATTTTTAGCATTTTGCATGCCATTGACCTAGAATGCATAAAAATATATAGTAAGTTAGCATATCCAAATAACCTCTCAATAACATGTTCATAAATGAAAGCCTCATATGTCTTATTCTATTTGATCATTCTATTTATATAATGGGATTCCCCAAGTTATTTTCCTCAACATTATATATAAATAAAACCCTCTACTTATTAGCCTTATAACTTGTATCCTATAATAACCTTTGTAATAAATTTTAACCTTGTAATTATAAGGGATAACCCTTATGAGGGTTAACCTTAAAAGGTTAACTTAACCATTAAAGGGATAACCTTGGTATCCTATAATAACCCTTATAATAAATTTAACCTTGTTATTACAAGGGATAAACTCGCGGTCCTTAAAACAATTAACCCGTGCAATAAATTTTTCGCGGAAGTTATAATGGCGCTGCATGCAAATTTTGAAGCGGTTATTATTTCAAGTTAGCATTCGTTTTCGAACTTTTCTCTCTCACTTTTTGAATTCCGGTATTACGCTTCCAATTCGGGCATTCCAGTGCGCTTCCAATTTCTCGCTTTACCTTCCAATTTCTTCTCGGCTTCTATTTGCTTCAATCGCTTCTGGCTTCTATTATACGCTTCAAACTTGGCTTACGCTTCAATCTCGGCTTCTCGGCGTCTATCTGCTTTAAACTCGGCTTCTATCTGCTTTTTATCTGTTTTTATCTGCGCTTTCGGCTTCTACAATCTGTTTTTATCTGTTTTTATCTGCGCTTTCGAGTTTTTCGGCTTCTACAATCTTCTGCTTTAGGGTTTTCGGCTCAAAGGTTTTTCGGCTAAAAGGTTTCTACAAAGCATTCGGGTAAAGGTTTCTCTGGTTTTTTTGGCTTTTTGGCTCTTTACAATCTCTCTGGCTTGGGATAACAAAGTTTTCTGGTTTTTTGGTTTTGTGTTAAAGCTTCTCGGCTTCTCGGTTTCCAAATTAGCTGCTATTGCTTCTTCTCGGCTTCTTAAGGCTCAAATCATCTGTTGTTCTTAAGGTTAGTATTTCCTGTTCTTTACTTAAAGTAGTATACAAGCTTCAGGGTTAATCAAGGGGAGTGCTTTCTGGCTTAGACTTTTACATGCATCAGTCCTATACTGCCCTAGCACCTTTGGATATAGATCTATTGCTTATAAACTTGTTTCTTTTGTTTATATGATCTTGCTCTATGATCTTGCTCTATGATCTTGCTTATATGATTGTGCTCTTCCTCTATCTGCTCTAATTAATTAACTAAAACAATGAACTAAATAATGAACTAAACAAGGAGTATTATTATTATGTATCTGCTCTATCTGCTCTTATTCTAGCTGCTCTAAATAATGAACCAAAACAATGAACAAAATTAATGAACTATGATCTTGCTCTATGATCTTGCTCTATCTGCTCTAAATAATGAACCAAAACAATGAACTAAATAATGAACTAAACAAGGAGTATTACTATTTTTATTCTGCGCTATCTGTTCTTATTCTATCTGCTCTTATTCTGTTCTATGAGATCTTATTCTGCTCTATCTGCTCTTAGATTTCCCCTGGCTTCGTTTTCTATTTTTCTGCATTTTTTCCTTTCTATAGAATGAAATGTTAGAATGTGCGAAATCGCGCTTGGCACATTTCTAGTTTGCCTTCTAATTTCCCACTAGGTTAATCAAATTGCGCCAGGCGCGTTTCTAGTTTGACCTTTCTATTTCATACGGCTTTATACAAATCGCGCCAGGCGCGTATGAAATAGATCTGTGAAAAATACAATATAGCAAACGCGCCTGGCGCGTTTTGGATTTTGTATATTTAGAATCGTTTTCTGGGGAATTCACAGAGAGTTGGACAAGCCAGTTGACAGTCTGTATCAGGGGCCATGGGAATGCTACCATCGCATCACTGGACATATCCGGCTTCTCATGCTCTTAGTAAGGATCATGCCCACAAATAAATACGAGGATTTGATTTGGAGTATCAAGGATCGATACAACCTTCTGATTTGGAGACTCGACATTCGCAGGGAGGAAGAGGATGATGTCATATCATAGTGGTCCAGGTGGCACTTTTGTAGGTATTGGGCCGATGAAGTGGGCCTATGCGACATTTTGTAGAGATATGTAGAGCAAGCTATGTTAGTTCAGAAAGAACTCGCGCCTGGCGCATTTTCACAAAAGGAAAAATGTACATATATTTCTTTTGAATATAAATACAATCTCGCGCCTGGCGCAATTTTGCAGCTTAAACTTTTATGTCACGTTATTTTATTATGTTTTTTTATATGCAATGTCAAAAACATTGAATCCTCTGATGCCCTGCAGCCAGTATGACCAACCCCAAGAAACTACACATTCTCATTAATCTGTAGTTTCATGGGGTTGATAAGACTGGCTAAAGAACATCAAAGAATTCAAAATTCACAACATCACGCAGATGTTATGATATATTCATTTTTTTTTTACTATCCTCATTATACATACCTTTTGATAATTTGAGATCTAATAAATTATAGCTTCTTTGTATCAGAAGGTCTGTACATACCTTTTTTAGACGTTCTTTTGGCCATGCCACAAATGTGCCCACGCTCTCCCCAATTGTGTCGCCACCAGGATGTCTTCTTGGAAGAGCTTCATCCTCATAGTTGCAATTTATGATGTAAACTTTACAGAAACTGTTTCCAAGAGGGACACCATGGCACTTAGATTCAGGGTTCAGGTCTTCGATTTTACATAATCCAAGTCGACACTTCAAGTTTGCTGTTAATAGATAGCATTCTTCTCCCACGCTGATAATTAAAAACATTAAAAGAATGATTTCACATGAACAGTCTTCAAGAATACAGTATGTTTCTAGAACACTCTTCAAATCCTACTGATAGACTCACCATAGTAAGCACAATTTCATTAATTTTGGACTTCTCGCAAGTCCACAAATATCTCAAATGGTCAATAGTGCGTCTAATATGGGGTTTTCCGCACCGAAAAATGAAGGTTTGACCTCATAAAATGTGCTTTGATTGTGGTTTGGGGTGACGAATGACCATGATAGATTCCTTGGGTTAAGGCGAAACGATTGCCCATCATTGAATCCTTGGGAAAAAGAATCCTTGGGGAAGGCGAAATGGTTGATGCAGGTGACTTGCATGACAAAAGGTGTCCCCCAACTGGGCGGGCGCCCAAGTTGTCCTAAGGGGTGGTCACCACAATGGCCTGCAAAAATTCCCATAAGGGCCAAACTAGGCGGGCGCCCAATTTGCCCTGGGAGGTGGTGATTCGACAAATACGTAGTTATAATATTGTGTTTTGAAAATATTATATTTTCAAGGTGTAAGTTTTTATTTCCCATGAATTTTGGTTGGTGAAAGAACCTAGATCAATGATATATAATGAAAATATAAAACTCTAACAAAAAGGAAGGAGACCCCTAAATGTCACTACTTGATTTCAAACTCAAGCCCTAGGATATATAACCCCAAAGCCTTCACCAACAAGCCAATATGTTATAGCTTATTTAACAATACTCAAAACAAGTTAACAATTAACAGGACAATAAAAATTATTCTAAACCTAAAACTAAACCTAAATCTAAAGAACAATGGCGGCGACGGCAGCGGCTCCTTCATCCTCTTCTCTGCCTCCTTCGTCCTTCATCTTCTTCATTCCCTTCTCTTCTCTTCTGGCTTGGCGAATGGCTGAACGAAATAGAGAAGGTGGATATGATTTTGTGAATGGGCAACCAACCCGTGTTCTGATGGATTTGCAAATTTGGGAATACACCTTCATTTCAACTAGATGGACTGCGGTTTTGTACAGAGGTAAAACTTCATGAGTTGCAAAATAAAATACTCTACTTCTCCTTTTTCAATGACAAGGTGTGGAGCTGGCTCTGGCCTCCGGCTATGATCTTCTGCATGTCCCTTTATTTGGTTTGATATTCAAGGATGCGCCACATGCTAATCTTCCTACCTTCTGTTTCGAATATGTAGCATAATAACAGGGGGTTTTCTTTGTGTTTTTGTACGCTTTTCACTAAGGTTTTCCTATGATTTCGTGATGTATTCAAATGGACGTACTAATGCGTACATCTAGAGTGCACCATTTCTGAGCCATTGATTTTAGCCTTTTTTTTTTTCCAATGGTCAACAACCAATGGCTCACAACAAAAGCCCTTTTTTTGTGCGTGTGGTGCATAATGGTCAACAACCAATGGCTCACAACAAAAGCCCCTCTTTTTTGTGCGTGTGGTGCATAATAGTCAACAACCAATGGCTCACAACAAAAGCCCTCTTTTTGTGTGTGTGGTGCATAATGGGCACATGAAGGGCTTGAAGGGCGTATGTAGTGCAGTTTCCCCGCCGGCAACACATTTCTTATCATAACTTTCGATCCAGAGCTCTGTTTGAGATGATTTTTATTGCGTTGAAAAGCTCTCTCCGAGATCTTTTTGATAGTGTTTGATATAGATATGTTTGGTTAAGTTATCTATGCTAAAACAGCAATTTTCCGGCCGGGTTTGGTAGGCTTTCACATCTTACCAGCTGATTAATACAGGATTGCACTATTGGATATTATTTTATGGCTCATTCTGAATGAAGCTTGCAAAAAATTACCATGCATTTTTAGATTTTGAGGCTTCTATATCCTTGTGCTAACAAGCAGAAAAGTTCCCACTTTGGTTTCTCACCACAAGAATCCATGGAGGCCAAAGGCTGCTGTTAAATTCCAGTTGAAAAATGTTTGTGTATGGGTGTTGCAAACTTTATGACTTTCAGAATAATGGGATCAATCTGCTCTATCTTTATGGTAACTTTTACTTATGTTCTATTTGTTTTATTGTGATGAAATTCAAAAGCTACAGGTGATGAAAGCCTCAAATGAATTCTAGTTTTTTTCTGGTTTGAATTCTAAAATTTTTGTCACGCCGGGAGGGGGGGAGGGTGTGACGTCCCTAAGGCCCCGAAGGGGCCAAAAAATTTTTTTTGCAACACAAACCATTAACATCCAACATATAAAAATTAAATCCCCCAACACATAACAACCAACACATAACAACTATTGACATTAACAACCAACACATAACTATCATTGACAGAAAAGTAGATATGTTTTCAAGGGAGTTCGTGGTCCTTCAGTTTGGTTTATTCTTCTGTTTGGTTTCTTGTTGCAGGAACATCTGAAGAATACCAGCAGCTAGTATTTAAAGCAGGAGTGTGAATAAATGCCAGCAGCCAGTTTAGAAATGTTGCCACTCTGAACTTGGGCGACCGCCAGATTCAAAGCAGAAACAGGAAGAAACAGGAACACGTGAAGAACTACCAGCACCCAGCCTAAAAATCCCGTCACTCTGAAATTGGGCGATCACTCTGAAATTGGGTCACTCTGAAATTGGGCGATCACTCTGAAATTGGGCGATCGCCCGATTTAAAGCTGACTTGAAGAAACAAGTGCACAACAAACTGGGCGACCGCCCTATTTGCAGGATATTATTTGTAGGATATGCATTTTTTTTTGTTATTTCACAATTACTTTTTCACTATGATTAAATAGGAACAAGTCAAGGGTTGGTCTGTCACTTTATGCCTTATATAAATTGGGCGACCGCCCAATTTGTAGGCCTAATGGGTGATAAGGAAAGCTAGATGCCAGTTTATGCCTTATAAATTGGGCGACCGCCCAATTTGTAAGACCAATGGCAACTCTTAGTATGAAGAAGCTTGCACAAGTCCAGGGTTAGTCTGTCACTTTATGCCTTATAAATTGGGCGACCGCCCAATTTGTAGGCCTAATGGGTGACAAGGAAAATCACTTTATGCCTTATAAATTGGGCGATCGGCCAATTTGTAGGCCTAATGGGTGATAAGGAAAGCTAGATGCCAGTTTATGCCTTATAAATTGGGCGACCGCCCAATTTGTAAGACCAATGGCAACTCTTAGTATGAAGAAGCTTACACAAGTCAAGGGTTAGTCTGTCACTTTATGCCTTATAAATTGGGCGACCGCCCAATTTGTAGGCCTAATGGGTGACAAGGAAAATCACTTTATGCCTTATAAATTGGGCGATCAGCCAATTTGTAGCCCTAATGGGTGATAAGGAAAGCTAGATGCCAATTTATGCCTTATAAATTGGGTGACAGCCCAATTTGTAAGACCAATGGCAACTGTTAGAGGAAACAACATGAAATTTTTCTTGGTATTTTTGGTTTTGGGGGTATGTAGCTGGTAGGCTGGGGTAAATTGCTATCTGGAAAAAAAACGAAGCTGGACGGGCTAGATACAAGGGCCTCTAAGCTTTTTCAGAGTCTATATCAGTGGCGCTTGAGAAGGACTCCAAGCTTGATGGTATTTGAGAAGGACTCTTCACAAAAAATGGAATAAAAACAATAAACAAAGGAGATGCACTCACCTGTAATGGTCTTGGACACTTCAAAATATCTTAAAGGATAGTCGTCTTCTTGGAGGAGCACACAATGGAGGAGGAAGAAAAACAAGCGCCTTCTACCTTTGAAACGAGGTCCATATATTTGAAAAACACATGCAAAAAATGTTTAATGCATAATGGACAAGTGGCATGCTCATAATGAAAGGTCCAGGGCGTATATGGTGGGCCCATAATGCGTCACAATATAAACCCCCTTTTCATGACCATTTCAAATTCAAAATAAAATCCACGTGGACCATTCACGTGAATGCTAAAATTCAAAATTCAAATTTGAATTCCCCCCCCTTAACTCAATATTCCCAAAAGCTCTTCCTATCTGAAATTCAAAATTCAAATTTGAATTTCCCCCCTCAACTCAATATTCCCAAAAGTTGTTCCTATCCATATTCCAAGCGTCTTGCCATCCACCCTTTCCGCTCTCGACCAGGCGCTTTACCAGAAGGTAAGTTTTGACTTTATATTAGCATATATGATGTACTAGTGTAATGTGCTGCTATTTTTGTGGTTTGTATTTCAAGGTTGAAGTTCTATTGCAATTCTAGAGTATTTTTTACTTTGATTTTAATGTGTAATGGAGCATTGATCTCCTTTGACCAGTGCAATTCTAAGTACCAATGTTTGTCTTGGTTGAGTATTGCAGCATGCATTGCCATGCTAATGATAAGGTGACGAGACACGCCCTTATGCTTCAAGATGAGGTAGGAGCTTTTATTGTTGAAATCATAAACCTAGTTGTGGTAGGGTTTGAGTATTGCAGCATGCATTGCCATATTGATGATAAGGAGATGGGACACACCCTTAGGCTTCAAGACGAGGTATGATCTTTTGTTGTTAAAATCACATTGTTAGTTTTGGTGCTTGTCAATGAGTAGGTCGAGTTAAGCATGTTGTATGAGAAGTCCTAGTTTTTCTTGTATAATGTGCCAGGGGCCCAATCCAGTGTGCTCAAATAGGGCGGGCACTAAGTTTGAAGCAATTGAATAGGGCGGGCGCCCTATTTAGGCTCTTCAAATTGGGCACCCGCCCAATTTGAGAGGGAAAAAAAAATATCCTCAAATTGGGCGGATGCCCAATTTGTGGGCTTCAAACAGGGTGGGTACCTGTTTGGGCTCTCTAAATTGGGCGCACGCCCAATTTGCGAGACCCTTTTTTTTTTTTTTTGCCCTCGAATTGGTCAAATTGGGCGGGTGCCCAAATAGGGTATGCGCCCAATTTGCGGGCACCCTATTTAGGCCCGCCCAATTTGCGGGCCCAAAAAATGATACATTTTTCAATGTTTTGCAGATGGTGTTTTGCAGAGGAGAGGCTAATGGCTGCAATGACATGAATGATACAGAAGATGAACCAGCACACTCGAACCCCAAACAAAGGTGGGTAGAAGATAGTAACGGGCCAACACCATTAACCAGGTACTTTAATTCATGTTGTGTGTGACCAATTCCTAGGATTGAAGACCCTTCACTGAAGGGTTCCTGCCTATTTCATTATATGTGGACTACTATAATGCCAAAGCCATATGTGTCATCTTTGGCTACTGCACTTAGCGACATGAGGGCACTTTCATCGAGTTTGACGCTATCTATTCTCAGGTTGCTGGCGGACACGTGGTAAGACCTTCATGGATGAGTAACGCATATGATGTGTTTCTTCCATATCTTTCATATCTTCAATAAACATGTTTCTTACGTCATTGTTAAGGTTCTAGATGGAAGTGATTCATAGAAGGATACATCTGTGATGGTGATGATGGTTATGTCAATTGTTGGACGAAGACCGCTCTTGAGATAGACACTATCGATAACACTTGGACTCCTTCCAATAAGAAGAAGCCACCCAACATTGTCAAACTCAAGATTCATGTGCTTATTGCCGAAGCATATGCAACACTTGCTGGGGATGTATATTCGGTCGAGAAAATAGTCATTGAGGCAAGTCATTGATGAAAAGTCCACGAATTCAAGTTTTGTCCAAAATTAATGAAATTGTGCTTTAGTTCGGCCGACATGATCGCGTGTCGATCAGTCAGAGAGGCGATCGCTAAGTCGAGGCGGTCGATCAGTCGAGGAGGCGAGTTGATCAGGCGAGGAGGCGGTCGATCGGAAGAAGTCGGCTAGTTGATCAGGTTTCTTGAAGAATTCGGTGGCGAATGAATAATACGGCGTGCCACATAGGCTTTTCTTGAAAATAATAAAAATAAATATTCGTGGATGTGCTTTAATAAGAAAATTAAGTTTTTAATTTGAAATGAGCGGGATAAGCGGTTAATATAGGTGGGATAATTGTAATTTAAAATCGGATAGCAATCTGACGGTTCAGATAATGCACCCATACGTATAAATTTGAATCGCGTCCCATGACATTGCATTCGAACATTGCAGCGATATGGCGTCCGGAGGATCTGGCGCAACGAGAGGTAGAGGTGGAGGGAGAGGCGCAGGTAGAGCCGGGTGACGGGCCAACACTCAGGAAATGCCTGAACAGGTCGACAGCACTCAGGAAGCAGGTATTTACTATTTCTTCTCGATTTGTACAGTTTCTGTGTTATTTTTAAGTTTTATCTACTGTCTGTGTCTTTTTTTTATCATTTTTCTACTGTCTCTGTGTTATTTCTATTTTTTATATTGTTTCTGTGTCATTTCTACTGCTTTTACTACCTTGTTTTGTATGTTTTTTGTTCTAATCTTCTCCTCTACTCTGTGTTTTTTGTTTTTTGTTTTATAATGCTTCTCCTGTATTTTCCAGTTCGTATAGATTAGACAGTCTGATTAGAGTTTCTTGCACTTGTTTGTTTATAGTTTTGTTCTGTATTCTCCAGTTCTTTCGATAAGTCTTTTTTCTAGCCTAGTATGTCTCATGATATAGAGCGTCTGTAGGGCCTCTCTAAAAAACGCGCTCGGCGCGATTTATAAGGGAGAGCGTCATGAACGCCTGATTGTTTTCGGCTGCCTCTGCTACTTTTCTTGTATACCATTTATGTTTTCCGTAGTAAGGCTTCTACCAAAACGCGCTCGGCGCGATTTCATTACTCACCATATGATTGTAACTTTCAGGATCTTCTAAAAATGTGAAAAGAAAAGCAAAGCTGCTTGCGATGTCAAGGGTCATCGGCACCAAAAAACCAAAAACGGAGGAAGATGTGTATCGATTCGCGATTTGGCACGTTGTGACCATGGGCGATCTGACCCGGAATAATAAAGGCTCGGTAGAGCCTCAGGTGTCGAAGAAGATCTACCGGGAGGGCTCAATGGTATGTGGAGATCTTCAAGACTAAAAAGAAAGACCGATCTTATTTTCATGTCTAGAGTTAAGGAAACAGATCAAATGAAGAAACAAGGTATTCTGATCACATGCGAAGAACAAGACGATTCATACTGTTCCGTATTACTTGAAGCGGGTCAGAAAAATAAAAAAGTATTGAAGAAGTTAAATTACTAGCGATGCGGTTCCTTTAAAAGAGACAGCCCTAAGAACGGATGAGGCCGCAGATAACCTCTTCAAATTTGGCTGGTCAGGTGGTGAACAATTGACACCAAAAAAAATATGTGAAGGTCTCTCAGCTGTGAGAAGAGCAATCAGTACAAGGCCGTCAGCTAGTGTGTACCTACAAGCTTTAAAAGAGAAGGAAGATGCAAGTTCTAGAGGCAGGGAAACAACGGACGTTCTAGGCATTACAGATATGACTAGTGATGACGATAAGGCGAGACAGTTAGAGGCCATGAGCAAACTCAAGAAGTATGCTGATAAGTATCCACTGGGCCTTAACTTCACGCATCCAATCCATGTCGACAGGCTTTTTAGGTCCACGAAGGCTATGTTTGTCAGCAGAAGATACGACAAGCAGCACGCAATGGAAATAGTCAACAACATGATAGAAAACTCAGGGCAGGTGCCAATGCCGGCAGATGTGGTGCCTTTTGATATGAAGACGAAGAAGGTGTTGATATGGAATAAACTTGAAGATTTAACTGGCAACCTGGATATTCACTTCATGATAATAGATGGCGGCATTGATTGGAAGCCTTGAAGGTTTTGATCGATCAAGCACAAAAACGGGAAATCGGTTATTCCATAGACTATACTCGGTCGAAATTGCGGTTCCTCGGTGGCTCAACAACGGCGTGAGAATTAGCGAAATCGGTAGCTCTTGAATGACATGGGAAAGACATTCCTATACAAAAGGTATTTTATTTTCTAGCACATATTTATTTTGGAACTTCCAAACCGCGCCAGGCGCGATTTGCTGCTTTAATGTGCATTTCCTATAGCGTTTGAAATCGCGCGCCAGGCGTTTTTGCGTTAATCCGCGGTTTTAGCGAAAACGCGGCGCTGGCGCTGATTTCTTCAAGAAATCGCGCCCGGCGCCGTTCGCTAAAACCGCGATCTCTAAACGCTTTAGCGTTTTATGTTGTTATTTGTTTTGACCGATTTACCAGAAACGCGCCTGGCTCGATTTCTTCATCATGAAGAAATCGCGCCAGGCGCGTTTTTGCTAAAACCGTGATTAATCAGCAACGTAGGGCGTTTTTATATTGTTATTACTTTGGCGGCCTTCTTTTTTTATTTATCTAACGGCCCATATTTTGCGGTCGGTATGTGGGCGATTCTTGCGGCCGCTTCGTAACCAATGGATCGAATATGGAAAACCAATGCCGACCAGACAAGGGCAATCTAAGAGTGCCGAATTCAAATTACTAGAAAGGACACTGTGCCAAACCATAATACAGGACAAGAGTAAAGGCACCAGATCAAAGAAGAAAAAAGGGGATGCACAAGCTAGCTCGGAAAGATCAAACGGTGCCAAAGGATGCACGCAAGATTGTTTTTCTTTCCACCGGGTATGGGAAAAGTGGAACGAATTTTGGGACGCCTATATGGAAAAGAAGTTGCCAGATTCGTATGGCAGGTTTCCCCCGCAAGATACGTCTATTTGTGATATATGTATCACAGAAATGAGAAAGGCACAAGGATTGGATGATGCGAATTACTCTCTTCTAGATAGGTGCATCGAAAAGGAAGTTGTCTACAAAAAAAAGCGTCTGCAAAGAAAGCACTTGACATCTTTTCGAAGATGCATGCGAATCGCTAAAAAATATGAAAGTTCCCGAAAAAGGTCATTTGGCGAGAACCGCAAAGGCTCACACCGGAGACTTCATGTTATCGAGAGATAGGCTTAATGCAAAAGTACAACGCGATATCGATAATGACATTAAGAAATATGTGTTTTGGTCAAAAGATTTTGTGAAGCGACAAAAAGGCGAAGAATGTGGCAACTCTAAAGGGGATTCACACGAAAGTGGCGTCGACCTAAAAAAGAAAAGTTGCTTTGGTGAAACAGGGCCTTGAAGATGAGTCTCCTTTTTTCTATAAGGTGTCCACTGGTTTTAAGTGTGCCTTACCAGACGTGGGTGATGGGCCAACCGATACTACTCTATTTGTTCTTGATAGCCGTGGCAAGAGATGGACACAAGATGATTACAGCACCTTCTTCAACACATGCAGTGGTTTTAATGACTGATGCATTATACTATCGTTCTGGTTTGCCACTCCGACATGTCCCTACGCCTATGCACTAGCTGCTGCAAATGATCTCGAATGCATTAAAAGTGATGAGGCAAGCGAATAATAGATGAAAACAAAGATAGTGAGTTTAGTACCGAAAATAAGATCTCACATGTGCTAATCCTTATGATAGCCATTATGGATGATCTGAGAATATGAAAGACTCAAGGGGAAACCAAAGGTGAGAAGATTGCTTGGCGGTGTTATGGCTAGATGAACCCCGAAAGAATGTTTTTATGTCGAATCAATTCAGAAGACAAAGGGAAAGGGACTGCCGGATGTGGATGTGGACCTTATAGAGGACGAAGAGGAAGAGGAAGAAGAAAAGCGGGTCGACCACCCCGTCCTTTGTTCACCAATCAAGTATGAGCTCTTGACGGCGCATAAGGGAAGGCTGAATAAGTATGCGGGTTTTCTTTGGCCCTTCGGGGTTTTCGATTGAAATTACGCCCTTTAGAGTCAACGTGTTGGGAGTTTCATGTTGGAGGTTATGTCGGGGAAGCTCACGAAGCTAGCTAGGAAATGCCAAAGTGTGGTCTCGATGGTCAAGCCAAGGACTTCCTTGATATTTTTTTTTAGAAAGTGTTAGAGGTGGCACCTAGGGGTCCATAGGTAGTGCAAAAATAAAGCTTCCACCTTTAAGTCCAGTTGCCTCCAAATGCGTACAGCAGGCGGGAACAAATGAGAAAGCGGATGGAGCACATAAAGATGAATCTCGACAACCAACCGGTTAACTATGTGCTCGAGACCATGCCTATACTTCGCATTTGAAATTCCGGTGAAGGGGGGATGTAGATAGCATAAACCAAGAAGACAAAATCCAAGATGATCACGTTGGATTGGGAAAGCTCTAGTCGGGTTAGCATAAAAGAGTAATGAAGTATCAACCATAGTTCAAACACTAAGTGATGTGGGTGGCACTTACGGCGGGCCAGAAGACAACCGAGAGTAAGCTCATCATTGCGGAAGTTGAGCAGGAACCGAAAGGTATGTTCTTCAAACACAAATGAAAATCGCGCCCGGTGGCGATTTCAAGTTTCTTTTCCTTGTCTCACAAGTGTGTGCTTTCTTATTCTGAGACCTAAACTGGTTTCCTCCAAAATTACGGTGTTCGATTTGAATGGAGTGCTCGCAAAACGTTACCTAAAGCACAATTCGACCTATCATGGTATGCCACGAAAACCATTTGAGACAACGTCTGAAATGGGTATATCCGCGGCCGTATCTGAAGGAGATGTTAGACCAAGCTTTTACTTTATTTCGTTGTGCAATTTGGTTGTCGATGGAAAATAGAAATATACAGGAAGTTTTGAGAGTAGTTCCTGAATTACATAAAGATTGGGCATCTGTTTGGGATCAGAGCAAATGTAAGTCATTTAAAAACCCTAAGGATCCGTCAGGTAAAAATATATTTGTAAAGTGCTTGAGCGACATGATGGATGACTTGGGCGTTCAGGAGAAGGAAGACATCATTATAGTTGATGATGACGCTTTGAAGTGTTGCTTCAATTAGTCACAGTCACTAAATCCACCATCCTATCATCCTGATATGGTTACCACAGATGATTTTCTGCTTCGCTTTGTTAGTGTCTTGCAGGAAATAGCTTCAGGAAAAGCGGTCGAAGAGATACAAACACTATACCCGCAACTTGATCGGACAGGGGAAATTGACAGGGACCTTGAGAAAATCGTTCTAGAAAGGGAACTTTTTTGATATATATGTATACAGGAAATACACTTTCCAAAAAGTTTTGAATATGAAATATACTTTACACCAACCTCATTCGAATATATATTGTGTTCTTATATCAGCATTATTGGTTCTGTGTACGTTTACTATACTTGCAATAATTTGTATGTATATACCGTCAATAATTTAGGTGTGTATAAATAGGTATGCATGAAATTGGCAAACCATCGGCTTCGGCCTCCGCCTTCTGCTTGTTATTATGGCACATTCTATTACCTGCAAGATGAACCATGCGGACCTCTGCAGGTGCCGCGAGCTAGAAATAGAACTTCAGGACTGGCTTGATGTCGTTGCTATGAATCCCGTCCGCTTCTATCCTGATCCCTTTGATGTTGTAATCCATCTTATATGGAATCCAGAGCATGGTTTGTTGATGATCGACAGGATCTCAGCACCGCCTGCAGCGCCTGTCGCCGATGAATCGGATTAGTTTTTTAGGTTTATATTCCATTATAATGCGTTATTCATGCCAAGCAAATCGCGCCACGCACGATTTAAAGGACGAAAATCTCTGTTTTGTAGCAACTTGCTTGCTGTTATTCATTCGTAAAGCACTACAATTTCAATGTTTAGATTTCGTTGTCGTCCGTAATGGTACGAATTAATAAGCAATTTCCTACTTTTTATATTGCCAACATTCTGTCATAATATGGGTCATTTGCATCGAATATTTGAATGCCTTTGCATTTCAACATAAAATGCATCTTCCTAGCCCGAAAATGAACTCAGTGCAAAAGTGTGGTTAGTTCAATATAATGGTCAATAAAAGTCTTATACGGCGCGATTTTGGAATAGACATAATCCCAATTTAATTGAATGATGGTTCCTTCACTAAAGATAGAATTAAAACACCTATTTAAAGCACCTAAATGTAGCTTAACGAAAGCGACAAAGCAATCTAACTTTGCATGCACACCTATCGTCCTACAAGAGATATAAGTAATCTAGGATCCATTTCCAATTTTGTTTCGTAGACATATAAGTGACCTAATAAGTAGGATTTAGCACAATTGGCCAAGGTCAAATTAACATTTAATAGTAAATATGGCACAATGGGCCAACCTTACATTTGTTTGCCAATTTTTGAATTTGATAGTAAATATGGCACAGTGGACCGATAAATACAATAGACAAAATAACACACTGACAAATTATTCCAAATATTTAATGGCATGCATATTAAACCAGTGTATTAGACAAGAGTACTGCCTACTATAGCATTAGAGCATGTTATACTTTTGTCTTGGATGAGCGCAACTATCTCTAACCAACCATTATGTAGGAGTTAAATTTAGAATTGAATTGAATTTTATTCTCCGCGGAGACCAGATGGCCTATGGGAAATAAAGAACAGAGAATTACTGTTTGGGATTAAAAAACCCCCACCTCGAAGGATTTTTGAGGGAAAAAACTTAGTAGTAATAGGTTTGCTGACAAGCTATGGATTTGTACATGGCTGTGTTATGATTAGAGGTATAATTGAGCCCATATGCCCAATATATTCTAAATGTAAGATGCTAGTGCTCCTACCACAACGTGTTCATCATCACATGTAGTTGTTAATTAGGTCTAGGCAGTGCTAAAGAGTGTGGCCCTCATCTCACAATAACTCCTATTTGGCAGCATTAACAGACCCTTTGTTCTCGCGCTTCCCAATTTGTCTGTCTCAATTATGAGGTCGTGTCTCCTATATATGGAGGCAAGCACTCAACACTTTTTTATGGGTAAATGTGTTAACAAGTATTGTCGTGGAAACTTGACACGCATCAGATTAATTTATATTTTGTAGTGCGCTGTTTTTACCAACTTCAAAGCACTATTAACTGAAAGCTTACTTTAGAAACATGTGTCTAAATACTAATTCAGGCAATTGTGATCCTCATTGTTATGCACCTGTATGCATCCTTGTTTCTGTACATTCCATCTGGAGAACTAGGCGGCTCGTTTCTTCTTCCAATAGGCTTTAAGACATTGTGGACCCATGACCATTGTGTAACCGAGGTTTGAATGGTGTGTTGCGAGAGCAGCTCTTTGAAGAGATTAAAATCCGGCCTGTTGTGGAAGAATTTGATATGGGACTACGAACTTGACTCCAAATGCTTGGGTTAGAAAGGCTTTCTGTACTTGTTTCAAGTCATCCCAAGTAGTCAGTGCTATCACTAGTACCCATACAAGATTAGCTTCCATCTATATAGAAGAATTGGCTCCATCAACACTCGTGACTAATCGTAAAGCTCTGCTCTATGACAGTTCTTTTGCATCGCATAGGAAGCCTTCCAATCTGCCATCAGTCATTGCCTTAGTACAAGTATCCTAATCTGTTGTTGTAATAAATTCCACTTCCAGGTACTTGTATGCTTGCCCTAACTCCACAACTTGACCTCGATAAATGAAGCGAGGTTATCTCTATTGCCTGAGATGAAAACAATTGGTTTTGACCAAGTTGACGTGCATCTTAGTGGCTTGACAAAAAGTACTCAAGGCATCCAGATGCTATTGCCTACTAGCTGGAGTGTATGCAAGGAGGCCCACGTCATCTGCATATATTAGTTGTCGTATGATATGGTGAGCAAGCCTAGGCTTCCCACCTTCATGATGTGTAAGTCAACCCTCAAGGTGATCAATGTACAATCCAAACTGCGTAGGAGATGGTGGGCAACCTTGCCGAACTCCAATACTACTATTGATAATCATGCCTGAGGGTGGCATTCGAGCTGAGCAGTGGATTGAGAAGTGAAAGAACCTCACCATGGTATTAACTTGAGACTTTTTTAGCCAAACAACTTTTTCTATAAACACAATAGCACATTTTTTGCAACTACAATTAAGAAAAGAATCTGAAAAACAATAGAGGACTGCAGCAAGTAGAAATTACAATTTCTTAAAGTGAGAACATGTTAGTCCATAAAGTACCCAGAAAAGTACTCCTTGAGGGCTTGAGCTTGATAGGTCTTATATGAAATATGGAGTTTGAATGTGGATGCAGCCTTTCTTGATTCTGAACATCTACGTCCTGATCTTGAATTGAGTACTAATATGTCTTTAAATTTTAACACTAATTTTTTAATTGATTATGATAAAAAGAAAAACGGAAAAGTACTCAGTTGTTAAATACTCAGAGTATGTTCTTTGGGAGGTGCCAAAAGTGGTACACCCTATCACACTCTTACCCCTTCTTGGATATGTTCTTATGTATACTATTATCATCAAAATGATATCACACATCTAAAAACATCCTACCATTACTATCATAATTCTAATCTACCAAAATTGTAGAAATTAGAACTAGAACTCTGAGAAATTACTTTTGCCTATATGCATAATACTAGGTCAAAACCATATACAAATAGATTTCTTTCCAACAGTCAAATGTACATAATTCCAAAAAATAAATATATTTTCTTGCTTCATTATTAATTATCCTTACGTTTATCCTTCTGCATCCTTATGATTATCCTTATACATCGTCACTACCCAAAATATAACACTTTGTTTACAACAAGCAGGGTAGATCACACCATAAACAAATTTATGCGAATAATGTGACATCCCCATTTCCAATATTTGTAGCTCCAGAAATTGAAGGACTTCGAGAAGAAGTCTTAGTTACCTGCCACAAAACCAATTACATGTTAGCCTAATGTGACGGGCCTGACCAGATAACCTTTATGGTAACTGTAGATCCCATCAATCTCGACCATTGGATCTACTTAAGCCTAAAAACTTAAGAAATTAACTCATGCATCCGCAATAATAACAATTAGGTAAAGAATTTAATCTTTATATCAATATTCCAAGGTCCCAAAACCTATTTTCCTATAACCAATAATAATATTCTCACGCTACATCCATGAACTTAGCAATTGTAGCTTCAAGCCAGTTCTTTAATAATCAACAAGTTTATTTATTTGCAATCCAATTCCTACTCTCGCCTTCCCCAAGCTTGGCTACACTTCGGAGCCTCTTGCACGTCTGCATACACCATCAACAATGGGGTTAGTCACAAGGACTAAGTGGGGATCGAGGTTCTAGGACATGCCTAAGCATCAACAACATAATGCATCCATCCAATAACAATAACTTAACCTTACCGTAGCCTCGCCCCTGAAACTCAAGTTAGTAATCCATACAAGCATGTCCCACTATGCACAATTTACCCATGAATATCTACTACATACTACAACCATTGCAATTCAATATAGGGCGTCCCAATTAACATAATAATAACTTAGCAACCATGGCAACATAGACAACAACCAATATTCCTCTGGGTCTGGGCATGGTCAACTCGACTGATCAGGCCAGTGACATAGAGGCGGGTGTACACACCCATCCACACTGCGTCCAGCATTGGAGGACCACTTAACTGTGCAAGACGTTGTACCCTAAGGTACCAATGCCCGATGGTCCAAACAAACCATTCACATATGACTGTGCAATAACCGCGAGCCTAGACCATAACACCTAGACTCTGGCCCCAGAGGAGTATATCACAGAGCATTCCAATACTATTATAACACTTTGCATAAAAATATATCATAGCATATCCCAACAAGGGATTCTCAATGTCGACCAAATTGTGTAGTAAACCATAGTGCCTATTAGT
Source organism: Isoetes taiwanensis (assembly GCA_021234155.1). Lineage (NCBI taxonomy): Eukaryota > Viridiplantae > Streptophyta > Lycopodiopsida > Isoetales > Isoetaceae > Isoetes > Isoetes taiwanensis. The sequence goes on along the minus strand of JAJEKV010000026.1, from coordinate 9,620,597 downwards.
GGGTAACCAACCACACCATGATACATCCCAAAAACATGCTTTTAACAATAATCCATGCATGCATAATTGTACTTTACTAGGCCAATCAAATCAGAGATATGATAAATCATAATTCCTCTAATTAAATCAATCAGGTACATTGACAATAGTAAGTATGATCCCATGCTCCTAGAACGATTAAATCACCGACGTGATATACTTTTAAGGACCATTAATCTAAGACAATTTAATAACATCATCCAACCATAATACAATTATATGTGTTAAACCCATCAATTTCTCAGCTGTTCAGAATCAATCTCCACTATATGATTATATAAAAACCACAGATGATAATCTAAAAGCACTACTTTTCCTTCTCTTTTAAATCCAAGAATCTATCTTTGATTATGTTAATTCAATTCAGATCATGCCTTAATCCATTAAATCTACAAACCATCATCAAAGCTCATTAAGCTTTCCCAAAACTACGTCAACCAAACAGACATCACAAGAACCCCAGGTGTAAAACTTGACCCCCACCTGGAAATACTTTGCTCCTTCCTAATCAATCTGGTGCAAGCGCATCCTCCACAACAAAAAAGGCTTCTTTCCCATGGACAACTCCTTCCCAAGAAATCCAGAATCATACTATTGCGCTTATATAATCTAACAATGACCTTGCATGCATGCACACACTGCATGCATGGAGACATTGCATTCATGTATTCCTAGTGCATAATCATTTATTTCACCATTGAAAATGTACTCTTCTATAATGGCAACGTTACTTACATCTTCATGTTGGTGCTAAGTTGCTAGATCCGTTACAATCTCTCCTCCAAAAGTTCAACCCATGTCCTCCTAGGTGCATCTTAGAGTGCACATGAAAAATCCAGTTTGTATCTCCCTTTGTGACATCTTCCTTGGAACAAACCCAACCATTGATCTAAAAATATACTTATAGTCTGCCTCCTTAGTTCCCAGGTCTCTTCCCTTTATGTCTTCACATCTTAATCCTCAATTCAACATACTTCTAAATGAATAAATTTTTGTCCTTTAGAACTAACCCATCCTTGTCAAACACAATTGCTCAGCCTTCCAATCGAATGATGCCTCTCCAAACTTGAAAGTTCAAAGCTAGCTGCACACAAGTAATTTAAGCTAGAGGAAAGATACATACTATATAGCTCCAATGCATGACCCTTCTAACATTCAATTTAACATACCTCCGAGTTTTAGAACTAACTCAAATATTAATAACATTGAGTATACTCTATGCATCAATAACAACGAAAGGAAAAGAGGAACATGCACATCCAATTCAATATAACAAAGTAATGCAGTAAATGCAACTTTTCATAAAGAAGGTACGTGCCATAGGAAAAAAACCAACCATTCCAAAGAGATACTCAGGTTAAACTAGATATGTAATCTCTCGAGGCTTCTTGAGTGGCCAAATCCAAAAAGTCTCGGTATCTTATAGCTAGGTAACATACTTAAATTGATACAAGGGATCCCATAAGAATTATAGCACCTGCTACAGAGAATTCCTCTACGAGTTTATCCAATAACATTGAAGTATCCTAGGCTATACACTTGACCTCTATATCTAGCCTACTTCCATACTTATTACCCCAGCACACTGGTTAGTCTTTCAACAAGATTTTATTGGAACTACTATTGTTGAGTTTTTGTAGGTCAATTCTTGCAATTATGCAACTTCGAAAAGTTCCTTGCTTTATTTCACCCATCTGTACTATGAATTTGAAAAACAGGTACCTAGCATATTTTATAGGCTGTTCTCTAAGATTTCCAATGCATGCTCATTAGGGCGTATTTGGGGTCTCAAAATGGCTCATATCTTGGGTTAAAGATTTCCACGTCAGATTCGCCACGACCAATCAGGTTTGCGCCTTTTTTACGAAAGTCAGTATTAGTTGGCAGGTAGAAGGATGAGCAGGCTTACTTGGCATCCACATGGCGTATTTTCATAGGGGATGCCTGCGCTTTTGTTGCAACCATTTTAATGGCCCATATTTTTCGGGAGTCACTTCGCCGCCCAAAATAATGGTGACTTTGACCGCCTACTGTCAGCATCACCAACTCCCTTGTTAAATTTTGGCGCCAAACCTCTGTACTGTCACTCCGGCGCCTCTACGTGCATCCTCTCCGCCTTCACTCCTCATCTGCAATCCATGTCTCCTATAATTTCTGTGTTCTTGCCTCATTTACAGAACTCCCAAGGTGAAGAAGTGGGAGGTTTTGTCTCAATAGGTTCGTGGGTGAGTATGCTGCCATCAACGAGGGGCGAGCATAGAGTTAAGCGACAAAGGCGATCAGACGTGCGGACACATTGGATAGGTAGGATAAAAGAGTTCAAGTTGAATTCTAGCGGCCGGAAAGTGGAAAGTATAACAATACGACATGCATATACCTCTTCTGATATGGCCAAAGAGCTAATCTCCACCAAAAACAGCTTCCCAAAATTGCCCGCAAATGGTAACCACCTTAATCGGATCACACCACGCGAAGGTATCTGTCAGCTACTTAACTGCGTACGGCCCGGTGGTCGACGTGATAATGATGGCGTTTAGCAATGTGCCACTGGTTACTTACTCGGATCATCATGTATGATTGATGCGTGCATTCCATTATCTCTAGGATACTCTCCCGTTGCACGACCTGGATGTGGTGCCGGGAATTACGGAGGTCTCCTTATCTTTTCATTTCTTTCGTTGACACGTGTTTACAAACAAATTTATTGTGCAGGTTTATGTTTATCAGACGTCGTGGATGTCATTCCGGCCGAAAGTATTAGTAGTGTACTTGTCGTGTATCACATAGACATCCGGATTGTCCTTTTCAAGGTATGGATCTCGTGACCTTGCGGGGGGTATAGGCATCCGGTTTTTACTGGACATGATTATAACGTAAAGGTCGAGGAAACCCGAGCTTGAGGTCGGTTGAATTGCCCCTTTAAGTGAACTTTGTAAGCCCGCACTAATGAGAACAATGTAATTGCAATGAAGAAATGCACGGTGGCGAGGTGCAAGCGAGAATGTCCAAAAAGCGAGGCGTGAGGATGAGTTTCAAAATCTTCACACCGTTTGAGGTATTTGCTAACATATTCCGATGGCGCGGAAGTTCGAGCTCCAAAGACATATCGTGATTTCTCCCCACATTTTGTGGATGGCTTATTTTTTGTTCCGACACAGGATGTTTGATTCCACGAATCATCCGGTCAACTAACAGTGCAGCGTAGTTAAGTCCTCCTTTAAGTTCGGATACTTTCTTCCAAAAGAATATTTATCGTTAATTGTCAACTAGAGCGAAGGAAACAGAAAAAGAGAGGTCTGCACAACTTTTTGGGGGCGTTTGAGAACCATAAATGGACACACTTAATCCGTCGCGGTGGATATTCGAGTATGGCGAGGGGAGGAAGTCATTTATATAGCCACCATGGAAATCGAATGGCCATTATCAGAGCTAAGAGTGCTAATGGAGACAGAGGAGATTGCTAACGACTTCCATTATTTCATTGATGGCATTAGGGTTGGTTACAGGCAAGAGGGAAATGTAAAGTTTAGTGAGTTCGCGATCAACAAGAAATTGTCTATCGCCTAGCGCTTTGAATCTCGATTTTTTATTTGTGTTTTTGTCCGATGTTTTTTTAGGGTTCCGTATTTTGTCCGATATTTTTTTAGGGTTCCGTACAATTATTTAAAAAAGTTACAATCATATTTTACTTTAACTTCTATTTTTTACTATTTATCTCTTGCCAGTTGTCTATTTTTGTCAGTGTTCGTAGTATAAAGCGCCATCCGCTGAGAAGCCATGGCAAGAACTAAGTAAACCGCAAGGATCCATCCAGGGGGTGTAAGGCCAGGTGATTACATTCGCCCGCCTCCTTCCTCCACATCTGAATCTGAAGTCTGATAGAGATTCTCCTCCGACCATGCCTAACAGAAGATCCGGAAAAGAAATCCGCATGATAGACGGTGGGAGAAGCAGCTCAGGAGTAAGTAGGGAGGTGCACTCCGGGTCGCAGACGGAGGATGAAAATGTGAGAGACCGGCGAGCAGAATATGACGCCGGATTAATTATTGGGCAGCCGCCTCTTCTTGCTCTTCCTGCTCCTCCTGCTCCTCCTGTGGATGCGCCAGGACCTTCAAATCAAAGGAGGAGGCCCAACGCCCGAAAAGGGGATGGCGGCCGAAATGTGAGGAGGCGGCGGAAGAGTCGGTAGAAAGCAACACCCGCAAATGCTTTGGGGTGAGGAGGCGGCGGAAGAGTCGGCCAAGCAACGACACCGCAAATGCTAGGATGGGTGAGGGTAGTGGCCGGAAGCTGGCGGAAGGCCAAGCCCAGGCATTAAAAGCGCTTGAGATTAAGAAGTATCGAGAAAAACGAGATGGTCATTCGCGTCTCCCATTGCGCGGCTCGTGAAAAGAGATTACGCAAGAGTGTGGTGCCATACATCATACCGATTCTGAAATTCAAGCAAGCTGCCTTAAATGCTCTTCAAATGGCTTCGAGGCGGTTGGTGTCGGTCTGTTCGAGGACTTCGCATGACTTGCGGCAATACATGCCAAGCGGGTGGCCCCATCATGCCCAAGGACATGCGCTGGTCTTACGCATAAAGGGATCCCGAAACTATGGTCAAAATTTTATGGCTGAATACAACAAGAAGAAAGACCCCCCAGAAAAAAGGCCGTGAAGTGCCTTTGTGTTTTTTTCATATGTATAATATTCTTTAATGTAATGGCTTTATAAGCTTAATCTCTTAGTCTATTTCTTTCTTAGAAGCCTAGGTTCGCACTTTGTTTTTTTTTTTTTTTATGTTATACATGAGGATCACACGACGCGCAGAAAGAATTGTGCTTTTTTTTTTGCCACAGTAGTTTTCGCGTCATGTGATCCAACCCTAACCCTAACCCTAAAATGTACGGACAAATCTCCCCACAACGGCTGTATCCCCTTTCATAATCGACAACGGCTACTTGAGTTCGGCGATGGCGCCTTTACAGCGCTCCTAAACATCTTCTTGCTTTAGGTAAATGCGCTTTGCCATGGATTGTTATGTGAAGTTCCTGGAATGGTATGCATCTGCCCCACATGACAACGAGGAAGTTGCACCGACTGCGATTTATCCGTTCTATTGCAAGGAGTTGGACATCATGGCAAACAGTAGCGAGCTTGGATGCTATCGCGAGGTTGCTTTAGCTTTCAGCCGGACCGCTTGGTCTCAGCGCACGTCCTTTGCAGATGTCCCTGGCTCATGGATTCCAAAACCAGTTCTAGAGGAAGCGGCTTCCCATTTGCAAGCAGCGAAGATGTTTTTCAAGAATGTTGCGCAACGGGCTCCTCCTGGCTGCGTCCTTGTACTTAAGAAGGTAACTTATTTCTCTTTGCCGTTTGCATTTGCTAGTAATTGCATTCTGCTCGGTCAAACCGAAGATACACTCCGAAGATACACTGGAAACAATGAAATCTTTAAGCCAAGGGGGGTCATTATGTGTGATGATGCTGACTATGACGTAGAAATGGAGATAGATCTACAAGAAGAAGAGCAAGAATGTAGGAGTTTTAGCTTCGACGCACTGGCCTTGGGTGAACCAGAGGAGGAAGATGATTCTGAAGGTGATGAGGATGAGGATGAGGATGAGGATGAGGATGAGGATGAGGATGAAAAGAAGTTGTCTAACATAACGCCAATTTTAGTGGAAGGCAAAGAATACTTATTGCTAAGTGATATACTGAGGAACCCGTCTTTGTTACAAATGTGTGCTAGGGAAGGCAGGCTTATCGGTTACCTTGGCCGAATGGGTAAACCCTAGGCCTAGATTTTTGAAGAGGATTTGGACAAAGAGATGTTTGAAGTGTCTTCTTATACCGGCAATGCTATAAAGCTTAAAAGAAGCCTATGAGAGAGGCTGGAGTCTCGATTTGCTCAAGAGGAGGCCGAATCTACCAGCGGAAGAAGAATTCCAGCGTCTCAGGTGCAAAGTTGCCAACAGGATCTCTGAGGTTTGGCGGGTCCTTGATCAATCAGCGGCAAAGATAAGCCTCATAGATGAGGAGAAATGTGAAGAAGATAAGCTTGAGGGTTCTTATTTGTGGGAAGTAGATGATTTTTCTTGCCGACATGCACGCGGGGGACATGAAAGATTGAAGGACTCCACATTGTTACGATATATCTCAAGATTCGTTAATGGGGAGATAATCGTCTTCAGCAGAACTTTCAGTCCAAAAGGTGCAGAGTTTGTCTATTACATCCATGCATTATGCATGTTCAGGAACCATTCCCAATTGGCATCAAACACTGAAAGGGTGATATCAATTCGGCGGGATGTTGTGTTACAATATTTTGACGACCAAGCCGGTCTGCGGGCGAGCAATTAATATGTTAAATTTTTTAGCTGCTGGCTTGACTCACCCAAGGTTGGAAGCTGGGGTCGATAACATGGAAGTCATTGCCTTGTTGGATCGGTCTGGCCGGGGATTGAAAGAGCATGAAATTGGCAGAAGCTTGAAAAATTGGAAGTTATATATTTTCCAACTTGTATCGGTAAAATTATTTATGTATAGATTGTATTACAAAATTACTAATAAAAATTATTTTATTTGTATTTATTCACACCACCTTGAAATACATCGGTCGATTTTTACATCATATCTAGGTTTTCGTCGTGTAATATTTCTCTCGAAAAATGAAATATTATTGGAAAAAAAACAATTAATTTATTTATTCCTCATCATACGGCGAGAAGCAACGGTCCATTTTCCTGGCCCGACAGCATCCTTAAATCGTGGGTGTGACTCAAGCTACTACGAAATCTATGTTATAAATAGAAGACCTATGTCCACTTTGACCTCCGACGCCTTCCACCTTCTCGCTCATCTTCTACTTCCCGGCTTAGCCTTCCACCTTACACCCGATGGCATCTTCATCTTCCTCTAGCAAGCGACCACGCCAAGATAGCACTCCCGAGGCGCCGGACACGCGTGAACATCACCCTTGCAAGGGTGATGAAGAGATTCAAGGAGATCCACGATGAAAAACAGTAGTCTCGTCCAGAGAATATGGAGGCCCGGTCGACGGATTAGCCTTCACGTATTTCTAGCGCATGAGCGAAACATTGAGCTTCCGCGAAACATTCGCCATGTACCAAGAGGCGACTAGTCCGGAAGGGCGGCGATTGAAACTGCCCACAATATTCAAGCCTTAGAAGATATGGAGAAGAAGCTTCCAGAGCGAAGGAGGATGAAACTAAACGCACGGCAAATGTCTGGGACCATGAAAATCAGCTAGAGGATGATGAAAATCAGCTAGAGGATCATGAAGATCCCTAGCCGTTGTATCTATCTATTTTTTTTGCTTCAAAGAAAAGTTTTCTCTATTTTTTTTGCTTCTATCTATTACTTGTTCAAATGTATGTTACGTTTTATTAAAAGATCACCTGACGCCTTGAAATGCCTTGCTTGCAATTAGGTAGCAATCAATGGATTTCGCGTGCGGTGATCTCCATGCCGTTCTATCTTTGCTTCAATGAGAAGTTCTATCTTTACTTATGTATCAGTAAAATTACTTATGTATAGATTGTATCACCGAAATTATTAATAAAAATTATTAATTCTATCTGTTCTCTTGTTTTGTTTTATTAAAAGATCACACGACGCGAAATGCCATGCTTGCAATTAGGTAGCAATCAATGGATTTCGAGTCGTATGATCTCCATAACGTACACCTCATTGTATGTACAAATTCCTAATTTATTAATGGAAAACTATATGTAACACAAATATCTAGCTAGATTATGTGATAACTTGTAGGTAAATACGAATTAGTCATATCTAGGTTTGGCAAACGCCAGCACTCAAAGCACGTAGCATGTGGATGACAACATCTACTCACATACGTGGCATGTGGATGACAACGTCATGCCAAGGACGTGGCATGCGCTGCCACAATTACAATCGTCTTTTATGCGACACGCATACGATGCGGCTAGGATATGACGGATCGCATGATGCGAACATAGGCTACCGTTGCCTAATTGCATGCTATAATTTAAGCCTCGTGGGATTATTACACAACTTTATCGGTTTTCGGCAACCGTAGATTCCAACATATCTCTAGTTTCTATATAAAACGTCGGAGGCCTTTGTCTTCTCCTATCGCCATCTCTGTTCTACCACATCAGCCCTCGACCATCTCTCCTGTTCTCCCATCACTTTCAATGGCCTCCGGCTCCAGTTCCATCCCTGCCGAGATCTTGTCTCAAGTTACGGTCAAGGAAATTAAAACGTTAAGTCTTTGAAGCGGAGGAACGGATCCATATACGAAAGAAAAGAATGATGAAGACGTCGCCAAGCTGGTTACGGCAGAGGACAAGGCCGCCTTCTATAGGGAGGTGATTTTAGTGCGCGACAATCAGCGGGCTGCCATAGACCGCGAATTGCGCGCCACGAGATCTAACCTCCAAGAGAGGCTTAGGGCCGCAATCGAAGCGGGCGAGGCTGCCCGAGCTCAACTCGATGAGCGGGAAGATAAGGTTGCAGAGTATGAGAATGTGGTTGCGGGGCAGGCAATCATGTTGGAGGAGCAGAAAAAAATTATCACTGCCCTCCAGGAAGAGCTTGCCCGGCGATCATAGGCATCGGGCTCCTTCTAGAGGGGCCCCCTTTTTTTTTAATGTTTGTAATTATTTTGTTTCTCAATGGGTGTTCTAATGAAGAGGTTGAAGGAGCAAGATGATCTTCTAAAGGAAAACGCCGTTACAATTCAGCAGAAAGAAGAAGAGAATGAATTCAACCTTCTCATGCTTCGTAGCCAGGAGAGGCAAATCAGGCGGTTGAATAGAAGGCTGGACAGGAGGGAATGCCCCAACAACTGCACTGAGGTGGTTATGACGGCAACGAGGTTGCTAATTCAGGCAGAAGAACACGTTGTGGTATTGGGACAGGAGCGGGACATGTACAAAGAGATGGTGGACAGATTGGAGGAACGTTTGGATAGGGTGATTGCTCGCTTGAGGAGAAGAGACGAAGACGAATACGAGGACGGAGCTGATGATGATGATGAAGATAATGAGTTGGAATGTTCTATTAAGGTCCACCTTGTAGGAGCAATGGTCTTTAAATGAAGTCTAAAGTGCAAAGTCTTCTTAACATATCCTAACTTGCATGATGACCCAAACCTCACAATTACAATTATGCTATGTGAAGTGTAGCAATTACTACCAGTGATCTACCTGCAAGTTGACATCACTAAAAGGGAGAGTAAAAATCAAACACTCTTTGCTTATTGTGTCATTCTAATGGAGCTACAGATCTTCAGGAATATAAAGCTCGAATTTCTACTTGTAGGCCACACTCATGATCAAATTGACTAGTGGTTGAGCTTCTAAAGAAGATGCTGACTTTTGGGAATTTGTTTTCTCTCGATGTGCTACTAGAGAACAAGCTGTGAACAAGTTGAATGATCTTACTTTTCAATACCACATCAAGTTTTACTTGAAGAATGGAGAAAGCTTTTGACAAGAAGTACAACACAATTAAAGACAGAGTTTACCAGAAGTGTTGCACTTCCTCAAATCTGTTCCAGACACTCACTTGGTAGAACGTGCAAAGCAAATTCTTTTAAAAAATAAAAAAGAGTTAAAGACGAAGAAAAGTACCCCAATGAAATCCATATAAGCTATTGAAAATGAAACTTCCTTGAGCTTTAAGTACTTCAAAGAAGAAGATCGAGATTCAAAACCTAAGTTTAAGGCAGTTGTTGGAACCTATTGAGTGGCCTAACACCTTCCATTAACCCCAGAATCAAGCAGGTCCAAGCAATGCTACAATAGCACCTTCAGTAGAGGCAGAAGTGGATCGGGTCATGTATCTCAGACCAAGCAATAATGAGCCTTTAAGTAATATCATAGAAATTGCAAAAGGTATGCTGATTGCTCTTCTAACCAAGGAAGATGAAAATAGGCAGACCTTTCTGAATAGCAAAAGTAACTGACACAATCAAAGAAGAAGGTTTAGTGACTAAACTCAAGATTCATTGGCTTGCGACATGTGCAGTAAATGCTTATGAGGGAAGGTATAAGTTAGAAATGAGAACACATGGAAAGGGAAAAAAAAAAGCTAAGAAAGTGGATTGTAGGGATGAGCTAAACCTCAAAGAAGTTCATATAGCGTATTATAATTTCAAACTAAAATTTGATAATTGTATATGCCAGAGGATGATCAACTTGCTCAAAAAGGATTGTAATTACGAGGAAGAAGATGAAGAAGGAAGTGGTGGTGGCAACACTTTACTGTTGATCGTGACGAAGAAGATAACTCAAGCACTTTCTTAAGTGATAGTGAAGCAAGTGAAGGTGTTGAAGATGGTATATACGAACATGATGATATGCTCGATCCTTCTCTTATCACTCTTTACATTTTTGCACATAACCGAGTCTTTTGAAAATACTGTAAATTTTGCATGTGAATATGAAGATTTATCTTCATTTTTTGAAAATATTATAATTTTGGTTACTGCTTCACTTCTATTTCAGTTAAAACTTATGTTCTCTTAAAACAGAAGTTCTCTCTAAAATAAACTTTATGGAAATTCTAATTGTTTGGAAAACTGTCACTTTGAGATCGTCAATTCTCTCTTCGCACAGAAAAATGACCATTTTTTTTTTCTTTTTTGAAGGGGGGGAGGAGCAGAGGGGAGGGGCGCAAAATACAGTTTTATATCTTTTTTTCTTACCTCAGTTTAGCCCTTGAATCCTTGAGGGCTCTACTTTCTGCTCCCGTTTCAATGACTTGCTCCCGTCTCAATGACTAGCTCCCGTTTAATACGCAATAGTGATCTTATCCCAAATTAATCAATTATCATTTCTAACTTATGAATACAAGAAATTTATCGCGGCGGCCAAGGCCGCCGCGAACATATCTCTTATTCAAAACTGTGCAGTTGCACCCCAGTTAACGTCCAACGTTTTCTTCTACAATAGCCAAGTGATTCTAAAGTGATTCTAGATTGATATGAAGCAACTTCATAGGATCTTATGTTTCAACTCTAATTTAAAAATTACAAAGTACAATATTTAGTTGTCTTTTAAAAAGTTAAAGCTCTTTGCTCCTTGTTCTGGGCAGCTTTGTTTATGGTAAAATATTTGAAATTTAGAGAAAAAAACTTAAATTTAAATTCATATTTAGATTTTAAATTCCTCTATGCTATTTGGTGCAGAAACTATGGCAGAAGGCTTAAGCTCACATCCATTATTTGCTTATCTGGAACAATAATGCACAACCATTATTCACAGTAGGCATAAACGTGTCTAAAACATCAATAAAGCTAGAAAATGACGGAAGCCATTCTGGATGAAAATGCATTGCAAATTAGATCTTTAGCATACATGTTGAGACAGTTTACGTCGTCAATCGTCAATCTGCACTAATAGACCATGTTTATGGCCTGATTTTCCATGCCTTCGGGCAATATTGTAAATAGCTCCAATATTGCATGACTGCCAGTTCCTTGGAATTGTAGCTCAGCCATGTTTATAAGAGCTCTTCAATTAATGTGCCAGAATCTATTGTCTGCAACACTAGGTCAGAGACTGCCAGCCATATTAGTGTCAACAACTGAGACACAATAAAAGTTCTAATGTGAAAAGTTATGCGCAAACAATTAAAGATGGTTGCACTTGTGATCTTCTATGACAAATAATAAAGCATTATACATCTTGGCATAATCTGGTCCATCAAATTATTTTAAGTTGGAATACCTTTAGCCAGAATGTGTGACACAAAGCTAGACTTCTTTGCAGAAACTAGTAGTGCATTTTGTAAAACAGTCCTCTGTCAGGTTGCAAGTTTGCAATATCATTTTGAATCTGTAGCAAAGAGGAGCAAAAGGATCAGCATACTTGCCAAGTGGACACATGTGCATGTGTCTTCTTTCTAAATATCATTCACATAAGTTCTATGTATCTATACAGATAAGTACATTGATACGGTTGATCGATTGATCAGTACCTTTTACTTTAATATTTGTGCAGTAAAAGGGTCAACTTCGAAATCATGTATATGAGCTATTACTTGCCCATAACTTTTCTAGTTTAGAAGAGTTGGAAAAATAAGGAAACGACCCATGAAACATATTATTTGAAAGGTCAAGTATCTCTAGACTGGTGCAGTTGATGAAACTATCCATCAGAACACTTCTAAATCCATTGCTGCTAAGATTTAAGTAGGAGAGGTTCCCAAGAGACAAAACTGGCCTGAAATAGCTCCTATAAATTTGTTATTTGACAGGTCCAGCTTCTGCATCGGCGATGCATTTCCTCTAAGAAAGGCGTAGGATAGTCTTACCCTGGATTGGGGGATCCCGGAGGTGTGATCCCGGAGGACGTGTGATCCCGGAGGACAGGATACTTTAACTGCGCAGTTAAAAGGTGACTGCGCAGTTTAGGGCCATTTTTTGGCCGGATTTTTGCTTGTTGATAGCAGCGGCGCTGCCCTCTCTTCCTCCTTGGCATCAAACTACAGCTCTTCTCAAGCCCATTCCGACCAACCTCGCACAAACCCCAGCCGATTCCGTGGAGGATCGGCCAAGAAAAAAGCATAAGAAAACTTGGCTGATTTTCGCTATAAGGGGCTTTTTTTTTCGCAGTTACTGCGCAGTAAGGGGATCCCGCCCTCCGGGATCACACGCCCTTTGGGGATCCCGTCCTCCGGGATCACACCTTCGGGATCCCCCAATCCAGGGTAAGACTATCCTTGCATTGAACCCATTCGAGGACAAATTTAAATATTTAAGATTGCTCAATTTCCATATATCTTGCGGAACGGTACCATATACAGAATTGTTGAATAGATTTAACTGTTCCAAAGAACTCAATTTGCCGATGGCTTGTAAGCTGGATTTCTATTATGCTCTGATTTCTCACATCACACTGTATTCCTTGCCAGCCACAATAGTTATGAGCCTTTAGAAGGCCCTGTTGTGTGCGCTAACAACTGTGGCCTTTTCAGAAGTACTATTACCATGAATTTGTGCCCCAAATGTTATCGGAATCTGATTGCCGACCAAGAAAGGGCATCTTCTATTACTCTTTCTGCGGATTTGGGGGTTGAATCTTGCTCTTCTTCTGCGGATAAGCATCCATGTGTTGATTTACCCTGTCAAATCTCTGCTGTTATGCTTAAAACTCTAACAGGAACAATGGAGCAGAAAGAATAATCCCATCCCAGCCTTCAGGATCTTGCAAATGCATAAGTAGGGTTATACCTCCTCCCATGGATTCTCCAAATAGAAACCTTAGCAGATCCTTGTATGGCAAAGAATCCCTAACAGATTTGAAATAAAGAAGGGAAGTTTCTGCAAATTTGTGCACATCATAGACATAGCCATGGATACCTTCTGATCGGCCATGACCTAACAGATCCGCCGTAAAGGCGCCATAGCCCCATTGTGCTATTAATATCGCCAAGCTCTGAAATAGCCATCCTGCATCGCTGCCGTAGCTAAATCTCAGCTATTATAAACCTGTGCCCAGCGATTATCTATATGATTACTTGCAGTCTAAAACCATGCCCAGTCTCTATTAATTGCTAGAAATCTCCAATAATTGCCATGCCTCCAAAATTCGTAGAGAATAGTCCCCTGCAGGTGATCCGATTAGGGAAGATCAAAGCTAAGTAGCACGAGCAGTAGACCGCCATGCAGTTTGCGGCCATGCAAAAAAACCTCCACAGAGCAGAATAGTCAATTTTGCAATCTTGCAATCTTGGCGGTACGGCCGTTCTTAACTCGTTCTAACGCGACATTCAAAGACCATCGACATTTTCATCAACAGGACTAAACTTCAAAAATTCCCTGCTTGTTGATGTGGGTAATCAACCCCCTTCCCATTCCGTTGAAGCATAAGAATGACGAACTGGTCTATTTTGATCTGCTCTTGAGATTATAGCAGACCTAGCAGACCCGCATCCTTCAAATTAAATCGATGCAATTGCCCAGATCGAAATCCGATTGCAATGGTAGTAATGATGACGTCACGCAGTCACTTCTTTTAATTTTTTTTTTTTAACTATATTTTTAGAGTACACGTGGTGCTCTCAGGTTTTTTGCTTGAGACAGAAATATTACATCAAAGAACAAATGAATCTGCTTTATATATGTCTAGAAAACATATGTAATTTTGATACGGTCCCCCGGGAAAAGTTGTGGGCTAGACTGCGTCAACTGGGGCTCCCGCTGCCTGTGCAGAATGCCATATACAGGTTGTATGAGAGTTGTTTTGGCAGGATGCAGTCGACGGGCCAAGCATTTACCCGATGAGTATCGAGTCCCGGGGTTGCCCCCTCTCGCCCGACACTTTTGGCCTCTACATTGATCGGTTAGAGCCCTCGGCTTCTGCGAGCATGGGGATGGCATACATCTTTTGCACCGTCATCCGCCCGGCTCATCTATCTTGGACGATGTTGGCCTGTGGCCCACACCCCTTAAGATATGCGGTCTCACCGGATGCCCTAGACACATTTTGTCGGGCTACGGACATCTTGGCGTCAATCGGCCAAGACCGGGGTGGTTCTCATATCCTCTTCCGTCACCCCATGCCTCCCGCACTCACATATCGGGGGGCGACTGTGGGCGTCACGCCCACCTACAAGTACCTAGGGGTGGAGTTCCCCTCCCTGCGCTCGGGGAGGCGTCTATCCGCTATGTGACAGCCCAGGCCGGAAAGCTTTATGCAATGCGGAACAACAATCACCGTGCAGAGCTATATGATTGGGGCCATCGGTCACATCTGCTTCTCGCACCGGTCGAACGTCCTTCAGACGGGTCGAGGTTTGGGGTCCGATCGTCTCTTTGACGACCGGAATGACTTGGAGCAAAGTGTATATATTTTTGGCACGGCACTTGGGTGAAACCTTCAGTCCCCTATCGGATCTCGCTGCGAAACCGGATTCTTTACGCTTGTGGTGCAAAATTTTGATAGACACATGTCGTCTATTTTCGTAAAGTGGTTACTATGGGTGATGCTCGGCTCCCGCGACCGCTTACACCGTGGCCATGAGTCCGGCCGCTTAGGGCCCGTTGGAGGGGTAAGAGATCGATGGTTCGCCAGATGGAACGTCGCGGAGCACAGATGCGCTGCCGGGCGCAACCCGATCGTGGCGACTTCTTGGGGAGTACCTAGATGCTTGTTTCCTTGGCAAGCTCGGGACCCCATTGCTCTAGAGCAGGTCAAAATGGCCCATTACAAGGAGCACATCAACCCCCGTGTTGGCCCGGGCCCACAAATACCTCTACTGCTTCCCAAATTTGCCCTGGCGCGGGCTCATTGCCTCCATTCGCGCGAGTGCCCACCATCTTCAGATCGAGGCAGGCGGTGGATTGGGGAGCCCGCCAGACAGGCTGCTCTGTCGATCTTGTCAAACAGTGCCGTTGAGGATGAGTCTCACACTTTCGAGTTGCCCGGCGCTTCGGTGGTCGGGCGGATCGCTCCTTAGTACGGCTGGACGTGCCCTTGCATTTGGTGATGAACACACCGTCAGTACGTGCCCTGGGGTCATACATCCAGGAGGTACTGGACCTGCAAGGTCACCTTTGCCCCCGCCTGGCTGTCCGCTGACTAGGCACTACGGGGGTGGTGCATGACTGTATATATTGGGATGTTTACGCATTTTATATGATTAGCACAGGTTTGTCAGCAGGCTGATTCTTTGCCACGGTTTTCCCTCGAAAACCCTTCGGGGCGGGGGTTTTTTAATCCGGGCAGTAATCCGCTTGCTGCGTTTTTGTATTGGGTCCCATAGACCGATTGGTCTCCGTGGACGATAAAAGTAACTTCCTTCCTTCCTTCCTTTAATAATGTGCAAATTAATGCAATGAAAGACATTCTAATAGCACATGATGCTTACGACATTCAAATACAAGGCCAAGTACCACAACATTTATCCAGTTACGATAATTCGAGACTTATTGTGGACCACTGCTCAACCATTATTTAGACACACACCTTGTGTCTGAATCAATATTCAAAAGTATAGATACACTCTAATCCGTATACTTAACCCATAATAAGCAATAATATATCAGATGCATACTTCAACGATTGTACATGAATTGTTCTAAATGTAATCAATTATGACGATCCTAATCCCTATGTACAATCTCGTTATAATCAGCCAATATCAACAAGTACCCAACTATATCAGTAGGCCCCATAAACTATACCACTATAAACAACCAGCCTTTAAGTCCTGTTGTAAATGATGCGCAGAAATAAAGTAGCTGATAGGCAAAAATGCATGTGTGCCACCAACATAGGAACCCATTTAGCAAAGCAAGGTGGATAAGAACTTGATGCCCTATTTTAGCACCTATTATTCTATGCAGATCATTACTAAACCGTCTACCTTTATGAAATCTAGCAAGCTCACAACACAATTAACTCACCAAAAAATCTTTATATTCATGATTTATTTGTGCAAACTCATGTATGCTTAAACACCCTTATATCTATGCACAAAATATTCAATTTTCTTGTTTTATATGGGTTTCAATGTTATATTCGTTATTTATGTTTCCTTATGGGTTTTTTTTCCTAACACTGGTTGTAAGCCGTTGATGGGCAGTATATCCCTAGCATTATTCCAGATCCACGGCTATTAACATTTTGCCCACAAAATTACATGACAAATCCTATAGTCTCATAGCATTGTAATTAATAAACACACAGCTTTTACAATACCATGGCCTCAAAACCATGTCCTGCACAACGACGCGGCACCAGAATGAATGATAGACAGCCTGAATGAGTCATCTGTTGTCGCTGCCCAAGAATTAAAGGAGCAGTCCTCCCAATCCTTTGCTAGTGCTCGCCCAGATATCCGAAGCAAACCCCTGTGCATCAAGCAACCTTCGCCCTTGGCCGGAGGAACCCTGGGCCGAACCACGACTTGCTGTGCTCAACCATGGCGACTGCCTAAGCATACTGGATTTTCTGGATTCGTAAATCCACAAAACAACGTCTCCATTGAAAAAAAATATCTTGCAATCTACTCACTACTCACTTTACAAATTTGCATTCTGCTCTGTACTCAACAGCAACAACTTGCTACACATTGAGTCGAATTAAATTGGGTTTTCTCAAATTGTCTTCAAGATCATGCAAGGATTTACGCTACTCAGCAGCTGCACTATTGGGATGTCAGATCAGTTCTGCTACAAAAGTAGCCAAACATTGTTACGTTGAAGAAAAAGAGGCAGTCGAGGTTCCGGTGGGCATGATGATTTGGAAGGATATTCAGGGAGCTACCAATTAGAATGGAATGTTGAATCCAATCGCTTCAAGCCTGAACTCCATGGGCCGATAAGAGCGGCATGCAATCTTGACTTGGCTCTTTCCAATCCATGGCCAACTCCTTCTAAATTAAAACCATGCAAATACAAATCAAATTAAGCAGCAATCTCTGGGCCTCAACCTTCAGCTGCCAACAAGCACCTCAATTCGTTGCAAATACACCCTCCACATACGATTTAGAATACAATACAGGGCCCAAATCTTGGCCCAACCATGCCAGAAATACCGCCCCCAAATACCAAACTTTTTGGAAGCTTACAGGTAAAGCAACAAATACAACATACATATAACAAAATATAACGGTTTGCTGCACTATTTTTAATCAAAAATCATTAATTGATGGAAATACATTAGATAAGAATTGTTTTAACCTTAAATAAATTATGAAATCAAAATAGTAAGCACTCTTAAATCAATTGAAGCTGGATCTTGACTGTATGGTGCGAACCAGCATGCAGAGAACTAGGAAGGGGAGCAGTGGAGTTAGCATCTGGAAGGATGCGTGGCAATAGGATAGACTGCCAGGTGGAGTTCTGGCCTGTTGAAAAACTATAAATGAAGAAGAGTGGCATCCAAAAGGATTGGAAGGTGCTGAAGAAGCTAAAGCAAGGAAGGAAGAAGAGTTCAAAGGTATCTGTAAAAGGTGGGGATTATGAAAAGAAGTAGAAACCATCGCCTGGAGCCAAACTCCGATTGGAACTCTAAAGTTTGCTTTGGATGATGTAGATCCCTTTCGGTGGTAAAAAACTCTGTCTTTGGTGGATGGTAAAAGCTGGTTGTTGCTGGTCGTTATTTTGTTTTCCCACCCATACCTTTGCAAGTTTAGATTTATATGAATATTAAAACCTTAGAACCATATTTGGCAAGCCTTGATATTTTAAGCTATTAACTATATCTTTGCTACCCTCATATTTTATAGAACCAAGTCCCTAGCTAGGCGTAAGAGTTTTCAAGTATAGAACTGTGCCTTGATGTCCTGAATCATAGAATTGTCCTTGAAATTATATTATTATCGGACCGTTAGCCCTAGAGTTCCTTGTCTTAGATTTATTTATATTGCTTGTGATCTACTTGGAATCTATGAGGGTAGTTAACTGTCTTTTTCCATTGTTGTCTTATGGGGTAGAATGGTATTGCCAGTAATTGATGTTGGTGCGTTATGTATGTAGACCACATGAAGGTTGTATGGTACGTATGAATATGGCTTGGGTCCATCTTGTGGGATTATATCATGTAAAAGTTCGTAATAGTATTACGTGGCATTTGACATCATGATTGAATGGCCCATTTTTGGATGAGTGGGTGGTCGTGTAACTCCGCATCCGTGGCCTGTTGGCTAGATGGATGAGTCAAGTGGAGAGCCTGGAGAGCCCTTGTTAAAAGTCTGTACGCACAAAGAGAGAGGAAGGCTATCTCTTTGGGGTTGCGACCCAAGGAGTATGCTTGGTATGTGTGCATACAAAAAGGCATATAGAGATGTATTAGTATGCCATGATTTAGTTCTAACTGTTGCAGGGGGGCCACGATGGAGCAAGTAAAATTTTGTTCTTGCTATTGATGCATTGTGACTTGATGCTTTGAATGCTCCCATAATGCTTCCTCCCCACTTAGTCTTTGCATACTAACCCATAGTGTGTATTTGTTGTTACAAGATGGCACATCCTGAAGCCACTATAATCTTGCACCTAGACTCTTTCATAACGCGGTGGTTCTGGGAGATAGACAATGAGCTAGAGATGATCTCGACGGCAATGATATAAGAAATGTTAATATCATTGTTCTGTCAACTCTATGATGAACAACTGCAACCCCGAATCTAGACTCCGGATCTTCTTACATATAAAATAGTTTTCCCAACTTTTCGGCACCACAATATGAGGTGTTTACCAAAATCAGCATTAGATGGTAATAGAGGATGGCGCCGCTTAGCTACTCCATTCCAAATTCGCAGTCTTGCCATGTGGCATTGTACTTATTTCTCAAAGTAGTTAAAGCTTATTTTTATCCTTTAAAATATAAGGTTAATTATAGAGTT
This sequence comes from Isoetes taiwanensis, assembly GCA_021234155.1. NCBI lineage: Eukaryota > Viridiplantae > Streptophyta > Lycopodiopsida > Isoetales > Isoetaceae > Isoetes > Isoetes taiwanensis. The sequence continues at coordinate 9,601,211 of JAJEKV010000026.1, read as the reverse complement.
CAAGTTAAGTTCTTTTCAAAGATTGACAAACAAATCCTTCATTTTCCTTCAATTTGCCATGAAATGAATATGCCAAATTTACGTATAGTGGTCATTTTTAATAGCATATTTTGTGCTTCAACAATAACCAATGCACATAAGTGCAATAGCCTCTGCTCTAATCAACGGTTGTAAGGACCTTCTAGTTGAATTTGAGCATTTTTATATATTTATGTAGATGAACTTCAAGAAGAGTAGCTATTTGCGACGACAAAAGACTACCAATTTCAAGCAAGCCTCAATCATCAAATTAACACATAATATAATATAATAACCCAAGCAACGGTTCATTAGGAGTTTTAGAATTATCAGTGGCGACCACGAATATAATTAGAAACGAATATTCTACTCTATTTATTCTTCATCCTCAAGCAAAAAATCAAAACTTTGTTGACCCCATCCTATTCAAGTCCGGTCGCTGTTACTCTGGCCCACTTATGCTCTGGATTGGTGGGCTCTTTTTTCACTCGGAACTTTTGTCTGTATTAGCATGTGACGTCTGAGCTTAAGTAAAGAGGGTCACATATATCCTTTTCCATGCCTTAGTGTTCTTGCTTTTTTAATCCTAGCATTTGCAGGTACATCCGAAGTTTGTCAGATAAACTGATCTTGTTTACGGTAAACGATTCATTAGCCCAATTTTGCCAGTGGGTAGATTGGAAAGAGCCCTCCATCGGTCCCATTTTGATGTGCAAGCCATTCTTTGTTCATTGGAAACTCGCCTTCATTTGATAGTGGGCTGGATGGGCAATCTACTCGTATGTGGCGATTCTGTTTGCATTTATTGTGCACGATTAATATTCTTGAGACCTTTCAGCTCCAGACTGAAGACAGACAGATCGGCTTTCAATTAAAAGACTTTGATCCAGCTCATTTTGTTTGTCTGTGTGCTCTTGCAAAATGCCAAGTGCAAGAAACAGTTTAACATGGTTATCTTTGCAATAAACATCACCCTTTCAGCATCCCCAGGCAATGCAGAAGAGTATGTGCAAATATGTAATTACAAGTACATTTGTGATATTTCTGAGCAGGTCTTTCGTATCAGACCTCTGGTGCTTGAAAAGCACTACCATTCATCGCCTTACTCAAGAATTTAGAGCTAGCCATGCTTCCTAAGTCCGTCTCTAATGTCCAGATCATTGTCATTGTGCTAATTTGGACGCATTTTCTCTCCGTATCATGTGAAAACACACTGCATGCTCCTCATGCTTGTGAGGCATATCTCCATTATTGGCTGTCATCAGACTATACATATTCATATGTAGAGCGAATCTTTGGCGTCGAATCTGATGCAATTTTAATTGAAGACCCAAGTCCACAGTGGTCTCCAGGTCTTCATCAGCAATCTTTATTCGTTAGAGTAAATTGTTCCCAAACAGGCCAGAGTGATTACTCTGCCACTGCACCTTATTCTGCATCCATCAGTATCGAAGACTACCAGGGCCTCGTATGGCCTCAAGATTTAACACAGACTGCCAATGGAAGCTTTGTACATTTTTTCTGTAGATGTTCAGCCAGAGATTGGAACCTGATGATCACGTACAATGTAAGTAACAATGATACAGTACAGAGCCTCTGTCAAAGATTCAAATCAAATCAAACTGCGTTTATAGAGGTCAATAACATCACTGATGTAAATAACTTCCTTGGAAGGAAGATATATTACATACCAACAGGTTCAGGTGATGTCATTGTATAGCTCAATTATTTAAGCTGGTTTTCATGTGATGTCTAGCAATCCAACAATTTGCTCTTTTGTAACAGTTCCAGGAGTCGCCACCGTAAATGGAACTGAAGGTATGTGGCAACCTCATTGTAAAAGTTTCTGCTTGTTTTTGTTAAGTAGCCTACACCTAATAAGAAGGGTTGGCCAAAAAGCATTTGCAATTGGCTTATACCCATTTTATTGGGGCGCTGAGGAACATTTTGTCTTTAGTACCTTTTTCTTATGTCCTATTTTGTGTGATGATGAGATCTGTTGTCAGGTGTTTCTGCTGTAGGAAGACTCTCTCTCTCTTGGGGAAAAAGTCTTGGAATTGCCTGTGCTTCATTATTTGTCTTTGCAGCATTTCTGATCCTGCTCATCCAAACAAGAACCAAATTTTTTTGGAAGAATAATGCTGAGGACGTAACTGGTCAGAACAAAGCTTCTGTAATTTATGAAAGCATATATGCCCTTGTCCAGTGCTTATGGTTCTTTTATAATTTTTTCTGCAGCTCATAAACCACTGGTATTCACATATGAAGAAATACTTGCAGCTACGGGGAACTTCATGGAATCAAATCTTCTGGGACAGGGTGCCTATGGTCCTACTTATTTTGGGATATTACAAAACCAGGTACACCTTCCACACTAGTCACCAGATCTATCAAGATATGTCAGCGACTGCCTGCAGCCAGTTTACATTGAGAACCATAACTGGAATGTACAACCTATGTTAAGCCGTTAACAATTCTGTTAAATCATCATCTCAGTGTTAGTCTCCTTTTTCTCTATTCGTCAACTTGGAGTCATTCTCTAGGCCATAATAATAGTAAAACTCTACTTCTATGATCTCATACCATACAAAAAGAATAATCATAAATCTTTAAATCGCTGTTAATTGTAAACTTTTCTTGGCAAGAAATGTGAAATACTCCTTTCCACATCTCGACATCTTGTCTAGGGTTGCTATATGTGCCAACTGTGGTTTCACATAAGATATGATTTAAAGGCCTGTCTCTACATTGTATGCTGACTCTTAGTTCTAAATGAAACAGGAAGTTGCCATTAAGAAAATGAAGGGTGCCTTAAAAGCTGCAGCTTTAATGGAGTTATATGTCAATCATGAAAATGTGGTGCGTATTCGTATTAACATGTAATATATCTTATTAACATGTCATGTCTCTCTAGTATATATTTCTACAATATAAGCTTATTCAGAGCATCAGGTAAAACTTATTGGATACTCCTCAACCGAGGGAACAGTGTTCTTAGTATATGAATTTATGGAGCATCGATCTCTGAGTGAACACCTTCACAACTTATCAGTTAATGGTGAGTTCAAATGGATCTACAATTTTGTCTTCCAAACATGCATATATCGAATTCATATATTTGAAAATGACACTTCCGTTCTCCATTGGGCATGTGCACCTACTTTTGAATGAGTTTCTTTATAAAAATCTGATGCAGGCTGCTTGTAACATATGTAAATAGAAGTCATGATTTGGGCATTCAGCATCCTTCCGACTTCCAGATAAACACATGCATTATACTTATATGAACTAGTACTGAACCTTTTCCAAAGCATATGGTGTGAAAGTCACTTTAGCTGTTGCTCATGCCGCGAATGTTACCTGACCAAACCAATGCTGGCCATGCAAGAAGGGACTCAGTTCACATCCTGCCCTGTAATGGGCATGCACATATGGCACTTATGACATGTTATTTAGCCTTTGAAAGCATTTTGCCTACTAGCTCGTACATGCACAGACGTTGATGATAATAACCTGAGCTCTTCAATATAGACACAAATAGGCATCCTAAACTCCTGGATTTAACAGGTGACCCTAATGAGATGCCAAGCACAATTATTAAATTTTGCACATATAATGATTTCTTGTGAGGCTCATTGATATGGAGACTTGAATTAGGTTATCCTCCATTGGCATGGGCTACAAGAGTGCAAATAGCACTTGATGCTGCTAGGGGGCTTGAAGCCATTCATCGACATAAAAAGCCACAACTTGTGCATCGTGATGTCAAGACAAGCAACATTTTACTGAATTCCTCCTGTAGAGCAAAGGTACCTTGTATATCTGACACCTTTACTCAAAACTACATTTCAACAATAATTAAAAGCAAGTTTTGCAAATTTTATTAGCACGAAAACGCAGTGATGATTTGTTTTAACTGAGAAAAATTTGTTGGAATGCTAACCTGTAGCTAAAAAAGGAAAATAGAGGGTGATCTAAAATTCAAGACTAAAAATCATTTGGACCCACATATAAATTTATCATCTGCATGGGAGGTTCCTGATTGTAGGAGCTCCTCAAGAAAATGATGCAATTTTTTACTTTCTTCTTGGCCTCAAATGGGACCAGAAAAACTGTCATTTAGGTACTGATTACAAATGAAAATTGTCTGGTCTAAGAGAGTGATCTAAAATTCAAACACTTACTAGAAATCAGTTGGGCCATATCATTTGCATGGTAAGTTCCTCATTGTGGCAGCTCCTCAAGAGGGTGATGCAATTTTTTCCTCATTCTGCTTAACTGCTCAGGACAGATGGGACCAGAAAACTGTCATTTAGGTACTGAAATTCTTACAAAGCCTCATCATTTAGAGATCACAAAAGTTCGTTCGAAAAATGTCTGGTTCATCATGATCCCTCCAAGTAAATATGAATTTGATTAGTCCTTCGGCAAATGTCTGAATGATTTTGATCGCTTCTCCTGGCATGGCTATGTAGATTGCAGATTTTGGATTGGCTGATCTTGTGGAGCAAGAAGGCGATGAAGCATCCTCAATGGTCCGGCTTGTTGGAACTTTCGGATATCTGGCTCCCGAGTATGCTCTTCTACTGTATACTTCAAATAAGCTCATCCATACAGGAATTAACTGGTAATTTCGCACCTTTGTACAGGTATCTTCTTAACGGTCGGGCCACTACAAAGTCTGATGCATATGCCTTTGGGGTTGTCTTATTTGAGCTTATCACTGGTCAGCAAGCTATCTCGAAGAACAAAGCTTTCACTCCGTCAACGCCAGAAAGAAGATCACTAATCTCGCTTGTAAGCATTAACATCTCCAAGATGTTAAACTTAAAAAGATCAACCTGGAAAATAATAAATAATAACGAGAGTCCCCTTATTTGCAGATGGTGGCAACATTGAAAGAATCAAGTCCAACTAACCTAAACAAGCTTAGAGAGGTCATTGATCCTCAACTTGGTACTAGGTATCCAAGTGAGGCCCTATATAAGGTATGGTACAGTAAATAGGATCTCTCTTAGTGTTTCATTTATAACTCTGGGTTAAGATGTTCTACATCCAAAGAGTGACATGTAGCGTATAGTGAATGGGGCAAGGGCAATGTATGGTGCACTTGAATGTGGCATGGTAAAAAAGTGCATCATTTTCCTTGTCATTTATGGACCTCAATAAGCAATATTCACCTTGATTCTCTACAGATGGCAGTTCTAGGAAAGCACTGTGTAGCAGATGATCCACAAATGCGACCAGGATTAAGTCATGTTGTTCTTTCGCTATGGCAAATACAATCAAGTTCTATAAAGTGGGAAGCCACTCTTGGAAATGACCATGATGTATAGGGTCTTGGAAATCAGAGAAAGTCCTTGAATATGGACGTGATTTCCCTGATCCAATGTTCACTTTTGTAGAGCTTTATCAAGTTTCCCTGTGGCATTTAGTGGAGATAATGGGATGGGCAAATGCACCCACGATATTTCCATGCCAAGCAATTAAGGGCTAATCACTAAGTACCAAATTTAGATCATTGGATAATAAATTTGCATCATCAAATTTGAGGGCTACTATTTTTATATTAACACTAGAGTGGCCCGATAATGGACCAGCATTGTCCTTAAAGTGTTGATTTTAAAATTCACATATAATCAATGGCACAAAATTTAGAAAAAACCCTTCTTAAGAGTTCATATATGGTAGTCATGGCCCACTAGAAAGATTCCAACTCGGAGGGTACACCTATCATATAGGGGTACGTCATGTGCAATGCAAGGGGTCAATAGAACCCTCTTGATATGCCTTAGAAACTTTGCCACATAGTATACTAGAGTCACCTAAATTAACAAGGTACTGGGCATGGAAGGTTGCCCTCTGATGCTCGAGAAGATGTATTCTCATAGTCTCTGATGTTTCCACATTATAAGAAAAAACCATATCTAGCATATGATTTGTCTTGTGCCCTTGAAGCCTTGCTGATTTTTCGATTTACCCTTTGCAAAACCTGAAGGGGGCTCTAAACCACCGCTTTTCATTATCCAGTTCACCCCCTTTGGGGTTTCCACCCGCCACAACAACAGCTGCCACACTTGTGCCATTATCCACATCTATTGACATTTTTTCCTTCATTTCTTGATCTTAAGTTAATCACCCCAAGTGATTTGGAACACATGGCCACCTTGCAATAAAGCACATCCAATACCAGTGCCTGAGGCATCAATTACTGCACAAAAGTCCTGCTCCATACGTGGAATCTTTAAAATAGGTGAATACGTCAAGGCATCTTTTAAAATTTGAAAACTTTGTTTACATACCTCTGACCATTGGACTAGATCCTTTTGAAGCAGGGTGGTCAACGGAGCTTCTTTCGTGGAAAACTACTTAACAAACTTGTGATAATATCCAGTTAATCTTATAAATGCCTTGATCTCCCTTATGGATTGAGGTTGTGTCCAGATCCGGTTTAATTCCCTTGTTTGAGACAACATGGCCTAAATAGATCAACTGCTCTTGAGTAAAGCTAGATTTGGAAAGCTTACCATAAAGCTTATACTGCCTCAAGGGATTCAAAACTGAGTGCAGGTGTTCAACATGCTCTTCGGGTGTTTTGGAATAAATCAAAATATTGTCGGAATATTGGTCAAACTGAGCTTGAAAAATATCATTCATGAGCTCATAGCATTGGTAAGTCCAAATGGCATTATTGCAAACTCATAATGCCCATATCTTGTGTGAAAGGTAGTCTTAGGAATATCCTCTTCGTTAATCCTGATCTGGTGGTAACCAGATTGCAAATCAATCTTTGAAATGAATTTGCTACCACTTAATTGGCCAAACAGATCATCTACTCTGGACAAAGCGTAACCATTCTTGATAGTTACGTTTTTTTCAGCAGCCTATAGTCAACACATAAACGCAAACTCCCATCTTTCTTCTTTACAAGTAAGACACGAGCTCTAAACGAAGATGTGCTAGGCCTAAAAAATCCTTGCTCCACCCATTCTTCAAGTTGTTTCTTGAGTTCTGACATCTCCACCACATTAAAGCGATAAGGAGGTCGCGAATGTGGTGCAGATCTTGGGAACAACTCAATATCATGATTTATCTCACGAAAGGGAGGTAATTCTGTCAATTTATACTTGGATGCTTTTAACATAGCCTGGATAGCTTGAGGAGCAATAGTTTCTTGCAACTCACTATCTTACTTATCATCCCAATATACAAGATTCCTCCTTTGCGCAAATAGCGCTTAGCCTGTTTGCATGACAATACGGGAGGACCAGAAATCATAGGACGACTATACAATCTCTTACTTGACGATGTACAAAGGACAGCCCTTCCTTTACAATCGATGTAGGCATCTATGGCTCTCAGCCATGACATTCCCAGAATTAGTCATACTTTTCCAGATCAAGTACTTCATAATTAGTATGGAAAACTATCCCATAAAGTTTAAATTCCAACCGAGGCACAAACCCATTTGATAGATTAATCACACCATCTGCTATTTCTACAGATCTAGGATGTCATGCAATTACACATAAACCCATCTGATCAACCTATCTAGGTGAAATAGAGTTGTGCATACTACCATTGTCAATCAGAAAATGAAAAGGTTGCATTTGAAGGGAAGATTATTACCTCCACAACCTTTGAAAGAGTGGCATGACTTGAAGGGTGGTCTTTCCTAACATGCAAGGATATATTTTCGGCTTGAACGGCAACAAGAGATGAAAAGCTCTTTAAAGGTTTGGTGCATGGCTTAGGGAAGACGACTTCCATTTCCTATGACAACATGGTGGATTGAATTCACATGAACCTTTTTAATAGAAGAGGCCTCTCTTGAGAGGTCTTTGAGTGGTACTGTCCTTTGGGATATTCACATAATCCCTTGGAATATGTAAATTCATTTGTGGAACTTAATGACGTTTAGGCACTAAAGTAATGGTTGAAAACACTTTGCCCCAACCATATCTAGATACCCTAGAAGGAGGTGACTAGTCAACAATGGTTGGATTGGACCGTTGCGGTTGAACAATTCCATAAGAGGGTAGGCCATATAGGCGGTGAAGTTTGGCACAAAATAATACTAAAGTTTGTACTCTAGATTAATTAGAGTAAAGTGTTGACATTGTTGTGGGGGTTCTAACACAAGCACTCACTATGTGTTACAGAGCATGTATCATGATCTGGGGGAGTGATACACGACCATTGAGAAGACGTATTGAAGGGTGATAGGATTAAAGAAACCCAAACCCATGGCCTAGAGGGATGCTGCATGGCAATCCCTAGTCGGTTGGTCCAAGGGAGATTTGTTCTCTGGGAAGTGAGGCGAGTCAAGGCTTGGACACTGAAGAAAACTAATGTGAGCTATGGTGGTCTCTATGAATTTTACTTAACCCCAATATATAAAGTCAAGTAAAATATAAGATAAAGCACATGAATGTAATATAGATTAAGTCATGGCAGGGCTAAGAGAAATTTACTACCGAGACATGTGCTAGGAAAAAAATATTTAAAGCTCTAAGATAGGAATGTCGATAACTTGACATTATTACCGTCGCCTAAAAAAAATATCAAAGGTGATAGTGGATTAGAATCCAACTTAAAAGCTTATATCTCGCTCAGACGAGTTTCCTTAAAAGTTCGTTGATATGGTTGCGGGAACCATTCCGCATTGACAATAAGGACCCTTAGGTTATTCCTACCTCACCATGGTTGCACAAGTCCGGCGGATTTGTTGCCACCACAGCATTGGTTTAGGGAAGGGTGATTACTAGACAGAAGTCTTACTATAAAAAATAGAGATACTATTGGTTAACACTAGACCTGTCTCTGGGACCATTCCTGATCCATGGACCAGAACTGGCCCACATGACCTCTGCCACTTAAACCTATGTAACTCACAAAAGAAATTTCAATTTTGTAATATACCACTACCATTTGAGTCTTCACTTGTTTCTTAATGACCTCTGAGAATTTCAAGACCAATGGGGTCAACTATACCTTGTGGTGATTGCTCAAAGATGAGAGAATTTAGCAATTTCTGCACCAGTCTAGAACTGCCTTCTTCAATATTTCTAGCACAAAGTGACCTAAACCTTGCTAAAGTTGGAGATATTTGCCTGTTTATCATAAAACACATTGAGTTTTATATTCCCAAGTTTTCTTGCTATCATCTGACATCCGTGGAAGCCGCCAAACCCTATTTTGGTCAAAAACGCTGCTTGAGGTCCAAGAATTATTTCTCTCTTATTATAACAAGTTTTGACTTAATTCTCATGGCCATGAGTTGCTCACTATATGAGCTAGGGGCTCATGATTTTTTAAAGTGTTCATAAGTCATGTTAATCTCAATATTTACTAAAAGAATCTACTATATAGAATTCTGGATAAAAGTATATGTTAAAATGCTCTAATAACAACCATCTATAATGCTATGTGGGTAATAAATGATGCGTTCTACTTATATTTACATAGAAGATAACTCTTATCAACTTACATATAGTGTAACTAGGGTGTAACCATGCAACTTTTGGAATTCAAACATGATGTACATCAGTTGGATTAACACATTTAGAGCATAAAAAGTTGAGTCAACTCCACAATTATAGGTCCAAAACTCCACAATGATTTTGGTTGTGAAGTTTAGCCATGACAATACGTAAATAGACCATATAACATTTTATATATGCTTCTTTAGTTCATAGAACGGGGCACCACTTTTCCCAAATGAGCTTTTAAAATAGTTCAAAATGTGAGAAATGACATATATAGAGATCTCTTATATAGGTTGTATGGTCTTACTGAAAAAAATACCCCATGAAATCTGCTTATTTCTTACTAGCATAAACTTCATATCTATGTTACTGTTATAAAGCATTGTCACCCAAGTAGAATAATATTACATGTAGGTTATTTTTTATGTCTGTTATATTTTTTGTGGATGCAAACCTTTCTTGGCAATAGAAATCTCCAGTTGCATGTTAAAGTAACATGTTATTTCTAAGGTTTTAATTTATATAAGCATGCATCACCATTTATGGTCCACGGGACCAATTATATAGAGCATATATCTCTCACTAGCCTTATCCATTTTGCTCCATAGAATGATATTATGGCTTTTTAGCTTCGATCACATGATTTTTGAATGGTGTAAGAGAAAGTCCATATAGGTTCAATTGGTCATAAGTACCCCATAAATTCTCAATTTTTTGTGCTTCAACCTTACCCTTAAATTAGGCAAGCTAACCTAATCAACTAATTTTGTCCCATAGAGAATCATACAACTAAACTATATGTGAAAGCTGAAATCAAAATTTCACCATTAGAGATTTTTAAACTTTCAGTCATTTGGACCAATGATGGTCTGCAACTGGACTGCAGATAGAGGTCTATCTTGATTTTTTATAGTAAAAGTTTTTCATATTTTTCCTTAGTTCTTTTTGCATTGGTTTCTTGATATGAGATATTTTGAGAATGTGATTTTATAAAGTCACACCTTAGGGCACAAATCTAGAATAAACATCGAAGACATAATATAATTGATGCTATCTATTCTAGTGCAATCCTCAAGATAATGAGCAGCAAAAGTTTTTGTGAACAAACTGATCTAAGAGCTACTCATGTCCCAAAACTCAACTTCAAATGGACTAACATAAGGATATTATCAATTTTTAAATAGACTATGGACCAGTAATGGGCAGGTATAGATATTGTTTTTGATTTTTTTTTACCATGTCGTTTGCTCTTTTTACAAGCTTATTTTTGCATTGGTTTCACATCCTTATAAACTTTTATAATGTGATTTTTTGGAGGACAATCTAGAGTCATATATAGCAATGTTAACCATTTGTAAAAATACCCTAAAATTGAAAATAGAAATAAAAGTTAAAACATCAAATTCAAACTCAACAAACATTTTTTTAGGATGGAGGACTTCGCGAACTACTTATATGCCAAATTTGAACTCAAAATTGATCTCCTTCTAAAAGTTGTTGTTTTTATATCACAACTGCTTTCTGGGAACCAGTACTGGTTCTCAGAAGGCAGAAGACAGTTTTGCCCTTTGAATTGCTCTATCTTCCTTCATAGACTTCGAATTGAGATGTGGTTTTTGTGCCGTGCTCTATATCTCGTGTAGAAAAATAACATTATAACCAAAAAAAAACAAAAAAAAAAAATCTTTTCATCAAGACAGTTTTACTTTGTGTAGACATGAAGCTTTTCGTACTTGACCCCCTTGGGTTTTCTAGAATAGAATAGAATAGAATTGTTTTTATCGTCCACGGAGACCAATTGGCCTATGGGACCCAATACAAAAAGCGCAGCAGTCACATTACTGCCCAGATTAAAAAACCCCCGCCTCGAAGGGTTTTCGAGGGAAAAACCGTGGCAGCAATAAGACTGCTGACAATGATTAAATGGTTGACTAGGGGCATATCTGAGCCCTCAAGTCGAGTACTTCCTGAATGTATGATTCGAGTGAGCGCACCGAAGTCGTGCCCAGTAACATGTGTAGCGGCTCATCAGGTCTAATCAACTGAGCATAGCGTGTCCGAATCTGATCATATGCCGGGCAGCTCTGGAAAGTGTGACACTCATCCTCAACAGCTCCCGTCTGGCAGCACTGACAAATCCTATCCTGCCGTGGCTCCCCAATCCATCGACCTGTCTCAATCCGGAGATGGTGGGCACCTGTGCGAATGGAGGCGATATGCCTGCGCTTTTTCATGGGCAGATGTGAACGTAGGTAGTGCTGTGGGCCTCGTTCTAATGTGGGATTTATGTGCTGCTTGTAATGTGCTGTTTTGACTTGCTCTAGGGCCCTGGAATCCCAAAGCTTGCTGGAGAAACAAGCATCAAGGTAACATCTCAGGCTGTCGTGATCTGCCTCTGTTTCTACCTGGATGCACATGTGCTCCTGGACATTCCATCGAGTTAGCCACTGCACTCTTTTATCCTTCCAACAATTCTTGAGTCGTTGTGGTCCCATTGCCACTGCATAAGCCAAGTGCGGTAGACGATCATCATCCATACACAAGGCCCCCAAAAATAAACTACTGTACATAATCACTACCAATTCATCTAAAAACCATGATATATATGGTATTTTAGGCATGAATTTATTTGACAAAAGAAAACCACATGCCATAGTGGTTTGTCAAGCTGGTAGTGGTTTGTGATATGGTTATTTATGTTGGTTATTGGTGCTATAGTGGTTTATTAGAACTAGTTTGGTTTATGAGATAGTTTCATGCATATGATAGTGGTTCGTTCAAACTAATAATGGTAGGTTAAAACTATCTTGCATTTGTGACATGATTTTTGGAGGTTAATTTTATTGTATGACATGATTTTTGTTGAGACAATTTATAGATGACATGCGTTTGGTGGGATGCACATTAAGATTTATTAGTCCTATATGACTTCAAGGCCATTGGACCTTGTATGGAACCATGTTTGAATGTCAAATGAACTTCACAATTATCTTTATGAGCTAATTTACCATTTGTTATTAATGATTGTCTTCTTATGTCAATTAAGTTCTCAAAATTCAATTTATCGAAGAAACTCTCATTGCATCCAATCATGTGCACACAACGTCAGGATTTATCTTCATGTTGTGAGGAGAACCATATGGAAAATTCTAGAAAGGCCCTCAATCATTTGATAATTCTAGTCTTCTATAATTAAACAATAGTCTGGTAAGGTGCCATTACAGAAGGAGGTGTCCCCTTGGATGGATGAACATTTTCTGATTCTTGCAAGCACATACCTCCTGTTGGTTTGATGGGCCTTACATTGTTTTGCATGTTGTTGCTTGCTATACTGTAGTATTATATGAATGCAATTAATTGTTGGAGGCTATGGGTATGTGATATTTATGTCTCATGAAGATAGATAGATAGATAGATAGATAGATAGATAGATAGTAGTTTTAACGTCACGCCACTAGGCAGCATCCAACTGGACATGTGACCACACACCACACTACATTGCTCGGTTAGGCCCTGCCCCCAACCACCTTACATTGCGTCTGTTGGGATTTGACTCCCAACAGTACCGAGTGCGATTCTGGGCGGTCTCGAACTCGAGACCACATTGCTAAGGAACTAGTGTGTTACGAGATACGAGGATGCTACATTGCAATGGATAGATAGATAGATAGATAGATAGATAGATAGATAGATAGATAGATAGATAGATAGGTAGGTAGGTAGGTAGGTAGGTAGGTAGGTAGGTAGGTAGGTAGGTAGGTAGGTAGGTAGGTAGGTAGGTAGGTAGGTAGGTAGGTAGATAGATAGATGGGCTTTTTATGTCTGCAGGGACCCAAGAGGGTCATGAGATGAATACATGCAAAGGGAAAGCGCCCAATCAAAGGCGTGAAGCCCAAATAAACAATATATTTTCGAAACAAATAGGATTCAATACTTGTTCTTTTTGCATTCTCTCTTCTCAAATCGTATACAGCTCTTCACGACTTCTCAATAACTGCAGAGGGGAGAGATATTTTTGCACAGAAAAATGAGTGGCTTTGAGGTGACTCCCATGCTGCAAAACATACAGGTGGTCCTGTGGTGTATGAAAATGCACTAAAATATGTCAGGGGTGGTCCGATCTGGGAGCACCAACCCGTCTAGCTGCAGCCATGCCACGATTCTGTAAGTGATGTGTGAAGACATGTTTAGGCATCTGAGTAATCCTTGTCTCAGGCACCCCTACTATACGTAGGTTCAACCCTGGCTTGTTCTGTCCAATCCGATTTTGGTTCCTTGACAACATTAGAGGAAGAGCACTAGGTAGAGGACATTAGAAGATAGTTAAACTACACACAAAAATTTATAGGGATATTTAAGCTTATTAGGCAGCTCTATAACATCTCCTAGCCAAGTATTATGTCGTCTTGTAACATAGTGGGACTGGCAACACTTCGTGTTATCTTTAGATTTAAGCTCCCATGTTACCCCTATGAAATGGAAGTTTTTCTACTTTCAAGATTTCAACAAATAAAATTCAAATGCTAGAATAAAAATGGCCTTCAATGTTTTCATTTCGATGCTTGATGAATGTCTTTATTTTGATGTCAATTCATCTATTATCAATAAGCTGGTGCTTTAGAAAACAAATAACTACAAGGCTCGCATCCCGGGGGATTCACCCAGAAGACCCGTATAAACCTAGTGAGTGTATGGAAGGGGGTTTTTTCTCGATGTTTTCGTACGTATACTAGGGGTTTAAATCCCCCTCTTACTGACATTCTAGTGTATTTTCTCTATGGAAGGGGTGTTTTTCCAACACGTTTGCGTACGTATATAGGGGTGTTTCTTCTCACCTTAAGCACGCAGGTGGCATATGCTCATGTGATAAAGGTGAATCCCCCGGGGCTCGCATCTAGTCTTTAGGTAGAGAAGCTTCTAATAAATGAAGCCTTGAGTTTACACATCAAGTAGTAGTCCTTTGTTGAGTTTCCATGGGTGCAAACTCCAAGGCTGGCATATGTTGGGTTAGCTGCCGATGCTAAGGTGTATTGCTAATGGCCATGAGCAAGGCCTTGTATATTTGTATACATTATAAACCAAGATTGTTATTGCCAACAACCTATAATCTATATGATCATGACTTAGTTGCAGCCTCCATGGGTGCAAGCTATAAGGTTGGTAATATGTTGGGTTAGATGCTAGAAGGAGGACGCTAAGGTGTATTGCTAATGGCCATGAGCAAGACGTTGCATATTTGTATTCGTTATAAACAAAGGTTGTTATTGCCAACCGTCTGTAATGTGTATGATCATGACTTAGTTGTAGCTTCCATGGGCGTAAGCTGCAAAGTGGGCATATGTTAGGGTAGATGCTAGAAGAAGGATGCTAAGATGTATTGCTAATGGCCATGAGCAAGGCCTTGTATATTTGTATTCATTGTAAACAAAGGTTGTTATTGCCAACAGTCTCTAATGTGTATGATCATGACTTAGTTATATACGTATTTGTGAGTAGGTTGTGTTGATTGTAAAGTGCGACATCTAAATTTCATACGCATGCAACAATAAGTGCTTCAAAAAAATACGCGCTACAAATGTTTTTTGACCTATTTTATCGCAAGACTAATGTACAATATACTATCATCAACAAGGTTAGGTAACCCCCTATAACCAAGTGAACTATTGGGTGTAATAGGAAAAGCATGAGGCTCGTTTAAGGTTTGGTAAACTTTATAAGCTTTACCAAATAATGTCGTCGATTCGCGTAGCGAATCGGCATTCTTGCTCAAGACGAGCATGCATGCATTGCATGCGTCGCATGCATGCATCGCATGCGTTTTGGGCCGTTCGTCAGGTTGGGCGTTTGCTACTTATTGCAGAGTTCTTCATCGACGTTTCATCGGCGCTTCCTCTTCTCTCAGCAGTACCTTATTCTCTTTGATTTGTTTCCAGGCAGGGGAGGGGCTTCTTCCTGCCTGGTTTGGCCAATTTGGCGTTGCTTTCCTGCTGTCCTTTTCGGCCTTTAGCCTTCATCCTGTGACCTTCGTCCTCGATCCTAGTTTGTTAAGGAAGTCCTTTGGTATTCGGGCGCTTTGTTGGTTTCATGCGAGTCGCAGTGCAAGAATGTCGTCGATTCGGCGTGGCGAATCGGCATTCTTGTTTCAAAGGCATGCATGCATTGTATCGCGTTGCATGCATGCATCGCTATGCGTTTTGGGCGTTCGTCGGGGTTGGGCGTTTGCTACTTATTGCGAGTTCTTCATCGACGTTTCATCGGCGCTTCCTCTTCTCTCGGCCGATTACCTTATTCTCTTTGAACCCACCCCCCTCTTTTGTTTATTATATTTTGTACAAGTTCTGTTTATCATATTTTTCCACCCGGTGGGTGATGCTTTTTTTCCACCCACTGGGTGATGCTATTCTTTGGTATGTTTCTCGTTTGTTGTTGGTGATGTGCAGGTACAGGTTGGCGAGCGCCATCCGTTTTGACTTCTCCATGCGCGGGTTTTTGGGAGCGATTATATGCCTTACGTTTGTCTAAGCGCCTTGCCGAAGGCTTATCACTAGGGTTTTTCCTCGAAAACCCGAAAGGGCGGGGTTTTTTAATCCCGGTGATAAGCTTTCGGCAGGTACATCAGCCACTCATCTATTAGCATTGTATTTGTTTTTGGGGTCCAAATGTTATAATTGGATTTTCCCTTTATTTTTCGTGGGTAGTTCGCATGTGTGCGGCTATCCACTGCCCACCATTGTAGAAATCTGCTGAGATGAATGAGAAGCCTATCTATCGGGCGCTTTGTTGGTTTCATGCGAGTCGCAGTGCAAGAATTTGCTATCTGTGTAAATTTAAATAAATTATCATAGATTATGCTGAATTTTTCTAAATATTTTCGACATCTAAATTCTAGATTGAAATATTTGCATTTTGACTAGAGACCAAAGTAATTACTCTTCGTTCTCAGAAACAAACAAAGCAGAAAAGACGGGGAAAACCTAAAATCCTCTCCTTCCCCCTTTTTTTTGTTTTGAACGTGGCGGCGGGCAGTGGCTCTCCTTCTCGGCAGACTGCTTCCTTGTTGGCTTTCTTCTTAGAGCGGGATTTTTGCATCATGTGGTTATTGAGTGTTTTGCCGCAGCTGCCTGCTCCAGGAAAATGAAGGCGATGTTGTCGACTCTGCTAGAATGATCCGCTTTTGGTTTCCCGCTTTTTTTTGCTTTTGATTTAGGTCATCCAAGTTCTGATGCTCTATTATGCTATTTCGGCGATTCAACAACGGCAAAGGATCATGAATGGTGAGACCGTTCTATGTTGTTCATCTTCCAGCACATTCATTTTTTCTTGGTTTATAAACTGTTCTTCAACATTCTTATTGATTCCAGTGGTGCAATAAATCGAAGATATTCTGGTGTCTCAGACTGAATAAGTGATAGCTTTTGGTGCTTATCTTTTTGTAGCGGCGGCAGAGGATCCTAAATTGTGACCTGTTGTTGTTACAGTGTTGTTCATCTTTCAGCACATTCATCTTTTCTTGGTTTGTTTATCTAAACCCTTGTTCCACATTCTTATCGATGCCAATAAATCTAAGATACTTTGGTGTCTGAGACACAATGATAAGTGATAGCTTTTGTGGTGCTTCTAATATGCTTCTGATTTCTTTTGCCTTTTTTCGAGGTGGCCCCTGAGGTATAACTATGATATTGTGTCAAGCATGGGATCTTTTCGTGTATACCATGTCAATCTGCATGTCTATTTTTGCACATGGAGTGCTTTGTCACTTTCATGTCTGCTTCATCATTTTTTCATTTTGTAGAGCTCATATTTGATCATAGACTAGCTCGTGATCATGCTCCATTTTCAAGTACCCTCATATGAAGGTATCGAGCATCCTTGTGCTTTAATATTGGCAAAGAATGATGAAACAACATCACTGTTTCTTTCTAATTTTTGTTAATAACATTGCGGAATGCTAGGACTTGGCTATGAGAGTGCGAGCGCTTTTCTAAGGTATGTTACTTCATACAAGAGGTAAAACTTAAAGCTTTTACTTAAGCCTAAGTTTTTGGTCTCGCATTCATTTCTTAATGTGCAATTTATAGTCCAAAATGTTGTAATTAGACTTCCTCCTTACTGGGAACGCTTTTCAGGTTGAATTTGAATCATCGATGAATATGACTAAATCTTTCACTGTATTGATAGACTTGTATGTTTAGCATCCAGTTGACGGATGCTGCAAAAACAAATGCCTTCTAGAGAAACAAAAGAGACACTTTAGGTGATAAAAGTAATATTAGTTCAGAATTTATAGCATTCTAATGTATTTTTATGATGCTTTACGTGATGCAGAAAGAGTGCTGAAAAACAGCAAAAAACTGGAATTTTCAGAGGGCTTAGCACAAGCTCCCAACTAGATTCTAAAAAGCCTGTTTCGAATTTTTTGAAAGTCAAATTTTGGATGTTAGGATAAGATAGGCTTTGTTGATTTCTGTGTAGTTGACTATTAATCCTTTTGTATCTAAGATATTATCTCTGTTGCTGTTTCAATCGATTTGTGTGCATAGTTTCTACAGGGATGGAAATACCAGGGTTCAAATCCCTGGGCTCTTGATGTACGCTAATTTTGTGCAGTCATATACATTTTATTAAACTTCTATGAGCACATATATGTAGTTTTAACAAAAAGTTTGATGTTTTAATATAAAAGCTCCATCAAATTTCTATTCTTATCTACCACGAAATAATAATGGGATCATCAATAAATCTTTCTTACTCTGTGTTATAAACCAATAACAATTATAAAACAAAAGCATTAAGAGTTTTGATGGAAAAATCATAACCAATTTTTGCATAAATTTCTAGCCATTTATGTTGGCTGATTGGCAATGGTTTCCATGTCTTTGTCTAATAAAGCAATATCAATTGTATATTCGAAAACATCAATGATTTGTGATTAATATCATACAAATTAAATATCCAAACCTTCATTATCCTATTGAAAAAACCAATGACAATTAACCTACACTTTTTGAACAAACACTGAAACATTTTATTGTACTCGACAACATTGATTCTTATAAAAGAATATAAACAACTTCATTAAAGAACCAATGAAGCATTTAAGACAAGAATCATTACTAGTTTATCTCCTACATTACTAATTGGATCGCATATTTAAAACACAATAATAAATCACTATTAAGAACAAAGTATTAAACCCTACAGTCTAACTGCTATAAATAAATATGATGGTGAACTGTGGTAATAAACTAGAACAATAAATCATAAGTAAGAACCACATTGTATAACCATTCCTGGTTAATCAACATATTAACCCACAAAGTAACATTACCTTATTTTAGTGGTTTTATGCAAAAACTATTCTGAAAAACTGATAACAATTACATTTTGGGGGCCTTGTGATATTTACCACCTTCTGGAAATAGACGATGTGTCTATCAAGGGCCGCTCGCTGAAGTGGCAGGAAACCTGTCTCCTGCAACAAAATTTGATATGGGACCGTGGATTTCACTCCGAGTGCCCGTGCTAAGAAGGCCTTCTGCACCTGTTCCAAGTCGCTCCAAGTAGCAAGGGACACCACTGGGCCCCAGACTTCAACCCCGTACAAAAGAACGGGCTCTACCAATACCCTGAACAGATGTGCCTGATGTCCCCAATCATATAATTCTGCTCTGTGGTTATTGTTCTGCATTGCATAAAGTGCTTTCCAGCCTACTGCTACACACAATCTTATGGAAGTATCCCTGCATAGTGTAGAAGGAAACTCCACTTCCAGATACTTGTAGGTGGGTGTCACCTCCACTTGTTGCCCTCGATAAGTGAATGAAGGGGGCCTTGGTTGGCGCGAGGATGAGATTAGGACCACCTTAGTCTTGGCGGTTGGCGTTCATGTCCGTGGCTGGCGCGTAATGTATCCGAGCATCTAGGTGAGACTGCATATCCTCTGGAGTGTGAGCTAAGAGGTCAACATCGTCTGCATAGATGAGTTGCCTGAGGACCTGATGCAAAAGTTGGGTCCCGCCACCCATTGTCCATGAGCCAGGGTTCCAACTGGTCAATGTACAGACCAAACAATGTTGGGGAAAGAGGACATCCCTGGCGGACCCCAATACTGGTAGTGAATGGTTGTCCTGTCATCCGCGATCGGCCTCGAACAACTCTCGCATAACCCGCAGATATCGCGCATTTTGCATTCCACAGGAACCTCCAGTTGCCGCAATCTTTCCCATAACTTTTCTCGAGGCACGGTGTCAAAAGCCTTCGCAAAAGTCAACAAAGCAACAATACAGTCCCGCCGGCGGTTTTACGCTATCCTCAACCAAAGTCCTCAATGTGAAGATATGATCAATGGTTGAATGCCGAGGTCTGAACCACGCTATGCGTGAGAGCTTGCACACTTTTATTCGCCCACCGGTCAATCTTTGCTCAATAATGCCGACTAGCGGTTTGGCAAACACCGAACCCGACCATGATTGTTCTGTAATTGCTGGTTGGACTATGTGGATCTCCCGCCTTGTAAATGGGGACAACTCGCTTGTGGTCCACCTGGCGGGGAATCCTTCTGCAGGCTCTATTGAACATAGTGGTTAGGGACTGGTACCATAGGCTCCCCGCCCACTTGAGCAACTCTGCTGCGTACCATCCAGGTCCATTGCTTTCCCATTGGCCAAATGTTTGCGGACCACGGGTAACATTAGCCTCTGGATTTCTAATGTCCGGACCATCTTTGTGGGGGTATGAGTGCGCGTGTCCCGTGAGGATCATAGAGTTGCTGCAAGTATTGTTCCCACTGCTCATGAGTGATGTTCCCCGTAGGCTGGGCTAGCTTTCGAAGAACCTTGCGCCAAAAGGTTCTAGGATGGCTTTCCAACATATAAAACATTTTCCTTTGATGACGTGCAATGTACTGAGATTTCTTTGCCTTCAAGAAAGCACGATACTGTGTGGTGGCATGTGGGCGCATTGCAGGATCTGTGATCTGATGGAGCCGGCATTTGTATTCCTTACACTCAGCATCAAACCACCGATTACGCGGGAATGTTGCAGCCCCTGTGACACTTCTCGGGCATGTTATCCCAAAACATCTTTCTGCGACAGTACCAAGGAGCTCAATCAGCTGACCCGTTTGCTGCTCTAGCGTGGGGGTCTGCAAAATTCCTGAAAGGTCATCTATGAGCATATCAGCATAATCCTTTGCCTGCTCATAATCCAATCGCAAGTGAGGTATACGAGGAGCTGCCGTAGAAGGGGTTCTAGCAGCCTGCCAAGCCAACTGCAGGTAGAGTGGAAGGTGATCCGAGTCGGTCTCCTCATCTCTACTGTCTGTGCCTACCCAAAAGTGGTTGATCAAATGTACATCCTGCTCGAATATGACAATACGGTTGTAGGCAGAACGTCGAGCACCATGACGGCTGGCTCAAGCAATGTGTACAGGCCTAGGCAATGTCATACGATTGATGATCTGCATCTGGAGGCGATGAATGAGATTCTCTCCCTCTTCTTCCGGTAGGCCACGGATCACCAAATTATGACCTCTCCGTCTGCGTTCACTAAGCTTACGCGGATCAACGTTTGCTGGGACAACATGTACCGGCTGCTGTCATGGAATAATTTAAGGGCTAAACTTAGCTATTTGGCGATTTTTCAGCACATTTTCAAAAAAAATTGGCTAAAGTAAATGGAAAAAATTGGAAAAATAAAAATAATTTTAGCTTAACTTTTTCCGGGACTGCACCAACCGTGGAGCTCTTTAGCCAAACGCTAGAAAGTAAGAAAGTGAAATTTTGTATTGTTTAGCCAAACCATAGAAACTTTTAGAATGAATTTTGGGCTAGTTTAGCTAACATCATTCTAGTTTATATGAGATATATGATTAGTAGTTTAGTTTCTAGCATTATGAATTAATTTGAGTCCTAGGCTTTGCTAATTAGCATTATGTTAGAACTTTTTCACAGAAAATGACTAAAATAAGTGGAAACAATTGAAAAAAAGTATATTAATTTGGCTTAATATTTTTTGTTGGCCACACCATAGAAATTTTTAGGATGATGTTTGGGTTAGTTTAGCTAAACGCTAGAAAGTATGAGAGGAAAAATGTGTAGAGTTTAGCTAAACCACAGAAAGTTTTGGGCTTAATATCAAGCAAGTTTAGCTAAAGTCATTCTAGCTAATAAGAAATATATGATTAGTAATTTATTCCCTGGCTGCTGTCTGTGAGTTGAAGGCGCTGTCCGGTGTCCATGAACAAGAGGGTCCTGTTGGCATGGAGGCATGGTGAAGTTAGGCGTCGTGATGTCTGCCTAGACTGACTTCGCATGGGTGCTTGAGCATGCGTGGCAGCTGAGGTGCCTGAGATTGCCTCCGCCTTCTGAAGCCGAGTGCTCAGATCCTGCTGGAATTGTTTCTGCCGCTCCAACTCGTATACACAATTTTGCAAGGCCTCGTGTGCATTGGCATGGAGTCCTTTCCCCTGTTGGATTGTAGCTTCTCGTAGATCGTGTGCCTCTTGCTCTTGAACAAGGGAACGATGTTCCAACTTCTGTATCCTAGAGGCAACCACATCATTTGCCGATGTTAAGGTGATCTCCATTGTGCTGACCCTGTTCTGAAGGGCCTGCTATAGCAACTAGCTTTCGTTAGTTGCTATCTGAAATGCCTCCTGAGTGGCAATGACACCTGCAATGTCCGATCGAAGACGGGAGATATCAGTGACCATCTCCTGCTCAATTCTCTCCTTGTCCTTCATTATAACTTCATCTCTGGAAGACATAGTGTCTATTTGTGCCAGGAGGCCAGCAAGAGTCTGCCTATCCTGCTCCCTTTCAAATTGCAACAAGCGAATATTGTCAAGCAATTGTTGCACTTGGGTCTCAATGCCTGAAAACTGTTGCTTTACTATAGCCAGTTGCTTTTTAATCACTTGGGGGATGGAGGCTTGTTGCTCTTCTTCCAGGTGTGAGATCTGAGTGGTGTGATCCTCAACCATCGCCTGTGTTTGTCTCCACCTCTCATGGCATGACTGGTGTGCCATCCTTGTGGAATCAGAGTCTGAGGTCTGCAAAGCTGGGTCTGTCGACTGTGCTACTGGCTGAGCTGAGCTTGCCGCCTGAGCCTTTGCATGAGCCTCCTTCTTCATGGAAGAGGCTTCTCCCTTGGCCTGACTGCTAGATCTAGGTCTCTTGCGCGGTGGGCCGCCTGTATGCTCCTCCCAAGTGGGCATGTCAGGCAGATGTGTCTGAGTCTGGGTCTGGGTCTGGTTCTCCAGTTGGGTTGGGGATGTCCTGAGAGCGTCCATGGGTACCTAGACAGATCTTGAATCAAACTGACCAACAAATTAGGGCAAGTAAAGGGAATATGTGAAGCCCTAATCCAGAATCCAAAAGAGCAAACTGGCCGGAAAATTGCAACAAATTTCAGCTGAAACGGACTTCTGGATCTCCTGTTATGAGTGAAAACGTGTGACTAGCACCACCGCCTTAGGGTTTGAGCGCCTTTGGAGATGGAGGCCGGAAATCTGTTGTTTTGCTATACAAACCCTATTCTAGCATATGCAAATCGCATACCTCCTGAAAGCTATCTGAGAGAGAAAGCGAGTCTAATTAACAGAATCTTCACTGGTATTATAAGCTCACAGCATAACTCACAAGAATGGGAGCTGATACATTTTTGTGTATTTTTCATGTGAAGCATAACTGCCATATATGAAATTCTACAAAGGGTTTGGCTAATTTTTGTGTCCTTGATTTTATATGATTTTTTTTGTGAACCTTCAAAATGCTCTTTAATAGTCCATCATGGGACAGGTCTAGTGTTAAGTAGAATATGATATTATTATATTCATTCTATTCACTAAAAAGAAGTTTACCATGTTGGTAAAGGGTTTGATTTGGTGGTGGGAGGTCAAGGGTTTAAGTCCCCATAATATACTTTTGTTAAAGGGTTGTCGTGGAGGGAAAACAGAGTACTAGATATATGTGAAACCCCGGGGATGCACTTAGTCATAAGGGGTATGGACGTCTGCGTTCTAAGGGTGGCCAAAAACATCCCTAGTATACTGATCTTTGGAAGCTAATTTAACCGCTAAAGTATATATTTTGCCTCAGATAATAGTGAAAAAACCCCCTAATAGTAAGTATACAAATACGAAATGGTAAAAAAAAACCCCTTTATTGCATGCACATGTCCCATACTGCAAACAATACCGAATCCCCTAGGTGTAAAACATATATATCACATTCAAGGAAGCTCCCCTGGATGTAAAAATTCATCTATCTATCTATTCAAGGAAGCTTGGCGTGGTGGTAAGCGCCTAAGGTTGGAGTTGGAAGGCCGCAAGTTTAAATCTGGGTTGAGAAGGCAAAAAAAACATTTATATGGCAAAAATATGATGGAATTTTTATATGGCAGAAATTTTTATACGTGAAAAAATACGGGGGCGTGATGGGTTTGAATTTTAAGACGTTGTTTTGCCGATCACGTCCCTTTTTCTCCTGAGCCCGTTTAATGTCGTTTTGGAGCGTCCAACCCATACTTCTTGGTCAATTTGACATGTCCAGGACACGTTGGTGCAAGAATTGCCTCCATTTGAGTTACCTAGACAAAGTTATGGCCCGTGGAAACAAGAGACCTCGTTCTCCCAACTTAGCATAATGCCACTCTAATAACTCACACCTTAATCACTAGCTAGCTTATTTCTTCCATAACTAGGCCAACACTCATGCTACCTATGAAGTTGAGGCAGTTTATCCTAGATTAACGAGCTAGAATATGGCCAGTGCTATGATCTGGTACACCAAAATCATAGCTCTGATACCACTGTGACGCTCCCTGAATCTATACGATGCTCCCATCGTACGAATATGTGGAATTCCTCTCCCGTGGTGACTACATCACCATGGAAAGGCCCTCCATCTAACTCGGACCACTTGGGATGGCCAAGTGTCTAGGTGAGGAACACAGAGGCATCATTCGTCCCACGTCCTTTATGGGAGTCCTATACAGCGGAAGCGTACATACATGTTAGCACATAACAATCATGCTCAAAATAATATACCACCACGATGGGTGGTCCAATCATATAAATAGTAGTACAAGTACAAGATAACGTAAGCAATATACCACAAATAAGGGCTCTACCCAGGCTCAGACTCTAGGGGGTCGACTGACAGCATTGGCTGGCATAGAAAAATGGCTAGGGTAGTCCACTCCATTCGCCCCTCCTGTGCACACTTTGCAGATAGGCTGAAACATGGTATGGCGTGATTGTAATCTTCCAGAGACGCAATCTCATGGAGTCACCCTACGAGACTACCCCGGGTTACATCTCCCCAGTCTGATGAGACAGGTTAGGGAGGCATCCCCTTCCCAGGCACAATGGATCTCTGGGTGTGCTAGAGGATATGTGCCACCTTGGTGCACACGCATCCGTACCCAACTTTAACCCCCCAAGATCCATGGTCCACTTCGACGCACCCATCGAACACAGGACATCCATATAGGCACGTATCCTGCGACCCAGGAGGTGTCAGACCCATACCCCGTCCCAACGCTAGGACCCACTATAAGCTTAGCACACTGTAGGAGCAACAGTAGCCGCGCTCAGCAAGGCTCCACCCCCGCTTTACCATGGTAGTACCTGTTATCTGGTGCTCAGTCATATCATAGCCTCCACAGCCAGGTGGGCTATAGTGCATAGGCCGCATGTATTGGGACTTAAATGGATTCTAGCTAGGAGCACCTCTACTTCTACATAGCCTTTAGATCTCTACCCTCCTTAATCCCCACAAACACAGGAGGAACAGAAAGAGAACTATCACTATACATCCATCCATCCATCCATCCATCCATCCATAGCTTCGAATAGAATATAAAATAAAGATTAACCATACATCTACCTCTACCTTGGACATTGGGTTATACCACGTGTCTGAAGATAGGCATTGGTAGCTATAGTTTATCATAGATGGCAACATCTGAGATGACTCCTACTTGGTGCTGTTATATGCAATTTCCACTAAGTGGGTGTAAATGAGATGATTTATATAATGTAACCTACATATGCAGAGATATACATTCATGCGTAAAGGAGTG
Source organism: Isoetes taiwanensis (assembly GCA_021234155.1). Lineage (NCBI taxonomy): Eukaryota > Viridiplantae > Streptophyta > Lycopodiopsida > Isoetales > Isoetaceae > Isoetes > Isoetes taiwanensis. The sequence continues at coordinate 9,575,619 of JAJEKV010000026.1, read as the reverse complement.
TATTCATGCATTACCAATTCCATTGGCTACAACATGACAGGGCATGAAACATCTATGACATCTTGTTTGCCACATGTGCAATTGTTGAGTTTGAAGAACCAAGAATAGCACAAATGTTCTTTTTTTCTTTTCAAATTCGTATCGTGGACTTCAGAAAATTGAACATTAGGGCAATCGAGAATGGTATCAGGGAAATATTTTGAATTGTGTAAATTCCAAGTGGATTCTTCACCAAAAAAAAAAGGGAACAAAACATGCCTAAATATAGCATTTTGAATTGAGCACGAAGCAACGATTTAGTTCCATACATATTTTAGACATGGTTCAGACATCAAATATATTTTATCATGTTCTATCAAAGATATTTTATTATGTTATGGTAGCATGCCATGACTATGTTTCAACAATCCACAATTAGAATTAATAACTACCAAATTATAATATTTCATAGAAGACAGTATTTGCATTTGCACCAGACATAAATCAACAGGTGCAGTCTATGCCACAGTAGGTGAAGCCAGTGCAGCAAATGCAGTGCAACAAATGCAGCCAATGCAACAACCCAATTTTGTTATACAACCAGTTCAACCAATGCAATAAATGTTAATACAACAAATACAGCAGTCTATGCAAATTCAAGCTCCGCCTAGCGAGGATCTACAGGGGCCTTTACCATAATATGAAAGAATCAAATGAAAAGGATAATTAGAGTTGCTTATTGCCTCTTATCCTATATAAAAGCAGACCAATAAGCTCTTCTTCACCTGGATTTATATTTGTTAAAACTACAAAGAGCAAGTATTCATATTCATGATCTAAGAAAAAAAGGTCAGCTCTGAGAGTACATGCTCCTTAAACCTCCATTAAGAATTGTTAGAGTATACAGAACAAGTATTATATCTATGAAATAAGTCAGTTTTAAGATTATATGTTGCTTAAGTCTGCAAAGCTACACCAGCAGTCTTGGTTAAAAAAGTAATTGTTGATTTCCCAATAGCATGGGAGACACATGAAAGAAAGTCTGGTGAAATCTAATAATAGAAGAGTTGATCATTATGGGGTCTAGAAAATAGTCTTGATATTAGGATCATCATCCAACTCTTGAAGATTATATAAGAGTTAGACCTTAAATAAAGTTATCAGCATTTCGAGCCCCCATGCAGTGGGCCCTCCATCTATCCCGCACCCAAGTTATCTTTAGTGCAGGAAGGGGACACGAAGGTGTCTTGCACGCCCTTCCCCTATGGGCTCCGATAACAGCGGAAACATAACATAATGTTAGCATTAACAATTCCATTACCATCAGTTTGACTATTGTAGCAACCTAAACTTCGTTATTAATAACTTTGTTAATAATTTGTTATATTTGTTATATTTTAAGGTCCATTCATTTCAAGGTTTTTAGGGCCATTGCACATGGATTTTAGAAAGACTTGGCTCTGATGCCAATTGTTACACACTAATACCTCTAGTGATAACCAACACACCAAAGGGCATATCCTTTTTAGAAATCGTCATCCAATGGGCCCCAATCTTTGAAGGTTTTACCTCATACCCCACAGCTAGATCATATCATTTGTACATCAATATGTTACCACAGTAACATATCAAGTCACGTTTAATTATGTTTGTCGACTTGTCCCTCAACTACATGGTGATATATAGTATCATCTTAACTTCAACCATATATGTTTTGTTCCCTTGCCAAGTAGCGTTTATAAGTCACATCTCTTTATGCCTCTGGTGACTTTAGTCACCATGGCATGATTAATTATGTATGATTGGGATATTAAATATTCCACTTAGCCATGAACATCTATCAAAAGTATATCAAAAGACAACTGCTTTATAGCCCAGCAACGCTGGGCGTTTTTTATAGTATGCTATATTTTGTAAACAATATTCCATTATTTTGGATAGATGACAAGTGCCAATTGAAGGAAATAACAACCAATACTTAGCTTAATAATTGTACCAAAAGTTGTTAGTCTACATATTTGGATATCTACAATCACCATCAAACCCACCCCTAAAAATAAGAACTTCACCTACATGTACCCCAAGCCTACCCTACTGCTAGTTTAATAACATTGAGATATTTATCTTACAACTATTCAAACTATGTATAAAATAATAGCTAGTTAGGGATATACCACTATGTCCTACTATGGGATGATGTTGGAATTGTGAGATGATAGCATATTCAAACAAAATTAAATATGGTATGGGAGGATGAATTTGCCAACATCCCAATAGATGCCTACATACTCCTCTTTGTTAGAATACTAGGTTGAAGTCAGCACACAATTCACCTTTCATGCCCTTGGGGGCATGGTCTAGTGGCAGGACCTTAAACCGCCACACCCGAGGTCACAGGTTTAAACATAGCCAATATCGGTCTAGTAATGGGGACCTTAATAATCCATTGCCTCGAGGTCACGGGTTCAAGTATGACCAACCAGTCTTGTGATAGTGGATTGGCTTCCATATGATATGTAGAATGAAGTGACATATCGTGTTGTGTGCCTAGGTAATAGATTGGCTTTCATGTGATATGTAGAATAAAGTGACATATCGTGCCTAGATAATGGATTGACTTCCATGTGATATATAGAATAAAGTGATGTAGAATGTACTCATAGTGTGATGATAATAGAATGACATCCTTTAATTTTAAAAAAAAAAAAAAAAAACGACATTCATGTAAAATGTGCCTATTATTCATTGTACATTGTGTAAGTTACTAGTCCCTAATAATATGACAAAGGTCGAGCATTGAAATAGTTTCATGGGCCCTCGCACGCTACGGGTGGCATAAATGACGCCATTTTTAGCCCTAAATAATAGCACTAATTAACGGGGTGTAACTGAATTTTTAAATTTTATTTTAGCACTAAATCCCCCCCATGGGATCCTAAATCGTCGAACCTTTCTTCCTTTCCTTCTTTCTTGGAGTTTCTTGGATCGGATTCAGAAACATAGCTACTCCCCATCGAGATCCCTGTACTCTGCTTGGTTAACTGGCCGGATCAAATTGCTATGACTGTACTGCTCCTACAGTAGTAATTATCGAAATCCGTTATTTGTACTATTCTAAACAATCAATTGCCAGTCATTAGATTCAACAAAAGCCCCAATCGAGATCCCGTTTTCCTGCTTGGCTAACTGGCCGGATTAAATTGCTGTGACTGTGCTACTTCCACAGCAGTAATTATCGAATTCGGTTATTTGTACCATTCTAAACAATCGATTGCCAGTCAATCGAGATCCCATTACCCTGCTTGGTAAAGAGCTCGGATCAAATTGCTCATCTGAACAATTTCTCAGACTCAAGAAAAGTTGTTCTAGTGGTAAGCATCTAATCTTTGTTGACAAATCTTTGGGAATGGTAAATAATGTGGAAATGGTTTCATTCTATTATATTTCATACTTCTATATTGAGGACAAAGGTTAATGTAGCAGGTGTGGAGGATTGCATTCCATCTTGCTTTGATTCATCTCTTTATTAGTGTGATATTTCAAGCTAGAATTTTTTGGGCTTGGCATTAGCGGAAAGTACAGCGCTGTAATGTTTGGTCTACAAGTTCAGTAGTTGATGCTAACGAGTTAAGCATTTGGTACTATATTTACAGGCAACCAGTTAGCAAATTATGCTAACAGGTTATATTGATATTATGTTTCGCAGGCAGTACTTGCTAGGTAGTATGTGCCGTGTACGAGTTACTTAGTGATTTCGTTCTATGTTTGCAGGCAACATTTGCTAAGTAGCAGGTTACATTAACAACGCAAATTTTGTGCTACACTTGCAGGCTCAAATTGTTATTAGCGGCGGTTGCTAAGAAGATGAAGTTCAGTGCTAAGTTAGAAAGAGTTAGCTGCTATTTAGCATGACATGCTAAGCATTTGCTATTTTGCAGACAGTAGGCTCAAGGTAATTGGTGTTGATGACAATTAGTAATTATTTGAAAAAAGTAGCAGTTCATTGCTAAGCTCTTAATGTTAGTACTATTTAGGATACTTAGTGCTATGATTTGGATTGGTTTAGTTTTTTGCAGACACAATGAAGAACTTCCACTGATATATAATTTCAAAGCTGGTGCAGGGATATAGAATGGCAACAAAGAAAACTCAACCTAAAGTGACCATAGACGAAGAGGAAGCAAGGAGGATGTTTGACACATCTGTGTTGCCTTCTGAGGGCATGACCTCTTCAGATGTAAGAAAGGCAGATATGGCTGAAGATGAGATAAGCAAAATATTTGGCTGTGTAAAACTGGTGGGTACCAAGCAAATTTATAAGTCTAGTCGAATGAATCCACTATTTGTGGATCAGTTTATGAACATCTACAGAAGATGTTATCAAAGAACTGATGTTTGTGTTGGAGAGATTGGGAAGTTTTTTGCACGGGCATTCACTTTGCATGTGAGAGGACAAAAGATTAACTGGCAGTCATTTGTGGTTAAAATGAAGAAAAATGTTACAGCTAAGGTTGAGAAAGAAGATGAGTATGAGTCCTTATTTCCTCATACAAACGTTGTTGGTTGTGTAGTGTACTATTCTGTCATCAATTCCTTGATTGCTGAGTTAGATAGGCAGAAGGATGGCTTGAATGTTAGTTAAAAGTGCAGCCAGTGAAATGAAGGAAAAAAGAAAGTTGTGGAAGAAGTGCAGTTACGAGGTGGATGCTGCAAAATAGCAAATTGAAGCAGCAAAGGCCAGGTGTGAGCACTCCAGTGTCATTACGTTCTTGTCATCAATGCTGGTTTCCAAGGAAAAGGAACTTTTGGAGGCGACAACAGCAAACAAGTGTATGGAGAAAATTCAAAAGGGGTAATTGCTAATGATCTTTGCAATTACATTATAGTGCTCAATACTTTTTCTTTCTGCTTCATCATTCTTTTTATTTTTAACAGGCAGAAGACGAAGAACATGGATTCCAACCAAGGCTGGAGAAGTTGAAAGAAATAGCTTCATCTCTAAATAAGATGTCTGGGCTGCAACTCAACCTTCCATTTTTGGAACATCCAAAATGCTCTACCGTAACATTTGCAAGATTACAAAGTTATTCTTTCTGTACATATGCCTATGACCCACTTTGTGTCTCAACCATTATTGCACATTGCATGCACACTACAGTTTTCATCCAATTTGCGCTTACATATGTTTCTCAAAGAGATCAACTTGTCCCTCTTGTGAGAGCCAGATGCCTCATAATTGGTTCAGGTCCATTGGACTTCCATGTAGATCTGCAATGGAATCTGCTCCCAATTATAGTGCAATGCAGTCCATTGAAAAGAGTCAAGATCCATCATTAAGCACACCTGCTGACTTGGAGGAGCCTGATATAATTATGCAATCCATTGAAGATTGCACTTTATTATCTTCCACAAGCCCAAACTTGAAGAGAGACAATGTTGAACAAAGTAATAGTTGTAAAAGACTGAATAGTAAGTTATTCTTGTGAAGTATAACTACTTTGGATTTTTCTTCTATAAGTGCTTATTTAGTTTGACAATTTGAATGATGCAGGCTCAAGTTTGGATATTTTAAACTCTATAGTTGACATTTCTAACAGAATTGAAGACAATGTTGTGCAAGTAATAGATGAAGAATGTGAAGCAGTGTTGAAGAATATAGATGATTATGTTTCCAAATTGGACAAATGTGTTGATATTGTGGAGAAGACAATCACAGAGGAAGAAACTGATTTGGCATCAGTTGGAGAATCCTTCTAAGAATAATTTCAAGCAGGTTTCCTCCAGCAAACGAGCTCCATCCAAATCAATAACTAAGAAACTAAGGTGATTCTAGTGTGTTTCTTTTTGCCTGTTGTACTGATATAATTTCTCTAATAGTTGTCACTGCACAGTGCTAGTGTTGTTGGCAAGAAGCTTTTGGTTATGGAGCCAGAGGATTTTCTGTACAAGGTTTTCAAAAAGGCTAAAGCAGTATCTGATGTGGTGGAAGGTGTCCAACTTCTTCCATCAGGAAAAGAGGTTCTTGCTGTCAGGCCAGGGGCAGTGCAGTTCATGCATTTCGTCACCGAACACTTTGCTGTTGGTATATGGTCTTCCAATCACTCAGTGATTAGCTGCCTGAGGTCTTTCATTCCTCAGTCCTTAGTGGATAAGTTTCTTTTCAAATGGATGGTGCATCCTTTGAAAATGAATGGAGGAACTTCTTGCTACATCAAAAAACTGAAAAAAGTTTATGAGAAATGTCCAGAATTTAGCATGAGGACAACTTTACTGATTGATTCTTACATGTACGTGAATTTTAAGAATAATGCAGATTCCTGCATCACACCAAGGTCCTTCATGCCTGACAATAAATGACGGTGATTACCTGTTGAAGACTATGGTACCTTACTTGGAGAAGCTAATAACATAAGTGAACGTAATTGCTTATGTACAGAGGTTGTGCATTTTTGAAATCAGTATGATGAAAAGAGCACAAAAGTGTTAGAGGTACTAAAGACCATGGATTAGTCCTAAACTGTTGTATGTTTTTTTTAATATTAGATCCCTTTTTATTGTAATTTGGTTTTTATCAACACCACAAACATTTAAAGAACTTTATAATTCTCTGGTATGCAGTTCCCGTTATGATGGGCTCAAATATCCCGCATGCCTTAGCCACAAAATATCCCATATGATCAAAAGAGCAACCCCAAAATTAGCAGAAACCTAACACAAAGTTAGCAATATCCCACATGCATATATTACAAAATTCGTACGCATATATAAATGGTTTTTTGCTGCTTCATTGAAGAGTGTGGATAAAGATTAGATGATGAAAAGTTATGGCTCTCTGGCTTGTATTCTTCAGTTACAGGCCAGAGTGTCATGACCTTTCAAAATATAATCCTCGTCCACCCTTTTTTTAGTAATGGGCTCAAATATCCCACATGCATTCAATGTTCCACATGTTACCAAATCAACAATTGCCAAATCAACAAATGCCAAATCCATCAATGGATTATGTTAAAGCATATTGTGTACAACATGTTTGGTAAAGCATGAGTCAACAATTTTCAAGTCAACAAGTGTGAATCGCCCCCAAGCAAAAGTTTGACTTTCATTGACCAAATTTTGCAACAATAATGCTCCATGTTGCGAAATCAACAATTACCAAATTTTGGCCTATGCTATTCTATGCATTATGTTAAGGCATATTGTGTACAACATGTTTGGTAAAACGTGAGTCAACAATTTGTTAGTCAACAAGTGTGAATCACCCCTAAGCAAAAGTTTGACTTTCATTGACCAACATATTTGGTAAAGCGTAAGTCAACAATTTTCAAGTCAACCCCCAAGCAAATGTTTAACTTTCATTGACTAAATTTTGACTTGTTGTTACAACTTCAATTATATTCAAGATGGAACCTTAAGGCAATTGCAATTTACACTAACTAATTACAATTATAATTACTAAACAAGTGCCAAGCCAATATAAGATGATTGGTGTAAAAAAAAGAATGGCCATTTCAGATAGATATCTGACTATATATATGACTATATATATTGTTATAGAGGGCTGCCTAACACTGATAATTGGGGCCATCTGAGCCTTTTTAAATTGCCACGTGGCGCAATGGACGGCTACGATGGCTTGGTTAATTTTTTTTTCTGCGACATGCTTCCCCGCTATGATTTGTTGATTCCGTTGCTGAGCGCCAAGCTTGGTGTCGATGCTCCAGTAACTGCATAAGGGCAACAAAAGCTTCTTTTTCCCCCTCAGCTGTTCTTCCCGAGCTCTAAGAGGTCGTCAAGCAGGCTTTACCTGCATTTATTCCTCTCAGTTCTTCTTGTCAAGCCCTAAGGGGTCGGCAAGTAGGCTACTAAGAGGTCGGCAAGTAAGCTATAGCTGTGTTTATTCCTCTTAGTTCTTCTTCTCAAGCTCAAAGAGGTCGGCAAGCAGTCTCTATCGGTTTCGCACGTTGTTTCTGTACAGAGGTGCAGAAGCAGAGCACTGTTCTTTTGTTTCTGGTTCTGACAGAATGCTTAACACTCTCATGCTGCCGGATTTAGCTGTATTGGCCGCTGAGACCTAGGTTGATTCAAGGAGGCAATCTTTTGAGGTTTTTTATGGCCGTTGAAGATGACGGCCAGGTTTGGTTGCATCTGTTGCAGGAAAAAAAGCACGACTACCTCTGTTACACGGCTGCATACTTAGGGCAACGTTTTTAAGCCGACAGATCTGCGGCAAATAGATTTGGATTATTTTATAGGATTGGGTGAGGTTGGTTCAAATCCCCTATCCTAGCCATAGCCTGCCTGCTAAGTTCACCCTGTAATTTTCTGTTCTAAGTTTTCTTGGGCATTGGTTGCAGAGTTCTTGATTGGTCCTTGGATCAGCACATGAAATAGATCCGACTGTAGCATCCTTCAGATTTTTTCATTCACATTCTTGCCTTGAGGCATGCTTTGGGATGCTTCAGGGTCTTGAGGCAGAGACTGTGATATATGTTCTTGCAGCATTAGATGCAACTCCAACTGAGTAGCATATTCATTACCTAAAGCTATGAAACATTAGTGTTTCTTAGTCAGTTCATGCGGACAGAGAGGGGAACATATGCTGTTGTTTGAGTTCAGGATACTCCAGCTTCATTTTCATCATTGCTAAGATAGTTGTGCTAAAACTAAGCCTTTCTGCACATAATTCTTTGTCTATTTTGTCCACGGAATCTGATGGTCTTTTACACGGTTTACAGGAGCAGTCGTGATCTGCTAAAATCGACTTGGTGTCTTGGTGTCCTTCCTCAAGTTGAGAAGGCAGATAGCTTTTTGTGGCGCAATGAAAAAATGCCTTTGGTCTGCATCAAAACAGGTAGCTTTCTGATCAAATTTTGGTGGTCTATGCATGGAGTTGCAGAGGACGGCAGGCATTGATACTGGAGAAAGAGCATATTCTAAAAATATGTTGAGGGTAATCGAACAACATGTGTGTTGGCGTTTACAAATTCATAATAACGTCATCTGTTTCTATATTAGTGTTGTTTCTTCTATTTCTATTGCTAGTTTCATTTCGACATATACCTCAGCAATTGATAGTTGCTTCAGGGCTAGCTCTTCATGTTGCCTTAGAATTATTTTTGTGTCCTGATAGTAGAGGCTTTGGATATGAGGTTGCATTTGCATTTGTTTCTATTACTCGATTTGGCACATGGTTTAGTATTTGTCCAGTTTTTGTTGCCTCCAAAGCTTTCACTTTCTTGCTTTAGCAAGCTCTCATGAACTCTGATTGGCCTTAAAGCATCTTTATCTTTGTTTTTACAGTGTTTGTTGGCTGTCTAGTTCTAAAATGCATTTACAAAATTTAGATTCTACTATACAAGACTTTCTAACAGTGACTACATGTTGCAGGGTCGTCCAAAGTTGACTATGGCGACGGCTTTAAAGGTCAGAACACACTTTTCATATCCATTCATGCTGATAATTAGGATATGTCATCTATCGAATAACAAAAAACAGAAGTGAATGTGCAGATTTTGTTTCTGCATATGGAATTCCTTTGCTGCAACCTGAAACCAGTAAAACTTCTTATAAAACCCCATGTTTTAAATGACTATTGTGAGACAAAAAGCCATCATGATGCACTTGAACGACCCTAATGTCTTTTGTTTCAGAGTATATAGTGACGATGCTGAATGGTTTAGCTCAATATTTGTATTCTCAAAGGAAAGGTATCCAATTCATTTAATTTAGTTACAATTTTGGACCTTATCCAATTACAGAGGAAGCAACAGAGGAAGCAACAGAACGATAGGCCCTTGAAGTAAGCTCATCCCCTGCCATATCATATTTGAATTGTTCCAGAACGATAGGCCCTTGAAGTAAGCTCATCCCCTGCCATATCATATTTGAATTGTTCCAGCACCTTGCGATCCTAATCATGCACCATCCATCTTTCCTCAGAACATCTTGGTGGGTACATTGGACCTTTCAGATAGGGTTGAGCTCCATGATATGCCAAGATACCTATCTTATCTTCAATGTTGTCTTTATTTTGCATTGAATCTGATCTTAGATGTTGACTTCATTTTGCATCGAAGTGATGTTTGCCTGGAACAAATCCACATCTTCAGATACTTCGAAGTGATGTTTGGGATACTTCAGATAGGATAGAGTGGACCTAGTTGCAACTCAGGAAAAATACAAAATGGTAAAACTTGAATAGACTATTCCAAGTTCTATTTAAAGCCTGAAATTGGATTACAATTCAAATTGTTGTGCATGAGGCTATTTTTCAAGGATGTTTTCCATTTTGACACCAAAGTGCTTTTTATTTCTCAATTCGACTATCTAGGGAGAATCAACATGTACATTAAATGTGGCACTTCCTTATAGCAAGTCTCATTTTAAGGATATGTTTTAGTTGTTTTTGCCTTTTAAATGACATTGTTGTTTTCTATCATTACAAGTGTAATTTCCATTACAACTTGTGTTTCTTGTAAATTCCATTGGCAAAGCTTTGACGTACTTGTTTAGGCTTTAATAATTCTATTGTAAACTTGAACCTCAATATGAGGATTGGGGATTCGTTTTTACATAATTAGTAGAAGGTATAATTTGAACAACAAAAGAAAAACAAGAAGTTGGCAATTTGTGATCGTCTTTCTTCACATGCATTGGAGATTTTTACCAATGCCCCACTCTGGAGTCCCAACATGTGGTTACCACTCTTGGGATATGATGAAGCAATGTTGTTTAGAATTTAGCAATAACGTCTATGTTTTTGTAAATGGTCAACAATCTGCAAGAATTTCAATATTGCAGTTGATGCTTTTTTAGCGCAAGAACAGCTTACGCAAATTTTAATATAATGACATTGTTAAAGATTTTAACAATTCTAAACCGCATATCAGTTGTTGGAACTCATAGGTTGCCAAACTTGCTAGGGTTTGGGTTCCATGAGGTTTACTGGAATTCATAGGTCACCAATCTTGCTAGACTTTGGATTCCACGAGGTTTAATGCCAAAATATTGACAAATGTTATTTTCAGACATTTCTTCATTAAACCACTTATCATCAAGGTTCAAATGTAAATTGCCGAACGTCTTCTACAATAATATATAGATCCAACTAATCTAGAGGATTGACAAAACTAGAGGAAATTACCCTTACAAACCTATTATCCTTTGCATCCCTGATTTTCAAACCCAACTCGACTTCGCATGAAACTTTATGGATTTACCTCATATTCCATGAGATTTTATAAAAAATTCCTCTAGATTTTTAAGATTCTCTAGACATTCCTCTAGATTTCCAAGCATTACCCCGAGATTTTTCTAGATTCCTTAACATTCCATGTAGATTCTACTAGATTTCCTTAAGATTCTATAAAGATTCTCCTAGTAGAAGTGACCCATAGTTTGGCCATGTGTTGATGGAGAGTTGATCGCAATTGTAAATCTCACTTGGACTTACTTTATGCTAAAATCCTCTGCAAAATTCTAACTATTATTTCCAAGAATTTGGGGTCTCGTAAAATTGTGGACAAGAAAGTTCGTGCGTGGATTAAACACTGGCGAATTTGCAAAGGTGGAAAAATTATGGACAGAAGAATTGCATTAGTAATTTGATGAGGCCATCGAATTTGAGCTGTGGGTAGCCAAGCAGAGCCTACAAAAGACTGCCCCCCTGGAATCCCAATGCATGCACAAAGCCCTCATTCTTCTTTATGTCATGAGCAGAGCATTCTCATTTGATTCTTGGAGACAAGTCTCCTTCTAAGCTTCAACAATTTCCATGCTTTGCAAGTCATGCCGAAGAAGGAGATGTGGTCAATTTTCCATCAAAAGGGCCATAAATAATTACCTTGGGTTCTCCGAGTATAATGGTGGAATTTTTACAACCATGAATAGTCACCCTAGGCTATTTAGTACTATTTTCATGAACCACAAAAACCATCTAATGTAAACTCTTTTGGCCCACTAGTTACATTTGCATCATGAAACTTGAAGAAACATTAACGATAGACAAACAACCACCCACCCCACTATTGTCACACATTATTATAGATACAACAAATATACTTAATAAATCATGAACTCCTCTCACATGGCCTCCCTTCTTACCTTTGCATCAACCCAATGGTCAGCCCTTGCCGCATCGACATGCAACAATTCTAACTACCACATCAACATGCAATAACTATAACTACATTGTAATGCAAAAATTCTTAGAACCTTCATAGAAGCTGAGAGAATCTTACAAAATCTAAAAGAATATAAGCGAACCTAAAGGTATCTCATAAAATCTACGGGAATATACATAATATCTTGGAGAACCTAAGGGAATTCAAGGAACCCTTGATGGAATCTTGCGAAGTTTCATAATATCATATAACAATCTCATGAGGACTTGCACCATAGGAACTCACACCATACCAACATGCTAAATAGGAACATAGTAGCTTTTGAAAAGTTCTTAAAAATAGCAACTTCTAGCTGGAATCTTAGAGAATCTCTAAAAACTAAGGAAATCTAAGGGAGAATCTTCATAAACTCTTAGAAAACTGAAACATGCACAAGTTGGAACATGCATCATAAAGTTTATGAAGTTGAATCTTCATAAACTCTTAAAAAACTTGTATATATATATATATATATATATATATATATATATATATATATATATATATATATATATTTTTTTTTTTAATGTTTTAGAAAATAAAATTATGGCCATTTCAAGGTAATTGCATTTCACTTCATATCCTACTAAATCATTGCGATTAAGATTCTAATGGTACGAAAATCCTAAAATCGTAGCCTCCGAAATTTATTTCACGCCAGCCTTTATATGGTCGTGAGGGAGAAGCATCGTCTAATTCTCCCAACAGAATGCCGAAGCGATGCCGCTCCCGCTCTGCCTCCCATGCCCCTGCCCCTGCCAAACGCCGGGAATTGATTTTGTTAGTATGAGAGAGAATTTCAATCTTAAATTTCTATCAAAGTGTCAATGAGATACAATGATATCCACTTCAACCTTTACTTCAACTTAATAAGAAATGAATTTTATCTTATTCAAGAATCAATGGTCTTCAAAGTCAATAAACCATTGAAATTATAACTTAACCAGAACACTGTAGCAATGGGAATGACGATATTACTGTAGCAACTAATAGTGAATTAGGTTGCCATTTCACAAGCCGATCAACCGGATCCGATCCCACTGTGTCATAATTTACATTCATACAGTTGTTTTATAGTCAATTCCGGCGGTTATGGTATCAGCAAATTAGCTCGATGGTCTATGTACAGAAACTTCCATATTCGAATAAAACCTTGCCTCCAAAGTTACCACCTTTTCAAAATATATAATAGTAATAATGACGAACCTTAGCTTAGAACCTTATCAAACCTTTGCAGACCATTACAACCTCCCCATCACATAATAACATTTAAATGTCGTTTGCATGTCTGATGTTTCTGAGGTCTTCCCCTACCATGAATTATGCAATGACTACAATTTCTAATATTCCTCCTTCATTGCATAATCTGTTACTTTCAAACTATTTCTCAACTGAATAAACTTCCCTTCAGGTAAACCTTTTGTAAATATGTCTGCTATTTGGTCTGAAGTATTTACATATACCATTTTGATGTATCCTTTTGAAGCCAGATCCCTAATAAAATGTATATTCATCTCAATATGCTTTGTTCTGTGAAAATTTCAGTTGGATCATTTTGCTTGCAGTTTAGCTCTTCTAATAATCTCCTTAACCATGTAAGTTCTTTTGCTGCTAAGGAGGAAGCTGTGTACTCTGCCTCAGCAGATGACATGCTATGGCACTTTATTTTTTGCATCTCCAAGCAACTACTCCACCAGCCAAGAAAATAGCATAACCTGAGGTTGATTTCCTTGAGCTTAGATCACCACCCCAGTCAGCATCACTGAAAGCATACAAGTTAAGATTATCTGAATCAAATGCTATTCCCAGATCTCTGGTACCTTTAAGATAGTTCAATACCCTTTTTCCTGCTTTCCAATGTTCCCTGGTAGGATCATTACATCTTCTGCTCAAGATATTAACTACATATGATATATCAGGCCTGCTGTTATTTGCCAAATACAGCAGACATTCTATTAGAGCTCTATAAGGCACATTTTTCATTTCTTCTTTCTCTTTTTTTGATATATTCCTTTCTGCTGTCAACTTGTGTCCAGGGACTACAGGAGTTTTAACAATATGTGCTTCTTTCATATTGAATCTGCTCAACATATTATCTATATGTCTGCCTTGCTTGAGTTTCAGAATTTTCTGCTCCCTATTTCTTATTACTTCTATCCCCAAGAATTGCTTGAGCTCTCCCAAATCTGTCATTCTGAACCTTGCATGCAATATATTCTTGCAAATATTTAGAATTGTTGTGCTGTTAGCTACCATGATGCAATCGTCCACATATAGAGCAATGATGCAGTATTCTTCTTTTTGTTTATATTTATACAAATTCCCATCATTATGAAGATTTTCAAAACTCTGCTCTTTGAGATAATTATCCATACATTAGAACCATTCTCTTGGAGCTTGTTTCAGACCATACACAGCTCTTTTAAGTTTCCAAACTTGATCATTCCCTTGTTCAAACCCTGGGGCTGGTCTCATAAAAATGTTCTCTTCTAATTTAGCATTTAGAAAAGCTGTCTTAACATCCATGTGATGCAATTCTAAATTTAAAGCATTTGCTAAAGCCAATAATATTCTGATGCTTGTGAGCTTTACAATAGCTGAGTATGTCTCCTCAAAATCTATTCCTAGTTTTTGTGTATATCCCTGAGCCACCAGCCTAGCTTTTTGCTTCTTAGTTCCATCAGTCCCTATTTTAATTTTAAAAATCCACTTGCTTCCTATTATATTTCTGTTTTCTGGAACTTGAACGAGATCATAAGTCTCAGTTTCATGAAAGGATTTAATTTCCTCCTTCATGGCATCTTCCCATTTTACTTTATCGCTTGACTTGAAAACCTCATCTATATTTCTAGAAATCTCTTCATCTTCAATAAGTGCCATAATTTGATCATAATCATGATATAAAGCTTCTTCAACCAATTTTTCAACTTGACTTTTTCTTTTCTTTTCTTTTCTGCTGGCCTGTTTTCCTTGGCATCTTCAGGACCAGGTTGATTTGTTTCAGTTTGTTTTTCAACATCCTCATGCTGGTTTCTTTCTTCACTTTCTAATTCATTGTCAGAATCAACATCTATATTCTTGGGTTCAACCTTCTTCATTTCATTTTTCTTTTCTGATTGCTCCAGGGATTTCTTACTGAACCTATCTTTATAAAGAACCCCCTCATTGAATACCACATCCCTGCTGATAATTATTGTTTTAGACTCAGGAATGTATACCCTATACCCTTTGCTTTCTAGATCATATCTAACAAGAAACCCAGCTTCAGCTTTGTCATCCAATTTTCTTCTTAACTCTGTAGGTACATGACTATACACTAGACATCCATAAGCTTTGAAGTGATTATAATTCAAATCTGTTTTTCCCTTTGACCATACAAGATTAGGGATTTCCCCTTTTAGACTGGATGTTGGCAGTTTGTTATGAATTAATATGGCTGCTTGCAAAGCTTCATCCCAGAGAAAATTTGGCAATCCACTATTTTTAATCATAGACCTCACTGCATCCAACAAGGTTCTATTTCTCCTTTCTGCCACACCATTTTGCTGTGGAGTGTATCTACAGGTTAGTTGTTGATATGGAGCATGCTAGGGGGAGTGATCCGGAAAGATTAAGGCAATGGGGCGTATAGAAACCAATGGTTGCAAGGCAAGAGAAAACAAGGGCAAGGTATCATAAGTGACCATTACAAGCAAAAGAATAGAGAAAAATATCCTTCATGCAACTATATTTACAAAAGGGGATGATATTCTAAAGAAAAGGATAGGTTCATGCAACAATTTAGCAAAAAGGGGCGGTTATTAGAAGGCAACGTGAACAGGGCTTTTTAACAGAAAAGAAAAAGGGTCGATCTGCTAATTTGGAAGGGGCGGCCAGATCTACTACTGGAAGAGGGAATCGAATAGCTATAAGGGGACTGCTATTGGCTCAGCTCCGAAAGAAGAAGTCTCCCGCCATCAATTCCGGCGCCATCACACCGGCCTCTGGCTGCTGCCTTCTAGATCCGACCTGCAGCAAGAAATAGGTAGATGGGGATGTAAAAGAGAGCGGTCGGCCAGGTTACAGGGAGGACAATCAATGCAGCAGAGATCCGGCATCTGATCCTTGCTCTCCATCACTGCCGCTTTCAGTTTTGATAAATCGCAGACCCATTGAAGCTTCTCTTCCATTTTCTGGCTGGACTTTCTTCTGTGGAAGACAGGGAGAAGATCTAAGCCCATTTTCGACTGCCCTAAGCCTATTTGTGCTTGTAATCAGTGTTTATAGAGATCACAGGCTTAAGGAGAAGTAAGATGTCGCTGGACTCTATTAGTTCTAAAGCCCTTGGAATTGCCTTAGTCTTTCTGGATCCGGTTGGGTGGAAACTGGATGCTCCAATCCTGGTTGTGGAAACCTTGTACAATTGCTCTTGAGAAGAGCTCTTATAAGACTCTAAGAATTGTCTCTTCCGTTTTCTATCTCTTTCACTGTTGAACAAGTGGTTATTATCTTAAGAATCCCTAAATCATATCAGCTGTCTTTTTATTCCCTTTGCAATACAAAAGCTTTTGAACTGAGATGACAGATACTCTCCTCCTCTGTCTGATCTGACACTAGTTTCCCTTTCCATTTCAGCAACATAATGCTTAAAAGCACTTAGAGCTTGGGATTTTCTTTTTAAACAATAGCATTTGCATTTTCTAGAGAAATCATCAATAAATGAAATAAAATACCTGTTATTGCTTCTGCTCCTCACATTTAAAGGGCCACATAAATCCGTGTGCACCAGCTCCAACACATCCTTGGCTCTAGTTTTTTATCTCCTAAAGGGCAACCTGTTTAATTTCCCAAGCATACAACCTTTCACACAAGAAGTTTCCTGGTTCCATATTATTACTTTCAATCCATCCTTTCTTAATCAATAGTTTGAGATTATTGCCATGAGTATGTGCTAGTCTGTTATGCCACAGTTCAAAATCAGAAACATCGAGAGCATTCACTTCATTGCATACAATATTATCCATTTGAAAAAGATTCCCAACTCGTTTTGCTTCAAATTTCTTTTCATTCCCAAGAAATATATTACATGCTTTGGAGTCAAAATTGACTCTATAGGCTAAATCTACAAGCTGGTTGACTGAAATCAAATTCTTGATAAGTCCTGGAACACATAAAACATTTTCTATATCCACTACATTTCCATTTAGATCAAAAAGTTGCAGCAATCCCCTTCCTTCAATAGCTTGAAGAGCTCCATTTCCAACTTGCACACTTTTTGTACATGTACTTGCAACCTTTTTAAGCACATCAGTAGATTGGACTACTGATCTTTCAGCTCCACTATCAACTACAATAGGATTACAAGTTTTATTAGCATTTTCTCTTCTTTCAAGAATTGCAAATTGACCACATACCTCATCTTCATCATCAGAATTGTCTTTTTCTTTTTCTTCATGCTCTTTAGTGAGATAAGTTCCAGCTGATCTATTTCCTCCTTTGGCTTTTCCTCCTCTATTAGAATTTCCCTTCCCTTTTCCAAAATCTTTAGGAGTAGAACACTTTGCAGCAAGATGTCCCCTCCCACCACAATTGTAGCACTTAAACTCCCCTTTTTCTCCTTTTAACAGTTTTGGACAATTATTTTTAAAATGTCCAGCCTCATGACAATAAAAACAAGTTCCTTTTGCTGCCACATTTTTTCCCACATGCATTCAATGTTCCACATGTTACCAAATCAACAATTGCCAAATCAACAAATGCCAAATCCATGAATGGATTATGTTAAAGCATATTGTGTACAACATGTTTGGTAAAGCGTGAGTCAACAATTTTCAAGTCAACAAGTGTGAATCGCCCCCAAGCAAAAGTTTCACTTTCATTGACCAAATTTTGCAACAATAATGCTCCATGTTGCGAAATCAACAATTACCAAATTTTGGCCTATGCTATTCTATGCATTATGTTAAGGCGTTTGGTAAAACGTGAGTCAACAATTTGTTAGTCAACAAGTGTGAATCACCCCTAAGCAAAAGTTTGACTTTCATTGACCAACATGTTTGGTAAAGCGTAAGTCAACAATTTTCAAGTCAACCCCCAAGCAAATGTTTGACTTTCATTGACTAAATTTTGACTTGTTGTTACAACTTCAATTTGAACTAACAAATTATATTCAAGATGGAACCTTAAGGCAATTGCAATTTACACTAACTAATTACAATTACAATTACTAAACAAGTGCCAAGCCAATATAAGATGATTGGTGTACAAAAAAGAATGGCCATTTCAGGATAGATATATATATTTTTTTTTAATGTTTTAGAAAATAAAATTATGGCCATTTCAAGGTAATTGCATTTCACTTCGTATCCTACTAAATCATTACGATTAAGATTCTAATGGTACGAAAATCCTGAAATCATAGCCTCCGAAATTTATTTCACGCCAGCCTTTATATGGTCGTGAGGGAGAAGCATCGTCTAATTCTCCCAACAGAATGTTGAAGCGCTGCCGCTCCCGCTCTGCCTCCCCTGCCCCTGCCCCTGCCAAACGCCGGGAATTGATTTTGTTAGTATGAGAGAGAATTTCAATCTTAAATTTCTATCAAAGTGTCAATGAGATACAATGATATCCACTTCAACACTGTAGCAATGGGAATGGGAATCCCAGAACACTGATATCCACCAGAACACTGTAGCAATGGGAATGACGATATTACCGTAGCAACTAATAGTGAATTAGGTTGCCATTTCACAAGCCGATCAACCAGATCCGATCCCACTGTGTCATAATTGACATTCATTTAGAACCTTAACTTATCTAATATCAAACCTTTGCAGACCATTACAACCTCCCCATCACATAATAACATTTAAATGTCGTTTGCATGTCTGATGTTTCTGAGGTCTTCCCCTACCATGAATTATGCAATGACTACAATTTCTAATATTCCTCCTTCATTGCATAATCTGTTACTTTCAAACTATTTCTCAACTGAATAAACTTCCCTTCAGGTAAACCTTTTGTAAATATGTCTGCTATTTGGTCTGAAGTATTTACATATACCATTTTGATGTATCCTTTTGAAGCCAGATCCCTAATAAAATGTATATTCATCTCAATATGCTTTGTTCTGTGAAAATTTCAGTTGGATCATTTTGCTTGCAGTTTAGCTCTTCTAATAATCTCCTTAACCATGTAATTTCTTTTGCTGCTAAGGAGGAAGCTGTGTACTCTGCCTCAGCAGATGACATGCTATGGCACTTTATTTTTTGCATCTCCAAGCAACTACTCCACCAGCCAAGAAAATAGCATAACCTGAGGTTGATTTCCTTGAGCTTAGGTCACCACCCCAGTCAGCATCACTGAAAGCATACAAGTTAAGATTATCTGAATGAAATGCTATTCCCAGATCTCTGGTACCTTTAAGATAGTTCAATACCCTTTTTCCTGCTTTCCAATGTTTCCTAGTAGGATCATTACATCTTCTGCTCAAGATATTAACTACATATGATATATCAGGCCTGCTGTTATTTGCCAAATACAGCAGACATTCTATTAGAGCTCTATAAGGCACATTTTCCATTTCTTCTTTCTCTTTTTTCTGATATATTCCTTTCTGCTGTCAACTTGTGTCCAGGGACTACAGGAGTTTTAACAGTATGTGCTTCTTTCATATTGAATCTGCTCAACATATTATCTATATGTCTGCCTTGCCTGAGTTTCAGAATTTTTTGCTCCCTTTTTCTTATTACTTCTATCCCCAAGAATTGCTTGAGCTCTCCCAAATCTGTCATTCTGAACCTTGCATGCAATATATTCTTGCAAATATTTAGAATTGTTGTGCTGTTAGCTACCATGATGCAATCGTCCACATATAGAGCAAGGATGCAGTATTCTTCTTTTTGTTTATATTTATACAAATTCCCATCATTATGAAGATTTTCAAAACCCTGCTCTTTGAGATAATTATCCATACATAAGAACCATTCTCTTGGAGCTTGTTTCAGACCATACACAGCTCTTTTAAGTTTCCAAACTTGATCATTCCCTTGTTCAAACCCTGGGGCTGGTCTCATAAAAATGTTCTCTTCTAATTTAGCATTTAGAAAAGCTGTCTTAACATCCATGTGATGCAATTCTAAATTTAAAGCATTTGCTAAAGCCAATAATATTCTGATGCTTGTGAGCTTTACAATAGCTGAGTATGTCTCCTCATAATCTATTCCTGGTTTTTGTGTATATCCCTGAGTCACCAGCCTAGCTTTTTGCTTCTTAGTTCCATCAGTCCCTATTTTAATTTTAAAAATCCACTTGCTTCCTATTATATTTCTGTTTTCTGGAACTTGAACGAGATCATAAGTCTCAGTTTCATGAAAGGATTTAATTTCCTCCTTCATGGCATCTTCCCATTTTACTTTATCGCTTGACTTGAAACCTCCTCTATATTTCTAGAAATCTCTTCATCTTCAATAAGTGCCATAATTTGATCATAATCATGACCTATATTTTCTATTCTTTTACTTTTTCCAGAAATGTTTCTCCCATATAAAGCATTATCAATGTTTGCTTCTTCAACCAATTTTTCAACTTGACTTTAGGCAGGATGGGGGAGCTAGTGTGTTGGATTACCTTCTCGCTCCGGTAGCAGCACTTGACATGGTTACACACTTCTCCATTGGCACAAGCACAGGGGATGAGGAGGCTTTGTCAGATCACTACCCGCTTTATGTCACGCTGAATTGGGAGCACTCAATAGTGGAGACACCGCAAAGGGAGCGTGGAGGGTTACCGTACATCCCACGCTATCAGAAGCAGGGACAGTATGAATCTGTGTTGGTGCGGGAGTTCTGAGGGTTTGATAGCTTCTACACACTTTGCAAGGCAGTGTGTGCATGGCTGGTGAGGGCGTTGCTTGCATTTCTTGAGGCTTCCTTTGCGGTGAAGGGCCCTCAAGGAGGGACCGCCGCGCATTTTCCTGAGAACCCGTGGTTTGATGCTGATTGCAAGGCTCTAAAGAGCCAGCTGCGCATGGTCATAGATCCACAGTTGCGGCCACAGGCCCTGCAAGACTATAAGCTCTTCCTAAAAGCCAAGAAGGGGAGATACATGGCGAAAACCCAGGGAGGCGCTGTTTGACATGCTTATGGCGAGCCAAAAGCTTTTTGGCGTGGGTGTTATACAAGAAGCCCGGTGGCTGGTAATGTAAGTGTGGAGCAATGGATGCACCGCTTGCGGGGAGTTATATGACCCCGGTGAGCTAATGCCGGGTCCCCGGATCGGGTAGGAGAGGTGCTTGCAGCTCACGCGGGAGGATGTCCAGCCAGGTCTCGGGCATCCGGGCGAATGGCAAGGCAAAGGATTTCTGAGGGGCGCAGTCGAAGCCGTTGAAGTGGGGTGGCCCATCTCGTGGGTAGGGCCCCCGACGGTGATCATTAACCGTGCTCGGCGAGGGCTCCCCCGGGAGTGGATGGTTAGTAAGGTTGCTCCCGCTCATAAAGCCGGGTAATCTGGGATGAGCCGGTTCGATGTTTGCAAAGCTCCCGCGGGTGGTGGAGAAGAAGCTCACTAAGTGGGCGAGGCAGGGGTGCGGGCAATTGGCCGAGCGGGGCTTTCGCCCGGCTCACTCCCGACCCATATCTTCACTTTGAGAGTGTTGATGAAGGCAAGCCGCAATGCTGGCGGCAGGACTTGTATTGCTTTGCTTTGTAGATTTTAAGACGCATATGATACCGTCCCCAGAGACATGTTGTGGCAGAGGTTGCAAGAATTGCGAGTTCCACAGGAGTTGCAAAATGTGGTGCACCAGCTTTATGATGGGATTTATGCTGCGGCTGCCTTATGAAGATCGGCGGGTAGCTAGCACTATGGGAGTTAAGCAGGGCTGCCCATTGTCTCCAATGCTTTTGGGTTGTACATTGATATCACGGAGGCGTGGATGCAACACCATGGGGAGCCGGGGTGCAATTATCGATCGACCTCGTGAGCCGCCATATCTGGATGATGTAGCTTTGCTAGCCCACACGGCCAGCAGTATGCACAGCCAGATTGGATGCCCTCAGTGGGTTCTGTGGGGCAACGGGAATGACAGTGAACTTGCACAAAACTAAGCTTCTCGCGATCCTGTCCTCGCAACACCCTATCCCGGAGTTATATTACGGGGGCGGGGAAGTGGAGATGGTCTTGAGCTTCAAGTATCCGGGAATTGATTTCACTACTAACATCTTTGTGGGATGAGTGTGTGGATAGGAGAGCGGTCAGGCGGGAAGGCTTTATATGCGATTAAAAGCAGCGTGTTGCCGGATAGATCTCTGTGGATGGGCGAGGAGAGCACACCCGTTTAGGGCTTTGGTCGAGCCGTGCTGCTATATGGGGTGGAGGTTTGGGGCCCGGCCAGTTAGCAAAAAATACGTGGGATAGGTTGGAAAGGGTGCGAAAGCTTTCTTGACATATAGCTTGGGAGTGAAGGACACCGCATGCCGTGTATCGATTTTGTTGTATGAGGCGGGGTTCCGGCCTTTTAAACGATACGCTATCTTGAGCATCTTACTTTCTTCCATAAGGTGGATGGGATGGATGAGCATCGCTTGCCCCCACAGTGTTGTTAACGGAGGGCCCCGATGGGCGAAGAGGGTATGGCACGAGCAATCGTAAGGGATGGTTTAGGAGGTGGTCTATGGATTACCAACGGATGGTGGCACCGCGCATTCTCGATGCTGTGAGAATGGGCAATTGGATCACGGGCTATGCTGCCACCACATTGGGATGATCTACTCTTGCAAAGCCCAAAACGAGCACTATCACGCCAGATTAATCCCGGCCTTAAGCATGGACCCCATCGGTGCCGAAAGCACACATCTCGGTGAAGAAACGGAGAGCTATTGCTGCCATAAGGGCGGGTTCCCATTACCTCGAGAATTGAAACAGTCATTTGGGGGTGAATGGCGGGCACGGGATCCCCGGGGAGGAGAGGATATGTCGGTGTTGTGAGATGCACGTGATAGAGGATGAGCACCATGCCCTCCAAATGATTGCCCGGCCTATGCCCATGTTCGAGCAATGCACACTGATCTTAGATGCTCTGACACACCGCTACATCAGTTACTTGCATCACCTATGGTAGCGCGACTGGGAGCTTACATCCTGCAGATTTCGGCCGTCAGACTTGCTCTTCTGGGGCATGGTATTTGAGAGCCTACTGTTAGGGTTTTTCCTCCCAAGTGGGGGTTTTTTCATCCCGGTAGTAGGGTTCTACTGTACAGTTACATTGTTTGTTTTTGGTGTTGGGGTTTTTGGCTTTTTTGCATGTTCTCTGCATGTACCGTCTCATAGGCCTCTGGCCTCCGTGGACGTTAAAATAAACTTCCTTCCTTCCTTCCTTTTCTTTTCTTTTCTGCTGGCCTGTTTTCCTTGGCATCTTCAGGACCAGGTTGATTTGTTTCAGTTTGTTTTTCAACATCCTCATGCTGGTTTCTTTCTTCACTTTCTAATTCATTGTCAGAATCAACATCTATATTCTTGGGTTCAACCTTCTTCATTTCATTTTTCTTTTCTGATTGCTCCAGGGATTTCTTACTGAACCTATCTTTATAAAGAACCCCCTCATTGAATACCACATCCCTGCTGATAATTATTGTTTTAGACTCAAGAATGTATATCCTATACCCTTTGCTTTCTAGATCATATCTAACAAGAAACCCAGCTTCAGCTTTGTCATCCAATTTTCTTCTTAACTCTGTAGGTACATGACTATACACTAGACATCCATAAGCTTTGAAGTGATTATAATTCAAATCTGTTTTTTCCTTTGACCATACAAGATTAGGGATTTCCCCTTTTAGACTGGATGTTGGCAGTTTGTTATGAATTAATATGGCTGCTTGCAAAGCTTCATCCCAGAGAAAATTTGGCAATCCACTATTTTTAATCATAGACCTCACTGCATCCAACAAGGTTATATTTCTCCTTTCTGCCACACCATTTTGCTGTGGAGTGTATCTACAGGTTAGCTGTTGATATGGAGCATGCTAGGGGGAGTGATCCGGAAAGATTAAGGCAATGGGGCGTATAGAAACCAATGGTTGCAAGGCAAGAGAAAACAAGGGCAAGATATCATAAGTGACCATTACAAGCAAAAGAATAGAGCAAAATATCCTTCATGCAACTATATTTACAAAAGGGGATGATATTCTAAAGAAAAGGATAGGTTCATGCAACAATTTAGCAAAAAGGGGCGATTATTAGAAGGCAACGTGAACAGGGCTTTTTAACAGAAAAGAAAAAGGGTCGATCTGCTAATTTGGAAGGGGCGGCCAGATCTGCTACTGGAAGAGGGAATCGAATAGCTATAAGGGGACTGCTGTCGGCTCAGCTCCGAAAGAAGAAGTCTCCCGCCATCAATTCCGGCACCATCACACCGGCCTCTGGCTGCTGCCTTCTAGATCCGACCTGCAGCAAGAAATAGGTAGATGGGGATGTAAAAGAGAGCAGTCGGCCAGGTTGCAGGGAGGACAATCTATGCAGCAGAGATACGGCATCTGATCCTTGCTCTCCGTCACTGCCGCTTTCAGTCTTGATAAATCGCAGACCCATTGAAGCTTCTCTTCCATTTTCTGGCTAGACTTTCTTCTGTGGAAGACAGGGAGAAGATCTAAGCCCATTTTCGACTGCCCTAACCTATTTGTGCTTGTAATCAGTGTTTATAGAGATCACAGGCTTAAGGAGAAGTAAGCTGTGGCTGGACTCTATTAGTTCTAAAGCCCTTGGAATTGCCTTAGTCTTTCTGGATCCGGTTGGGTGGAAACTGGATGCTCCAATCCTGGTTGTAGAAATCTAGTACAATTGCTCTTGAGAAGAGCTCTTATAAGACTCTAAGAATTGTCTCTTCCGTTTTCTATCTCTTTCACTGTTGAACAAGTGGTTATTATCTTAAGAATTCCTAAATCATATCAGCTGTCTTTTTATTCCCTTTGAAATACAAAAGCTTTTAAACTGAGATGACAGATACTCTCCTCCTCTGTCTGATCTGACACCAGTTTCCCTTTCCATTTCAGCAACATAATGCTTAAAAGCACTTAGAGCTTGGGATTTTCTTTTTAAACAATAGCATTTGCATTTTCTAGAGAAATCATCAATAAATGAAATAAAATACCTGTTATTGCTTCTGCTCTTTACATTTAAAGGGCCACATAAATCCGTGTGCACCAGCTCCAACACATCCTTGGCTCTAGTTTTTGATCTCCTAAAGGGCAACCTATTTAATTTCCCAAGCATACAACCTTCACACAAGAAGTTTCCTGGTTTCATATTATTACTTTCAATCCATCCTTTCTTAATCAATAGTTTGAGATTATTGTCATGAGTATGTGCTAGTATGTTATGCCACAGTTCAAAATCAGAAACATCGAGAGCATTCACTTCATTGCATACAATATTATCCATTTGAAAAAGATTCCCAACTCGTTTTGCTTCAAATTTCTTTTCATTCCCAAGAAATATATTACATATTTTGGAGTCAAAATTGACTCTATAGCCTAAATCTACAAGCTGGTTGACTGAAATCAAATTCTTGATAAGTCCTGGAACACACAAAACATTTTCTATATCCACTACATTTCTATTTAGATCAAAAAGTTGCAGCAATCCCCTTCCTTCAATAGCTTGAAGAGCTCCATTTCCAACTTGCACACTTTTTGTACATGTACTTGCAACCTTTTTAACCACATCAGTAGATTGGACTACTGATCTTTCAGCTCCACTATCAACTACAATAGGATTACAAGTTTTATTAGCATTTTCTCTTCTTTCAAGAATTGCAAATTGACCACATACCTCATCTTCATCATCAGAATTGTCTTTTTCTTTTTCTTCATGCTCTTTAGTGAGATAAGTTCCAGCTGATCTATTTCCTCCTTTGGCTTTTCCTCATCTATTGAAATTTCCCTTCCCTTTTCCAAAATCTTTAGGAGTAGAACACTTTGCAGCAAGATGTTCCCTCCCACCACAATTGTAGCACTTAAACTCCTCTTTTTCTCCTTTTAACAGTTTTGGACAATTATTTTTAAAATGTCCAGCCTCATGACAATAAAAACAAGTTCCTTTTGCTGCCACATTTTTTCCTCTTTTCCCTGCATACAAAATCTCCACTACAAGGGATAGTCGACGTCGCGACGTCGAAGAACGACGGGTCATCGTCGAATATCGACGACATCGTCGTTCAACGACGACAACGTCGTTTCGACGTCGTTCAACGACGTTTCTCAGGGCTGACGTGTCGGATTGGCCTGCGTGGCATGGTACTGCTGCCAAGCTGGCAAGCGTGCGTGTCGTGCCACATGCACAAAACGTTGTTTAACGTCGTCTCGTGGATCTGACGTGGCACATCCGGCTGCGTGGCTTGCTGACATGCCAGGCTGGCACGCCACCGTGTTCTGCCATGTCGACATGACGTCGTTGAACGACGACTAAAAAATCTGACGTGACCAGTCAGCTTCGTGGCTTGCTGACATGCCAGGCTGGCACGCCAAAGTGTCCTGCCACGTCGACGTGACGTCGTTAAACGACGCCTAGAATATCTGACGTGGCAGCAGTTTTGCCAGCGTGGCCGGCATCGTCCGCGCCACGCTATTGTCAGCAGAGCGCCACGTAAGCAACGTCGTTTAACGACGTCACTTTTTTTTTTTTTTTTTTTTTTTGGGGAAAAAAAAAAAAACCCCCTTAGTCCGTTAAGAAAACAGACCTTAGCCTGAAAGACCCAATTATAGAACTCACAAGCTATTTAGATGCAATCTTACATTAGATTAGGTGTCAATCTAATATAAGCCCTGATTTGAGCAATAAAAACAGAATCTATAAGATATGCTGAAGAATTTTGGCAATGTACTTAAGCAACCAAGAAAATAACAATATGATAGTCAACAAACCAAAATAAAGTATAAGTAAGGCCTATGGAAAATCCTCAATACATCATAGCTAAGATATATACGGGGCAAACTAGTCTCCTTAATATAAAAAAATATATATAGGAACAGAGCAGATATACAGGCATCTGATTATTCTTCTTATTAAGCTATATGGAAAAATCATATAGGAAAAACAGTGAACTTTGTATTAGACAGTTACACAATGGAGAGCCACTTAATGATAGAAAAGTTAAAATGGATGTTAGTTTAAGATGGCCGAATGTACAATAATAACTATTATTGATATACTCATGCTTCATAATGGAATACCAATCAGGTAAACAGCCAACAGGAAATACTTAATAGCATAATTTGGAATATGAAGATCAAGATCATGTATTTCAAAAATGTTTTTGAGTCATGTTCAGCCCGACTCTAGTGATTATCAGTTTATGCATCAATCTTAAAACCAATAAACAGAATTTAAACCTGATCAGAAGCTAAAAGAGAATCAGCTTAACTGATCATCAATGTATGTGAGACATAACAAAATATTTCAGAGTAAAGAGATAAAGCAGTAAACATTTGACATGAGTTTATCCAATGTTAGAAAGCTGTCACCAAATACGTATCGCATTTTGCTTGTTCAACATTAGTTGACCAAGCTTGAACGTCAAAAAGGAAACGTGGAGGATTAAGTTCGGTTACCTGCAGTGAAACCAGATGCAAGTTAGCACAAGCAAAAGCCACCAGCAGGTAAGCAATGAACTTAATCGGCTTATGGCCCATCACCACAAAGTCTAGATGAGAATGTAGATCATATATACCAATTAAATATCAAATCATAGATAATTATTAAGAGATGTAGCTAGACCAGCAGCAATTTGAGTCATTTGTTTCATATGAACAGCAAATACATTATTACATACCCCTAAGAAATCAGAAAAAATAGATCAATCATATATAAGGTCATAAAATATTACACAAAGCAACCGAGTTAGTTGTGTTTCAGTGCAATGTGTTGGCAGGGTCTGGATCTCTTCATAGAGTAGAATTAGTTAGGCACAACCTGTACTATACAGCCATAGTGGAATTTATAGACAGCTGCCCTGTGGAGTTACTGCATGTAACAACTAGCTCAGTTGTGCTTTTTGAGAATATGATAGCCAGGACTAGGACTGGATTTCCCCATGTGCATGGACATATGATGAACAGCCTGTATTATGCAATTATTGGATAGTGTACAAGCCACTAAATATGAAGTTAAAGAAAGCTATGATTTTAAATCCTAAGATCAGATCAGTGGATAGCAGCCAGCAATAGATTGTGAGAAGTCTTATGAACTATAAAAACCTGGTTAATGGTGTTGCCAGCTATATCCGCAGTTGCACAATCCGTGATGCTTATATCATTAGCTTCTGGAGTCGTAACTTTATTGACCACAGCTATGCATGGAGATACCACATGGCTTCCAGCTATTCCAGCTTTACAGGGCAAAACTAGAGCAGGGCCACAATCTTCTTCATCGTTTCTGGAGATCTTCCTGGTTGGTTTATGAAAATCATAAATACTTTTCCTTTTATCTGCCTGGCTTTTTTCCAGTTCCATCTTGATCAATGTGGCCTTATTGCGTCCCCCTTTCTTCCTGCCCATCAATACAAAGAACCACACGATTCTCCCATAAGCAAGTGCAGTACAAAAGCAGGGCAACCAAACAGAGCCGATTCTCATATAGGAGCAGTGAATTTGAATCGATTGGTTGGTCTAACCATCGATTGGTCTGCCATCTTGATCCCTCAGGCCGGATTGAAGCCGTCATAAAACCCTAAACTATTAGTCCGTAAAATATTTTTTCTTTATTTCTTTTCTTTTTGGTTAAGTCCACACATAATTTAAATATTATCCAATATAACATGAAAGCTTTCATTTTCTATATTTTAAACCATACACAAGGTATGATTATTGTGAATGTTAGCCTAACATTCAATGTCTACAAGGTTTAGGAACCTTTGAAGAGCTACCCTACAACGTATGGGCTATACAGGCTGTAACAAACTTGGTCAGAACTTTCAAGTCTAAACCTAGGATTTGGTTACTGTAAACAACCAAATATTATCATTATATTTTCATAGCAGAGGTAAATTTCATTACTCTAGAGGTAAAATTCATTTTTAACACTTTCATTTGCTGTACAAGACTTGGCCAGCACTTTAATGTCTAGACCTAGGATTTGGTTACTGTAAACAACCAAATATTATCATTATATATATAAAAAAAACCCTTCCACCATCCGCGGTAGAGTGAGAACCTATAAATATGTTCATCATACAAAATGACAAACGATTACAACAGGGAGAGTAGAGCCCTGTTGTAACACAGGAGCCCTACTCATCCCGTATATATCTACTCTGATAAAGCATAAAGTACTTACAGCATAGTTCTAAGTGCCCTTGCAAGGTCATCGATGTCAAAAGGTAAGCCAGGGAAGCAATTACTCTTCAAAGTGTTGAAGACATTTCTAATTACATCCTTTCTGAGGAAACCATTGTTACTGAAGGAAGAAATTAACTCAGCCAGGTCTTCAGCAGCTTTATCAATGTTGGAATGTGCATAAACATATGGGAAAACCTGAGAAATGATAACTTTGCAAGCTTGCCCATAAGGCCTACAACCACTGGCCTTGATGAATTTATTGGTCTTGAAGTTTAGTTTCCTTCTTTTGTCAAACCTGTAAAATTGGTACAAGCCAATTTTGGGATCCATTATCTGTACTGTAATATTTAAGAAATTGATCTTGTATCCCAAATTGGCATTATTTCTGTAGACAGTTTCATTTTTTATCCCAAGAAGAGCCATGTTGTAAATGGTGATGCCAGAATCTTCAGAAAAGAATTCCCTCAAATCTCCACCATTCAAGATGGTCAAATCGTCAATAAATCTAGAAGCAAATTGAAATCTGGGAATGTCCTTTGTTCTTTTCATATGAGCTAGTTTGAGTATAAACTTGAGTTCAAACCAAGCTAAATATAAATTGCACCAGGCTGGACTGCATGAGAAGCCCATGGGGATCCCTTTCCTTTGCCTCCATATTTGATTTCCCATCTGCAAAAAGCAATGGCATAAAAGCCAATCATTGTACCTTGAGAAGTCTGCCCTAGAGAATACCCATTTTTTCAGTTTGGATACATCATCCAATTTCCTCCATTGTGTGGTAAATAAGCTGCTTTTTCTGTTAATGACTAACTGAGCAAGTGGTATCTTATATGCCATATAATCCCGAACGAGACCAGCAATGTCCTTCATTATTTCCATAATGCCGTCATCCCCTTCCAAGGGGATATTTTCATAGCATTTGGTGATGTCAATGGAAAAAACATCAAATATTTTACTAGGGAGATTGAGCACAAAGTCAAAGGAGGAATTAATTAACCAGCAGGGATTAACTTTATTATTGAGCCATATTTTAAGGTGCGCAGTGTTCCAATGGCAGACTTCAGGCCAAATTTCAACAAAACAATTTAGCACAGCTGTGAGAATGTCAGAAACTTCAGAAAAAATCGTACAATGAGCATTTGTGAGCCATCTGTATTCAGCTTTATGTGCTTTAAATGTCCCCATTAAATAGGGAAGTTTGCTGCTGAAAGGAATCTGTAGGCCAAGAGTACTAGAAATGTCATTGATACATTGGGACTTAACCTCATCAGGTTTACTCAAAATAAGCTCAAAATCTGTACTGTTCAGCCTGAGTATGGCCATTTCTCTAATATGCCTTTGGCAGATAAAAGAGGCATTATTGGATGCTTTGTCCACTTGAGAAATGTAGAGGTTTCTTTGTAGCCATAACAGATTGTTTTTTACATTGCCATCATCCCATAAGAATCGCTTAGAAAGCGTCCCCTTCTTATGCTCCATAATTTTGTATTTGGCCAAAGCCATAATGTTCTCTTTTAAGGAAGAAACCTCTTGGTCTGTTAAGTGGTTCATACTGAAGTAATGTACTAAGAAGAACTGATCCAACGTATGTTTGAAGTCCCTCAGAAACTCATCAATGGAAAATGTACAGTCAAGTATATGATTTAGCCCCTTGGCGAATGCAGCTCTCAATTTGGGGGAATGAATAATACTAAAAAAAAAAAAAAAAAAAAAAAAAAAAAAAAAAAAAATTTAATACTGACGTCGCTTATCGTTTGGAATGCCAAAATTACCCTATGGACTAAGTTACACGGTCAGTTTTGCAAAAAAACGACACACTTACGCCCTACATTGCAGTATTCAGCAGCCACCTCCTAGGCCAATTGACTACGAGTGTGTTGCACATGAGATAGTTTGGCGCTTCTTCGAGAAGGGGTGGGCTTCTGGCCACAAAACTTGGTCCCTAGGGCAATGTCGACGTTCTGAGTCCATTGGCAGAGACAGATCACGGTTCCGGAGAGGGGAAGTTGCTCGTCCGTCGCCAGGGCCTTCGGGAGAGGAATTTTGGGGCAAGCTGCTTCCGGGTGGTTTTTAGGGTCCGTGCTCTGGCGTCAACACCCCCCCTCTACCTCAAGACACGGCGCAAGGTCCTAGTCAAATCTGACAAGGATAGAGCCTCCGAAACGTAAACCCTATGAGTTGCCAGGTTCTAGCAGGGTTTGCGTTTTGGGTGCCGAGTTTTGGTCTTTTGCACTTGGGACGTGGCCGATCACATGCAATTGAGAACACGAAGCAAGGGGAACTGACGGAATGGAGTTTGGACCTGTACTCCTCCCGTTGTGGCAGTTAGAAGTCAAGGGCCGCTTTTGCAGTAGCAAGACATTCGTAAATTCGTAATTAATGCATAGTACGGACTTAAATTCTGATTTTTTGTCAGCTAGCTTCCTAAGTCATCGCCAACATACAGGCCAACTTTCAAAAATTTTGGATATGGTTTAGATCAAATAGTTTGCACTAGAACGGTCCGGGCAGCCTGTTGTTGGGCAGCCGAGCTGGCACACTTGCCCAAGTCAAACAAGGCCAGGACCTTGCAAGGCCTCCTCATTAGAGGGGAGAGTCCGAACCCCAGGAGGCGAGCCCCAAAAGCTTCCCCGAGGCTTTTAAAGCAGCCACCGGGCGTGACGCTAAAGACCACACTCCCGGATCTCGGTTCCCGTATCCGACCGTTGAATCCTTTGTTCCAGGAACCTGGTCCGAGAAGGTCCAAAAAGTCCAACATCCGTCCGGGAGAACATATCAAACCGCGAAGCGTCCTGCGGGCGACAGTGTAGAAACCAAAGTGTTTTGTCGTTCGGACATTGCGGAGGCTCCGAAATGCCGATCCGACTTCGCCACATCGTCCGGAATGCCAAAATTACCCTAGGGACCAAGTTACACGGTTGGTTTTGCAAAAGAAAGAAACACTTACGCCCTACATTGCAGTATTCAGCAGCCACCTCCTAGGCCAATTGACTACGAGTGTGTTGCACATGAGATAGTTTGGCGCTTCTTGAAAGGGTGGGCTTCTGGCCACAAAACTTGGTCCCTAGGGCAATGTCGACGTTCTGAGTCCATTGGCAGAGACAGATCACGGTTCCGGAGAGGGGAAGTTGCCCGTCCGTCGCCAGGGCCTTCGGGAGAGGAATTTTGGGGCAAGCTGCTTCCGGGTGGTTTTTAGGGTCCGTGCTCTGGCGTCAACACCCCCCCTCTACCTCAAGACACGGCGCAAGGTCCTAGTCAAATCTGACAAGGATAGAGCCTGCAAACGTAAACCCTATGAGTTGCCGTGGTTCTAGCGGGGTTTGCGTTTTGGGTGCCGAAGTTTTGGTCTTTTGCACTTGGGGCGTGGCGATCACATGCGATTGAGAACACGAAGCAAGGGAACCCGGCGGAATGGAGTTTGGACCTGTACTCCTCCCGTTGTGGCGGTTAGAAGTCAAGGGCCGCTTTTGCGGTAGCAAGACATTAAGAAATTAAGTAATTAATGCATAGTTCGGACTTAAATTCTGATTTTTTGTCGGCAGCCTTCCTAAGTCGGGCCAACTTTCAAAAATTTTGGATATGGTTTAGATCAAATAGTTTGCACTAGAACGGTCCGGGCAGCTGTTGTTGGGCAGCGAAATGGCACACTTTGCCCAAGTCAAACAAGGCCGGGACCGTGCAAGGCCTCCTCATTAGAGGGGAGAGTCCAAACCCGGAGGCGAGCCCCAAAAGCTTCCCTGAGGCAGCCTTTTTTCGGCTCCGCCCGGGGGCGTGACGCTAAAGACCACACTCCCGGATCTCGGTTCCCGTATCCGGCCGTTGAATCCTTTGTTCCGGGAACCTGGTCCGAAAGGTCCAAAAAGTCCAACATCCGTCCCGGAGAACATATCAAACCGCTGCCGCCCCTGCGGGGCGACAAGTGTAGAAACCAAAGTGTTTTGTCGTTCGGACATTGCGGAGGTTCAAATGCCGATCCGACTTCGCCACATCGTCCTAATGCCAAAATTACCCTAGGGACCAAGTTACCGTTGGTTTTGCAAAAGAAAGAAACACTTACGCCCTACATTGCGGTGTTCGCCACCACCTCCTAGGCCAATTGACTACGAGTGTGTTGCACATGAGATAGTTTGGCTTCTTGAGAAGGGTGGGCTTCTCGCCACAAAACTTGGTACCTAGGGCAATGTCGGCGCTCGAGTCCATTGGCGAGAGGATCACCGGTTCCGGAGGGAAGTTGCCCGTCCGTCGCCGGGGGCCTTGGGAGAGGAATTTTGGGGCAAGCTGCTTCGGGTGGTTTTAGGGTCCGTGCTCTGGCGTCAACACCCCCTCTACCTCAAGACACGGCGCGGGTCCTAGTCAAATCGACAAGGATAGAGCCTCCGGCGTAAACCCTATGAGTTGCGGTACTAGCGGGGTTTTGCGTTTTGGGTCCGAGTTTTGGTCTTTTGCACTTGGGGCGTGGCCCGATCACATGCGTTGAGAACGCGAAGCAAGGGGCCCTGACGGAATGGAGTTTGGACCTGTACTCCTCCCGTTGTGGCGGTTAGAAGTCAAGGGCCGCTTTTTAGCAAGACATTCGTAAATTAAGTAATTAATGCATAGTACGGACTTAAATTCTGATTTTTTGTCGGCTAGCTTCCTAAGTCATCGCCAACATACTGAGCCAACTTTCAAAAAATTTTGGATATGGTTTAGATCAAATAGTTTGCACTAGAATGGTCCAGGCAGCTGTTGTTGGGCAGCGTAGCCGCACACTTGCCCAAGTCAAACAAGGCCAGGACCTTGCAAGGCCTCCTCATTAGAGGGGAGAGTCCAGAACCCGGGGAGAGCCCAAAAAGCTTCCCGGCAGCCTTTTTCGGCTCGGCGCTCAGGGCGTCGCTAAAGACCACACTCCCGATCTCGGTTCCGTGTCCGACCGTTGAATCCTTTGTTCCGGAACCTGGTCGAGAAGGTCCAAAAAAATCCAACATCCGTCCCGAGAACATATCAAACCGCTGAAGCGTCTGCGGCGGCGATGTAGAAACCAAAGTGTTTTGTCGTTCGGACATTGCGGAGAGCTCAGAAATGCCGATCGACTTAGCCACATCGTCCGGAATGCCAAAATTACCCTAGGGACCAAGTTACCGGGTTGGTTTTGCAAAAGAAAGAAACACTTCGCCCTACATTGCGGTATTGGCGTGACCACCTCCTAGGCCAATTGACTACGAGTGTGTTGCACATGAGATAGTTTGGCTTCTTCTTGAGAAGGGTGGGCTTACGCCACAAAACTTGGTCCCTAGGGCAATGTCGGCGTTCGAGACCATTGGCGAGACGGATCACGGTTCCCGAGAGGGAAGTTGCCCGTCCCCGCCGGGGCCTTCGAGAGGAATTTTGGGGCAAGCCGCTTCGGGTGGTTTTAGGGTCCGTGCTCAAGGCGTCAACACCCCCTCTACCTCAAGACCGCGGCGCCAAGGTCCTAGTCAAATCGACAAGGATAGAGCCTCAAACGCGTAAACCCTATGAGTTGCCGAACTAGCGGGGTTTTGCGTTTTGGGTGCCGAAGTTTTGGTCTTTTGCACTTGGGGCGTGGCGATCACATGCGATTGAGAACGCCAAGCAAGGGAACCGACGGAATGGAGTTTGGACCTCAGTACTCCTCCCGTTGTGGCGCTTAGAAGTCAAGGGCGCTTTTGCATTAGCAAGACATTAAATGAAATTAAGTAATTAATGCATAATACGGACTTAAATTCTGATTTTTTGTCATCGCCAACATACTGAGGCCAACTTTCAAAAATTTTGGATATGGTTTAGATCAAATAGTTTGCACTAGAACGGTCCGGCAGCTGTTGTTGTTGGTAGAAGCCGCACATTTGCCCAAGTCAAACAAGGCCGGGACCTTGCAAAGCCTCCTCATTAGAGGGGAGAGTCCAAACCCCGGGAGGCGAGCCCCAAAAAGCTTCGAGGCAGCCTTTCTCGGCAAATCCCCCGGGGCGTCGCTAAAGACCACACTCCCCGATCTCGGTTCCGTGTCCGACCGTTGAATCCTTTGTTCCAGGAACCTGGTCCGAGAAGGTCCAAAAAAATCCAACATCCGTCCGGGAGAACATATCAAACCGCGAAGCGTCCTGCGGGCGACAGTGTAGAAACCAAAGTGTTTTGTCGTTCGGACATTGCGGAGGCTCCGAAATGCCGATCCGACTTCGCCACATCGTCCGGAATGCCAAAATTACCCTAGGGACCAAGTTACACGGTTGGTTTTGCAAAAAAAAGAAACACTTACGCCCTACATTGCAGTATTCAGCAGCCACCTCCTAGGCCAATTGACTACGAGTGTGTTGCACATGAGATAGTTTGGCGCTTCTTCGAGAAGGGGTGGGCTTCTGGCCACAAAACTTGGTCCCTAGGGCAATGTCGACGTTCTGAGTCCATTGGCAGAGACAGATCACGGTTCCCGGGAGAGGGAAGTTGCCCGTCCGTCGCCCGGGGCCTTCCGGGGAGAGGAATTTTGGGGCAAGCCGCTTCCCGGGGTGGTTTTAGGGTCCGTGCTCAAGGCGTCAACACCCCCCTCTACCTCAAGACACGGCGCGGGTCCTAGTCAAATCGACAAGGATAGAGCCTCCAAACGTAAACCCTATGAGTTGCCGGTTCTAGCAGGGTTTGCGTTTTGGGTGCCGAAGTTTTGGTCTTTTGCACTTGGGGCGTGGCCCGATCACATGCAGTTGAGAACGCGAAGCAAGGGGAACTGACGGAATGGAGTTTGGACCTGTACTCCTCCCGTTGTGGCAGTTAGAAGTCAAGGGCCGCTTTTGCAGTAGCAAGACATTCGTAAATTCGTAATTAATGCATAGTACGGACTTAAATTCTGATTTTTTTTATCGGCTAGCTTCCTAAGTCATCGCCAACATACAGGCCCAACTTTCAAAAATTTTGGATACGGTTTAGATCAAATAGTTTGCACTAGAACGGTCCGGGCAGCTGTTGTTGGGCAGCCGAAGCCGGCACACTTCCCCAAGTCAAACAAGGCCAGGGACCTTGCAAGGCCTCCTCATTAGAGGGGAGAGTCCGAACCCGGGAGGCGAGCCCCAAAAAAGCTTCCCGAGGTAGCCTTTTAAGGCGGCTCCGCCGAGGGCGTCACGCTAAAGACCACACTCCCGGATCTCGGTTCCCGTATCCGACCGTTGAATCCTTTGTTCCAGGAACCTGGTCCGAGAAGGTCCAAAAAAATCCAACATCCGTCCGGGAGAACATATCAAACCGCGAAGCGTCCTGCGGGCGACAGTGTAGAAACCAAAGTGTTTTGTCGTTCGGACATTGCGGAGGCTCCGAAATGCCGATCCGACTTCGCCACATCGTCCGGAATGCCAAAATTACCCTAGAGACCAAGTTACACGGTTGGTTTTGCAAAAGAAAGAAACACTTACGCCCTACATTGCAGTATTCAGCAGCCACCTCCTAGGCCAATTGACTACGAGTGTGTTGCACATGAGATAGTTTGGCGCTTCTTCGAGAAGGGGTGGGCTTCTGGCCACAAAACTTGGTCCCTAGGGCAATGTCGACGTTCTGAGTCCATTGGCGAGAGCCGGATCCGCGTTTCGGAGAGGGGAAGTTGCCCGTCCGTCGCCAGGGCCTTCGGGAGAGGAATTTTGGGGCAAGCTGCTTCCGGGTGGTTTTTAGGGTCCGTGCTCTGGCGTCAACACCCCCCCTCTACCTCAAGACACGGCGCAAGGTCCTAGTCAAATCTGACAAGGATAGAGCCTCCGAAACGTAAACCCTATGAGTTGCGAGGTTCTAGCAGGGTTTGCGTTTTGGGTGCCGAGTTTTGGTCTTTTGCACTTGGGACGTGGCCGATCACATGCGTTGAGAACGAAGCAAGGGGAACTGGCGGAATGGAGTTTGGACACCGTACTCCTCCGTTGTGGCGGTTAGAAGTCAAGGGCCGCTTTTGCGGTAGCAAGACATTCGTAAATTAAGTAATTAATGCATAGTACGGGACTTAAATTCTGATTTTTGTCGACTAGCTTCCTAAGTCATCGCCAACATACTGGGCCAACTTTCAAAAATTTTGGATATGGTTTAGATCAAATAGTTTGCACTAGAACGGTCCGGGGCGGCTGTTGTTGGGCAGCCGGTAGCACATTTGCCCAAGTCAAACAAGGCCAGGACCTTGCAAGGCCTCCTCATTAGAGGGAGAGTCCAGAACCCGGAGGCCCCCCAAAAAGCTTCCCCAGGCGACCTTTTCGCGGCGCTCGGCCCGGGCGTCGCTAAAGACCACACTCCCTGATCTCGGTTCCGTGATCCGGCCGTTGAATCCTTTGTTCCGGGAACACGGTCCGAGAAGGTCCAAAAATCCAACATCCGTCCGGGAGAACATATCAAACCGCTGGCGTCCCGCAAGGGCGACAAAGTAGAAACCAAAGTGTTTTGTCGTTCGGACATTGCGGAGGCTCCGAAATGCCGATCCGACTTCGCCACATCGTCCGGAATGCCAAAATTACCCTAGGGACCAAGTTACACGGTTGGTTTTGCAAAAGAAAGAAACACTTACGCCCTACATTGCAGTATTCAGCAGCCACCTCCTAGGCCAATTGACTACGAGTGTGTTGCACATGAGATAGTTTGGCGCTTCTTCGAGAAGGGGTGGGCTTCTGGCCACAAAACTTGGTCCCTAGGGCAATGTCGACGTTCTGAGTCCATTGGCAGAGACAGATCACGGTTCCGGAGAGGGGAAGTTGCCCGTCCGTCGCCAGGGCCTTCGGGAGAGGAATTTTGGCAAGCTGCTTCCGGGTGGTTTTTAGGGTCCGAGCTCTGGCGTCAACACCCCCCCTCTACCTCAAGACACGGCGCAAGGTCCTAGTCAAATCTGACAAGGATAGAGCCTCCTCCAAACGTAAACCCTATGAGTTGCCGTGCTCTAGCGTGGTTTTTGCGTTTTGGGTGCCGAAGTTTTGGTCTTTTGCACTTGGGGCGTGGCCGATCACATGCGCTTGAGAACGCCAAGCAAGGGGAACTGACGGAATGGAGTTTGGACCTGTACTCCTCCCGTTGTGGCGCTTAGAAGTCAAGGGCCGCTTTTGCGAGTAGCAAGACATTCGTAAAATTCGTAATTAATGCATAGTACGGACTTAAATTCTGATTTTTTGTCGGCTAGCTTCCTAAGTCATCGCCAACATACAGTGCCAACTTTCAAAAATTTTGGATATGGTTTAGATCAAATAGTTTGCACTAGAACGGTCCGGGCAGCTCTGTTGTTGGGCAAACCGAAGCCGCACATTTGCCCAAGTCAAACAAGGCCAGGACCTTGCAAGGCCTCCTCATTAGAGGGGAGAGTCCAACCCCAGGAGGCGAGCCCCAAAAAGCTTCCCGAGGCGCCTTTTCTCGGCAAAGACTCACCCGGGGTGACGCTAAAGACCACACTCCGGATCTCGGTTCCCGTGTCCGGCCGTTGAATCCTTTGTTCCGGGAACCTGGTCCGAGAAGGTCCAAAACAATCCAACATCCGTCCGGGAGAACATATCAAACCGCGAAGCGCCCCCCGCGGGCGATTTAGAAACCAAAGTGTTTTGTCGTTCGGACATTGCGAGGTTCAAAATGCCGATCCGACTTCGCCACATCGTCCGGAATGCCAAAATTACCCTAGGGACCAAGTTACACGGTTGGTTTTGCAAAAAAGAAACACTTACGCCCTACATTGCAGTATTCAACAGCCACCTCCTAGGCCAATTGACTACGAGTGTGTTGCACATGAGATAGTTTGGCGCTTCTTCGAGAAGGGGTGGGCTTCTGGCCACAAAACTTGGTCTCTAGGGCAATGTCGACGTTCTGAGTCCATTGGCAGAGACAGATCACGGTTCCGGAGAGGCAGGGCCTTCGGGAGAGGAATTTTGGGGCAAGCTGCTTCTGGGTGGTTTTTAGGGTCCGTGCTCTGGCGTCAACACCCCCTCTACGTCAAGACACGGCGCAAGGTCCTAGTCAAATCTGACAAGGATAGAGCCTCCGAAACGTAAACCCTATGAGTTGCCAGGTTCTAGCAGGGTTTGCGTTTTGGGTGCCGAGTTTTGGTCTTTTGCACTTGGGACG
This sequence comes from Isoetes taiwanensis, assembly GCA_021234155.1. Taxonomy (NCBI): domain Eukaryota; kingdom Viridiplantae; phylum Streptophyta; class Lycopodiopsida; order Isoetales; family Isoetaceae; genus Isoetes; species Isoetes taiwanensis. Next base: position 9,536,117 of record JAJEKV010000026.1, on the reverse strand, counting down.
TGGCCGATCACATGCAGTTGAGAACGCGAAGCAAGGGGAACTGACGGAATGGAGTTTGGACCTGTACTCCTCCCGTTGTGGCAGTTAGAAGTCAAGGGCCGCTTTTGCAGTAGCAAGACATTCGTAAATTCGTAATTAATGCATAGTACGGACTTAAATTCTGATTTTTTGTCAGCTAGCTTCCTAAGTCATCGCCAACATACAGGCCAACTTTCAAAAATTTTGGATATGGTTTAGATCAAATAGTTTGCACTAGAACGGTCCGGGCAGCCTGTTGTTGGGCAGCCGAGCTGGCACACTTGCCCAAGTCAAACAAGGCCAGGACCTTGCAAGGCCTCCTCATTAGAGGGGAGAGTCCGAACCCGTGAGGCAAGCCCCAAAAGCTTCCCCAGGCACCTTTTTCGCGCGTAACCTCACGGGCGACGCTAAAGACCACACTCCCGGATCTCGGTTCCCGTATCCGACCGTTGAATCCTTTGTTCCAGGAACCTGGTCCGAGAAGGTCCAAAAAGTCCAACATCCGTCCCCGAGAGAACATATCAAACCCATGGCGCCTACTGGGGCGGCGATGTAGAAACCAAAGTGTTTTGTCGTCGGACATTGCGGAGGTTCAAATGCCGATCCGACTTAAGCCACATCGTCCTAATGCCAAAATTACCCTAGGGACCAAGTTACACGGTTGGTTTTGCAAAAGAAAGAAACACTTCGCCCTACATTGCGGTGATTCGCCAGCCACCTCCTAGGCCAATTGACTACGAGTGTGTTGCACATGAGATAGTTTGGCGCTTCTTCGAGAAGGGGTGGGCTTCTGGCCACAAAACTTGGTCCCTAGGGCAATGTCGATGTTCTGAGTCCATTGGCAGAGACAGATCACGGTTCCGGAGAGGGGAAGTTGCCCGTCCGTCGCCAGGGCCTTCGGGAGAGGAATTTTGGGGCAAGCTGCTTCCGGGTGGTTTTTAGGGTCCGTGCTCGCGTCCAACACCCCCTCTACCTCAAGACACGGCGCAAGGTCCTAGTCAAATCTGACAAGGATAGAGCCTCCAAACGTAAACCCTATGAGTTGCCGTGTTCTAGCGGGGTTTTGCGTTTTGGGTGCCGAAGTTTTGGTCTTTTGCACTTGGGGCGTGGCGATCACATGCAGTTGAGAACGCGAAGCAAGGGGAACTGACGGAATGGAGTTTGGACCTGTACTCCTCCCGTTGTGGCAGTTAGAAGTCAAGGGCCGCTTTTGCAGTAGCAAGACATTCGTAAATTCGTAATTAATGCATAGTACGGACTTAAATTCTGATTTTTTGTCAGCTAGCTTCCTAAGTCATCGCCAACATACAGGCCAACTTTCAAAAATTTTGGATATGGTTTAGATCAAATAGTTTGCACTAGAACGGTCCGGGCAGCCTGTTGTTGGGCAGTAGAAGCCGCACATTTGCCCAAGTCAAACAAGGCCAGGACCTTGCAAGGCCTCCTCATTAGAGGGAGAGTCCGAACCCCGGAGGCGAGCCCCAAAAAGCTTCCCCGAGGCAGCCTTTCTCTGGCGGCTCACGGGGGCGACGCTAAAGACCACACTCCGGATCTCGGTTCCGTGATCCGGCCGTTGAATCCTTTGTTCCGGGAACCTGGTCCGAGAAGGTCCAAAAATCCAACATCCGTCCCGAGAACATATCAAACCGCTGGCGTCCCGCGGGCGATAAATGTAGAAACCAAAGTGTTTTGTCGTTCGGACATTGCGTAGGTTCAAATGCCGATCCGACTTCGTCACATCGTCCTAATGCCAAAATTACCCTAGGGACGAAGTTACACGGTTGGTTTTGCAAAACAAAGAAACACTTACGCCCTACATTGCGGTATTCGCCAGCCCACCTCCTAGGCCAATTGACTACGAAAGTGTGTTGCACATGAGATAGTTTGGCGCTTCTTCGAGAAGGGGGGCTTACGGCCACAAAACTTGGTCCCTAGGGCAATGTCGACGCTCGAGTCCATTGGCGAGAGACGCATCACGGTTCGGAGAGGGGAAGTTGCCCGTCCGTCGCCGCCGGGCCTTCCGGAGAGGAATTTTGGGGCAAGCGGCTGCTTCCGGGTGGTTTTAGGGTCCGTGCTGTTCTGGCCAACACCCCCCACCTCAAGACACGGCGCAAGGTCCTAGTCAAATCGACAAGGATAGAGCCTCAAAAACGTAAACCCTATGAGTTGCCGTGTTCTAGCGGGGTTTTGCGCTTTGGGTGCCGAAGTTTTGGTCTTTTGCACTTGGGACGTGGCCGATCACATGCGCTTGAGAACGCCAAGCAAGGGGAACCGACGGAATGGAGTTTGGACCTGTACTCCTCCGTTGTGGCGGTTAGAAGTCAAGGGCCGCTTTGCGATAGCAAGACATTAAGTAAATTCGTAATTAATGCATAGTACGGACTTAAATTCTGACTTTTTGTCGCCTAGCTTCCTAAGTCATCGCCAACATACAGGCCAACTTTCAAAAATTTTGGATATGGTTTAGATCAAATAGTTTGCACTAGAACGGTCCGGCAGCTCTGTTGTTGGGCAGCCGAAGCAGCACACTTCCCCAAGTCAAACAAGGCCAGGACCTTGCAAGGCCTCCTCATTAGAGGGGAGAGTCCGAACCCCGAGAGGCGAGCCCCAAAAGCTTCCCGAGGCAGCCTTTCTCGGCGGCCGCTCAGGGGGCGTACGCTAAAGACCACACTCCCGGATCTCGGTTCCCGTATCCGACCGTTGAATCCTTTGTTCCAGGAACCTGGTCCGGGAAGGTCCAAAAAAATCCAACATCCGTCCCGGAGAACATATCAAACCGCTGAAGCGTCCCCGGCCGCGACAAGTGTAGAAACCAAAGTGTTTTGTCGTTCGGACATTGCGGAGGCTCAGAAATGCCGATCCGACTTCGCCACATCGTCCGGAATGCCAAAATTACCCTAGGGACCAAGTTACACGGTCAGTTTTGCAAAAGAAAGAAACACTTACGCCCTACATTGCGATTCGCCAGCCCACCTCCTAGGCCAATTGACTACGAGTCGCGTTGCACATGAGATAGTTTGGCGCTTCTTCGAGAAGGGTGGGCTTCGCCACAAAACTTGGTCCCTAGGGCAATGTTGACGTTCGAGACGCATCATCACGCCCGTCCGGGAGAGGGAAGTTGCCCGTCCGTCGCCGGGGCTTCCGGAGAGGACTTTTGGGGCAAGCCGCTTCCCGGGTGGTTTTAGGGTCCGTGGTCCGGCGCGTCAACACCCCCTCTATGTCAAGACACGGCGCAAGGTCCTAGTCAAATCGACAAGCATAGAGCCTCAAACGTAAAACCCTATGAGTTGCCGGGTTCTAGCGGGGTTTTGCGTTTTGGGTGCCGAAGTTTTGGTCTTTTGCACTTGGGGCGTGGCCAATCACATGCGATTGAGAACGCCGGCAAGCAAAAGCGGGCCCAGCGGAATGGAGTTTGACCTGTACTCCTCCGTTGTGGCGGTTAGAAGTCAAGGCCCGCTTTTGCGATAGCAAGACATTAAATAAATTAAGTAATTAATGCATAGTACGGACTTAAATTACTTTTTTTTTCGACTTGCTTCCTAAGTCAGCTAGCTTGTTGAGATAAACTACATCTTCGCATGTTGGTAGGGTATTAGTTCTCATAGCAGGGGACAAAATTAAAAAAATAAATAAATATATATATATATATATATATATATATATATATATATATATATATATATATATATATATATATATATATATATACATGTCGTCGTAACAAGCGAACACGTAGCTACATATACTATTGGTGGAAACCTAACCTTTTTAAATCTAACAAAATAAAATTTTAAGATAAACTACATCTTTGCATGTTGGTAAGGTATTAGTTATCGTAAAGCGGTAAGGTATTACTAGTTATCATCATCGTTATTATATACCTCATAGCTCAACGGATGTACCACAAAACATTGAACATTTTCATGGTGGTATATTTCATAACTTTAACGGGTGTAGCAAGTCAAATAAACCCCTATCCAGTTAAATAAACCCATGTATCAAGTGTACATGCATTCTATACTATTTATTTTTTTTTTTTTTTTTTTTTTTTTGAAAAAAAAAAAAAAAAAAACGTCGTTAAAACGTCGTTCAATGGCGTTTTGTCGCCGTTTAACGGCGTCCACGACGTCGTTAAACGGCGACACTTGTGATTTAAATCGAAAACAGCGGCAATCCCGCCGCTTATTTTCGAAAGCAAGCAAAGCTTATGGAGGAGCGTTTTTTTGAGGCGATTTTTCGGCGGATCTACTTTGGGGTCTATTCTAAGTGTAAGACAAGCTTCATAAGGTATGTGCACGGATCAAACTTCAACTCGTTTTTGAATCTAAACTTGTTTTTGGGTAGATTTAGGGCTTTTTGTATTTGTTGTTTGTTCTTCCTTCAACCTTCATTCTTCTTCTTCCATTCTTGCATCCTTCTTCCATACATATTCTTCCATTCCCTTTGTCATCTTCTTCTTGATTCTTCCTCCTCTTATACTACTTCTTCCTCCTCTTATTCAAATTCTTACTCTTAATCCTCCTCTTGCGCTTCATCTTCTTAATTATTCTTCCTCCCCATTTTTGGGTTCCTCCTCTTCTTCTTAGCCTTTTCTTCTTCTGGATTCTTCCATTCTTCTTCTAATTTTTTTTCCCATCTAAGAAGGCGTCGTTAAAAGACAGAGACCCTTCTTATTTCCAAAATTTTTCCTTATTAGTTGTTTTATACTATTTCTTTCTAATCATTGAATTTTTTGTTTTGCATGTACACTCCTAGCAAAATGTGTTGTTCTTGCAAAACAAGTTGGCACCTCTTCCGGTAAGGATTTAATTTTTTCAATACGCTAATAAAATACTAATGCTTTATTTAGGTTAAATTGTTATCCAAGAAGGGGCGTCATTGAAACCACCCCTCCCCATTGATTTTCCATATTTTTTTTTTTTCCTTTAAGTTGTTTATTTATACTAATATTTTACTAATCATTGAATTTATTGTTTTGCATGTACACTCCTAGCAAATCGTTGTTTGTGCAAAACAACTTTGCCCCCTTTGTACCGGTAAGCATTTAATTTTCAATATGCTTAATGTATTGATTAATGTATTTAGCTTAATTTATTGATTAATGTATTTAGCTAAAAAAATTGGGGCTTCATTTATTTTTGTATTTTTTTAATATATTTAAGCGACATCATTTAATGACGTTAAAATCTTATATTTCTTTATTGGTTAAATTCATTTTATAGGCTTTAAATTAAATGTATTAACTTCATTCATAATAAATGTGTTATTATTATTTTTTTCAATTTATAAAAGAAAAAAAAAAAAAAAAAAAATAAATTTTTTTTTTTTTTTTAATACACGTAAGCAACGTCGTTAAACGACGTTGCTTAAGTGGCTGCCACGTCAGCAATGACGCTGGCAACGCCGCCGCCCGACGCCGTGGCGCGGTCGCGATATGTGGCGTCGTTAAACGACGTCAAACACGCGTGCCTGCCGCGTCAACAACTTCGCCATGCCCGACGCCCCCGGCCGCCGGCCCGCGTAAGCGTGGCGTGCGTATCGCATGCGTGGCGTCGTTGAACGACGTCAGGTCGTCGCTTTAAGACGCCGCGGTTGCGACGCATATAGCGACGCATAAAGGTCGTTTATCGACGCTCCGACGTCGAAATAGGACGTCGTTTATCGACGTTTTGACGTCGATCATCGACGTCTAAACGACGTCTGGACGTCGTAATAGACGTCGTAACAGGGCTTTAATTTTGTAGTGCTCAGCAGATTCTTCATCATTACCTTTTTGTACTCTCTTTTGTTCCACCTCTGTTCTAATAATGTTCTCAGCTTCATCCCTGTTCTTAGCTATATTTCTAATAAACAGTCCTAACTGTTCATTCTCAATTACTGCTCTAGCAATAGCAAGAACTTGGTACCTCTCAGTGAGGTCAACTTCAGCACCTCCCAGATCTGCTACAATATTGTCAAACTTATTGAAGAAATCAGAGACATCATCACCTTCATGCAATTTTAGGTTCCTAAGCTCATTGTCAAGCAGATCAATTTGAGACGAGGTCTTTTCCTCAAAATGTTTAAGCAAATAGGACCACATTTCTCTTGGTGATTTATTTCTTAATTTCAATCTTATGGTAGGACTCACCTTTGATGTGATAATTCCCTGAGCTTCTTTGATTCTTGCATATTCAGTTCTGCCAGATTTAGTTCCAAGAGTTACAGGAGAGGGTAAAAGCATGTTAGGGTGTACCACTTTTGGAACCTGCAAAAGTACATACACTAGGTACTTCAGAACTGGGTACTTTCTCATTTTTCTTTTCATTAAAACTAGTACAAAAGTCCAAAATAAAAGTCAAGGACGTGTTAATATTTAAAGGTAAGATAAATATAATGCTATCTAAGCCCAAAATATATATAAAAGTTCTAAAATGTACCTTTTATTGACATATTACACAGGTACCCAGTACCCAGTCCTGGGTACCTTTTTAGGTACTTTTTTAGTCACTAAATAATACTTTTTAAGGGACACCCTAACATGCTTTCACCCGAGATGTAACTTCTTCAGCGCTTCCCTCCTCATTTGGATTTGATGGCCCTGCTACAGACCTTGCTACTGAACTTTCAGCAGTACTAGTTTGAACAACGTTCACATGCTGAGGATCTATCAAATCCCAGAGTTCTTCAACTTCTATAATGTGCTTAATAGCATCTTTCCAGACTTGGAAGCCAGGTCCCCCTTTATAGACATCAATGCTGCTCAAAAGGCTAGCTCCAAAACGACTAGACATTATGTCTGCACTTCACAAACAAACCTTATGCTCTGATACCAGATGTTAGTATGAGAGAAAATTTCAATCTTAAATTTCTATCAAAGTGTCAATGAGATACAATGATGTCCACTTCAACTTTAAGATATGAATTTTATCTTATTCAAGAATCAATGGTCTTCAAAGTCAATAAACCATTGAAATTATAACTTAACCAGAACACTGTAGCAATGGGAATGACGATATTACTGTAGCAACTAATAGTGAATTAGGTTGCCATTTCACAAGACGATCAATCAGATCCGATCACACTGTGTCATAATTTACATTCATACAGTTGTTTTATAGTCAATTCCGGCGGTTATGGTATCAGCAAATTAGCTCGGTGGTCTATGTACAGAAACTTCCATATTCGAATAAAACCTTACCTCCAAAGTTACCACATTTTCAAAATATATAATAGTAATAATGGCTCTTCGCGAACCTTAGCTTAGAACCTTAACTTATCTAATATCAAACCTTTGCAGACCATTACAACCTCCCCATCACATAATAACATTTAAATGTCGTTTGCATGTCTGATGTTTCCGAGGTCTTCCCCTACCATGAATTATGCAATGATTACAATTTCTAACAGATTTCCCTTCCTTTGCCAGAGCTATTCGTGCGGTATGCGATAGGTTCTTGGCCAATTTTGCATGAAGAGCCACCTGAAGGCCACAAAGTTTTTTGCCCAACCAAGTCTGTAGAAAGCTCCAAGCCCTCTCATTCAACCTGCTCTGATTCCACCAGCTTGTCCAATGACAGCTTCACTTCTGAAACATCCACAGAGGTGGATTCTTCTGAGCTCCAGTCTTCTGACACAGATTCTTGTGAGGCGTTTTCTTCAGAAGATGAGGCAACCAGCGAATTTTCGGGAACCAGCGAAGAAGAAGACCCGGACCTGGAGGAAGCTGAAGATTTTTTTGATTTTCAGAATTGGCTCCAGAGTAAGTATAGTGCTTTTCAGTTTTTGCTTTCTTTGACATTTTACAGCTTTCTAACTTTCTGAATTTTTCTTACAGATGAGGCGTGAAGACCTGAGGACCTGAAGACCCTTTTTTTTTATGGATCTTTTCTTTTTCTTTTTTTTTTTCTTTTGATTACAAGTTCTTTTGAAACAGGCCTTTTGTGCCTTTGTAAATTTTTGGAAAACACATGTTATAGGCCTTGTGCCTTCAGTTTAATCCAGGCCTTGTGCCTTTTGTTTAATCCAGGCCTTAGTGCCTTTGATTGTAATGGCCTTGTGCCGACTGTAATCCAGGCCTTGTGCCTTCTGTAATCCAGGCCTTAGTGCCTTCTTTAATGTGGATGATGGCCTTGTGCCTTTCTCTTATTATTTTGTACTTACATGTTTTAATCAATTGGTTTTGTTATACCTTTTGTAAATTTGTGGTTTTGTTATACCTTCTGCCTTATGTAAATTTGTGCCTTGTGCCTTTTTCTAATTCTTTTGTACTTACATGTTTTACCTTGTAAATTAGTTTTGTTATACCTTGTACTTAGATGTTTTACCTTGTAAATTGGCCTCACTGCCCTGTCTGTATACCAACAATTTAAAATAGTATGAAATACCAACAATTGAAATTGATTGAAATTTGAAATTCAATCAACATTCGAGTACAAAATTCTGTAACTGAAGCATCAAAAATGAGAATGCAAAATACAGAAACTTCTTTATATTCATAAAAGTACTGATACAGTACCCTTTACACAATTGCTCTTTCCACTATTCCAACAACGTGGGAAGCCTCTCTATAATATCTTGTTCTTCTTTGGCACTTAGAGTATAAACCATCCCTGCTTAACAACGTGCTTTGCTTGAACCAACCTGACTTTGTTCTTTGCAACTTGAGTGGCATAAACAATTGCTTTATTTCCTCTACAAAACTTGTAGCTGGATTTACAATTCACCAACTTCTCATAGTATGTCCCTTCCATGACCTCATCCCCTTTCACAAACTTCTGCCCTTGCATATCTACAAAGTCTTCTAACACCAAGTACTTAGCTTTGGTACATAGGATAAGGTAGAATTTCACATTCTCGTGATTGTTATTTGGAGCCACCACTGCAAAGCCATCACTTATAGATACTTGCATGCTACATAAGCCAGTGCTGCCAATATATGCTTCTTCTCCTTCATCGTGTACTTCTTCTTCAATAATAGCTTTGATGGGTTGTACCATAACTAGTTCAAACTTCTTAGTATATGATGCATTGGGGCAAGATTCCCAATTCAAATCTAAACAATCTGTGCAAAAGCAAGAGAGGTTTCTGACCTGTAAATGTGGCATGTGATTTAAACACCCATGGAAACAATGAAGGTTTCTAGATCCTTCAATAGAACGTGCTTCCCACTGATTTTTTCTGTCCACTTGTCCTATTTCAACCTCCTAAAAAGTTCTACTTACAGTTTGAAACTTCTTTTTATATGTTGTGGGTGCCGCTGTTGACATGTACTGCTTTAGCCATTCCACCACCTCGTGTGCATTGGTCATCTTGCTGCCCTTCAGTTGTGCTGCTCTCAAAGCCCTCTTTATTACTGCTCTTGCACCATCATGTTCTCTCTTCCCATGGCCAAAGCACCAAAAGTTCCACATCATGTCTAAACATGTTAAAGATTTGAATCTAGCATCAAAGTAAAATGATTTTTTACCTTTGAATTGTGAGGCTGCACCATCTGAGAAGACATAATGCTTCTTCAAAGTGATTTCCTTCTCTTGCATCCAATGATTGTGTAAGAGAAAGCAATGCTACACAAACAAAGAATCATGTTTTCTGTCATCAGATATATAAAAATGTTCTTCCTTGATCATTTCTTGTGTCTCAGGATCCCTTCTATATGTGAGGTGCACAAGAATAGTGATCTGCTCATTATGCCAATGCTTGGACTGGACTTCATTCTGCTCCTTGAAAGAGTAATTCTCTGCAAAGTCAACCACTGATACAATAGTATCATCAGCAAACATGTTCAGTAGTTGTCTAAACATGGCTTGCTGCCATTTATACCTGAAATTATGTGTCACAAACTCCTTTGCTTTAGATCTGAAGGTTTCCATCAAAACGTTGGGTGAAGTTTGTAAATATTGATGCTCAATTCTTTTTTTGGGTTTGCCATTTTTATCCTTATCAATTTCAATATAGTCTATGTTCTCCCAAGTGATTTTTGCAGTATTGTCCTTTGTTTCTTCTTTTGGACACCTTTCCATTTTGTCCACACCACATTTGCTGCAGGTTCCTGACAAGCATGCTTCATTGTGCCAAACATGTTTTGCTGCATTGCACCCTACTTGTCTTGCCGTGTAGTTACATATCTTGTACTCACAGGTGCAGTCTGCACCGTGCACCATGGACTTTTTCCTCATGTTCTTCACCCCTTCCCTCAGCAATGACATCCTCTCATGATAGACGCAACAACAGGTATTGAATTCAGATAGCTTTACAACAAAGTAAGGCTTTAATTTCTCGAAGGCTCTCTGCTTAATTTGAACAACTGGATTGTCTTGCTTGAAACTAGTGAAAAATTCTGTCTGCAGAATAAGAATAGAAAACTACTTAGTAAATGCTAATGCTAATAAAAACAACTGCTAATGAATAGCAACTTAGAACTAATTATTGATTCCATTAGCATTACAACATAACCCTTAGCAAACCAAACCACTAACCGGTGCTAGGACATTGGGATGAAAGCATTGCTAATCTGTAGTGGTAGGTGGGGCTTCACTAACTAGAGATTAAGTTTAGTGCTAACATTGCCAAAATTACTAACAGTGGCACCAACATTAACGAAATTGGTAATGTTAGCACTGTCATTTACAAAATCACTAACAGTGGCACTAACATCAACACAATTACTAAAAGTGGCACCAACATTATAAAGGTGAGAAACCTTAGCACTATATCAAAAAATGATCCATTATCAACCATCAATAGCACTAAAACTTGCTAGCACGAGAAGAACGTGCAGATTAATTCCATTAGCAGACACAATTCATATTAGAATCAATGCTTCAAAACTTATAAAAAATATTAGTATTAGTAAACGTGAAAAAGACTTAGTAAAAAACTATTCTACAGATAGTATACCTGGCTCACATCAAGGTAATGTGATGGATGCTTAGGATGTTTTCCTCTACCAGATCTGACGTCCTTGAAGTTAGGCAAAACTCTGGTGTAGTTTGTCCAATAATCCACAACTTTTTCAATCACTTCTTGGCTTAGGGAATCCTTTCTCTTCTTCCTTTCCCCAAGAGCCCACAATGTGTTTTTATTACTAATTGCAACACCGTGCTTCTTAGCTCTGGAACAATTCCTTGGATGAATTCCTAAAGCCTTGGCAGCTAATCTTTTGTTGCCATGCCTGACCTTCCCAAGTGCCATAACTAATGCTGCTCTTTTTGCTGCTAATTTGTCATTGGACTCCACTCGTTTCACATGTTGTATGGTTTCTTGGATGCTACCGACAATTTCACTGTGAACAATCTTTTCTTTATCAGACACTGCAACTTGCATAACTTTGCTGTTCTCCACTAGATGCCATACTTCTTTCTTCTGGTCTGTAGACATCGAACCTGTCGAATCCAAAAATGTTTTTGTGATTATGGAGGCTGCATATTGCAATTGCTTTTTTCAGTGCTCAGTACTCCAATCTAAATTTTCATTTGACAATTGTTGCCTCATCTTGCTTGCTCTTTGTCGTTGCTTCTGCAAATGCCATTTCCGCCTCCTGTCTTCGTCATTAATCATTGGATCACAAGAAGCCTGAACAAAAAATGGATGGAAAGAAAGAAACGAGATCTCTCTCCCTCGAGAAAGGGGGAATCAACCACCCCCCGATATTCTCGTTAATTTTAAATTTCCCTCTTCCCATAATACTAAAAAATAGTGCTAATTTGGGTGGACAAAAGGACACTAAAATTGAGACACCGTAACATGCGAGGACCCTCCTATGGTCTATAACGGTGTCTAATACTATTTATAAGCATTGAGCTGGCTTGAAGTTTTGGAGGTAAACTCTATTCAAATAGTAAATAGGTTTAGTCGGCCAAAGACGATGATTAAACCGTCGAAGATGACTGAATAAATGTAGTTTAGCGATGCACATTTGTCGAGTGATGATTCTTGTGGTACAGGAATGCATTATTCACGAATGATTAAAGAATATTTGAGACAAAGAACATGATTATGTCAATCCTATTCGGTTTGGACATTGAACTTCAAATGTTTCTTCTCGATACATATGCAATTCATAAACAAAACAAGACAAAACAGCACAAAATGAACCCCACTTTTCAAAACATTAATAAGGCTTCACACATGAATGACCAACCAAAAAAAATGAAAACACACTCTCCTATCCCCGGAGTAGCATCTTGTTATGCTTGCATCTGTAACAACATATTGTTCCCATGATCAAACATGCTTCACTTGAAATTAATAACACTCTGAACCATCTAGAGTTGCAAAAAGTGATTAATAGATTTCTAGAATATATCCAGAAAAGTTATAGAATATAGCAAAATATGTACCCGCTTGCAGAACATGGTAGGGCTTTTCAAATGATGAACAAGTTTTGCCGACGAAATTCTCTGCAAGCAAAAATCAGATATTTTAGCAATGCAAAATTCAAGGATCTTGCCTGCCTGAGAATAGATCCCTCGTTTATGAAAGGCTAATTGCTAACAGTGCTTATAATAACCAGTGTGAGATTTAATGCCTACCAACATTATAGCATCAACTGATTATCTCTTCCAAAGCCTAGCTTAATTGAATTCTAAAGTGTCGCGATTTCTCTGTGCACAGGATTCCCGCAACTCGCCCTCAGGCATACCAGCATCAGAATATTATCTAGAAACACAGGACGAGTAGTTGGCCCATCGAAGAGCTTTGATGTGCAGAGCACCAGTTCGCGTGCAAAGTTAATCTGTATGAATACAAGCTTTCAGGGTTTAGGGTGGGGTTGCCATTTTCTGTGTACTTAAGAGGCATGAATCCGTTAAATTGTCAAAAATTGCCCAATTGGTTCAATCCAGGTGTCATTGGGTACCTAATCAGATATGCCAGCTTTCTATCAAGAAATTGCCCTTCTTAAATAATCTATGGTTTAAAAGTTATAGGCTTCCAAAGTGGAGGGGGTGTAAGTGCCCCCATCACCATACACCTTGCCTCTCACGCCATGGTCATAGCCTACTTTCGTGCCCCCCCCCCCCCTCCAAGGCCTCCTGTCGCTACCTAGGTAGCCATGTATCGCGCTGGCATGTTCCAGCCTTCGCTATTATGGAAACCTAGTAATGCCACGTGCATAACCCTATTTCGCGACCCAAGGCTCCGCCTCACGTCCCTTCGCCTACTGGCATCGCGGTGGTACCTCACTCGACGGCCTCACGCTGTGCTCGCGGTCGCGCAACCCGAAATAGCCATCAATACAGCCCGAATTCTTGATTGGTAGCTGGATACATGAAATTCCTCAGCTGCTTAGTGGAGGCCTCATACAAGGCCTCTGCTTTGCTTTCTACTCTCCCTTTCTGCCCTGTTTGCAGCAGCCCTTCTACAAGAGCTTGGCAGAAGCCATCACTGCTGATATGAACTCTACCATGCAGATTAGGAGCAATGCCCCTCCTTCTCGAGGATGTCCTTTGTGTACTTGGATCTGCTTGAATCTGTGAAGTCTGGCCACAATCATTTCCTAAACCCTGATGTAGGAGGACCTGCTGCATGGTCCCATGTGTAGCACCAGCATGTTCATGTGATGCCTAGACATGCTCCTCCCATTGTAGATCCACTTCTTGCATGTTGTAACCCTCTACAACATTGGTTTCTATATCCATGCCCTGCACACAGCCCTCGAATTGTGCCAATGGTTCATGCAAGGCATTAAGTACAACATTCTTATGTTCATCTACAACCTCATTTGATGGTTGCCCAATGGGTGGTGCTGGCACATACAAGTCTTCCCTTGCAAACCTTGATACACGACTTCCCTTGCAAACCTTAATCCTTCCCTTCCAGGAACCACTTTTGTTGGGTTAAATGGCCATATTCCAGTTGCCATGAAACCTGCCTTTATGTTGGAGACTGTTAGACCAGCTGCAATGGCCTGGGAAATGAGTTCAGCTATGTCTTCCCTCTTTGGTTCAGTCCCACCCTTCCTCACCATATAGTCTGCCCTTAGTCTTTTGAATGCAGTTTCGAATGGTGCAAAGCAAGATACATCTAGTGGTTGTAGCCTATATGATGTGTGAGTAGGTAGTAGGGCAAAATGTATGTCCATCTCTTTGGCAGCAAGGATGACATCCAGTTCCACATGGCTACCATGGCCATCCAGCAATATGAGATGAGGTCGATCAGGTGACACCCCTCCAGGGACTCTAGACTGAAAATGAGATAGCCATGACTTGAACAATTCAGTGGTCATCCAAGCTGATTGCTGCACTGCCTGAATTGCTCCCTCTTCACACCTTGCTATGTTGTCTTGCTCATCCTTGTACCCTTGAAAATATAAAGATTAGGCAGCCTAAACCCTTCTGCATTGACACACACTAAAATAGTTAACCATTCCCTTGTATTCATCACTAGCTCGCTAACTCTATTCTCCCCTTTACTGGCAATTATCCTCAAGCGAAACATTGTGGTCCGCTTACTTAAAAGGATGATGGATGGCGCCGAGAACGGGCCGGAGACGGCGGCCCTGTTCCCCTTAGCACGATAGGGGACGGCTCTTGCCGCCCCTGTTTTCTTGCAGATCAAGCCCTTTGCTAGCTGCTGGAGGGCCTCTAGGGCACCGTGTCTCTGGATCCGGGCTGTTCGACCCTGTTTGCTCAGCTGAAGCTCCAGGTTCACCCCCTTCTGTGCAACTAACCAGGAATGGTTCTTTTCCCTGGGATTCAGCATTCTTTCTGTTTCTTGGTAAGTCTACAACACCTGGTTATCTGCTTCTTGCTTATTCACTCTCCACAAGGTTTACGGCCCGCGGGGGTAGCGCTTGAGTTAGTTGTTTGAGTTGATTGAATGGCTCTTCCTTCTAGACATCGGGCCTTCTTCTTGTAAAGCTGCTGGTATTGGTTTGGGAAGAATGATCTCGTAAATCGGGGAAAAGAATGTTAGTGGCTCTGTAGTATTTCATGCCATAAGAAGAAGGGCGCCTTATTCTAGTACAGCCGCTTTCTGACAGAATATCTACCGATTCCGCTCTTTAAGGCTGGCCTGATGTCGATTTGGAAAGATGTTTGGCCTCTGTAGTATCTTGGCTGCAAAAGAAGAAGAGGTTCTTTGGCGGTTGTGGAACTGGTTAGCGACTCTGTAGTACTTCATGCCATAAGAAGAAGGGCGCCTTATTCTAGTACAGCTGCTCTCTGTCAGATTTTCTACCGATTCAGTTCTTTAAGGCTGGCCAGAAATTAGGCTGGAAAAATGCTGGCCTCCTGTAGTATCTTGGCTGCAAAGAAGAAGAGGCTGCTGGCATCCTTAGTACGAGGCTTCTGCAACCCTTCTCTATGCTGGTGCCATTGTTGACAGGACCTAGATCTATGGACGGAAGCAGGGCACTTTACTCATTTCTGTT
Source organism: Isoetes taiwanensis (assembly GCA_021234155.1). NCBI lineage: Eukaryota > Viridiplantae > Streptophyta > Lycopodiopsida > Isoetales > Isoetaceae > Isoetes > Isoetes taiwanensis. The sequence goes on along the minus strand of JAJEKV010000026.1, from coordinate 9,520,747 downwards.
GCAAATTTTTAGAAGATCTTGTGGTTAGTGCTTAACTTGTAGCAGGGCTCGCGTTCCCCTTTCCCAGCAAGGGGTGATCTGTGCACTGTAAGCCATCTGGTAGGGGGAAGTCTAGAATGCTAATACCCTCTAGGGGCGGGAACTCTAGAAATTTCTAGGGACCCTAGAGCGGCTATTTTCTTGGTCTTGCAGGAAGACAAGGCTTGCACGACTAGAAGCAGATGGGCCTGGCATGATTACAGGGTTCTAGCGGTGGTGTGCTCATGATAGTTTGCTTGGCAAGAAGAAGGTGAGTGCCTCGTACTATGGGGCACTCCCTATAGTACTGCTGCAGCATGCAGCATCTTTGCTCTGGCTCATCTCTATTTTCGGTGGTGGAGCTTTAGGAGGACCCTGTCTCTCTAGCTGGGCAGCAGACAAATGTATTTTACCCTTACCTCTTCCATGGGTTGCAGTCACAGGTCTGATCTATATCGCCATATCTGAGAGCCTTTTTTTGAAGTAATGGCGCAGCTTGGGGTATGTGGAAGGCAGGAGCTGTGCTCCCATAGTATCTATTTTGGAGAAGAGGCCGGGCAGCTCCTGTTTAGTACCGGCCCCTTGTTATGCCATTAGGGGCTAGGAATTTGGTCAATCTCTCCTGTAGTATCCTATGGAGAAGAGGTTGAGAGAGACTAATAGTACTAGGCCCGAGTCTAACTGCTATCATGGATCGGAGAAGTGGTAGCAGCTCTTGGCTCAACTGTATATATGTAAACGTTTTATCTTATGAATATACAGACTCTTGACTTCAAAAAAAAAAAAAAAAAAAAAAATTATCCTCAAGCCCTTTACTTTCCTAGCTTAGATTCCTGTCTAGTCTGCATTCCAAATTCCTAAGGGGGGAAGCTAAACTCATCATACACTTCTTTCAGCCCTATGTAGAAGCCATCCAAGTTGGCTTGATTCATTGCCTGGGCACGTGAAACCTCCAATGTTTCGGCACTCCTAAGGGAGATCTCAGGGTGCCTTTGCTTGAAAAGCTTCCACCATTTGCTCCCTGGCACACCATCAAAGGCCGAATTACCCTCCCTTGCCATCTCGGCCAGACGCCTCCTTCTGACAGCGGATCACACCCATTCCCCTCGCTGCCTTACGCCTATTGCCCAATCAACCAATTCCTTTTCTTGGGCTGGTGTCAGGATCTGGGGATGCCTTGTATTCTTCTTGGAAATTCGCCCATACAGCCAATCCCTGATGGACGACTCTGTTATGCCTGACTGTCTAGATGCCTCTCTAATTGAAATTCCATTTTCACTTACTTCGTCAAGTGCGGTCGACATCTCTTCCTCCGTCCATTGCCCTCGCTTTGTTGGTATCCTTGGCATTGCGGTTTTTTTGATCTACCAGGTGTTCAGATTGGGGCATGTATATTGGATGTTTTGAAACATCGGGATAGACGTTTGAACACAATGGATATGAAAGAAGTGGATGAGGAGGAGTTGGGGGGAGTTAATGCATTATTATCAGATGATGCATTAGATGATTTTTTCTATACTTAACAATGTACTGGGTTGAACGTCTTATAGACCTGACAGTCTCACAGACGTAATAATAATACAATTTCATCTCTCTCTCTCTCTCTCTCTCTCTCTCTCTCTCTCTCTCTCTCTCTCTCTCTCTCTCTCTCTCTCTCTCTCTCTCTCTCTCTCTCTCTCTCTCTCTCTCTCTCTCTCTCTCTCTCTCTCTCTCTCTCTCTCTCTCTCTCTCTCTCTCTCTCTCTCTCTCTCTCTCTCTCTCTCTCTCTCGACGCTATACGATAAGGTATGGGTTCAATTATCGTTTCCCATTTTTGAAAAATGCCAGAGCTTAGTGGATAGCAATATTGGGGTAAAGCAAGGCTGCCCATTGTCTCCGGCTTTATTTGGGCTATTTATAGATGAGTTAGAGGAATGGATAGCCAGAAATGGAGAAGCAGGTGCGTCCTTGAGTGGATTTGTTATATTACTCCTATTGTATGCGGATGATATTGTGATTGTGTCTAGAGATGCTGGGGGAATGCAGAAGCACTTAGATGCCTTGGCGGAATTTTGCGATGCAAAAGGTATGGTAGCGAATATGAATAAAACGAGAATCATCATTTTTGGGGCCAATAAAGTGGATCACCTTGTATGGTACTATAAAGGTGAAACTATAGAAATTACAAGTGTGTATAAGTATCTTGGGCTGATTGTTGATAAAGGTTTTCACTGGAATCAGGTAGTAGATCAACGAGTCAGTGGTGGCTTAAAAGCATTGTTTGCATTGCAGAGAAGGTGTACAAATGCTGAAATATGGGATTTCAGTATCAAGAAAATGCTATATAGCTCCCTTGTGCAGTCTGTTGTGCTCTATGGATGTGAAGTTTGGGGGCCTGGGCTTTCATGGGAGATGTGGAAAAAGGTTGAAAAGGTTAAGGGTGTAAATTCTATACTGGTGATCAAAAAAACGCGACAGCACCCAGCACCTAAAGCACTTGGATCCCGTCAGCCTTGTGTCACGCAATTAATGCTGGCAGTTCCCGCGCCATAACCGTACGCCATAGCCATAAGCCATAGCTTTTAGTCGAACTTTCTCGCGCCATAGCCATAGCTTTTAGTCTGGGAATTTCTCGCGCCATAGCCATACCGAAAGCCAAATGGAAAGCATAAGAATGGCGAGCAAAGGATGTGATGAGAAGATTTTGTGGAAATGCATGGATTGTCGGATGATGGACTAATTCCGGCTCTAAAATGAAATATTTGGAGAAAAAATCACCAAAGAAGATTGGCTATCGGTTTGGAGAGGGAGATAAATTCCGGACCACGATAAAAAATCTCATTTGAAATACGACCACATCCGAAAAGAACAATTACAAACATTGATAAAGAAGCTTTATCAGAGTGAGGGATTATGCAATAATGAGGTAAGAAAACAGATAGCCTATGCTTTTGCATGGGAAAATTGCATATCTGCACAAAAAAATCCTGAAAAGCACAAGGTAAATTGGGCTGCTGCTGGAGCTCAAATTATGAAATACAGGAGGTGTAGGAAGCCCCAATCATTGGAACCAAAAAATCTGAGAAGAAGGCGGTAGAAGCTCAAGAGGAAAAGAAGTTGGCAGTGGAATCTTTTATTTTGAGTACAAACATTGTACAGAATATAGAACTGATCGAGAATGAGATCACCAGAATTTCTAGTGAGAGAGAAGCTTGTGCATTGGAGTTGAATGACATCCTTGTCACATTGGCAGCAGAGGATCTCTCAAACCAGGCTTTAAGTGGCAATGTGGCAGAAGCAAACAATAATATTGAGCAAATGAAAAAAGAATTAGAACTCAAAAAATCTTTGCAGGTAACTCCAGAGTTAGAAAAAGACATTGCTGAGCTTGAAACAAGTATTATGCTTGAGACCTATGCAGCAAAAAAAATGGCAAGTTACAGGAAGGTCAATCCAAACACAGCATCAAGAAGGGATGAATTGCAAGGTGAACTGAATTGCAAGGTCATTCACATGAAGGACCTTTCTTGAATTGCAAGGTCAACCTCAAAAACTTGGAAGAACTGAAAGGTATGAAATTTTCACCAATTAGAGTCAATGCAGTTAGTATAGACTTACCTGTGCTATTTGAGGACGCTTGTGCTGCATGTGGATTAGCATTCTCCAGCAATTACAGGTTATCAGTAAAACTAAAATGTGATCATGAGTATCATTTAATGTGCACAGCTTTGTTGGCTAAAGGTAAATGCATTGTTTGCACTTCATCTATCAGTTCTGCTTTATTTTTAGAGCTTGGTATGACAGTGCCTGTGGACGAGACAGTGCTTGAAAATACAGGATCACCTTCCATTGTACATGATAGGATATCAACTTTTGGAAATCTTGCTCTGCTACCCTCAACTTCAAGATCTCCTTATAAGATTGGAGCAAATAATGTTATACTAACAGATGATGAGGGTGAAGCTGCTACAGAAAACCTTGGGAAGGTTGTTGAGGGGAAAGGAAATTCAGAGTCACATCAAGAGAGTGACACAGAGATAGAAGTGGTGAAGGAACATTCGAAGAAAAGAAAATTTTCACCCAAATCAAAAGTGCAGGTTCCAAAGAAACAGAAAAGCAAAGATAAAGCAAGCAGGAAAGGAGAAGCACCTAAGAGGACTTATCCATTCAGAAGCAAGAAGAATCTGAAAGATGCATTAGAGGCTGATGAGAATACAAGTGTAGAGTTGCAGCAAACAACAGATGAAGCACTTGTAGCACTTAATAATGCTGCCACTTGGGAAAGCATCATCACGACAGGTCAATCTGCTGCCACTGCTGCTGTTGAAGTAGAAGATCAGGGTCCAACTCCAAAAGAAGGTATTCTATTTCAAGCTATACTTGATGCTCTGAATGACAAAAATGATTCTGTCTCAATCAAGAGTCTGTTACATGAAAATTAGCTGGCCTTGATTCCATGCAGGGACAATTGGAGATAATTCCATATCAATGAAAGGCAGTGTTGTAGCCATTAGAAGGTATTTGAGTGTTCATTGTAGCCATTTGAGTGTTATTAATAAAAAAGATTTAAATTGCTTTGCAATGGTTGTTTGAATTTGTTTTGTTCTAATGTAGGTCTGCACGAAATTCAAACAAATTTGATAATGAAAAAGAGAAATCAAACATCATCAATAAAGTGAAGAAAAGGAGAGCAGAAAAGGAAAGTGAAACTATAGTTCAACCAACTATAGTTGAGCCAAATATAGTTGAGACATTTGAAACAAGTGTTGAGCCAGCTTTTGTTCCACAAAAGATAGTTTCAGAGGCAAATATAGTACAGCCAACAATGGTTCAACATTGTGTTGATACAGTTGCCAAGACATTTGAAACAAGTGTTGAGCCAGCAAGTTTGCCAGCAAGTGTTGAGCCAGCAGGTTCAACAAGTAAAGCAGCACATAGCAGAGATATCATGGTGAGTAGAAAGCTATTGATTATGGACCTCAATGGTGTTTTGGTTAAAACATATTCAAAGTCTGAAAAACTTGAAATATCTGGCCCACACATTATAGAGTATACAAAAAACAAGATAGTTTTATTCAGGCCTGGTGTTACAGAATTTTTAAACAAGGTAAGTGTTTACTATGACTTGGCTATATGGTCATCTATGACTGGTTTCAATACAAAGGAGGTGTTACAGAAGTTGTGTCCATTACTTATACACAGGTTTGTTTTTATTTGGGGACAAGAGTTTTGTGACAAAATGCCTTTCACGTTACCTGGACATGTTGACAAACCAGTGTTCATGAAACCTTTGGAAAAGGTGTACTGCCAGTTTCCTCAATACACTGAAAGATGTATTTTGGTTGATGACTCAGTTTATAAAACATTCTTGTCTCCACCTTATACAACTGTTATTGCAGCAAGCATGAGGATTGAAGAATTTAAGTCAAGTTCAAGTTTGCTAGTGGATTCCATTTTTCCATTGTTGTATCAACTTGCAATGGATGATAACTGGAAGACAATATTGAAGGGAATACAACTTGTGGATTTCTTTGATACGGAGGCCGTGGAAATTCTTGAGAGGTTGGATGCAGCAATGTTAACAGTTCCTCAGCAGGTTTCTTTTGATCTCTATTACTCTACATTTGTGAAGTGGCTGACTGAACAGGCAGATAGCAAGTTCATCAACAATTCTGCCTTGCAACACCTGAAACAAGTTGTAAATAGTTAGGTGAAACACATTTTAAATTGTCAACTGACAGCCAGCCATTTTTGTTGTTCATGTAGGCTGGCCAATTTTGTATACATTTTGATATATCCTTTGGATCTGGATATACTTATTAAGTTATCAATGAATATTTTTATCTTCTTTGCACAATTGATGATTAGAAACTGTTATCAACTTGAAGGCAGGCTGCTCATTATTTGTTGGCATGTCTGCTCATCCATACTATACAGGTTGTCTTTCACCAAAGTCATGTCAAATTTGCAAATCCTAACGAGGTGGCTGTACACTGTGGCCAGTGGTTTGTCTAAAAGAAGTTGAAAACTTAATTCTCCTTCCAATTGTTTGTAATAGTAGCCAGAAAGTATGACCTCACCAATTCCAAAAACATTGCCCCAGCCATCTTCATAATCATCTAGTAATGTGTTCTTTGTCTCAATACATTTCAGGACATAAAAGTCTACACCCTCAAAGATTGCCTTCTTCCTCGCATTCAACTGCAAAATTGTCCCCTACTTCTACATTAGAGCTGATCGGATCATAGTCACCATCATCTTCACTATCGGGTCTCCTCGCCTTCAAACACAACCTCATTGTCGAAATTTCCTGCCAGATTACGCTCTTTTGAGACCAACTCATTTGTCTCCCAACCTCCTATCACGAGATTTAGTGCTACAGAGTCCCATTTCCCTTTGTCGGGCAAGACATGCAAAAACATGACAAAGGTCTATGTGCAAGCTTCAAAGGATTTTCTCTATCAAAAGGCCTGATGCAATGAATTTTAGTTGTCCCTTTGAGGGTCTGAGCATCATACCTTTTTGATCTATCTATACTATGAGGGTCAATTTCCCAAAAGTACCTGCAGGCAACAATTAATCAAGTGCTGTAAGTGCTTAACTGCTGTAAGTGCTATAAGTGTTGTACAGGTAAGTAAACATTCCAATAACAAACAAAAAAAAAGTTCAAAATGTTATATTTGTACATAAATGGCCTTCAAAATGTATAAAACTAGTAAAGTATCACCAAACATGCATAAAAATCATGAACAATAATTAGACTAAAATACAGGTCTAAGTGCTTCAAGTGCTACAAGTGCAGTACTTACCTGTGTATATCGGAATCAGATGAGCTGTTGGTAAAGAATTCATTTAGAAATCGAACGACATCTGCAGCACACTGGAGTTTTCTCCCATTATACTTCAGTTGTTCCTTTGTGAGAAATCTTTTTTACATTTGCTCCTTGGCCATCATGCTCACCTTTTCCATGCGAGCTGGCAAAGAAATTCCAAATAATCTCCTTCCCAAGATCTCTGTACCATCTACCCAAGAAATAGAAGGGTCTTGCAGACTTAAATTGAGATGAACAACCATCTGACCATACATAATGCTTGGAATATTGAATACCATTTAACTCCAATCAAGTGGCATGTTTTAAGAGGCAATGCTGTACAAATTCAGTGTCATGAGACTTCTCATCTGAAATATAGAAGTGACACTCTTTTATAATTTCTCTGTTATCATCTTTTTGCTTCATATCTTTTCTTTTCTTCTTGATGTCATTGCCATCCACCTGTTGTTTCCTTCCAAACCTGTAAGTGATATGAACTAAAATGGATACCTGGTCAATTATGCCAATGGCGTGATTGCGCTTCTGCTGAACTTTGAAACCATAGTTTTCTGCAAAGTCAATTACAGAAACTATTGTGTCTTCTCCAAAACTTGCCAAACATTGTCTGAATTGTTTTGCTTGCCAATGAGCCTTGTAGTTGTGTGGCACAAATGCTGCCATTGTTTTTCTTGCATGTTCCTGAAATTCAAAAGGGGTGCCAGTCTTGTAGGCCAATCTTGTAACTTTAGTTGGTTTCTTCTTAGGGTTTCTCTTAGAAATGACTTCTTCTTTTACCAAGCGATAGAATCAACAAATTAGTATAAATGACGTGATCCTTCTAACACAAACTCAACACTAACTTTTTCAAATACTTTCCAATCCACCAGGTGTTCTAATGATTTACTTGTTTCCCTTGGACACTTTGGAATCCTGTATAAAGTGGAATAGAGAAAGTACTGTAAGAGGATATTGAAGCTAGATATCATAGAAATGAAAAGTTAAACAATATATATGACATATGTTATCTAGATATCATAGAAATGAAAAGTTAAACAATATATATGAGCTATGTTAATAACTTACCTCTTGAGACCACATTTCTTGCAGGTCTGCATCAAACATGCATGTTTGTGCCATTCATCTGCTTCTACTTTGGGGCATACCACATTTCTCCAATACTCACTTGTAGATTTGAAAATATTGTCCTTAGCATTGCATGTTGGACCTGGACCACATACCCTGCATTCGCATTTGCAATCTTTGTGCACACCATAAGGATCAGACCTCATGTTATTAATTGCCTGCATGACAAAATCAAGGTGCATGTGGTACTGACAGCAGCAAGTCTCCCTTTCTTGCAATCTCCTAATATAGCTTGGTTTAAGCTTCTCAAAGGTTTGCTGGCATATATTGATCTCAGGATACTCTTTCCTGAATTGAAGATAAAACTGCAACTGATCATAACACAGATTCAGCAACAATATCATGCAAAATACAGAAAAAAAAGAGGCAGAATGTGCTTACTTGTGTCACCTCCAAAGAAATGAATAGGATGGTCAATCTTTTCACTGTTTCACTAACATGTTTTCTCACATGTTTTTATATGGTGAGATCCTAGTATTCTCATCCCAAAAATTCTTTATCTTACCTCTTTGCTTCATCCGAAAAGTGCATCGAGATCTTTTTTCTCCTCTCAAACATTGACCAGGGACCTGCTTCAAATTCTGCATACACACGTCTCTGAAATGCTCTTGCTACAGTTCTTCTTGGAATAGATAGAAGCCTTGCTATTGCTGATTGATTCACTCCCTTTGTTGAAGATGCAGCCATTTGCAGTGTACTCCTTTTTGCTTGAAGAACATCAGTATTTCTATCATATTTTTGAGCTTGAAAAGTCTCTTTCACATTCAAAATTAAATCCCTCATAAGGGCATTTTCTTTTGGATCTGCTACATCAACATCGAGTGGAAGATGTTTAATCTTCTTGAAGAATCTCGATGCTAACTTCCCTTTGTCCACATTTGAGGCAAAAGTATTTGTAATTTCATTGAAATAATCTTCCAAATTCTTCGACAATTCCTGTAATCTTCTTTCACTCAAAACACCACAATCTTTGGTATTGGAAGGAGGATTGTTTTCCTTCTCTCTCTGTCTCTTTCTTTCTCGGGATTTTCTTCTATTTTCAGCTTGAATTTGCAAGAAAATCCTTCTTCTAGTTGAATCGATGCTTTCAGGGGAGCTTTCCATTGAAATTTTCACGAGACAGATTTCACGACTCGAATTACAATTCCAAATTGAAAATTCAATTGAAACAATGCAAAATTTGTTCGAATTGTATGAATTGGTATTGCAATTCTCTAATTGCAATTCCGAATTCTGATTTCTCCCGCCAACCACTAAAGGAAACTCCAACCATCCTCCCCGCCAACGGAGTTCCCGCGTCTTTGGAGATCCTAGTCACTGATCCCTGCCATTCCGGAATTGCATATACTATTCTTGGTGCATGCCAATTCTGTTTTAATTCGGTTGGACGTCACACGACTAAGGAGGTACTAAGCGCTTTCAGCACATAAAGCACATGTCCGGACAGTGCTTTTTGATCACCAGTATAGAATTTACACCCTTAAGAAGAAATTTTTCCATACAGAACTAGGTACAAAAATGCAGACACCTTATGACATGTTATTGGCCGAATGTGGGATGATTCCCTTGGAGGTAGAAGCATTGCTTAAAACATTGTTGTACTTATGCAAAGTGCAATTTGAGATGGAAGTTGATAGTTTGCCATGCTTGGCATTAGAGGCAAGTAAAGAGAAAGGGTGGTATGCTGACATAGTAGCTTGGATGCACAAGTGGAGTCTAGATATAAATTCGCTCAGCATCAACAGACGTAGGCTTAGAGAATGGGTTAGGGAGCATGTGCTGCAGAAGTTGTGGAGTGTCCCAGAAGTGAAAAAAGAATTTTATAGAAGGATGATGAACCCGACCCTACAGGAGGCATCATATTTGAAGGAGGGGTTGTCAATGAAAATGAGGCAGACCATTAGCAGAATGCGGCTCAGCTCTCATAGACTTGGAGTGGAGGTAGGAAGATGGGGCAATATACCACGAGAAGCAAGAGTATGCAAACTATGTGATACTGATGAGATAGAGGATGAACCCCATGTGATTCTCCACTGTCCTGCATATGCTGACATTAGAAGCAAATTTGGGATTTCCTCGAGTACATTGTTAGAATTCTTTGATATTGGTGCCTTTTCGATGGGTGGATTCCTTGTGGAGGTCCTCAAGCATAGAGATATTTGCTTAAAGAAGCTGCATGATAAAGACCTTATAGATGGGAATGAGGGGGAAGAGGCTAATGCACTCCTGTCTGAGGATGCATTAGATAATATTTTTTATAACTTTGATTGTGCATAGTGTGAACGTCTTCTAGACCTCGTGATAAATAAACATTTCATTTCATCTCTCTCTCTCTCTCTCTCTCTCTCTCTCTCTCTCTCTCTCTCTCTCTCTCTCTCTCTCTCTCTCTCTCTCTCTCTCTCTCTCTCTCTCTCTCTCTCTCTCTCTCTCTCTCTCTCTCTCTCTCTCTCTCTCTCTCTCTCTCTCTCTCTCTCTCTCTCTCTCTCTCTCTCTCTCTCTTAGTGCTGAACATCTAAAATGGGCAGGTCCAAGTGTTGTTCCTATCATTACTCGCATGTTTAACCTTGCATTGGCACAAGGCTTCCCGTTTGATTGGTGCAGGAACATAGTGGTGCCGATATTCAAAGGGGGATCTAGACAAGATGCAAGTAACTATAGAACAATTCTGGTAAGTAATTTGTTCTCAAAACTTTTTGCATCTATTTTGGAGAAAAAATTGAGCTTATGGGCAGAAGTCAATCAAAGAAGGGCAGTAACGCAAGCTGGTTTAGGCCGGGCAGATCCACATTGGACCACTTGTTGGTGTTGAAAACGGTCTTTGATAATGTTAAAGGAACGAAAAAACCAGTGTATGTGGCATTCATTGACTTTAAAAAGGCCTTTGATAAGGTTCCACGTGTGCAATTATGGGAAAGACTAGAAACGCTTAATGTGCCACTTGAGCTTAGAACTGCAGTACAGGTGCTCTATGAGAAGGTGCTTGTAGAATTATCACAACCTTTTTCATTTGATGTTTCAGCCCATGTAGAAAGTGACATTGGAGTGAAACAGGGTTGCCCGATGTCCCACCTTATTTGGCTTGTTCATTGATGGTCTAGAGGCTTGGCTATATAATAATTGCCCAGGAGGTACTGAAGTACATGGCTACATTGTACAGTTATTGATGTATGCCTATGATGTTGTTATATTTGCAAGATCAAAAGAACACATGCAAAAACACCTAGATGGATTGGCTGCATTTTGTGATCAAACAGGCATGCAAGTGAACTTAGACAAGACAAGTGTTATGACGGTTGGTGCTCTCAAACAGGAACCTATTTTCAGATATAAAGGGAGTCTTGTGAGTATATGTGATTCTTATAAATACTTGGGCCTTATTTTCAGCAGGAATCATAGATGGAATATGTGTATTTCACAACGAGTTGATGGAGGGCAAAGAGCCTTATATGCGTTGCATAGCATGTGTAGGAGGTCTCATTTATGGTCTTGGAACCTTAAAGTAAAGTCAGATCACCACTTGTGCAAAGTGTAATCCTATATGGATCTGAAATTTGGGGGCCAAGCATTCCGCAATGTCTATGGGATGATATAGAACAAGTCTTGAAGAAGTTCTTAAGGCTTGAGTTGGGAGTGAAAGCTCAAACACCTTACCCTATGATGTTGACGGAAAGTGGGCTAATGCCACTTGAGGGAAAGGATTATTACATGATGTAACAAAATGGCTCCAAAAATGGGATATCCAATGGGAAGAAGTGATCTTGGTTGACTCGGATCTAAGACAATGGATCCCTAAGAAGATACTTATGAAGATGTGGAGGCAGCCCAAAACTAAGATGATCTTATACAAGCAAAGCATAAATCCGAATTTGACGCCATCTACACACTTACAGGAAAATATTTCAATACAAAAGAGACATTCTATCTGCAGGATCCGTCTTAGCTCCCACCATTTGGGAGTAGAAGTGGGGAGATGGGGGCATATCATACCACGAGATCAAAGATACTGCAAGGTATGTGACTCAAACCAGGTGGAGGATGAAGATCATACATTGCTTCGATGTAGGGCCTATGAAGCAATTCGAGATAAACACGGTATTCATTATAACGATCTACCCACTCTTTTTACACTTAATAGTGATATGTTGGGAAAATATTTGATTGAACTTCTCCAACATAGGGATACTTGTTTAAGTTCTCACACTGCTGTTAATGTTGATAATTCAGATAGTTTGAGTGAGAGTGATGAGCTAGATGAGGATTTGGAAACTCATCTATTATTTTATGAAGATGTTTAAGTGGTTTTGTCTAATAGGCCTTTGAGGCCTCCCATAGACATAATAAACTCTCTCTCTCTCTCTCTCTCTCTCTCTCTCTCTCTCTCTCTATCTCTCTCTCTCTCTCTCTCTCTCTCTCTCTCTCTCTCTCTCTCTCTCTCTCTCTCTCTCTCTCTCTCTCTCTCTCTCTCTCTCTCTCTCTTTTTATGCCATGGAAGCCACAATAGATAAGGGTTGGTATGCAGACGACAGAGCTTGGATGAGAAAATGGGGTCTAAATCCGGATGATCTGGAAAACAACAAAGGGAGACTCTGGGAATGGGTGAAAGAAAGTGTGATGCATAAGTCATGGAATGTACCAGAAATAAAGAAAGAGTACTATAGAAGGGTAATGAATCCTATGCTACAAGAGGCTAAATATTTGGGTGCAAAGTTATCCATGAAAATGAGACATACAATTTGTCGTATGCGACTAAGCTCTCAAAGGCTAGGAGTCGAAATTGGACGATGGAGTAACATACCACATGAGGTGAGATATTGTAAGATATGTGGAGCAGAAGAGGTAGAGGACGAGGCACATGTAATTTTACATTGCCCAGTCTATGCAAATATTCGAGACAGATACAATATTACCTCAGTGGACATGTTGCAATTTTTTGACCTTCCAGCAAGCAAAATTGGCAACTTCTTGGCAGATACATTAAAATACCGAGAGATGGCTCTTAAAAGTAATCCACTTAGCGAGGAAATGGAGGAGTTAGAGAGAAAGGAGGAGGAGACCAATGTGTTACTAATTGAGGACGCATTGGATGAGATAATGTTTGATAATGGTTGGTAAGATGGAACGTCTTCTAGATCTGATGGTCTCACAGACGTAATAATAAATTTCATTTCATCTCTCTCTCTCTCTCTCTCTCTCTCTCTCTCTCTCTCTCTCTCTCTCTCTCTCTCTCTCTCTCTCTCTCTCTCTCTCTCTCTCTCTCTCTCTCTCTCTCTCTCTCTCTCTCTCTCAAATGGTGATGTAATCTTGGTAGGAGATTTTAATGGCAGAACAGCAAATAGGCAGGCATCGGTACTGAATCAGGATGGGGACCCCATGTGGATGGAAGAGATGGACAATGAGGAATTGAAGTTAGCAGGATGGGCAAGAGAATCAGAGGATAAGGCATACACCACGCAGATGGGCAAACTATTATTAGACATGTGCAGTGGATTAGAGCTGAGAATATTTAATGGCCTGCGTAGGGAAGTGTACGTGCAGAGGGAAAAGCGTTGTGGATTATATCATAGGAGGGGAAGGTGTTTCGCAAAGAATACAGAAGTTAAAAGTATGGGAATCGCTACTTTTAAATCGATCATGCCCGATAATATGTCATTTAGAGTTTGGTAATGTACCTAGTCATGTTATGAACAATAAACAGCAAAATTATATAAGGTTAGATCCGAAAAAAGGAGATATGTATAAATCAATGTGTGAAGTAGGGATGCCAAAGTTGGAGGGCGCGGTGACAGTAGCGGATATGGACAGGCGGATCACGCAGGTTCTCCTTGATGCAAAGAATGAACGACTTTACACATAAACGGAAAGCAAAAGGGCTGCCATGTAACAGTTGGTATGATGACTCTTGTAAGGCCAAGCGTAGAGAATATCATGCGGCAAAGGAAGAGACAATTTTTACGGGAGAGCCGATTTGATACGGGAACCTAAAAGTTTCTGGAACCGAATGAAAATGAAAACTGCAGATATTCCCAGTTTTAGTGCCGTAGAGTTATTCCAACATGTTAAGAAGCTATACCAATTGGACGGGATCGAATCAAAGATGGTTATGGAACAGGATAGGAGGGAGCCTTTTATTACAGTTGAGGATGTCTCGGCTGGAATTGCAAGACTTTCTAATGGTAAAGCTGCTGATGCGCGTGGTGTTATGGCAGAAATGTTAAAATGGGCAGGAGAACAGCTGCTTGAACCTCTCGTGAAGATGTTTAACATGGCGCTGTGTGAAGGGTTCCCAGAAGCATGGCAAATCAATCGAGTGGTGCCGATCTTCAAAGGAGGTGATAAGTCTGATATCAATAATTACAGGACCATTTTGATATCTAGTATATTTTCCAAGCTTTTTGCATCAATACTAGAGTCTAAGATTGCAGAATGGGTTGAAGAACGTGAGTTGAGAGCTCGTGGGCAGGCTGGCTTCAGGCGAAAGCATTCCACCATTGATCACCTGGTCACCCTCAGGGTTGCGATGGATGCAGTAAAGGGTAAGAAGCAACCTCTCTATCTTGCGTTCATTGATTTTAGTAAAGCATTTGATATGGTTCCTAGAGAATGCTTGCTAGAGAGAATGAGAAAATTGAATATACCAGTGGGCTTAGATGTACTAGACTGCCTTACTTAGCAATGAAGGAAAGTGAATAAGAATGTCAAAGAATGGTTGCTGAAATGGAATATGAGAATAGAGGATTGCCCGTCTAAGGAGATAAGGGAATGGGTGATTACAGGAATTCGTGCAGTACTCTGGCTAAACCCGAAAACAAAGATGGCGACATATCGCGATCACATGAATCCTATGTTACAGGAGGCTTATTACTTGAAGAGTGACATATCCGTCTTAAAGCGTAAGGAGATCTCGCGTATGCGTCTGAGCTCTCATCATTTGAGTATAGAGGAAGGAAGATGAAGGAATATACCAAGGGAAAGACGAGTCTGCAAGGTATGTGGCCAGGATGAGGTCGAGGATGAAGTGCATACCCTTCTTCTATGTCCAGCATATGAGATATTGAGATGTAGGTATGGGGTCCAAGGTACATTGGCTGATTTGTTTAGCCTACCACCTTCCACTATTGGTAATTTTATCATAGACATGTTGAAAATTAGACGAACATGTATTGTTTGTATTGATGTTCTTTTACAAAATGATATAAATGAGATAGGGATGAGTGAGGAGATAGATGATGCTTCTGATTGTGGAAGCTCATTAGAGGATTGGTTTGATGTAGAGGACAATCTGAACGTCTGATAGACCTGATGGTCTCAGTAGGCGTAATAATACACATTCCATTTCTCATTTCTCTGTGTATGTGTGTCTGTGCGCGCGCGTGTGCTCTTGGCTTTGGGCGCACAAACCCGTTTGCTAGCCACTGCCGTTGGTCTGCCACTGCTCGAACTATGGCATCGATCTGTGGTCGGGCCCTAGTCGACATCATCGCTCCAATGTGCCGCGAAAACAGGGGATAGGCTTGATTCTTGGCCGGATTGAGGAATTGTTGATGGAATTGCTCGAGCTAGCTGGGTAATCTTGATATTCCATCTCGTTCGAGGCGATTATGGCTGGAATTAGCCCGCCAATTCCAGCCTCCAGCATTGAATCATGCTTCGGGATGGTCACCATGGAGGGTATTCTGGTGCGCGAAGGATGGGTCCCTGGTACGGGGCACCGTGGGTTCAGATACGATGAATGAGTGACACTTGCCATATGTTGGGAGGGGGAATGGGACAGCGAGGAAAGGGATCTTTGGTACCACAGAGTGCAACTCCACCCTAAGCATTGTGCACGCCATCTTGCAATAGCAAGCAACTAAATTTCTGGCAACATAATAAATGAAGGCGGGCAAAAATCTGGGCTACAAAACCCTTTATCTGCAAGTTACCTTGTTGTTGCCACAAAACTTCTTGCTTCAAGGCTATGGTATTTGAATGAAACAACTTGCTTCACATACAAATGCCTACTTAAGCTCCAAAACTTTGATATTTGAATGACAAAAAGAGCCCTTGCTTCACATTACATGCCCTGGCGATGCACAGGATCTCATCGAAGAGCATATTTGACACTAAAAGCTATAGAATCCTGAAGAATAGAGGTTGTGTCGGAACCTAAAGAATCGAATGAAGCTTTTAGGGTGGGAGCTCTTGTTCACCAGCAGATGTCGCACCATAATCCCTTCGCCTAATTAGCCATTTTTCCCACTGCCGTTTTACTTCGAGGAGAAAAACCATTCACATCCATTCCACACCAGAAAATGACTCCCAAAGAAAACATAGCCGGAGATTCAAAAATCCAGCTATGAATAGAGCGATGGTGTCGTTTGATCCTCTGTCGGAAGGAAAAGAACGACCTGTGCACAGCTATGGTGGTGCTAGCTACGACCGAGATATCCTCCTCCATGTCCCCGCAAACGTGGCTCCTCAACCTTTATTTAGATTGCAGTGGAGAAAAAATTAGAAAACGGAAAAAAAAAGAAAAAAGAAAAATAACAAAATCAATTATATATGTTCAAAGTGAAATCTACCAAATTAACCCTAATTATTGACTTATTTCCCAAAAAGCCCTGTGAACTTTTTTTTTTTTTGAAGAACTGTGTCATCAATATATTAAAAGAATGGTAATGTTACAAAGCAAGTGAGGAGGAAGGAGAACTGCCCCAAAGAGACAGCGATACCTCGACACTCCACAACAAACTCACAGAAAAACTGCAACTCTACTGCTGTACAAACCGACCATCACCATCTACAATACCCAAGAAGTCTCGCCAAATGGCAAACTTCCGCTCTACTAATCTCGGGAACACCAGAAAGCTTTGAAATAGCTTGTACCTGAGTCGAGGAATCAGAGGGGCTGCAGGCTGCTGAATCCCCTGAAAGATCCACAACCGCCGCCGCTTCCAAATCAGCCACACCAACCAAGCCATGCACAGATGCATGGCTTGCTGCCGCAAGAGCGGCCAAGCACCAGGATACACATGAAGCAGCAACTGCTGGCTAGTCAATCTCACCTGAAACAGAGCCCTAACCCAATCCCAGGCAGCCTACAAGTGAGGGCATAAAACCAACAATGCTCCACAGTCTCACGATGAAGGCCACAACAAGGGCAAAGAGGGCTCACACCCGGCCTAAACTGACTCACAAGGGCATTCACCCTGATACAGCGGTGCACCACCTGCCACAGAAGCACCCTAACCTTCGGTGGGAGAAGTGAGCTCCATGTCCACGTCCAAACTGAGCGCCATCGAGAACCCGGAAGCTGCAGAGACCACTTGCCTGAAGGGGGCAGTGTGTCATGAATAGCCAGCACCCGGTAACAAGACCACACAAAACAAGAAGACACAACATCCGAATGAACCTTCCAAACCTGCACCACCACATCATCCTGAGGGACTATAGGTATGTGTAGCGGAATACTCCCCGCCACTTGTTCCCAGATAGCCCGGTCACTGCCTCTCAGGCGAAAGCGAGCTCGAAAAAACTCCCACGAAGCTAGCTGACCACCCCAATACCAATCCTCCAAGGTGCGCACAGCAGCTTGCCTCCAACGGGCCTGCGTCCGAGCATGCACGATGGCAGCCAAGGGCAAGTGCGCAGGGGGTAGAGGAACCCACAAGAAAGGAGAAGAGTGGTGATACACTGAGGCATAATCTAGCTGGAAGAGCACAAGCACATGATCCCAAGCCCGCAACACCCCCGTGAGAAAAGGGGATGCATGTGGGAAAGGCCGGAGACCATACAACAGTGCCCAGGGCAACTCCACATGCACAGACGGCTTCCCAAATGCCACACAATGGCGAAGAGACTGCAACAACAGCGCCGCACCAGGAGAAGATGCTCCAAACAAACTTGCCCTTCGCATTTTTGAAATTCCTAAAATGCCCTTAATTCTTAAGTATTTTCCCAACTAGCCCTTTGTAATTTAAAAATCATCAGAGATAAGCCTATCATTCCAATACTAGAAATGATCGAAGACAATTAATTTAATGTTTTTACAAAATTGTATTGAAGGAGAAGCTTTGCGGGCATCTTGTGGAGAAGCTGCTTCATACCCATCCAAGTTACTTGTAGAGATCATTTTGCTATTGATATGTGGGACCTATTTATCCTCCAAATATTGAATAAGAATAATGAAATGTTGTCTCTGCAACATGTCGTCCTCCTGGCAGGCCTAAAAGAAAATGGGATAAGATAAAAGATAGGGATAGAGAAAAGCGTGTGTACAAGTGCACACGTTGTGGTAATGTCGCAAGAAATGAACGCAGTTGCAGAAATCCCATTTGACATTTCTGTTGCATATTTTTGTCATAATAATTTTCTGAAATTTATTTTCCAGATTATTGTCTCTATAAGAAATACTTCCTCTGTAAAAAATGATCCTCTATGTAAATATGTTCTTTCTGGTGATTTTTTGGATATAAAGGGCTATTTGTGAAAATATTTAAAAATTAAGGGCATTTTGGGAATTTCAAAAATACAAAGGGCTTTTGGGGAATTAAGTGAACAATTAAGGTCTTGCTTCGGGAAATTCCCCGGAACCCTTGTAAGCTACTGTGTAAATCTGAAAATTCACACTACGGTTTTGAGATAGCAGGAAAATTTCCTGCTAAAAATAGTGATTTCTCTGGTTACTTCCGGCAGGAATTGAGTGGGAGCATGGAGATGGTAGGTTGGGCGAGATCCAGCAAAAAATTTGACTTTTATGCTTAAAAAATTTTCCGAACCAAGATTAAGGTTATTTTAGTAAATTTCCCATGTTCAAATTATAAAGTTGGCAATTCAACAATGAGAGACATGTTTTACAATACACTATATTTGGAATGATCAATCTCGTTTGGAAATTTAGCTTTTAGGTCCCACAAAGTGATAATTCAATTCATAGGCTTAAATGCACTTTAGTATATACCCCACTAATGAGGGCCAGATCTAATCACACACAAGTAGCAAAGCACGACAAAGAGGGAAACCCTTTAATATGTCATCGTCTTTAATCCAATTCAATTTATTTCACCACCCAAAGCATGAACAAGGGTGCTAAGCCAGTAGCATCTGGACAGTTGCTGGATTCTCCTTAAGATTCCATTTTCTTTCTTCAGTTTAGATGGATTTCTCCTTGAGATGCCATTTCTTTCTTTAGTTTAGATTTTGTTCCTACATAGTTCCTTGGGTTGTGGGTTTTTTTTATTTTATTTTTTTGTGTTGGGGGGGGTGGGGGCCATTATTATTCTTGAAGCCATTCCTGGACTGTATGAAGTCTGCGCGTTTGGAGGATAAGAGGCTATTGATATGCAAAGGTCAATATACGACAGAAATCTGATATCTGCAAGTCGCACCGCTGTTGTCACCGCATACATTGTCCTTTTTGATGACCATATGCAGCTGATGCAAAAGAACTAGTTGTCTGTTGCTTTTGGAATTCCATGCACGAGTACTTGATAGAGCAATCCTAAAGATTTTCAAAGTATGCATGGGAAATGGGTTCCTTGCCTGACTGTAAGCGTCAATCTTAAGTTTTTTTATAATTGTTGAATCATGTTACCTCCAAAGTGACGTAACTATTTGTCCTTTTAACTTGGACTTGTGTCTCTTTTCCACGACTTAACAGTGCATAGTGGGGAATCTTTCACAAAAGCAAATGGAGTTCTAGCTCATCTTGTGAAACCATAATTGACTGCTACTAGTATCTCGCACACCAACTATTCATTTCTGAATTTCACTTCCGTTGGTAGTACACGGGTCAAATTTACCCTGCTAATGTGGGATTTTATACAACTTTCTGCAATGCAGTATTTATTAGCAGGAAAAGAATAGCAAGGGCGAAATAAGCTATGTCCGGAATTATCTCTCGTATCTATACACCGTGTGAACTCGTTGACGTTTCTGCCAAGGCTGTTTCGTTACAGCCTGGATCCTCGCCTAAAAATATGTCCCATATATATGCACTGTTGACTTGGAGGGATGCCAAGTTCCAAATATTTACACCATTAGAAGTTTTCCTTGTGGAACTCAAACGTAGTTATGTTTTTGTAGTTATACTCCTTGCACATAGCCTCCAGATCCTTGGCCAATGCAGGTGCTCCGCAGTAAAACACGCCTGAAATTTCGTTTACCAATGTGAATTTCATGCCAAAATCCATTCTTACAAAAAAGTCTTACTATCCTTACCTATTCTTGCACCTTTGTGTGAATTCTGCAGTTTTGAGAAGACTTTCTTCCAATTCGGTCGCGCAAAATGTGTCTTAGCCTGCAACACATATTAATGTTGTAGCATATGAGCACATAATTTCTTTAGCATATGAGCAGATGTTGAAGTTGTTCTATACTTACTCTTGTGCCGGAGACAATGTCCACGCCATTCTTAGCATGATGAAGGGCCTGAATCATGGTTATTAAGGCAGAACGTGCATCCCCCTCTTCATAAACACTTGTGAGGTAGTTATGCATTTCAATCACAGCCTGAAAATACTCAGTCTATCTTAGAGCCATCTTTTGCTTGCTATGTAAGCAGTAAGAATATGATTGTTACCTGAGAATCAATTTCAGCTACTTCGTTCATTACTCCCTTGAACCATTCAAAAGAACCCTGTTCTCTTGTGACCCAGTAGAAGTACGCATTTGTTGGACCATTGGCTCTGCGACTATTTCCAACTGACATATTTGTTTCTCCCATCTGGGCAAAGTCAGAAATGCCATTAGCTTTTAGCACAAGTCTAGGTTGGTTAACTAATTGACTTGGCAGTACAGTAGTGTTTACGTGATGAGTACTCGCTTTCTTCATATTGTTAAGCATATCTTTTAACACACTTATGAAAGGTGTAGCTCCAATGCCAAGACCAACTAAAAGCAAAACATCATATGAAGTATAATCTTGGGCTGGAGCTCCATATGGCCCATCAATGAGTAGCTTCGGAAAACTGGTTAATGTACGAGCAACTGTTAAAGAAAGAACCACCTATACATATCAAATAAGTAAAGAGTCCACAATTTTAAGATGGTTACTTTATTTTAGTGCAATCTCCAACCTTGTAGTCCGCTCGCAGCAATCCACTTTTACCATCTTTTGATGGCTCACATACCTGAAAGCAAGCATTGTTTAGACATTGCTCGGTTCTAGAAATACCAGACTGTTATGAAATATGAAATTGACAAACATTTGAGAAAACATTCTTCAATTCTTTTGTCCAATCCCCAAGGGTTCTTATGTGAACACTCAAATAATCATCACCTGGTGCAGAAGTAATTGAAAATGGATGCCTGCAAAGATAGTATGTGGTTAGATTAAGCTGGCTGAGATAGGGAACTTCATTAGATAATGTAGAGACTCACCACTCAAAGGGCGACACTGCAGGACAGTTAACAGTCATGTACATTCCACTCTTGTAATTAAAGTCACGAGGCTTTGTTGTGTGCAATGCCAGCACGTTGCCTGGGTATATGGCAACCTGTATCCCAGGATTTCTTCAACACACATTACCAAGCAAAGAGATAAAAATTATTCTGCATACCTTCACTACTTGAACTGGATATACAGTTGTCCTCAAGGCCCTCCAAATGCGTTCGCCAGCATAAAGGATTACTGGGATTGCAATGTACATCCACGTCTGTAAATTTCTCAGAATAAGATCTTTTCTAAGCTTTTCCAATGGATTACCCACAACGAAATTTATTCTCACCGTTTTTGCTTGCCATTTGTGGCTCAAGTATAAGAAGAGGCCGTGGATGATGAGAAGAACATAGACGATAATAAACATATGATGCGAATACCAAAAGGCATTAAACCCAGTTGTTCTGTGGAAAGGCCGTGGAAGCTTAACTATACCCCTTCTAAACCGATGTGTGGCTAGAGTAAATGCAATTGCCATCATAACCACCATGACAACGCCTGTGATACCTTCAACGCTCTTCACAATATCCCAATAGCTGGGCTGCCTGTAATGCCAGCCTCGTCCAATCAATTTGAATCTATCATATGACGCATTGATAATTCTTGGAAAGTCGCAGGTCAGATGCATCCCAGCATGTATAACAATACCAACTATAATGGCTATCGAAATAGTCTGCAAGCATACAAAAGCGCTGCTACATTAAGTTAAAGATGTCTTCTGCATTCTATAAAGGAATACTGAGGGGGAAAACTATTCTGCTAAACCCTATGCACAAAGCCCCATGTACTTACCTTATGAAAGTTGATATTGTCGTTGAAGGGTACAACATGCTTCAGTTTTGTTGAACGAAGTAGTGTTAGTGTCTTTCGACACATTGGCAACAATATCAAGGCCATATTAAGCTTCAATGTTTCAGCAGCCCCTTTTGCAAAGCAGACACAGTATCCCATTACTTGATAGGCAGACTTATTCTTGTACTGAATAAATTTCCATGTAAAAAGTCCAGCCATTACAGCAAACCAGAGAAGCAAGACCCATATTCTTTTCCAGTTTTCACCAATGAAAAATCGGAGCCTTTCAAATGGACCTTTTGGAGGTACAAGCACCTGACTAATCATTTGGCTGTAGTTTTGGTTGGAAAATCTTTGTGACACTCCACCAGCTACTTCCCCTTTCATCAAACTTTCAAGCTGCCATAGCTGCAAGTTCAGAATTTTCTTTGGTTAGACATGAGTATAGTTAAAAGGCATCCATTTGTGAAAGGCTATTTTTTTCAGAACGCCTTACCTCAATATATCCTAGATTCTCAGGATCTAACTCTTCCATAATCAAAGCAGCATATTCTTCAGCCTGCTCCTTCAATTTGGATAGCTTGTTCTCTGACGCGCTCAACGTAATGATCTGCAATTGTAGTATGACACAAATAACTTCAGGGCTTAACTTATGCTAAGAAGCCTCTTATGAAGTAAGATTGCTTACCTCCTTGACCTCTTCCTCAGAAATCCGGCCATCTGCATCTGTGTCACACCTTTAATTGCAAAGAAAGGTGTCAATGCTTTGAAGTGAAGAGTTATTCGAAATAAATAGACAAATGCTATGGAGAAACCAACGTACATGTCAAAGAAAATCTCCATGCGAGAGTTGAAGCTTGGCTCAGAAGCCTGTTCCCAAAAGTCTTTCAGTTCTGCTTTACTGATTTCTGTTTTGGCAAAACCTCTCCTGCGTGAAAGGCAGTCAAAGAGCTGTCCTGCAAATTCTTTGGATTCTTTCATACCTGCAAATCGCTGCATTTTGTCAATCCTCCCTTTATTGTGAAAACAAAACTCTTAATCTCTTACCAATCACTTCACCAAACTTATCTCTTGGGAGATAACCATTTGGTCCAACCATTGCATCAAATCTTGTTTCTACATCTTTCCAATTCTTGGTGGCTTTTGTGATGAATTTCAAACCATGAATTGCTCCTTCTGCAACAGATTTTGTTCTTGGAAGCTTGTATGATTTCCTTTTCCGGGCAGATTGAAGTGCTGAGTATCTAGGCATAGCAGAGCTGTCATTTTGAGACAGCTGACTACGAAAAGAAAGTTTTCTGAGTTCCTGAGAGATGCTCTGCAAGCCTGTAGATGTGAGTCTTTTAATTGTTCGAAAAGAATTCTTCCTTGTTGCAGGAAGTCCATCACTATGAAGGGATCCAGAGTATCCCTCACTGCCCAACAGGGAGCTGTGAGGAATCTCCATCTCCAGGATGACTTCCTGGACATTTTGCTTGTTCATTGATCCGTTTCCGACTCCTCTTAGCTGCATTCCTATTGTAAGCTCAATCTGATCACCATTCTGGACATTTGTGAGAGGAATGGTCGGCATGGATAATACTAAGTATGTGTTAAGCTGCCTAATGAATAATTAGATTAATGCCCTTTTCTCTACAATAAGAGATGGGCAATAATGAATATCTTCTCAAAGTTTGCGAATGTGCAAACCGGAGGAAAAACGTTCTCGAGCTTGCCCTGCTTACCAGGGTGAAGAACTTACCTACTTCTCCTATTCTGGTTTTCATGAATTCATAGACAGAAGGCTCTTATTATATGGGGATGGATGTGCAACAGAGTGATATCCAGTCAAAACTGATATGCTTTGACAATGACAAACGGACATCTGGACAATGAAGCTTCCAAGCAGGCAACTAAAAGTTTGAAGGTTCGATAGTCAAGTAGGGACCGAATGGAGGAAAAAGAAAAAGAAACTACAAAGCAACCCACCGAAAAAACGCATTTATATCGCCATAACCTACAAATCCGGTCTCTGAATGCATCAATCTCCGCATGTATAAGCTGCTTTTGCTGATGCAATGCGGGGTCTATAGAGGCCCTCTTTTCTTGACATGTTGCATCCTTCCGTCCTATGTTGCTTCCTGTGGTGGATTATTAGTTCCTTGTCTGAATGGCTTTCTCTCCCATGTCAGTTCTCTTCAATGCCCGAGCCCGAAGGCCAGGGAGGGGAGAGAGACTGTTTCAATTTAGTGCTTTTCTTCATTATCAGCCACCAAAATAATATGTGCTTTTCAATGCTCCACTTTTGAGCTCTAATTTCTGCATTGACTTAAGTCGCACAACCCCACTATTTGGGTCCCCTCTTTTTAGTGGCGTATACGTTCCTCGTGTTATTATTTATATACTAGAAAAAGTGCCCAGCGTTACTGGGCTTTTTATCAGGCATAAGCTCAAAAGGTAATAATGACGTAGAGTTATGGTTAATATTTATTTCTACATCTTAGATCGACCCCGACAAAAGTGTATCAATAGTAACATTTTAGTCGGAAGTATCAAAACTATTTGTGATTGCATTGTGAATGGTGTTAATTCAAGATGTGGATGGATTGCTAATATAAAAAACATGTGATTTTAGTGCTGCAACGACTTGCATATGTTTGATGATTTGAAGAACCTGAGAACTTGCCTTTGGATTGGAGGTTACACTGTCATATTTTCTCACAGTTTAGAACTTTGGTCTTTCAATACAATTAGCATTCTAAATTAATGTAAAATAGATGAAAGTGGTTTTACCAAAAGTCATTCGGCATATAAGTAGAAGTATGTGTCTATATCAACCATCGTTGGACATATATAGGATTTATACCTATAGTTTATAATGTAAGACTGATAACTTCCAGTGTGCATATGGGCTTTGGATATGCTCTTTGTAGATTAAGTGACGACGTTCATTGGACATTACAGAGTGGAATGTTGTTATGAATTACCGTCCAGAGCAACTGTAGGACGTGTGCCCCTACATATCGACCATTAGTGGTTATATGTGTTAACCAAGGTGGTCATATAATCTACATATTCAAACCACATTACGACCTTTAGTACTTGTGTGTATTAGCCGAGGTGGTCATATAATTTACACATTCAATGTGGGTGCATGCGTGAATGCTATGCTGTGGCCTAAGCATTCAATTAAGCCTTCTACATGTTGCAATAACTTGGCCAACTTTGAAAGTAAGAGAAATATTGCAATAACTTGGCTCTCCCACTGCAAAGAAGTAAGAGAAGAGTAATAGATCATTGAACGTAACAACTTCAGTTGTCTTGCTATTATTGCAAGTTCCAAAACAACAATTAGAAAATTGTACTCTCATATAATTGCATGTGTATATTTTGTTACTTTTCAGGATGGCATGCGCCACTGCCCATAAATCAAAGTGCAAGTGGCTTAATGTTCTTGCTTGGCTGAATTTGTTTGAAGTGTTTCAAAATTCTTGCACAAGATAAATATTTTACCTTCTGTGATTCTCAAAGTTCTCATGCCAGCAATACTTAGCAAAGAGGAAGTTCCATCAGCTCTCCATCCTTGATGAATAAGACCCCTAAAACTCAAACTCAAATTAACAATAGCGACTACTTAAGATAACAAAAAACAGACCTACTTCCTTTTGTCTCTGCAGTGCTCCTACTTAAAATGGCTCTGATAGCACATGGTAGAATTCATTCATCTTTCTTACATATCTCTATCATGTAAATAATATGCCTCAAAAGGTTGGTATATAAATAGCTTCTCTTCTTCATGTTATTCACAAATTAAAAGCTTGTAGTTAGAAATTATGATCTCAGCACCTATATCATACCCTATATTAAACGTATGCTCCATCTACATGACATCTAAGCACCTATATTTTATCTACACACTGCAACATTTTGAACCTATATATGGGCCAGTAGTAACTACAAGAGCATTATATAGTTCTTGGAGTTTTAATAGCAGGGACCCTTACTCAAAGGATACCAACACATTATTACCTTATCAAAATGAAAGATATACAATGTTAGTAAACAAGTTGCATTTGAATGCCCTCCAGATAGGAACACCTATATATAGGATATAGCTATTAAATATCAAGAGATAAAGCACAAAGGCCTTGTAGATCTTACCATGTTCAAAGGTACATGTGCCCATGTAAGAGATCGGGCAACAAAATAGGGTTGTCCATGATATAGCATCACGAACAAACATTATGTTGCAAAATGCTTTTTGCCTCATCTATGATTGAGAAGATCACATTTGCAGTTCCAGAACTAATCTGACATCTTATCTTTGAGCATATCCCTTGATTTGACATTGGTAGTCCCATCATCTTTATTCACACAGCTACATCCCAAAATAAATTGGCCTACATATTTATTATTAAAAAGCATGCTTCCACCTGTAACTTTAATTGACATCATGCCCTCAAGTTGCATGCTATAGAATAGATTGAGGCCTTCAATCTTGTATTCATGTTGAATGTATGTTATGATTCCGAGATGCGAATCGTTTTGCTGACTTTATCACATTCAACCTCACCTTTAAATAGACACATTTAAATCACATACAATGGTCAGGCACATCTGACTGACAGATTTTTGGGAGGTTTAAGCTTAAATTCCATACAAGATGCACAAATTTTTTTGAATGCAATTTAATGAAACTGAATATTTGAAAAAACACTTTATTTTAAAAAATGTTCTCATCAGTCTTCACACAGAGAGTCACTTTGGTTGGTATCCAAAAAAAGATTATTGAAATCTGTTCTTCTCCAAGTCTTCTTCAATCGTTATTGTTAGCAGCCAAATTTCCTTGTGGGGTTGAAACGAACAGTCGCACTACCTTAGTGCTAGATAAAGCAGTGAATTGCTTTATGGTTCTTCAATGAGCACCAAGCATCAATGTATAAACCAGATGTTGACTTTAGAACATCCCCATTGTCTGCCCAACGGCATCATCAGAGCATGCAAACTACTTACAAGACTGTAAAAGTACCTTTTCTCTGCTACAATAAGAAGCTTAAACGATTATCACTTTCTCCTTCGTCCCCTACCATTTCTCTGCTGCAATGAGAGGCTTAAAAGATGAGCATTTACTGAGGCATAGCTTAAACTTTTGTTCTACCAGTATATAGCTATTATGCAGCTAGATCTATTGCTTTGAATGCAGCCCTTACAATGTTAGGATAGGAAAATTAAGTGAAGTCAGTTAGTGCTCATAACATGGCCGTATGAGATCCAATTCATGTCTTTCTTAAAAAGAACTTCTCTGCTCCCCATAACACCACCTCTCCATCATATTGAACATGTAATCAGAAACTACAGTGGTAGTTCTATATAACATTTGGGCAATGATGCATGTCACAAGCCATAATTAACTGAATTGATTTTCAATCCACTTCTCCCATTGCTTCTACTTCAATGTTGCACCTTAGATATGCAGCATAGATACTGGATAATAGGACGAGGCTCAAGGTATTCTCAGGTTCAATCTTGAGAATAATTTCTGTGATCTCCTTTGCTAGCCCAACAGCAGCATGGATTCTAGAGATGCCCAGAAGAGACGTCCACATGACAATGTCTGATTCAAAAGGTATCATACTTGCAACATCAGCTGCCTCGTCAAGGAACCTTGAGTGCCCAAGAATATGTGTCGCATCCTAGGCAGAAGAGACCATTGCTGGTTCAGCAACAAGAAACAATAGCATCCTTCAATCACAAGATTTGAGTGACTAAAGGCGGACATAACAGATATAAAAGTCACATCATTTGGTCTTAACACCCATTTGCCGCATGTACTCAAACAGCTTAAAGGCCTTCCGACCATCACCATGTTGAGCATATCCAGAAATCATTATATTCCATGTTGTGCTAGTTGGTTCAAGAATTTGGTTGAAGACAAAAGAAGCATCCATCATGCTTCCATATCTAGCGTACATATCAATTATGCTAGAGTTCACAAGGATATCAGAATCGAATCCAGTTCTCAATATCTCAGCTTGAATCTGCTTGCCATCTTTTAACACTACTGAGTTGGCACATGCACTTAAGATGTTAATATATGTTCCTTCATTTGGTTTTATGCCTTCTTCTTGCAGCTGCATAACAAAAGATACAGAATTCTGAGCATTCTCTTTTAAAACATGTGCTGGAATGATAGCATTCCATGATCCATCATTTCGACAAGGCATCCTGTCAAAGATACTACAGGCATCCTTCAAATTCCCGCACTTGCCATACAAGTCAATAAGAGCACTATCAACAAACACATCTACATAAAAGCCAGCATTTAAAACATTACAATGTATTAGCTTTCCATACTCCAAACATTCTGTATTGATGCAGCCATTTAAAATGCTGACAAAGGTGATATTGTTTGGCGCAAAACTAGCTATATTGTTGCATTTGATCCAAAAGCTTGATAGCTTTCCTCCCAAACAAATCCCGCAATTAATATACTCCATGAGACAGTATCTTGTGCAGTTTTGGATGCAATGAATTTTGATGTTTATAGCCCATTAGCATCAGACCCACTGTTAGGCTGCATCTGTACATGCACAAAATGCACTTTCAAAAATAGCTTTGTCTTCTTGCACATTCTCCAATTGAATTTGTCTAAAAAGTTCAAAGTGCATCCTTACCACTCCCACATTGAGTATAGCCGGCAACCATTACACTCCATGATATACAAGATTTGTCTTTATCATTCAATTAAAGACACTACAAGTATCCTCTATGCTAGCACGTTCTGCATAGAAGTTCAACAGTGTATTGCCTACATCTGGTTCCATGCGTGCCTGTTGCATCTGCCAGAAAATCCTAAGTGCACCTCCACTATTACAAGAATGGCACCCCGCAATGACGATCGTCCATGAAATAAAAAATATCTTAGTATGGATAATCGATTAAACACTGCACGCATCCACCACGCTACCAGACTTGGCATAAGTTTCAACAAGGGAGTCCCCTAAAATAGCATCTGATGCATATAAATCTTTCAAAATACAGTCATAAATCTATTTTGAAATTGAAATAGACATACAAACACAACTTCTCAAGGCGGAAAGAAAGGTAACTCTGTATGCAGGACTAAAGCAGAACCTCATCCATATGTTATGATGCACTCCCATAGACCCTAAGCAACCAAATTTCTATTGTAGAAAAGAGAGTTGCAAATAGGTCATGCTTTAGCATCCACAACAAAAATTATGCAATACCAAATTGCCCATCTGATGCTAGTTGCCATAAAGAAGGACCTAAAACATCTATGCGAAAGAAGAAAGTATACCTCATAATTGCTCGTTTCCAAATTTGCTAGAGACGACCCGTTGCAACTCAACCTCTAGTACCAGTGTCAGCTTTCCTTATGAGATCCCATAGTTCATCCTAGTTTACTTACATAACATCTGCAACCTCTTCAGCATTTGGTTGCACCGTGACATCTCCTTCATAAAGAGTAGGTAGTCCACTGGCACAATTGCGTAATAGAGTTAAAATATATGAAATAGGTAACACATATAAAACTCACCATCCGTTCTGCAGATTTGTGCAAAGAGCCTAAAAATATAAGAGAGTTTTTGCAACTTACATTCATGCTCTCCCCATTTTCCATCTGATGGAGCTTTATAAAAAATACAACCTAGAGATGTAAACTCGTTTACTGGGACGCCACTGGCAACAATTCCAATCTCATGAATAACTTCCTTTTAGCAGCATTTTTAACCCCTATAATAATATATTGATAGTTCCAAACATAAATAATTGCATCCTTACTCTCCATTAAATACATGCAGAAATATACCTAACTGATTCTCAAATATCAGCTCTGATTCTTGATAAAGAGGATGACTGCAACAAGTGTTTGTTCAGACAAGAGGAAATGTCACTATATGACTGATCGTTGCTGTCCAAAGAAAACAAATGTCTCATGCTGAAAAATGTATCTTTGAACTGAAGCAAAATGTGCATTGAGCCTTTAATTTCCAAAATGAAGATGGTTGTACTATCGCATGAAGATCATGCAATGTATTAGAATTGATCTGATAAACCATCATCTCATGGAGATTTTGCAATTCAAATTCATGGTCATGGCTCATCCTTACATTTTGCTTGAACACATTAGGTGTCTTTCAAGAAAGGAATGGTTCTCTGTCTGTCTGTCTCCAGCCCCATCAACAGATATGGTGGACATGGCATATCTGATGGCACATGTCAGACCTACTTGTTCTCGGAGCAACCATAGAATGTCGAAGTTAAGAGGTAACTGGCATTGCCTCAGACTTTAATATATTAAATATTCATCCAAAACGCTACTCCATGGATTCCCCATTCCCATCCGTTGCAAAGGCATGCACAAGCATCCTTTGCACAACCGTCTACAATAATGGATCACGTTTTGCCGCCAGATAATGCATCCGCAGTATTTTGTGAGGAAGGAATACGTGGAGAAGGATAACCACAGACCCGATCTTTTTTTCATCCAACAAAACAGAAAGGGCAAAAATCAAAAGGCATAAAATAACTATCACAGACAAAAGAAGCATCCATCATGCTTCCATATCTAGCATACATATCAATTATGCTACAGTTCACAAGGATATCAGAATCGAATCCATTTCTCAATATTTCAGCATGAATCTGCTTGCCATCTTTTAACACTACTGAGTTGGCACATGCACTTAAGATGTTAATATATGTTCCTTCATTTGGTTTTATGCCTTCTTCTTGCATCTGCATAACAAAAGATACAGAATTCTGAGCATTCTCTTTTAAAACGTGTGCTGGAATGATAGCATTCCATGATCCATCATTTCGACAAGGCATCCTGTCAAATATACTACAGGCATCCTTCAAATTCCCGCACTTGCCATACAAGTCAATAAGAGCACTATCAACAAACACATCTACATAAAAGCCAGCATTTAAAACATTACAATGTATTAGCTTTCCATACTCCAAACATTCTGTATTGATGCAGCCATTTAAAATGCTGACAAAGGTGATATTGTTTGGCGCAAAACCATATTGCTGCATTTGATCCAAAAGCTTGATAGCTTTCCTCCCAAGCCCTGCTGAACAAATCCCGCAATTAATATACTCCATGAGACAATATCTTGTGCAGTTCTGGATGCAATGAATTTTGATGTTTATAGCCCATTAGCATCAAACCCACTGTTAGGCTGCATCTGTACATGCACAAAATGCACTTTCAAAAATAGCTTTGTCTTCTTGCACATTCTCCAATTGAATTTGTCTAAAAAGTTCAAAGTGCATCCTTACCACTCCCACATTGAGTATAGCCTGCAACCATTACACTCCATGATATACAACATTTGTCTTTATCATTCAATTAAAGACACTACAA
Source organism: Isoetes taiwanensis (assembly GCA_021234155.1). Taxonomy (NCBI): domain Eukaryota; kingdom Viridiplantae; phylum Streptophyta; class Lycopodiopsida; order Isoetales; family Isoetaceae; genus Isoetes; species Isoetes taiwanensis. Next base: position 9,489,210 of record JAJEKV010000026.1, on the reverse strand, counting down.
GTATCCTCTATGCTAGCACATTCTGCATAGAAGTTCAACAGTGTATTGCCTACATCTGGTTCCATGCGTGCCTGTTGCATCTGCCAGAAAATCCTAAGTGCACCTCCACTATTACAAGAATGGCACCCCGCAATGACGATCGTCCATGAAATAAAAAATATCTTAGTATGGATAATCGATTAAACACTGCACGCATCCACCACGCTACCAGACTTGGCATAAGTTTCAACAAGGGAGTCCCCTAAAATAGCATCTGATGCATATAAATCTTTCAAAATACAGTCATAAATCTATTTTGAAATTGAAATAGACATACAAACACAACTTCTCAAGGCGGAAAGAAAGGTAACTCTGTATGCAGGACTAAAGCAGAACCTCATCCATATGTTATGATGCACTCCCATAGACCATAAGCAATCAAATTGCCATTGTAGAAAAGAGAGTTGCAAATAGATCATGCTTTAGCATCCACAACAAAAATTATGCAATACCAAAAGCCTAAAATCTACAATCATCAAATTGCCCATCTGATGCTAGTTGCCATAAAGAAGGACCTAAAACATCTACGAGAAAGAAGAAAGTATACCTCATAATTGCTCGTTTCCAAATTTGCTAGAGACGACCCGTTGCAACTCAACCTCTAGTACCAGTGTCAGCTTTCCTTATGAGATCCCATAGTTCATCCTAGTTTACTTACATAACATCTGCAACCTCGTCAGGATTTGGTTGCACCATGACATCTCCTTCATAAAGAGTAGGTAGTCCACTGGCACAATTGCATAATAGAGTTAAAATATATGAAATAGGTAACACATATAAAACTCACCACCCGTTCTGCAGATTTGTGCAAAGAGCCTAAAAATATAAAAGAATTTTTGCAACTTACATTCATGCTCTCCCCATTTTCCATCTGATGGGGCTTTATAAAAAATACAGCCTAGAGATGTAAGCTCGTTTACTAGGACGCTGGCAACAATTCCAATCTCATGAACAACTTCCTTTGAGCAGCATTTTTAACCCCTATGAAGATATATTATTAGTTCCAAACATAAATAATATAATCCTTACTCTCCATTAAATACATGCAGAAATATACCGAACTGATTCTCAAATATCAGCTCTTATTCTTGATAAAGAGGATGACTGCAATAGTGTTTGTTCAGACAAGAGGAAATGTCACTATATGACCGATCGTTGCTGTCCAAGGAAAACAAATGTCTCATGCTGAAAAATGTATCTTTGAACTGAAGCAAAATGTGCATTCCCATCGATTCGAGACATCAGATTGCCATTCTAGAATGGGGCAAGCATGCATGTCTTGCATGCATGCATGCGGCGCATGCGTTCTCTGGTTGGGAGATCGCTATTTTAGGCGCGGTTCTGCATCAATGTCTCATCGGCGCTTCCTCTTCTCTCTCAGCTGTACCTTCTTCTTTTTTCTTTGAACCCATGCAGGGGAGGGGCTTCTCCCTGCTTGGTTTGGCCAATTTGGCGTTTCTTTCATGTTGTGGCACTCCTTTCTCGGCATGGACTCTTCTTTAGCCTTCATCCCGTGCCTTCGTCCTCGATTCCAGTTTATTAAGGAAGTCCTTTGGTATTCTGGCGGTTTTGTTGGTTTCACCCGAGCCCCATTCTAGAATCCCATCGATCCGAGACATCGGATCGCCATTCTAGAATGGGGCGAGCATGCATGTCTTGCATGCATGCATGCGGTGCATGCCTTCTCTGGTTGGGAGATCGCTATTTTAGGCGCAGTTATGCATCAACATCTCATCGGCGCTTCCTCTTCTCTCTCAGCTGTACCTTCTTCTTTTTTCTTTGAACCCACCCTCCCCCCCTTCTTTGTTTAATGTATTTGTCGCCTGGCACACGTGACCAGCCCCTCTATTTGAAGAGGTTATTGTTTTATTGTCGCGTGGCACGCGTGATCAGCCCCTCCACTTTGGGAGGTTTGTTTTGTCACATTTTTTCTAGTGTTGGTGATGTGCAGGTACAGGTTGGCGAGCGGCAGCAGCTTCGACTTCTCCATTCGTGGGTTTTGGGAGCGATTTCTCTGCCTTACGTTTGTCCAAGCCCCTTGCCGAAGGCTTATCACTAGGGTTTTTCCTCGAAAACCCGAAAGGGCGGGGTTTTTTAATCCCGGTGATAAGCTTTCGGCAGGTACACAAGCCAAACATCTATTAGCATTGTATTTTATGGGGTCCAACTTATATAATTGGATATTCCCTTTATTTTTCATGGGTAGTTCGCATGTGTGCGGCTACACACTATCCACCATTGTAGAAAATCTGCTGAGATGAATGAGAAGCCTATTCGCGGTTTTGTTGGTTTCATGCGAGCTCCATTCTAGAATGAGCCTTTAATTTCCAAAACGAAGATGCTTGTACTATCGCATGAAGATAATGCAATGTATTAGGATTGATCTGATAAACCATCATCTCATGGGGATTTTGCAATTCAAATTCATGGTCATGGCTCATCCTTACATTTTGCTTGAACACATTAGGTGTCTTTCAAGAAAGGAATGGTTCTCTATCTATCTTGTCTCCAGCCCCATCGACAGATATGGTGGACATGGCATATCTGATGGCACATGTCAGAACTACTTGTTCTCGGAGCAACCATAGAATGCCAGAGTTAAGAGGTAACTGGCATTGCCTCAGACTTTAATATATTAAATATTCATCCAAAATGCTACTCCATGGATTTCCCATTCCCATCCGTTGCAAAGGCATGCACAACCATCCTTTGCACAACCGTCTACAATAATGGATCACGTTTTGCCGCCAGATAATGCAGTCGCAGTATTTTGTGAGGAAGGAATGCGTGGGGAAGGATAAGCACAGACCCGATCTTTTTTTCATCTAACAAAACAGAAAGGACAGAAATCAAAAGGCATAAAATAACTATCGCATCTGACAAATAAAAATAAAATAACAAACTCAACTTATCTCTGGCTGTTTTGGTAACTAAACAATCGGCACCACCAGAAACGAAAACATTCCACAGTGGAGATCATCCACCATTTTCGGAATGCTCTTCGAGATTTTCAGTAGATCATATTGAAATGCACGAAAATATTCCCACTCAGAGGGGCAAAATAGTAACTAATTATCTAACGGCGTATAATAAAAGTTTTCAAATGCAACAAAATCAACGGACAAGATCGCGCACAAACTATCCTAGAACTCCTTTAGTATTAGATATAGATATGTCCCACCATAATTCTATTTATGCCTGTTATACTATTTACGGAAATTTTCAAATATACCCTTAAAGTTTGTAAGTATTCCAATAAAGTTTGCACAATCCTTTTGTGTATTGCGGGAGGGTATTCAGGTAGGGCATAAGATTTTATGCTTTATTGTATTTTTGGTTGTATAAGTACCAAATTTAAGGTGCTTGTTGCTAATTTTAGAGCTGCTTACTTTCCTAACTTATTTTTTTTACTGCAATGTAAATGGTCGAGGAAAGGGATTTGCTCGGGCCGGATGTAGAAACTGCCCGGGTGTCAACACGACCAGCATTGAGAGGCATGTCAAATCTGATGGAACTGCTACGGTTGCCCATTTTGAAGTGCGATCGAATCGGGCAGATGAGATCCCATGTTTTGGGGCTCTGATGAGGCCGCTCTGACCTGGGGGTTCGATTCCTCCGCCTCGGTTTCTGGCCACTAGGGTTCAGGTTTGAAATGCCGAAGGAGGGTTTCTGGCTTGGATCCTTCAGTGATTATAGGAATTGGAGCGATTAATCAGCAGTTTTGCCCGATTTTGTCAGTGGTTTTGGTTTGATTCCTGCATGAAAGGGTCAAAGGATGAAGAAGGGATAAGGCATACCTAATTCTTTTGGTCAGAATGTGGATGTGTGATCTGCAATCAGAAATGCAAGGCAGATTACCCATGGCGAACATTCCAGAAACTATGCCCTCACACGGATCTGCATCGTTATTCAAAACCGCAGCCTTGCCTGCAAGCTATAGCCAAACAGCTTGTTCTTTTTTTTTTTTTTTTGGAAAATTACAACCATTGCTCTCTATTGTAATAATAAATTTTAAATAATTTGATATATTTTGTACCATTGGTTCGTGCAAGAGTTTTTAAGGGAAAAAAATGCTGACCTTTGAAAAAATTACAACCATTGCTCTCTATTGTAATAATAAATGAATCTTCCACAATCTAAGGGTCCTGAATTGACTATAAAAACATGAACTATAAAGAAAGCGAGGCGGAATATACTTTCTAAATAAGAAGCATTTTTGTAAATATGGTTATATGACTTTTTAGGTCATGATTTCATCCTAGATGTTGAACCACTTTTTAAATAAAAAAGCATTTTTGTAAATATGGTTATATGACTTTTGTGGCTTCTATATGTGTTAGACCATGATTTCATCCTAGGTGTTGAACCACTCAAGGCAGATTCTCCTTGTACTGCTCTTCGCTCTCTTTTCAGGGCTTACCATACTAGCTCTAGCACCTTCGACTCAAATGAATATGAATGCCGCTTCTTCTCTATGCCTCGGCCTCCCACCATTGTCAAGGCTAAGAACATTTGGTTTTTGTAATGAGCATATATCTTGTTTTTGGTATATGGCGTTAACATAGATAGTAAGTGTATTTTTTCATATGAATATATACAGAAGAACTTGGCATGTCAGGTCGACACAAACTCAAACCAATTGGATTGGGGCTAGTACATAGCTGGAGCCGAGAGTGGCAACTTGAGCTTTTTTATAAACCTACTGTTCTTAACATTTTACTATGCCTGACAAAACTACATGGTCAATCGTATATTTTATTGTAGAGCATGGCCAAGGCCAAGATTGTAAAGCAACTATATCTAGAACTTTCTATATTGGATTTGACTGGTCAACCACCCCTAAAGGGTGTACAATGAGGCATCGTCCTAACACTACAACCCCAACATTTGGTCCACATCTGAAAACAATAGTAAAAATAGAATATGGGTTGTTTTTTTGAAGATTTGAAAAAAACCTACACGTAGCTATATAGAGGTGTGGTTTTTCAAGGAATATCTAGCACAATAACAGGGGTTTTTTTGTGTTTTTGTACACTTTTCACTAAGGTTTCCTATGATTTCGTGATGTATTCAAATGGATGTACTAATGCGTACATCTAGAGTGCACCATTTATGAGCATTGATTTTAGCCTTTTTTTTTTCAACGGTCAACAACCAATGGCTCACAACAAAAGCCCTTTTTTTTGTGCGTGTGGTGCATAATGGACACATGAAGGGCCATTGATTTTAGCCTTTTTTTCAATGGTCAACAACCAATGGCTCACAACATAAGCCCTCTTTTTGTGTGTGTGGTGCATAATGGGCACATGAAGGGCTTGAAGGGCGCATGTAGTGCAGTTTCCTCGCCGGCAACACATTTCTTATAATAACTTTTGATCCAGAGCTCTGTTTGAGATGATGTTTATTGCGTTAAAAAGCTCTTTCTGAGATCTTTTTGATAGTGTATAATATGGATATGTTTGGTTAAGTTATCTATGCTAAAACGGCAATTTTTTCGGCCGTGTTTGGTAGGCTTTCACATCCTACCAGCTGATTAATACAGGATTGCGCTATTGGATATTGTTTTATGGCTCATTCCGAATGAAGCTTGCAAAAAATTACCATGCATTTTTAGATTTTGAGGCAGTTATTAAGCAAATTTTAAGGCTTCTAGATCCTGCACCACAAGAATCCATGGAGGCCAAAGGCTGCTGTTAAATTCCAGTTGAAAAATGTTTGTGTATGGGTGTTGCAAACTTTATGACTTTCAGAATAATGGGATTAATCTGCTCTATCTTTATGGTAACTTTTTTTATGTTCTATTTGTTTTATTGTGATCAAATTCAAAAGCTACAGGTGATAAAAGCCTCAAATGAATTCTATTGTTTCTGGTTTGAATTATAAAATTTTTGTTTCTGCCTCTTTATTTTCTGTCCTTTCACTAATGCATCTCGCATTTGGATCTTAGTCATGACTTATCTGTTGGCTGCCTAATGTTTAGGGACTAGAATTGGCAAGAAAGCTTGAAACATATATAATTTGGCGTGTTGCAATGAGCAGGTTCACACTTTGCTTATTCAAATTAAATTCTTATTATCAAGCAAATGCTTAGTTTTATGTAGCTTCACATTCATTGAGTTTAAATGGTTGGACTCAAAGGCCTTAGTGCTAAAGCAAAACACATTTGCACTATTGAAACTTCATGTCATTAAGTTTAAATTGTTTGATTCAAAGTTGTTAGTGTTAAAATAAAGCACAAGGATATGCTGGGTTCAATCACATGACCACAATCAAATCGCTCCAGAATGAAGTTAATCAACTCCATTGCGAGCTCCTTGGTGGGACTGTAGGGCAACCTCCACTCCAAGAAATGGTCAAATAGCTCATCAGTTTCAGGCCGCACAGAATGTCTGGGGCATGCTTGCAGGCCTTCTGGAGTAGCCCAGGGACGATTGGGTCCAATCATTTGCAAGGAGCACGAAGATCAAGTAGCAAAGAACAAGGAGCACGAAAATCAAGTAGCAAAGAACAAGGATCAAGATCAAGTAGCAAGAAGCAAGGATCAAGGAAGATCAAGGAGCAAGAAGATCAAGGAACAAGGAAGATCATGGAGCAAGGAAGCAAGGAACAAGATCAAGTAGCAAGATCAAGAGCAAGGAACAAGATGAAGTAGCGAAGAACAAGGATCAAGATCAAGTAGCAAGGAACAAGGAAGAACAAAGACCAAGAAGTGAAAGCAAGGTGAAAACATGGAACAAAGGTGAGAAGTGAAAGCAAGGTGAAAGAATTTATAGCTACGAATCCAATAATGTTGAAGTATAATACTAATACTGTTGAAATATAATACCAAGAATGTTGAAGAATAATACCAATAATGCTGAAGTATTATACCATTCGGTGGTGGCGAAGTAGGCCCTTCAATAATTTGTAACTGAGTGGATTTCGCACCGTGTCTACGGTGCGAAAGATGGGCCTGTAACTAAACGGGATCTACGTATTTCGCACCGTAGCCACGGTGCGAAATTGGCCCTTCAATAATTTGTAACTGTGAATATGACCACAAATAGAACAATCACATGAGAAAATACAAGGAAAATGGTAGAAGATATCATTCAATTACACTAAAAGTGTAAGATTGCCAAGATAATACATGATAATATAAGGATGTTACTTAATTACACGAAAATCACTTGCTTATATACTTAATTTCTATGAAAATCTTTATACCAGTTTATACACATATTCCAATGGAGTATCTTTACCTGTGATATGTACGTATTATGTGTTGTGTGCTATGTAGCCATAGGTCACGTGTATCCCAAGGAATTGTATCCCACTCGGGAAATTTAGACAGTAACCACAGGATGTTGAAGTCAAGGGAACGGAATAGAAGCTTACCAATATCCACAAAAGATTTGTAATGGAAGTTGTAAACTTCAATGAGGATATAAATCCTATTCTTTTCACTAGTAGGAATGACCAGAGGTATATAGTGATCCAGAGAGTAGGCCATGAAACTATGGAAAAGCATGTCCTTCAACTGTTCTAGCCTATCTTCTAAATCTGAGGGGGGTTCAAGAAGTCCCAAAGCACTTAGAGAGATCCTTGCATGACTCGAACTGATCTCCTGTAGTGGAGGGAGATGACGAGTATAGCGATCGATAATGAAGTTGATCAGCTGCCCTGCAAGCTCTGTGGTTGGACCGTGACGCCATCGATGCTCCCAAAAGTTGCTCAAAAATTCATCAAAAGTGCACGTATTTCTGCCGCATGCTTGCAGGTATTCCAGATCAGCCCAGCGAGGATGTTCTTGCAAAGTTACCATTTGCAAGAAATTAGTGGAGCACATAAGAAACAACTAGTGGAGGCAGACGAGGGGAGGCAAGGAGCATGCAAGAAAGGAGCGCATTGGAGGCAAGGAGCAGGGCCGGGGAGGCAAGGAGCAAACAAGAAGCGCATAAGAGGGGGAAAGAGGCAAAAGACAATGAAGGCATAGATGCCTATTTAAAGACAAACCGTATATATGCTATATAATGCATTATATATTTACATGTATATTTTGTACATTATGCTCAGTATATATAACCAATAATGCTGCTACTGATGCATGTCAATAATTTTGTTCGACATAAGTACAGCTCCATTCAATGCAGAAGGCATCCATTTGCTATGTCTCGGCCTGGTTATTCTTATTACAGGGGGTCTACCTTGCCTCCTCGTCCCGAAGATATAGACTCCATTACTTGCACTATGAAATATAATGATCTTTATAGATGTTCTCGAGGGTATCCCCTTGATCCCCTGGGCCGGAAGGAGTAGCGTAGGGTCGAAATCGTTCTTCCAACGGGTTTTATCGTGTTGTTATCCACCTTCATCGAAGTTCCGAGGCGTCGGCGTCTATGAGATTAATCGCATCACTCAACTACCTGCTCATGATGATCCCGATTGCGAATGAACTTCTACATTTATGTATGCTATGCCTCTTATATGAGTTCTAAATTCTGTTACTAGAATATTTCAGACATCCGCTAGTTATAAGTATGTAACCATAAGTGATAGATACATGTGATCCATCTATTTACCGCACATTTTCAATTTGGAAAGCTCTTGGCCATTTTCCTTACATGTAGATTCTAAATTCAGATAAGCATTCTCTTCGCAGTGTGTGTAGTCACGGTGTGAAATTGTGCCCTCCAAAAATGTTGGGCTCATATTTTCGCATCGCCGGTGGCGGCGGTCTTGAAATAGACCTTCCCACAGAATGTGGAATAGTCATTTTCGCACCGTGCCCACCGGTGGCCACGGTGCGAATATTGGTTATTCCATAACTAATTCTCAACTTCATTCACACCGTGGCCACGGTGCGAATACTTGTCATTCATCAATTGAATACCAACTAAGTTCGCACCGTGCCCACGCTGCCAACCTAACATATTTGAAACATTATAGTTGCACATCATGGTCAATAGTTATACATTAATATGAATTTGTTCATACAATTGAAACCCCAGAAGTATATCTTCTACCATGTCTGATCCTTGTGGATTGCCACTGCCTTAACTTGTCTGCTGCACTAGAGCTACACCATATCTGCTTCTTTTTTTCCTGCTCAACTTTACTTCTCAATATTCTAGCCAACGTCGTGTCTTGTTTAGCTTTATCTTTTTTCTCTAGCTTGCAGATAATCCTCCTATAGAACCATTGGCACATCTGCTGCAATGAGTTACCACGCGAACCTCGATGTTGTGTGAACCTGAAAAAAAGCATTCTTGGCTTGCTTATGTGATTTCTCCATTCCCTGCGTATTCCATATTCCCAAGCTCCCGTACTCTTTGGCAAACCACAAGCCATGGGCGTGAAGTATATGAATGTAATGTGTGACATTGCATTCTCCCCATGCTTGTATAAACGACTTCGTGAATTCAGTTACTGCTACTTTGAATTCATCTAACTTTCCACCCACCATTTTCTTCTCTGCCATCAAAGTTACCAGACTGCTCAGATTCTGCCACGCTTTAATTTTCTTTAGTTTTGCCCTCCCACGTGAAGTACGGTCATCTTCTGCTACCAGCAAGTCCTTATACCCCTCCCACTTTCCAGTTGGCAATGATCCATTCTTACGTAATTTAGTACAAGGCAGAAATCTTTTCGCTTTCACCCCACCCATGGATGGTTTACAAGGAACCTTGCCTCCCTTCTTAGGATCTTGCAAGATTTTATAGTCACCACCATGAAGACCAAGATCAGAAAGCACGTTCTCAACATCTTTCATACACTTTTCTCTAGCTGATTGTGGAGATTTATTCCAAGCAAAAAGAATGCTCATGTACACCATCTTATCCACTATTCTTAGAAAGGCATGGAGAGTGCAGATATGTACTCTCTTCACAGGAATTGCAAGTACGGGGATCAAAGTTTCGTCCTCCTTCTCACGCGTTGATTCAGCATCCTGGTCACATTCGAGAGTACTCATTCCCTTCCCCTTATCATCTACCCTAGCATATAAACAGTAAGAACATGCGTGGGTAGTCTTACCAGAACCATGTTTCATGTTATACATGCACTTGATGGTCTTTAGATCAGCAGCCAAATGCCATTCAACCTCGTAATCTCCGTAGCCAGGAACCTGAAGCTTCTCTCCGACTCCATCAACAGCAATAATAGTAGGAATAGGTGTCTGCTGAAAGACCCACTGAAGAACACCATGATTTTCTTCCGGTACTTGAAATATCCCTATCCACCAAATATCGTTCTCTGCTTGAACAGAGAACTTCCCTTCCTCATTATCAGAATTTGACAACGCCCTCTTCATTAATGTCAAAGAAACCCTCTCATACTTTTCTTCTTTGATCAGTTCCATCTCATCCAACTTTATAGCAATTTGGAGTTTCCCTGCATGTTTGGGGTCTGGGTTCGGGAACTCCTGGAAGACAGCCCTCTGTGAGGACCCGTGGATCTAACAGGAGAGTCCGGGGGACTATGTCACGCGGGATTTGCAAGAAGAGAAGAAGAAGAAGAAAACAGAACAAATGAGAGGAAAATGATAAGCTTCCTTGATATCAATGATGAACATACATGAGCTCTCGCAATAGAGAGAAGAACTGAAAGGAGACAAGACTCAAAACTCATCTAGAACTCATGTGCGAGCTCTAGTCATATATATAGTACAATGGCCTTGGGCCCAATATAGACACTCTGACCGATCTCGGTGCGACTCTGGAAGGAGGCCTGATTCTTGAGGAATGTGGTGCCTCTTGAAGTGCCTAGAATCATCTTGCCGACGGACGCTGGCGGTGACGGGCGTCACTTGTGCAGAAAGGCCCTCTTGATAGGCTTTGATTTGCGTGGTTCCTGGCTGCTTGGTCTTCTCACGAGCCTTTGATGGCTGACCCGTGGCTGATCGAGGATCCTTGAGCTTGACCCGGGTGCATGTCAGATGCATGAATAGTCCCGTACCGGGAGGCACAGGGACTAACACTCCCCACCAAACGACACTTTCGAGTGAAGAAAAGGAGGAAGGGTTTCGAGGGCGGAAGCCATCTGTGCGAAAGTGATCCTCACGGGGGTGAGGACGGGCACCATTATGGCACCGCCAATGAGATCCCCGGCGTGTTTGAAGAGCGGGAGGAGTGTTGTGGCCAAAGGGCGGATCTCGCATCAATAAGAAAGCGAGATCGCACCATGTCTTCAAGGGGCGGCATGCCGTCAAAGAAATGTACCGACATTTCATGAGGAGGCAGGTCCGAGGCCAAAGGCACCGACACCGGCATTCGATTGAAAAATGGGGACGCCGATTTAAGGAGCCGAGCAAAATGCATTTGAGAGCAGCACAAAACCCGCTTTTGAAGATGGACCAAGGATCGTGAGGTGGTGGCATTCTCGCAAGAAGGTGTCAAGACCATGAAGCGCATCCGCCGGCCGCTGCCAACCACGCCATTAGCAATATAGATCCAATTCGTGGTGGTATCCGAGTGGCACCTTCTTCCCAATGTGAGCGGGCCGGAACAAAACGTGGATCCCACCGGAGATCCGGCCGAGATCCGAGGTGGAGTCCATCCCGGCATGACCATCCATGACCTTGGTCCAAAAGGGGAGGCGCAATCAGAAGTCGGAAACCTGGGGGCGTGGAGGTACGCCAGGGAAGCATAGGGAGAAGGAACCATGCCCGTATGCGGGGTTGCTTGGCGATCTCCTAATTGACCGACAAGATCCGATCAAGAGCTTGACACCAACGATCCCAAAGAGAAGCGTAGAGTTGAGAGTTGACAGGAGGGCTATCCCATCCCGTAGGGGGACCGCCTTGCTATCCAAAGGCAGTCTCGTGAATTGATTATAACCCGCGAGATGCTGCATATAAATTTGTGCATAGGGAAGATCCTCGATGTCCTAGATACTTCCTTATTCATTTAGCGGCGCTTGCCGTGCGAGAGATAAATGATTGGCAAGTTCGGGCATGTACTCGATGAAGAGTGTGGGTCCGAGCATGATCAGCAAGATATGGATTGTTATCCCGAAAACCATTGTACAATGGGGTCACCACCCCGAAAGAGTCGGGCGTGGCCCATCTCGGAAGTGTTCCCCGTGTATCACCCGGATAGAAATCATGAAATATGTAAGCCATGGGCTGAACAACTCAAGGTGATAAAGTCCGGATCGGCCACGATGTATGAGATCAAAGACCAAAAGGGCACAAAGCATAACCCTTTGTCTTCAATGGAGAGTTACGCCAAATCCGAAGAAAATCTGCGGTTTTTCGGGGAATATCCACGTCCCATCCGCCGCATGCCACTTTGAAAGGAAGAGGTGGCGGCGAAAGCAACCACATAATCGTGATAGCAGGAAGGAACTGGGAAGTCAAAAGGCATTCTGTTAATAATGGCGGTATGGCCGTCAAGTTTTGCTTGAGCCTCATCAGCAGACTGAATAGCTTGCTGCAGCTGTTGTTCAAGATCACGGATCCGGTTGTCCTTTTCTAGCAGCAGGCGTGATTGGTCACGGACCCGTTTCTGAGAAGTGTTGACCTGGGAGGAGGATTGCCCCGGAGTATTGAGACGAAGCACGGCAATCTCCGCGTCATCAAGAATCTTCTGTTTCTGCACCTCTGTAAGCTGATCTTGAAGAGAGGTGAGCTGAGAGGTCTGTGTAGAAAGCGCCGTCAAAAGGCAATTTGAGCGTCCCGCTCTGTAAGGTTTTGAACTTGAGTGCTGAAATTTTCACAAAGTTCGAGTTACAAAGCGTTGAGCTTGGCAATATCTGCGTCCTTGGTACCCAGGAGAGCTTCTTTGGACTTGTTGTGCTCCAATAAATTCTGAATTTCTGATTGAAGCTGAGCCTGTTGATCTGCAAGTTGGCTGACTTGATCCTGTGCACTTTTGAGATCTGTATGAGCACGTAAAGAGCTCAGGTGCTTGTCTTGAAGTTTGGCCTCTGTGGCGTCCCCTACTGCGTTATCACGATGCACTCACCGGTATACAAACAGAGTTCTTCCCCACACCGGCTCCATCTTGTCTGGGGCCCTCCACATATCCTTTGCACTGCAATCGAGTCTCCGATTGGGAAGAGTGAAGGTGTCATTCTACCCCGTCTCCCTCAGGGCCTACCTAGCTGCGGAAGCGTAAACATACATGTCAGTAGCACATACATCAACATCCTGTGACCATCTCGAAGGATGGTCCTCCTCATATCTGCATAGACAAAGATCAGCACATCACATAGGGGATCCTACCCAAGGCTCAGACTCAAAGGATGACCGACGGCTTGGGTCTCCGAGAGTTCGTTGCGCATGGAATTCATGGCAATGGATTTGGTCGGCATAAGAACATGGCATAGGGTTGTCCACTCCATCCGCCCCTCCCATGCACACTTTGCGAGTAGGGCTGAAAAGTGTTGGGACCTGACCGTAGTCCACCGGATACATAGCCAAAGGGACTATTCCTGGGTCTCATCCTCCCAGTTCCGATGGGGCGGTAGGGATCACTCCCTCCGGAGATCTACATGCTAACTCAAGGTGACTAGAGGGCCACCGCCCGTGATTCGACCGAACCCACCGGAAAGTGTACACCACTTCCGCGGGTGTCGAGCCCATGCCTTACCCAACTTTCGGTGGTAAGCCATTAGACCTAGTCACAATGATCCCCCTGGTAGGCTTTTACACACCAGGGGGACCGTTCAAGAGTCGGGACATGAACCTCCTTCTTAGCGGTCGGCCCCTTCACCCACAACCAGTGTGGCTCTTGTACACAGGCCGAATCTAGCATTGTGCTAGAGAGGCTACTCTAGGAGCATCAACTACAAGCTTTAGGGCCTCTACCCCCTTCCCAATACAAGGAGTTCCGCAGAGATACATCATCCAAATACATCACGTAAGAACTAAAGAACTAGATCCAATCATAGAGTTAGGTTCTTTAGTTAGTGTCCCAGATCTAAGATCTAGATAACTACTATGGGCAATTTAATAGTCTAAACCTCACCATTCTATGACTAGAAGACGGTTTAAGCTATTAAATTGACCAAACACTGATCCTTGAGTGGCTCCTCCCCGACCGAGTTCAACCATCCTGGCTGATCAATCCCGAGGAAACCGATGGCGCAATTCGGCAGGCAAATGTCTGGGAGGCGGTTTTGGCTCCTAGGGCAGCCAAACCGAGCTCTAAAACCCTAAGGGGCGAAAACTAGCAAGCTAGGGTTTTCCTACCCTAAATAGACATGGGGGTTTAGGCTAGGGTTTCCAATTACCCAATTTGGCATGTGGGATAATTGGAAAGGCCCCACTTGCCTTTAGTGGCTAGGTGGCAAAATATGCCAACATGGAAAGGTGTGCCCTCATTAATGTGCACATGTGCACATTAATAATATATGAACACTCCTAGTAAGTTGCCCCCTAGGGCTACTTACCTGGCTATCCGTTATGCATTACCGCCAATCGGGTGGCGTAATGCGCGTGGCGTGGCGATACAATGTACGCCCCGGGGCGTATCTTGTCTTTGGAAACGTCACATTCTCCCCACCTTGAAATGATGTTTGTCCCCGCGGCATCGTGGGTCTCCCCACCTTGGGATCTTCCTAACCTGCAACCTGCAATCAACGTGATACCTACAATATAATCTTTATACATTTATCACGATTACTCTAAGGTAATTACTTTTAGAACATTATTACGTTATTATATTATGGAATACTTATCAATTCATAACACCATTAACAAGTTATTCACTATGTTAAGTTAGACAAAATTTCAACATTTCATATCTATAATTATTGTCCGAGGTACTCTTCATTCCTTGCAACACATTCCAACAAAACTTGTGTTGCAAGTCTTCGTAGCTCGACCTCCTTGCCCTCCGGAGCGCTCTACTGGCCTGCAGGTCGACACTACGTTAGTACCGTTTTAATTATTTAATAAATTTTGGTTATATGGTGACCACCCCACCTATCTACATGAATGCATGGCTAATCTCCCGGCGTAGGAAGAGGATGAATCTTCCATAATGGCCGGAGGAGACGCCCTATATGCCTATATGCGGCTCATGCCTACACCTCTAGTTGCCCGGTGTGGAGGATATCCTTCTTGCGTGGGGGCGTGAAGGATGGATTCCTCCTATCAAAGCATATATGGGGCTAAAGGTGCTTTCCCTATCAATGCATTCCTTAATGACCTCTTTTCTCTCGAGGTCGTCTACTTCCGTGGGACAGAAGTAGACTTTCTAATCTACTTTCCACTCGCCCAAGCGGAAACGCGGTCATGCCTACATTGACATTACACCACGCCCTAGAGATCACCGTAGTGGTCTCATCGCCATTAACAACGCATGCGACTCATACCAAGCATGGGTTGCATCGTGGATTAATCTATACAAGAATTAACCTACACAAATCGACATGCCTGAGCCGATTTCTTCGGAGATGACCTTCTTGGTCCCATTGCTCCATAAACCGTAGGGTCTTTGCTTTACTAAATCCTTCTTAAGTACCCACGTCGCGTCTTCCAGCGGCAAGTGTTTCCACTTGACCAAGTATTGGAGGAATTCGACCTCCTTGTCTTCTTGAAAGCTTTATCAAGAATCATTTACGGAACTATTTCCAAACCGCTTGCTCCTCGTCATTTCCAACAACGTTGGAGTGTCCAAGACTTAAATGCGGATTTGGAGTATGCTTCTTCAACAAACTCACGTGGAAGACCTTATGAATCTTTAGGTGTCTTTGGCAAATCCAACTTGTAGGATTGATTACCTACTCTCTTGATTATTAGAAGGGTCCATTACACCTTGGAGCAAGCTTCTTGCAATTGCCAATCCTGAAGCCGCTGCTTCACCTTTATCTTGAGCCATACATCATCTCCAACTTTGAACTCTCACGATTGCTCGATGCTTGTCGGCGATGCTCTTCGACGACTTCTTGCTGCTAGCGGATAACCTCGAACTTCTTCCACGAGTCACTGCGCATATCGGCCAACATCTGGCTGCGAAACTTCTACTTTTGACGGGGGTTGTGCCAAGTGTGCGGAGTTAAACACCGATAGCCATAATTGATCATAAATGGCGACATTTGGGATGATTCCTGCTTGGTGCTATTGTATGCAAACTCCACCAAGTGAATAAATTCTTCCCACATACTTTGCTTATTCCAGACATAGTTTCTTAGCATGTCTTCTAAGATCCTGTTGGTCCGCTCCGTTTGGCCATCCGTCTGAGGATGATACGCCGTGCTCATGGATAGCTTGGTCTGAATCGTCGTCGCCAAAGAGGTCTTGCCAAAAGGCACTCATGAACTTCGATCCCCGCCGGAGATAATCTCCCTTGGCATGCCATGAAGCCTGAAGATCTCTTTGGTGAAGAGCTTTGCTGTATCCATAGCTGTATCTGTGGTCCTGCAAGGCACAAAATGTGCCATCTTCGACAACTTGTCGACCACTACCATCAAGGCATCCTTGCCTCTCGCTGTTCTTGGGAGTCCTGTGATGAAGTCCATGCTGATTACCTCCCACTTAGCGTTTGGCACCGCTAATGGCTCTAATGCCCCTGGAATTCGAAGCTGCTCCGCCTTCGTCTGCTGGCATAGCTGACATTCCTTGATGTAGCGAGCTATTTGCTTCTTCATTCCCGGCCAATAATAGCTGCTGCGCACTTTGAAATATGTTTTCATGAATCCCGCATGGCCAGCTATTGGGCTGTTGTGCGTGTCATGGAGGATCAACTTCCTTATACTTGATGATTCGGGTACGCACAGCTTGTTCTTATGGTATAACAGGTTGCCTTCCTTCTTATAATGCTTGAAGGCCTCCCGCTCTTTATCTGTTCTAGCCTCCTTAGAGAGGCTTGCCCATACTTCCCTGAAATCCACATCCATTGGCAAGGACTCTTCAATCTTCTTGCCAAAGTCGCTGGAGAGCGTCGAAATTGCGTTGCAATGCACTCTAGTTGTCAGGGGATGCCTTGAAAGCGCATCTGCTACCACATTGAGCTTCCCCGGCTTGTAGACTATATCAAAGTCATATTCTTCGAGGAACTCCATCCATCTCCGCTGCCTCAGATTAAGGTGTGGTTGCGTGAATACATATTGGAGGCTCTGATGGTCGGTATCCAATTGGAACTTCCTTCCCAAGAGATAGTGCCTCCATATTCTTAATGCCCTGACAACTGCAAGCAATTCACGATCGTCGCGTTGGGTAGCGTCTGGCGTCGTTCATCTTCACCGGAATCATCGCTACCACACGTTCTTCTTGCATAAACCTTGCACACCGTAGCTA
Organism: Isoetes taiwanensis; assembly: GCA_021234155.1. NCBI lineage: Eukaryota > Viridiplantae > Streptophyta > Lycopodiopsida > Isoetales > Isoetaceae > Isoetes > Isoetes taiwanensis. The sequence goes on along the minus strand of JAJEKV010000026.1, from coordinate 9,471,947 downwards.
TCTTACTGCGCATCTGTTGCTACAAGCTTATCCTTCTCCGGTCCCAAGAAGGTCAAGAGCAGTACATGCGTCGAGCTTCTTTCAACAATTCAAACCCCTTTTTGGGCTTTCTTGTGCCAATGCTCTACCCAATCTTTCACCTTCTGCGCCCTCGTTAGGTCTGATTACTTGGGGCGCTATCTTAACAAAGTTCTTCTGAACTTCTGTAGTACCACTGCTAGGCCAGAAAACTTGACCTCGTGCATTCTTGGCGCGCCGGCCAGCTGAATTCTTGCTTCAATCTTGGCGGGGTCGGTGAGATGCCTACGCGAGATCACATGACCAAGGTATTCCACCTTCTCTGTTTGCGAAGTGGCGCCCGACAACTTGGCGCATAACCGGTGCCTCTTCAACTTCTCTAGCACCCTTCTCAAGTGTTGCACGTGCTCTTCAAGGGATCTGCTATACACCAAAATGTCATCAAAGAAAACAATCACAAAGGTGTCCAGGAACTCCCTCAAGATATCGTTCATGAGCCTCATGAACGTTGCGGGGGGCATTTGATAAGCGAAAGGCATCACTTTGGAACTCATAATGCCCATACCGCGTCCCGAAGGCGGTCTTGTGGATATCCTCCTCCTTTATCCGTGATCGATGATAACCCCGACCTTAAGTCGATTTTGGAGAAGATCTTTGCTCCTTGAAGCTGATCCATCAAGTCATCTGATCTTGGAAGCGCATACTTGTTCTTAATGGTGTGCTTATTCAACTGTCTATAGTCTATGCACATCCTCAAGGATCCATCCTTCTTCTTGACAAAAGAATGGGCGCCCAAACGGGAGACACTAGGTCTAATGAAACCTAGGTCGAAAGCAGCTCCTGCGAATCGCTTTAGCTCCGACAACTCCTGCGTTGTCATTCTATATGGAGCCTTGCTTGCTGGCTTTGTTCCCGTTCGAGTGCTATCTCACTTTCGACTCCCCTATCTGGGAGGGAGCTGCTTGATCTCATCTGGAAAGAGATCGTGGAACTCCGTGATCAACTTAGCTATTTGCCTCGGCAACTTGCTGAGCATCCTGTCTTCTTTGCTTCCTTCCAATTCCGGCTCACTAATCTCAAGCTTGAAGATGTATGCTACCTGCTCACTCTTGATGCACTTGAACAGTAGTTTAGAAGACATACACCGCATGATGGAAACAACTTCTTTACCCGCTATATCTCAATGATCTTGCCGTCGGGTGTTGGGAGGGTCACCTTCCGCTTTCCACAATCAATAATGGCCCCTCGCTGGTCCAAGGTACTCCATACCTATTATCAAGTCGTACTTGCCAATGCCCATTACTTCTGCCCCATCCGGATCTTAATCCCCCAAGCAAGTCGATGTCAAAGTTGATTCTTTTACTCGCCACCCGCCTTCTTTCTCCCAATTTGCTAAGACAACGGGTCTTGGCTTTGACTTTAATGGTTTCAACTTCAACATTTGAACCATTCCGAGATGCAAAGTTATGGCTACTTCCGAATCTATCGGGACTATAAATGACTTGGCCTTGGCCTTTCCCACTTTGGAAATTACTTTATCTTGGCTCTCTGCTTGCTCACGTATCTATTAAGGCAAAGATATGACCTCACCACAGATGTAGTCGCGGGCCTCCTCGCCGTCGTCGTCGATCAAAGTGTCCCAATCTCCCAACTCTGCTAGTATTTGCACTCATGACATATGGGCAGTTCATTGTTCTATGGCCTGGTTGGAAACACACGGAAGCAAAGCCGCTTTTCTATGCACTCTGTCTCTTCTCCTTGGGCATGGCTGTGAAAAGGCTCGCGCCGCGGCTTTGGAGTAGTTTGACCCTTCCCGTTTGTCTTTGAAAGATACACCTTCTTCTCTTCTTTGCTTCCCTTGATTGCCACTATATGGGGCTCTAGGCTGGTCTTGGCCGCAACGTTCTGGGCTGGCCTTTCTTTGCCTTTATCTTGGTAATGCTGCTTTGCCTCTGCCCACCATTACGAGGTCTGTTCCTTGCAAACTTATTGCCTTGGACTCCACTTCTTTGTTCACCGGGTTTATTGCCCTTACAAACTGCGGATCTCCTCATTCGGACCTTCAATGTAGCTTTCCCTTTGCGTGCTTCTCTCCTAACTTTGGCACATACGGCCTTAGCCTCATAAATTCCTCTGTGTATTTACATCTTGACTTGTTGCCTTGCCGCAACTTTGTAGAACTTCTTTGCATCATCTTGGACTTGTGCTCTCTTGGGGCGTAATGGCGCTTGAAGGCTTTAGCAAACTTCTTGAACCTGCAAGCATCTCTGCTTAAGCCATGAGCCTTGGCATAGCCCTTCCACCAAATGCGTGCTGCTCCCTTCAGGTTCGCTGTTGCCACCCTGCCTTTATCCTTATCCTTCATACCATAGGCATTGCCGTATTCGCTCATCTCGTCAAGCCAAGCCTCTGCCTCCATGCCTGACCTGTTCTCGCCTGAGAATTGCTTTCGAGCTTCCTGGCCTTCCAAACATTTCCCAATCACGAGTCTACTTTCTTACCGTAGTCGAGGTTTCTTGTGTCCCTTTGTCGTCCCTCAGGGTGGTTCCCTCGCCTTTAATGCCTTTCGGACTTGGTTCTGCTCTTCTTCTTCCTCAGAATCGGAGTCTGAATCTGAGCTTGAGTCGGAGGAGTCCGAGCTGGGGGACCTTCCTCTCTTGCTCCTCTTCTTGTCTCTACTTGTTCTCCGAGCTGATGCTTGCGGCAGTTGAGCGTTACCACCGAACACTCACAAGTCATTTAGCAAAGCCTTTATCTGCTTTCGAGTCCGTCCTCATTTCGCGATATTTCTTCTTAAGGGGTCATTTGTCCAAATTCTTCAAGCGAGGTTCCTTTGCTTAGGGCGTGGGCCGGGCGGGACTCTGTTCCCTGTAAGTTCCCGCGGTTTGTCGTTCCCCTGGCACCAGGCCTCTAGGCTGCATACACAAGTGGTTCATATCTACATGGTTAGTTTTCCTTGCTTTCTTGCATTATTTATGTTTGTTGGCATGGTTGAGGGGACACAAATTATATCAACAAAACATTTATAGTGCAAGAGGATGTTATATTTATATTTTATATTACACTAATACAAGAACTTGCAACTCTTTGCTAATCACTTACGTTGATGCTTTAGGTAAGATGGATTATCCTCCAAGAACTTTTTCACTTGGGCTGTTCCCACCGAATGGCCCAAGTTCCTAAGGACATTGGCTGGAGATCCACCTGTAATGCTCTTGCTAAATCTTCTATTCTCGGTTGGGAGGTGTAAGGCTGCCATCATCCCGACGGCCTCTTGCTGCCACTTTGTAAGGTATGGCGAAGTCGAAGGCGTCGAGTGCTACCGCTCTTTTCACCAGGATTGCATACTGGTGTTAAGGGGGTAGCCGTGCATGCCGGGCCGAATCACGAGAGTGCGATCGACAGCGATACTCCTTCCTCGCCTCACGGGGTGAACTTGCGGTGGATAACCGCTATTCTTCCATCCATCGCCCGATGGCGGTGTAATAGCGTAGTGACCGCATGCGCCGCGAGGAGCGGGCCCCGGCCACTCGGTATCCAGCTCGCGTAATGTTCTGCTTCCCGAAATCATCAACCTCCACCGTGGTGAGCTCCTCAGAGTCCTTGGATCGCCTGAAGCCCTCCCGAGGTCGTTAAGCCGTCCTATCCCGGGGAGGTGCTTTGCGGACGAGCTTGCCGTTAGGATGTTTGAGGTCGCATAGCGGATCCCCATCTGTTCTGGAGAGCAAGGAACTCTTCCTCCGGCCGTAGCTTGTTCTCCGGCCTTGTATGCATCCATGATCCGGGCCTGATGTTGCTTGTAGGCTTGGATGCCGGAGGTAAACTCTCCCGTAAGTGTCGGCTTCCCTTACTTGGAGGGGGAAGTCGGATTCCCCACCTGACGCATGAAGTCGCCCAAGTCCCTGCTCTTCGAGTTGGTGCGACAACTCTTCGATTCGATTGCTCCCCTTTCCACCCCGGGAGGTTTTGAATGTCGCTTAGGAGCGTAAACTCCTCACCTTCGATTATAATGGGAGCTAGGCTTGTGATGCCTAACTCGGGGGTGGCGCGACTCTGAGTCTGCCGCTTCTTTCGAAGTCTTGCCACTCCCGCTCTGCTTGACGCCGCTGCTCCTCTCGCTGGGTCGAGCTCAACATCGTCTTCCTCCTCCTCACCAGTTCTGTTCATCCGAAGTCTTCTTCCTTCCCTTCCCGCCCCGCTCTCAGATGTGTGAGGAGCCGTTGTTCCAAGCACTACGGCTAATGGATCCACGTCCATGGGGGAATAGAGGTTTCCCCACGATGTTCTCCGACGCGGTGGGTGAGAAAGATCGCCAGGGCGGTGTTGAAAGAGAAGTACTTGGTCCCGTTGGCGATTAGGACCATTGGCTCCGAGTGTCGCGGTGCGCTTTGTTTGTGAGGTATTTGGCGATGTTCGGGACATCGTCTAATCTTTTTTCGAGGGGACCATCTAGGGACAAAATATCCTATACAAGGGGAGTTGCACTAGCCGGTTCTACCCTAGCTTGAAACTTCGGTCCGGGACTCTACTATAAGCCGGGTCGCGTGCAAAGTTTGCTTGGGCGTCTACCTCCTTCCCCAAGATCCGGAAGATTTGGTCGACGTCGGCCTCGAAGATGATGGTATTTATCTACCATCTCGAAATCAGAAGTTGCCATTGATTAATTGCGTAAGAGGGTAACAAAACGGTTGCAAGAGCCACTCGGGGAGTTAGGAAATCGGCTAGAAGGGCGGAGGCAGATTTGTAGGGTGCTATCTGAGAAGTGAGGGGTCTATTTATAGAGAAGGGGAAAACCCTAATTTTTGGATGACTTGAAAATTTCCTAGGATTGGGTAATTCTAACTTATCTGAGGTCAAAATAGGAGTTTGAGGACTATAGGAGATGCTTGAACAAGGCTAGGTTACCTAAAAGATGCTATGCAGTAGGTTGAAGGTGACTTTGACAAGTCCTGGTGAAGAATTGGTAAGAGGTCTCACAGGCTTTGCCTCGCTTCAATCCTAACTTTTGTTTTTCGCGACGAGGCTGAGCCGTGACATCAGTCCCATTTTAATCAAAGATGTCCAACTTGGGTAAACTAATGGTGTAAGGGTGATGAACTCATCAAATTAGGCAGAATCGACCCCTTATTTGGTCAATTTGGAGCTGTTTTGGTCAAGTTTGGGCGAGGTCTCACAGCTTGCGCCTCGCTTCAATCCTAACTTTTTGTTTTATGACGGTATGAAATGTGAGACATCATGTCTCTCGGCTCCCAAATGTCCTATTTCACTGAAATAAAAGCTAAAACTTATTAATTTGCTCTAATTACTCAAGTTTATGTCATCAAGGTACACAAAATTGCTCTATATTACAAAATTTTTAATTATTTACAACAAAAGTTTCTAAGGAAGCGCTCCTCCTTAATGCGGTCGCAAGACTCATGTCTTGTCGCATTAAGGTTACCCGCTAAGTGGATAGTGCAGGCTGTTGAATCTTCAAAATGTTGCACTATCTTTGCCTCAACCGCCTCTTGCATTGCCAGTGCCGCCTCTGCGGACTCTAAAGTCTCGTTCTATAGGCTCGCATAACTTCACGCACCAACCGAACCGGGAAGGGGGCACGGGGGATTAGGAGACCAAGCTGCTGTTGGAAGTGTCTAATCTCCTTAACGCTCTTCTCTCCACCTCCTTCCTATCCGCTTTCTTCCCCGGGTGGCGGCTTGGGAACCTTTTGGCCGGTGGTGGCCTTTTAGGGTTTTCTTTGCCTTGGTCGCCCTCCCTCGATGAACTTAACCCTGTTTTCTTCATAATATTTGTTATAGGCCTCCCATTTCTTCATGTAGGCCTCGTGCTCTCTCATCTTCCTCTCATAAATCTTCACCACAATCGGTGGCGGGCTTCCGGGCAGGTCGTGGTTGCTTCTTTCTATCCCATGCGGGTATTCGGGGGCTTACGCGCTTGGTCTTGGTGGGGTTGCTTTCGGTCTTGGGCCTTTCGGGTACTTCTTGCTTTCGTCACACAGGTTCTTGGAAGAGCTTCCACTGCGGCGTTAGGGTTGAAGTCCCCATCGGAAGAGTCGTCCGGAAGGGTTTGGGGGTTCGTCGGGTTGCCGCTCCTTGATGATAATGTTGGGGTTCGGCCTCTTCCTTGGCGCGGGCGATCCTTTGTTCTCCTTATGCCCGATACGAACTTCCCTTTTGCTTTCTTCTTTTCTTCTGCTGCCTTTTGTTCCTCCTCCTTCCTTCTCCTCTTTTTGTCCTCCCTTCTCTTCTGCCGGCGCTCGTATTTCCTGATGAATCTTCTAAGGTCTGCTACCTCCTCGTGGCTCGGACACAATCACTTGCTCATCACTGCTTTCGAGGATCTCCGTGGGTCTTGTCCCAATGGTGCGCTTGTTCCTGCTGCCGGATCTCCCTCTCTATCTCCTCATACACCTCCCTCGTCTCGTCGTCCATGGAGTTTGGAGATGTGGCCTCGTCCTCCTCCACCTGCTGGTTGAAGACATCGATCAAATCGGAGGTGTCTTGCTCTTCGTCCGAAGGCGAACGACCCCCTCTTGCGAGCCTCTCACGAAGCATCTTCCGAATGATCTCTGTCCCAGTGGCGGTGGTTTCGCCTGGGCGACGCTTCCTTGCGGTCTGTTTGGTTCGGGCCATGTTTTACGGATCGTCAATCGGATAAAAGCGCCGAAAGATCGCCTAAGTTGGGGAGAGCGGATTTCTAGGGCTTGGACGAAAAAATGAGGGGGTTCTACATCTATTTATAGCTTGGGGAATTTTAGGTCAAAACTCAAGTTGCTCTGTTTAACATGCTAAGGCACCAATTTATCTAAAACTTATACTTATTTCAGACTTTTTCTACCCATTGGTCTCACGACTTAGCCTCGTTCCAATACTAATGTTTAGTTTTATGCGACCGGTAGCGGTATGAGATCTCATACATTTCTAGGGTTTTTAGGTAATTAAAACATGCTATTCTAACTAATTCCTACCTTAGAATTAGCCTTACCACATTATTTATCTCAAATTCATCATGTTTTGGTGTTCTTGGCTCGATGTCTCATAGCTTAGCCTCAAAAAAAACAAAAAGTTAGTTTTATGACGGTGGCGGTATGTGAGACCACCTCACTTGGAAAATTTTGGCTCATTCTTTTTTAATCTTGTTAAATTCCAATTCACTTAATTGTTACTAGCTTAGCATAACTACAAAGGTGAGAAAAATTTTTCCCACTTTTTCGAGGCTTGAGGATCCTATCAAGTTAGTACTATCGGGAACATGGTCGGTGCTTTGCTCTTGGTCTCCAAGAACATTGCTCGATACCACTTGTGGCGTCCCCTACTCATTATCACGGTGCACTCACCGTATACAAACAGGAGTTCTTCCCCACACCGGCTCCATCGCGTCACGGGGCCCTCCACATATCAACTTTGCACCCAGAACGAGTCTCCGATGGGAAGAGTGAAGGTGTCATTCTACCCCGTCTCCCTCGGGGCCTACCTAGGCTGCGGAAGCGTAAACATACATGTCGTTAGCACATACATCAACATCCCGTGACCATCTCGAAGGATGGTCCTCCTCATATCTGCATAGACAAAGATCAGCACATCACATAGGGGATCCTACCCAAGGCTCGGACTCAAAGGATGGTCCGACGGCTTGGGTCTCGAGAGTTCTTGCTATGCATGAATTCATGGCAATGGATTTGGCTGGCATAAGAACATGGCATAGGGTTGTCCACTCCATCCGCCCCTCCCCGTGCACACTTTGCGGTAAGGCTGAAAAGTGTTGGGACCTCGACCGTAGCCCCGGGATACATAGCCAAAGGGACTATTCACGGGTCTCATCCTCCCGGTTCGATGGGGCAGGTAGGGATCACTCCCTCCGAGAGATCTACATGCTAACTCAAGGTGACTAGAGGGCCACCGCCGTATTCGACCGAACCCACGGAAAGTGTACACCACTTCACCGGTGTCGAGCCCATGCCTTACCCGCACTTTCGGTGGTAAGCCATTAGACCTAGTCACAATGATCCCCTGTAGGCTTTTACACCGGGGGACCGTTCAAGAGTCGACATGAACCTCCTTCTTAGCCGGTCCGCCCCTTCACCCACAACCGGTGTGGCTCTTGTACACAGGCGAATCTCACGATTGTGCTAGAGGGGCTACTCTAGGAGCATCAACTACAAGCTTTAGGGCCTCTACCCCCTTCCCAATACAAGGAGTTCCAGAGATACATCATCCAAATACATCCGCGGAAGAACTAAAGAACTAGATCCAATCATAGAGTTAGGTTCTTTAGTTAGTGTCCGAGATCTAAGATCTAGATAACTACTATGGGCAATTTAATAGTCTAAACCTACTGATTCTATGACTAGAAGACGGTTTAAGCTATTAAATTGACCAAATACCTGATCCTTGAGTGGCTCCTCCTGACCTGAGTTCAACCATCCCGGCGGAAATGATCGAATTCGAGGAAACCGATGGCAATTAATTGGGCAGCTGCCCGGGAGGCGGTTTTGGCTCTGGGGCAGCCAAAACTGAGCTCTAAAACCCTAAGGACGAAAACTAGCAAGCTAGGGTTTTCCTACCCTAAATAGACATGGGGGGTTTAGGCTAGGGTTTCCAATTACCCAATTTGGCATGTGGGATAATTGGAAAGGCCCCACTTGCCTTTAGTGGCTAGGTGGCAAAATATGCCAACATGGAAAGGTGTGCCCTCATTAATGTGCACATGTGCACATTAATAATATATGAACACTCCTAGTAAGTTGCCCCCTAGGGCTACTTACCTGGCTATCCGTTGGCGTACACGTCAATCGGGGTGGCGTGTACGCATGACGTGGCAGTACAATGTACGTCCCGGGAGCGTATACTGTGCTGGAACGTCACAGCCTCCAAAGTTGCAACTTGGGCAGTGGCAGCTTGAAGGTCCCGGTGTACCGCATCAGAGGCCTCTAGTGCCATTTGAACCCCGTGCATAAGAGCGTCTTGGGATTCTTGTAACTTGAGAACAGCAGCTTGAGCATCCTGCTGATACTGATACAACAACTGACGAGGGTGTTGTGGTGGTGGAGCCGGCTGTTGCCTGGTTTGTGATGTTTGGGAAAGATGGTGTGAACTGGATGGTGTAGCTGAGGAGGAGACAGTGACATGGGTGGGCGGATTTTGGACATGACCAAAGTGGAAGAAGGGCGTGAAGTGCCAACTTCTATTAGTCTGTGGAAGGGACCGAGTGGAATGATGAGAATTTGGTGGTGTGGGAGGGAAGTAATGACGGATGAGGGCTTGAAGGTGGCCTCCCACGAAACTTTCAGAAATGGAAGTGGCACCGAAGGCGGTCCACTTCTTGGAGAAGACGATAGAACATCAATTGGGGCCAATCTATGTGGTGGTTGGAGTGTGTAGCAAAGATGATGACCATGTTATAGAAAGGCTTATTGATATGGGTGTTCTTGATAGAATACCCAAGGAACTTGGCGCCACGAAACTTAACAAAGGTTTCGTGAGGCTTGTCGATATTGGTCGGGGCGATGCACATTGGCATGATAAGGAGGTGCACCAAACTCGTGACATCTAGATCCCGTATGGCGCACCATGATAAACAAAGGGGTTTGCAAGGGAATATGAAATACCTCAGAAATCAAATGTTGAGTCAGCGAAATGGTGGTGCCATCGACCACGCGGGTGTATCCTCACCGCGGTGTTAACGATATTGGCGATGAACCGCTTGGTTGGTCGGATTGGGAGCCGGAAGTTCCATTTGAGAGAATTCAAAAAGCTTTTGTCGTTCAAATGACTTCTTTATTTGGGCCAACAAGGGCTTCACTAAAGTGGGCGTCAAGAAGGATCTGAGACTCAAAAAGAGCCGGATCCTTGGGAGCAGTAGCTTGAAGTGTAGAAAATCTTGGTGCAGCCATGGTAACGATTTGCAGAAACGAAGAGTGATTCAAGGGCGGAGGACGAAAGCCAAGTACGGAGGACGAAGGCGCAGAGGAACGAAAAAGGTTTTAGGGCGCACAACTAGAGGCGAAGAGGTATGATGAGGGCGAAACTGGAGCCGTTGATGGTGCCAGGTGTCGAAAGATGCCAAGGAATGTATTGAGAGGCAAAAATTTGGCTAAGTCCCCGAAAAACGTAAGGGAGAAGCAATGAACGGTGAGGATGAGACGTGAGAGAAGGATCGGATGTGACAGGTGGCCAAAGGACACATATTAATTGTTGACGGGTATGAAAAGAAGCAAGGGCATTTAATGCAGGCAATGCGAAGTGGGATATCATGAAAACGAATGTGTCAGAGAGTACCCTGGCTAGATTTGCGGCGGGAGAAAAGATTCTCAGTTTAGAAAGAGCCTTGCATTGCAAAACACGCTGGCGAATTTCTGATTGGTCCACGCCGGCTTGCGCCCTCGGTTGGCTATATAAGACGAACCGGGAGGGAAGCGAAGACATCCGATGGCGCTGAGCATGGCTGCTGCTGGTTTGAATGAAAATTGCACGATGCCCACCAATTGTCAGGAGTGGATCACCAGAAATGAACCTGCGATCTTCGCGCCGCCACAACCGTGGCATTCGAATGGATGGTTGGTGCTCCGGGATGGCTGAACATCCCGACCCTATGACCAACGGGATGGAGGTGGTTCGCACCTTCATTTGGGACCCCGGCGAGAACTTCAACCATCTCCTCCGCATCACCTCTGCCCGAACCCGAGTAGAGGGTTTTTCCTCTTAGGTTTTTAGTAGATAGGGCTCGAGCCCGCTTTTGTATATAGGGCGGTGCCCATAGCGAAAATAGTTTGGGGGCAAATACCATTTTGTAAAAAAATATCCACTATAATATAATATGCCGCCTTTCTAGTCACTTTACGTGGTGGTTGCTTCTTGAACCGTATCGTTTGTTGATTGTCGCTTCGTGATGAAATGTTTTGAGGCGAAAACCATTAACCAATGTAGGTAATGGAGTGCCATCTAACTCGCCAGTTGGGAAAACGCCGGGTCTAACCACTTGAACAATTTGATAAGGGCCAAGCCAACGAAACTTGAGTTTACCCTAAAAATTTTTGTACACGAATCATAAAGAAGAACCAAATCGCCTTCTTTGAATGTTTTTGTCTTCGGGCGTTTGTCATGTAAAGATTTTTGCAACCGCTTGTCCATGAAGAACACGAATATAAGCATCCCTTCAAAGTTCATCCAACTGTTCTAATTGATAGACCCGTTCTTTGAGTGCAGCCGGGGGATTATGAGCAATAGCCGGTTGAAAACGAGTGTTGGAAGGATGTATTCAAACGGCATGAGAGCTTCCCGACCATAAACCAATTTAAAAGGAGGTGACCGTAGCAATCTTGAAACAAGTATTGTAGGCCCAAAGAACAAAAGAGGGAAGTTTTGTCGGCGATGCCGTGGGGAAGCGTCACAAATTTTCTTAAGAATGGTGACCAGAGTTTTGTTGGTGCTTTCTGCCAAACCATTACCTTGAGGATAGTAAGGTGTGCTCTTGTGATGATGTATTAGGAGATAATCCGTCAGCTCCTGGATAGTATGATTGATGAAATGGACACCACGATCACTGACCAGCTCCGTGGGCAGCCGAATCGCGTGATAATTTGTTGATAGAGGACCCTAGCCGTGTTTTGCTGCGGTGTTGTGCGGAAGTGCACAAGCTTCCGCCCATTTGGTAGCGTAGTCAGTGAGAACCAGAATGTAACGGGCACGGGTGTGCCGCGCAGGAGGATCTATAGGTCCCACAAAGTCCATTCCCCATTTGCTGAAGGGAAGTGGCGTGGCGACCGGTGTCAAGGGAAGAGTGTCACGGGCCGTGGGGCGTCCCACCTGCTGGCAAGCGTCACACGTGCGGGCGTGGGCGTGAGCATCTTTGAAGAGCGTGGGCCAAAAATACCCAGCTAGAAGGATTTTGCGTGCCGTGGTGTCACCATGAAAATGACCACCACCTAGCCCTTGATGAGCTTCTCGAACAATATCCGAACTTCATGAGGTAGAACACAGGGCGTCGAAGGATGGTGTCCTTACCCTTTTGTAGAGATGTCCCGCAACCATGGTGTAGTCACGGACCTCCTGAGAAAATTGATGGCGACGGATTGTCGCTAAGCGAGAGAGCGCGCCTGCCTTCTTCGGTGGAAGAGCACCTGTGAGGAGGTACTGCTGAAAATCATGGAACCAATGTGGTGTTGCCGTGACTAAAAAGAGCTGAGCATCAGGAAAGGCGTCTCTGAGACTCCAGTTGAGGGATCATCTGTGTGGATGCGTGAAAGATAATCCGGAACGACATGAGATTTGCCGGCCTTATGAATGATTTCAAAAGGAGCAAATTCTTGGAGAAGAAGGACCCAACGAGCAATGCGGCCCGTGGGCGTGGACTTGTTGATCAAATAAAGGAGTGCTTGGTGGTCCACAAAGAACTTGATTTGACTGCCCAAAAGGTAGTGACGGAAGCGTTGGACATAGAAAATGAGACCCAAAGCTTCACGCCTGCGCGAGAATAGTTGCTTTCGGTGAAATTGAGTTTTCTCACGTGGCGATTTGGTTTGTCAGTGTGCGCATCATATTCTTGAGAAAGAACAGCTCCAATAGCAAACGCCGAGACATCTACATGAACATGAAAGGGCTTGTCCCATTGAGGAGGAACAAGAACCGGTGCCTGAGTAAGCAAAAAGCTTCACCGTTGGAAAGCGAAATCCGCACCGGGAATTCCAAGCCCGTAGATTCACACACCGTGAGTTTATGAATGGGATCTGCAATGGCTGCTAGTCCAGGTATGAAGGTGGAGTAATAATTGACCTTACCCAGGAAAGAGCGTGTCTCCTTGATATTGGCTGGTGCTTGAGCCTTGAGCACACAACTGATTTTGGCAGGATCTGTGGTGATACCGCTTTGGCGACAACATGGCCTAACGAACACCGAGGGGTGACGCAAAAGGTGCATTTCTCGATTGAGACTAATGCCTGACTCATCACATTTCGAAGACGAGTTCCAATTTATCCAAATGGTCAGCCATGGAACCAGTAGGCGCAGAAGTCATCTTGAAAAATTTGTAAGAAGGGATTTTCCTTCATGAAATCATGAAAAACCGAGAGCATGATCGCGTTGAAACGTTGATGGAGAGTTTGATAATCCAAAAGGAACCACCTTGTAGGCAAAAAGTGCCTACCTGGTGGTGGTGAAAGTAGTCTTGAGTTGATCAGATTCTTTGATTGAGATCCGATTGTAGCCAGAAAAAACCATCCATGAAGGAGTACATCTCATGTCCAACCACCTCTTCGAAACCCGGTCCGTGAAGGGAAGTGGAAAATGATCACGCCCGTGGCCCGATTGAGTTTCCTGTAGTCCACCACGCACGCGGATCTTACCATTGTGTTTGAGGGCAATGACGATGGGGCTCACCCATTCGAATGTTTGACCTCATAGATCAAACCCGCAAAGAAGGAGTTTGTCAATTTCCGCCTTGACGCGATCCCATGTAATTAGGGTTGAGCCGGCATCGCTGCTAAAAACCGGGTCGTGCATCGATTTGGTAGGAATGGTGAGTTCCCCAAGCTTTTGTTGATTCCCCAAGATCTCTCAGAACTCCAGCGAAAATGTGTTTGAATTTTTGAATGTAGCTTTGACGGCCCCTTACGATAAGGGGCCTAAGATTTGCGACAATGCGAACACGCTGATTGTTGCCCACGCCCACGATCTCGACTTCGAGTCCGAATATGGGGTATTACTTCCGAGATCCCGGACAATGTGTGCGGAGGTTGAGCATAACCGGATCGCGTGGCACTTTGAGTGGTGAAAAAGAGGGGTTGCTGAGTTTCATCCAGCCAGAGGTTGCTTCATGACGGCGTGTACATCAACAGAGTTGCGGAGGTTCAAAGATCCAAAAAGTGATCAACACGTTGGATTCGAATTGCAAGGAGCCGTAAGGGTCAAGCAAAGCAGCCACAACTGGTCCTGATCAAGAGTCATTTCTCCCAAGGATCAAAGATATTCGGGGTAGGATGACAGAGGCAGATTTTTGAGAGGAGCCCGAACTTGATAAATATTCCGAGCTTCTTCGTAATGCGTGTCGAGAGAGAGGGTTCCGCATGTTCAACGAAATGATCCCGCCTTGCTTGCAAGTCCATGGTGGCATTTAGATGACCATCGGTGATGACTAATCGTCCGTGGCCCAAGAATGGATACTCTTGGCCCTGGCGGAGAAAAGGTCTGGCAACGACCAACATTTCATAGTCACCGATCTTCGCCACTTTCCAAACTCCAAATTCCATGGGGAAGCGAGATCACCGATGTTGATGTGAAGAAGAGGTGTGACGCCTTGAGGTCGCGTGATATGGCCATTAGCCAACTTGATGTCATATGGGGCACGAAAGAGTTGTGTGATGCCCATTTGTTTGCGGAGTTTATCCGTGATGAGATTGACTGCGCTACCTCCATCTATTTGAACATGGTTGACTTGCTGATTACCCACCGTGGCATGGACCGTGGGTATAGAGGTAGCCACAGCCCCAACTAAAACAGTTGGGAGTGGTAACTGGTCCTTGAGAGCAGGACAGAGTTTCAAAATGGTTGCCAAGCTTAAAGGAATTTGATCTTGGCTAGCTCCTCTTGGAGTTCTAGAGGCACATGAGAAAAAGGATCTGCTGGTTCCACGGGTGCTGGAGTGCGTGGTAGTGAAGCAGCAACTTCTTTGAGTAAGTCAACCTCTGCAGCAATATTGGGATATGTCTGAGAGCGTGGAGGTTGAGATGTGGAAGGTGTATCTTGTCTTTGTTGAGCTCTGGTGGTGGCATGAACATTTGCCAATGTGCGGCCTTCAGCAGCTTGCATGAGGTTCAAAATGCTTTGGCTTAACTTTTGGCATGACATGTGGCATGAGCTTCTCAAGTCGTGCAAAGTGAACCTTTTTTTCGTCCCTCATGAGGAATGGTGTCAACCGCAAAGGCGTGCTGCGGCCATTCGAATAATGGTCAAGGGACGTGACGCCTCGGTCCGGCGCGAAACTAAACCAACCCAATTTGACTACCGGACCGGAGGATTAAGTGCCCGAAAGATTTCCTCCCGGCGGCTTGTCGATCCAAATGAGGTTGATTTGCCGGAGCTGGTTGATAGCGTGATTGCCGAGGCGCTTGGTGGCTTCTTAAGAACTGGTCTCGGGCCTTGTTTGCCATTAGCAATCCGAGTTGGTAAGCCGTGAGGTGGACCGATGTGGTCTGATTTGTGCCGTGAAGCCGCACTTTTAACTTGTGGAAGTTGAGGACACGCCGTGGTGGTATGACCCCATTCTTGACAAAGATAACACCGAAGCTTTAGAAGGATCAAAAGGAGTACGTGGGTTGGGTCCCCGTTGTTGCCCCCTCTTCGATAGAGTTGAGTGGGTTGCACCCGAAGTGGTGGTGGTCTGCCGATAGTACGATTGTTGCCGAGGTGTGGTTTGCACTTGATAAACCATTTTGTTGCGTAATCGGTGTGGGATGAGTGCGAGTGCACTCTTCCGCGGGCATGATTGCACATGTTGCATCGCTTGCAATGAGGCGGGCCATTGGTGGAGTTGCACTCATTTGCCAAATGGCCTTGGTATTTGCAAATATGGCACCAGATCTGATCACTACCGATTAGCGTGTTGAGGCTGAATAGTCAGTCTGTGGAACCATGACAGTGGAATGAACGGAGCTCTTGAAGAGCCACCTCGGGAGGAAACATTGATCGAAAGTGATTGACAAGGTCGATAGCCCGCTCCAAAGTCTTGGGATGCGTGTATTCACCATGAGTCGAATAAGCGGAGGAAGTCCTTGGAGAAACCGACCAAAATCTGCCTGTGGGGTACTCCTTGAGCTTACTTAGCGAATGTGAAGTCGATCCGCAAAAAAATCCCGGCGCACTCCGTGGGCTCTTGTTGAAGTTCATTGAGTTGCTTGAGATGAAGTTGATCATCATCCGTGGTCCCATAATGAGACGTAAAAGCAATTCGCATTTCGACCAGCTTTGTTTCCAATGGCTTTTGTTGGACATGAGCCATTGATGAGGAGAGCCACGCAGGTGGTGGAAAAGATGTGGAATTTCAGTTGAGGTTGCGATGACCATTTAGGACAGCTAGAGCCTCAAATTCTTCCATGTGGGCCCCGAGCACTTTGGTCTAAGGGTTTGCCTTTTCGTTGCCAAAGGTAGGATAAGCCGGCCAGAGTCCGAAAGGTAGATGTGAAAGTGCTTGGCTGGACAGAACAAGATAGTGAGGATATTGAGGTTGAGTTGGATGTGGCATGGTGCCCGGCGGACCCCGATGAAGGGGTGATCAGCGGTTGAGGAACCGGGTTGCCGGAGCATTGGTTTTGAGATCCGTAAGGTTGTAAACAGGAAGGGCAAAGGGGGAAATGTAGGGAAAGGATATTCCCGGTAGGCGAAAAGAGACTTGTGGATATCCTTGCCCACCCGGGGAGATGATGGTTGTGAAGGAAGAGGCGATGGCCTGGAAGAATGATGGATGTAGGCATGTTCGTGTATGAAAGTACGGTTGAGAAGGTTGAGCCCGATAGGGCTCCCGATAGTGATGAGGTGATCCAGGTTGTGAGTAATGTTTGCACGCTTTGGGGCGGGAACTGACGAGACAGACACGAGGGGTTGGTGGTGCCGACCGAGCCCTAGACCAAGATGGCCTCCCCTCTATGTCATAAGCGCATCCATACATGTCGCGAAGAGTTTCCTAACGCTGATGGCGCCCAAGCCAGAGGCCGTCGAGAAAGGAGTTCTTCCCGGCGGAAATTTGGACGCATACATGGCGGCGTAAGAAAGTAGGATGGAATCGCACCCGCAGCGGCATGTTTTTGGGGTCCGGGTTTGGGAACTCCCGAAGACATGCCCTCGGAGGACCCGTGGATCTAACACAGAGAGTCCGGGACTATGTCACGCTGGATTTGCAAGAAGAGAAGAAGAAGAAGAAAACAGAACAAATGAGAGGAAAATGATAAGCTTCCTTGATATCAATGATGAACATACATGAGCTCTCGCAATAGAGAGAAGAACCGAAGGGAGACAAGACTCAAAACTCATCTAGAACTCATGTGCGAGCTCTAGTCATATATATAGTACAATGGCCTTGGGCCCAATATAGACACTGGACCGATCTCGGGTGCCGACTCACGGAAGGAGGCCTGATTTGCAGGAATGTGGGCGGCCTTTGAAGTGCCTAGAATCATCTTGACGACGCCGACGCTGGCGGCGGACGGGCCGTCACTTGTCCGAGCGGGCGCCTCTTGATAGGCTTTGATCACAAGTGGTTCCGCCGCTTGGTCTTCTGCTGAGCCTTTGATGGCTGACCTGTGGCTGACTGAGGATCCTTGAGCTTGACCTGGTCTGTCGTATGCATGAATAGTCCTGTACCAGGAGGCACAGGACTAACACTGCACACTCTTCCACTTTCATATCATAGAAGCGAACTAACAGAAGAAACATTTTAGAGAGATCCATCCAACAATTATTCTTCTCATTAAGAACAAATAGATCATTTCCGGAGCCACCCTTCTTCTTACTTTTCCCAGTGATTAGTGATCCCAAGTGCACGGATGTGGTGATCTGGTACATCTCTCCCAAATGTTCGTGTACTTCTGCATTCCTCTTTGTTCTGCTTGCTCTGACATAACTGAGTCTTGGCATTATGGTCTTCGTAATACCCTATTGCTTGATACCATCCTGCAAACATCTAAGGAGAGCAATGTAAGCTTGTCGACTGATACCCACATTGTCACATAATTCTTGCATGCTATCAGCACTTTGACTCTTTCCCAATTCAGTAAGCACCTGTTCAACAATAGCTTTTCTTAAATGGTTAACTCCAGGAAGCTTCAACATATCTATAACATCATCTTTAGTTACAAGCTTTTTCAACAAACTAGCCATATTACAAGGTTTTCTCTTCTTCTTTTCAGCCATAGTAGGATCCACCAGATTTTTAATAGCGTGGATTCTTCTTCTAGAGCCCCCACCACTAGGGGCTAGTACATTTAGGGCCTTTAGTTCTTTTTTCCTCTCCCTCATGCCCAGTGGTGTCATTTTCAATCTTTTTAACTTCCTCTCCAGTTTGTCATTGTCCTCAGAGCATCTCTTCAATCCTTGTTTGAGTGACTCCACCTCCATAAGCAACCTTTGATTGGAAGCTTGCAGTTCATCTGTATTCTTAGACCTGTTGGTTAAGAAATAGTTACACTGTTGGAGATAATTACAGTGTGCTATCATATTGCAATGCACTCCACACAATTGATTGTACATTGTTCTCAAATGCACATCAGAATGACTTGAAATATTATTGCAATAGCCAAGCAGACCTTGATTACCCTTACAGGCAAAATGAATAAAGCCCCGATGCAGAATGAAATTCAGGATGTCTTCTGGTGATCGGATCGATGGGATACAGTTCCCCACGCGCCCACAGATCAATATTCATTGCATCAGAAGCTCGAAGAGCATTCTCATCGACCTGTTCCTTCCGAGTATATTGATTTTTGTAGGGCAAGCAGTTCTTGGGCACCTCCACCTTGAATTGGCCTTTCAGTTTCTGTATTCAAAAAAGAATTACTCATTGTCATTGCCCGAAATTAATAGAACAATTACCTCTGCTATAGATCGAATTCAGAGTCGCGTGATCGCTTTTCGAGCTCCACAGTCCGGCGACCAAATTGATGCAATTCTTCGCCAAAATACGAAGGAAAACTAGAAAATTCCTTCGGATTTGGGCGAGGATTGACATCAATACTAAATTCAAAATGCCCTCCAAAGCTTTGATGCCCAATTGAGGCATTCTTGAGGTGTCCCGCTCGAAGTACTCCCTGTAGCTTCAGTTCGGTGGGAAGGTGGGGGGAGGAGGGATTTAGGCATAATGAGTAAAACAACAAGTAATAATGACGTTTAACAGGTTCTATTGCTCCAGGGCTGAGGTTCGGTTAAGGTTCATGGGGGCTTTTTGCCCATACCTGCAGGTTCGGGTACCAACTAAAATCCAAATTTGGGAAGGCCTTACAAGGGCGTTAATAGACTCCACCAAACCTCTAATGAGATTCAAGTTTTATAAAATGAATGGGAAGTGATCCACTAGAAGCAAGCACGAAATACTTGACGAGATAGAAGCAATATCTTACTTGATCAATAGATTACATATGAAATAGAAGCTTGCGCACCTGATCTTGGCTCTCTTTCAAATGGTTTTTCTTTGACAACAGTTTCCTCTCAAGTTTACTGGGCAGTGGCGATGCCAAAGATCAAGGTGAGGACCTGTTTGGTGCAGTTTCAATCTTCTCAGACCCACCAGTCACGTATGACTATGATTTAGCGACCGGAAGGAACACAACGGAGAGTTTTTTTTGTCGGGCGCTGTGACGTCCCCTACTCATATATGGTGCACTCACCGTATACAAAACAGGAGTTCATCCCCCATACCAGCTCCATATTGATACAGGGCCCTCCACGTATCACTGCAACCTTGATGAGTTCCAGTGGGAAGAATGAAGGGGTTATTTACCCTGTCTCTCTCAGGGCCTACCTAGCTGCGGAAGCATAAACATACATGTCAGTATACAACATCAACATCACATAACCATCTCGAAGGATGGCTCGTCACATATCTGCATAGACAAAGATCAGTACATCACATATGGAAATCCTACCCAAGGCTCAGACTCAAAGGGGATGACTGACGGCTTGGGTCTCCAGAGGTCATTGCAGACAGAATTCATGGCAAATGGATTTGGCTGGCATAAGAACATGGCTTAGGGTAGTCCACTCCATCCGCCCCTCCTGTGCACACTTTGCACGTCGGTTTTTGAATGCTTTCTTTGAGACCCTAGAGAAAATGCTTACCCCTAGCGTGGAAGAAAAAGTTGAGGAAAACAAACCAGATGTATTGTCTAACCCAGAGAAGCCGGATTTGAATATCACTCAGCATACGGATATTAGCAAAGTGGATGAACTATTGGATAAGCTAGACGAGAAAGGTTTTGAGCAGAGGCTTCAAGAGACCAGAGATTTGATAGAGGGCACCGCGAAAACACTTGATGCACTGGATCCTCAATTCCAAAAGCTCGAGTCACTAAACCAGAGTCTGGATAATGTCATGCCATTGTTGTCTGGCAAACGGTTTGAATATATGGGCGTTTCTGAATCTGAAAACGTGGAGCTAGAAACGGGACAGCTCCACAAAAGATTTAAAACAGCAGATTCACAGGAAGATGCCATGAAATTGGACGGGCATGGAACACCCCAGTTTGATGAATCTTATGAGGCAGACCACTTGCGTCAGTTGGCTGTTGCAATGAACGTTGATATACCAGATACAACAGGCTATACCGAAATGGACTTCTCCCAGACTATTGCAAGAGGCGCTGAACATGTGGCCAGAATGGAGAATGAATTGGGAATTGCCCCGGACTCAGTACAAGAGACACAGTAATACTTAGACTGTAGCCTGTGATTTCAAATGCAAATGTAATGTTTCACTATCGTTCATAAATGTGAAGCTTATTTTCAAGACATTTTATGAAATATAATCGTTCAAGTTTTTGTAATTTTATGTCGGTTGTGGGGTATAAATTCTTTACTGGTGCTCAAAAAGCACTGTCCAGACAAGTGCTTTAACTGCTAAAAATCTCACATCCAACATGAATTTGACATGCATATTGTGTTTGAAAATTGAGTATTACAAATAATAAACGTGTCTTTAAAATATTAAAGTAGGAAAAATGAGGTACCAACTAATATAATTATTTCGTAATATCAAATTTTGTATTAGCTAAGTGCTTTATGTGCTAAGTGCTGTCGCGGAAAGTTGTACACCACCAAAGAATTTACACCCTGTGGCACCTTCGAGCTGCTAGCTCCTCCTCCAGAATGCATCTTCTGGAAAAAAAAAAGCTCTCACGTTATATAGGTTTTCCCTCGCAAATACGGCAGTTTAGAAGCGACCAGGTAAACGAAAGAGGCTGCAGCTCTGATTTTTGGCTGCGACTCTCTGTCTCCAGCATCTTTGGCAATCAGATGAAGAAAACTGGCTGCTACTCGCTCCAGCCAGCCAGTAGCAAGAAGAGACATTGTTGTTCCAAAGCCAGCCAGGTAAATGGTTTGCATTATTTCAAATTATTTCTTTCCTTCCTGTTTCTTTCCCTTTTGAAAGAGAGATAGCTCTGTATTCTGTTTGCTCGATTAGATCCCCGTATGATGTATAATAGCCCTGTCATTTCGATTATATCCATGTAAGCTATATAAATAGCCAATTCTTATCTTGTGTATAAATATTTGACCCTGCTTCCACAAGAGTTTTGGCCACATCTCAACATTCCTTTCTTTTGCATGCAATTGTAACGCTATATCGTTTATCATTTTCATTAATCTGTTATGCAGCCTGCTTTGTATTGTTGTCCTCCTGTTTTGTTGTAAGTAATAATGTTCTTATGCTAGCATTATTGAGTGACCCCTCTATTCTATAATCAGACCCCTTTATTTATTGTTCCAAGCGCGTTCCAGGCATCTGCTCTTCAAAATTCAGGCCTGGAGGTGGAATCTGATCACAGGTGTCTCTTATATTATGTTTATTTTCAAAGCGGTATTGAGTCTTTCTTAGCAAAGCATGTTCATTTCTACTTTACAGGTTTGAAAACGCAGCATTTCTTTAAAGTGCAGATACCTAGCTAGATGGAAAAATGGTAAGCCGTATATCCCTTCTTTTTTACACGTTTCCCAGTTTCATGGCATTCACAGCTGCGTTTAAGAGAGCACTCTATTTGTCAGGGCATTTTTTAAACGAATCATTTTTGCTTTTGTTACCACAGGACCCAAAGTTGATATCTGGAACTATAACAGGTCAGAACCCATCAATAGCTTAAAATACAGTTACTTCTATGAGATTCAATCCAGGAGAGCCAGATATTTTCTGCTACTACTGCCATTGACTGCAGCATCTGCATTTATGATATACCAATGAACACTTCTTTGAGGAAGATGATTATGCAGACAGAGAATACAATTTGCTGGAATTCACAAGAAGCCTTCAATTTCACTGGAGTAAATGATTGTATTTGCTATAGTTATGACATGAAAAGGTTGAAGTCTGTTACATGTATTCACAAGGGTCATGTGTCTCCTAAATGGATAGTGAGTATAGCCCAGCTGGTCGAGAATTTGTTACCTGTTCTTATGATAAGCAGTCAGAATATTTGAGTACAATGCAGTGTATAGAAGGGAGGTATATCTAATAAAAGGCTCATAGCATGTGTCATTTGCAACACTAAAAGAGAAAGTCTATTGTAAAGCTTTGTGAATAGGCATAAAAGAACCCTTTATCTTCTTATCGTGATACGAAGATAAGTTCAATTCTCAAAACCAGCAAGCAACTCACATGGAGAGAGAAACTGAAAGAAAAGCCCCATCTGGGTGTCTCCACTAAATAACACAATGTACAACAGAGGAGAACACAGATGAGCTGATGAAGATGAAAAGGGATGAAAGGGTATATGAAGGAGAGGCATCGTAACTACCAAGTGAGCCTAACTAACTATTGGCAATGGTTTTGAGAATTACACTTGCCAGCAGCAAAGGTTTGCGTACTTAGAAGGTATAGTTCTTTAGTACTTGATTTCGTTATGTTTTGTTGTTAATTTGGAGCACCTGTACGTTAATTATGGCCTTATTAGTTGAAAAAGGCTTTGAAATTCAATTGCTTAATCTACTATATAGAGTTTCAATACAATGGCTCATGCATAAGAAATTTTGGAAAAGATGGTGCTGGAGCTGTGTTAAGGGCTCCACATGGACCGTGTTAAGGGCTCCACATGGACATGTAAGTTTCTAGCTCAATTGGATGTTTTCCTTACATGAGTTTTGATGCTCCTTAAACCTTAAAATGACAGCTTTAAATGGCGGAATTCTTATTTAAACGAATTATGTTGTAGATCCTGTCAAGTAAAAGTTTTTGTCACTTGGAAAATCAACTTGCAATGTTGTTGAGTACTTTGGACTAATTGTCTACTCTTGCAGAAAATGTCAAAAGGATACGTGTTCCAACTTGGTCTGATAGGCTCATTCCACTATTTGTTTGCCCATAACTACTTATTCTGTTGTCTGCCTTAGAGGATGCTGGATAGCAGCAATATATGGAATGTGTGAACATATAAGAAGCTCCTTATATAAACACAACTGGCTTAGTTTTCTACAATTTTATAAAATACAAGGTAAGAAGATAGTTGAATAGGACCGAAACAATTGTGGCACACCTCTTGAAATATAACTGGAATGATACTTGAACAAGAACAAAATTGACATTCATTTCAATTAACGTGTTCAAAAACTGGAATAAGCAGAATACCCAAATATGACCACACATCATTATCAATATTGCTTGCAAGCATAAATGGGCATGGTTATGATGCCATTCATCTTTTATCTAAATAATTCATTCTAGATATTTATATTATGCAATATATATTCTTTCAGATTGCATATTTTAGAGTATATGCATAATGGAGTCCTCCTTGGTAAACATATGCCCAGCAACTCATAGACATCAACTACTCATCGAGGCACTTGCAATCTACCGGTTCCCAAAATGATCCAATGGTCAAAACTTATTGTACGCAAATGCACAGCTCAAATGGCCTAGAAGTTAATGTATATGCAAATGCTTAGGTTCCCAACATTTACATGTTTCAAAATTATGCCCAGCAACGCTGGGCACCATTACTAGTATTAATTTATGAATCTGCGAGCGCAATAGCAATAAAAGAAATCGCGGCCGCGATTTCCTTGAGCTATTAGCGGTAGGTTTTTTTGTCAAATGCTACAGCTGCCCACAGCAGGTTCATAGATTTTTAGGCTATGCCCGAGCATTTAAAGATCGCCACTGCGATCTTTCGGACCACTAGTGATAATGACATGTCTGGTCTAATGCTGTCACTTAGCATGCTAATTATAGAAAGAATGCTCGATCTCGCGCTCAATTAAAGTTCCGGCCGATATTGCGTTCTGTAATAGTTCATTTTGGTGCACAAGGACATTAAATCCCTGTCTACGCACTGTCTGCGACCTATTTCGTGCTCGAACGAGAAAACATATTTTCTCTAATTAATGAATTCATGCTTTTTACAATATTTATATGCTTTATTTGAAATTCTTACTAAACTATCGACATATTTATACAGATGTAAAGGAAGAGTTTGTGCTGATATCGCAGAAGAATTACAGTTTCACACCTAGCGAAGGTCTGAATTAGGACGATGTTTATATATTCATCTTTATTTCGGTCATGTCAATGAAGTGTATCCTAGGTATATAGTGGAGAGTAACTGTGGACAAATCATGGTGGAAGTCTTGGCTAAGAGCTCTGCAAGCAGAAAGTATTACATGCCTAGAGCATTTAGCAACCACTACAAGGGATAGTCGACGTCCAACGACGTCGCGACGTCGAAGAACGACGGGTCGTCGTCGAATATCGACGACATCGTCGTTCAACGACGACAACGTCCACATGTGCAAATACTACAGCAAGCCAAGACATATTCTACGTCAGTTTGTCATGTCTTTTGTTGTTTCTATCTTTGTGATCTATCTCCATCTCCCTGTAATTAGTTTATCATTGGAATTGGAAGAACACAAATGTAGATATTCAAGAAGAGAAGCAAAGCATAATTTACAATTCCTATAGCTATGGCAGTAAATAAGTGAACACATTCAAGAAGTAGAAGCAAAGCATGATTTACCTATTCCTGTAGCCATGGAAGTGAATAGGTGAACAAATCTAAACATTTGCAAAAGATTTCAAGGCAAAATTTACGATCCAAAAGAACTACAACAAAAAATAGCTCAGACAAAATGTGCAAACCCTAGCAGGAAACATGCAGCCACAACATAGAAATCGATCTAGATCCACCTCATATGGCTTATGCAAAGGTAGAGGTAGTTCGTGAAGATACAAATTTCGAAGGAACAAATGGATTTAAGAAGAACTCTACAGTTGCGACCAAGCTGGAGTACAGGTTTGAAACCAAGCCGTAGACCCATATTTGTTGCAAAATTTAACTCTTGAAACCATCTTATGAGTCAGATATCCATGTCATATTGCCTAAAACCATGAAAAAATCTCCTACGAATCTTGTATCAACAAAAACAAAGATCAATCAACCGAGAAAAAGAGACTACCTTATGGATGACAGGATGGGTAGCGAATAGCTACCTATTAGAAGATTGAATGTGTCTTGCATGGACAACGAAGACTAGATCTCCCACATGATTCATGCCCGGATCAAGCAGAGGTGAACCCCATGGGTTAAATGGAGGTGTAAGCTAGAACACATAGGGCTCGGACATCAATACAAGCCAGGGTAGCAAGAAAATAATGGCCCGAGGTTATATCAGATGTAGGTATTCTTGAAAGGCTTACAAAACGCAAGGCAGGCATCCTGATGACTCTAGGTAATTTACGATTCTTACGAAGACTCACTCGCTAACTTAGGGCATGACTATGGCTTAGATGAGGATGCCAAGTCATTTGGAATGCCATAATAATGGCATAACGTCATGACAAAGAACGCAATGACTAACATTTCTAGGGTGTGTGACATCGTTGAATGAGACCCCCAATGATATGTGGGTTAACAACATAGGGGGGCATATAATAGCAGCTTAGAAGCCACAAGACGGTTAAAGAATAGCTAAAGGAGTAAATGGATTGGTGACCATATGGAATAAAAGTTACACAAAAGTGTGAATTGTATACGTTGTATCACGTGTAAGGGCCGGGATAATGAAATCAGCCATGGACATAGAAACATATTATAGAAGAAGATAAAGGACTACTATTCGTTAGGTGTAGGCCAGGGGGTGCTCTTTACCAGCAGGCGAAGAAATATGTCTGTTTCGAAAGGTGGCAAGGGTTTTAAAATTTTTTCAAAGATTTAATATGTGGCTTAGGGGGGAAGAATTTCAATTTCGAGGACAACATGGTGAACAATAAATTCAAAAATAACCTATTAATAATAGGGGGCCTTTCTTGGTAGGTCTTTAAGTGGTACTATCTTTGAGATAGTCACATAAACCCTTGGAATATGTAAGTTCATTTATGGAACTTACTGACGCTTAGGCACTAAAGTAACGGGCCTTCAGGCTGTTAGGGTAGGACAACTTAAAAAACGGTTTGGCCATCGTCAAGTTGGCAGGCATGTAATACAAATATATAAGGGTTGTGATATAGGCAGTGAGTTTGGCAGAAAAAAAAAATAATAATAGTAAAGTCTATGTTCTACATAAGTTCAAGCAAAGTATTGACATTGATGTGGGGGTTTCAAGATAACAATCACTATGGATGACGGAGTATGTGTCATGACCGGGGGAAGTGGTGTATAGTTATGTCTATAAGATTTTACTTGACCCATAATATGTAACGTCGAATAAGATCTAATATAAAGCATATGAATGTAGTATACATTAAATCATAGATTTTGTCATGAAGGCATCTACCAAAGGGAAAAAATATTTTAAGCTGTAGGTTTAAATTGTTGGTAAGTCAACATCATTGCTGTCACGTAGTACATTTCGAGCGTGATAGTGGATTAGAATCCAACTTAGGTGTTTCTACCTCGCTCAGAGGAGTTTCCTTACATCGCTCATCGACAACGTTCAATAGTATGGTCAGGGAAATCCATTTCTTGATGACAATAATAACCTTTAAGATGAGCATACCTTGCCATGTTGCACAAGTCCAGCGCATTTGTTGCTAGCATAGCATTGGTTTAAGGAAGGGTGATTACTAGACAGAAGTCTTATTATAGAAACCAAACATACTATTGATTAACTATCAAGAAGTATTATATAAGAAAGCTTACCATGTTGGTAAATGGTTTGGCTTGGTGGTGGGAGGTCAAGGGTTCAAGTCCCCAAAGTACACTTTTTTAATAAAGTGGTGCTCTAGGAAAAAACAGAATACAAAACGCATATCATAAGCATCTAGAACATATATGTTGTACTCAAGGGATTTGGCATGATGGTAAAGGTGCGTGGTTGGAGTTGGAAGGTCACGAGTCCAAAGTGTGCAAGTTTTGTTTTTTTTCGCTTTTTTTTTTTTAATTTCTCGGTGCCGAGGACTTTTTGGACGTCCCAAATTGAATTTAAAAACTGCAATATGTCGTCGGCGCTGATTTTGCTCCTGAGCCAAATTGGTGATGCTGACAATCCAAGGATTGCTGACAATCCAAGGATTGCCTTAAGCTAAACAAAGTGTCCCCGGTGCAATGGAACAAAGATCGCCTCAATCCGAGTTTTCTAGAAAAAGTTATGGCCTCCATAAGAAAGGGACTACATTCTATAGAAACCTCGAAACCTCACCTTAATATCTTAAAATTTTCTCCCTAACTAGCTCATTCCTCACATACCTAGGAAAAAAGAGAATACAAAACGCATATCATAAGCATCTAGAACATATATGTTGTACTCAAGGGATTTGGCATGATGGTAAAGGTGTAAGGTTGGAGTTGGAAGGTCACGAGTCCAAAGTGTGCAAGT
The DNA here is from genome assembly GCA_021234155.1 of Isoetes taiwanensis. Classification (NCBI taxonomy): domain Eukaryota; kingdom Viridiplantae; phylum Streptophyta; class Lycopodiopsida; order Isoetales; family Isoetaceae; genus Isoetes; species Isoetes taiwanensis. Next base: position 9,444,429 of record JAJEKV010000026.1, on the reverse strand, counting down.
TTACTTTTTTTTCTTTTCTTTTTTTCTTTTTTTAATTTCTCGACGCCGAGGACGTTTTGGACGTCCTAAATTGAATTTAAAAACTGCAACGTCGGCGCTGATTTTGCTCCTGAGCCAAATTGGTGATGCTGACAAACCGTCCAAGGATTGCCTTAAGCTAAACAAAGTGTCCCCGGTGCAATGGAACAAAGATCGCCTCAATCCGAGTTTCCTAGAAAAAGTTATGCCTCCATAAGAAAGGGACTACATTCTATCGAAACCTCAAAACCTCACCTTAATATCTTAAAATTTACTCCCTAACTAGCTCATTCCTCACATACTTAGGCCAACAATCATCCTACCTAGGGGTTTAGAGTAACTTTCCTACATTAGAGATCCCCTACTATCTAAACGATCTAACGACTTAGAACATGGCCAGTGCTATGATCTGATCTACCAAGATCATGCTCTGATACCATTGTGACGCTCCCCGAACCTATACGATGCTCCCATCGTATAAATACGGGAGATTCCCTTCCCATGGCGACTCCATCACCACAAAAAGTTCCTTTGTCTGACTCGGACCACTTGTGATGGGCAAGTGTCCGGGTGAAGGACACGACGGTGTCATTCGTCCCACGCCTTCCATGGAAATCCCATAAGTGTATGTACATGTTAGCACCTGGCAGCAATATAAATAAACAATATGCCACCACGAAGGGTGGCTTATCCATCATTAATAACATAATACTAACATAACATAGGAAATGCACCATAAATGAGGATTCTACCCCCGGCTCAGGCTCAAGGGGGTCAACTGACAGTTAGGGCCTCTGGATCACAACAGACAGAATCATGACAATGGCATTGGCTGGCATAGAACAATGGCTAGGGTAGTCCACTTCATCCGTCCCTCCTGTGCACACTTTACAAATAGGCTGAATCACGATATGACATGGTTGTAGCCTTCCAGAGATGTAATCTCATGGAGTCACCCTATGAGACTACTCTGGGTTATATCTCCCTGATCTGATGAGGCAGGAAAGGAGGGATCCATTCCAGAGCATGGTGCTTCCATGGGTGGCTAAAGGATCGTGGTTCCTTCAGGCAACCACGCATCCGTACCCGACTTTAACCCCCCCAAAATCGCCCACTTTATTGGCTCCCGAATCCAAGTTCGCGAACCAAGTGGGTTCGCCCGGCGAACCGAAAAATTAAGCTTGGGCGAACCCACTTGGTTCGCGAGGGTTCGGGCGTGGGCGTCCGGGGGCTTGGGGATCGGCGTGTCTCCCGGTTCGGCTTGGCTTAACCCGCAACCCAAGGGTTAGTTGCGTGCTTGGCGGGGCTACACGGCGGCTCACGGCCGGTTCTGGATTGAGCTTACCGGTTCGCCTCGGGCGAACCCCGGCTGGCAAAGACGGGCGCCAGGGCCGCAGGGGCACGGCTCGTGGTTTACTTGCTTCGCTACCGGGTTCGCTTGGGCTTAACCCCAGTCTGGTCTCTGGCCAGACGGGCCGGGTGGCAGGGGGGCGGACGAGGCCGGTCACCGTCACCCCCCGGTTTCGTGGAGCTCAGGAGCATCGGGCCCATGGAATCGTGCCCTGCAGGATTATAACAATGGAAGCAAAATTTTTTTCTAGAGAATTTTTTGCGCTTCGGCTCGGACGCTCCTTGTGCAGCTGTAGAACGAGCTCCTGAAGCAAGAAGAAGCTCCAGAAGCAACTCCAGTTGGATCGATTGTGAACGTGGCCATTTTGTTGGCTCCTTTGTTGGATCGATTGGAGAACGTGGCTCCTTAGCCTGTTAAAAACAAGTATTTCGCCTTCCTTTTTTCTTTGTTTGGAACGATTTTGAGTTTAGGGTGAGCGATTTTGAGTCTTGTTTTGAGCTCCATTGACAAAATTATAAGTGTGCTCGTACAAGTGCATCTAGGTTCCCTATTGCCATCCCTATTGCTACAGTTGGTGAGAGTTGCCCATCATAATAAAGTTTGTTTCCTTAAGTGGGCGCTTATTTATATTTGTTGAAGCTTATTTGTATTTGCTGAACGTTCGGAACTTATTTTTATTTGTTGAAGCTTTCTTTTTATTTATTTTTTCTTAAAGCTTCTCTTCGTCTGACTCATAATCACCTGGAATTCAGATATCTATTTCAGAGCAATCTACATTTATCCGCCAAAGACCATGTCTCAGCCAGAGGCAGTCCCCCCGGCATGGATGAGCGTCCCTTGCCATTTGGCCTGCAGAGCGGCGCTGATGTCCCCGGACGCATCGGTAGCATTGTTGAATGGTACACCAACTGGCACTGTCTTATCCCGCTAGGTATGTTTTGTGTGCTTGTTAACCGTATTTGTTTTGTGACAGGGAATACCATGGCATTTGGTGCCTGGTGCGCAGGGTCACGCCCTCGCTGAGAGCGGTCGGGCCCACACCGTTGCCCAGCGGTGGATTTGCACAGCACCTGGGTGTACACACTTTGTGGATAGAAGTCGCCGCGACCCCGGATTTCCGGGATTGACCCGCGATGGGGCTTGGGGGCACCATCAGAGCCACCATGCAGATCAATGGTGGCCCACAGACAGACATTCCGCCAAGGGGTGCAACCCCGCGAATTGCAGAGAGAGTGGTGTCCGAGCGGGAGAGGGCTGCAAAACGTCGAGAAGATCCTGCAAAAGCTGCATGTATGATGGAGGCCGCGGCGAGACATAGAGAGGCGAGGAGACAAGGAGCAACAACGATGCGCCTACAGCATGTCCTTACCCCTGAGGCGGCCCTAGATGCCTTCCCTGAGGGGCCGGACGCCATGTTTTATGAGGCCAGCACACAGCACAGGCGGGAGCGCGAGAGGATGCAGCCCTATCATGAAGGTCGCATTAGAGTAAGAGCTAGTGGCACAGGTGGCGTTGAGGCGGAAGACTGACCGCCGACATGCTATGCTCAATGATCCGGGCCATTGCCCGATGAGGATCGGTGGCCATTTTCCCACAGAGGGAGGAGTTGCTAGGCAATGAGCTCCACAGATACGGAGTCTCGGCCAGTTACGGTAGGCGAGTCATCTTTGCCACTGAGCATCCACACTCCAACTGATCCCTCCATTGCCCGGGAGGTGAGTGGCTTGCGTGGCTTATTGGGAAGAGTTCCAAATCAGGTAGGGACCACTTCGCATCCAGCCCCAAATATGAGACCGCCCGGCGCCGGCCGATCCGTACATGGCCACCCCTCCTTCCATAGGGCGCCCAGCTTGGCGGTAGATGTGGCTGACCCCGCCGAGGGGTCGCCAGGTCCTCGATGATATCATGAGGACGGCGATGGCAGGCACGGGCATGGCACACACATTGACTTCCCCATTTCCGCCTGATCGCAATGTCGAGGGAGCAGAGGCATGGATAAGAGACCGAGCACGCGGTTTTTTCATGTACCACGCTGAGAGTTCGACAGGCACACCATCCGGAGCTACCCGGTGTGTGTACCCATTCGAGGATGGTCTCAAACCCACAGACGGTCGGACAGGTTCCCGAGCACTTACAGATCCCGCTTAGGTTACATCTTCATCCCTTTCGAAGAGGTTAGGGTGTTCACGCACTTTTACGGCCAGCAGATCACCGAACACCTTGCCATGGTTGCGAGCAGGGCGTCAGATGGTGCGGCGACTTGGATATTGCAAGAGGGCGCCGGGCCAGCATGCGGCGTACAGCTAACATCTGACCTCCTCGAGGCGCCCCTGATGGACGAGTGGGGAGGAGGGGCACATTCGAAAGTGTTGATGAGGTACGGTCGGTTTATGTTTAGTTTGTATGGATCGACAAAATCTGATATTTGGCGCAGGCTTATATGTAGCGTGTTGCGGCAGATGCTTGGAGAGGCCGAAGGCCGTGGAGTCGCTGATGATAGACCCCTCGTTACTATCACGACTATGTTCGGTTCGGTTGTCGAAACGCCCCTCCCTCAGGAGGCGTCGTCTCCCACCTTCTTCCCCACCGAGCATCCCCGACCGGGTGCACTACGCCCGTGCTCGCCCATCGCGAGGGGTAAGTACTCGATTCTTTGCTTTACTTTCAATTCCCCGAGGCAATCCTCGACTTAAGGGAAGCGAAGTCATACATCTTTTGGCGTGTCGCGGTGGTCATTGGATGCTTGTTGCTCTCATACGATCCGCCCGACGCGTCGCGACCGCCCTAGGCCTCGAGAGATGACGATCACGTGGGCTGGTGGTACCGACAACATGCCTTCACGGCCCGGGTTTCGAGTAATGCATCAACCTACCAAGCTTCGGCGTGAGTGTTTCTAGTCCCCCTGTCTTTCCCACTGTGCCCGCCACTAGTGATCTGACCTGTACTCTCTTTGTACAGCGCGACCGCTTGGGTCTTCGAGCGAATGGGGGCACCAGCGGGTTACATCCGATGGGGTGCTGCCTCAAATGTGCGGCCTGCATTGTGCCCGCTGCAGGTCGACAACAATACCTGTGGCATGCACATTGGTTTCATCATGCGCCACCTCGTGCGGGACGTGTGGCAAACCCGGCCGGATACTGTTATACCGATAAGCCGGGGTTGGTACACGGCGGGCGATGTGCGACTGTTTAGGAGTGAGTGGCCCGTAGTAGTCGGGCTGCTTTATTGTAGGGTGTACTGGTACCAACAAAGGCTCAGTGGTCACTGTTAGTGCTGTTTGGGATCTACCTAGCTAGAAGCTTTTCTCCGTAATCATGTAATCATGTATGTAACATTATATGCGACATTATTTATGTGACAATGCTATGAGTGATGGCATATCAGTTTGCTGTGTGGCCTCTCATTCGTGCGCGAGGTCGTGGTGGTTGTTCCCTCGCTGCGGTCGGCCTTGCACGCCATCTGTGGACTCCACTGCGGGCATGTTCTTGCTGCCTATCGTAACCGCCATGAAAGACGTGAACCGGGGGCCGGCCAAGTCTCTATAGAATCGTGATTATCGCCACGAACCTTGGATATAATTTCACGCGACATCTCCCCGGGTCAAGAGCATGAGCATCTTGCATAGTGGCTTGCACAACCGACGCTCGCCATGAGCAACGATCCCATTGTTGTAGCAGCGCATGAGGACATCGACGCCGCTCATTGGTGCGGGTGGTCGCGAGGCATGGGCGGAATGAATTGTCGGTTGGGAAATAGCTCATTGTACAATGCGGGTGGTCTTGCGCAGGTAAGGAAATAGTCTCCCGCTATGAGATGTTTGCACACAAGATGAGGGCATGGGCGTCGCAATATCGCATCCTCATATGCCGAGTGTATCTCATCCCTCCGCTTGATCGGCTAGCCATAGATAACCCGACGTCTGCGGCATCTTCCAACCGGATGGCGTTGGGGTTATCGTGCAATGATTGGATAATGGAGTGAGCACCAAAGATGTCTCTTTGGATATGAGCGCGTATATAAGGCCCAAACTTCGGCCGCATGGAAAAAGAGAGGTTACGGCCAACACACGAGAGAGTTACACCCTTTGTACTTACCAAGACTCCATCTTTCTTCGCACCGAAGTTAGGATTGTGCCTCCTACCGGCATCGTCCCGTCCGGAAAACCAATGAGATGAGACACTAGTGTGTACATCCTTATATTGACTTTGCACTGCAAGGTTTGAGTCTTCAAAACTTTCCAGTGTGACTCCACGTAGTTTGTTGTGTCGACGTTGGCATGGTTGAACAGCCGTTTGTGTCTCTGCCATTTACCATCCCACGTCGCCCCATTCAACCAGTTGTGATTCAAGTACCCTTGGATGATGTGGTTTTGTCCATAGAGAAGCTGAAATTGTGCCAGCTGGGCATTGTAGGCGTTGGCATTTGGCTCTGTCATCAACTTCGGCGGCCGCAAGGCCACGCCTCTTTCCTTAGCATCTCCTCGCCAGCGCGAAACGAGATATTTTGCCACGCACGCTTCGCGTGGAACCAACATGCAAGAACATTGCCTGCAACCTTTTTGCAAAACCGAGGCTATTGTTACGAATGTGTTGATACAATCAATGCACGGTCAGCATACCTGCCGCCATCTTCCCAACAATGTTCGCCTTCCCGACACAACCCGGTGATAGCCCGCCTCTCCGCGCCCATGTCAATGGTGATTGACCTCGGCCTGATTGTGCCCATTCGGCCGAAGACAAGGCGTGAAGCGCTATCTTCGTGGCATGTCGTTGGTGCCCCTCGCCGCCTCCACGCCGCATAGCATGTAAAACACTGGGTACCCCCACACCCCCAATCAATCATAACCGCCGCCCGCATTGGGAAACTTCCACGATTTGTACGTATATTGAATCCATGGCCCAACCACCGCCACGCTCCATCTCACAAAGAGTTTCCAACATCCCGTCATCTTGGATGACTAGGATCCATGGTCGGGTCCAACGGCTCGGCAAAGATCGCGGATTCCAAGGCTGGTGAAAAATCACCTTCCCGAGGCTTTCCAATCGTCAATCCCGCCTCGAGGCTTTCCCAAATTGGTACCCAAACTCCCGCCTACGATGCATAAAATGATAAAATATTTACTTCAAATTCATTACTATTCGCAGCGAACTAATCATTCTCATAAATCTACAACAACGTCACTGTTCCATAGTAAAAGATTTATCAGTGGAGCTTACCGAGTATTCTCTGCCGGTAGGCCAATTGCCACACATCCTCCTGGCGCCATCGTGGAAGCGGTATGTGACTCTCTCAACCGGGCTCACCGTCGTACGTATTTGTGGTCCCCGTGCTCTTGCGATGTCCCACGCAGCACGGGTCATTCCAATACTTCTAAGCTCTAGTGCGACAGCCGCAAGGAGTTCAGGATGCACGGGCATGGACCAATCTTCCGCATTGGTGAAAGGATCATGGCGAGTGTGTTCGGTGCTAACGTATATCCGTGCACCATTTCCATTATCTTTCACCGTCCGCAAAGCGAAACAAGCAACCTCTGCGGTGGGACCGTCCTGATTTGCCTATCCCCCGGTCCCTCTCTGCGTGGTTGCCTCCATCGGTGGGCGTGCATAGTCATCCACAATCTCGCCCGTCGCCGCCCTGACACGTTGATGTCCATGGACCAAACGGACACGATGAGTGGTTTGAAGCTCAATCACCCTTTGCTCGAGGAGGTCCACGGTGGTCTCCTCCAGTAGTTGAAGTCGCCGTCCTTCATGGTGCGACCACTTTTGCACGCATACACTTCCATGCATGCGCTTATGTATTCCCTCGTGGATGCCATGGCGCCGCATCCAATTTCCCATTCCTCCGAAATCTTTTCAAACGTGGCGAGGGGGGACCGATGGGTGCTTCCATTCAAGTGGCCCATGGCAACCAACTGCTCCAAAACTCCACGTAAGGGACTAACTTATGAGGCCCGGGCTTCTTGCCGGCACAACCAGCCGTTGGAGTCATCGTCAACTCGCAAACTCCTCACAATATGCAGCCCATCGGTACATCAACCCGACATGGTGCTCGATGGGTGGCCTCCCGCCTCTGCGACCGGGGCAAGAGGGGATCAAGCAGACTTATTTTACGCCGGGTGGGGAACATAGTGTTCTCAGAGGGCAATGCCTCATCAACCCATACACGCACTGTTGAGGGCATAACCACCCCCGGGGGCAACACGAGCCATTGAACTGGGTCCGGTAGACACCGCCACTTCATGTACAAGCAGTTCTTGGGAATTTTGGTCGGGAGTAACTTCGAGCAACCTGACCAAAGGGTTCCAATCTGGCCATCTACATTATCCCCTGTCCTCCTCAACATTGTGTCATCCTCGTTGTCGAAGGTCATACTCACTATCATTTTCATCGACATCTCACCGACCGAAGTCGCCATGACTACCTCGACCATTCTCCTCGCTATAGCAATCAAGCGCTTTAGCAATCGACGATCTCGAATAGATATCCGAGGTACAAATTAACATGAACACAAGCCTGAGTACAAAGCTATAGATACATTGGGGTCTTCACAAAACACAAATATGAATTATAAAGCAACACATTATGCTACTTGTTTCCCATTCATAAAAAATATTATACATTGTTTTTGTCCATTCTGAGGACTTGACAATTGGATGCAACGACTTGCATCATTATCTGCACATCCAACATTGTTTCATCCTTATTTGGCTCGGTGAGCCATTCTACCACCGTTCCCGCAGGAACGCCGACGCTAAAGCAATCGAAGCTCCCTTTCACTCATCGTTGCAACGACGGAAAGGAGCGGGAGGAGTAGGGGAAGAGGAGGAGGAGGAGGAAGCGGGGATTGCCGGAGATGTCCCCGGGAGGAAGAGGAGGAGGAGCATTATCGCTAGAAGGGACACAACGTGCGAAAACGGTCTTCAACTGGCGGACCATTGTAACAAGATGGGCAAGAAGAATGGCAACAGTTTTCCACAGAAAATGACAATATCAAGCAATTTCCCTGCCATTTTTAGAATAAAACATTTTAACAAAATATGGACCGTAACAAGGAAAAAATTGCCCACCAAGCGATAGAAACTCACTTGAGCGGATAGACGTTGCAGCGGAGATTGGCTTCAAGATCGGGCCAATGAACTTGAACTTAAGCCGAGCCACCACCGCCTTCACATACAAACTCAAAGCGCCTCGAAGGTATGAATATATACTCGAGAGGTCGCACTCAAAATTCATAGATTCCTTTTCGGAATTGCAGCACCGAAAGTTGATTCAAAGCAGACCGAAAGTTGGATTTCCCCACCAAACGGTCGTGTACGCGGCAGGCCCTCGATTCACCGGGGCGAACCCTAGGGTGCCCGTGCACGACCGCCACCGACTTGCAGCCATAATAGGGTTGTTGTAACTGGCCACCACCGATTCGCCTGGGCGAACCTTTAGGGTGGCTGTGCACGCCTCGCCGCCAGTACCGCCATAATGGCCTCTCGCCGCACAAAGTCGCCACCCGTGATTCGCCTGGGCGAATCTCGTAGGGTGGCTGTGCACTCCACCGACGCACCCCGACGCCGCCATCATGCCCGCCACCCGTGATTCGCCTGGCGAATCTTGTGAGGGTGGCCGGCAGCACCGACGCCCAATCGACGCCGCTGCGCAGGTAACCTCGGGTTAGGGGTTCGCTTAGCTTAACCCGCAGCAGCTAATGCCAAGTAAGCCTGGCCGCCATAGCCACGTCATGACTCGCTGTCTCGGTTCGCTTGGGCGACTCTCGTGGTTCGCTGGGGCTTAACCCAGCTTGGATGGCCAACTTCTGTGCCATCTCGGCTATCAATCACCACTTTTATTGGCTCCCTGGTCCGCTCGCTGGAATCCAGGTTCCTACAAACCTAGCCCGCTGGGCTAACCTCACTGGCTCATCCACTTGAGGGCCGCTGCGGGCGGCCCGGGCGGGGATCGGCGAAATTCCCCTACCGGTTCGCTTAATAACCCGCAACCCTGTTAGTTAGTTGCTTGGCAGCTTACCACGGGCTACTGGCGATTCTGGCGATTTAGCCACCGGTTCGCCTGGGCGAACTCCCCGGCCGGCAAGACGGCGCTGCCAGGGGCAGCAGGGGTACGGCTCGTGTGGGTTTACGGTTGCTTCACACGTTCGTTCGCTTGGGCGAACCCCCAAGCAGGTCTACTACCGTATTTCCGGGGTGGCAGGGGGCGACGGCGGGTCGTCGGCCGCCACCCCGGTTTCGTGAGCCTCGCGGAGCATCGGGCCCATGGAATCGTGCCCTCGCAGATTATAACAATGGAAGCAAAATTTTTTCTAGAGAATTTTTTATGCGCCGCCTCGGACGCCTCAGTGCAAATAGAAACGAGCTCTGAAGCAAGAAGAAGCTCCGTATAACTCCGCTTGATCGATTGTGAACGCGGGCCATTTTGTTGGCTCCTTTGTTGGATCGATTGAGAACGTGGGCTTCTTAGCCCGTTAAAACAAGTATTTCGCCTTCCTTTTTTCTTTGTTTGGAACGATTTTGAGTTTAGGGTGAGCGATTTTGAGTCTTGTTTTGAGCTCCATTGACAAAATTATAAGTGTGCTCGTACAAGTGCATCTAGGTTCCCTATTGCCATCCCTATTGCTACAGTTGGTGAGAGTTGCCCATCATAATAAAGTTTGTTTCCTTAAGTGGGCTTTTATTTATATTTGTTGAAGCTTATTTGTATTTGCTGTAACGTTCGGAACTTATTTTTATTTGTTGAAGCTTTCTTTTTATTTATTTTTTCTTAAAGCTTCTCTTCGTCTGACTCATAATCACCTGGAATTCAGATATCTATTTCAGAGCAATCTACATTTATCCGCCAAAGACCATGTCTCAGCCAGAGGCAGTTCCCCCAGTCGGCATGGATGAGCGTCCCTTGCCATTTGGCCTGCAGAGCGGCGCTGATGTCCCCGGACGCATCGGTAGCATTGTTGAATGGTACACCAACTGGCACTGTCTTATCCCGCTAGGTATGTTTTGTGTGCTTGTTAACCGTATTTGTTTTGTGACAGGGAATACCATGGCATTTGGTGCCCAGTGCCAGTGGTCACGCCTCTGTTGAGAGCGGTCGGGCCCACACCGTTGCCCAGCGGTGGATTTGCACAGCACCTGGGTGTACACACTTTGTGGATAGAAGTCGCCGCGACCCCGGATTTCCGGGATTGACCCGCGATGGGGCTTGGGGGCACCATCGAGCCACCATGCGATCAATGGTGGCCCACGCCTGCACATTCCGCCAAGGGGTGCAACCCCGCCAATTGCAGAGAGAGTGGTGTCCGAGCGGGAGAGGGCTGCAAAACGTCGAGAAGATCCTGCAAAAGCTGCACGTATGATGGAGGCCGCGGCGAGACATAGAGAGGCGAGGAGACAAGGAGCAACAACGATGCGCCTACAGCATGTCCTTACCCCTGAGGCGGCCCTAGATGCCTTCCCCGAGGGGCCTGGACGCCATGTTTTATGAGGCCAAGACACGCGCAAAGTGGAGGGGCCGAGAGGATGCAGCCCTATCATGAAGGTCGCATTAGAGTAAGAGCTAGTGGCAATGGTGGCGTTAAGCGGAAGATCGACCGCACATGCTATGCTCAATGACCGCCATTGCACGAGGGATCGGTGGCCATTTTCCCACGTAGGAGGAGAGTTGCTAGCTGAGCTCCACAGATACCTGGAGTCTCAAACAAAGTTACTGGCGAGTCATCTTTGCCACTGAGCATCCACACTCCAACTGATCCCTCCATTGCCCGGGAGGTGAGTGGTTTGGTGGCTATTGTGGGAAGAGTTCCAAATGAGGTAGGGACCACTTCGCATCCAGCCCCGGTCATGAGACACGCCCGGCCGGCCGATCTGTACATGGCCACCCCTCCTTCCATAGGGCTTGGCGGTGATGTGGCTGACCCGCCCGAAGTCGCCCGGGTCCTCGATGATATCATGAGGACGCGCCATGGCGTGCACGGGCATGGCACACACATTGACTTCCCCATTTCCACCGATCGCAATGTCGAGGGAGCAGAGGCATGGATAAGAGACCGAAAGCACGCGGTTTTTTCATGTACCACGCTGAGAGTTCGACAGCACACCATCCGAGCTACCCGGTGTGTGTACCCATTCGAGGATGGTCTCACCCCCACGCATCTCCGTTTAAGACAGTTCCCGAGCAGCACTTACATGCATCCCGCTAGGTTACATCTTGATCCCTTTTCGGAAGAGGTTAGGTGTTCACGCGCACTTTTTACGCCGCCAGATCACCGAACACCTTGCCATGGTTGCGGCGTATGCCGATGGTGCGGCGACTTGATATTGCAAGAGGGCGCCGGGCCGCCATGCGCGCATGCCTAACATCCGACCTCCTCCTCGAGGCGTCGCCCTCGATGGACGGGGGAGGAGGGGCACATTCGAAAGTGTTGATGAGGTACGTGTCGGGTTTATGTTTAGTTTGTATGGATCGACAAAATCTCGATATTTGGCGTGTGCTTATATGTAGCGTGTTGGTGGCAGATGCTTGGAGAGGCTGAAGGCCGTGAGTCGTTGATGATAGACCCTTACTATCACGACTATGTTCGGGCGGTGTCGAAACGCCCCTCCCGAGGAGTCGCGTCTCCCACCTTCTTCCCCACCGAGCATCCCCGACCGGGTGCACTACGCCCGTGCTCGGCCCATCGTCACAGGGTAAGTACTCGATTCTTTGCTTTACTTTCAATTCCCGAGGCAATCCTCTGACTTAAGGGAAGCGAAAGTCATACATCTTTGGCGTGTGCAGTGGTCATTGGATGCTTGTTGCTCTCATACGATCCGCCGACGTGCGCACTCGCCTAGGCCTCGGAGATGACGATCACGTGGGCTGGTGGTACTTCGACAACATGCCTTCACGGCCGGGGGTTTCAGGAGTACGCATCAACCTACCCGCGCTTCGCTCGTGAGTGTTTCTAGTCCCCCTGTCTTTCCCACTGTGCCCGCCACTAGTGATCTGACCTGTACTCTCTTTGTACAGCGCGACCGCTTGGGTCTTCGAAATAATGGGGCACCGGTTTACATCCGATGGGGTGCTGCCTCAAATGTGCGGCCTGCATTGTGCCCGCTGCAGGTCGACAACAATACCTGTGGCATGCACATTGGTTTCATCATGCGCCACCTCGTGCGGGACGTGTGGCAAACCCGGCCGGATACTGTTATACCGATAAGCCGGGGTTGGTACACGGCGCGAGCATCTTGGACTTGTTTAGGAGTGAGTGGCCCGTAGTAGTCGGGCCGCTTTTATTGTAGGGTCTTGGTACCAACAAAGGCTCGATGGTCACCGTTAGTGCCGCTTTTGGGATCTACCTAGCTAGAAGCTTTTCTCCGTAATCATGTAATCATGTATGTAACATTATATGCGACATTATTTATGTGACAATGCTATGAGTGATGGCATATCAGTTTGCTGTGTGGCCTCTCATTCGTGCGCGAGGTCGTGGTGGTTGTTCCTCGCCGCGGCCGCCTTGCACGCCATCCGTGGACTCCACCGCGGGCATGTTCTTGCTGCCTATCGTAATCGCCATGAAAGACGTGAACCGGGGCCTACCAAGCGTCTCTATAGAATCGTGATCCGCTGCGAACCTTGGATATAATTTCACGCACATCTCCCGGGTCAAGAGCATGAGCATCTTGCATAGTGGCTTGCATACCGATCGCTCGCCATGAGCAACGATCCCATTGTTGTAGCAGCGGCATGAGGACATCGACGTCGTTCATTGGTGCGGGCGGTCGCGGAGGCATGGGCGGAATGAATTGTCGGTTGGGAAATAGCTCATTGTACAATGCGGGGTGGCTGCAGGTAAGGAAATAGTCTCCCGCTATGAGATGTTTGCACACAGCATGAGGGCATGGGCAGTCGCAATATCGCATCCTCATATGCTGAGTGTATCTCGTCCCTCCGTTGACTGGCTAGCCATAGATAACCCGACGTCGCAAAGATCTTCCAACCGATGGCGTTGGGGTTATCGTGCAATGATTGGATAATGGAGTGAGCACCAGCATGTCTCTTTGGATATGAGCGCGTGCTATAGCGTCCAAACTCGGCTGCATGGAAAAAGAGAGGTTACGGCCAACACACGAGAGAGAGTTACACCCTTTTGTACTTACCAAGACTCCATCTTTCTTCGCACCGAGTTAGGATTGTGCCTCCGGCTGGCATCGTCCCGTCCGGAAAACCAATGAGATGAGACACTAGTGTGTACATCCTTATATTGACTTTGCACTGCAAGGTTTGAGTCTTCAAAACTTTCCAGTGTGACTCCACGTAGTTTGTTGTGTCGACGTTGGCATGGTTGAACAGCCGTTTGTGTCTCTGCCATTTACCATCCCACGTCGCCCCATTCAACCAGTTGTGATTCAAGTACCCTTGGATGATGTGGTTTTGTCCATAGAGAAGCTGAAATTGTGCCAGCTGGGCATTGTAGGCGTTGGCATTTGGCTCTGTCATCAACTTCGACAGCCGCAAGGCCACGTCTTTCCTTAGCATCTCCCCGGCCAGGCGCGGGAACAGATATTTTTGCCACGCACGCTTCGCGTGGAACCAACATGCAAGAACATTGCCTGCAACCTTTTTGCAAAACCGAGGCTATTGTTACGAATGTGTTGATACAATCAATGCACGGTCAGCATACCTGCTCGCCATCTTCCCAACAATGTTCGTCTTCCGACACAACCTCGGTGATAGCCCGTCTCTCACAGCCGTCCATGTCAATGGTGATTGACCTCGGTCTGATTGTGCCCATTCGCTCGAAGACAAGGCGTAGCGCTATCTTCAGGGCATGTCGTTGGTGCCCCTCGTCGGCCTCCACGCTGCATAGCATGTAAAACACTGGGTACCCCACACCCCCGGCAATCGGTACAACCGCTCCGTACAGGGGAAACTTCCACAGATTTGTACAGAAGGTTGAATCCATGGCCCAACCACCGCCAGCGCTCCATCTCACAGCAGCCTCCAACATCCTGTCATCTTGGATGACTAGGATCCATGGTCGGTCCAACGGCTCGGCAGCATGCGGATTCCAAGGCTGGTGAAAAATCACCTTCCCGGAGGCTTTCCAATCGTCAATCCCGCTCTCGAGGCTTTCCCAGTCCGTACCCAAACTCCCGCCTACGATGCATAAAATGATAAAATATTTACTTCAAATTCATTACTATTCGCAGCGAACTAATCATTCTCATAAATCTACAACAACGTCACTGTTCCATAGTAAAAGATTTATCAGTGGAGCTTACCGAGTATTCTCTGCCGGTAGGCCAATTGCCACACATCCTCCTGCGCCATCGTGAAGCGGTATGTGACTCTCTCAACTGGGCTCACCGTCGTACGTATTTGTGGTCCCCGTGCTCTTGCGATGTCCCACGCAGCACGGGTCATTCCAATACTTCTAAGCTCTAGTGCGACAGCCGCAAGGAGTTCAGGATGCACGGGCATGGACCAATCTTCCGCATTGGTGAAAGGATCATGGCCAGTGTGTTCGGTGCTAACGTATATCCGTGCACCATTTCCATTATCTTTCACTGTCCGCAAACGAAACAAGCAACCTCTGCGGTGGGACCGTCTGATTTGCCTATCCCCCCGGGTCCCTCTCCTGCGTGGTTGCCTCCATCGGTGGCAGGCATAGTCATCCACAATCTCGCCCGTCGCCGCCCTGACACGTTGATGTCCATGGACCAAACGGACACGATGAGTGGTTTGAAGCTCAATCACCCTTTGCTCGAGGAGGTCCACGGTGGTCTCCTCCGCGTAGTTGAAGTCGCTGTCCTTCATGGTGCGACCACTTTTGCACGTGCACACTTCCATGCATGCAGTTATGTATTCCTGTGGGATGCCATGGCGCCGCAGACCAATTTCCCATTCCTCTGAAATCTTTTCAAACGTGGCAGAGGGGGACCGATGGGTGCTTCCATTCAAGTGGCCCATGGCAACCAACTGGCTCCAAAACTCCACGTAAGGGACTAACTTATGAGGCCCAGTTGCGCGCCGGTACAACCAGCCGTTGGAGTCATCGTCAACTGCAAACTCCTCACAATATGCAGCCCATCGGTACATCAACCTGACATGGTGCTCGATGGGTGGCCTCCCGCTTCTCTGCGAGACCGGGGGCAAGAGGGGATCAGCAGCACTTATTTCGGCCGGGTGGGGAACATAGTGTTCCTGTAGGCACAGCCTCATCAACCCATACACAGACTCGTTGAGGGCATAACCACCCTGGGGGGCAACACGGAGCCATTGAACTGGGTCCGGGTAGACACCGGCCACTTCATGTACAAGCAGTTCTTGGGAATTTTGGCTGGGAGTAACTTCTGGAGCAACCTGACCAGGCGGGTTCCACCCGTCATCTACATTATCCCCGGTGTCCTCCTCCAACATTGTGTCATCCTCGTTGTCAGGAAGGTCATACTCACTATCATTTTCATCTGACATCTCACTGACTGAGTCGTCAGTGACTACCTCAGCCATTCTCCTGCTATAGCAACTGCGCCTGCTCTAGCACCGACGATCTCGAATAGATATCTGAGGTACAGTCGAACATGAACACAAGCCTGAGTACAAAGCTATAGATACATTGGGGTCTTCACAAAACACAAATATGAATTATAAAGCAACACATTATGCTACTTGTTTCCCATTCATAAAAAATATTATACATTGTTTTTGTCCATTCTGAGGACTTGACAATTGGATGCAACGACTTGCATCATTATCTGCACATCCAACATTGTTTCATCCTTATTTGGCTCGGTGAGCCATTCTACCAGTCGTTCCCCGCAGGGAACGCCGGACGTTAAAGCAATCAGAAGCTCCCTTTCACTCATCGTTGCAACGACGGTGAAAGGAGCGGGAGGAGTAGGGGGAAGAGGAGGAGGAGGAGGAAGCGGGGGATTGCTGGAGATGTCCCTGGGAGGAAGAGGAGGAGGAGCATTACTGCTAGAAGGGACACAACGTGCGAAAACGGTCTTCAACTGGCGGACCATTGTAACAAGATGGGCAAGAAGAATGGCAACAGTTTTCCACAGAAAATGACAATATCAAGCAATTTCCCTGCCATTTTTAGAATAAAACATTTTAACAAAATATGGACCAGAACAAGGAAAAAATTGCCCACCAAGCGGATAGAAACTCACTTGAGCGGATAGACGTTGCCGCGGAGATTGGCTTCAAGATCAGCGCTGAACTTGAACTTCGCTCGAGCGCCACCGGCTTCACATACAAACTCAAGCGCCTCCGAAGGTATGAATATATACTCGAGAGGCTGCACTCAAAATTCATAGATTCCTTTTCGTGAATTGCAGCACCGAAAGTTGGATTCAGCAGCACCGAAAGTTGGATTTCCTCCACCAAACGGTCAGGTACGGCAGGGCCCTGGATTCGCCTGGGCGAACCCGGTAGGGTGCCCAGGTACGCACTGCCACCGACTTGCAGCCATAATAGGGCTGTTGTACGGGCCTGCCACCCTGGATTCGCCTGGGGAACCGGTAGGGGTGGCGAATGCCTTCTCCCAGCCAGGTGGCCATAATGGCCTGCCCAGCAGACCTGCCACCCGGAGTTCGCTGGGGGCGAACCCGGTAGGGTGGCCAGGCACCCACTGACGCACCCTGACGCCCTGCCATCATGCCTGCCACCCAGGATTCGCCTGGGCGAACCCGGTAGGGTGGCCAGGCAGCACTGACGCTCCACTGACGCTGCTGCAGAGGTAACCCGGTTAGGGGCCCGGCAGGCGAACCGGCAAAGAATGCCAAGTAAGCCGGCCGCCATAGCCCGCGTCTGCGACCCGGCAGGTTTGGGGTTCGCTTGGGCGAATTCTCAGGGTTCGCTTGGGCGAACCCAGTTGGATGGCCAACTTCCTTTCGGGTGCCATTCGAAGCACCGCCCCAAAATACATAGGCCACCCTGACGCTCCCTACAAAATATATGGTGCCCGGCCGTACACTCCGTAGGAAATCCCCCATCCGGTCCTCCGACCGCACGGGCCCTCCGTCTATCCCGCACTCCAGGGTATCCCTAGTGCGGGAAGGGGACACGAAGGTGTCTTGCGTGCCCTTCCTTTGAGTTATGTGGGTCACGTCTATGTCACGTCTGTAGACGTCGCATGTGACATGTCTCCAGCGACGTCTGTGTCACGTGGCCAGACGTCGCATAGACGTGACCCAGACGTCACCACAGACGTCGCTAATTGACCTTTCTCTTGTTGTGAACCAATTCTAAATAGTCCAATAGAGACTGCACTTCATCTCCATCATTGTTTGCATAAGTTACGTGAGTCAACTCCTAATCTGAAGCTTTTGCATTAGCATTTGGGGACTTGATCTGTGTCTTTTCTTCACCTGCTCCAACTTTAGGGGCCTCAACTACATCATCAGCATTGACTTCATGAATATGAAAGTTATGAACGAGCTGCATTATTGCTGGAATTGTGTCAAACATAGGGTTGAGGTTTTGTAAAGCAAACAATAGGCTTCCAATCTTGCTTCCCTTCCATGGATCTGCCTTTTTGCTAGTGCTAATAGCTGTCCAGATTTGCCAAACAACAAAAGGGTAAACGCACGTAGCTGGGGGGCATTTTTGCGAAATCCAAGCATAGCACCAGCACCCCCCTAATGAATCTTTTTTTATTTTTATCTTTTTTTTTAGAAGTCCGTTTGGGCTGAAATTTTATATTCTAAGGCGAAACATAAATGCGTGTTAGAGAAAAATATCAAAAAAATAAAATAAAATATTTTTTCAAAATACAAAGAAAATAGTTTTTAAAGCATAGCACAAGCACTATGTGTCGCCGACATAAAAAGTGTCCCCCACCATTGTGCTTAGACCCAAAAATTGATTGCCAATTTCGATAGGGCATAAGGAGCTACCTGTAAGACTTCCAATTGTGGTTTCATTATCATTATCAGTAGAAGGAATAATTTTTAATAGAACTGCGTGCTTCTGTACACCTATTTTTAGGCTCGACACCTTTGATTTCTTCTTTGCAGCCAACTCTGACCCTTTTCCCTTTAGTTATAGTTTGACATGCTCTTATACTTATCTAAATGTAGTCCTTGTTTGTTTTAAGAAAGAAACAATTAAAGCGTGATTGTATTGGCTGTGGAGAGAAGTGGCCCATGTGCCAACAATTATGAAAAAACTCAGTTGCAGTTGATTACTCCTCGTCAAGTAACAATTGAAGATTCTCACCAAGTGCCCATCATTCTCATTCAAGATTATACACCTTTGGAGGAATAGAAGTAATTGGATTGGTGATGAGCCATTACCAAAAATTGTAGAGTTCTTCCATTCCCCAAAACATTAGGAGCTAAAGAATTTCTTGAATCTGGATGACGAATTTGAATTTCCAGTAAATTGCATTAATGATTATTGCAAAAAGATTTATATTTCATTTCCTAAAGTACGAGGTCGCGTAAGTTTTTAGAGGCTCCTTATAACTTTGTTTCTGAATGTGGAGCTGCGGTACAAACAGAGAACATGACCATCAAGGTAAGAGGACTTATACTTTTAAAAGTTAACTAGAAACGTGTGTTCGGCGATGCCGGGCATTAGTCGTGGACGTTTGGAATGGGTAGTCGTGGTGGAGTTTGTAGATAAAATAATAAGCTATAAATGTAGTTGTGTTTGTAGATGTAATGTGGTTCCCAAGTGTAAAGGGTTTAATGGTGCATTGCATTAACCATATGCACATAGAATGGGTAGTAACATAGTGTTGAATAGAATGGTAGACATAATGGAATGCATGGAATTTAGGGTATTGTTTTGTGCTTGTGGTAGTATATTGTTACAAAAGTCGTTGATCGAATGGGGGGGCGGGGTCCATTGGCTGCGCACTTAAGCTCAGAATTCCAATGGCAGCTACGCATGAATCTCCATGGCTATAAAAACCTCATGATTGCATGCCCAACGAGATAACCTATATAGAAAGCCTGGTACCATGCCAAGCAAACAAAGACGCTTTAAGTTATAAGACGTCAATGTTTGGGGGGTATTGGTACCATCAAGGCTGAGGTGGCACCCCCACAGAACATGAGGCAGCCCATTGAAGGCACAATGAGTATAGTGCGCAAAATTGAAGAAAAAACAACCTTTTTTAAAAACAGCCATAATCAAATTTGTTAAATGAATCTCGGGTTTAACAACAATTTTTAAAATCAACAATTCATTACAGAGTTATTACTAAGGCTGAAATCACATTAGTGCCCGCCCAAACATAAATAAACACATTAACCAATAGCTTTTCAATATTTCAAATTCCTGGGCAACCTCCCTATCACACTGGAGTGCCCAAAACTCATTATTTCTTGGGCGCGACCAGGAATCCTGGGCGGGGGCTACCCCCTGGACAAGACTTTGGCCACCGCCAGCTCAGCTCAATTATTGGCCAGATCCATCATTAGGGTTCCACGAAATTAGGGTTCTAGCCGAAATCTGTTTTTTATGCTCGATTATGGTATGTTTTCTTTTAGATTTAAGAGGATGCCAAGTGAATTAGATCGAATTTAGAGCAGCAGCATTACAAAATGAAGCAATTTATGGTATTTTGTGCAGTGATTTGGAGCATTTCGTCAAGAAATCGACTTCATAACCTGAATCTAAAGTGATTGGGTGTGATTTAGAGCAGCAACAGTAAAAAACGAAACGATTTAAAGCAGTTCTTGAAGGGAATTGGAGCGATCCGTCAGCTCGGTGAAGTGGCAAAATCATTATTGTTTTATTCCCACTTGGCAAACTGAACCTGGGCACAAATCTGATAGCAAATTCCTGGGCTTATAAACCCCCTGCCCAAGGATGAAAAAAAGAGATCTTGGTCGGCCACAGGTGTGATTTCACCCTAATAAAATATCAGATTACTCTACATCAAATAACAGACTTAAAGCCTTGTAATTTGCTCTCCATCTCAGCTTCTGACTTGGTTGGCTCAAGCAATTCATTCTTGTTATTTCATTGAAATGGCCACTCAGATGCTCTATGAGCTGACGAATTACAAAACTAAAAAGAAAGCACTGTAATATTGTATGTAAACAAACTCCTCTGTGCAGGCTCACTACCTTAGAAATTTACTGATTCAAATGAGCTGTTTAATCATAGATTGTGAAAGCACAGTTGTACAAAAATGCCATCTTTTCGAGAATGTGACCACCTTTCTTCTCCTCTTTCTTAGGTTCCAGGCAGTGGTGTTCAACACACGTTGCAGATGCATTGGCATTAACAAGGGCAAAGGGACATCCATCACTGTTTATAACCATGACGACCAACCCTGCATGGACAGAAAATGCAATAATAGCTAAAAATTATAATGAAAATGTATACAAGATTTTAACTTTTAGCTAATTAGATTACTTGTTCACATAGACATAATTATTCCATGGCAACATCCCGGGGGGTTCACTTATAGTAAGGGGGGTATGCCATGTGCGTGCATAGGGTGATCAAAAACACCCCCGTATACGATTTCTTGAAAGGCAAATTCGACTCCTTCCGTACAAAGTTTACCCCAAGTAGTGGCAAAAAACCCCCCTACCTCTTACGTATACGTATGGAAATGGGTCGAAAAAACCCCCCTACAAGTCACTCAGGCACATTGTATGGCACTTACAGTGAATCCCCCTTGGGCAACATCTCTTTCTTGGTCATGGAATCATGAAGCCAAGTTTCCGTTACAACAGGAATGTTCTGCAAACTGCAGATGAGTACTTAACATATCAATCCTACTAATAAAGAAGCTTCCTCGGAGTTGATACAACTGTCATACCTCGAATTTGCTTCCAAAAAACTTTATAAGCATTGAAGCCTGGCACCTTTATCTCCAGATTGGCCAGAAGATGTTGTAGCTATGTCTACTCCAACCCCCTGTAAATTCTTAAATCTCAGTCTTTGAACTTAACAAGGACTTGTATTGATCAGAAATAAAATGAGTTCATACCATAGCACTGTTCTTAGCAAATTAACTGTTTCTAAACATGCTGTAAATTCTTAAATTTCAGCTTTTGAACTTAACAAGCACTTGGAGTGATCAGAAATAAAACGAGTTCATAGCATAGCACCGTTCTTAGCTGCACGCTGCAGCTGTTCCTGATCCATTATGCTCAAACTAAACAGCACACCATTTATGATCTATCCCCTTGTGCATGTTGCCTACAAAATTAAGATCAGATTATTTCAAGCAAATATTAAACGATTTAAACAACATATTTTCCTGTCATGGGCGTTGCAGTGAAGCCAGGGCATACACAAATAGATTGGACATACACAAATAGATTAAATTCTACAAGTAGCAAAGATCTGTTGGACAAGCAAAGAACTTACAGCAGCAAAATGCAAGCTGTGGCCGTTTTCCTCTGCGCAGCCTATACCGCATGCAAGCCATGGCCGCCTTCTTCTGTGCAGTCTAACCGGAACCGTAATTGAAGCCCTAATCGGAACTCTAAAAGCAGTAAATGGAATTTTCCACGTGGGCGAATGGGACTGGCGAATGACACCTCTGCAATAGCAGAGCCCTGGAGTTTCCTTCTGCTTCTGTGCCGGAAGTGGCTATGGCACCAGGCTATTTCTGCAGCTCCAAAATACTTCCAGAAAAACATGGTATCGTGGCAAAAGTTTTGGACCTTTGAAGGGTCTGTTGTGGATTGACTGGAATCCGCCACAGCCAGAGCTGACCTTTGTTGAAAGGGCTGGCCTTGCCTCCTGCTCCGGCCGTTGCTAGGTGTCAAGGCTCGAGATTGGTCGCAGACCGCTCCCTGAAATATAGTGCAATACTCTGCTTTGAAAATCTGCATATCTGCTCCAATGATTCCTGCGACTTTGTTTGCTGCGACCAATGATTTTTTCTTTTTGAGAAAACCATGTGCCATTCATCCGCAGACACAGCCCGTTAGACAATTCGAACAGCGGCCCCCAGCAACAAGGCTGACCGCCAGTTTACTGCCCATAGTAAGTTTGTAGCAGTTTTTCGCATATTCTAGGAATATACTGGCATATATCAAGAATATTCTAAAAACCCACACAAGTAATTTTTTGGCACCCGAAATCGGGGTATTGCGCGAGCAAATTCGTTGAAGCGAATTTCAAATTGTAAGCAATTTTCAATTTGAAATTCGCATAAGCGATTTTCGGGCCGGAAATAGTTCCCGGCTTCACGGGCCGCACGGGGGCCCCCGCCTCGAGGTGTCACGGGCCGCGCGGGCCGCACGTGGTGGACGCGACATGCGAAATTTGCTTAAGCGAATTTGGGAAATTCGCTTCTTTTGGAGGGAACAAGCTCCTGGCTATGGTGATTTGAGCCCCTTCCAGTTCCGGTAACACTTTCCCTTGCATTTTCTTGCCTGGATTTGGTCCGGCCTTTTCCATTTCTTGGCATTATTCTTTGCCCTGTTGCTCCTTTCTTCGACATGTCAGTTTCTTCGAGGTTTAGAAGTCTTCACAGCTCTGTTGCTTGTGTCAGCTCCCAATCTGCATTTCCAGGTGTCTTTGAGTCTTTTTTTCCACGGCGAGTTGGAGCTATGGCAAATTGAGAGCTTTTTTGAAGCATCTGGAGCTTCGAATCCGGCCTTCGCATATTGCTTTGATGCAAAAATTCCGTTTTCGTTTCTGATTTTGAGTTCTTGATTTAAGAAATGAGTAATGCGGTGGATTCTCCTACTTCTAAGAAGTCCGGCAGTTCAAGAAACGGTGTTAATCCAAGCTCTCCTAGTGCAGAATCGTCAATTGTGTCTGTCCATCTTGTGAAGGGAGACTGATGATGTCAAAGCTGTTCAATAGTAGTAGTCTATACCCCCGTGACTCCGCTTACCTATGCGCTCATTGAACAATGACTCGTATTGATAGCCCAGCAAATCCCTATAGCCTATGCTGAGCATGTTCGTCCCAGGTCTCCATAAGAAAGATGAAATCCATACTAGTTGAGACTATCTCCCTTTTGCTGGCGAAATTACCCACAATTCCAAGAAATCGTACATAAGCATAGTTCTTGTTAGGGGCTGGCAGCATAGACTAGAGTTGCAGTAGCAGCAATGGGCGCATTATCTGGGCACGATATAGGAGCAGGGGGAGCAGCAGAAGCAGTAACAGTACGCCGAGGGATGACAATATGAGCAACTAGTAGTAGCAGCAGCAGAAGGTACAAAAGTGACAGCGGCAGGAGAAGTAGCAACAACGTTATCCTCATCAGCAGCAGTAGTAATAGCTTCATGAGTAGCACCCCGAGAGGTTGTAACTGCTCTATGTGTCACATCTACGACTTTAGCATTAGATGGTCTAAACACCTGCATCTTGCCCTAGACCAATGCAGCGGCTGCACCGGTGCGACAGATGTTCCTGGCATGGTTATCTCTCATCTATGGGACTCCTGTTGTATCGAGGTGAGGTCATGAATGGCATATAGGAGTGCCCTTCAGCTTCACGCCCATGGAATTATTTATGGGCTAAATTTAGATATTTGGTAATTTTTTAGAACATTTTCAAAAGATGTTGGCTAAAGTAAATGAAAAAAATTGAGAAAAAAATAATACTTTTAGCTTAACTTTTTTCGTGCCCGCGCCAACCTTCGATCTCTTTAGCCAAATGCTAGAAGGTAAGAGAGTAAAATTTTGTATTGTTCAGTTAAACCATAGAAACTTTTGGAATGAATTTTGGACTAGTTTAGCTAATATCATTCTAGTTTATAGGAAACTAGTAATGGGTGTCTGGCATTGCTGGGCATAAGTACAAATATAAGCTAATGTGGGTCATTTGGTTGGATACTATTATGTGATACTAAATGAAATGGGCAAATTAGATATTGAAAGGTTTTGATTTCCTTTGGAAGCTAGAATGTACCATATAAGCATTAGCTAATATCTAATATGGAGCGAGAGCATTGGGCTATGTGAACTTTGAGGTTGATGATTTGTGAGATGGGATAGTGCCATGTAGTAGTTGTTTGTAGATGCATTGTGCGAGTTGGGATATCGGCAATTCTTTATTATGGAAAGAGAAGGTTGAGCTATCTGTAGTGAGCTTTAACTTTGAACTTGATGCTTTATGGGCTAGGATAGTTGTGACGCTCCCTACTAAATATACGGCTCCCAGCTGTACACTCCGTAGGAAATCCCCCATCCGGTCCTCGACCGCACGGGCCCTCCATCTATCCCGCACTCTAGGATCATCGTAGTGCGGGAAGGGGACACGAAGGTGTCTTGCGCGCCCTTCCCCTATGGGCTCCTATCACAGCGGAAGCATAAACATCGTCAGAACTAGCAATAACAATACATCATACTACCTCGAATGGTAGCTCATCCACATATCCATAGCTGCAGAGAACATAATCATATGCCATAAAACATGAGAGCTCCTACCCGTGGCTCCGACTCATAAGGAGGTCGACTGACTGGATAGGTCTCAAGATAGAGTAGACCGAGTCATAACAATGGCGGGGCTGGCTATAGACAATGGCTAGGGTTGACCACTTCATCCGCCCCTCCTGTGCATACTTTGCTGAATGAGCTAGATCGGGCTCTGGCATGACTCTAGCCTTCCGGATATGCAATCCCATGGCATCACCCATCGGGACTACTCCAGGTTGCACCTCCCCGGTCCGATGAGGCAGGAAGGGTTGCATCTCCCCCTCCCGGGGTCTAGAGGTTCCACGGGCGGCTGGAGAATCGTGGCGACACACGATTCGTCTCCGACTTGACCTCCCGAAACAAGAGCCAAGCCAACACTTGCAACTCTTGAGAGGCAGGGCGACACCATTGCCCCAGGAGCGGACCCATGCCCGGCCCACACGAAGTGACCGACCATAAGCCTAGCCCACTATGGGATCCCCCAGTAGCCATGCTCAGCAGGGATCCTCCCTCCGTATTGCCTCCAGCCCCGTTGTGTAGGTGCTGAGTCACATCATAGCTCCCATAGCTCGGTGGGTTCCTATGCACAGGCCGCAATATAATAGGAACTAAAGGGTCTAACTAGGAGCATTACTAAGTAAGGATCAGTGTAGTCACGTACGTAGTGTACGATTCGCGTATTGTACGTCCGCTAACGTACTGTACGTTTTTCGGACCTTCAGCCTTTTCGTACTTTAAGTACGTAGTTTGTGTGTTGTTCTTTTTCGGGTACAGTACGTAGTGTACGTTAAGGACGTACACTACTTATAGTACTTCAAGCTCTAAAATAAAATAATAATTTAGATTTTCTGTGATCTGTTCTTTAATTTTCGGTTGTTTTATGTTATTACTTGTGTAGGCAAATTGTAAAAGAACATAAATATATTACACAACTTCAAAAGTTATAGACATTAATTAATTAAAGCCGATTTCTTATATGCATGATTAAGTTATCAGACATATTTGTTCAAATAAAGTGGAAACCTTAAAACATTATACAATTATGTTTCTCAAGATTTTAGATCATAATAGTTTGTTGCTGTTTAAATAGAATTTCTGATCATAAGTAGGCTGAAAATCATACAGGCAACCTAAAAAAACAAACATTAGACTCTTTTGCCACAATCAACATTTAATAATCTGAAATAAACTTTACCTTGACGATGATTATTCTTCTTCTTCGTTCTCCTCATCTTCAGACTCTGTTTCAGTGGAAGATTTCCACATTTCCACCTCTTCTTCTTCTTCTTCTTCCATATCATCTTCCTCATTGACTTCTATCTCCTCAATATGTTCATTAACATCATTATCTACTCCAATTTCTGCTGCAATTTCTGCCACATTTTCTGCTGCAACATTGCTAGTGCTGGCCCTTGTTGTAGATCGAGTCCTAACCCTTCTAGTATTAATACTAGCACTACCACTACCACGTCGTCTACGACGACCACGTGTACCTCGTGATGTGGATGCTGCAGCTCTTGACATACTCCTAGTGGTCCTCCTAAAGCTCATGCTCTCTTCAAAGTATGTTTGATAAAATTCTCGATTAAGTTCATCAGCTTCTGTTGGAGGAGGCAA
The DNA here is from genome assembly GCA_021234155.1 of Isoetes taiwanensis. Lineage (NCBI taxonomy): Eukaryota > Viridiplantae > Streptophyta > Lycopodiopsida > Isoetales > Isoetaceae > Isoetes > Isoetes taiwanensis. The sequence goes on along the minus strand of JAJEKV010000026.1, from coordinate 9,418,102 downwards.
TTCTGGAGTCTTCTCAACATCCACTTCAAGTGGATTCACCTATTAACAAATGAGAGATAAGTATTAAAAATCCTAAGGGGACATAAATTTTAAAAATAAGAGATAGATATAGAGGCCTTTACCTGCATTGGAGAGGTATTGACCGTTTCAAACTTACGAACAAGCCGTAAATTCTCACGAACATACACCAATCGCTCCAATTGTGCTGGCTTCAACCTATTCCTTATTTTCGTATGTGCTAAAGCATGAGCATTCCAGTTTCTTTCTGCTGCCCCAGAAGAACAGTCCTAAATTACAATAAACAAATATAATCATCTTTCAATTCAATAAAAGCTTAAAGAGCAAAAAAAAAAAATGGAAGCTAACCTGAGACAAGACTTTCACGGCCAATGCTTGAAGTTTTGGGGTCCTACCACCGAATGTTTCCCACCATGTAACAGGTTTGCGCATTGTAATCTCCTCTTTTGCCAATGCATAACTAAATGATCCAGTTCCATTGCGATATTCATGAAGCTCACGGAATAGCTCATCACACTCTTCAATAGAATATAATTTTTGCGTGTACTTCATCCATGCATCCAAAGAAACTTCGGAACCTAAGAAGCTTGCATCTTCTCTCCATAAAGGGTGCAAAATATGAGCTACCAAGTGAATGGGTCTTTTAAACCATTCCCATCGCTTGTCAAACAACTTTAAAACATCTTCAAACCTGCAACACAAATAAGTGTATCCATGTGAAAGATCTTAATGCAAAAATCAGCATATAATTTATGAACAAAAATCTGAACTGCAAAAATCAGCAACAAAAATATTTCTCTAATATTGAATTCTTAATAATAAAAATCTGGAACTTTGAAATCAGTTTGCAAATAAGCTAAAATAGACAAATTCAAATACTCGTACTACTTACTTGGACTTATTGGCAGAGTCTTCTTCCATCCCCTTAGATAGTACCTCTTTACTCCTTCGCATAAATTCATAAACCAGTCCAATTGTTGAGCCTTCTTTATCAGTTAAGCGCAATACACTATACAGTGGTGCCATCACCCTTAAAACAATATGGAAAGAAGGCAATGTTGACGGATCAAGGATGTAACTTTTGACATTCATTGCATCGGATTTTCTACTATCCGCCAATTTCTCCAATGATCACTCACCACTTTGTTTGTTCAAGAGCACTCCAAACTTTATGGAGGCGTGCCAACACAATATATGTCACTCCAAATCTTGTTTTACAAGGCTTCAAAAGGGCATGACTGCTATAAGAGAGAAATATTTTCCTTGCATTCCTTTTCTTTCCAAATAGTCGCACAATATTATTTGCTTTGGCAACAATACTTTTCATCCATGGGAGCTCACCCATATCTTGTAATAAGAGATCTAAGCAATGAGAGGCACATGGTGTCCATACAAGATGAGGAAACTCCTCCTCAAGCAAATCTCCCATACGCACACAATTGGAGGCATTATCTGAAATGACTTGCACCACATTATCACTACCCACCTCTTTGATTGCCTCTGAAATTTTTTCAGCAAGCCATACACTATCAGTCCTAATGCTAACATTGCTACAATCAATTGACTTGAGAAACATTGTACCATAGCAACATGAAACCAAAACATTAACAAGTTGCCTATGGCACACATCAACCCAACCATCTGTTAGAATGGTGCAGCCATACTTGGGCCATAATGCCCTTATCTTTGCCATCTTTTCTTGCAAAGTATGCATTTCAGATTTTAAACCTGCATTTCTCATATAATTGTAGCTGACCCCGCTATGTTTATCTCCAATTTCAGAAAATGCCTCTAACATGTTTCTCCAACATGGCAATTTCAGCAAATTAAAGGACAAGTTAGCTTCAATAATGCACCTCATTTCCATTACATTTGCATATTTTTTTCTTTGCATTTGCATAACAGTACTTTTTTTCAGAGTTTGCTGCTGCTTACGTGATGATGGGGGCAATGAATGAGAATGACTAGGCGCTGCCATAGCAATACTGCCAAAGGATGCACTATCATCTCCAACACATGACGAGACAGCAGCAGAACCATCGATTGTTGCTGTTGTTGCTGCGGCAGCAGCAAACGTACCACCTATACCACACATTTCTTCTTCTGCTTGAATAATAGACGCTCGACTTCCACCACCTACTTCCCTATAGACTTCATCTGGTACTTGTACACAAGCTTCAACCCCATATCTTGCTTCGCCTGCGAGATGAGCAACCATCCTTGTTTTAGTTCCCGTAACGTGCTTACCACAAAACTTACAATCCCAGCTTCTATCGCCATTGGCATGCTTCATAATGTTAAGGCAATACTTGTTCCACAAAGGGGACTCCTTCCGTGGCATCGTGATGTAAGCAAACTGCAAGAGAAAAATATAATTTCAATTAGAAACAATCTGCTCCAAATTGACAATCTGCTCCAGATTTTACTTGCTCTTGCTCTTTCTGATTGCTTCAAGAAGGGTCAAATCAAAAGCATTCCCATTCATTACATATTAGTTTTTGCTTCTATTATTTTCAGTCCAATGCAATGCACATGTTACTATATATGCAATCAATTAGAATACCTGTTATTGCCCACTTGTGCTGTCAGGTTGTTGCAAATTCAAGCTATAATTACTCCTCAGCAGATCAGATCTCAAACTTCAAGAAGTTGACTGGATCATCATCAACAAGCCTGCATCATCATCAACAAGCCTGCAGGAATGAAATATATAATCAGAATCTTGCTTCAACTATGTTATCAGCTTGGCGAGCTTTTGTCAAAGCAAAAAATCTACAGCCAAAATCTCACCTGATCATCAAGGACTTTACACAAGGATGTTTACACAATGATGTTTTAAAGCACTCCTTGATTCGATTGAAGCATTCCAGTTTGCCAATTTCTCGAGAGCTGTACACTAATACATAGAAAAATCAGTTAGAACTGTATATGTTGACTGCCAAACTGTAATACATGGTTATCCTCAAGGATCAGGTATAATGCATTTACAATCCTCCAGGAAAATATACTAACATAAGTATAATGCATTTAGAAACCCCCAGGAAAACATTCTAACATGACAGATAACAAGAAGCCAGTTTTGTAAAGCCAAGCCTGAAAATCTTTCATTCTGAGTACGGGATGCATGTCTTACCATAAGAGCTGTCGATAAACATACTAATTCTGAAAAGCAGGCACTTCACAAGGCTTGGAATAAGGGTACATGATGTTACCAAGACATTGATATTTCCGTCTTTGCGACACGAATCTAGGATTGATCGCCCTATTGAGAAAACAAATATTTTTAGGACAATCTTCATGCACGTAGCAAAGAAATGAACTTTATTACATCATAACCGGTTTTATGCTTGCTATTATCTAGATTGCCTACTGAACATGGACAAAGAACTTTATGGTTATGTGACTATTTATAACTAAACGACCATAATGCTGCATTAGATATTTATATAAAGGACTGCACGCATCATCAAAATGCTGTTAGAAGACATGTGCAGTCAAATCTCACCTGCAGAAAGCCACCCATCAGTGTAGCAGTCAGTAGCAGTATATAGATCTTCCCACTCCTGCAGCTGTTCTGTACTAAGGAAGTCTCTTGGGTCCTGCAAAATACAATTACATATTATCACGTCTGGAAATGTAAAGTAATTGTTCATTTGGAAAACAGTGTATAAAACCAAATCCTAAGACCATGAGATGCCCTACAGACAAATCAGAATGGATTCATTGTACAGGTCTTCTGGGAGCCAGTCATACCCAGTTGCTATAGTGGGCCTTGTATGAAGAATTTGCATCATAGCAGCTGCCCCGCATATGACTAGTGCTTGCACAGAGACTCGTTCGTCTCGACAGCCCAGAATTAAAAAATATAAGCAAAAATGTTGGCTTCTTATTTTTTTAGTAATCCAATATATTACTTCACGGATGCATTGTCGAACCACCAGAACAAACAAACCATCCTATACATGATGCACGCCTTTAAACAATAGCAAACACACCTTAATGCTTCATTTGTAAAAGCTTGAAATGCATTTCCTTGTCAAAGATATCCTCCATATTTTGGCAGCTGCAATAACCTGAAAACGGCTCAGTTTAGCTATCAGAGATGAATGGGAGTGATAAGAAAAGCTGAAAAATCATCAAAACCTTCCAAGAGCTCTGTTCAAAGGATCTTTGCCATCAAAAATTAGTCTAACTTCACTCCAAACCACCCGAATATTGCATCAGAAACTGTTTAAGTGCTCTTAGCATGTGCAATCCGATTCTCCTAACTTACATTGTGAAGCGGCTTCGGAGGACGGCCGTTTTAGGGTTCAGGATGCTCGAAATTAGCATTAGGGCATACGGCTAAGGTAAACCCCGCCAAAAAAAAAAATTATTATTTTTTACGTTATTTTGTAACGTACGAGACGTACTGTATAAAAAATAAGGTACTATACGCCCCAATTTGTTTCGTACGCGTACGAAAACAACACTGGTAAGGATACTAGGTCTTTACCCCCCTTCCCAATACAAGAGGAGCAAACATGATCAACCATCATCACATCTCATCATATCATGGTAACATCATAAGAACATCTTAACCTAATCATACATATCTAACTTACAGTTAGGATTCCTTGATTAGGGTTCAAGATGTTCAACAAGGGTTCTAGGATGGCTCTACTCAAGATACAACATACAAACCCATCTGGAGTGCTAACTTCCAGATGAACTACCATGACTCTACTCCACCTACCTGCTCCAGAAGCGCTTCCTCCCATCCCTGGTGTCTCCATTGCTCCTTGACGTGGTCGAAGTCGTGCTCCCTCCACGATCATACATAGACTTCGGGGGCTGCTGCACCAGGCTATGCTACGACGAACGATGCTCGAAACGGGGTTTCGAGTGCGTAGATGAGTGTTCAGGTGCTAGAGTAGGGAAAGGGGTCTAGGGTTAGGGTTTGAGCCAATATAGGTGAGGGTCCACATGGGATGCCACGTGGCACCATTAGGATGGGGCCGTGTGGCGGTTGCCCAATAGGATAAGGCCATGTGGAAATGGGCCTTATCCTAAGGTAGTTAAACAATTAACTTAGATATGTGCCCCTTGCCACTTCTAAGGTATACAAGGCTACATGTGTAGACTTGTATAGTGACGGGTCCAAGAATATATGTATTTATGGCGTATATTCCCCTGGAACGTCACATTCTCCCCCCCTTAGGACAATGCTGTCCTCAGCAGTGCACCAGGGTGACGACAAGACAACAAAACCTATACTATTCCTGCAAGACAACAAAAGTACACAACTTCAATTTAACTTAATTGATCAACTTCCTTATTAAATAGTTTATTATCAAAATTTAGGCTATATTTGTACTTATACAAAATTATATAGCCTTAACAAGGTTACTCCCTATAATAATTCAAAACATTACTATAAGAGTTACTAGGGTCCATAATTTAATCTAAATCATGGTTCCCCCATCTTCTCGTAATGCTCCCCTCCACGATGCTCGCTTCTCACTTGCCTGCACGAGTAGCACATTACGTTAGTTTAGTTAATAAATTTGTGGTTTTAGGGGACCACCCCCCTTACCTAATACCTTGCACTCGATCATGGCCCTTTCGGATTTGAGTTTAAGGACCATTTAAGATGATCCTCTCATCGCCCATGATCAAGTGCTACCTTGTACTCGGTTACCCGGTGCCGAGCACTCCTAGTGCATCATGCCCCAAGGGTTTTAAGCTAGGGAACGTCTCACGATCCCATCATCGCGCATGATCACTTTGACCTTCACCATGACCCTCCTATGGCCAGGTGTGCGAGCCCCGCATCGTGGCATAGAGAGCATCCGACCGATGTCCCATCTTCGCGCACCATGCCTCACTTCCTCTCTCCCATGACCCTATTAGTCATGCGCACCTCTTGGTGCATGTTGGCCTAGAGAATGCCTTAAAGGCTTATCTCATCATCACCTACATGTTCCAAGATTCTGGCATATGTATTCCACTAGCTGGAATACATCTGCCAGAGCTAAGGCTAACTAAGAAACATACTAAGCTAACCTCCTGGCAAGTCGGGGTCGACCAAGTCGGAGATGACTCGCCCATCAAACTCCTTCATGAAGTCCGGGTATTGCTTCTCCAAATCATGCTTCAATACTCATGTCGCGTCTTCCACTGGCAAGTGTTTCCACTTGACCAAATACTGGAGGAACTGAGATCTCCTAGTCTTCTTGAATGACTTATCAAGAAGTAATTCAGGAACAAGTTCAACTTGCTCCTTACATGGAAGACTTTGTGGACCTCAAGGTGTGCCGGGAGATCCAACTTGTAGGCCTGAGAGCCCACCTTCTCCAAGATCTTGAACGGACCGGCCCACCTAGGGGCAAGCTTCTTACAATTACCAATCCGAAGCTTAGCTTGCTTCACCTTGATCTTCAACCATACCTTATCGCCCACCTTGAACTCCCTTACGGTCCTATGCCTGTCGGCTACACTCTTCTGCCGACTTCTTGCTGCTAGAAGGTACCCCCTTACTTCTTCCACTAGCTGCTGCATATCACCTAGCATCTGCTGGGATACTTCAACCTTTGACATAGGATTGTGCCAAGTATCCGGGGTTAGGCACTGGTACCCGTAATTGATCATGAAGGGAGACATGTAAGCGAATTCTACCAAGTGGATGTACTCATCCCCACTTGGATTGCTTATTCCACACATAACTTCTGAGCATATCTTCAATGATGCGATTCGTCCGTTCCGTCTGGCCATCCGTCTGAGGATGGTATGCCGTGCTCATCGAGAGTTTGGTCTAGATCGTAGCAAAAAGATCCTGCCAGAATGCACTCATGAACTTGGAATCTCTGTCTGATATTATATCTCGAGGCATGCCGTGGAGTCTAAAAATCTCCTTTACAAATAGCTTGGCAGTGTCTAAGGCTGTGTCCGTAGTTTTGCAAGGCACAAAGTGCGCCATCTTAGATAATTTGTCTACGACAACCATTAACGCATCTTTGCCTCGTAGAGTTCTAGGAAGTCCTGTGATAAAATCCATGCTTACCACTTCCCATTTTGCATTCGGCACTGCTAAAGGTTCCAAGGCTCCTGGAATTCGAAGCTGCTCTGCCTTGGTCTGCTGGCACAATTGGCACTCCCGAATATATCTGGCTATCTGTTTCTTCATTCCCGGCCAGAAATAGCTACTTCGAATCTTGAAGTAGGTCTTCAAAAACCCGCATGCCCTGCTATTGGGATGTTGTGTGTGTCGTGAACAGTGTTGATTTTAGTGGCTATTTATCGCAAAATTGCTATATTTTTGGATTTTTTGAAAATTTGGCACTATGCTTAGTAGGTTTCCTTCAATAAAATAATGAGATTAGTTCGCCAATTTTTTTTGGAGAAGCCTTTCCTCTTCTATTACATTCGCCAACTATATAGACTTAGTGAAGGAGCTTTTTCGCCTCTCTATCAATAATCTCAATTCTTAAATCTCAAACAAATCGCCTACTTAAAATACACATAGTTATCAAATCTATATAGCCAGGGAGTATAGAGGTGGAAGTTTTGAATTTTGAATTGTGCAATACCCAAAGTCTTAAATGTCTATAAAACATGATAAAGCCATACCATTTGATGCCTTTACCATGGAATACAATGTCATTGAAGAAAATAGTACTCTCAGTAATCACCAAAACAAAATGGGATCTTATAACATTAGTTAGTGGCACTTATGTGTGTCATTATGTAACATTCATGACAACAATACTATGATAAGATTTTAGACATCGTCAAAAGTACTAAACAGATTTTTAATGATTAATATTTATCGCCATATGCACTACCGAAATTCTTAAAAGGGACAAAATTTATCGCCTTCCAAAAAAGTTTCCAATATAAGATTATCGCCAAAATAGTGATACCCATATTACGATATAGTACCACTAAAATCATCACTGGTCGTGAAGAATTAACTTCCTTACACCTGATGATTCGGGCACACACACAACAGGTTGCCTTCCTTCCTATAATGCCTGAAGGCTTCCCGTTCCTTATCTGTTCTAGCCTCCTTAGAGAGGCTTGCCCATACCTCCTTGAAATCACCATCAGATGGTAATGTCTCCTCAATTTTCTTGCCATACTCACTCGAAAGAGTTGATATCACATTACAATGTGTTCTCGTCTCAAGGGGTCTTCTAGAGAGAGCATCAGCAACCACATTCAACTTACCCGGCTTATAAGCAATCTCAAAATCATACTCTTCGAGGAATTCCATCCACCTCCTTTGCCTTAGATTGAGGAGTGGTTGGGTAAAAATATATTGTAGGCTCTGGTGATCAGTATCTAACTGAAATTTCCTTCCAAGCAAATAATGCCTCCAAATACGAAGAGCTCTCACAATAGCTAGAAGTTCCTGATCATGGGTTGGATAACGCTGCTCGGCATCATTCAACTTCTTCGAATCATAAGCTACTACTCTTCCTTCTTGCATAAGGACTCCACCTGTTGCTATCTTACTTGCATCTGTTGCTACTATATTGTCCTTGTCTGGATCTGGCAGAATTAGCACTGGTGCTGTTATTAAGGCTTCCTTAAGCTTTTCAAATGAAGTTTGCACATTTTCTAGCCAATGTGTTCTCCAATCTTTCACCTTAACACTCTTAGTGAGGTCCGTCAAAGGGGACGCCCACTTAGCGAAGTCCTTCACGAACTTCCTATAATATCCTGCAAGACCTAGAAAGCTTCTCACTTTGGCTACATTCTTTGGAGCTGGCCAATCAACTACTGCTTCAATCTTTGCAGGGTCGGTGGAGATCCCTTTTGCTGATATCACGTGGCCCAAGTACTTTCGGTAGCAAAGTGGCATTTGGAGAGCTTCCCATACAACCGATGCCATCTCAACTTTTCTAACACTCTTCTCAAATGCTGACAATGATCTTCAATGGACTTGCTGTAGACTAGAATGTCGTCGAAGAAAAAAATGACAAACTCATCTAAGAACTCCCTGAAGATATCGTTCATAAGACGCATGAAAGTTGCCGGGGCATTCGATAAGCCAAAGGGCATTACCGTAAACTCAAAGTGCCCATACCGCGTTCTGAAGGTGGTCTTATGGATATCTTCTTCCTTTATCCTTATTTGATGGTAACCTGACCTTAAGTCAATCTTAGAGAAAACTTTCGCTCCTTGGAGCTGGTCCATCAAATCATCTACCCTTGGCAGAGCATACTTATTCTTTATCGTCTGCTTATTAAGCTGGTGATAATCTATACACATTCTTAGGCTCCCGTCCTTCTTCTTCACGAAGAGTATGGGTGCTCCAAAAGGAGACACACTTGCTCCAATGAATCCAAGGTCAAGCAATTCCTGCAGCTGCTTCTTGAGCTCAATCAACTCTGGGGTGCTCATCCTATAAGGTGCCTTGCTGCTAGGCTTAGCATCTGAAGCTAGTGTGATCTCACACTCCACACCCCTATACGGTGGTAGCTGACGGATTTGATCTAAAAATACGTCATTGAACTCCCTAATGAGCCTTGCTACTGGCTTGGGCAACTGATTCCCACTTATATCACTTCCCTTCTCTTTACTTGGTTCAATTGCCTCTAACCTCAGAATGTAATCCACCTTATTTCTTTCTATAATTTTCCTTACTTGCTTCATAGAAATACACTGCATGGGAGAAGCTACCTTCTTACCTTTTACTATGAATCTGGTGCCGTCAGGCGCCGTCATGGCGATCTCGTTGCGGTCGCAGTCGATCATCGCTTTAGCTGGCTTTAGGAACTCCATTCCTACTATAAGGTCATACCTTCCAATATCCATGACCTCTGCCCCCATCGGCCACTTACTTCCACTAAGGTCTATGTCGAACATGATCCTCCTCCCCTTAGTGTGGCGAATGGCACCATTTACCATGCTGACTGGCCTTGGCTTAGACTTCAAAACTTTATTCTTCATTAGGGCAGCCAGCCTAGGAGAGGCAAAGTTGTGAGAGCTATCTGTATCTATCAACACTAGATATGGATTGCTATCTATGATCCCCGCAATGACTGTAGACTGATTTTTAATATCACCTGACTCAATAGCTGCACAAATATGGCACTCACCCTCTATGAAGTCTTGCGCTTCCTGCTGGTCGTCCTCTTCGTTGTCTCCTTCGGTTGGTGAATCCCAATCTGCAAGTTCTGCCAAGGCTGCTTGCATGACAAAGGAACAATCGTGCGTTCAGTGTCCTGGCTGGAAGCATCTAAAACACAACTTTTTTTCAATGCATTCCAGACCTGCCTCTTTTCCTTTGGCACGCTGTCCAAAAGACGCTTGAGCGAGCTGCCCCCGATCCATTCTGTGGCCTGCGGTCTCCAAAGGGCTTTCCCTGAGCTTTTCCTTGCTGTTGGCCTCCAGTTGGCGTAGTTGCTGCTTACTTATTCTGATACTGCCCTTGGTACTGCCCTGTTGTTTTACCCTTGAATGGCAACTATTTCTGCCCTGGCGTAACTGGTGCTTCTTCCAAACTTAAGGCTTTGTCTTCGGCTTCTGCGACTGTCTTGGGGTTGATTGCTCGGACTAGTCTCTTGATATTGCTGTTCAACCCTTCAATATATCCGTCAACCGCTTGCCTTTCAGAGATTCCGGGAACATTGAGCCTGAGCCGCATGAATTCCTCTGTGTACTTAGCTACTGATAGGCTCCCTGGTCTAGCCTGTAGAACTGCTGGATCTGCCTGCTAGTGTGCGATTTTGGCACATAATGTCTTCGAAAAGCCTTGCTGAAGGTCCTGAATCTGCAACTATTTCTTTTCAGCTTATTGGTCTTTGCATAGCCCTTCCACCAAATTCTGGCTGCTCCTATTAAGTTGGCTGTAGCAACCTTCCCTATGTCCTTGTCCTTCATGCCGTAAGAATTACCAAACTCTTCCATCTCGTCAAGCCAAGCCTCTGCCTCCATGCCTGACCTGTCTTTCCCTGAGAACTGTCCCAACTTCCTAGTCTTCCATACGTTGCTCATAGCACTGTCCACTTTCTTCTGATAGTCATCTGTCTTCCTTGCCCTGGCCCTTACCTGTGATCTATCGGACTCACTATCTGAGCTAGAACTGTCTTGGCTGTCAGAAGTGTCTGATGAACTGGAGCTAGATGGTGTTGGGGTCCTTCGGGTTCACCTTTTTCTCTTTCTGTCCCTGACATTTCCCTGATTGCCTTCTCCTTCTGGTTGTGGAGCCTCCTCAACATCTTGGGCAGGCAGTGGTGGTGGAGGTGGTGGTGCAGGTCCATATTCCTGAGCATTCATCAACACAATGAATCAGCTGGTGCATCTGGTTCCTCATTTGGGTGAGCCTTGCGTTGATTGTTTCCACCGTCATTTCCTCGTTATTGTCATCTTGTTCACGTCCAAATAAGTAAATTATACATTATTCATTCTTATTTACAAGTGAATTATTGTTGAGCATAAAAGAAATCATGCCAAAATTGCACTTATAAGTTAAAGACAATTTATAGTCATTAATATATAAAAGTTACACATTAATGTAAAATACATGCTAGCATATAGGAGTGAAGACATTCAATACAACTTAGAAGATGATTAAAAACAGAATTTATCTATCATCGATGGCCCTTTGTCAACTTGAAGAAATTCTTGACGTCCCTAAGCCGAAGGCCTTTGCCGAGATTGCGCAAGATGTTCCTGATTGATCCTCTTTCGAGTGCTCGGGCCATTTCCGTCTTGGGAGTTCTGTGCGATTGCCGCTATCTTGACAATGTCGCCCCCTCGAGGTGGCCTCTGGCGAAGTCGGCGGCGATGGGCGCCACGGATCTCTTGAAGAGGGCGATGTGATTCGCATGGTCAGTATATCTTGGAGTGCTGCCGAAGCCGAGAGAGTGCTATGAGGGCGCGCCCGGGACTCTTCCCCTCTTGGGCTGAACTCCTTGTGGAAGACTATCATCTGCCCTTGACTGAGGGCTGGGAGGTAGTAGCAGAGCGCCGTACCCTTGCCTGTGCTTCGTGATCCTGTGCCCTTCCTTTGAGCTGCCCCGCCGTAGACATCTACTCCTCCTCTGGGATGGTGGGCTCATGTTGTCGATAGATCTCCCTTATCTGCTGATAGGCTGCTATATCTGACATTGTCTCCCCGGCGTAGGAGTGCCGCTCTGCTAACTCACTTGGAATTTCGATGAGGTCGGTGTTCTGCTCCTGTGCCATCAAGCCTAAGAGGTCGTCGATCCTAAGCCCTTCTTCTTGGCAGTAAGGTAGGTTGAGGATGTCGTTTGCTAAGATGTACTCCTCTCCGTCGATGACTATAGGTGATAGGGCTGTGATGCCGATTGGTGGCTCGTAGGCTCACCTGATGTCGTCATCGTGCCTGACCATGTACCTCTCCATCCTCGTCGCCTCTTTGCTTTCCCAATCTGGATTTTCTTCCCCTAGCTGCTCGTAGTCTTGCTCGATCTGTAATGTTGGTGTCCCTGATGTCGTGCCATGGTACTCGTACTCTGAGGAGTCTATCTCAAGGATGTGGCTTTGGTCCCTTCGAGTGTTGAGTGGTGCGAGGTCTAAAGGCTGAATGGAAGGTTCTCCCACCCTATTGACTGACTTATACTGCATGAATAGAGCAAGGGCTGTCTAGGATGAGAGGTATCTATGCCTATTATGCCTGCAGGTCATGTAGTCGGGCATGGTTCTAGTCCTATCCCATAGCTGGTTCTTGCCCTTGGATCCTCCCAGCTCTCTTCCTAAGGCTTGGCTAAGTTTCTCTAGAGATACCCAATTCCCTCCCCTAGGGGGTAAGCTAACTTCCCAGGGTAGGACCTGTTGGTCATATTGGCAAATGATATCAGTGTAGAAGGGTGTTCTGGTCAATGTTGCATGAAGATCAAACAAATGGTCGAACACCTGGAAGGCTTGATCAACAGGAAAGTCGTGGATGTGGTTGGCAGCGTCATACCATCTAACAAAGTTGCTAGGCGCCATTGAGCAGAGGTGAGTGTAGAAAATGGCTTGCAAAGATCAATGAAAGGTTGGGAAATCGCCTAAGATACTAGGAACAGTTCTGGTGAAGGGAAAATGGCAAATGATGCCCTTTTTATAGACTATGGTTTGCCTGGGGTTCCGTGCACAGACTTTTGTTCTAAGGCTATAGGTCTCCAAATGAACTACCATGAAGTGCAAATCTAAGCAAAACAAAGCAAGAAACACTACATGGTCGTTTGTTGGGGCTAATTGTAGGTCAAAAAGGTTCGACCCGGATGAATCCGCGCGAAATGGGTCTGCGTTGCGACGGTGGATTGGCGCGGTCTCATCCGGTTGGCCTGATTTGGGTCAAAACTTGGCATTTCTAGGAGTTGCAAGATACTAACATGCCTAATTGGACCAATTCTAACCTAGCGAGCAACTTATTTCAAGCAAAATTGGCATCTAGAAGCAGAATTTCAATGCAACCGGGTGAATCTGCGCGAAATGGGTCTGCGTTGCGAAACGCAGGGTGGATTGGTGCGGTCTCACCCGCGTCACCGAATTTTTGCCAATGTTCGATGATTTTTGCTGAAATTTTGTTCTAACTCGGGTTTCTAGGCAATTTCTAAACAATTTACAAAGAATTCTACTACAATTTAGCTTAATTACCTACATTTTCAAGCATCATACACTCCAATTTACAGAGTAAGAGAACTTATATATATATTAAGAAAAACCCATTTACACTGGAAAACTTTAACTTTAATCAAAATTACAAAATTTGAGGTCCTAGGGCCTCTCTTTGCGGATCCTACGCGCTAAGTGCAGGTCCTTGGGCATGACCGTCACCCGCTTGGCGTGGATGGCGCAAAGGTTCCCCTCCTCAAAGAGCTAGATCAGCTCTGCTTCTGAGGCTTCTTGCAGGGCCCGGGTCATTAGAGGTGTGACCCTGTAATCGGTCCGGAACTCCTGCATGACTTCACGAAGAAGGCATTCGAAGGGTGCCTTCCTTATTAGGAGATTAGTGCACTGCTGAAAGTGCCTAATCTCCCTAAACACCCGAGCATGCCGGGAGTTTGGCCCGTGATGGGTCTTCTTGGGCTTCTCCGGCCTAGGTGGTGGCGGCTTCGGCTGGTTCTTCGGCTGCCCGCCCTTGACAAACTTCTCCACATTCTGCCTACAGTACCAATCATTGTACCTCGTCCAGCGACGAAGGTACTCCTTGTACACCTTCATTTTGCGTTTGAATTCGCGATCTTGCTTGAGCGCGAATTCCCGCTCACCCACCTTCTGCTTTTTAACTACCTTTTGGTGGCTTGGGCCACTTCGGGTAGGGTGGGCGTGCGTTGGGGTCTGAAGGCTCCCCAACGTCTTGCTGCTCCTCCTCCTCTGCATTCTCCTCTTCCTCATCTCCCCCTCCTTCCTCCTCGTCCTCTTCATCTACCTCGCATGCAGGTTCTTCTATCGTGACCGTCCCGCGAGGCTTATCATTCCTCCTCTTGGTCCTCCGCTCCTTCTCTTGCAGCTTCCTCTCCCTCGATTCTTCCTTGCCGCCGTTTCTTCTGGCCACTCTGCTACTTTATCCTTCCCCTTCTTCTTCTTGCTAAAAGAAGCTGTTACCTGCTGGTCCGGCTGGGGCTGGGTCTGATGTTGCTGCTGCTGCCCTGTCTCCTCCTCCCGGCGCTCTTCCTCCGGATGCTCCACCTATTCGTCATTCAGGGGCCCAAAGTGGCGACTCTCGTCAGTTCGCTGAGTGCCTGCCGACGAAGAGCTGCTGCTGTTGGGGCCCTCCTCCTGGGAGATGTGGAAGGTCTCATCAGTCGAGGACGACGCCTCCTCCTCTGGGCTCGGCCGAAGGTGCGGTGGAATCTGCTTGCCATGGGCACCTGCTGCTGCTGCTGCCATCGAGGGTGTCCGCCTTGGGCTACACTTCCTGTAGGTTTGTTTGGTTCGTGCCATATCTTACGGTCTGAGAAATGGGTGACGTAAGGCTGATCAAGAGAGAGAAGGTGGCAGGCAAGGTTTGGGGGGAAATGAGGTGGCAAGAAGATATTTAAAAAGGAAGGTTCCCTGGGGAATATTCTCCTACCATTAATAGGTCTAATAATTAGCCTCCCCTATTAATTACTCCAATATACTTAATTATTAGTATATGCTTAGTACAATATTATATTAGAATTTCGAATTTTTCCTAATGGTTTGAAGTGTTAATTATGAATTTGCGCCATTTTTCACCCAGGTCTCGGATTGGCATGATTCTTCGACCCATATTAGGTGAAATTTGATGCTGAACCATAATTTCCACTCCAATTTTACTAGAATATTAATTCGGCTCATTCTTTTTCCTCATCTAACAACTTAGCCTATTCTTATGGACCCACTACCTAGGAGAAAAAATTTTCCCCCTATTTCGAGGTTCCATGGTGGAAATTTTCATTTCGCACCCTAGTAGGCCTGTTAGACTACTGTTAAGGATATGGTCAGTGCTAGTTCTTGGTCAACCAAGAACATCGCTCTGATACCATTGTGACGCTCCCTACTAAATATACGGCTCCCAGCCGTACACTCCGTAGGAAATCCCCCATCCGGTCCTCGACCGCACGGGCCCTCCGTCTATCCCGCACTTTAGGATCACCGTAGTGCGGGAAGGGGACACGAAGGTGTCTTGCGTGCCCTTCCCCTATGGGCTCCTATCACATCGGAAGCATAAACATCGTCAGAACTAGCAATAACAATACATCATACTACCTCGAAGGGTAGCTCAATCAACTCTGGGGTGCTCATCCTATAAGGTGCCTTGCTGCTAGGCTTAGCATCTGGAGCTAGTGTGATCTCACACTCCACACCCCTATACGGTGGTAGCTGACGGATTTGATCTAAAAATACGTCATTGAACTCCCTAATGAGCCTTGCTACTGGCTTGGGCAACTGATTCCCACTTATATCACTTCCCTTCTCTTTACTTGGTTCAATTGCCTCTAACCTCAGAATGTAATCCACCTTATTTCTTTCTATAATTTTCCTTACCTGCTTCATAGAAATACACTGCATGGGAGAAGCTACCTTCTTACCTTTTACTATGAATCTGGTGCCGTCAGGCGCCGTCATGGCGATCTCGTTGCGGTCGCAGTCGATCATCGCTTTAGCTGGCTTTAGGAACTCCATTCCTACTATAAGGTCATACCTTCCAATATCTAGCCTCTGCCCCCATCGGCCACTTACTTCCACTAAGGTCTATGTCTTACTTCCACACTGATCCTCCTCCCCTTAGTGTGGCGAATGGCACCATTTACCATGCTAACTGGCCTTGGCTTAGACTTCAAAACTTTATTCTTCATTAGGGCAGCCAGCCTAGGAGAGGCAAAGTTGTAAGAGCTATCTGTATCTATCAACACTAGATATGGACTGCTATCTATGATCCCCTCAGCCGCAATGACTGTAGACTGATTTTCAATATCACCTGACTCAATAGCTGCACAAATATGGCACTCACCCTCTATGAAGTCTTGCGCTTCCTGCTGGTCGTCCTCTTCGTTGTCTCCTTCGGTTGGTGAATCCCAATCTGCAAGTTCTGCCAAGGCTGCTTGCATGACAAAGGAACAATCGTGCATTCAGTGTCCTGGCTGGAAGCATCTAAAACACAACTTTTTTTCAATGCATTCCAGACCTGCCTCTTTTCCTTTGGCAGGCTGTCCAAAAGACGCTTGAGCGAGCTGCCCCCTGATCCATTCTGTGGCCTGCGGTCTCCAAAGGGCTTTCCCTGAGCTTTTCCTTGCTGTTGGCCTCCAGTTGGCGTAGTTGCTGCTTACTTATTCTGATACTGCCCTTGGTACTGCCCTGTTGTTTTACCCTTGAATGGCAACTATTTCTGCCCTGGCGTAACTGGTGCTTCTTCCAAACTTAAGGCTTTGTCTTCGGCTTCTGCGACTGTCTTGGGGTTGATTGCTCGGACTAGTCTCTTGATATTGCTGTTCAACCCTTCAATATATCCGTCAACCGCTTGCCTTTCAGAGATTCTGGGAACATTGAGCCTGAGCCGCATGAATTCCTCTCTGTACTTAGCTACTGATAGGCTCCCCTGGTCTAGCCTGTAGAACTGCTGGATCTGCCTGCTAGTGTGCGATTTTGGCACATAATGTCTTCGAAAAGCCTTGCTGAAGGTCCTGAATCTGCAACTATTTCTTTTTAGCTTATTGGTCTTTGCATAGCCCTTCCACCAAATTCTGGCTGCTCCTATTAAGTTGGCTGTAGCAACCTTCCCTATGTCCTTGTCCTTCATGCTGTAAGAATTACCAAACTCTTCCATCTCGTCAAGCCAAGCCTCTCCCTCCATGCCTGACCTGTCTTTCCCTGAGAACTGTCCCAACTTCCTAGTCTTCCATACGTTGCTCATAGCGCTGTCCACTTTCTTCTGATAGTCATCTGTCTTCCTTGCCCTGACCCTTACCTGTGATCTATCGGACTCACTATCTGAGCTAGAACTGTCTTGGCTGTCAGAAGTGTCTGATGAACTGGAGCTAGATGGTGTTGGGGTCCTTCGGGTTCACCTTTTTCTCTTTCTGTCCCTGACATTTCCCTGATTGCCTTCCCCTTCTGGTTGTGGAGCCTCCTCAACACCTTGGGCAGGCAATGGTGGTGGAGGTGGTGGTGCAGGTCCATATTCTTGAGCATTCATCAATGGGGTTGGCCAATGAATCAGCTGGTGCATCTGGTTCCTCATTTGGGTGAGCCTTGCGTTGATTGTTTCCACCATCATTTCCTCGTTGTTGTCGTCTTGTTCACGTCCAAATAAGTAAATTATACATTATTCATCCTTATTTACAAGTGAATGATTGTTGAGCATAAAAGAAATCATGCCAAAATTGCACTTATAAGTTAAAGACAATTTATAGTCATTAATATATAAAAGTTACACATTAATGTAAAATACATGCTAGCATATAGGAGTGAAGACATTCAATACAACTTAGAAGATGATTAAAAACAGAATTTATCTATCATCGATGGCCCTTTGTCAACTTGAAGAAATTCTTGACGTCCCTAAGCCGAAGGCCTTTGCCGAGATTGCGCAAGATGTTCCTGATTGATCCTCTTTCGAGTGCTCGGGCCATTTCCGGTGCCGGGAGTTCTGGTGCGATTGCCGCTAATACTGACAATGTCGCGTCCCTGAGGTGGCCTCTGGCGAAGTCGAGGCAGTGGAGCGCCACGGATCTCTTGAAGAGGACGATGTGATTCGCATGGCTGTATATCTTGGAGTGCTGCTCGAAGCCAGAGAGTGCTATGAGGAGCGCCACAGACTCTTCCCCTCTTGGGCTGAACTCCTTGTGGAAGACTATCATCTGCCCTTGACTGAGGGCTGGGAGGTAGTAGCAGAGCGCCGTACCCTTGCCTGTGCTTCGTGATCCTGTGCCCTTCCTTTGAGCTGCCCCGCCGTAGACATCTACTCCTCCTCTGGGATGGTGGGTTCATGTTGTCGATAGATCTCCCTTATCTGTTGATAGGCTGCTATATCTGACATTGTCTCCCCAGCGTAGGAGTGCCGCTCTGCTAACTCACTTGGAATTTCGATGAGGTCGGTGTTCTGCTCCTGTGCCATCAAGCCTAAGAGCTCGTCGATCCTAAGCCCTTCTTCTTGGCAGTAAGGTAGGTTGAGGATGTCGTTTGCTAAGATGTACTCCTCTCCGTCGATGACTATAGATGATAGGGCTGTGATGCCGATTGGTGGCTCGTAGGCTCATCTGATGTCGTCATCGTGCCTGGCCATGTACCTCTCCATCCTCGTCGCCTCTCTGCTTTCCCAATCTAGATTTTCTTCCCCTAGCTGCTCGTAGTCTTGCTCGATCTGTAATGTTGGTGTCCCTGATGTCGTGCCATGGTACTCGTACTCTGAGGAGTCTATCTCAAGGATGTGGCTTTGGTCCCTTCGAGTGTTGAGTGGTGCGAGGTCTAAAGGCTGAATGGAAGGTTCTCCCACCCTATTGACTGACTTATACTGCATGAATAGAGCAAGGGCTGTCTGGGATGAGAGGTATCTATGCCTATTATGCCTGCAGGTCATGTAGTCGGGCATGGTTCTAGTCCTATCCCATAGCTTGTTCTTGCCCTTGGATCCTCCCATCTCTCTTCCTAAGGCTTGGCTAAGTGTCTCTAGAGATACCCAATTTCCTCCCCTAGGGGATAAGCTAACTTCCCAGGGTAGGACCTGTTGGTCATATTTTCCTCCGGATGCTCCACCTATTCGTCATTCAGGGGCCCAAAGTGGCGACTCTCGTCAGTTCGCTGAGTGCCTGCCGACGAAGAGCTGCTGCTGTTGGGGCCCTCCTCCTGGGAGATGTGGAAGGTCTCATCAGTCGAGGACAGCGCCTCCTCCTCTGGGCTCGGCCGAAGGTGCGGTGGAATCTGCTTGCCATGGGCACCTGCTGCTGCTGCTGCCATCGAGGGTGTCCGCCTTGGGCTACACTTCCTGTAGGTTTGTTTGGTTCGTGTCATATCTTACGGTCTGAGAAATGGGTGACGTAAGGCTGATCAAGAGAGAGAAGGTGGCAGGCAAGGTTTGGGGGGAAATGAGGTGGCAAGAAGATATTTAAAAAGGAAGGTTCCCTGGGGAATATTCTCCTACCATTAATAGGTCTAATAATTAGCCTCCCCTATTAATTACTCCAATATACTTAATTATTAGTATATGCTTAGTACAATATTATATTAGAATTTCGAATTTTTCCTAATGGTTTGAAGTGTTAATTATGAATTTGCGCCAGTTTTTACCCAGGTCTCGGATTGGCATGATTCTTCGACCCATATTAGGTGAAATTTGATGCTGAACCATAATTTCCACTCCAATTTTACTAGAATATTAATTCGGCTAATTCTTTTTCCTCATCTAACAACTTAGCCTATTCTTACGGACCCACTACCTAGGAGAAAAAATTTTCCCCCTATTTCGAGGTTCCATGGTGGAAATTTTCATTTCGCACCCTAGTAGGCCTGTTAGACTACTGTTAAGGATATGGTCAGTGCTAGTTCTTGGTCAACCAAGAACATCGCTCTGATACCATTGTGACGCTCCCTACTAAATATACGGCTCCCAGCCGTACACTCCGTAGGAAATCCCCCATCCGGTCCTCGACCGCACGGGCCCTCCGTCTATCCCGCACTCTAGGATCACCGTAGTGCGGGAAGGGGACACGAAGGTGTCTTGCGCGCCCTTCCCCTATGGGCTCCTATCACAGCGGAAGCATAAACATCGTCAGAACTAGCAATAACAATACATCATACTACCTCGAAGGGTAGCTCATCCACATATCCATAGCTGCAAGGAATATAATCATATGCCATAAAACACGAGAGCTCCTACCCGTGGCTCCGACTCATAAGGAGGTCGACTGACTGGATAGGTCTCAAGATAGAGCAGACCGAGTCATAACAATGGCGGGGCTGGCTATAGACAATGGCCAGGTTTGACCACTCCATCCGCCCCTCCTGTGCATACTTTGCTGAATGAGCTAGATCGGGCTCTGGCATGACTCTAGCCTTTCGGATACGCAATCCCATGGCATCACCCATCGGGACTACTCCAGGTTGCATCTCCCCGGTCCGATGAGGCAAGAAGGGTTGCATCTCCCCCTCCCGGGGTCTAGAGGTTCCACGGGCGGCTAGAGAATCGTGGCGACACACGATTCGTCTCCGACTTGACCTCCCGAAACAAGAGCCAAGCCAACACTTGCAACTCTTGAGAGGCAGGGCGACACCATTGCCCCAGGAGGTGTCGGACCATAAGCCTAGCCCACTATGGGATCCCCAGTAGCCACGCTCAGCAGGGATCCTCCCTCCGTATTGCCTCCAGCCCCGTTGTGTAGGTGCTGAGTCACATCATAGCTCCCATAGCTCGGTGGGTTCCTATGCACAGGCCGCAATATAATAGGAACTAAAGGGTCTAACTAGGAGCATTACTAAGTAAGGCTACTAGGTCTCTACCCCCCTTCCCAATACAAGAGGAGCAAACATGATCAACCATCATGTACATCTCATCATATCATGGTAACATCATAAGAACATCTTAACCTAATCATACATATCTAACTTACAGTTAGGATTCCTTGATTAGGGTTCAAGATGTTCAACAAGGGTTCTAGGATGGCTCTACTCAAGATACAACATACAAACCCATCTGGAGTGCTAACTTCCAGATGAACTACCATGACTCTACTCCACCTACCTGCTCCAGATCAAGCGCTTCCTCCCATCCCTGATGTCTCCATTGCTCCTTGACGTGGTCGAAGTCGTGCTCCCTCCACGATCATACACACACTTCAGGGGCTGCTGCACCAGGCTATGCTACGACGAACAATGCTCGAAACGGGGTTTCGAGTGCGTAGATGAGTGTTCAGGTGCTAGAGTCAGGAAAGGGGTCTAGGGTTAGGGTTTGAGCCAATATAGGTGAGGGTCCACATGGGATGCCATGTGGCACCACTAGGATGGGGACGTGTGGCGGTTGCCCAATAGGATAAGGCCATGTGGAAATGGGCCTTATCCTAAGGTTATCTAAGTTAAACAATTAACTTAGATATGTGCACCTTGCCACTTCTAAGGTATACAAGGCTACATGTGTAGACTTGTATAGTGACGGGTCCAGGAATATACGTATTTATGGCGTATATTCCCCTGAAACGTCACAATAGTTCCATTTAGATGTGTTCTTTGAGGAAAATGATAATGTTTTTTGTAATTTTAAAAAAGAGAACAAATAAATTGAATCGGTATAGTAATAAATGCCAGGTGTTGTCAAACTTTAGCAGCCCTGTGTCTAGAACATGTGGCTTCTCATATAAGATAGGAATAAGCTTTGATATAGTTACAACTATTTGTCATAGCCGTGGACTTATGTTCAAATATGGAGATATAACTTTGTCTAGACTTATTCGTGGTTATGGAGATATAACTATGTTAGACTTATTCGTGGTTATGGACACAACAACCATATATATAATACCAACATTTCATGGGTTTCAATAAATACACTTCGACAAGACCCATTTAACTTCAATGTTGGCATAATAGAAGTGTTATAGAAATTCAAGATATGAAGTATGATTTATCAAATACCAGACTCTTCTCTCGTCTAGCTAATGATATATCAAAGTTTGCTCAAAAAAGGTGTTTTTCTTGTGGGAGATCTTAATGTTGGACAGAGGGTAAACAAGCATGCATCTCTGTCAATGATTTAGACGATCCGTGACGAAACATAAACAGGACTTGCCAAACAATTTATTAAATGTAAGCAGTATGCTTGGGAACAAAATAGCAGGGAAATTTGTTGAAAGAATTAAAATCTGCCCCTATTGATTTTTTTTTTTATTTTTTTTTTTATTTTTGAGGGTAAGAATATGGTATATTAAATTATAAAATAGAAATACAAAGCTTTACCCAAGGGCCAGCCTTTGCAAGCCGACACTCGAGTCATCCCTAGATACCCAATCATCCCTAGATACCCAATGACATTTGAAGAACATGTAAAATCCTTGGATCTGACCAATCCTGTCCAAATCTGTGTTATAATTTCGCCCAAACTTCTTATGATGGGCTAGAGCCATGAGTGCCACCTCGACATTGAAGGTGTTCTTCAACCTATCCAGAGAAAAGTGCTGTCCTCCAATCGCAATGCCACACCTATGTTTCCATAAAGACCACAGTGCTATGTTCACCAACGAAGCTGAGACTAAGTCCCCATCTGTTACCCCAATTATCTCTGGCCATAGACATTGCTGAATACGAATCCCAATGAGAGGGCATACCCATACCCAAAACTCCTGTATCCTGGGGCAGAAAAATAAATGTGATATGGTTTCTATGGTATTACATTCTATAGGACAGGTATCAGTAGGGCAAATACCATTTTGATGGAGTCTCTCCATAGTGCTTAGACCCCCCTGTAATGCCAACCATCAAAAAAACTGTAGTTTCCTAGAGCAAAGAGTAGCCCATGAACTGGTTAGCAATTGCGCAATTTGAGAAGTGCCAATAGCTAATCTTCCAGCTGCTTTTAGAGGGGAGCCTGGACAGAGAAGACGGTAAATAGTATTGACAATATAACTCACCTTCCCTTGACAAGCCCACTGATCACTAGGACCATCTCTACCAGACAAAGTATCCAAGGTACCACGTAATTCTTTAAAAATCTTCCTATCTCCCTCCCCTACTCCAGGGACCTTTCCTTTAAAACGGGACCAGGAAAGCCACCGCATGCCATCCCAAAGGTGCCCAACCTTGGTGATACCTGCTTGTCTCCATTTAGTAAAAATGCGAGGGTGTATGAGTGCAAGGGGAAGGTTATTTTGCGACCATATCCGTGTATTCCAAAATATGCTCAACCTCCCAGCCTCCCTTGGTGCCTCCAACGGAGCAAAAAGAGATTGAACTTTCAGCCAAGCCTCTAGAAGCTTCCTCATCACTGGGGATGTGCCTGGAGCGATTTTATAGCTATAGAAGAAGGAGCCAAGTTCAAGACGGGGTAAGCTTGCATTTTTGACGCCAATGCTTAACAAAGTGCAGAGCAGGGGAAGAGGTATCGTGCAGTGCCCTCCGTACATATTTTCCAGCCAATGCTTGAGCTTGAACAGCCAGATCCTTGCAACCCAAACCACCATCTCTCCTATCAATACACATCTCAGACCAAGCCACTTTATCCTCCCCCCCATATAAATTTCCTGATGATGGTTTGGATTTGATTGTAAACACCTTTCTGAGCCACAATAGCCGATGAGTAGAAGACATGAGATGCTGCCAAAATGGCCTTTGCCACTGCTATCCTGCCAGCGGTGGAGAGACCTTTGGATGACCATAGCTGGACCTTTTTCCTGAGGGTGTCCAGGATAGGAGTCCACATCCCTTTCAGATTATCAGAAAGGACCAAGGGTACCCCTAGCAATTTAGTGGCCTCATTTTTAAGAGCTCGGAAACCAAGGCCATTAACCTCGGATCAATATCCTCATCAAAGGGCCATAGAACAGCACACTTTGCCACATTGAGATGTATCCCAGATATCAATCCAAATGCACCCAAAACCTCATGAAAAGACACAAAAACTAGAGTCATCAAACCTGAGAAAGAAGAAGGTATCATCCGCATATTGCATGATTGTGAGCTTGTTTGGAGAGTCCGGTAGCTGCAGCCCAGTAAGAGTGCCTTCGGATATTTTGAATGCTATCATTTTGGTAAGCAGGTTGGTATGATTAAAAACAGATAGGGAGCGAGGGGACAACCTTGTCTTATTCCCTTTCTCAAATGAAAGACCCCTGAAGGTTGGCCATTGATAAGGACTGATGCCGAGGCGAATTTGTTCAGGCCTAAGGAGAGCTTAATAAATGAAGCATCAAATTCCATGTGTAGCATAATATCCTCAAGTCCCTTCCAGCGAAGGGTATCATAAGCCTTACGAAAGTCCAATTTGACGAACACACAATTTTGCTTAGAGATCTTACACCAATGTATGCCCTCTCTGGCTGCCACAAAGTTATCCAGAATATGTCTACCTGGCAAGAAGGCTTAGATTTTGGAACCTTATTAAACAAGTACAATCAGGTATAGATAATATGTCTGGACATGAGTTGCATGCTTTTGTAGAGGATCTTTACAATGTCCAAAAAAGAGAGTCACTTGCAGATATTGAAGGGGAGGTTGTAGACATTTTTACAACAGAGAACATAGCATCTACATTGCAGAAAATGTCCAATATAAAGGCTAGCATTTATGATGGAATGCTAATATAATTGCCCAAATGCAGAGGGTCGTATATGCATCAAATAATAGCAAGCATATTCAATGAGGCACTAAATCAAGGATTTTTTAATCAATGGTGCATAAACAGAATATTGCCAATATATAAAGCAGGGGATAGGACGATGTGCGTAATTATCGAACCATCATGGTAGGTAATATTGTGGCTAAGTTATTTAGAGTTGTCCTTGAAAAATAGTGAGTGAATGGGCAGAAAGAAATGACTTATATGCAATTGAACAGACCATTTTTTGCAAGAAGCCCTATCATTGATCACCTAATCACATTGCGGGTAGTGACTGAAGGAACAAAGGATGTTGGCAATGATCTGTATTGCTGCTTTATGAATTTCTCTAAAGCTTTTGATTGGGAGGCTATGAGAGTGTTTGAGAAAGTTAGGGGTACTATAAGAGTTTCATAGAGAGGTGGCCAAATAGTATCAAAAGGTATTAGTGGAGGAGTTCTTATTTCCCTTTGATGGATTGAAATGTATTGTAAGTAACATTAGGATGAAACAAGGTTGTCCACTGTCTCCAACCTTTTTTGGATTGTTTATTGATGAGTTGGAAACATGGAGAGCAGGTGAATGTAAACAGACATGAGCTTGGGGTACAACTTCTCGTCAGGGTTGTCAGGAACTTCATCTGGGGGGGAACAGAGGAGGGTGCTGCTGTCAAAGTCAGTTGGAAAAATTGCATGTTGTCAAAGCATTTTGGCGGCCTTGGAATGATCAATTTTCTTCTGTAGAGCAAGGTGATGATTTCTAAGTTTATTTGGAGAATTTTGAATAATGTGGATGAGTCCCTGGGTTCCCGTCTTGTTTATCAGTCTTTGCAAATGTGCATTTCTTTTGGGTCTCGATCTCTTAGGCCACTTTTCCCCTGGGCTCTGTTTTATCCACTGACTGCATATCCTAATGCGTCCCCATTTCTTAGAGGATTGCTAGTTGCATGGGAGACTGTACAATCTCTGTTTCATTTTCCCCATTTTGCGCGCACTAGCACTACTGCAAGTTGTTGGTGGATTCCATTGGACGGTGGTCCTCTGGTATCTTCAGTCCACCCATTGACACAGCGTCGATGGAGAGCAGCAGGTGTGTATACCATATCTGATTGGTATAATAATCAAAGGCAGTTGCTGACATGGGAAGAGTTTAGAGCTAAGTTCCTCCTTTTAAGGTGGGATCGAGCTATTTGGCAGAAGGTGTTTCCAATTCTTCCTCCAGTAACACAAGTGGATAACCCCCAGCCTTAGGTAGTTCACGAGCATGTCAAAGCTTATAAATTGGCGAATTCCGTGTACAAGGTCTTGCTTGCTGCAGACGTCTTGCCTCCTTCGTCCAAGTGGCCTCGGCAAAAAGCAGTATGGAAATGGGTATGGGATAAACTACTCCATCCCAAAGTATCTGTTTTATGGTGGCAAGTCATTCACCGTTGTCTACGCGTTAATATTCTGGTGCACAGATTTCGTCCAGAGGTATCTGCACTTTGTCCCTTATGTCCACAGGGACGAGACAATTGAGCATTGCTTCTTCCTATGTAGACACGTCAGACATGCTTGGTTGTGGCTTCAAGGCCTCTTTCGTTGCAATTTGAATAGCCAGTAGGTGTTATTAGCAGTCTATCCAAGTAGTTGGGATAATTTGGCAAAAAGGGCGTTTCATTTGGCTTCTGCATGGATCATTTGTTCCATTTGTAAAAGAAGGAATTCAAAGGTCTTGCTTGTTCAGATGCACAGATCCTTCTTGATGTCCAACAACAAATTGTCAAAGCATCCAGGTCCTCATCAACTGCTAATGAGGTGAAGAGCCGTATTTGGGAGCACTATCTTCAGATTCATACTTACTTATGAGTTTTTGCTTCTCTTCATATTGTTTAGATGTTGTATTTGAGTGGGGTGGTTTTGCTCTGGTAGACATTCTCTCCACTGAGTTATTAGTCCCCATTGTACTCTGTAACTTTCTCTGGATAATAAAGGCTCAAGTCCTTCAAAGACAAAATTTATTATATGTCGATAATGATGTTATTTTTTCCAAAACTAGGGAGAGTCTTCAACATCATGAATGCTTTTTTCGATTTTTCTTTTATGGCCAAAAGGCCATAAACCCAAAACCACTTATTTTTTCATCTGGTCCTTAGTTTCTAAGGTCCATTTTTGGCATGCTTATGCAGCATGCTTTCCCACATGCACTTATCCCATGCACATGCATGACACATGTGTACGAAACATGCGACATGCTTCTTGTCATGCGACATGTTTCTTGGCATGTTTATGATATTGGATTTTAATTGTGTTGCGTTTTTGGTCTAGCGATAACACACTAGTTCTAGAACATAGATGCGAGCTCGCGACCTACCATATTCACACTATGTGTAGTTTCGTCCTATGGCATCTATTTGTTGAAATATGATTTATATGTCATTAACTAATGGCCGCAAATTGTTGGCTTTCTGAATTTCAGCCAAACACCCAAAAACACCAGGCCAACCACAAAGTATCTGTTGAAATATGGTTTATATATCATTAGCCAATGGGCGCATATTTTTAAATCTTCAAAAACACCAGATCTCTCATAAACAGCCACAAAACACGCCTTTAAAAAACAGAGCCACCAGAAATACATTTTTGCAACCCCAACATTTCACTTATAATTTCCAAGGCACTCAATCCCAAGATATTTGTAATGTTGAACCTGTTCTAAAACTTCTCCCTCAGATTGCATTTGGACACAATTTTGTATTCCAAAAACTTTGGTCTTATCCTTAGTTACCGTCATTTCTATTGTACAACAAATGGATCTAAAGGCATGTTTTCTGGCTCCACAGATTATTGGCTTTCTGGATTTTGGCAAAACCCCTCAAAAGCACCAGGTCTCCCATAATGAATCACGAACATGTTCTTATAAAACATAGCCCCCAGAAATACGTTTTTGCACCCTAGCATTTCACTTATAATTATGAGAGCTCAATCCCAAGGTATTTGTAATGTCAGACTTGTCCTAGAACTTCTCCTTCAAGCTGCATTTGGACACAGTTCCATGTGTCGTCTTATCCTTGTGTACTGACATTCCTATTGTATACAAAAGGATTTAAAGGCATGTTTGTGGTTGGTCGTGGGAGACCTGTGTTTTTTGGTGACATAAAAATCATATTTCAAAAAATAGATGCCATAGGATGAAACTATACATAGTGTGAATCTGGATCATAGTCGAACTTGGTTCCTGTTCCGGAACTAGTTCCCAGGGGTCGGCCGTTCCGGGAACTCCTATAGAAGTTCCCGTATAGCCTGTTACTAGCAACTAAGTTTCGGAACTAGTTCCCGCTATTTGGAAACCTCGTTCAGGGTAAGAAAAATTAAAACTCAAAATTATTCAATGGTCACAACAAGAGAATGGACATTTAGCGACGTGGGCTTGCGACGTCTGTGCGACGTGACGTCGCAAATAACGTCACCATGCGACGTCAATGCGACGTCACGTCGCAGACACGTCGCATGCGACGTGTGGTGCGAAGTCTGACACCGTGACGTGGCAGATCTGTCACGCCAGGTGCACCACGTCTACGACCACGTCGCATCGCGTGCGTCACTTTTGTGCGACGTGACGTCGCGCGCGACGTCTGCTGGACGTCTAGTGTACTTTGTTCTTTTGGAGAACAAGGGTGGTCTTCTGGCCACGAAAGTTGGTCCCCAGGGTAATGTCGATATTCTGAGTCCATTGGAAGAGCCAAATCATGGTTTTGGAGAGGGAAAATTGCTCGTCCATTGCCAGGGCCTTCGTAAGAGAACTTTTATGGCAAAGATGTGAGCTCGGAAGACTTCGGAGCTATTTCATCGTTACACCAACACCGCATATCCTAGTGAAATGTTTTTCTCATGTCCGCACCGCAAGACGTTGCAACCGCTTTGTCAAAATTCCACCTTTTTTCGATGCGTAATTTTTTTAGTTATCGTTCTTTTGCATTCATGCTTCATAAATTCGTAATTAATGCATGGTATGGAATTAAATTCTGATTTTTTGTCGGTTGCCTTCCTAGGTCATCCCCAGCATACTGAGCAAATTTTTAGAATTTCCGGATAAAGTTCTGATCAAATAGGTAGCATTGGAACGGTCTACGCACTTGTTGTTAAAGTAGCAAGACATTCATAAATTCGTAATTAATGCATAGTAAGGAATTAAATTCTGATTTTTTTGTCAGCAGGCTTCCTAAGTCATCGCCAACCTCCATGCCAGGTTTTCAAAATTTCCGGACAAGGTTTAGATCAAAGTGTTTGCATTAGTACGGTCCGGCGAAATGTTGTTGGGCGTACCGAGCCGCACACTTGCCCAAGTCAAACAAGGCCAGGACCTTGCAAGGCCGCCTCATTAGAGGGGAGAGTCCAAACCCAAGAGGCGAGCCACAAAAAGTTTCCCGAGGCACCTTTCTCGGCTCCCCCACCGGAGGGCCGTGACGCTAAAGACCACACTCCCGGATCTCTGGTTCCCCTATCCGACCGTTGAATCCTTCGCTCAAGGGCCCCGCCTCGATAAGGTCCAAAAAATCCAACATCCGTTTGGGAGAACTTATCAAACCGCCAAGCGCCCCTGCGGTCGATGCCGTAGTAGAAACCAAAGTGTTTTGTCGTTCGGACATTGCGGAGGCTCCTAATGGCGATTCGACTTAGCCACATCGTCCGAGAGGCTGAAATTACCCTAGAGACCAAGTTGCACGGTCGGTTTTGCAAAAGAAAGAAACACTTACCCTACGCTTGCGGATTCGGCGGCCACCTCCTAGGCCAATTGACTACGAAAGTGTGTTGGACATGAGATAGTTTGACGCTTCCTCGAGAAGGGGTGGTCTTCGCCACGAAACTTGGTCCCCGTGACAATGTCGACATTCCGAGTCCATTGGCCGGTTCAATCACGATTCCTGAGGGGAAGTTGCCCGTCGCCGCCGGGCCTTCGGGAGAGGACTTTTGGGGCAAGCCGCTTCTGTGTGGTTTTTAGGGTCTCGTGCTCTGGCGGCCAACACCACCCCTCTCACGCCAAGACACGGCGCAAGGTCCTAGTCGAATCGACAAGGATAGAGCCTCAAACGTAAACCCTATGAGTTGCCGTGTTCTAGCAGGGTTTGCGCTTTGGGTGCCGAAGTTTTGGTCTTTTTGCACTTGGGACTTGGCCGATAAGATGCAGCTTGAGAATGCGAAGCAAGGGGAACCGACGGAATGGAGTTTGGATCTGTACTCCTCCCGTTGTGGCGCTTAGAAGTAAAGGGCGCCTTTTGCGTTAGAAGCAAGACATTCATAAATTCGTAATTAATGCATAGTAATCAATTAAATTTTGATTTTTTTTTTTGTCGCCAGGCTTCCCAAGTCACCAACATACTGAGCCAGTTTTCAAAATTTCTCGGACAAGGTTTAGATCAAAGTGTTTGCATTAGAACGGTCCGCAGCAGTTGTTGGGCAGCCGAAGCCGACACACTTGCCCAAGTCAAACAAGGCCGGGACCTTGCAAGGCCACCTCATTAGAGGGGAGAGTCCTGACCCCAAGAGGCGAGCCCAAAAAGTTTCCCCGAGGCGCCTTTCCTCGGCAAATCCCCCCGGCCGTGACGCTAAAGACCACACTCCCGGATCTCGGTTCCCCTATCCGGCCGTTGAATCCTTCGCTCAAGGGCCCCGCCTCGATAAGGTCCAAAAATCCAACATCCGGCCCAGAACTTATCAAACCGTGAAGCGCCCCGCGGTCAACCGTGTAAAACCAAAGTGTTTTGTCGCTCGGACATTATCGGAGGTTCGGAATGGCGATTCGACTTCGCCACATCGTCCCGGGAGGCCAAAATTACCCTAGAGACCAAGTTGCACGGCCATTTTTGCAAAAGAAAGAAATACTTACGCCCTACGCTGCGGTGATTCGGCCCACCTCCTAGGCCAATTGACTACGAAAGTGTGTTGGACATGAGATAGTTTGACGCTTCCTCGAAAGGGATGGTCTTCGCCATGAAACTTGGTCCCCGGGGCAATGTCGACGTTTGAGTCCATTGGCAGAGCCGAATCATGATTCCTGGAGAGGGAAGTTGCCCGGCCCGCTGCTAGGGCCTTCGAGAGAGGACTTTTGGGGCAAGCCGCCCGGATGGTTTTAGGGTCCCCGCCTGGTGTCAACACCCCCCTCTACGCCAAGACACGGGCGCAAGGTCCTAGTCGAATCGACAAGGATAGAGCCTCCCAAACGTAAACCCTATGAGTTGCCGTGTTCTAGCGGGGTTTGCGTTTGGGTGCCGAAGTTTTGGTCTTTTGCACTTGGGACTTGGCCGATAAGATGCAGCTTGAGAACGCGAAGCAAGGGGAACCGGCGTAATGGAGTTTGGATCTGTACTCTCCTCCGTTGTGGTAGTTAGAAGTAAAAGGGCGACTTTTGCAAAAGCACCAAGACATTCATAAATTCGTAATTAATGCATAGTACGGAATTAAATTTTGATTTTTTGTCGGCAGGCTTCCTAAGTCATCGCCAACATACAGGCCAATTTTCAAAATTTCCTGGACAAGGTTTAGATCAAAGTGTTTGCATTAGAACGGTCCCCAAGGCTTTGTTGTTGGGCGTAAATGGGCACACTTGCCCAAGTCAAACAAGGCGGGGACCTTGCAAGGCCGCCTCATTAGAGGGGAGTGTCCAGAACCCCAAGAGGCGAGCCCCAAAAGTTTCCCAAGGTAGCCTTTCCCGGCTCCCGGGGCCGTGACGCTAAAGACCACATCTCGGTTCCCCCTATCCGACCATTGAATCCTTCGCTTCAAGGGCCCTCGCTCGATAAGGGCCAAAAAATCCAACATCCGTCCCGAGAACTTATCAAACCGCCACCCCAGGCTCAAACATGCCACCCCAGGCTCAAACATTCGTAAGTAGTAGCAATAGAAGATTGGTTAAATCCGGAATGACGATTTTGACTGCATATATGGCTCGGGAATGTCCAAATTAGCATAAGGACAAACTTTCATGACCATCAGATGAAAAAAAGCACCAAAAAAATTAAAAAGTGTTCGACGTCGCTATAACAAAATATCGTCGGCGGACATCGTCGATCGCGACGTTAAATCAGATATATCTGATTTGAAATCAGATATCGATTCAAAATCGTATATCACGATTTCAAAATTATGTCGCATCATCGACGTCGCTGACGTCGTCGCATCTTGCGACGCCGCCATTTTTTACAGTCCCGCGGGCCGTCTTTTCCGGGACCATTCCTAGGCTTCCTTCTATCGACTATTTTGGGCGATCTTCGGCGCTACGACCTTGAACGACTTGCAAGCACTCTTTTTAAGGTTAGTAGATCATGGTTTGACGCTACCTCGAGAAGGGGTGGTCTTCTGGCCACGAAACTTGGTCACCAGGACAATGTCGACATTCCGAGTCCATTGGCAGAGCCGAATCACGATTCCGGAGAGGGGAAGTTGCCCGTCCGTCGCCAGGGCCTTCGGGAGAGGACTTTTGGGGCAAGCTGCTTCCAGGTGGTTTTTAGGGTCCGTGCTCTAGCGTCAACACCACTCCTCTATGTCAAGACACGGAGCAAGGTCCTAGTCGAATCTGACAAGGATAGGGCCTCCGAAACGTAAACCCTATGAGTTGCCAGGTTCTAGCAGGGTTTGCGTTTTGGGTGCCGAGTTTTGGTCTTTTGCACTTGGGACTTGGCCGATAAGATGCGCTTGAGAACGCCAAGCAAGGGAAACCCGGCGGAATGGAGTTTGGATCTGTACTCCTCCCCGTTGTGGCGCTTAGAAGTAAAGGGCGCCTTTTGCAAAGTAGCAAGACATTCATAAATTCGTAATTAATGCATAGTACGGAATTAAATTCTGATTTTTGTCGCAGGCTTCCTAAGTCATCGCTAACATACAGGCCGGTTTTCAAAATTTCCTGGACAAGGTTTAGATCAAAGTGTTTGCATTAGAACGGTCCGGGCAAATTTGTTGTTGGGCACCGAAATGGCACACTTTCCCAAGTCAAACAAGGCCGACCTTGCAAGGCCGCCTCATTAGAGGGGAGAGTCCAACCCCAAGAGGCGAGCCCCAAAAGTTTCCCGAGGGCCGAGGCGACCTTTCTGGCGGCTCCCGGGGCCGTGACGCTAAAGACCACACTCCTGATCTCGGTTCCCCTATCCCACCATTGAATCCTTCGCTCAAGGGCCCCGCCTCCGATAAGGTCCAAAAATCCAACATCCGGCCGGGAGAACTTATCAAACCGCTGCGCCCCGCTGGTCGACCGTGTAGAAACCAAAGTGTTTTGTCGTTCGGACATTGCGGAGGTTCGGAATGGCGATTTGACTTCGCCACATCGTCCGCGGGCGAAATTACCCTAGAGACCAAGTTTCACGGTCGGTTTGCAAAAGAAAGAAACACTTACGCCCTACGTTGCGGATTCGATAGCCACCGCTAGGCCAATTGACTACGAGTGTGTTGGACATGAGATAGTTTGACGCTTCCTCGAGAAGGGGTGGTCCCCGTCCGTCGCCAGGGCCTTCGGGAGAGGACTTTTGGGGCAAGCTGCTTCCAGGTGTGGTTTTAGGGTCCGTGCTCGGGCGTCAACACCACTCCTCTACGCCAAGACACGCGGCGCCAAAGGTCCTAGTCGAATCGACAAGGATAGAGCCTCTCCGGCACGTAAACCCTATGAGTTGCCAGGTTCTAGCAGGGTTTGCATTTTGGGTGCCGAGTTTTGGTCTTTTGCACTTGGGACTTGGCCGATAAGATGCAAATTGAGAACGCCAAGCAAGGGGAACCGACGGAATGGAGTTTGGATCTGTACTCCTCCGTTGTGACAGGTTAGAAGTAAAGGGCGCTTTTGCAAAGAGCAAGACATTCATAAATTCGTAATTAATGCATAGTACGGAATTAAATTCTGATTTTTTGTCAGCAGGCTTCCTAAGTCATCGCCAACATACAAGCCAGTTTTCAAAATTTCCGGACAAGGTTTAGATCAAAGTGTTTGCATTAGAACGGTCCGGGCAGCCTGTTGTTGGGCAGCCGAGCTGGCACACTTGCCCAAGTCAAACAAGGCCAGGACCTTGCAAGGCCAGGACCTTGCAAGGCTGTCTCATTAGAGGGGAGAGTCCGAACCCCAAGAGGCGAGCCCCTAAAAGTTTCCCAAGGTAGCCTTTCTGGCGGCTCCCCCGGGGGGTGACGCTAAAGACCACACTCCCGGATCTCGGTTCCCCTATCCGACCATTGAATCCTTCGTTCAAGGGCCCTCGTTCGATAAGGGCCAAAAAAATCCAACATCCGTCCGGGAGAACTTATCAAACCGCCACCCCAGGCTCAAACATGCCACCCAGGCTCAAACATTCGTAAGTAGTAGCAATAGAAGATTGGTTAAATCCGGAATACGATTTTGACTGCATATATGGCTCGGGAATGTCCAAATTAGCATAAGGACAAACTTTCATGACCATCAGATGAAAAAAAGCACCAAAAAAATTAAAAAGTGTTCGACGTCGCTATAACAAAATACGTCGCGGACACGTCGCATGCGACGTTAAACCGTATATACAATTTCGAAATCGTATATACGATATACGATTTCGAAATCGTATATACGATTTCAAAATTACGTCGCATGCGACGTCGCGACGTCGCATGCGACGCCGTGTGTTTTTTACAGTCCCGCGGGCCGTCTTTTCCGGGACCATTCCTAGGCTTCCTTCTATCGACTATTTTGGGCGATCTTCGGCGCTACGACCTTGAACGACTTGCAAGCACTCTTTTTAAGGTTAGTAGATCATGGTTTTTGGATTGAATGGTTTTTTGGATTGAATGATTTAGTGTAGATTTCAATTTTTTTTTTCTATTTCTTTTTCTTCTTCTTGTTTCTTCATTCTTCTTCTTTTTCCTTCTTTCCTCATTTCTTTCTTCGATTCTTCCCTTATTTCACTCTTCCATTCTTCCATTCTTCTATCTTCTTCCATTTCATTCTCTTATTTCTTCCATTCTTCTCTTTCTTCCCCTAATTTCTTTTTTCTCCTCTTTCCCCTTCTCTTCTTTCTCCCACCCTTCTCTTCTTCTTTGATTCATTCATTTTTTTTCTTTCTTGTTTTACTATTTCTTCATCTTCTTTTTTTTTTTTTTTTTTTTCTTTCTTCTTTTTTTTTTCCGTTGTTCTTATTCTTCTAACTCTTTGTTGCTTTCTATTTCGATTTGGACCCGTCAGGATCTTGTTACACACGTCCTTCTTTTGGTAAGTTGATCGCGCTTGCATTTTATTTTTATAATTTTAAGCAGGTTAAAAAAAATTGATGGAGTGGCTTGTTCAAGGGCACGGGTCGGCTCCACCTAGAGTGGGGAGGACCATGTACCTGGGTTCGAAGTCCACTTCACTACGATCATATATTTTTCCTAGGTTAAGGAGTGGCTTGTTCAAGGGCACGGCCGGCTCCACCTAGAGTGGAGAGGGCCACGTACCCGGGTTCAAGTCCACAGCCACTTGTTATTTTTTAGGTTTAAAATAAAATTGTAGTGGCTTGTTCAAGGGCACGGTAGGCTCCACTACGAGTGGAGACGACACTGTGTGTTCGGGTCCAAGTCGACTTTTCTTGTAATTCTTAGGTAGAGGTGGCCAAATCTAGCTTATAACCCTAAAGCGTATGTTAGCCAACTCTAGCTTTTAATCCGACTAATCCAGATTTGGAAGGGGCTCATTTCGATGATGGGGGGAGCTGCTTCGAAAAAGAAGGTACATGACCTAGTCATAGTCTTATTTTTATTCTTTTATTTTGTGTTAATCTATCGATTTATAGAAAAGGCAAAGAGTGATTGCAAAATTGAAGTCGAATGCCAAAAAATTGGGAGGCGATTGGTCAAAGGTCCCTAAACCACTTAATCTGTCCATAAGGAAGATATCAAGGTATTTGTTATTTGTTGCCATTCGTTCAATTCGAAATAAGACATTTAACTTGTCATGTTGTATTCCTTGCAATCAGATCACTTTCGAACGTGCAAAGGATTCCAAGAAAAAACATCTGCCTCACGGACTGCCAAGGCAACTTCAAGCAAACGAATTCTGTCTCACTTGGGTTCTGGCGACCGAAAAGGCTTTTTACATAGATTCGTAAGTGCTATAAACTCTTAGTTCACGTTAACTTTCAATGTCATTGTCTAATATTGGTCGTCAATGTCATTGTCTAATATTGGTCTGTTAGGGTTTTCCCCTAACAGGGAACACGTAAAGATAGCCACTACTCGCCTCTTGCCTCTTATATATGATATTGTAACTAACTATTAAAATTCTTTCCTTTTTTTTTTTTAATTTTTTTTTTTAATTTTTTTTTTTAATTTTTTTTAATTTTTTTCGCGACACCACGCCGCGACGCCGACGTCACGCCGCATGCGACGCCCGGCGCGACGCCCGAAATACGCCTCGAAATCACGCCTGAAATCCACGCCTCGCGGACGCCGAAAGTAACGCCGCCGACGCCGCATGCGACGCGACGCCGCATGTGACGGTTCTCGCAGAACGACGGACGCCGCCGGTTATCGCTATAGACGTCGCTAAATGACCCTTTTCTTGTTGTGGATTTAGCATAACTCTATGCCAAAAATGTCTGCGCCTGTGACGTTCCAGCATAGTATACGGTCCTAAGACGTACACTGTACTGCCTCGTCACGCGTACACGCCATTCCGACTGACGTGTACGCCAATGTGTAGCCGAGTAAATAGCACCCTAGGGGGCAACTTGCAAGGTGTGTGCATTTAATTATGGGCACATTTGCTCATGTGCACACTTATCCATGTGTGTGTCAATGTGTACACATTTATCCATGTGTACACATTTATCCATGTGGATATCCTAGGCCACTTATTTAACACTAGAGTTGTCCCTTGATGGACCATAAATGGTTCATTTGTACAGTTTGCTTTAAAATTCATATAAAATCAATGGCATAAAATTCAGGTAAACCCTTTCTGCACGTTAATATATGGCAGTCACTTTGCATAGGAAAAATAGTTAAAAATGCATATACCCCTAAAATTGAAAGTTATGCTTGGGTGAATCAAGGGGGGTCAAGTCCAGTTTGCTTCATGTTTACATAATACAAAACTGTCTCAACAAAAGGATTTTTTTGATTTTTTTCATCATAATGGTATTTTTTTATACGAGATAAGGATGAATACACAAAAAACCTTGTTCCAATCTGAAGTCTAGGAAGAAAGATATAGTCAGTCAAACATGATGGGGTCAAAACAGTTTTGTGTCTTCTGTGGACCAATAATGGTTCCCAGAAGGGTAAAAGCATGTTAGGGTGTACCACTTTTGGAACCTGCAAAAGTACATACACTAGGTACTTCAGAATTGGGTACTTTCTCATTTTTCTTTTCATTAAAACTAATACAAAATTCCAAAATAAAAGTCAAGGACGTGTTAATATTCAAAGTTAAGATAAAGATAATCCTATCGGAGACCAATAAATGTATAAAAAGTTCTAAGACATACCTTATATTGAGATATTACATAGGTACCCAGTACCCAGTCCTGACTACCTTTTTAGGTACTATTTTGGTCACTAAATAATACTTTTTAAGGGACACCCTAACATGCTTTTACCCAGAAGGCTGTTTCAATTAAAATTCTATAACTTTTGCATGAAAATGATTTTTTACTTCAAATTTGGTATATAAGTAGTTGACTAATTGCTTCATGTATAGAAATTCTTTGTTGGCCTGTAATTTGAAGGTTCAACTTTGACTTATAGTTAACAATTTTAAGTGACTTTTAATTGATGTTTATTTTGTTATATTTGAAGGAAATTTATTGAAATAGTATGTCATTGAAAAAATCATATATGAATGCTTGTATGGATATGAGATCAATGAAAAAACAAGTAAAGAAAAAGAGCAAAAGGCATGATCATGATAAATCAATAAAGGTTTCTGTATCT
This sequence comes from Isoetes taiwanensis, assembly GCA_021234155.1. Taxonomy (NCBI): domain Eukaryota; kingdom Viridiplantae; phylum Streptophyta; class Lycopodiopsida; order Isoetales; family Isoetaceae; genus Isoetes; species Isoetes taiwanensis. The sequence goes on along the minus strand of JAJEKV010000026.1, from coordinate 9,380,491 downwards.
AAGACCATTACTGGTCCACATGTCCATTTTAAATCAATAACTTCTTTACCTTAGTCAATATCAAGCTGAATTTTAGAATATTGGTATTTCATGAGCTCTTCTATCAATAAAAAATATCTATTGCTAGTTTTGCTAGTTTTGCTAGTTTTGCTACATATTCACACGGGAGGTGACTCCGGGCAACGAGAGCTGTTGGATAGGCATATTCACCCCTTATTCCTTAATCTACACCGTACGTAAAGTTCCTCGTTTGTGGGGTATGCAAGTACAAAATTTGCTATACTGTATAACAAGATTCGCAAAATACTATAAGATTTCAAGGGAATACTATATGGTGTTGATTTTGTACGTGCAAAATACAATTATGAGGGCTCTCGCTGCCCTACGTCACCCCCCATGTGAATATGCACCCAAACCAAAGGGAGTTTAAGGGGGATTTTAATTTAAATGTGTTGGACCCAATGGTTGTGTTAATTAATGTCAATAGTAGTTATATGTTGGTTGTTAATGTCAATGGTTGTTATGTGTTGGTAGATTTAATTTTTATATGTTGGATGTTAATGGTTTGTGTTGCAAAAAAAATTTTTTGGCCCCTTCGGGGCCTTAGGGACGCTCCCCCCCCCCCGGGGCCTTAGGGACATCCCCCCCGGTGTGACAAAAATTTTAGAATTCAAACCAGAAAAAAACTAGAATTCATTTGAGGCCTTCATCACCTGTAGCTTTTGAATTTCATCACAATAAAATAAATAGAACATAAGTAAAAGTTACCATAAAGATAGAGCGGATTGATCCATTATTCTGAAAGTCATAAAGTTTGCAACACCCATACACAAACATTTTTCAACCTGAATTTAACAAAGCTGACCTTTGGCCTCCATGGATTCTTGTGGTGAGAAACCAAAGTGGGAAACTTTTCGCTTGTTAGCACAAAGATCTAGAAGCCCCGAATTTGCTTAATAACTGCCTCAAAATCTAAAAATGCATGGTAATTTTTGCAACCTTCATTCGAATGAGCCATAAAACAATATCCAATAAGCGCAATCAGTATTAATCACCGATAGGATGTGAAAGCCTACCAAACCCGGCCGAAAAATTGCTGTTTTAGCATAGATAACTTAACCAAACATATCTATATTATACACTATCAAAAAGATCTCAGAGAGAGCTTTCCAACGCAATAAAAATCATCTCAAACAGAGTCTGGATCAAAAGTTATGATAAGAAATGTGTTGCCGGCAGGGAAACTGCACTACATGCGCCCTTCAAGCCTTCATGTGCCCATTATGCACCACGCACACAAAAAGAGGGCTTTTGTTGTGAGCCATTGGTTGTTGACCATTATGCACCACACACACAAAAAAAGGGCTTTTGTTGTGAGCCATTGGTTGTTGACCATTGGAAAAAAAAAAGGCTAAAACCAATGGCTCAGAAATGGTGCACTCTAGATGTACGCATTAGTACATCCATTTGAATACATCACGAAATCATAGGAAAACCTTAGTGAAAAGTGTACAAAAACACAAAGAAAACCCCCTGTTATTATGCTACATATTAGTTCCAAGTTATCATCAAATGTTTTCAATGTTTGATCTCTAGATTTGTGCCTTGAGGATGAACTTCAAACACCATATTTCAAAGCTTCCCAAAGTTAAGAAAGCAATTCAAGATGAACTAAGGAAAAATATGAAAAGGTATGACTAAAGAAGATCAAGATAGACTGCTACATCGATGCCATTGGTCCACATGACCTCTCATTTCAAAGTTAAGAACATCATCATCTTAATCAATTCTTTAGAATATAGTTTATACCACATTATATATATGATAACATTAGTTGGTTAGGGAGGATTATCTATCTAAAGGGTGATATCGAAGCACGAAAATTAAGTAGTTAAGGGCTACTTTGAATGCACGAGGAAGTCCACTTACACCTTTCAAAGACTATCTTATAGACAATGAGAAATCATAATATCATTATAGGGGACAAAATAAATAGAGCCAGTGCAAAAAAATAGAGAAATTTTCTCAATCCACTTGGTTTAATCATGGACCTATAAATAGCCCATGCTTATTTATATTCAAATCTTGTATATAATATATTATTCTAACATGAAATTTGAGATATATATTGCCAACAAAGGTTCAAAATTATACAAATTATAGCCTATCATAAAAGTTGATCTACATGTACTATGGTCCTATTTAGACTATGATACTTTGGAGCAGCCACACATTGACTAACTTTATAATAGTGAAAAATAAGTAGATTTCTTCATTTTTTCTTCTAATAAGACCACACCAAGGACCTCAATATCCTTTTTTATCATATATTGTGCCATTTAAAAGACCTATGGGAGAAATGTAGTGCAATAAGTTAATATTTTAGATGAACTAAAAAAACAGGTACGGAAAGTCTTTTGATCTATTTATTTATAGTCATGGCTAAACTTCATGGTATTGTCCTTCATTCATCAATAATCATAACTACCTACATCATTGTTGAGTTTTAGACCTATAAGGGTATAATTAACGCACTTTGGAACCTTTCTTTGTGTTCATCCTGTTATATTAGATCTCGTTTAGATCTAGATAATGCATGGTTATACCCTAGTTACATTATATTTATGTTGATAAAGTAAATTCCTATATAGAGTTGATTAGAATGCATCATTTACTATCCCTATGAGACTTATAGATGGGGTTTATTGGAGCACTTTAACCTATATTTTTATTTTGAATTCTGTACCATAATTTCTTTAGTTAATAACGATACTAAGATAACATATAAACATCTAAAAAATTCCTTGCACTATAGCTTGTCTTGTTAAGGACTCATTGTCACAAAAATTAAGTCAAAAGTTGTAATAACAAGAGAGAAATAATTCTTAAACCTCATGCAGCATTTTTAAGCAAAATAGGGTTTGGCGACTTCAATTGACATCAAATGATAGCGGCCAAACATTGAAACATGCAAATCGTTATGTTTTATCATAATATATCAATTACTTTCATATTTAGCAAGGTTTAGGCACTTTTATGCTAGAAAATTGAAGAATGCAGTTCTAGAGTGCTGTAAAAACTGGCAAATTCTCCAAAATTTGAACAATCATACCAATATAAAGGTGAATCCAGTAGTCATGAGATTCTCACAAGTCGTTAAGAATCAAGTGAAGACTCAAATAGTGGTGGTATACTTTAAAATTAAAATTTCTCTTGTGAGATATAAGGGTTTAAGTGGCAGGGGGTATGGTGGACCATTTCTGGTCCATGGACCATTTCTGGTCCATGGACCAGAAATGGTCCCCGGGACAACTCTAGTGTTAATATAAGTGGGGCCACATCCAATTATCCCACATGCCTAAAGGGGATAATGGGAACCCTAGCTCTAACCCTTTGTCTATATAGGTTAAGGAAACCGTAACTTGCTTATTTTCGTCCATAGCATTCTAGTACGCTGTTTTGCTTGCTCCAGGAGCCAAACCCACCTCCCAAACTCTGTCTGAGCGATCTAGCTCATCAGTTTCCCCTTCTAGCAGTTCAGCAGGATGGTCGAGTTCAGAACAGGAGGAGTGAGCCAGGGATCAGGTATTTTGTCAATTTAATAGCCTAAACCGCCTCCCAGTCATTGAATAAGTAGGTTTAGCCTATTAAATTGCCCATAGCAGCTATCTAGATCCCTAGATATCAAGCCCTAACTAAAGAACCTAACTCTGTGATGTAAATTAGATCTTGTTCTTTAGTTCTTCTGTGATATGTATGATGATGTATCTCTGTGGACTCATTGTATTGGGAAGGGGGGTAGAGACCTTAAAGCCTAGTAGTTGATGCTCCTAGCTAGCCTCTTTAGTGCACTGTAAATTCGGCCTGTGTACAGGAGCCACGCCTGGTTGTGGGTGAACGGGCCAGACTGGCTTACAAGGAGGTTCATGTCCTGACACAAGAGAACGATCCCTCTGGCGTGTAAAGTCTACCGGGGATCCCTGTGGACTAGGTCTAATGGCTTGCCACTGCGTGTGGGCAAGGCATGGGCTCGACACCCGTGGAGTGATGCGTCACTCTCCATTGGGTTCAAGTCAAATAAGGGCAGTGGCCCTCTAATCACCTTGAGTCAGCATGTAGATCTCTGGAGGGAATGATCCCTACCTGCCCCATCGGAACTGGGGAGATGCAACCCAGGAATAGCCCCTTTGGCTATGCATCCGGCGGGCTACAGTCAGGTCCCAACACTTTTCAACCTACTCTGCAAAGTGTGCACAGGAGGGGCGGATGGAGTGGACTACCCTAAGCCATGTTCTTATGCCAGCCAAATCCATTTGCCATGAATTCTGTCTGCAATGACCTCTGGAGACCCAAGCCGTCAGTCATCCCCTTTGAGTCTGAGCCTTGGGTAGGATTTCCATATGTGATGTACTGATCTTTGTCTATGCAGATATGTGACGAGCCATCCTTCGAGATGATTATGTGATGTTAATGTTGTATAATGACATTTATGTTTATGCTTCCGCAGCTAGGTAGGCCCTGAGGGAGACAGGGTAAATGACCCCTTCATTCTTCCCACTGGAACTCATCAAGGTTGCGTGATAATGGGAGGGCCCCGTACGTGTATGGAGCTGGTATGGGGGATGAACTCCTGTTTGTATACGGTGAGTGCACCGTATATGAGTAGGGGACGTCACAGTGGTATCAGAGCTATGTTCTTGGTGACCAAGAGCAAAGCACTGACCATGCTTCCAGTAGTACTAACTTTGTAGGATTCTCAAACCTCGAAAAAGTGGGAAAATTTTTCTCATTTTTGTAGTATATGCTAAGCTAGTAACATTTAGAAGAATTGAAGAACCAAGAAAACTAAAAAGTTGAATAAATTTTGACCTAAAGTAGCAGAGGTCTCACGGTATGCGCCCAGGCCAAAAACCAATAATTGGTTTTTTCTCCCAGCGCACACCATGAGACATGGGCCATGATCACCTTGAAACATGATGAATTTTAACGAGCTAACATGCTAGATCGAGTTTTAAGGTAAGAATTAGTTAGATTAGTTAGATTAGTTAGAATTCTAAGAGTAACTTAGAATTTGACCTAAAATTGCTCAAACTATAAATAGACCTAGACCCCCCTCCCCCTCATTTGTAGACTTCCTGTTTAGAAATTTGCTCCGCATTTCGAGGCGATTTTAGGGCGCCCGACCTCCGATCGACATGGTGTGCACCAAACAGACCGCTCGACTTCCTCGACAAGGCGAAACAGCCAGAGGCCAAGGAGGCCGAAGAAAACAAGAAGCGGAAGGGCAAAGGCGTGGGAGCCCAAGCCGAAAAGATGAAGAAGACCCCGAACGTCAAGGTAGTCATCAAGGAACGGCCAGCCGACCAACCAGCCTCCTCCGATGATTCAGAGACGAGGACTTCAACCCAAACCTGAAGGTAGGGAGTTCCTCCAAGCCAACAGAAGGGGACCAGCCAGCCCAGGAGTAGGGATCCCAGGGATCAACTGGAAGCACGGAGGAAGAGGACATTGATCTCCGGTTCAATGGATGAAGAGACCCAAGAAGTGTAATGAAAGGTGATAGAGCAAGAGAACAAGAAGAGGAGAGGGCGTGAACGAGAGCGGAGGCCAAGGTTCAAGAAGCGGCAGAGCGTGCTGGTCCAACATTTTGAAGACTCAATGCACGCAGACCGACACGCCAAGAGGGTGACCTTAATGAAGAAAGACATGCACCTCGCCAGCCACATTAAAGGAGAACAAAGTGTTTCGTTGTAAGTTATATGTGCACTAGTAATGGTGCCCAGCGTTGCTGGGCATAAGTTGAGAGCCTGTAAATGCTTTGGGATGCAGTGAGAAAAGCCCTATCCCTTTCGCTTTCCCTTTTGCTCTATCCCGCATTTCATTTTTTCTTATTTTCTCTATGTTTTTTTTTCCTTTTTTTTCTCGTCTTTCTCACATGTTTCCTTGTTTTCCCATCCCTTTCCTTCCCCCTTCCCTGTTCCCGATAACCTTTTTCCCTTCCCTTTTGCTCCTTTCTCCACCTTTTCCCTCTTCTCTTTTTTCTTTGCCCTTTTCCCTTCCCCTTTCTCTTTTTTTATGCCTTCTCTTTTCCCCACCCTTTTTCCATGTCTTCCTTTTTTCTCAACCTTTTACTCTTTTGCCCTTTTCCATGCCTATTTTCCCTTCTCTTTTCCTCCTTTTTTTGTGTGCCCTTTTCCCTTCCATTTTTCTTTTCTCCCTCCTGTTTTCCATGCCCTTTTTACCTTCCCTTTTTCCACCTCCTCACCCTTTCCCTCTCTCCTTTTTCCATGTTCCTTTTTCTCTTCCCCTTTCCATTTTCCTCATTTCCTTTTCCGTGCCTCTCTCTTTTTCCCCTTTTCCATTCTTTTTCTTTTCTACTTCCCTTTTCCCATGCCCTTTTTCCCACCCTTTTCTTCTTTCTATTTTTTTCGTGCTTCCTTTTCCTCCTTTTCCCACCCTTTCCCTCTTCCCGTGCAATTTTCCCTTCTTTCAACCCTTCCTTTTTCTTTTCTCTTTTCCTTTCCTCATGTCCTTTTTCCCTTTCCCTCCCCTCCATCACTCCCCTGCTTCCCTTTCCCTTTCCCTTTTTCCCATTTCCTTTTCTTGATGGATTTTTTTGCTTTCGTTTTCCTCCTTTGCCGATCCTTTTCACGTTGCACTTTTTCCTTCCTTTCCTTTTCCTTTTCTCTTTTTCCATGCCTTTTGCACATTTGTTTTATTCTCTTATTTCCTATACCCATTTTTCTCTTTTCCCCACCCTTTCTCTCTTGCCCCTTTTCTTTTCCCTTTTTTCTTTTTTCCTTTTCTTCACCATTTTCCTCTTCCCTTTTCTCTCATGCCCTTCCCCCCTCCCTTTTCTCGTTTCCCTCTTTCTTTTCCTTGTGACCTTTACCTAGGTTCCCTTTCCCCTTTTCCTTTTCCTTTTTCTTTCTTCTCACTTTCCCTTTTTCTATGCCCCTTTTCTTTTCCCCTCTCCCCATCCTTTTCTTGTTCCCCCTTGTCCCTTCCCTTTTCCTCATTTTTCCAACCTTTCACTCTTCCCCTTTTCTTGATGCATTTTTTCCCTTCCCTTTCCCTCTCTTTTTTTTCCCTTTTCCTATGCCAATTTTTTTCCTTCCTTTTTCCTATTTCCTCAATGCTTCTTTTTTTCCCCCATTTCCCATGCTCCTTCCTTTTCCCATGCTTTTTTTCTCCTCCCTTTTTCCATGCTTTTTTTCTCCTTCATTTTCTCTTTTTTTCAACCTTTTCCTCTTTCCTTTTTTTTTTCATGCCCGTTCCATTTACCTTTTCCACTTTATCTCTTCCTCCTTCCCTTTTCCCAGGTTCCCTTTCCCTTTTTCGTTTTCCATGCCTTTTTCTCTTCTCTTATCCCCACCCTTTTCCTTTTACCCTTTTCCCCATGCCTTTTTGCCCTTCACATTCTCTCTTTCCACTTTCCTTTTCCTTTTCCTTTTCCCCCTTTTCATTTACCCTTTCCCCATAAGAGATCGAAGCATGACCAATCACAGTGTTGGTAAGTCGTGCAATAAATCTAGGCCTTCGGATGCATCCAGATGATCTCGGCCATTCAAATTAGGGCTCGATGCACTACACACTTACGGTATAACATCCTATATTATAAAATTTTAATGTATGTCTGTCTTCAACCTCGCCCTAAAAATTGGGCGGTTCAGATTTAACCTAAGAATTGGACGACCCAGATAGCCCAAATTTCTTCTCGCTCACTTTTTCCAGGTCAAAGCAGATATGGCAGGACAGGGGAGTGTCGCTGAGCAGGGCGGTGGCAGAGTGTGGTCTTCAGAACTTAGTATTGGTAAAACTATGAACTCGCAACATCTTCCGGCATTGAAATCTCAGCTTCAACGTTCTGGAAGCCGCCAGGAACAACCTGTAAAATAGCAACAGATTTTGGGTTTTTTTTTTTGCTAGGGTTCCTGGAACAATCTATGGGTTGCGGCTGCGGATGCTTTGCAAGAGCAGTTCACATTTTCTTTCTTCTTCTGGGCTTGATTTAGTAAGATTTTTAATTTGGCTTTATGAACTCATGGATTCCTACTGCAATAAAGAGTCGGTAACACACAAGGAAGCTTTATTCTAGCAGAGCAGGCATCAAAAGGAATTTTTGCAAGAGCCATAGAGCCCTTCCGAAAAATTCCTATGTGTTGCAGCAGCCAATTGGGAACCCAACATGCAGGTCAATATTTCAAGCATGTATTGGTTATGGAAGTAGTTCCAGAAAATTCTAAGCCTGGCGTAAAGGACATGTCATAGCAATGATGTACAAATTTTGAACGAAATTGCTTACATTATTGCTCCAAATTGCTCTTGCTTGCATTGCAGAAGGAATATAAAGGATTTAATAAGGCCCATGCTTACTTTCAATAGCCATTTGAAATCATGGCATTTGTTGCAGCACCAGCTTAGGCAGAAAGATGGAAAAAATGGAGACAGAGTTCCTATTTCAACTCTAAATCTAGGGTCCAGGATCATGCGCATAAAAGGTCCTGCAATCCGAGCATGGGATTAGAGAAATAAAATACTGTATTTTCTAAAGGATGTATTAGCAATGTTCTTTTTGCAATTCAGCAGACAACTTATTACGGTTGAGGTCGTGAAAGGTACCTCTCAGATGATGCATATGGCATTAACAAAATTGTTGCTAGCTAACATATCTCAGATTCAGATCTGTGTTTGCTGATGAGGAAACAATTTCTAGCTCTATGCCTCCCTGCCAGCATCTTTCGCCGGACAAAACATGAGTTTCATCATTCTCCGACGAAATCTTCTCCTCGCCGACCTTTAGATCGAGCTCTTCGTGGCTATGCCTAGACTTCTGATTTTATTTTTTTTTGTTCTTTCCTCTTTTAGTCTTGCCAATTTGAATATCCTGTCTTATCTTTAACACTTCTGTTGATTTGCAGCTTCTATTCAATCGATTAATCGATTAAATAGTGTTTTCTGTCAATTGGTCATATGGGAACTTAACTAATTAGTTATTTTAAAGTCCTCGCTGCCGCATATGAAAGCAGTATTTGGAGACTCCCGTTTTGCAGAGCCCTATCTTTGGTTCAGTTCAACATTTCTGGGAATTGTCATTTGCAAATATGTGAGTGCAAGATCGCATCTGTATTAACATTTAGTATTGTAATTGCTTTTGCAGACAATCATCTTCTTTTTGCTTATGCAGGTTTATGATGTTATCAAAAGTTTCAGTTCACAATACTTGGTCCTACAAAAATCTTTCGGAGAAGGACCAAGTTGAATGGAATAACAGGTATGGTTTGGCAATGTTACTATGTTGGCACATTGTGCTAGCATGTTCTATGCCTACAAAAATCTAGAGAATTTGAAGTTCGAGAGGTCAAAGAATATACCAGAGCTGCTGTTCTTCATGTAGTTGCATCTGCAAATAGGTTGCATGCAACTTGCCATCTGAATAACCTATAGCTTTATGTAATTGTTTCAAGTTTGTATTTTGGAGAGAATTGCAAGTTCTTATAAATTAAATAAGTACGTTCTTATTGCCTGCAGAACGCTGGAAATATAGACTTTTAGACGTTCTTGAACTTAAATTTGTTGCTTTTGCATGATGCAAAGTGAAAAGTTGGAAACCAGTTATAAACTCACTAAGGATAACAATAAACATGAAACATTTGTGTAAATATGTTTTTTAAGAGCAACTCCATTGATTAAGATAAAGCAAACACTAATCAAATTACATGTGACACTGATAAAAGTTGCAAGCAAATATACAATTAAAGCCTTAGAACATTTCACACATTTCCTATTAAGAACATATGCCTCATTCAAAATACATATTGCAACATATTGGCATCCTCATGTTGAAACATGTCATACACATACCGATTTATTCTCAAATGCAGTGAGAATTAACAAAAGACCACATCAGTTATATGGTGAGAACCAACAAAAGATCGCATCAAAAGACCAACCAACAAAAGATCGCATCAAAAGACCAAATCAGTTATTTTAATAGGATGCACGCTTTTCATTGTGGCCGAAACATTCGCAAGCTCTGGACTTATGCCCAGCAACGCTGGGCACCATTACTAGTTATAATATAAGATAATTGATGTTAATTAAGTCGAATTAGCAACAATTGCCCTTTGTTTTAGTAAATTTGGACATTTGTAGGCCAAATAGTGCCCAATGTCTCACGGTATACGCCCAGGCCAAAAACCAGATTTTGGTTTTGCCTCCTAGCGCACACCGTGAGACCTTCATATCTAAACTAGTCCTAAACTAGTCCTAAACATCTCCGAATCGACCAAGTAAGGAGTCAATATTGATATCTCGGCGAGATTATCATGTTTTGACCCTTAGTTCACTTTGTTTAGATAAGTTTTGACCAAATTGGGCCCAATGTCTCACGGTGTGCGCCCAGATCCAAAACCAAATTTTGGTTTTGCCTCCCAGCATATACCATGAGACATCCAAACTTTGAACCTCCATAACTTGAGCTACAGAGCTCTTAATCGCCTGAAATTTGTTGCAATAGGACCGTCTCAAACCCCAGCTCAAAATGACCAAAATTGCTCAAACCCTTGAATTGTTTTTCCAAACTATGGTTTGTTTGTAAATAGAAGCATACCCCATTAGTACCTCGCAAGTATTGCTCTCGGCTCAAAGCTGATGCCTTACTCCTAGATAGAAGTGCTCAAGAACACCCCTTTGTTATAATCATCTAGACCTCAGCATAGCAATCCAAATTCAACTGTTCGTACATCATCTCTGCTCATGCCAAAGGCACACTACAAGAGAAGGGGTTCATTAGTGTCATTAGTTGTGTCAATATTTGGCCTAAAATGGCAACTCGAATTTTTTTTATAACTGACGCTATGGGTGAGGCAACCCGGTGACACAAATGTGGCAATGGGAATGTCATAAATAATGTCAGCATGTTTGTCACTTATAATGTCAATGGCAATGTCACCTATAGTGTCAAATATTGTGTCAGAATTTTTGTCACCTACAATGCCACCTTTAATGTCAAATATAGTGTCAGGACTTTTGTCACCCCTAAGTCAAACATAGTGTCACCTATAAAGCCAATTATAATGTCATGCATAATGCCGCTATTAACATCATTCGTAAAGTCGCCTATAGAGTCATATATAGCATCATCTATAATTCCACTTATAACTTCATAATAACACCACTCATAATGCTAAATTAGTTAGAACAAGCAACCATTCAATTGTTTCGACATTAAACAATGGATTTTGTTTTACAATGGTTTCAACATTAAACAATGGATTTTGTTTTAAAACCTTATAAATTCACTTAGCCAGCTACATAAATTCAACCGTGGCTTTGTGTGATACAAAGCAAAAGAGCTTCTAGCTACTCCATACGTGTATAACATGCAAGAGATAAGTTTTCAAGGCGAGAATAACTTTACAATAACAACTGATTAATCATGTATGGTACTGGGCAAAAAGGCATGCTTCAATTTCTGCCCACCCAAAGGCTTCAAACATGACTCTGATTGCCAAAAGCTTTTTGCATGGTGAAAAGGCGAGAAAAGGCGAGATATGTGCCGCTGCTACTGGCAAACGTCATTTGGCTGTCTCTCTTAGTTGTTAGTCCGTTATGCACTTCCACCTTGACTAAGATTTCCCCCTATAAGGACCCTATAGTCTGCTGCACTAATCCATCTAGCATCTGATGCATATATATTTGATAGCAATATATACGGAATTGCATTTTCAGGATCCAAATCAAACATCTCTTTTGCAACTATTTTACCTAGTCCAATGTCAGCAAGCATTCTGCAACCACCAAGCAAGACCTGCCAAGACATAACACTAGGTTCAAATGGCATATTCGCCATAAATTGCTTAACCTCATCCAACCATTCTGCACGTCCAAGAAGGTCCATAGTGCAGTTATTATGCTCAACTGTAAGGGTTATGCAGTGGTCACTTATAGGCACAAATGCGTGCATGCCTTCATTAACAGAGCCAGCATGGCCACAAGAAGAAAGAATACTACCAAACGTGACATCCATGGGCATTTCACCTTTGGCCAGCATACCTCAAGGAGGCAAAGAACATCAACAACATGCCATGTTGTGCATATGCTGCAATTGTTTCATTCCAAGAGACAACATTCCGTATAGCCATTCTAGAGAAAGCAGTCTGTATGTCTTCATGGCTTCCACAGCTCCCATACATATTCACAAGGGCAGTCCTATGCTTGCATCTAAATGTAACCCCCTCTCCTTTATCTGAGCATGAATTTGCCTTCCTTCGGCAAGTGCGGCATGATCTGCACATGCAAAAAGAATGCTCACATTAGTGTCAAGCCCAGTTTCTCGTCTTAGATCACGTACCTCCTTACCTTCTGCTAGGGCTAAAATGCTGCTCTCGTTGGCCAGATGTTGCATGCCCGATTGTAAATTTTTGAGAAGATGATGATCATCCTTAACACCCTGTCAAAAAAGATGCAGCTGTTTTAGCACCATATAGATAAAAAAGAGCAAGAAAGCATTTGTATTTCTTATACCATGATGCAGTTAAAAGTAGGCTTCAGTTTCTAAAATTGACCTCAGACAAGAAATCCTTAGAAAACAGCCACTAGGCTTTATAGGCCTGTTCACATGAATCGTATAAAAATCAGCGGAAGTCAGCAGCTGATTCCGTGCAGCAGAGTTTGGCTTGGGCTGATTCCGCCATGCGTGGTTTATCCCGCGTGAGATGATCTCCAGTTTATCCTCTAGCTGATCCAATTTAGGATCAGCGCTTAATCAGCTGGGCTATTCACATGGAAAAAGTTTTGCACAGGTTGAATTTGGCTGGGAAAATTGGCCAACTCATATATCCAGCTGACAATTTTCTAGCAAAAAGCACCGCATCCATGTGAATACACTGCTGATCAAAAGGGTCAGCCCTGATCCAACCAGATGAATTCAACCAAGAGAAAAACATTCCATGTGAAGCCTACGTATGACTACCACAATCACCAGCATGCCACAAGTCTGGCTCTTTTTCTATCATGTCATGATAGACATATAATACTGGTCTTGCTCAAATATGCTAGATTAAAACTTTAACTGTTTATTTCTTTCACCACAATTCTAAGACATCAAACGCTTCATGTAAACTTGAAAATTTAGAAGACATTATGTCAGGCCCAAGACTTGCTGCTTCCAACAAGAAGAACGATGTTAGCTACTAAACGATACGTGGCCGATCTGCCTGTAATATATGCCAATTTGCTAAAATGAAGAGATTTCTCCATTTCAGAGTGTTGCCGCATGTAGAAAGAATACTAACTACTGTGATTCTGTCTGGCAATAAGCCATGCTATTGCATTTGATGAAATCAATTAACTGCATCCTTGCCCTTTCCATGTTGAGCATAAGCCGCTATCATTATAATCCATGTTAACATTCTGTAGAATTCTCTCCTTGTCAAAGGCATCCTGTACTAATCCGTGAAAGAATCCATCTGAAGACTCAAGGAACAGACATAAAATTTGATACGCATTTAAACAAGGTTTAAAGTCTGTTGCAAACCAAGACTAAGTGACAAATAAGAAATACCTTGTTGCTGCAGATTTATATTGCGTTTGACATCATGAAATATGTCAGATTGCTCCATTTGTTCTTTGTGTTTCAATACTTGCCATCGTATCTCAAAAAACTCCATTGCAATCATAAATCAAGCCCGATTGCATTTGCTTTACGTTTCTTTGACCCCAACTATAAAGACTCCTCCTTTTTTAAAACTGTGTATCTCTTGGAATCCGCATCAACAATCAGGGCATATAACAGGTTTGAGGGTTGGCAGTACACCTGCGAATGTAAGAACACAAATAAAAGCTTGTTTTTGTGCAATTATTTAGCCTGCATACCTCTTCTTTTCTAGTAGAAATAATATTTACAAGAGCCAAGTTTTCAAGACAGGAACAACGGGAATAATGGTTGTTGTTGTACCCATAGCTATTCATTCTTCTATATGTCCAGTATGCTTCTTTAACAAGCAGTGCCCTTTTCAATTGCACTTGTCTGCAGTGTAAACACTTGAAACACATTAGTCATATGAGAGACCTCAAATGCACAAGCTACTGCTATGTGCCATCTTATTGGTCAGCATCAGGTTGAGTAAGACTTGCCAAGTCATAACCAAGCAAGACCTGCCCAGACATAACACAAGACCTGCCCAGAGATAACAGTAGGTTCAAATGGTATATTCGCCATAAATTGCTTAACCTCATCCAACCATCTTGCACGTCCAAGAAGATCCATAGTACAATTATTATGCTCAACTGTATTAGGGTTATGCAGTGGTCACTTATAGACACAAAAGAATGCATGCCTTCATTACCAGAGCCAGCATGGCCACAAGCAGAAAGAATACTAGCCAGCATTTCCACACTCTCTGATGCTCCGCCAGACTTGAACCTCGACTTATGGTGCCTTGATTTTTTGCTTGTAGGACTTCCTGCTGAGGCAGAGGTCTCTTTTCTTGCAGAACCCATGGCTTAGGGTGATAGGTATAGAAGATATACCGCGGATGCATGATGAGACTGGGCATCTGTTCAGCACTTGCATCCGTTCAGCCTTAGGTTTAGGATTATATGCATCAAGGGCTTCCCAAAATCAGCCGAAATCTATGCTTTTAAATCCGTCATTCATGCCACTGCTTTCCTGCTTAAAAGAACTCAAAATCTTATCCTTCGAATTCGACATACCTAATGAGGGCATCAACAAGCAGGCCGAGTTCGTCATCCACGTCATCCTCTGCTTCAACCCGTAGGAGAGAACACAAGATATTGTCAAAAAGGAGAAGGAAGAAGAGGTAAGAAAATTTTCTGTATACCGCACTGGTCATTCCGTTTGTTTTCAACCCACGTAGCACTATTCATATATAGTTTGGATAGACATCCTAGATTTCCCATAGAGTAACAACAATGGTTATTACTAGTAAATTTCAAATGAAGGATCTATCCCATTAGGCAGAAACTAGTAGAATATAGAGTTTCTTGTAAGCAAAGTCTTGGATTGACAAAATCATACTCATAATATAATTTCATTATTAAATGTTGTTTTAGAGCATATTGCTTATTCAAATTAACAATAATAGCGCATTTTTCCTTATTGTTGCTAGAAGGGAATCTTCATCACCGTCGACTTCTAAAAGTGATCCTTGTGACAATGTTTTCGATGAAGTTGCACCTTGTTGGCGTAAAAAATGTGCTGGCAGTAGGCGGATAATATTTGACACTCGAGAGCAACATAGGTTTGCTTATGGATTGTGTCTCAATGCACCAGTTGGAGCACGAGATGAGGTAGGTGATATTGTTATAGTTTTATACTTCTTAAAGGATTAGCCCATGTAGTTATATTGTAGTTCTTTGATTATAGATGTCAACTAGTTCGACAGACCAGTCATTGGGTGGGAATTTTGGTCACGAGCCTGGTCTAGTTGAAGCTATTAACAACTTCTTCCCGACAAAGGAAACTGAAGGCATTGATGTTGCATTTGAAGCCCAAGGCAATGACAATGAAGTCATGGATAAGCCTTTCATTTTGGAAGAGGAGCAAGAGAAGGGCATTGAAATTTGTCCAGATGCGTATAATATAGCAATTGGATGTTCAAGAAAGGTATATTCAATTGTTTGCACTAAGTTTGTTATTTTTGTTGTTGATTATGGTGATAATACATGTGCATTGCAGGCAAGATTGCACACATCTATGTGGGCATACGGCCAGCATTACGAGTATTGACAAGGGCAGGGTTACATAAGCATGTTTTGAGCAAAAGAGTCAAGCTTCCATCAAAGACAACCAACCAGTAGATAATGAACTCAAATTGTTCCTTCAAAGTGAACGTTTTGAAGGCAAAGTGGTTCAAAATATTGAGAGATATGGATGAGCCTTTTGTTTTTCCAAGGTAAGTTGAACAGGTTTTCTTCCATAAGAACCAGAAGGATAATGATTGGTGGATTGTGGTTCATGTAACCCCTACATCTCATCGTATGATTGATCCATTAACTTTGCATGAAGAATCTTTTGACGAAGCAAACCAGACCTCCTCTTACACTTGAGACTATGATGTAACGAAGATGACACGCAGGCTCAATACGAAGATGATCAAGGCCCAATTGAGAATGATGTGTTACCTTTGACAATGCAATCATTGCATCGTGTTGTCATGGACTATGCCGTTGACGAGAATGTTGAAGTTGAAAGTGTGCCTCAACATCTACTACAACTACAACTTGGTGATGATGAGTTAGAGGATATTGAGCAGGATATAAGGGATGAGGAATCACTTGTACGTTTGACTTTATAATTCGTTTGACTTATATTAGGTTTGACTTATATTAGGTTAAGCCCTAAATTCGAATTAGGGTTTTGGGTTGGGTTTCCACCTTAATAATTAATGATTAACATAGCTAACCTTAGCTTATGAATAATTAATGTGCCATTAATTATTCATAGTGACGTGTCATGTATTTATACTTAAAAGGTGTATAAATACGTGGAACGCCACAAAAATGATGCACCATCATTCATATTATTACCATTAACAATCGTAATATCACTATATGAACTGACATAATGTTTGGCACAACTACTAGGACAATATTTGACAACATTGATGATACTAATAGTAGCATCTATTATGGCGTATACTATGGTCACACAAACCTTGACGAAATTATTGACACTAAAGGTGCTATTATATTTGATGCTAATATCACCACCAATAATGTCACTAGTGAGCACTAACACTAATACTAATGTTATATGTGTAACAACTATTGACACTATATTTGATGCTAAAAACAACACCTAAAACGTCACTAATGGGCACTAACACTAACACTGATGCTATATGTGTAACAACTGGTGACGCTATAATTGATGCTAATAGCAACTGCTATAATGTCATAGCAAAGTAACTGACACTATTGGTGACACAAAGAGTGAGGCTATAGGTGACATAAAATGTGGCACCTATAGCATCACTTCTGTAAAAAATGTCACCCATAAGGTCATATGTACACTTTCTAATGTTCTGGTGACGTTTTGATGACACTAATTGACCCCTTCTCTTGTGAGATATAAGGGTTTAAGTGGCAGGGGATATGGTGGACCATTTCTGGTCCATGGACCAGAAATGGTCCCCGGGACAACTCTAGTGTTAATATAAGTGGGGCCACATCCAATTATCCCACATGCCTAAAGGGGATAATGGGAACCCTAGCTCTAACCCTTTGTCTATATAGGTTAAGGAAACCGTAACTTGCTATTTTCGTCCATAGCATTCTAGTACGCTGTTTTGCTTGCTCCAGGAGCCAAACCCACCTCCCAAACTCTGTCTGAGCGATCTAGCTCATCAGTTTCCCCTTCTAGCAGTTCAGCAGGATGGTCGAGTTCAGAACAGGAGGAGTGAGCCAGGGATCAGGTATTTTGTCAATTTAATAGCCTAAACCGCCTCCCAGTCATTGAATAAGTAGGTTTAGCCCATTAAATTGCCCATAGCAGCTATCTAGATCCCTAGATATCAAGCCCTAACTAAAGAACCTAACTCTGTGATGTAAATTAGATCTTGTTCTTTAGTTCTTCTGTGATATGTATGATGATGTATCTCTGTGGACTCATTGTATTGGGAAGGGGGGTAGAGACCTTTAAGCCTAGTAGTTGATGCTCCTAGCTAGCCTCTTTAGTGCATCAGAAATTCGGCCTTTTGGTACGGGAGCCACGCTGGTTGTGGGTGAACGGGCGGGCCGGGCTTACAAGGAGGTTCATGTCCCGACTCAAGAGAACGATCCCTCTGGCGTGTAAAGTCTACCGGGGATCCCTGTGGACTAGGTCTAATGGCTTGCCACTGCGTGTGGGCAAGGCATGGGCTCGACACCCGTGGAGTGATGCGTCACTCTCCATTGGGTTCAAGTCGAATAAGGGCAGTGGCCCTCTAATCACCTTGAGTCAGCATGTAGATCTCTGGAGGGAATGATCCCTACCTGCCCCATCGGAACTGGGGAGATGCAACCCGTGAATAGCCCCTTTGGCTATGCATCCGTGGGGGCTACTGGTCGAGATCAACACTTTTCAACCTACTCTGCAAAGTGTGCACAGGAGGGGCGGATGGAGTGGACTACCCTAAGCCATGTTCTTATGCCAGCCAAATCCATTTGCCATGAATTCTGTCTGCAATGACCTCTGGAGACCCAAGCCGTCAGTCATCCCCTTTGAGTCTGAGCCTTGGGTAGGATTTCCATATGTGATGTACTGATCTTTGTCTATGCAGATATGTGACGAGCCATCCTTCGAGATGATTATGTGATGTTGATGTTGTATACTGACATTTATGTTTATGCTTCCGCAGCTAGGTAGGCCCTGAGGGAGACAGGGTAAATGACCCCTTCATTCTTCCCACTGGAACTCATCAAGGTTGCAGTGATACGTGGAGGGCCCTGTATCAGTATGGAGCTGGTATGGGGGATGAACTCCTGTTTGTATACGGTGAGTGCACCGTATATGAGTAGGGGACGTCACAGTGGTATCAGAGCTATGTTCTTGGTGACCAAGAGCAAAGCACTGACCATGCTTCCAGTAGTACTAACTTTGTAGGATTCTCAAACCTCGAAAAAGTGGGAAAATTTTTCTCATTTTTGTAGTATATGCTAAGCTAGTAACATTTAGAAGAATTGAAGAACCAAGAAAACTAAAAAGTTGAATAAATTTTGACCTAAAGTAGCAGAGGTCTCACGGTATGCGCCCAGGCCAAAAACCAATAATTGGTTTTTTCTCCCAGCGCACACCATGAGACATGGGCCATGATCACCTTGAAACATGATGAATTTTAACGAGCTAACATGCTAGATCGAGTTTTAAGGTAAGAATTAGTTAGATTAGTTAGATTAGTTAGAATTCTAAGAGTAACTTAGAATTTGACCTAAAATTGCTCAAACTATAAATAGACCTAGACCCCCCTCCCCCTCATTTGTAGACTTCCTGTTTAGAAATTTGCTCCGCATTTCGAGGCGATTTTAGGGCGCCCGACCTCCGATCGACATGGTGTGCACCAAACAGACCGCTCGACTTCCTCGACAAGGCGAAACAGCCAGAGGCCAAGGAGGCCGAAGAAAACAAGAAGCGGAAGGGCAAAGGCGTGGAGGAGCCCAAGCGAAAGATGAAGAAGACCCCGAGCGTCAAGGTAGTCATCAAGGAACGGCCAGCCGACCAACCAGCCTCCTCCGATGATTGAGAGACGAGGACTTCAACCCAAACCTGAAGGTAGGGAGTTCCTCCAAGCCAACAGAAGGGGACCAGCCAGCCCAGGAGTAGGGATCCCAGGGATCAACGGAAGCACTGGAGGAAGAGGACATTGGATCTCCGGGTTCAATGGATGAAGAGACCCAAGAAGTGTACGAGCAGATAGAGCAAGAGAACAAGAAGAGGAGAGGGCAGAACGAGAGCGGGAGGCCAAGGTTCAAGAAGCGGCAGAGCAGAAGCTGGTCCAACATTTTGAAGACTCAACAGTCTGCACCGTACACGCCAAGAGGGTGACCTTAATGAAGAAAGACATGCACCTCGCCAGCCACATTAAAGGAGAACAAAGTGTTTCGTTGTAAGTTATATGTTTCCCTTTTGCTCTATCCCGCATTTCATTTTTTCTTATTTTCTCTATGTTTTTTTTTTTCCTTTTTTTTCTCGTCTTTCTCACATGTTTCCTTGTTTTCCCATCCCTTTCCTTCCCCCTTCCCTGTTCCCGATAACCTTTTTCCCTTCCCTTTTGCTCCTTTCTCCACCTTTTCCCTCTTCTCTTTTTTCTTTGCCCTTTTCCCTTCCCCTTTCTCTTTTTTTATGCATTCTCTTTTCCCCACCCTTTTTCCATGTCTTCCTTTTTTCTCAACCTTTTACTCTTTTGCCCTTTTCCATGCCTATTTTCCCTTCTCTTTTCCTCCTTTTTTTGTGTGCCCTTTTCCCTTCCATTTTTCTTTTCTCCCTCCTGTTTTCCATGCCCTTTTTACCTTCCCTTTTTCCATCTCCTCACCCTTTCCCTCTCTCCTTTTTCCATGTTCCCTTTTTCTCTTCCCCTTTTCCATTTTCCTCATTTCCTTTTTCCCGTGCCTCTCTCTCTTTTCCCCTTTTTCCATTCTTTTTTCTTTTCTACTTCCCTTTTCCCATGCCCTTTTTCCCACCCTTTTCTTCTTTCTATTTTTCTCGTGCTTCCTTTTCCTCCTTTTCCCACCCTTTCCCTCTTCCCGTGCAATTTTCCCTTCTTTCAACCCTTCCTTTTTCTTTTCTCTTTTCCTTTCCTCATGTCCTTTTTCCCTTTCCCTCCCCTCCATCACTCCCTTGCTTCCCTTTCCCTTTCCCTTTTTTCCCATTTCCTTTTCTTGATGGATTTTTTTCTTTCCGTTTTCCTCCTTTGCCGATCCTTTTCCTGTGCACTTTTTCCCTTCCTTTCCTTTTCCTTTTCTCTTTTTCCATGCCTTTTGCACATTTGTTTTATTCTCTTATTTCCTATACCCATTTTTCTCTTTTCCCCACCCTTTCTCTCTTGCCCCTTTTCTTTTCCCTTTTTTCTTTTTTCCTTTTCTTCACCATTTTCCTCTTCCCTTTTCTCTCATGCCCTTCCCCCCTTCCCTTTTCTCGTTTCCCTCTTTCTTTTTCCTTGTGACCTTTACCTAGGTTCCCTTTCCCCCTTTTCCCTTTCCTTTTTCTTTCTTCTCACTTTCCCTTTTTCTATGCCCCTTTTCTTTTCCCCTCTCCCCATCCTTTTCTTGTTCCCCCTTGTCCCTTCCCTTTTCCTCATTTTTCCAACCTTTCACTCTTCCCCTTTTCTTGATGCATTTTTTCCCTTCCCTTTCCCTCTCTTTTTTTTCCCTTTTCCTATGCCAATTTTTTTCCTTCCTTTTTCCTATTTCCTCAATGCTTCTTTTTTTCCCCCATTTCCCATGCTCCTTCCTTTTCCCATGCTTTTTTTCTCCTCCCCTTTTCCATGCTTTTTTTCTCCTTCATTTTCTCTTTTTTTCAACCTTTTCCTCTTTCCTTTTTTTTTTCATGCCCTTTCCATTTACCTTTTCCACTTTATCTCTTCCTCCTTCCCTTTTCCCAGGTTCCCTTTCCCTTTTTCGTTTTCCATGCCTTTTTCTCTTCTCTTATCCCCACCCTTTTCCTTTTACCCTTTTCCCCATGCCTTTTTGCCCTTCACATTCTCTCTTTCCACTTTCCTTTTCCTTTTCCTTTTCCCCCTTTTCATTTACCCTTTCCCCATAAGAGATCGAAGCATGACCAATCACAGTGTTGGTAAGTCGTGCAATAAATCTAGGCCTTCGGATGCATCCAGATGATCTCGGCCATTCAAATTAGGGCTCGATGCACTACACACTTACGGTATAACATTATAATATAAGATAATTGATGTTAATTAAGTCGAATTAGCAACAATTGCCCTTTGTTTTAGTAAATTTGGACATTTGTAGGCCAAATAGTGCCCAATGTCTCACGGTATACGCCCAGGCCAAAAACCAGATTTTGGTTTTGCCTCCTAGCGCACACCGTGAGACCTTCATATCTAAACTAGTCCTAAACTAGTCCTAAACATCTCCGAATCGACCAAGTAAGGAGTCAATATTGATATCTCGGCGAGATTATCATGTTTTGACCCTTAGTTCACTTTGTTTAGATAAGTTTTGACCAAATTGGGCCCAATGTCTCACGGTGTGCGCCCAGATCCAAAACCAAATTTTGGTTTTGCCTCCCAGCATATACCATGAGGCATCCAAACTTTGAACCTCCATAACTTGAGCTACAGAGCTCCAAATCGCCTGAAATTTGTTGCAATAGGACCGTCTCAAACCCCAGCTCAAAATGACCAAAATTGCTCAAACCCTTGAATTGTTTTTCCAAACTATGGTTTGTTTGTAAATAGAAGCATACCCCATTAGTACCTCATAAAGTATTGCTCTCGGCTCAAAGCTGATGCCTTACTCCTAGATAGAAGTGCTCAAGAACACCCCTTTGTTATAATCATCTAGACCTCAGCATAGCAATCCAAATTCAACTGTTCGTACATCATCTCTGCTCATGCCAAAGGCATAACCCTTGACCTAATTCTGTGTCCTTCTAATAGAGTTTGACTTATATAGCCGCCACATTGACACTCCCTATTGCCAGGATACCTAGAAAGGAGCTAGAGTCTAGAGCTGCCCCCAAGTCACTCCATGTGTAGAGATTGGACCCCCCCAAAACCAACTTTGCTAGGACCTTAGAGTATGCCTCAAACATCATGAAGGCTTTGCAAAACAAATCTCATTTCATGCCACACGTCCTAATGTCCATAGACTTGTAAATTATAGATATGTCTCCAGTAATGCTGCTCGAGCCATCTTGCTTGCTTATAGAGCCAAGAATGTTGTAGGGGAGCCCTTCAAGTAGACCCTTAGACTCTAGAATATACGAAGTTGCTTTTACAGGGGCGAGCCACGTAAGAGCTAGAGGCGCAACTTCTTGAAGACATCGAGGACCCAGCCGATCTACAGACAGATAAGGAGAGGAGACTGAAAAGATAGACCTAAGAGAGGGAAGCACAACGACAAACACCGCAACCGACAAACGAGTAGAACAGAACACCACCGGCCTATCATCAATCTTCATCAAATGGGAAGAATATTTGGTAACCAACGGCATCAAGAACCTTCTAGATGTCAACCTCCCGGCTACCACGTCCACGAGCTCACATCAAAAAGAGGATCTCGACGCCTTCACCAACTCGACGCACATGAGTTTCAAATGGAAGAACGCAAGGCAGCAAAATACAGGTGCAGGAAGACGTTAGACATCGATGCCGCGTTAGCATCACGAGCTCGGGCCAGAGGGCATAATCTTCCGTCGAGGAGAGAAGTCATGGCGATACAGGAGCGTATAGAAACCGAAGGAAAGACGACTTTACTACTTCAGCCAAGTAGTGCGAGACTCAAGTGGATGGGTCCCAAAGGACGAAGGAGACGGCCTAGCTAGCAGGTACAAATCACACAAAGGCGACCAGGAGGAGCTATGGTAGGTGCAATGGAGATGACCACACTTCCAGGCACAGGAGAGGCATCTCAAAATGAAGCAAAGCCCAAGCAACAGGAGTCGCACTCAGAAATTCAACCTGCGGAGGAATGACAATGCCTGCCTACCAACCACGATCTCAAAGCTTCGACGACATTCAAGAATGCCCGACTGCAACAGCCAGGTGATCCTACTCAAGCGATCAACGGCACCGCACATCGGCAACCTTGCAACGACACACCGCATGTAGGGACATTGAGCGGTCACCGCATTCCTCACGACGGACATATACATTAAGGAGGAGCATCTTTTTCAAGGGATCACATCGACGAACACTCTTCGCAACTTGTGGTGACAAGCTCGGATCAGACATGAAGGTCAACAATAGTAGCAGCATCTCAAGGAATCCCGGAGTCAACCAGAACGAAGAAGATGCAGCAAAACCGAAGAATCAAACGCGATAGGAGGAGGGGAAACCCTAAAGGAGTATAAACATTTAAGTAGATCTTCGTAGTTGTTTTGGAAAAGTGGATGAATTAAAATCCCAATGTAAATGCGTGTATGTCTATTGTATATCTCGGGTGTTCACATATATAGTGGTGAAACATGAGTTTAGAGTCATGTTTTACGGATTTAGTGCTTAGATCAGGAAGCTCCTTCACTTCGACTACCAAAGGAGGAAGCAAGGAAGCATAACTATAGCCCAAGATCAAAATGGAAGAGCAAGTACGAGGGAGAAACGACCAGAGCCCAAGCAAACCTTCGACTCCAAACACTCCGGGAAGTGCCCTCAACTAGAAGACCGCTCGTCCACCCAATGTCAGAATAAGAGACAACAACGGTCATGTCAAGATCATCAGCGCTGCACCAGGACATCGTCGGGGCGCAACACTACCTCTTGTGGCAGCGGCAACACTTGACGAACTTATGACACGAGTGGCCTCAACAATAGAAGGAGGAACGACCCGACATCAATGAGCCAACTAAGAAGGCAACATCTCGACGACCATAATTCCACCTTGTGGTAATATAGGGTGATGCGCTATGACACGCGTATTAGATGGAGATGCACTTACGAAAGGCACCACGACGAGGAGATATGCTCTTCAACAACTAGGTGATGGCTTCGTCAGGTACTCCTACCAGTAATTAGAAGAGAAGAAGCCGATCGTATCTCCGACAGGTGGAACATCGAACGCCCAAGGTAGAAGCATTCGACACCTTAACGACAAGGATAGCAACTGAAGCACCTTCGGCAAAAAGAGAGTTCAAGATAATAGCCAGGCTATTCAACGACAAGAGTATATCTAAGGCAAATACTTCTTCAACTCAAGGGTCAAGCTGCGCAGATATAAGGATCCATCATCCCGACAACATAGCCAGCAGGGAGGAGAGCCATGATGCTTTACATTGCTAGAGAGACCGACATGCATAGAGGAACAAAGGTCAGGAACTAAAAGCTGGAGAAGTGCTAGCAACCGACTTCTTCCACGAGCTCCCTAGAGGCAACAGGAGGATCAGAACTGACGAGCACAATCAAAGTCACCGGAAGGTACCTCAAGACAAGAAGACGAAATGTGATCGAGGGGATCAAACAAGTAAGATTGGAAGCTCGATGGAGAAGCAACTAGGCGAGCCGAGCCGATGACTTGCATGCGGACTTGCATGCAACTTGCCGCGGTTTTGCTTGAATGAGTTGGAAGGTAGATTAAAAAGTCTACTTCCGTCCCACGGAAGTAGACGACCTCGAGAGATAAGAGGTCATTCAGGAATGCATTGATAGGAAAGCACCTCTAGTCAATGCCTACGGGAAGGACGCCACCTTCACGCCCAGGGCAACTAAAGGTGTAGGCATGAGTGTCATATAGGCATTATAGGGTGCTGTCTCCATGGCCACGATGGAAGAAGCATCCTCTTCCTACGCCGGGAGATTAGTTATGCATTCATGTAGATAGATGGGGTGGTTCCCTTATAACCAACTTTACATTAATATTCTAGCGTGGTGTGACCAGGAGGCCAATGAGAACGAAGAACCGGCGGGGAGTCGCATTACGAGCACTTATATAGATAGTTCTAGAGTAGTTGTAACTAATCGCTTAAATCTCGTGTAAGATAGTAAGTATGTAATTATAGATATTGTAAAATTAATGCAGGATTTCAAGGTGCAAAGACTTGCAACACAAATTTTGTTATAACGTGTTGCAAGGGATGAAGAGTACCTTGGAAGTGTAAATTTTGTATGAAATTGATAAACTTTGATAAACTTAAATGTTGTATTAAGTAAGGTTAATAATTACCTTGGGTTGATTAAGTTATGAAGTGATAAGTTAATTGGATAATGAAATAGTACAGTAATGTCTTAAACATTACCCTAGAGTAATTCTAATAATTGTGTAAGTATAATAATAATAAATTGTATGCATCAAGTTGATTGCAGGCTAAGAAGATCCCAAGGTGGGGAGACCCACGATGCTGCGGACAACATCATTTCAAGGTGGGGAGAATGTGACGTTCCAGCACAGTATACGGTCCTAAGACGTACACTATACTACCTCGTCACGCGTACACGCCATTCCGACTGACGTGTACGCCAACGTGTAGCCGAGCAAGTAGCACCCTAGGGGGCAACTTGCAAGGTGTGTGCATTTAATTATGGGCACATTTGCTCATGTGCACACTTATCCATGTGTGTGTCAATGTGTACACATTTATCCATGTGTACACATTTATCCATGTGGATATCCTAGGCCACTTATTTAATATAAGTGGGGCCACATCCAATTATCCCACATGCCTAAAGGGGATAATGGGAACCCTAGCTCTAACCCTTTGTCTATATATGTTAAGGAAACCCTAACTTGCTATTTTCGTCCATAGCATTCTAGGACTCTGTTTTGCTTGCTCCAGGAGCCAAACCCACCTCCCAAACTCTGTCTGAGCGATCTAGCTCATCAGTTTCCCCTTCTAGCTTCATCTTCTAGGAGTTCAGCAGGATGGTCGAGTTCAGAACAGGAGGAGCGAGCCAGGGATCAGGTATTTTGTCAATTTAATAGCCTAAATCGCCTCCCAGTCATTGAATAAGTAGGTTTAGCCTATTAAATTGCCCATAGCAGCCATCTAGATCCCTAGATATCGAGCCCTAACTAAAGAACCTAACTCTGTGATGTAGATTAGATCTTGTTCTTTAGTTCTTCTGTGATATGTATGATGATGTAACTCTGTGGACTCATTGTATTGGGAAGGGGGGTAGAGACCTTAAAGCCTAGTAGTTGATGCTCCTAGCTAGCCTCTTTAATGCACTGTAAATTCGGCCTGTGTACAGGAGCCACGCCTGGTTGTGGGTGAAGGGGCCAGACTGGCTTACAAGGAGGTTCATGTCCTGACTCATGAGAACGATCCCTCTGGCATGTAAAGTCTACCGGGGATCCCTGTGGACTAGGTTTAATGGCTTGCCACTGCGTGTGGGCAAGGCATGGGCTCGACACCCGTGGAGTGATGCGTCACTCTCCATTGGGTTCAAGTCGAATAAGGGCAGTGGCCCTCTAGTCACCTTGAGTCAGCATGTAGATCTCTGGAGGGAGTGATCCCTAGCTGCCCCATCGGAACTGGGGGATAGAAGTGTCCAAGACTGTGGTAGTATTGAACTCCACTCCCAGGTACTCGTAGATGGGCACAACCTCCACATTCTGACCTTGATAAGTGAAGGAGGGAAATCTTGGCTGACGTGAAGACGAGATGAGGAGAACCTTAGTCTTAGCCAAATTCACACACATTTTAGCGGCTTGGAAAAAAGTGTCCAGAGCATTCAAATATTGTTGCATGTTGGCCAGGGTGTGAGCTAAGAGGTCCACATCGTCGGCATAGATGAGCGGCCGGACAATATGATGCATGAGCTGAGCCGTTGCAGCCCCTTCTTGAATAAGACAACCCTCTAGCTAGTCAATATACAGGCCAAACAACTTTGGAGAGAGTGCGCATATTCCATAAATTCATGCAATGAAGTGCTTTTGTAAGCCAACTTCGATACATCCCTGGTTTTGACAATGGATTGCCCACCCTTTTCCTTTACAAATGATTCTTTGACCTATAAAAGTAAAATCAATTCAACAACAATGATAATTCTAACAAAAATATCATGTCCATACCAACATCTAGGTGAATAAACCAATTTAAATAAAAGTACATAACAAGAATTAAGCCCTAACCTTCTCGAAGTTCTTCCAATCTAATTTCATTCTCTTGCTCTTTCTCTAGGGTATTGTAGATAATTCCAGACCACAATCATGACACTCCATTGTCAAACATATGGGGTTGTACCAATCTGTTGTCTCCTTCTTAGTACACACCATAGATCTCTACATCTCACTAACACTATTGAAAGTGTGCTGTACAAATCAAACATGAACCATAAATGCTACATTTGCATATAGAGTTTGGACCATATATATTTGAGTCTTTCCTTAGCTTTGTTGATGGCCTCTCTAGCATATTCCATTCGCATATGATATATGCAGCATGTTTCCCCCTCCTTTAGTCTTCTCACAAATTTAGGTTTCAAGGTTCTAAACAATCTCAATCCTATCTTCATTTCTGGATATTGCCTCTTGAATCTTTTGTAGAACATGACCTGAAATTCAAGAACACAATGTAAGATAAAGAAAAACTTTATGCTACTCAAGAAAACAACCAAACACATACTTGCGACTCTTCTAGAAAGTGAATTGGATGCAAATTATATGGCTTTGGCATTTTATCATCGTCATTACATCTCCTCAATTTCATAATTTATCTTTTATTTGGAGACATCCTACTTTTAGAAATCCAAAAGTTGTGTACCTTTTCACGATCTGAGTTAGATAATTTATCGGATATGCTTCTCCTCTTGAACATCGACCAGGGTTCCCCAAGTTCTGCAACTGTCCTTTTCTCCAAGGTACCGTACAGAATCCTCCTCTTCAAGTTCATAGCCTTTGCAACTGCTGCTCGATTGTTGCATCTACTAATAGCCATCAAAGTATATGACCTTGCTTGATTAATATCTTGTGTCCTATCAGTTTGTCAACAACATGCTTGTATACATTTAAGTGCTTATTTCCAATGATGTCAAACTCGGGTAAATGTTCAACGATCTTGGAAATTACCTTCTTTCTATCATCAGAATCACAAATAAAGCATACCTTGTCAATGTACTTAGCCAGCTTTTGCTTCCGCCTGGTTGTCATCTTTTCTTCCTTCCAGACTGAATGCAGTGCCTTGATTTCAGATTGGCTCTTCTTATTTCTATACATTTTCCTTTTAACAGATAAAATTCGCCTACATGCAATATTAGAAGATACACAATTGCATCCCTTTTACAGTCATCAATGCATGTAAAACTATCAAGAACTCATCATTAGGACCCAGGTATAGTAGTACCTCATTTCTACTTGAATCAAATAGATTTTGAGTCTGCATGCCATTAGAAATGCTCTCCTCCACAACCACTTCTTGCTCGACGTTCCATTCTGGCATGTAATTTTGGATGTCAATTCCCATAGAAGAGCCAAGTTCATCTGGATGTTGGCCTCCAAAACGAGATGCAAATTCAACAGCATAACATGCAATGAGATCTATCTAACATGCATACTGGCCAGGAATTCCTGAACCATGAGAAAAATGTGCAAGCTTTCTGAAACAAAGATTATCCAATTCATTTTTCAAAATTGAATTGGAGCTAGTAGAATCCACCAAAAAGTGGGAGAACCAGCCCAAGGAGGAGGATCGATGACATGGACAATAAACTTCTCAAAATGGGATGAAACTTGAGGCAAAAATTTTGACGCCCTGTGAGAAACTCTTCAGTGTATTATGTGTGACGGGTCAAAATTTCAGTCTCAAAATAAAAAGCACCACCGAAGCACTATGTGCCACCGACATCGAAAATGACCCCTACCTACATGCTTTGGCCCAAAAAGAGTTTCATGATATGGTGGTGGTATATCAAAATATTCGGCAAGAAACTGATACATTCATAGTAGGTCTCTATAATATTTAGGAAGCAGAAAAACCTCACATATAAAAAAAAAGTTTCTGAAAAATAGTACTTCTACTAGATGTTCTAAAATGCTAAGGAGTCAATCAATGGTTGTCAACTGGTTAACTACAATGATTAGCACCTCAAGCCTAAAATAGGAAGTACATAAAGATATAACCTTTTTCGAGATGATTGATCAACGAGCATGATCAACACCTCATTACTAAAGTCTAACTGTGGGTCTGAATTAGAAAGTACTCAATATTACAGATTTGGATATAGTTAGGACGATGTCCCATTGTACACCCTTTAGGGGTGGTTGACCAGTCAAATCCAATATAGAAAGTTATAGATACTGCTTTACAATCTATACTATAAAATGTACGATTGACCATATAATTTTGTCAGGCATAGTAAAATGTTAAGAATAGTAGGTTTATAAAAAAGCTCAAGTTGCCACGCTTGGCTCCAGATATATACTAGCTCCAATCCAACTGGTTTGAGTTTGTGTCGACCTGAACTTGTGCCGACTTGAACTTATGCCATAAGAACACGCCAAATTCTTCTGTATATATTCATATGAAAAAATACACTTACTATCTCTGTTAATGCCATCTAGTTTTATCTTCGAGGTACTAGTATAATTGTCCCTTTGGAGCCCTCAATACTTCATACAAATTACATGGGATATATACCAAAAACAAGATATATGCTCATTACAAAAACCAATTTGAAGCTAATAACGAACGTTCTTAGCCTTGACAATGGTGGGAGGCCGAGGCATAGAGAAGAAGCAATATTCATATTCATTTGAGTCGAAGGTGCTAAAGCTAGTATGGTAAGCGTGAGAAGAAAGCGAAGAGCAGTACCTAGGATGAATCTGCCTTGAGTGCTTCAATACCTAGGATGAAATCATGGTCTAACCATTGTAGGGGCCACAAAAGTCATATAACCATATTTGCAAAAATGCTTTTTATTTAAAGAGTGGTTCAACATCTAGGATGAAATCATGATCTAACCATTGGAGGGGCCACAAAAGTCATATAACCATATTTACAAAAATGCTCTTTATTTAGAAAGTATATTCCGCCTCGCTTTCTTTATAGTTCATGTTTTTATAGTCAATTCAGAACCCTTAGATTGTGGAAGATTCCATGGAATCTTTCGCATAGAAGGTCAGCATTTTTTTCCCTTAAAAAATCTTGCTCGAACCAATGGTACAAAATATATCAAGCTATTTAAAATTTATTATTACAATAGAGAGCAATTGTAATTTTCCAAAAGAACAAAAAAAAGAACAAGTTGTTTGGCTATAGCTTGCAGGCAAGGCCGCGGTTTTGAATAATGATGCAGATCCGTGTGAGGGCATAGTTTCTGGAATATTCGCCATGGGTAATCTGCCTTGCATTTCTGATTGCGGATCACACATCCACATTCGGACCAAAGGAATTAGGTATGCCTTATCCCTTCTTCATGCTTTCACCCTTTCATGCAAGAATCAAACCAAGACCATTATAAAATCGGGCAAAACTGCTGATTAATCGCTCCACTATAATCACTGAAGGATCCAGGCCAGAAACCCCCTTGCGGCATTTTGAACCTGAACCCTAGTGGCCAGAAACCGAGGCGAAGGAATTGAACCCCCAGGTCGGAGCGGCCTCACCAGAGCCCCAAAACATGGGATCTCATCTGCCCTATTCAAGCGATCGCACTTCAAAATGGGCAACCGTAGCAGCTCCATCAGATTCGGCATGCCTGTCAATGCTGGTCGTGTTGACACCCAGGCAGTTTCTACTTCTGGCCCGAGCAAATCCCTTTTCTCGACCATTTACATGCAGTAAAAAATAGTTAGGTAAGGTTATTGGTCTAGCTAAGGCTGAAACAAAAATGCGTGGCCGAGGCTGTACCTCCGAGGCCAGATTTGTGGCACGTAAACACGTCAGACAAGGCCCGTTAGGGCCGAGTCTGTACGTGTTTGATAACTGTCGAGGCCTTATCGGGCTTATCTGCGTTAAAATTTGTCATTTTTTTTTCCTTTTTGGTCGACATTTGCCATTTTTCACTTGACTTAGGTTTCGAGGTTTTGGAGGATGGCAGAGCAGCGGCGATGGCCAGTCGAGTAGCAGAGGCATGATGTAAAAGGCCGATGGCGACGTCCAGCAGGAGCAACATCAGCGTTGCTACAGGCCATGGCATGGATATGGCTATTGCCTTTTTCAACCTATAAGGCAGGTAAGGCGTAGTTTTCACCGAAGAGGAATGGCGAAAGGTCGGAAGGGATCTATGTAGAATGCAGCTTCTGGCTAAGGCGATCGTCCCAGGCAGGGTCGTCTAGAGATGAAGGAGGAGCGGAATGCTTTTGCAGATCGATTTGGCAAATCTTTCTTCACAAAGGTCTGGCATCTGTGTTTTGCTCTGTTTTTTTATCTTTCTTCACAAAGATCTGACATATTTCTTCACAAAGATCTGACATCTTTCTTCGCAAAGATCCGCTCTGTTTTTTGCACCTCTTTCCTCTTTCGTTTGCTTCCCAATCAGGTGTATCTGCGGAGGACCTGGCCATTGCGGAATATGGAAGGAAAAGGAGGAATGGGGCCTTGTGGCCAGAATAAGGCCCCAATCTGTAGAAACAAAGCATGTAGAAGCCGACCTGTAGAAACCAACTTGTAGAAACCGACTTGTTTCTTCAAGTATTTAATTGTCCTGATATTAAACAAGTACTAATAATTAGTTATCAGTACTAAAGGAGTACTCATAATTAATTATCATTACTCCTCCAATACTGATAACTAGTTATCAGTACTCTTCTAGTAATGATATGCAAAAAAAAATGACTCTCCCTTTACATACAAGAGTCCGATATGGAAAAGTAAGTGGCTCTAAAATTAGCAACAAGCACCTTAAATTTGGTATTTATACAACCAAAAATACAATAAAGCATAAAATCTTATGCCCAACCTGAATACCCTCCCACAATACACAAAAGGATTGTGCAAACTTTATTGGAATACTTACAAACTTTAAGGGTATATTTGAAAATTTCCCTAAATAGTTTAACAGGCGTAAATAGTATTATGGTGGGACATATCCTATATTATAAGGTTTTGGTGTAAGTAAGTAATGCATCCCGCCCTAAATTGGGCGGTCCAGATTTGACCTAGAAGTTGGACGGCCCAGACAGACTCCCATTCCTTTTCTTGCGACTTTGTTATCTTCGCAATCCATTATCTTCACAATCCATTTTGATTATCTTCACAATCCATTTTGATCGATCGTAGGGCATCAGGAGGCTGGGTAGCAAGTCGGAGGTTTTACAAGGGAGGTTTTAGTGATGATTTGGCGACGATTTCCTTAAGGATTCGCTTATCTTTACAAGGCAGGGTTTTAATGATTGAAAGCTTCTGGATATATTTCGTATCAGTGGTGCTATTACTGTGTTTTTGTGTTTTAGTGCGGGCTAGATTCTCTGCATTCGATGGAGCTCTGCAAAATGGTATTCAAATCCTCTATAGTTGCCAAGTGTTTTTATAAAACAGGGGTACTTGGATGTCTCCCGTTTAACTAAGTTGGAAGTTTTTGTACACAGACTCATTTGAGAAGACGAAGCTATTCATGGTGCTGTGGTGGAATAGTCTCCAGGTTCGATGTTGTATTCTCTTCACACTTCATGGCCTTTGTCTGCACCAAATCTGCCTAGCATTCCAGCGGTAGAAATGGCACCCTAGGTAAGAATTCCGGATAGTCTGTTTGCTGAAATGTGGCTTTCCACAGATCCGAAGATGCATTTATAATTTCCATGTTTTTATTCTTTCTCTTTTTATTCTGTGCAAATTGGATCTGTCTACTATGATTTCGAACTGTTCGAGATAAAGTTCAGTAATTTTGTTCCAGCACTCAGATGTGAAAAGGGTCTCTGATCTTGTTGCTCCCATGACCATGGCCAGAACTATAAGCTATTTGTTTTGTGCTTTTTATTGTATTTTGTTGGCAGTTACCTTATTGATCTGAAAGCTGGCAAAAGCTTTAACCACTTACTGATGTTGACTTGGATTTGTAGATGAACGCTTTGTTTACACAATAACCCAAAAATCTACTCAACGTGTAGTTTTTCGGAGTCTTTTTTGCAAAAAAACAACACTTAGAAACCACCCATAGTTTTGTTCTGAAAATGCTAGAAACAATATGTAGTTTTTGTCTAAAAACTCTATGCATAGGAAATTGACAATCTTTAAAAAAGAATCAATGTGTTGTTTTTTTTTTCCACTATTGTTTCTAGTGCAACTAGGTCCAAAAGCTATGCAGTCTCATCTGGATGCCCTAGACATATTCTGTCAGGCTACAGACATGCGCGTGAATCTGGCCAAGACCAGGGTGGTTCTCATATCCTCTTCACGCCACCCCACGCCTCCTGCACTCACATATCGGGGACAGCCTGTAGAGGTCACACCCACCTACAAGTACCTAGGGGTGGAGTTCCCCTCCTCGCTCTGTTGGGAGGCGTCCATGCGCTTGTGGGTGACAGCAGGCTGGAAAGCGCTTTATGCCATGCAGAACAACAGTCACCAGGCAGAGCTCTATGATTGGGGCCATCAGTCACATCTGTTTCGGGCACTGGTCGAGCCTGTCCTTCTGTACGGGGTCGAGGTTTGGGGACCGGTCATCTCTTTGGCGACCTGGAATGACTTGGAGCAGGTGCAGAAGGCATTTTTGGCGGGCACTTGGGGTAAAACCTTCAGTCCCCTATCAGATTCTACTGCAGGAAACTGGATTCTTGCCGCTTCAGCGGGCAGCCCTTGATAGACACATCGTCTATTTTCAGAAAGTGGTTAATATGGGTGATGCTCGGCTCCCGCACCTGGCTTACGCTGTGGCAATGGGCCCGCAGCGACTCAGGGCCTGTTGGAGGGGTAAGAGAGATTAGTGGTTCGCCAGATGGAACGTGCAGGAGCACAGGTGCGTGCAGGTGGATACAGAGGCCGATCGTGATAGCCTGTGGGAGTACCTGGACGCTTGCTTCCTTGGCAAGCTCTGGGACCCTGGCGCTCTAGAGCAGGTCAAAATGGCCCATTACAAGGAGCACATCAACCCCGTGTTAGCTCGGGGCCCGCAGCTTTACCTGCGTTCCCAGCTGCCCTTGAAAAAGCGCAGACTCATTGCCTCCATTCGCACAGGTGCCCACCATCTTCGCATCGAGACGGGCAGGTGGATTGGGGAGCCCCGCCAGGACAGGCTCTGTCAATGCTGTCAAACGGGTGCCATTGAGGATGAGTCTCACACTTTCCAGAGTTGCCCAGCATTCAGTCAGATCCGGGTCAGATACGCTCCCTTAGTACGGCCGGACTTGCCCCTACATTTGCTGATGAACACACCGTCAGTATGTGCTCTGGGGTCGTACATTCAGGAGGTACTAGATCTGCGAGCTCACCTTTGCCCCCGCCTGGCTGCCTGCTGATCAGGCACTACGGGTGCGGTGCATGAGTGTATATATT
This sequence comes from Isoetes taiwanensis, assembly GCA_021234155.1. Classification (NCBI taxonomy): domain Eukaryota; kingdom Viridiplantae; phylum Streptophyta; class Lycopodiopsida; order Isoetales; family Isoetaceae; genus Isoetes; species Isoetes taiwanensis. The sequence continues at coordinate 9,345,945 of JAJEKV010000026.1, read as the reverse complement.
TGTGTGTTTTTGCATTTTGTATATTAGAACAGTTTGTCAGTAGGCTGATTGCTGCCACGGTTTTTCCCTCGAAAACACCTCGGGGCAGGGGTTTTTTAATCCAGGTAGTAATCCACTTGCTGCGCTTTTGTACTGGGTCCCATAGACCGATTGGTCTCCGTGGACGATAAAAATACCTTCCTTCCTTCCTTCCTTGTTTGTTCTCAATATAATACACATGGTTTTAAACATTACAACAAGTGGAGAAATAATATTACTACATCTAAAAACAAGGTGCTGCGCACGGAGGGTTGCCCTCCGGTGGCCCGAGAGTGTGTTTTCATGTTTCTTGTTGTCTTTTCGTTTTAATGGGGTCATTTCTTATATCGGGGCTAGTTATATTAGTAATGAAATTGTACACATCCTGTATGAATACATACTTTTATTTTCCTAGTGAATGCACACAAATATTAAGAATAGAATACCCAATGGTAAAAAACAATCAATTTGTGCTTTGATAATATAACTATCCTGTTTTGAATATGCGCGTTTAAGTGCTTTGCTAATGTATTAATCCCATTTCTAATATGTGTATTTAAGTTGGTTGGTGTCAATTAATTTTGGGTACAAACCATCATGAAATTTAACATGTTGAAAGCATTTAACATATTAATGGAAAACCAAATGCCATTGTTAAAATATAATGCCATTGTTATGATAAGTTGTAGCCTATACAGCAAGAAGCAGGGACTTGTGTACACGCCACTTGATCCTTTGCAAGAGAACTTTAATTCCTTATAACTTAGAGGGTAATAGACAATACAAAAGGACTTAGAAATTGTCAGTGGTTTTGCATGTTGATTTAGTTGACATGAAGGAAGAACTCCATATTATAAATTAAATAAGATTGCTAAGAACTTAATAGCATTTGCCATAATAGAAGAAGGCCCTCCCTCCCACCACAATTCTATGTATGTGCTGAAATTATAGTATTCCATGATAATAGATCACAGACATTCATGTTATCAAACACAATAACAGCCTCCTCCAAACTGCCACACTTGTCATACATGTCAATCAATGCATTCTGCACAGAAATGTCTGATGCCCAAATGCTAGATTCAGTACAGGCATCCAAAATAACAGTGAAATTGACAACATTTAATTTGGTATTATTGGAGTGCAACAGATGAACAAGCTGCAATGCCTCCTCATCATAACCTTGTTCAGTGTGTGCTTACATTACAGTGACCCAAGCTTTGAAGTCCCTTCCATACATTATGTGAAACAAAAGATTGACATTCTCCAAACTTCCACACCTTCCATAGACATTAATAAGGGCAGATGCCACAAAAAGTTTCCCCAGCATATTTGCATTCTAGAATGCATGAATGGATTAACTTAGATTTTTCCACATTTCCAATCAAATAACATATTACATGGCCAATTGTAGCATTCAAGACATCCAATCGCGACCTTCACATTCACGACATCCTCTGGAACCTGAACAAGTGTAGCAATAATTCCACTTTCTGGGCAATGTATGCAAGATAGCCAAGTTTAAAGACCATAAGTGGGAAGTGAGGATTTCTACTTGTCAAAGAACGCGAAATAAAATACATTTTTCCCTTTCTGATTTAATCACCCAGGGGATTTGTATTTAGCTCAACAACTAGTCAACATAGCCAAGTGTTGTCTTTAAACTGAATTTGTAATTCACCATTTAGTCTGCACCCAAAGGACCACATGACAATAAATTGAAAACTTTAAATTCGATGGGAGCATGGATGGATGCCATTTTATCCAATTTGTAAATTTGTCTTTTCTAAACGTTACGCCTTTGGACTTTATCGTACTCATCCATTTTGGCAAAATCCATTGCAGGATAAATTGGTTTTTATATGATCTTAGTCGGTTACTAGCTAAAGCATAAGTAAATTACTCTACTTAACCGTGTGTTGTGAAAGGGAATACCCAGCTATATTACAGGTTGCAGCATCCGTTGCATTAGCCCTTGCCTTCAATATAGCTTTTGCGGACAAGTCTTTTAGAACTTCATATCCTTCACCCTTACATGTAGGGCACTCCGTTACCCTGACATGATAAGCATTCTGTCTAAACAAATAAGAATGTCGTCAAATTATTTTTGAATTTGTTGTCACTGAGAGCAGTCCACGCAATTTATCCCCCTATTATGCACGTCAAATCTAAGCCATTGATAACAATCTTTAGAAGGAATGCAAGGAAATCAATACAATCCTGTAGATTTCAAATACAGAAAATAGATACAAAATCCATCCCTTGAACAAGGGAGGAAAGAATACTTAAGGCTAGTGTACGGCATTTTAGATACAATGCACTAATCAGTTTGAAAATTTGAGAGAACAGCATAGCATCTGTGTGGCTGAGAACAGTTGTGTATCTGCAAAAAGCTGCCAAGTTCTCGTCTAAATCAACATTTATAAAACTTAGCCCACATGGTCCAACAAGATGAGTGGCATTTAATACCAACCTTGATGAAAGGACGATCATGACTTTTAAAAGAATCAATGAAGCTCTCCTTAAGAAGTAATGACACCTGAAATCCAGAATGATGGCCCTCAAACAATATTCATTTAACAAAGTTCTATTACTGCCAAGCCAAGCTTTGCTTGCCTACTCTGTCATTATTTGCCTGAACATTTGTGATTGTATGTGACCTGACATCCATGCACAGGGATTCCAGGTAACTTCGTAAGACTGCTAAAAACCCTTCTGTGGCTTTTGCCTGAGTTTAAGACATATACGCCACCATACCAAATCTAAATAAAGTATTTATTGCATAATAGAACCAAGTGAATTGTTAAGATGATTAACCTGTGACTCACTATACTCATGCACAGGATGCCGACTGGCATACTCCTTTTCAGCAGCAAGTTTGGAGTAATATGGTTCCAATGCTAATGCTAACTCCCGATGCCTTGGTAACTGAGGCAGGGATGCCATTTTCACCTGTAGAATGCAACAACTATCATTGTTGGAGAATCCCAAGACAGAATGTCATGTAAAATATTTCCAATACAAAGATTCAAAACCATTTAAACTATTGGAGATGAATACCTGGTCTTTGTAGACATTCACACGCATCAAGTTGGAGGTCGTGACACGCACTTTAGACGTTTTGTGCTGCACCCCAACCTATAGAAGAGCAATCACGCTAGGCATAGACATAAGATATGCAACTCAACAGGCCTTGGTGGTTATAGATGGCTCACAATGAACGGTACTGGAGCATCCAAATAATCCAACATTTTATTTGGCCTGTCAAAAGAAGATGGAATGAGATGTGCAGACCTTTTTAAGAGTTACACTACTATTCCTTAGCAAACAACCCATTAACTCTGTATGTCTTTACATGTTAATCCATTTTACCAATCGAAAGTGCATCTTCAACGTGCATTGAACATACAAGGAAGGACCTGGTGAACAAGGACTTGGTGGCATGCAAAGGAACTTTAGACCTTTAACTGTGGACAAAGCATTGTATATGACATCAAACGTGCCCCTATTCATTATATATTTAAAGTTCTCCCAAATCAAAAGCTCCCTATTTTGTGTCTAGGCTATTACACTTGTTTGTCTTTCATTATGGCGCTGAAACAGATGGCATGAATAAGAATAATAGTACATACCGGAAGCAAGAGGCTTTTCCACTCAAATGGCCTAAGCATAGGTTTCAACGGAAACACAACAGCGAACAAGATTCCCTGAACAAGAAATTTCGAGTTAGTTAGGCTAACAAATAACCACAACTTGCTTTTCCACCAATACTCCAAAGAAGCATTGTCATAACCTCGCAACAATAAGGATTAACTAAATGCACATAAAAGTAGAATGTTGCCATTTCAATTCTGAAACCAACATCTTTTGTCAAATGAGCAGCAGCCTTACACTCAAGTGAGAGAGATCTGCAGACGGTCAGCCGTTGTCCAAATAGATAATAAAGAGCTTCTTCCTCGGCTAATGCTGCGGCCCGAAACTAATGAAGGCGGAAGCATTGAAGCAACATGTGAATATTAGAAAGTCAACATATTATAAAGCAAACAAAATACTACCTCAGCCAATTCAAGGTTACTCCTGCATGAGTTTGGATCTAAAGTGTGATCCGAAGCTTGAAAGTTAAGACAAGTTCCTCTCTCTCGGTATAGACACCGGTGGTATGAACAAATTATCCGCAAAGAATCGTCGTCATGCCGAATCAACAATCACCAATGATTGTAACATGTTTCAAAACATATTTTCAAAATCTAGCTAAGAATATCTACATACCTCCCCCCCAAGCAAGGACAAAGATCACACCCATAATCATCTTCCTGTCTAGATGAGCTCGCTTCAAAGAAGATCATCATCATCCGAAGTCGGCACTCTCCGGGCGAGATTTCAACTATATTATTTATGATATATCGAAATCAGTTTAAGGGCATTTACATTTGTATTTCATGTTCCTAGTCCTAGTATATGATAACATAATTAAACCTCAACAAATATGTAAGAAACTCGTACCTATAAATTGACTTTGAACTTTCAATTTGCTCGTGCTGCATCGTTCCCAAATGCAAAATATCCGTGATTTGAACCGACATTGCATAATCCATCATCAACACTTACGTAACCATTTGCGGGATATGTCCGATCATGTTTTCCATCCTCGGGGAGCCATTAGAAGTATGCACATCGTTTGCAGCTTCTACCACCGACCCATTATGCTTCACGGGAGAACTTTCCTACAATGTGTTCCAAATCCACTTCCGAATGTTCACTAAAAGCTGCTCCTATTTGATACAAAGCAGAAATTTGCAGCTTTATATGGACCCCATGTGCGAGTCTCTATGAGGTGCAAACAAAGAACCCAAACATCATGGTTGAATAATTTCACAATCCTTTTTACCCGGTACTTAACGGAAGTGCCTTAAAATTTAATCACAATGTACTTGAGTTGTAAAGAAACTACCTCATCGCTGCAATTCTTCTAGGTCGGGTCACCAAAATATGGACGCCTGCACCAAAACCTTGTAGTTCAAATTCTTCCAAAGATAAATTGTGGAACCTAATAAATACACATCCCATCCAAAAATCATGTGGTGAACAAATACCGTTCTTTCCAAATCGAAGTTGGATGCAAACCTGTGTTGTCTTTCCAGAGCCCGCTTCACCCGGCAAAAAGGGTCATGGGATTATTCCCGATTACATCCAATATTTCTTCACGCCTTATCCGCACAGTGGGATTGGCGTGCTTTCGGTTGTGCAGAGAATTCGTGAGATGACATCTTGTGTTTTGCATTTGTGTGTAACATAGCATTTGTTGCAGCAACTTCGTCCCCAGAGCCCCATTCATTACCTTCGCATCATGCGGGAGAATCTCTCGTGCCGGTGGGTTGCCCGGCTCGATATTTTCTCAATAAGCACTGTGTGCAGAATATGTTCTTTCATGGCAAGTTCATTTTGTTGTAGATCAACAACAGCTGGATCCTCGTTTTGCTATAAAATGAAACATGCCTTTATGGAAGGCAAGGCAGAGGAAAATGCATGCCGCGTTATAAGCAAGAAGATGAGGAAAGGAGCCCCTCCGGTTAGCCGGTTTCGTGAGTGGCTGTTTAGCAGCAAAAGCTACCGCCAGTTTACAGCCTATAATCGGTTTTTAGCAGTCATCAACATATTCTGAGTATATTCCAGCATATACTCAGGATATGCCACAACCTCATACAAACGAGGGTTTGCCCCCCTAGGAGCAACCCAAAAATTACATTGCATATCCAGACATGGAGAAAGAAAATAACATTGTTGTTTTAATGCCACTAGGACTAGGCTTTTTTTTTTTTTCAAATAAAAGATCTATTAAATATTACAATGCGTGGAAAACTAATATCACCACTATAAAAAAAAAAGGTGCTTGGGCACGGAGGGTTGCCCTCCAGTGCCCCGAGGGTGTGTTTGCATGTTATTTGTTTTGTAGTTTTGTGTTGAAATTCAAAGAAGCATATTTATTTAAAGGCAGATGCTGAAGTTGTAAAGGCTAACAGGCTCGCCGCCAAATGAAAGGCTTCATAATGTTGATGATCCATCCAATAACAGTAAAGGTCCAGCAACATCAGATTGGAGCTTCTTCTGCTCTGCCAGTTACCCTGATGCAACATTCGCAATCCAGAACCCACAAGACCGCCAGTTTACAGGCGACAATGGGTTTGGAGCAGTCACCAGCATATCCTAAGTATATTCCAGCATATACTTAGGATATGCCACAAACCCACATAAGCAAGGGTTTGCCCCCCTAGAGGCAACCCAAAAAAAGCTTAAGCTTGACCTTACAATAGACATGCTTCAAAGTTCTGACGACACCCTCTTCAGAACAAGCATGAGATTAGTAAAACATGGTCCAGTTTATCAGTAGATTTTTGCCATGTGCCACGTCAACAAGGCCAGAAAATATAGTATAGCTGATGCCATCTGCTACACCTACATTTCAGCAAATGAAAAACTAGCAGTAGGGCAGGCTTGGGGCAAGGGCTAGGTTGGGTCGAGTTGAATGATCTCTACCAATGAAAAGATTTTTAAGCTTTTATTGCATAATATTTAGGCTCCCTCTCAGCTTCCCCTAGCCCCTGAAGATGTTAAATTGAATTAAACCAAACGATATTAAGGCATTATAAATATTGTATCATGGCATGGTTTTTACATTTGATGTCTATTGCATAGAGTAGGGATGTGCTCTATTGGTTGTTAGGTTCCTTATATTCTAAACTCCGAATTGCTATACCATTCATGAAACAATGCTTGAAAATAAACATGAGTCTTCGAAATCATTTGATCTTGGTGTTTGTTGAGTTATTCATTTTAAAATGCAGCTTGATATTTCAATCTTAATATAAGGGAATGACATTATCTCAAAATACTACTTGAGAAAGTTGAAGGCAAAACCATAAAAGATTTATGGCTTCCTAACATGCCAATTGATGCTCATTTTTGGGCATCATGTCTATACAATCAAAATGATCCACACTAGAGAAATCACTTGCTTCTGTTGCAAGCTATGTGAAACGGCTCTTAAATTAATTTGGAAAAAGAAAATGACTCAACCAAACCAATATCATGGCAATAAAAATCTGAATACGACAGCAAAACAAGCATATATTGTATTATTAGCATGTAATATCCTCAAAGAAAACGTCTTCTGGGTTTTCCAATATAAACAAACATATAAACTAGCATATATAGTATTATTAGCATGTAACATCCTCAAAGAAAAGGTCTTCTGGGTTTTCCTGGGTATTACCAACATGTAATGTCCTCAAAGAAAAAGGTCTTTTGGGTTTTCCAATATTTTGCATGCTAGCATCGGAGATATGTAATGCTTCTTCTGTGGCATTTGTTTTTGTGGAGGTCTTTAAGATAATCTCCTATAGAAGAAGTACAAACTCGCACCTTTCCATAATGATAGCATGTGTTAACTGTTTAAACTACAGATAGGTTTTATCACTTAAAGAAACTTTGAGCATCCTATTATTACTAACAGAATGAATCTTTACAACTGTATCTTGACATCCTCTGTTTAAATTTACCAACAAAATAAGAATAGCCTCAATATGTGGTAATGCAATTTTGGCAGCTATTACTACATCTGTCAATGTAGTATGTAGACTTGCGCAAGCAAACATAAAACAAGGATAAACCATCTACATTACAGAAAGACGAAATAAAAATGCTTGCCACAGTTCACTACCACCTCCATTACCTGCCTCTTTTGACACTTTGCCTTAAGGTTGCCTATTAAACAACAGGAGGAGATGAGCATACAAATGTCAAAATAAACAATGAAGTGATTATTACCACTTGGCTTAACTGAAAACAGCCAAATCTTAAGTGTCTCTGTAATTTTGACATTCGCGTCCATGTTAACTTGAGGATGGAGTATGGAAGCTGAAGTATGTGAATTTCTCTTCTTTGAACTTTTGTATTACTGGATCTAATGCAAACAGTGGCAATAACAGGCTGCTTAGACTTAGACTTTAGACCTTGGCTTGTGAGTGTTATAGCTCCCATGCATTCCACACAAGGGAATATCACCTCCATTTCCATCTTCTCCAACTGTTGGACTTTCAAAACCTTCATTCTATTTTAGAGAAATAGTTAAAGGTGAGCCAGTCTTTTCTAGTTTAGCATTTGAAAACAACTGCATTGATAGGCTTTGACCTGAAACGCAAAAATAAATAAACAATACAGACGTAAAATGTAGTTAAAACTTACACGTACCTAAAATAAACAATGTCCCTATACATTCCAAACCACTCCATCTCTTTCCAAAAAAGAACCAAAAAAATCCAACACCTCAAAGAGGTCCAAGGGTGTAGCTTATAATTGCTTCAGATGATGATAAACTCCATAGGGCTACAAGCTGCAGTTCAAGGGATTGCTTATTGCTTGGTCTGTGCATTCAAACTTAATTCTCAAAGACAGATCTGCCTGAACCCATAAAAAGAGCGATGTAGAAAGCAGCCGTGTATACAAAGATCAATATGCGAGGGAACAAATGATATTGATCAAGCGATGATATGCCTTGCCATCTAAGGACATCCGTTGCGGATGCTTGATTAATATGATCGCAAAATGACCAAATGCCGAGCACATGGTCGTGAACCAAATGGTGCAAGTTAGTAGCTAGAATAGGCTAGTTCAAGTGGGCCGAAGACTTTATCGCCTCCCCAACCTTTGGCTATTCACTTGCTAGTACTGACTTGAATACTAAGCAACGGTAAATCACTGGAGATCAAGACAATTTCCCAGCAATGAAAATTTTGCTTCCTTCTTATGGCGCCGCAGTGTACTACCTCGGAAATTTTTCCTGTGACAACACGTTATACACCCCCGATGGTTTGGTACAATGATCTTATTTTTCTTCCAAAGACAATCAAAGAAATAGTTTACCATCCACCATGCTTACTTTATCAATAGCCGCTTTGCATTTTTCCTCGCAATTTTGTGATTCCTTATGAGAGGCAACCTTGCCAAGAAGAAGACCCTTATTTCCTGTAGCCAATCCAATGCCCACAAAGGAATGTATTTTGGTTTTACCCAGAGCACATGCAGCGAGGCTTGTAGATGATATAACATATACAACATGTGAACCATACACATGCTTCAACACTACAATAGTGAATAGCATACTCCTTCTTGTGCACTACTTGAGCCCGTTACAAAAGCTAATTTCCTAGTCTGCGAATCGCCGCATAACTTGAAGTCTTTGTATTGATAATTTTACATCAAATGCTGGCTTCTCCATGATATTAAACCTTGTCTTGGAAGGCAAAGGTCCTCCCTCGATTGCCTCCTTCTTTGTTTCCCTCGAATTTTTACAACTTCATTTTACAACTTTTGCATTGGCTGTTTGGCAAAGTTTTGTCCTTTTCCTTCCTTTATCAGCAGGAAAACCCTACTAAGCCATCGAACCATTTTATTCTGTTTTATAAAATAAGAAGCTAGCAAGAAAGACACTGTATAGAGAACCTAAAATATAATACATGCTGCCAAGCAGAACAAGGACAATAATCTTTAAACTGGGGTTGGGTGAAATAACAATCAAAATTTCTGTTTAGTCAGAATAAAATATTCTTCATACAGCATGGTATCCCAATTGGCCATATATTCAGTAAGTATACCTACCATAACCAATGGCCGAGCAGCGTAAATAAGGACAATTAGAACTGCCACCATTTTCTATTTTCCATCTTCTTAGCTAATTCTTCAGCTAAAGATGAAAAAGTTTCAGCATCTGCTTGTAGTTCTTCAGCTTTCTCATTGATTTCCTGTAGATGTAGGGATATATGATAAATTTCAATTTGGCACAAATATGCATCACATATGTTTTCATGAGAAACCTTTTTCAGATGAACGTTGTTATAATAAAAGAGTGCATAGGCTTATTGAGGAAGTTACAAAATGGAGAATAGAATAGAATAGAATAGTTTTTTATCGGCCCATCGAGACCAATCGCCTATGGGACCCGAAGGGAGAGCGACAAACTTATTATCTTGTCCGGGTTAAAAACCCCGCCCGAAGGGTTTTCGAGGAAAAAAACGTGGGCGCGATAATAAGAATGCCGGTCAAAACCGCATAAGTATACATCATCATGAAATAAATGTGTATGTATATGTCAAGTGCGTGCCCGAGGACATAGCTGATCTCGCATGTCCATGACCTCCTGAAGGTATGATCCTAGCATCCGTATGGATGCCGTGCTCAATGTCACATGTAGCGGTGGCCGGGCCCGAAAGCAACTCAAAGATAGCGGCGTCCGGTTTGATCATATGCTTGGGCAACTTTGAAGGGTATGAGATTCATCCTCAATGACTCCCATTTGGCGGCATTGACAGAGCACGCCCCGGCGTGGCTCACCAATCCATCTCACTGTCTCAATTTGAAGATGATGTGCCCCAATGCGAATGGGAGGCAATGAGTGCGTCTTTTCATGGGCAAGTGGGTGCGCAGTAGCATTGTGGGCCTCGTTCCAATGTGGGATTTATGTGGCGCCGGTAGTGTCTTTGTCTTGACCTGTTCAAGGGCGGCATCCCAAGCTTGCTGATGAAGCAAGCGTCAAGATATTGCCTCAAGCTATGGCGATCTGCCTCTGTTTGCACATGTATGCACCTGTGCTCCTGCACATTCCATCTAGCCATCCATTGAGCTCTCTTTTCCCTCCAGCAGGCCTTGAGGCGTTGTGGCCCCATTGCCATGATATAAGCTAGTTTTGGGAGACGAGCATCGTCCATGTTGGCCACCTTCTGAAAATAGACAATGTGGCGATCAAGGGCCGCCCTCTGAAGAGGCAAGAATCCTGTTTCCTGCAGTAGAATTTGATATGAGACTGTGGACTTCACCCCTAGTGCTCGTACCAAGAAGGCTTTCTGCACCTGCTCCAAGTCATTCCAAGTAGCGAGGGATACTACTGGGCCCCATACTTCAACCCCGTATAAAAGGACAGGCTCCACTAAGACTTTGAACAGGTGTGACTGATGGGTCCAATCATACAACTCCGCTCTATGACTATTGTTTTGCATTGCATATAGTGCTTTCCAGCCCGCCGTAACTCGTAGCCGTATGGATGTGTCCCAGTGCATAGTAGATGGAAACTCCACTCCCAAATATTTGTATGTGGATGCTACTTCCACATTCTGCCCTCGGTAACGGAAGGAGGGGATCCTCGGCTGTCGTGAAGATGATATGAAAACCACCTTAGTCTTGGCCAAGTTGACGCGCATATCAGTCGCTTGACAAAATGTGTCCAGGGCATCGAGATGTCGTTGCATGTCTGCTGGTGTGTAAGCTAGGAGGTCCACATCATCAGCATATATTAACTGCTTGATGATCTGGTAGAGAAGGTGAGCCCCGTCGCCCCCATTATCAGCAAGCCAGCTCTCCAATTGATCAATGTAAAGCCCAAACAATGTTGGGGAGAGAGGGCATCCCTGGCGAACCCCGATACTACTATCAAATGGTTGGCTTGTCGGCTGCAACCGACCCGAGCATCTTTCATAAAGCCTGTACACTGCATTCTGCAAATCTACCGGAACCCCCAGCTGTCGCAATCTTGCCCATAGTTTTTCCCCGAGGCACAGTGTCAAATGCCTTTGCAAAATCCACGAAGCAACAATATAGATCCTGACGGCGGTTCCTGCTGTCTTCAACCAGAGCTCGCAATGTGAGAAGAAGAATCCTTGAGCATTGGCTTTGTACATTTTAAACAATCTTGAAGGCAAACAATATGGCAATAGTAACAAATATACTTACACCAAGTTTTTGACCTCGTTCCATAAGCTTCCTCTTAGGTTCGGCATCACTATTATCCTGAAACAAGTTTAAGATTTAATTGCAAGAGCTCTTGATTGAACCAGGGTCTCAACCTCAAAATAGATCTCAACCTCAAGGTACCTTGAATTGATCCGTGCTACGACCATATTGAGCTTTTATTTCCTCAACAATCCTAAATTTTGGAGGCCTTTGATACAAACCTTCGTTGTGGGACGGCTTATGATAAACTTGCTCTTCTTGAAAAGCTCCTTGGGTTTGTGACTCTGTTGTTCTTTTTTATTTGGGCGGCTTTTGTTTGGGCAGAGGAGTGCAAAAACGGCGGATACTCCAGCCCACTGCAATGCCCACTACCACAACAATGGACACTATCACCGGAGCTGCCATATTGCTCATGCTTGTAGCTATTTCTGCTCCGATCCTTGCAACTACGGACATAAATTCTGAAAGGAAAATCTTCGGTCTGCCCTGCCAGTTACTCGGTTGGAGCATCCTGGATCGAGAACGCAGGTGACCGAGAGTTTACAGCGAATAGTAGGTTTGGAGCAGTCATCAGCATATCCTAGGTATATTCTAGCATATACCTAGGATATGCCATAAACCTACATAAACAAGGGTTTGCCCCCCTAGGGGCAACCCAAAAATACTACGGGTTATATCCATACGTAGCCGTTGAATTTTCTTTAGTTAAGACACATCATTTTCTTTAGTTAAGACACATCATTTTAGATATTACAATACGTAGAAAACTAATATTACAACACTATAGTAAAAACTACAGGAAACATCCATATTAAGATTGCTATAGCTTATTTTAAAAAGGCCTTTTGGGAATCGAACCCAAACAAGTCCATTTAGGTAGTATAACAATCTCAAAAGATGATTAAGCATAAGCATGTCTCACCACTAAGTAAATTGGTTCGAGCACCAAGATAGTTTTACATAAGCCTATCAAGCTCAATATATTATAATCTGTCTTTTAAGATAAGCAAACAACTTCGCCCTATATCTACAAGAGTAGCCGGATTTCTTAGAAGTGATCGTTAAAAAGCAATAAAACTGTTGCATATGATAAAAGTCTTGAAAGTACTAACTTTTCAGCCGATAAAGATAAGCCTTGGTAGAGTGAAGCATGGAATTAGCATTTTAGAGTTAGAGACTAAACAATGGACTTGAACATGATGAGCATCATAAAAACAAGATATGACCTTAAAAGCAATGCTTCGGTTCTATTGCGCTAGCAATAGAACCGCCATTCCTTGGATGGGGACGCCACCTCAGCTCCTTGCCCTTTTTATAGCTCATTTTTCCTTGTCTTTGGTTATCGGCGTTCTCCTTGAGCTTGTCTCCTAGTTACGGTCGCCTTTACCTGGTTTCCTACCTTCAGAAAAGCCTGAAGCGCTCAACTGTGCGCCTACCGTCTACGTCCCTACTCAAGAAAGTTTTTTCAAGGTACGATGCTTGTGATATTCTCGGTTTTTAATCCGGTTTTGTCTGTGGTTCTTGTTCTCCTCTTGGTGTTTGGGATGCGTTGTCGGAGTCTTGGGCATCAGTTTCCTCCCGGTTATGGCATGGTCAAGGATTTCTTGAGCGGTTTCGGTTAGTTCGTTGCTTTCGATTTTGTTGTTCCTTATTTTTGTTTTGATTCAGTTTGCATCCGGCTTGCTTGCCATTAGACTGGGTCTTTTTGCTTCCGGGACCTTTTGTCTTCGGTTTCTCCCAGCCTTTGCCCATGAATTTTCGGGCGTTTCCGGCCCCGTTACTGCCTCCTGCCAGACGGTTTGGCAGTGGGGCATGTTTTCGGCTGCCATAGCCAAGCTTGCTGCTCCGGGTCTCAATCTAGCTTCGCCCTCTTTTCTGACCATTTTCCATATCCGATTGCTTGTGTTTTCCGGTCTGTTGATTATATCATTCTCGAATTTGTTGCTCAGTCTCTGTTGGCTCCGCAATAGGCTCCCTCTGCTTACCCCGGATACTGCTTTTTCTCTTCTGTTTCGGCTTTGTCAGGCCCTCCTGCATCCATCTCCTCTCTTCTGTTTCGGCTTTCCATATCCGATTGCTTTTCGCCTCTCTTTCTCTTTCTGACGATCTTCCATATATTGCTTTTCCACCTTCTGTGTTGCCTTCCTCAGTTTTTTCCCTCTGCCTCCACCGGAGTTTGGGTTTTTTCCTCTCTGTTTTTCCACCTTCACCGTCTTTCGTGGCTGCCGCTTCCGCCATTTCTGCAGCGGGGATACCGGGTGCCGTCGACCCGGTTTACCCTCGTGTTGGTTGGGTGCACCCGGTTTCCCTTGGGTCTTCCTCTTTGTTTGGGATCTTTTTTCGTACCTTGTTGGCTTGAGGTGTTGTTCTAATTTCTTTGTTGTGTTGGTATTGTTTTACCATCTCTTTGGTTCTTTCCGGTTGTTAACATTATTTGGTTGCTAGTCTCTTGTCCTTCGGTTTTCTTTTTCTTCCCAACGTTGTCCCGTTGGTGCTGTGGGTGTATCTTTTCTTGCTTCTTTGCCTTTTTTCCTCGTCATTTACATTTTTCGTCAATTTCTCATTGTTGGTTATATTTAGTTGGGGGTGTTGCAAACTCGCTCCGCGCTTAGCGTCACTGTTGGCATGGATCTCGTGAAGCGTGTTGTTTTTCCCCATTGTTTGTACTAACATTTTGTGAATTGTGTTTTTAGACATTTCACGAGATGGCAGATCAGGACATTCCTAGTACCTCTCAGGTTTCTTTGCGTGCTCGGAGGGCTAAGCGGGTCGCGGCAAGCACTGCCCCGTCCACCCCACCTATGCGACGTGCCCGCACCACTGGAGTTTCTATTGCCTCTGAGGTGTCTGCTGTGCATACCCCCGCGGCTTCTCTTGAGCCTATCAGTCCCGTTTTTTCCACTATCAGATGCACGGGCGTCGCTTCTCACTCTGGCTCAGCTGGTCCTTCTCGGGCTATCTCTTCTGTGTCATTTGCTTCTGTGCCGCCTCCTGTTTTTTCCTTTGCTTCTGCGGGTCCCGCTGTGGGTTTGAGCCACTCTTTGCCGACTGCTTGTTCTGCGGTTCCCTCCTCTCAGTCTGTAGATATGGTGCCTCAGCTTTTGCAAACCCTTCAGTTACAGATGGCACAGATCCAGAGTCTTCAGTCGACACTCACTTCTAACACTAATGTTCATGAGCAGATCGAAGTGTTGCGCCAAGAAGTTCGAGAACGCTCTTCACGATCAGTTCCCAGCTTTAAGAGAGAGTCATCGCGCCACCAGTACGAGTTTCTTTGTACCACCGAGTCCAGATTCCGGGAGCTTCATGCCCGATTGGTTGCCCTGTCTCCTCGAGTGCCCGACGCTGTCCTTCAGATTGTTGAAGAAGGTAAGGCTGCCACTTTGCAGAGGATGAAGTTCTTGATTATTGCTGATCGCGAGGGCTATGACGTCGCCTTGGATTTTGATGACCATACAGGCCCTGCCCTGACTGCTGATGATTCTAAAAAATTAAAACTAGCTCGGCAGATGCATCGTGATCGGCGCCCTCCTGTTTCTAGATCCGCTGCCTCGCCCTCTGGCTCCACCTTCTCTGCCACACCTCAATCCCCTTTCTCGTCTCGGTCAGGATCCCGCCCATTTTGCACTTTTTGTGGACGCCTGGGCCATCGCATTGAAACGTGCCATTCTCGCCCCAACACGGGCTCTCCTGTTGCTCCCCTCCCGCCTTTGGTTCCACCCCCGGGTCCTTTGGTGCCGGCCCCGGCTCCGTTTTTTCCTCGTCCCGGCCCTTGATTCTTAGTTCTCCCTGTGCATATTTCTTCCTGTTGTCATAGTTTCTCAATATTAATACAAATTTGGTCCCCTTTTCAGTACTATTGTTTTTCTTATAGATTTCTTTGAATTAAGTTTTTGTTCTATTGGTCGGCTGTGGTTGTGTTTTCTTGTCTAATTTTTCTTGGATAGGTTGAATTTTCACTTTCAAATTAGATATTTTCGGTTTGCTAAAAACGGTAGGATGTTAATTGTCTTACTCGGTATTATAGTTGGATGTTTTCTGGTTTCTATGGGTTTATGCGGTGTTGTGATCATTGTGTTTGGTGTTAGCTTTAGAGGTGTTGTTTTATCCATGGTTATCCACTCGACTAACTTGGTTTGTTTTTCTTTTGGCAACATGACTTACGGTTTATACCCATTTTTTTCAGAATGTGCTCCGATCACCTCCATCATCCCTCATCTTGGCATCGACCCCTCCCCTGCTGATGATTTGGCTTCTGCTTCTGTGGTTCTAAATCGCCTCCAGACCGCTTTTCCTTTCTGGCAGTCTATCTGTTCCTCGCAACAGGTTTTGCATTGGATCCAGTTTGGTTATCGCCTCCCTTGGTCATCTTCTCGTCCATCTGTTGCTTTTTCCGCCCCAAATCACTCTTCTTTGTCTGCCCACCTAGACTTTGCACGCTCGGCCGTTTCTGATCTCTTGCATACGGGTGCCGCGTCCCCTGTCCTCTCCTGCCCTTTCTTTTGCTCCCCCTTGGGTGTTGTCCCCAAAGGCATAAACAAGTTTCGCCTTATCCTTGACTTACGATGTTTGAACTCTTTCTTAACAATTCCCTCCTTCCGGTATGAGTCCCTTGAGCTGCTTTCACATTTATGTCTGCCTAATGATTTTCTCTTTGCGGTTGACCTTAAGTCTGGGTATCACCATGTCGCTATTTGGCCTCCTCACCGCACTTTTTTGGGTTTTGAGCTTGAAGGTCGTTTTTACGTCTTTAATGTCCTCCCCTTTGGTCTTGCTTCCGCTCCCTTTGTCTTTACCAAATTAGTTAGACAGTTAGTTCGGTTTTGGCGAGGTCAGGGTATTCGTTGCTTGCCCTATGTCGATGATATTTTGTTTCTATGCCAGTCCCTCCCTGAGTCTCTCCAGATTCGCGTCATTGCCGACTTGCAACAGGCCGGTTTTCTCTTAGCATGGAAAAAGTGTCGGTTTCGTCTCTCACACCGCACAGTCTTTTTAGGCTTCATAGTGGATGCACAGGAGGGTTTCTTTCGCATTTCCCAGGCTAAAAAGGAGCGGGTCTTGTCTCTTTGTTCTACCCTGTTAGCCTCCCGGTATGTCACTCCTCGCCATATTGCTCGGTTTCTTGGTTTTATCCAGTCTCTGCGTCTAGTCCTGGGCCATTTGTGTGCTGCCTTGACTTGGGGCCTCCATTCCGATTTACGTGATGCTGACCTTTGGGATACCCCTCTCCTGCTGTCCCCTCTTGCGTCACAGGAAATCCAGCTTTGGGAGACTGTTATACGTCACTTCGATAGAGCCCCTGTGTGGCCCCCTACTGTGCTCAAGTCTACCTTGGGTTTTGATGCTAGTGATGAGGGATGGGGCGGCTGGCTTTCACGTCCCGGTTCTCAGCTTCTCTCCTTCTCTGGTGTTTTCTCAGCAGATGATCGCCTGCAATCTTCTACTTGGCGCGAACTCTTTGCTCTTTTTCAGATCTTGCAGAAGTGTGCTCCCTTACTGGCTGCATCCCGTGTCATAGCTCGCGGGGATAACCAGAATGTGTTTTTTCTGTTACAGAGTGGCGGTTCACGTTCTCCGACACTTCATTTTTTGCTTCTAGAAGTGCTAATTTTTTGCTATCAGTATCATATTCAGTTGGAGCCGGTGTGGGTTCCACGATTGGAGAACGAGTGGGCTGATTATCTTTCAAAGATCCGGCCTTTGATGAGTTTTCCTTATCCCCTTCTGTTTTCATCTCTTGGAGGCGCTTGGGGGCCCTCATCATGTGGATCGTTTTGCTAGCCCTTCTAATGCCTTCTTTGCCGGTCTTCAATACTAAGGATTTTTACCCTCACCGAATTCCGCTTTGATGCACTATCTTATGATTGGCATTTGTTCAATAACTACTGCTTTCCTCCGCCTGCCTTGATTCCCGAAGTGTTGCATCACGCCCGTCTTTGCAGAGCACGACTTACACTAGTTGTGTTTGCGTGGCCTTCTGCACCTTGGTGGCCGTTGCTTGCTGTCGACTCCGCTTCTTGGCAGCCCTTTGTTCACGATGCAGTTTTCTTTCATGAATTCACACATGCCTTACTCCCTTCACTCTCTTCTCCCATCGCGGGCTCTCGTCGGCATGCCGCTTTATTTGCCTTACGTTGTAATTGTTTCCATTGAATAGATCTTTCTTGTTTTTCTAGTCAGTTTGTTCTTTAGTTCTAGGTTATGTTTGATAGTTTAAAGGTTGGTTGGCATCGTTTGATTGTTGTGATTTATTATAGGTTTTTTGACTACTGTGTTTTTTGTCTCGTTTTTCCAGATATCTTACCTTTCTTCGACGATCCCTCTTTGCCCTTCTTTGCCTCAAAGATTGGTATCATCCTCCGGTCCGTGCATCGTCTACCTTGCTTTCCCTATTCTTCCGCTGGCTATCTTTTTAGTCATTGGTGCAGCTCCCGGCCAGACACGGCACTACCTCCCTCCTCCCTACATGTTGCCGCGTTTTTCTCCTCGTTGTTATCTGCCCACCGCAGTCCTAACTCCATAGGTATCGCGTCTGCTGCTATCGCCTTTTTTCATGGCTTGGTCAACTTCCCGTCTCCTTGCTCCGCACCCCTTCCTACCTTAGTTTCGTCCAGCGCCCCGCGCGGTCCATAGCCTCCCGCCCGGGTGCGTCTACCATTGACTGCGGCTCACGTTCGCCAAATCATTGCTGTACTTGCCCCGTCACAGGCCCATTGGCGTAGTATTATGAAAGCATGTCTTGTTACCATCTGCTTTGCTGGTTTCCTCCGTATCTCTGAGGCCTTGCATCTGAATTGGCGCGATCTTTCTTTTTTTCCCGATCATGTCCAGTTGTTTATCCGCAAATCCAAGTGCGACCAAGCTGCTGCCGGTCAGGAAGTCCTCATTGCTCGCACTTTTTCTCCCTCTTGTCCGGTGATGTTACTGCATCGTTTATTGTCTGCCTGTGCTTTTCGCACCATTGACCCACCTTCGGGTGGTCCGCTTTTCCGCTCTTCCTTGGCTTCCTCCCGCCCGTTGTCATATGCCGCTGCCCGCTCCTGGTGGTTTGAGTCTTTGCGTCTTATCGGCTTGGAGCCTCGGGCGTTTGGCACCCATGCAGGTCGTAGGGGGGGCGCCACCGCCGCTGCTGCTTCTTCCGTCCCTTCAGACTTTGTCCGTTCCCATGGACGTTGGCGCTCTGCCTCCTCCCATTCGCGCTATATTCTTCCCAGCGTTCAGGAGCGCCTTATTGTATCTCGCCACCTTGGTCTTTGAGGTAGGTTCCTCTTCTATCGGCCACTTGTTGTGTCTTAGGACCCATCCTAGGAATGCTTCGGTTCTATTGCGCTAGCAATAGAACCGCCATTCCTTGGATGGGGACGCCACCTCAGCTCCTTGCCCTTTTTATAGCTCATTTTTCCTTGTCTTTGGTTATCGGCGTTCTCCTTGAGCTTGTCTCCTAGTTACGGTCGCCTTTACCTGGTTTCCCGCCCCCCCTCCCTCTCAGTCGGTTTGCGTGGCTTGATGGTTTATTTGGTCTCTTTATTCATTCTCGGCGTGGCTTTTGTCGCCTCCGAGGCGGTACCAACCGGTCTTTTCTGTCGTTTTGCTTTTTTCTTTCTTTGTACCGGTTGGTCGACCGTGATATCCTCTCGGCGTGGCCCTGCGGCCTCCGAGTTGTTTTTTCTATCTTATCTGGCATCAGTCCAGCCCCTGTTCTCATTTCTAACGTCTAACGGTTTATATTGTCCAGGTCTCCTTTTTGCAGGGCTCGCGGTTCACGAGCCAGACGCGGGGGTACTTGTTCCTAGGACGTTGGGCATCGATCGTCGGCCTTTGTTATCATCTCACCCCTTATATTTTTTCTCTTCGTGCTCTCGGTGATTGTCTAGTTTCGGAGCACTCGAAGTTTTCAAGTTCTTTTTCATAGTTCTACCCCAGTGGGGGAACCAATTGTGTACTGTACGATTTTACAAAGCTCAATGAGAACACCACTTCACTTATCGGCCACTTGTTGTGTCTTAGGACCCATCCTAGGAATGGTATAGTGTTTGTCGTTGATGTCCCCAACCTTCAACTTCAAAGGCGTGCGACCCTATGTGAGTCTCGCTTCATTTGTATAGCACCTATAAGAATGGAGGTTCATAGACCACCGGCTGGATCAAATTAACATTCTATAAATTATTAGTTTATTTAGAAGCAGACTAGAAACAAACACAACGTCAAAGCAGTACCGTAACTTCGTCATAAGTATACTCTCATGGTAATGGTTCCTTGAGAAGTTAAACAAAGAGGATTGTGTAAATCCTTGGATAAACTTTAAGAAACATAAAACTTAATAAAACTTAATGAATTTTAAATTAGCACAATGACTAGTTAGAGATGGATGAAGGGGGATAACTTACTTCATTTGTTCTGTAGTCAAGTCCTCTTGGACAAACAGTTTTCCAGTTTCTCCGCTCTTGCAGATGTTCATAGTAACACCTTCGGATTGCTTGGGATAGCTGAAGGAAACTGGAAGTCAGAAACCATCGAACATGACTTATCTTCTATTGTCATAATTATTTGAACAGGTATTTTCAACTTACATTCATATTCCTGAACCAGAGGACCGTCATCTGCATGCAAATTCCAAACAGCAGAGTTTTCAGAATTTTCTTCTCCAGTGCATCGTAGACTCCTGGCAGCATAATGTAAATGTTTTAATTATTCCACCGAATCTAGGTTCTCACCTAGCTTGTTCCAATTGCAAAAGTTTGAACAAATCATTGGAACAATCCTGCAATTTTTATAGATTAGTGAAACAAGCAGAGAAACAAAATATAACCATCATTCAATTAAATTGGGATTATGTCTATTCCAAAATCGCGCCGTATAAGCCTTTAATTGACCATTATATTGAATTAACCACACTTTTGCACTGTGTTCATTTTCGGGCCAGGAAGATGCATTTTATGTTGAAATGCAAAGGCATTCAAATATTCGATGCAAATGACTCATATTATGACAGAATGTTGGCAATAGAAAAAGTACGAAATTGCTTATAAATTCGTGCATTCACAACGACAACGAAATGTAAACTTTGAAATTGTCGTGCTTTACGAATAAATAACAGCAAGCAAGTTGCTACGAAACAGAGATTTTCGTGGTTCAAATCGCGTGTGGCGCGATTTGAACCGTCATAATTAACGCATTATAATAGAACATAAACTTAACAAACTAATCAGATTCATCGTCGACAGGCGCTGCAGGCGGTCCTGAGATCCTGTCGATCATGAATAAACCATGCTCTGAATTCCATATAAGATGGATTACAATATCAAAGGGATCAGGATAGAAGCGGACGGGATTCATAGCAATGACATCAAGCCAGTCCTGAAGTTCTATTTCTAGCTCGCGGCACCTGCAGAGGTCCGCATGGTTCATCTTGCAGGTAATAGAATGTGCCATAATACCAGGCAGAAGGCGGAGACCGAAGCCGATGGTTTGCCAATTTCAGGCATACCTATTTATACGCACCTAAATTATTGACGGTATATACATACAAATTATTGCAAGTATAGCAAACCATACACATAATATAAAAAAGCAATACGTACACAGAACCAATAATGCTGATATAATAACACAAAGATATATTCAAAACCTTTAGTAAAAGTATATTTCATATTCAAAATTTTTGGAAAGTGTATTTCCTGTATACATATATATCAAAAAAGTTCCCTTTCTAGAACGATTTTCTCAAGGTCCTCACAATTTCCCCGTCCGATCAAGATCTTGGGTATAGTGTTTGTATCTCTTCAACTGTTTTTCCTGAGGCTATTTCATGCAAGACACTAACAAAACGAAGCAGAAAGTCGTCTTTGTCAAAATCTGCAGGATGATAGGGTGGCGGATTCAATGACTGTGACTGATTGAAGCAACACTTTAGAGCGTCATCATCCACAATGATTATGCCTTCCTTATCCTCAACACCTAGGGCATCCATCATGTTGCGCAAGCATTTCACAAATATCTTTTTACCTGTCGGTTCTTTAGGGTTCGTGAATGAAGCACATTTGCTTTGATCCCAGATGGACGCCCAATCTCTATTTAGCTCAGGCACTACTTTCAAAACATCCTGTATATTTCTAAGCTCCATTGATGACCAAATTGCACAACGAAACAGACTGAAGGCCTGGTCCAACATCTCCTTCAGATAAGGGCGCGGGTAAACATATTTGGTACGTGTCTCAAATGGTTGTTGCGCATACCATGACTTTTCAAATGTTGCTTTAGGTAACGTTCTACATAGCACACCATTCAAATCAAAGACCAGTACTTTTGAGGAAGCCAAATCATTTCTGCAAGGAGAACAATAACGTATGAGATAAAAGAAATGGAAAACGAAAACGCGCCAGGCGCGATTTCATGAATGATGATTGTCAACATAAATTAAAAATTATGAAATCTAGGAAACTCTAAATCGCATCAGGCGCGATTTCTAGATGCTTGTAGTTTATAAAATGCATGGATATAAAAAAAAAACATTGTTACGATACCATTCCCCGATGTGTCTTCCTCCGTTGCATCCTTATTCTGAATTGTCTCCGCTCTGATAGAAGCACCAACCACATCAGTTGAGATCTGTACAGTGTGAACTATGCTTGATAGTTCATTACTCTTTACGCTAACCTGGCTAGTGTTTTCAGATTTGGAGTCTGCTTCATCATCAAGTTTGTTATTATCATCATCCTTATTATCTTGATCCATGTTATCTTGATCGTCAGGGATGTTCACAAGGAGGTTCACAGGGATGTCGATAGGTACTTGGTGCTCTGGCTGCTCTTCGGTTTCATCCATGATGTTTTGGCCAATGAATAGCTTTCTCATATTCTCCCGTTCCTTAAGCAAATCTGCAGTATTGCAGCCTTAGAGGTAGAAGTCGTGTTTTTTTACCTTTGCCGATTGGTCCCCTAGGTGCTTCCTCTAGTACTTTCTCAAAGAAGAGGTCCAAGAAATTTTTGGCTCGATCATCGGAGACGACGCTCTGACATTTCCTTGCTAACTTCAAAGCTTCTCTACCGATGTAACCTCCAACGTGAAGTTCCCAGCAAGTTGTTCCCAATGGACAAAATGCTTCAATGAGGTACTGGAAAGTTCCATAGAGAACCCGTTCTTGTTTAGCTTACCCTTATGTGAAGTTAGGAGCTCATACTTAATGTGGCCCACAAGAATTGGGTCCTCCTCGTTTTCATCCTCCTCTTCCTCTTCTTCCTTTAACTCTTCCACGACCTTGACAGACTTCCCCTTGTCTTCTTGCTCCAGATAGAAGACGTTTCTGATTATGCGTTCATCTAACTGATAGCACTGCCATGCTAGTTTGTCTCCGTCTGGTTTTCCCTTGAGCCGTTCATATTCCTTATCATCCATCATGGCTATCATAATTATAAGCACATGAGAAATTTTACTTGCTGTGCTGAAGTCACTGTCCCTGGTTTCATCTATGAGGATCGCCTGTCGTATGACTTTCACGCATTCTAAGTCATTTGCAGCAGTTAGAGCATATGCATAGGACATGTCGGAGGGACATATAGTGACAATTGTGTAGTTCATCTCCGTCGTGAAACCATTGCATATGTGGAAGAACGTATTATAGTCATCAAGCGACCATCTGGTGTCTCGGCTATCAAGAACGAAGAGTGTGATATCATGGGGACCTGCACCCACTTCTGGCAAGGCACACTTGAAACCTGTGGACACTTGATAAAAAAAAGTGGATTCCGTCTCCGGGGTCTTCTTCACCAACGCGACTTTTCGTTTCAAGTCGATGCAACTTTAGTGTGAATCCCACTCTGATCTTTGCCACGTTCTTCAACTTCTGGCTGCTTGACAAAGTCCTTGGACCAAAATACATATTTCTTTAGGTCGTCGTTGGAGACGTTATACTTTTGCATGAGTCCTAACTCCGACAACGACCACTCTCCTGTAAGCCTTTGTAATTCCTCACCAACTGCCTTTTTGAGCACTCTAATATTTTTTTCAGCTTCGTGATGCTTCTTCAAATGATTCCATAGACTTTGCTGCCGAGGTTTTCTTGTAAAGAATTTCCTTTCTGATTAACCTATCCAGAACTGAGATCAGCTCTTGATCGTCCAATCCCTGAGCCTTCCTCATCTCTGTTGTATGTATATCAAAAATTGATGTGTCAACAGGAGGAAATCTTCCTTGTGAATCCGCAACTTCTTCTCGGCGTAGGCATCCCGCATTCATTCCATTTCTCCCATACCGGATCCAAAGCAAAACTATCTTGCGGGCATCCTTGGGCGCAGCTTGGTTCCTCTAAGCATCACCCTTTTCATCTCCTTTTTTTTTTTTTTTTCTTTGATCTGGTGCTCTTGTTTTTGTCCTGTATTATCGCCCCGACTAAGTGTCCTCTCCAAAGAACTTGAACTCGGGCCGTTTTGACTGCCCCCGCTGGTTGGCATTGGCTTCCCATATTCAATCCACTGGTTCCGAGCATGCCGAAGTTGCTCTATATAGGGACTGCAAGGAGTAACCTTGTTAACATCATAATCGTGAATAAAATAAATCCTTATAGTTTAAAATCGCGCCAGGCGCGATTTCATATTAGAAAGCAAATCGCGCCAGCGCCGATTTGCCTACTCTAAAGAGAAAACGCCTCGTTTTGTAAGCCGTTTCGTCAAACAAATACCGGGCGGCGATTTTTCATATCGGAATGCTAACGCCTCACGCGATAATTGGCTAGCCTGAGGAGACGGAAAGCCTTTTCTCCTGAGGGCAAATCCCGCGTGAGGCGTTTAGCATTCTGATATGAAATCGCGCCAGGCGCGATTTACTTGTTTGACGAGAAACAACTACAAAAAGCAGAGTTTCATTAAAGTTGGAATTCTGAAGACAAGTTGGAATAATTTTTATATAGTATACCTTGGAGGGTTATGTATACCTCAATACTTATAGTATGGTTATGTGTATTACATAAGGTTATGTATACATGTGTATACTAGTATACCTCAATACTTATAGTACGGTTATGTGTATTACGAAAGGTTATGTATACCTGTTGTATACTAACACAACCAGATTACAATAAGATAACAAGTACTATTATTCTTCTACTATTACTCAAATGATCGTAATTAGCGTATATGCTCAGAGATCCTTTCGATCATGAACATTTGATACTCCCTATTCCACGGAGATGGATGATAACATCAACGGGATCGATAATGGCGAGGATTGAGAGCAACAATGGTGAGCCCAGGTCTTCAAGCGGTATATATCTCGCCAAGGCACCGCTTGAAGTCCTCATGATTCATCTTGCAAGTGATAGAATCACGTTCAAGACCAGAATACGTCATAGCTAGACGGAGGCCAATGTTGCTGCACTCGGCAATTTGATGTATATTTATACCCACCAAAATTATTGATGGTATATACCCACCAAAATTATTGATGGTATATACATAGAAATTATTGATGGTATATACATAGAAATTATTGGATCATATAATGGCAATGAACACCAATAATTCACATCAATAATTTTACTTCATTATAAAAGCAGCTCCATCCGGTGGTAGAACTCATTCATCTCCCATGGCTTCCTTGCCTGATCGTCCAGAGAACATCCGATCCTTCAGGTGCTACCTTAGCTATAATGATCTGCGTGAATGCTACAGAAATGGTATCAAACTTGATCCATGGCTGCAGTCCAAAGCAGATGGTCCTGCGAGTGCTTGCAAGAAGCTCACTCGTGTTAAGGTCCACCTTTATTGGCTTCCTGATCAGGAGATCTATGAGCTGAATAGCAAAACGTGCTTTGATGTTGATGATGAGTGAATCTGTATCTGCTAAGGATATAATAATGACATGAGTACCTATGAACATGAGTGAATCATCGATGATATGTATACCTGTTAAGGATATAATAATATAAGCACTTATGATTTGTGTATCTGTTAAGGATATATATAATATAAGCATAGTGAATATTAGTTGATGTATAGAATCTGAGTACATGATAGAATCATACCCGTCGCAGTACATGATACTTGTATACGCCAATGATGGCGCTTACATCCACCCCAATAATTCACATCAATAATTTTACTTCACTATAAAAACAACTCCATTCGGGCTAGAGGCCATTCATCTCCCATGGATTATTTGCCTTCTTACCTGCTCACCACATTGAGGCGATCAAGTGCTCAATGAGCCACTCGATCTTGTTGGTTGCCTAGACAGCATCTTCTTCTTGATTCCTACCGCTGGTTAGAAAAGCTTTGGGCCGAGATTCATTGCCCCGCGTCAATTCGGTGTTATGATCCATCCGATTTGGCTTCTCCGAAAGCATGAGCTATGAGATATCGGGGATCACTACTACAGATCCTCGAAGATGAATGAATCACACTGCTCAACATATAAGCACTTCGACCATCTTATCTATGAATCATGTATGCATTTATATATTAAAGATGTAAGCGCTTATATATGATCACAAATATAGTAATGTACAAGATCTTATGTATTAAGATGAAAGATATGTATTACAAGTACAAGATCTCATGTATTAAGATGAATAATGTCCTATGTCTTTCCACATGTCTACAATATATTTCGAATTTGACTTTTTTTTCGGCCTCTTGCCATTGGCATCCTGCATAATGAATAGCATCTAAATTTTCATACCTTGAAGGATCGGAAGGATTAGGCCGCCAACGCTTAGTCAAGCGGTCTTTGTAGTCCCCTCCAAAGGGCTTCCACCACGATACAAAAAATATGGCCAAAATATGTAGATTCCGGATCAAGAACGAAGATTCTCCTCTGCATATCCTAACCAAGTGGCGTGATCATCTCCGTGTCCGACTAGAACAAACATACCCTTTGTCACATGTGCGTGAGGATCAAACTCTTCAAGAGGCAACACCTTTGGACATCCATCCGACGGGCCACAATAAGATGGTAAAGGTCGGTGACCAAGGCAAATCGTCGACCTCGAACAAATGTTTGTTTGTTCTAGAGGAGCTTGTCTTGTTTGTGGCCAAAATGCATCATTTTGAGGACGCCCCGAGCAACATCCTCCAAAGAGATAAGAAGTCGGGCTCCAATACTCAACACTTGCCGTGTATTGCCTTGCAAACAAGCTACTTTCTTGATTCTTACATATGTCCTTCCATAGGGAGATGTATTTGTTGATGCTATCCTTCAACCCTGGAAGATCCTTCAATGTTGGTCTAGGAGGAATATTTTGTGGCACACCACTTGGTAGCATTGGCTGACCATGTTCATCCTCTTTCCACATTCTAACTCCCCGAGAATGGCCGAAGCCACTCTTTATGTAGGACGATTTTGTATTGCATAACGTGCCAATCTCCCCGCCATCTTAAATTTGAAGAGCAATGGTTCAAGATGCCCAACCAGGCGTTGGCCCTTATCGTGGATGAATCCCTTCACAAAAGCCTTCCAATTTGGAACTTCATCAATAAAGTATGGAATTGGAGATTTTGCATTGCAATTCTTTGAACAAGTAAAGTAGCTCGGTAGTGTCAAAGCATCCGATGAACTCATCAAGGTTGAAAAATTTCCAAATAAAGCATCAATATCATCATGGGTGTGGCCGACCATCATAAAGCCCACTTGGATCTCATCAAAGACCTTAAGCCAAGTCAAATAAGATAAGTATGAGAAGACATACCTATTTTTGTTTTGCCCCGATGCATTATCAAGTTGCAAATAGAGATTTCGGGAGAGGGTTGAACACCTCGGGATTCGTTGTAGTTGAAGCATTTGGCAATACTTCGCCATAGAAGCAAGTTTGTTCTTCAAAGGATTGGTATCCTTGACCGCTTGCATCCATTTGCAATCTGCAGCTTACTTCCACATAAGTCACCTATCTTGTCCTCTTGTACCAATTCCAAGTTATGCAATATCCTAGAAAGTGAACCAATGTGGAAGTTCAATCATCTTTCCATAAATCAAGTGAGAAATGACCATAGGCACGACCACCATGCCCATGAGTCGAGCTCTGTCAAACCGCTTCTTCAAGCGATCACCTCTCCATACTGATTTTGCTAGATGATGACTTCTAGGCACTAAAGTCTTAACCTCGATCCATCTTATCATGTATTATACATAGATGATTTTCGGAGACCGGCCGTGACAATGCTCTCCAATGCCAATATTGACTTCGCAAGAACGTTGCTCTAGCATATGAGCCCGACGTTGAATTGCAAGATTTCGTCTCTCTTGTATCTTTTGTTTTTCCAGCTTTTTGCTTAATCACCACCACGGATGTTGCATTTAGAGAAGGCTGTATTTTTTGCAATGCTAACATCTGGAAATTCCCTTTTCCATATACTATAAAAGGAGTTCAAGGCTACAGTTGTTCCTGTAAGCTCTTCAACGACTGCACCAACTTCTTTATGTATAAGCTTCTTATTAAGAATGGAAGGAAGCTTGCGTACGTTTTCTCTTACATCATCTCTACCTCTTTTGCTCCTATGGGGAATACTTTCAGCATTCTCCTGAATGAATCTGTCTAGCACACATTCGGTGGCCAGTGTAGTGGATCTAGGCTTCTTAGAGCCAGTATTACCATGTTCAGCTACCTTTGCACCTGCTTCAAATCTGTTTCTCCAATTGTAAAATGTTGACCGATACCTAAAGCCATCGCCACCCAGCCCAGGAATTCCATCCCCTTGAGCACTACCACATCCTCTCCTTCTCCTGTGTAAGTCACACTCAGCACGTCAAAAAAAAAGGTAACCCTTGCATTGTATGGTTGGGATAAAAATTCTTTTCTTAATTCACGTACTTGATGCTTGGTAAGTTTCTTGTTGCAAGTATTTTTGCAGCAGCTTGACTTCATGAACTTATTGATTGAAGTTGTGGAGCATAGCCTTTCCTCTTTGCTTTTCCCCTTGGGCTCTCTTGGAATCCTATGTGTGTAAGTATACTTCCTCTTTCGTTTGAATTGAGCCTGAATGTTGTCCTCAAATGATTCAAGCTCTATATCCTCATTTTCTTTAGCTTCTCGAGCTTGCAGATGTTGTGAGACAGTCCTTCCATCCAACAGCATCACATCGCTATTTTCCCACCGAACAAGTGCATTCTCACTTGGCCTTTCTGCACAAGCATGACATCTCAGATCCTCTTTCATTAGTTCTGGAAGCACCTTTCCAACACAAAGGCCAACCTTTGTGTCTCCTAAGAATTCATCATCAACAGCATCCTGAGGATCACTGAATAGAATTATAGCTTCTGCATATTTAGTTCTAGTACAAGAATGGAGAATGTGGCACTGCATTTCCAAGAGTTCTGTTCTTGAGTAACTAGGTGGTGGCTCATCATCATCTGATGGTATTCTGCGAGCAAACCGAGTAGCTAAATCCACTGATGGATCAATCTCTTCATCTGCATCTGATACTGCCTCCACAGATTCTATGTATGAGTTGTATGAGGTAGGTGTCCCCATGTCTGATCTTGGTGTCTCATCATGGGCTGCATCAATGCCATGAAAACGTATATCGCTTCGAGGCCATTCGATGAATGTGCCCACAGCCTCTGCAATATTATCTGCACCCGCACATGCAATCGGAAGCACCTGAGTTGGCACCACAGCCTCGGTAACTTGCACAACCACGTTCTGTGCATCCACATCCTTCCCATGGATGCTACTTCTATTCAGCCAATGACCTCTGCCAACAACAACATTGTCACTGCATAAGTTCACCAAGTTCTCCGTGTTGCTCATTGGCTGAGATGAAGGAGAACTGGGTGATGACGATGTAGAGGAACTACTAGGCAGGTTGGGGGTTTCCGTCTCAGATGATGATACGGTGAAGCATCGGGCGATTCTCACGCCACGCCTAGGCCATTCGATAAATGTGCCTACGGCCCCAAAGAACGTTATCCGCGACCGCATTATGGAATGGGAAGCACATGGGATGGAATTATGGCTTCGATAACCTCCACGACGGCGTTCTTAAAGTAGTCAATGCTCTTTCCATGTAGGTGCCCTCTATGCGCCTCATGCCCCCTAGCAACAACCACGCCCCCACGAGAGGAAGTTCTGCGAAGGTCCTTTTCCCCGCAAGCATGCAATGACACACACATTGTTAGAAACCCCGCGGAAATGAGCATAAAATATTCATTAAACAGGACAAAATGGCGGTGCGCTATTTGTTCAAATAGCGCAACCCGCCTTATTTGAGTAAATAGCGCGATGCGCTTATTTAGAGACAAATGGCGGCTGCGCTTATTTGATCTAATGGCGCACCACCAGCCATTTGGCTTTCTTAGGAACAAAACAGAAAAACTTAGGACAAAGACACACAAAGATGATTACTACAAACTTTTACTACATATAACTACAGGATACAACAGACATCAAGATTACAGACACATTAGTAGAGATTACTACGACTACAAGATTATTACAGATTGTTACAGACATCGCAGACACAAAGACACTACGATTATTTCCCTCGGATTGTTACAGGTTACTACGACATTACTACTGGGTAGAAACATTATTCCCGCACTTATAGGAGAAATTGGCCGACAAGAAAACTAAAACGTAATAGTCACTAACCTTGGGATCATTGTAGATCGAGAATCTGCCATTGAAAGAAGGGAAGAGCCTTGAATCAAGTAGGCGCCTGCTAACCAAGTGAAGCGCCTGCTATGAAATGAAGAAGCGCCTGCTAATCAAGTGAAGCGCGCTATGAAATGAAGAAGCCGCAAACCAACTAAAGCGCCTACAACTGAAGGTAGCGCCCAAAGAAGCGCCTGCTGAACCAGTGCCTAAGGCGGAATAGACGTCTGACTTGGCGGCCAAGTCCTCTGAGGCGCAAGTACCGCGCGATGTTGAAGCGAGGGATCGGGAGCGAAAATCGCAACCTCGCGAATAACGAGGACGAAAGCGCCTTCGCTTACCATATCCAGACCCGGCAGATTTTATAAACGGCTTTGAGACGTGGACCGGCACAATATATGCGAAAAAGTGGCGGGAATTCAAATTTTAAAATTAAATGGCGGGCCGGAATTCAAATTTTAGAATTCAATTGGCCTGACGGGCGAAATTCAAATTCAAAATTTAAAATTCAAGTGACGGCCGGGCGGAAGAATTTGCGGGCCCCGGACAGAAATTTGGCGGGCCAAATCTGTCAGCGCCATTTATTTCGGCGGGTTTATTTTCTCTCATTTCATTTCTTTCATTTCATTTCATCCGCCCCTATCCAGCCTTCACCATGGCCGCCAGGCCAGTAGCCGCCTTCTCTCTCTAAGCCTTTCCTTTCTCTCTCTAAGCGCCAGTAGCGCTGTTGATCCAGGAGCTTGAGGAAAAAAAGTGGAGTAAATTTCTCTCCGGTCCACGTAAGTTACACATGCGATTCGCATATCGATGGCCTCGGGTTCGGGTTAGTTAAATCTTGTTTTTAGCTATTTTTAGGGGTCATGGGTATTGAAATAAGCGGCTTGGCCGTATTGTTGCAGTGTCTAGGATAGAGTTTTTGTGGTTCCGTTTTGGGCTGTGTTAGTTTTGTAGTTTGTTTAGATCAGATGTAGTGTAATGTAAATGGTGCCGCTGCGCCATTTCCATGCAAATAAGCCCCGCCATTTCTCGGCCGACCCGATCGCCTATCCCTCGACTTGCCAACAATCTAGAAAGTACAAAGCCTTATTATCGACTCACCGTCGAGAATGCCTCGACTTCATGGGTTGAGAATAGGGAGTGTACACTGGATTGTTGGTCGGCTGAGGATACCCGACTCGCCGGTCGAATGAAATGGCGCCATTTGCATCATCGAAAATGGCATCAACTCGCCATTTTGCCGTCGAGAATGGCGCCCGGCAAGCGCCATTTTGCCGGTCGAAAATGGCAAATGGCGCAGCAACGCCATTTCGATACAAATGGCGCCGCTGCGCCATTTCCATGCAAATGGCGTAGTGGGTTGGGTTTGGGTTTCATGATTTGATTATTGATTTGTTGTTTTCTTGTGCAGCTTCGTTGTCCAAGGCCCAAAACGTAGTGACGGAGAAGACCGTGGTCATGGCTGGAAGGCCATGGTGCATGGAAATTGTCAGGGCAATTCCCTTGGAGGAAGGGGTCGACCCCACAAGGGGGACAAGAGGAGAGAACTTTGCCTCCTCACAAAGTCAAGAAGTGATGAGCAAGACGTTGTGATGCAGCTTGGCATCATTGTCAACATGCGGGAGGTGAAAAAGCAGGGAAGATTAGACTTCCTTGGTTGCACAGTGGAGGATCCCGAATGTCGGCGATTGACCATCTTTGCATGGATCGGCGGTTTTACGATCCACGATGATGGAATCCAAAGATCAAGGACCGCATATCTACGCCAAAAAGAAAAGGCTGGCCGTTGCCTTCATACGAAAACAGAGAGGCATCTGGTATTAATGGCACGGTCGAGCTACTTAGAGGATTTGGCATTCTCCGTTCAGCTATGGACGGATCAAAGAACTCTGTGTCACATATTGTCAGAGCCAAGACCTCTTGTAATATGCCTGCTCTAATGGACAGCACTTGGCTTCGACAGGAGATTTCAAGGAAAAGGCCAAACCTTAGGCAAACCAAGCCAAGAGAAGAAAAAGACAAACCAAAGGAAGTCCAAATGGAAGGGACAGAGCATGAGGAAGAGAATCAAAAGAAAGACGAGGAAAATGCCAGGTCTCCTCCCAAGTCAGCTCCCAAGTCTCCTCCTATCAGGATCGGTTCTCCTAACAAGTCTCCGGCCAAACAGGATTCAGAGAGAACCATTAGTGATACTAAATCCTCCCCACATCGGAGAGGTAAAGGCACTGCATCGACGGCTGATAGCATTCCGCCTAAAAGGAAGAGGGAAACAAAGAAGGAGATGAGGGTCAGAAAGCAGAAGAAAATGGAAAGTTTGGAGGTGCCTTCGGAACTGAAGATGGACCGTGATGCCGAGGAGGAGTTGGCAGAAGAAACTCTAAAAAAAATACAGCAGCACAGTCACATGTTTCCTCTAGGTGTGACATATATCAGAAAAATATCCATCTGGGATATGGAAGAGGCACCTCCTAACATGACAGCACGAGTTGTAAATCCTGAACATGTTAGGAAACTGTGCAAGTCATTTGCTGAAGATCCCCATCCAGTCTTCACGCCGGCAGATGTGGTGCCCTTTGATCCAGATACAAAGCAGCTAGTACCATGGTCACAAGAATCTGACCTGGCTGGTATGAGGTTCTACATCATCAATGGCAACCATTCTGTCTCAGCCGCTCAGCTCGTGTGTCAGAAGTTGGGGACAGAAGATGCCAGAGTAGAACTCAGAAAGATTTACACTTATAGGTTCTGCAGAGTTCTTTCTGGAGAACTGAGTGACTTGGACCTTCTTCAGCTTAGTGTGGATGTCAATGACATCGTAGCCAGGACGGTGTTTAAGGAACCATACGCAGATCAGATACACCACCTGCGTAGGCAATACCGTGAGTCGCGGCAAGCCAGCACCAGAAAAAAGGCCAATCAAGAAGCGGCGAATACAAGGTATGTACCATCATTATGAGCCAAATGAAGCCATCTAGCCATTTGAGGTCAAATGGCGCCGCTTGCGCCATTTGACCTCAAATGGCGCATGGCGCATTATTTGACACTTTCTTTGCTGCATTCAAGCTCTAACATGTTCGGGGCATTACCTTGAAATGGTTGACAAGATTCTCAGGGGAAAGCATACCAAGGATGTCAACAGGTTCGTTTTCATGCCAGACGACATTTACGCTCTCTTTCGCCAAATGTGGAATAAATGGAAAAGGGGGGAGCTGAAAGATAACAAGGGCCAACAAATAACAGTCAATTGGACAAAGGATAAGGATTATTTTAGCGAGAACTACCTCAGATGCATGAGAGGCCTAGATTATGAAGATTGCAGAACTGTCCTCCAGGAAGCCATCAGAGGGGAGATTTATGTTAAGGTCACATCGGATTATAAGGGTGATAATTTTTTCAAGACGAGAGCACAGAACTTGAGGATTCTTGCCTACATGAAGAAGGAGATTCTCAACTACATCCATGATGAACTTGGAATCAAGTACAGAAAGTTCGAGGACTTGAGAAAGGTGTCCGAGGGATTCCCAGACTCAACCCTCCTATCGTGGGGGGTGGTGCATAATAAGTGGGTCTCCGACGGCATCCTGAAAGAGGGCGTCCATGGTAATGTGCCCTTCTCATTAGGCAGATCCATCCGTAAGCTTCTAAAGCCCGAGGCCGAGGACGACCTCAAAAGATATTATGTGGAGTGCGTTTCTAGTGGTGGGATTGTCCAGATCCGATCGTGTTGTCCGCCATGATCTGCTTTGGATCTTGAGGCAAATTACTCCGATTTGGGATCCCGCCACTCTGGCCAAATTCTTTGATGCTGCTTCTAAGATGACAGATGTTGAGACATACTGGATAATATGTTTTGCTAAGCCGGAACATACGAGTCTCTTCTGCAATGCCCTGGAGAGACTAGAATCCAGATCTAGAGTTTACTTAGGCATGTACGAAGAGGAAAGTGGGTGGGCACCAGGTGGTGGCATAAAAGAACCAACAGCTGTGGTTCTAGCCACCAGGATCTCAGCCCAAGCACAGCCTGATGAACACATGGATTTCAGGTTTTATGGTGAACATCCCCGGAAAGCACCTGAAGTTCCTAAGACCCATAAAGATGCAATTGGTGCCGAGCCAGAGAATCTGGCTAACAAGCTCATGAGGGACAGGTTCAAATACGGTTGGCAAGGTATGGAAGGGGAATACTTGGTTCACAAGCAGGTTGGTCCTGCTACAACAGCATACCTTGTCGATAAGCTCTGCCCTCCAGGTAACTTTGTTCTAGACTTTTTTTCTGGTGGGGCTTTTGCTAGGGCATCATTGCAGTTAAAAAGGAGTTGTGTGGCCTATGAGCATGATGGAAGAAAGATCCAATGTATGCTAGGGATTCTTCAAAGAATTGACAACGTCATTAATCCCTGGCTTGATCCAACAGCCATGGACTCTCGTAAGCTTTTGGCACTCACTGGACCTACTCCAGGAGAGACATCACATGGTGGTGGAGGAGAGACATCACATGGTGGTGGAGTAGAGGCCACAGGATCCGGGGAACAAATGGTATTAGACACAGATTCGCAGGTTGACCGAAGTAAGATTAACCCGGAAGATATTGATAAAGCAGATGATAAGATTTTTGGTGAGGAATATTGAAAACTGATTTGCATATCATACTTGTATATAAGATTTACCTCTGTGGTATTGTTGATTACTGTACTGATTAATCTTTTGAATACTGATGACACAAACGATCTTAATGTATTTGCCCCTTTTGTATATCTTACTTGTAAAGCAAATAGCGCAGCAGCGCCATTTGCAATATGAATATATTGCAACAGACTGCGCGGCCGCGCTATTTGTTTGCTTTTTCCCGTGTATTGTCCTTATGATTCACTTCAAATGCAGCGACTTTATTGCTTTTTTTCCACAATTTTTCTTCAAATGGCGCAACCAGGTTGTTTCGCCCGTCGATTTCCGCCTCATTTCGTGTCAAATAGAGCGGTTTTCAGGCTAATACTTGTGCATTTTTAAGTAAATAGCGCAGATTTGATTGCTGAATGTGTGAAAAAACAACGAACAATTTCATTTCGAGCGAAAATGGAATCACGAAATTTCCAACTTTAATGAAACTCTGCTTCAAACCAGGAAGCGTTTGTTCTTTAGAGTGGGCAAATCGCGCCTGGCGCGATTTGCCCTCTAATATGAAATCGCGCCTGGCGCGATTTGCAAATACGAAAACTAGGCCTAAGGGAAGAAAATTACCTTTTGTATAAGAATGTTTTTCCCATGTCATTCAGGAGTGCGCTTATTTCGGCTAGCTCGGCAGGTGTTGTTGAGCCGCTCAGGAATCGGCAGTTTCTTACAGAATAGAGTTTATAGAACAACTGATGCCCACTATCCTGTGCCTTCCTGATCAGAACCTTCTGGGCCTCTATTGAATGCTGGCCATCTATTATCATAAAATGTATGTCAGGATTGTCGATGAAGTCCTCCAGCTTGCTCCACATGAATATCTTCCTCGTTCTGGTATCGTACGGCACTACATCTGCGGGCATTGGCACTTGCCCCGATTGTCGATCATCTTTGTTCACTATCTCCAAGGAGTCTTTGCTTGTCATACCTTCTGCTGATATAAATGGCTTTAGTGGACCTAAAAAGCCTATCCACGGGACTGGATGGGTGAAGTTCGGGCCCGATGGATACTTGTCGGCATATTTTTGAGTTTGCTCATCGCCTCCAACCGCCGACCTTGTCATCGTCACTTGTTAGGCCTCTTTGCCGCCTGTGGTTTCCACTGCCTTTAGAGCTTGCTTCTTCCTTATCCTTCATTTGCTTTGTAAGTAGACACCTTTGCCGAGGGCCTCGTGTGCTAATGGCTCGTCGAGCACCGTAAGCCCTCGCATATTCTTTTTTAGGAGTCAATGGCTGCGCCAACCGTCGACCAAATTTGAAGAGGTTATCGGCCATGTCGTTCGATCTTAATGCGATCTCTTTAAAAGAGCTAGCAATCGCATCGATTGATCTTCTTTAGGCTCTTCTTATGTTTTTGGCCGACTTCAACTAGCGAGAACGAAAGAATCGTCCCAGCCGCATGTAATAAGAATTCCCTGCTTCTTCATTTGATCAGTCTCTCTTACCCTTGACATGAATATGAGGTCTGTCTTCCCACCAGTTTTGAATATCTCCACATACCATTCTGACCCCTCTATAAGATCTTCTTCTGGACATGGAGGTTCTACCTGAGCCTTTATTATTCCGGATGTATCTTCTAACGTCAATACATGCTGCAGGTCTGTAACAGTAACATCTTCATCTGTCCTTGGCTTTTTCTGGGCTGAAGAGGTCTCGACTTGCTTGATTCTCCTTTTGATTGGCTTTTGTGATCCTGTAAAATTACAGCACATGGTTTAATCACGTGGTTTAATCACGATGGTATGCAAGAAAAACGCGCCTGGCGCGATTTGGAAAGAGTATAGAGCAAGTTCATTTACTTATTGGAACTAACAAGAACGCGCTTGGCGCGATTTGAAAAGAATACAGAGCAAGTTCATTTACTTCAAATGCTAAGGACACAACTAACTATAAAAAATACAACTTCAATTGTCGATTCTACATCTCAAGATATAGAAACTAATGTAATGCCTTGACACAAATAACTATAAACACCACAACTTAAAGAGTTGAATTACACTACAAACTATAAAAACCACAACTAACTACTGAATACTGTTTAGCCACACATTAAGCACACATGTTTGGGACATATGAACTCAAATACTAGAGGACACATGCTTCTTCTCGGTTAATAACTCTATTATTAGAGAAAAACATCCTAAAAAAAACCTAACAAAAAGAGGGACACAGAAATCAATTACAGACCAAAAACAGATCAATTACCTGAGGCGCTTGCTGGATTTGTGCTTTCTGCTTGTTCAGAAACCTCCAGGCTTTGCATTTGTGCTTTGGACTGTCGCCCACCTCTACCTGCGCCTCTGCCGCGGCTGCCAGATCCTCTAGACGCCATAGAACTGCAAGTGCGGATAATATGAGACTGGGGTTTTGGTTTAAACTTATATGTATGCGTTGATAATCTAGGCCGTCAGATTTACAACCGTAAATTCAAATTCGCGTCCTTTTTAATTTATACCGCCTTAATTAACCGCCCGTCCCGCTCATTTACAAATTTAAATTGTGTTTTTCTTTTTAGTGCAATTTCAAGATAACAATTAATTATTAATTTCAAGAAACGCATATGTGGCAATCTACTACCACCTAATCGGCCACCTACTATCAGAGCGCCCAAGATCATTCCTACTATCAGAGCGCCCAAGAACAATCAACTATCAGAGCGCCCAAGATCCGTCTACAACGCCTTCAATCCCATTCGATCGAGCCGCCTTCAATCCCATTCGATGTCTGCTGAACTATGGTGAGTGTGATTCCATTCCGAATGCATTCTCTTGTTCTCTTTTTTTCGTCCTCTATTTTTTCCAATGCATTCTGGTTCTTTATCAGTGTCGGAGAAGAATGCTATCTTTTAACAGCAAACTTGAAGCGCCGAGTAGGATTGTGTAAAATCGAAGATCTGAATCCAAGTTCTATGTGTCATGGTGTTCCTCTTGGAAACAGTTTCTGTAAGATTTCTATTATAAACTGCAATTATGAAGATGAGGCTCTTCCAAGAAGACATCCCGGTGGCGATACAGTTGGTGAAAGCGTGGGCACATTTGTAGCATGGCCAAAAGAACGTCTGAAAAAGGTATGTATATTTGGATATTCAAAAAAAAAATGAATATATCATAACATCTGCGTGATGTTGTGAATTTTGGATTCTTTGATGTTCTTTAGCCAGTCATATCAACCCCATGAAACTACACATTAATGAAAATATGTAGTTTCTTGGGGTTGGTCATACTGGCTGGAGGGCATCAAAGGATTCAATGTTTTCGACATTGCATATAAAAAAACATAATAAACTAATGACAGAAAAGTATAGTGCAAAATTGCGCCAGGCGCGAGTTTGTATTCATATTCCAAAAAAGTATATGTACATTTCTTCTTCTGCAAAAATGCGCCAGGCGCGAATTCTTTCTATCTCTACAATATGTCACACAGGCCCACTTCATCGGCCCAATCCCGCAAAAAGTCCCACCTGAACCACCCTGATATGACAGGATCCTCATCTTCCCTGCGAATATCAAGTCTCCAAACCAGAGTGTTGTATCGATCCTTGATACTATAAATCAAATCCTCGTACTTATTTGTTGGCATGAGCCTTACTAAGAGCATGAGGAGCCGCATATGTCCAGAGATGCGATGGAAGTGTTCCCATGGCCCCTGATACAGACCGTCTAATGGATTCTCCAACTCTCTTTGAACGTTTTGAACAGCACAATCAAGTAATATCTTGTACAGGGTCCAGAGTTGATGGTCGTCCAGGGAAAGTGTATTTGATCTAGAACCAGCCAGTGTATTTGAACTAGGAACAGCCAGTGTCCATGCATAAGGAAAATCCATGGCACTAGAACGAGAGAAAGTAATTAGCAAATGATATATTACTCTCCCCATAAAACGATTCTGAACATACATAATTCAAAACGCGCCAGGCGCGCTTTGTGTTTTTCACAGATCTATTTCACACGGGCCTGGCGCGATTTGTATAGAGCCATATGAAATTGAAAAGCCAAACTAAAACGCTACCGCTTTTGATTAACCTAGTGGAAAAACGTAACCCAAAAATAGAAATGCGCCAAGCGCGATTTCTCCCATTCCAACATATTATTCTAACAAAATGCATAATGCAGATATTAGTTCATTGTTTAGTTCAATATTTAGTTCATTGTTTTAGTTCATTATTTAGAGCAGATAGAGGAAGAGCTAGTGAAGATCTATGATCTATGATCTATGATCATAGATCATAGATCATAGATCATAGATCATAGAGCAAGATCATAGAGCAGATATGATCTATGATCATTATTTACTTCATTATTTCAGATCATTAATTAGAACAGATAGAGGAAGAGCTAGTGAAATAGAATAACTTCATTATTTTAGATCATTAATTAGAACAGATAGAGGAAGAGCTAGTGAAATAGAATAACTTCATTATTTTAGATCATTAATTAGAACAGATAGAGGAAGAGCTAGTGAAATAGAATAAGAGCAGATCATATAGGCAAGATCACAGAACAAGATCATAGAGCAGGATATTCTGATTCATGTAAAAGTAACTGATTAACTGATTAAATTAACTGTTTTGCTGAAGGTGGTAAATATACTGATGCATGTAAAAGTAAATAACATGCTTTCTGTAAAATAACTACTTTATGTAAAGAATGAGATATACTAACCTATTTGTGTTCTGTACCCGAGAATTGAGCCTTTGACTTCGAGCCTTAAGAAGCCGAGAAAAAGCAATAGCAGCTAGAAGCCGAGAAGCTTTAACACAAAAAACCAAAGTTATTCAAAGTCAGAGAGATTGTAGAGAGCCGAAAAGCCAAAAAAACCAGAGACATTCTTGCTGTAACATTCTTGTAATATATGTGGAACATATACATTCTTGCTTATATTGCATATATTAAAAGTCCCATGGAACATTCTTGCTTATACTTCATGATGCTATACCAGAAACTCTATGATCAACAGAATTCTGCCTACAAACCTTGGAGCCGAAAACACCTTTGAGCCGAAAACCCTAAAGCAGATGATTGTAGAAGCCGAAAAGCTCGAAAAGCCGAGTTTAAAGCATATAGAAGCCGAGATTGAGTCGAGATTGATGCAGATAGAAGCCGAGAAGAAGATAGAAGTCGAGATTGAAGCAGATTGAAGCGCCGAGAAAAACCACAGAGATTGAAGCGCCGAGAAAAACCACAGAGATTGAAGCGCCGAGAAAAACCACAGAGATTGTGGAGCCACAGAGATTGAAGCGAAAGCGAAAGCCACAGAGATAGTTCGAAAGCGCAGTTCGAAAGCGAGCAGATAGATCGAAAGCGCACCAGAGTTCGAAGTTCGAAAGAGAGAAAGCTGGAAAAGTTGGAAAGGGATTGTAAACTGGAAATAATAACTGCTTTAAAAATTTTCGTACCGCGCCATAATAACTGCCGCGAACATTTATTGCAAGGGTTATATAAGTTATAAGATTTAAGGTTAATAGTTTTAAGGTTTATAAGTTAAGGTTATTAGTTAAGGTTAATATTTTTAAGTTCATAAATAAGGTTATAAGTTTAAAAGTTTATGAATTTGAATTTAGAAGTTTTAAGTTTTAGAAGTTTTAGGCTAAGGTTATATTTATTGAAGGTTAGAAGTTTTAACCTTAAAACTTCTAACCTTAAAAGTGCTAACCTAAAGCCTTAAAGTTGTTTTTAAGGTTACAACATTTAAGGTTATTATAAGTTAATATATTATAGGTTAACTTATTATTATTATAGATTAAGTTATTATAGGTTATTAAGGTTATTATTAAGGTTAACTTTCATTTAAGAACATGTTAGGGAGATGTTATTTGGATATGCTAACTTACTATAGGTTTTTATGCATTTTAGGTCAATGGCATGCAAAATGCTAAATCCCTCAAGGCCACCAATGATGGTGATCAAGGCAAGGAAAAATCCCCAACTAATGAAGATGACAAAGATGATGGGAAAGGAAAGGAAAAGACCAGAAATGAAAAGGATGAAGATGACAAAGATGATGGCAAAGGAAAGGAAAAGACCTCAAATGAAAAGGATGATGCCACAGAAAGGAAATTGTACTTTATACTGGGTCGATTGGAAAAACAAAAGGTCAAGATCCCGCATGCATGCAACAGAGAGGCAGAGGGAGAAGGGATTATTGTTCTAGCGAGATCCTATCAATGCAAAGTGAATGATGAAAGATTAGGGGAGGACAGGTTAGGTGTGGCAATCTCAAAATTATATGACAATTGGAAGGAAAAGGGGTTCGTGCAAACAAGAATGCCTAGCTTGTGTGAAGCAACTAGAGGTTCCAACTATTGTTGCATGGCCTAGGGACAAAGATTCAACCGGAGGGGAACTACACGTTTCCTATAGATGTAGAACCATTGTCTATAATGTTCACACAAAGTAGCAAGAGGCACTTCCAACTTTCAAACATTATCCCACCAAAAGATGTAAGTCGATTATGATTGTTCTCCTGAAGCCCCGATGCAAAGGTTAGAGGAAGTGAATGTTGTTGGGCCTCCCCGTATTAGAATGTTCACAATAGAGGAGATGGTGGTAGCAAGAGCTACATATCAGGAACATAAGTGTGATAGCGGGGAGGAATTTCATGTACACCATATTTGGCTATGCAATTCGGGATGAAAGATCAAAGAAGAAAAGATTCCCATTGAATGGAAAGTGGATATGTTCAAAAGCATGGATGGCTATACATGGAATTCCAACCTCTTCTTGACACAACCGGCAAAAAGAGACATGAAAATGGTAGTAAAATTGCATTGCATGGGAACACCGGCCCGGTAAGGCCTACCTCAAGAACTATAGCCGCAAAGGAAATATTTGAAAGATATGTGGATTTCAATGCAGAAAACATGCCACATAAGAGTAAGAAGGATGAACAGGGGTAGAGTTATTGTTGAAAAGAGATTGCCATCCCATTGTACCCGAGGAAGAGCATATTAGAGGAAATAAATGCATTGCTTGGAACTTGGAGTGGCCTCTATAGCCCGAAATTTCAGGTTTTAGTAGGCTATGGAATAAGCATTTCAAGCATGTGACCATAGCAACTTCAAACAACTTTGCCAAGTGCAATTTATGTGCTAAGCTGAAGGAGACACTAGATAAGACCTGTGCAACCAAGTCTAAGGGCAAAGATAAGGGAACATATGAAGGACCATATGACGGATCAACTATCATGTAGATCAACTTATTGGATGTGGAGGACCTTATCCGCAATGGAACCTAATAACTATCTATGTATTATACATGATAAAATGGACCAACAGAAGACTTGTCTTCCACAATTCAAGTACATTCCTAAGTCATGTGGAAGATCATACCCTTTTGCGATTTCAATGATCGGGGCAATATTGCATGGGCAGTCTCGGACCTATTATGGCCATTTCAGTTTAGAGTTGTGGAGTGATGGTCCGATTTTTCACATTGGGAGTATCATGAGGTGTTTAAGAAACTATGAGAAGGGTTACAATGGTCACCCTCTGAGGATCCTACTGACTAGCCGTGCACTACATAGTGCATTGTTGGATGGAACCCCTAATAGTATTGAAAAGTTTAGCAAGGCAAGATTTAGGAGGAATGGACCTAATGAACATGTTGGAGCTTCAACATCTCGTGCTAAACCTCGAGATCTGCCCAGAAAGCTCCTCTTGCAACTAGATAATTGTGCTGGTCAAAATAAGAACAGTGGATGTTTTCTTTCCTATCCTACTTAACAATTTGTGGGTATTTTTGAAAGAGTCAATTTGGGGTTCCTAATGCCCTGGACATACTCATGAGGATGTGGATGCATTGTTTGGAAAATATAATCATGTATTGAGACAAAGTGACAGTTACCAACTTTCCCAGGCTATTGGAAATATTTCATGGATGTACAAATCTATCTCCTATAGGATCTATCATAGAAGAAGTGCCTGATTAGAAGAGTTTTGTGGATGGTTATGCTCTCGACATGGAAGGTCATTCTAGACCTCTTCAATTCACTTTTGGGTGAGAGAAGGGATTCCAATCATGCAATGGAAAATGAGACCTTCGGAGGAGAAGTGGAGAGGTGGGGCAGAAATTTGGCTGAGGGGATGCAAATGGCAAGCCTATGATACCTCCCCGTCAACCAAAAGCTCTAAAACCAATCTGAAGAAGTCAAGCAATTGGGCTTGACTAAGGATGGCATCAATGACTACATCAAGCATTGGCAAATTAATTCGGATGAGACTAATCGTGCATTGATAGATTATTGGAAGAAGGTGATCAACTTGTTGGA
This sequence comes from Isoetes taiwanensis, assembly GCA_021234155.1. Taxonomy (NCBI): domain Eukaryota; kingdom Viridiplantae; phylum Streptophyta; class Lycopodiopsida; order Isoetales; family Isoetaceae; genus Isoetes; species Isoetes taiwanensis. The sequence goes on along the minus strand of JAJEKV010000026.1, from coordinate 9,302,639 downwards.
TGAGGTAGACACATCCTCAGAAGAGCTGAAAAGAAGGGTGGTTCCCTAAAAGTAAGTGGAAAACATTAGCTGGTGCTGACGAAGATGATGGTACCATTAGTAGCATTGTGAAGGCATATGCTCCTCCTCAATCTGATAAACACTATGTTGGTCCTAAGAAGGATAGGCCAAAATATCTAGGCATGGATTGTTATGAACCTTCTACTGACGTGGAGTGCCACCAATTTGTAGTAGTAAAACCAGCAGATCTAGAGACCTATCCAGTGTGGTTGGGATGGACTATCTCGGATATTTGCAAAGAAGAAGGTGATGTTAACTTCAATAAGGTGCGCGTGGAATGGTGGTGTCCAGTACATCAGTTGAGTAATGTCACCGATAAAGAAAGATATTCAGATTGTTGGACAAAGAGGTGGAGGAGAAATCCTAGTGATCCTGATCTTTGGCTAGACATTGAAACCGTATTGTATTCGTGGACTCCAAAAACTATTCCTAGTAAAACAACGAGAGTTACAATACCTCAGGATGTAAGGAATAAGGTTCTCATATCCTTGGGGATGTTGGTGGAAAAATGATAAACAGTTACTATGTATCAATCACTTTTAATAAAAGTTGTGTACTACTTGAGTTTCATGATATATGATTTTGTAATTTGAAGTTAAGGTGTGAATTTATATTCCCGTGTGTGATTATATGTTAACGTCTATTCTAGTCTAAGGGCAACAAAGTTACTAAAAAAGTGAATTTAACAAAGTTACTAAAAAAGTGCAATATAAAATTTATCCCAAAATTAAGACATAATCCCAATTTAATTGAATGATGGTTATATCATGAATTTTAGATTAACCTTGGTTTGCTGGCTTTAGCTTTGTCTAGCTCCAGATGCAATCCCCTGCACGATAAACAGAGGTTTCAGGGAAAATATAATGGAAAAAAGATAACAAATATAAAATGGGGAAGAACATCTCTGCCATAGACATCGCAGTTTTCTTACAGACCTGTTTTTTGAAGTAAACATGAAAAGAAGAATCTGGCAGCCACAACGTCCTCAAAGCAAAAGGATTTGTTTGCCATAGCTGGAGCACCGCTCTCCATATCCAAACTTGTGTTGCTAAAAAGGATATTGCCCTCTAGTTATAACTAGTGCAGGTAACTCAAGGCAGCGCCAAGCAGAGCTCAAGAGCTGTGCCATCGCCATAGCAAGAAAGAGAAACATGGTCGTCGCCATAGGGAGAATTATGAGCTCCAGGAAAAGAATAAACATTAAAAATTAAGAAAAACAGTGGGTTTTTTTTTTTTTTTAAGAACTGTGTCATCAATATATTAAAAGAATGGTAATGTTACAAAGCAAGTGAGGAGGAAGGAGAACTGCCCCAAAGAGACAGCGATACCTTGACACTCCACAACAAACTCATAGAAAAACTGCAACTCTATTGCTGTACAAACCGACCATCACCATCTACAACACCCAAGAAGTCCCGTCAAATGGCAAACTTCCGCTCTACTACTCCCGGGAACACCAGAAAGCTTTGAAATAGCTTGTACCTAAGTCGAGGAATCAGAGAGGCTGCAGGCTGCTGAATCCCCTGAAAGATCCACAACCGCCGCCGCTTCCAAATCAGCCACACCAACCAAGCCACGCACAGATGCATTGCTGCCGCAAGAGCGGCCAAGCACCAGGATACACATGAAGCAGCAACTGCTGGCTAGTCAATCTCACCTGAAACAGGGCCCTAACCCAATCCCAGGCAGCCTGCAAGTGAGGGCATAAAACCAGACAATGCTCCACAGTCTCACGATGAAGGCCACAACAAGGGCAGAGAGGGCTCGTGGTGCACCGCTGTATCAGGGTGAATGCCCTTGTGAGTCGGTTTAGGCCGGGTGTGAAAAACGGTGGTTTTAGGGTGAGCTTACAATTTTAAATTCCCCCCTTTTCTTTTAAAATTTCCCCCCTTCTCTTCATCTAGGAGTAAAGTCGAAAAAAGCACGATGCTTAGCACGAAAAAAGCAATGGAGACGACTGCCCAAGAATTTTACAAGCAAGAAATACCACTCCAACATGGAAATTTAACATCTTATGTGAAAATAGCAAGTCTACCAATGCTCTAAGCGCAACTTTCACAAACAAACATGATGTTACGTCAACCATCTGCCAAGTCCAACTGCAAAATGTCAAGGAGCAAAAGTCATCAATCAAGGTGCAAGTAAATCAATGTCAATTTTAACGGCAAAAATCTCAAAGGAGGAAAGGGATATGCATGTAAAAAGGGCAACAAACACTAGATCTTCCCAAGTCAATGCACGACTATCATGTTTAAACATATGACAAACTTCCTAAAACCCAAATTTTCCAAATCTAGGTAGACATGTTGAAATCCAAATTCATACCCACAAGAAAAAACTGCCACAAATAATAATACGATAGTTGAACAAATGTAGCACCTGAAGGAAAAACGTGTTGAGAAAATGCGAGTCCACATAGGAAGCAACACTCGTAGCACCTTTCAAAATGAAGAACTCAAAGAGCGTGAAGGCGAGGGCAAGAAGTTTGATGTAAAAACATCGCCAAGATAGAGGCAGGAGTTGAATGCACAACGTGAAAATTCTATACGAGTACAGGAAGACCAACAAATGTGATTGTACTGCTTTAACGAAACCAAGAGTAAAACCTAAAGGCCCCTAGTTCAAAAAACATCACATAGGGAGCTACACAATCAATGGTTAATTAAGAGTGAATCCATGCAATACAGTCGAATAATGTAACTTAAATGACAAAGTCTCCTTTTGATCTCCATCTAATATCATACACAATAAAATTACGAAGATGGAAAAAATTGCCTATGAACACATTCACCACAACATAAATATCTAGTCACATGATACCATAGCAAGAATTGAAACTTTGAAACCTCTTCATGAACAATTGAACCTATCATGTGAAAAAATGCAGATTCCCCTTGATTTCAAGCCTCAATGCAATAATGTCAAACACAACAATCAAAGACAACCAATCTTGGAAGCAACATCTAAAGGAAAAAGAGCGCGCAAAGATATGATATTATCGACAGATTAATAGAATAATGTAGATTTGCAAAAGTTGACATGAACGTGATGATGTGGCTTTCCAGTGGTGACATGTCATGCCAAGTAAGCAAGGCCAACTTTTGACTAGGCCAAAAATAAAAAATGTGCAACTTTGGTTTTTCATGGAGATATGTGGCAAATTTTTGATGACATGGCAAGATATGGATGATATGGACATGATGATGACTAGGCATTTTCCCAACAAATGGAGGAAGCAAGTATTTTTAGTAGAGGGAATTTGGCAAAGGGAACTTCAAGAACTTAGAGCAATTTTTGTTACCAAAAGGTTGCTTATTTCGTTTGTCCTTGGCTTATTGACTTTGAAAAGGTGTACAATTTTGAAGTGTTGACTACTTGGACCTTGATGCTTGCTTTTGAATTCAAACTTCTTATAATGGAATCTTCAACCATGCAAATAAGAGATAACAATGCTGAAGCAAGCGCTAAAGAAATTGATTGTGAAGGGACCAGGAGGTCTGCCAACTCGCCTACCCAACAACAAAGGCTTCTGGGGGGGAGGAGGAGGGGGGGGATGTGTTCTGGCACCTTGCCTGCTCCAGATTCGACCAGGATTTGGCACCATATCATCATGTATGGGGAGGGCCTTGATGCCAAAAGTCAGATCCTTAAAAACCCTACGGGGGCAGCTTTCCACAAAATTCTTCTATTGAGGGTCCTCACAACGGACAAACAACTTCCCCACCCCGGAACTGCAAATTGGCTCTGCTAACAAACTCAGAATGTTGGTATTACCATAGAAACCAAGTTTCATGGGCCAAGAAGCATCAAAGAAGCTCAAGTCCAACACACTTGTAGTTGCAAGCAGCCTAGGTGGTGCTGTAAATTACTACTTTGTGAGACGTCTGTTTCCCTTCTTTAGAAAAACTAATCATGTAACTTGGCCCCTAAGGTAAGTTTGACGTTTTGGACAACGTGACAGAGTCGAATCGCATCCTGATCGAACGACAGAACAATTGCGTTTCTACCTTGTACCCATATGATGCTTTGCAATTTGATAAGTTCCCCCGAACAGATTGTGGATATTTTTTAACATGCACGTAATATTGTTTGTGAATGAAGGATTCAATGGTCAAATAGGGGAACCAAGCTCTTGGAAGGGGTTAGCATACGACCTCACGGAGGAGCGCAGTGGGGAAAGGCTGCCTGGGGTATGGCCTCTCCCCTCTTGTGAGGCCATAGTGCAAAGACCTAACCTCGTTCGACATGGGGAAGGTTGCTAGCTCGCCTAACCCAACAACAGGCTGCTCGGAGGGGGATATTTGTTCTGGCACCCTTACCTGCATCGGCCAAGATTTTGACACCGTAGGGGAAAGGGTTTAATGCCAAAAGCAAGGGGGATTCACCGTGGATGTCATACAATGTGAGAAATGGAACCAATACGAGAAACCGAGCTCCGAGAGGGGGGGCATTAGCATACGACCTCCCGGAGGAGCACTGCCAGGTGGGAGTCCACGTGGCATGTTTGAGCCACCTTGGCATGCTAGAGCCCAGTGGCATGTGCGGAGCCAAATGGTAGATCCTAGGGGCAGAACATTTGAACCATGAAAAATAACGCATGAAATCCATTGAACCACTAAAAATATAGTTCATTAGAAATGGCATTTTTAGGCCATTAATGTTTGAATTGGAATGTTGGAGCCACCTTGGCATGTTGGAGCCTAGGTGGCGTGTTTGAGCCACCTTGGCACGTTGGAGCCCACGTGGCATGGTTGAGCCACGCAGGCATGTTGGAGCCTAGGTGGCATGTTTGAGCCACCTTGCCATCTTGGAGCCCACGTGGCATGGTTGAGCCACCTTGGCATGTTGGAGCCCACGTGGCATGTTTAAGCCACCTTGGCATGTTAGAGCCTAGGTGGCATGTTGGAGCCCATGTGGCATGTTTGAGCCACTTTGGCATGCTGGAGCCCAGTGGCACTTCCGGAACCAAATGGTAGATCCTAGGGGCAGAACATTTGAACCATGAAAAATAACGCATGAAATCAATTGAACCATTAAAAAAAAATCTCATTAGAAATGGCATTTTTAGGCCATTACTGTTTGAATTGGAATGTTGGAGTCACCTTGGCACGTTGTAGCTTAGGTGGCGTGTTTCAATGCAAGTCAAAATGCGACGGACATGTGACTTACCCACCTCAGAACTGCGAATTAGGTCTTCCAACAGACTCAAGATGTCGACATTATTCTAGGGACCAAGTTCCGTGGGCAGAAGACCAACCCTTGGCCAAGAAGCACCAAAGGACCTCAACTTGAACACTTTAGTCAGTGAAGAGAAGTTTAGAAAACCAGTCTGCGCCATGAATGGCTATGTGCACATGTCATGAGGTTGTGGTGACGTGTATATATGTGGTACAACCTGTTGCATGTCAAGGACGAGTATATGGCTGTTGAACTTGTCTTGGAAGACCTTCAACCTCAATGGTTTACAACCTCCAGGTTGCTTAAGGCAACCAATCTATGCCAGTAACTTGCAAAAATAATGCAAAGAACTCAAGTTTCAAGTGATTTCCCAAAATGAAGAAAAGGCACTCTCAGCAAAACTTATGCCAAGCACAAACAATTGATGCTCTAATATCCAAAGAATCTATGATCAAAAGTCTAGCTCCAAAACATATGCAGAACTCTCATCTCTGATCCTCAGCAACTTAAGTTCTTTCTGCATGGTCACTTTTCTTCCATTTTTGCTGCTCGTCGTCTTCCCTTCCAATCAGATTTTCAGGAGGCATTACTGGCAAAGATACATCCTATTATATCTGAGGAACAAAGAGCTACTCTAGAAGCAGAGATTACGGTGAATGATTTAGCAGATGCTACCTTCCTTTTGAAGAAAGGAAAGTGTCCTGGAATTGATGGTATTCCTGTGGAGTTCTTTCAGGAGTTATGGGATTGTGTTGGCGATGATGTAATGACGCGCGTTTCGGATTTCAAGAGGCAAAGGCGTCTAGACAAAATTCTCAACCCGGCTGCATTTCTCTTATTCCTAAGTGTAAGGAACCTTCAACAATTTGGATGGCGCCCTATCACCTTACTATCTTCTGTGTACAAGATTTTTGCCAAAGCTTATGCACAAAAGCTTCGGGATATTCTTGCCGATTCTATATCCTCTACACAGTCATGATTTCTGCCACGACGATGCATATTAAACAATGTAGCTGCTGCCTATGAAGGTATTTATTGGGCTCGACTTCAGGGCCATGAAATTGTATATTTGAAGCTGGACTTCGCAAAAGCATATGACAGTGTTGACTGGGCCTTCTTAGAGAAATGTCTCTTACGCTTTGGTTTTGGTGCACAATTCACAGCTGATGTCATGAGGCTTCATTATTCTGCTCGCTCTTCTATTCTCTTCCAAGGGAACCCTCAAAGATTCTTTTCTTTCGGGTGGGTCGTGGCATCCGCCGGGGGCTGCCCTTTAGCTCCATTGTTATTTACGGTTTTGTGGCTGAGGTTCTTGCACGCGTGTCTTCTCTCTTGTCGCACGGGGAGGGAATCTTGCATGGACTTCCTATGAACAATGGGTCGCAGGAGATCCGTAATCAATATCGCGGATGACACTTTCCTTTTTCTCGAGGGCGGATGAGCAAAATTTGCAGAATGCCATTTCCTTGTTGGATTCCTTTTCCCTAGCATCCGGTATTTTTGTGGGTTGGCGTAAGTACAAAGACTATGGGCTTTGGACTCTCCAGTTCCACCATGTGTAGCTACCTTTTCGTGGAAGATCCTTCCCCATGGTAAAGCAACCAAACTTCTCGATCCCCAGTAGGTGTTCATATCTCATCGAGATGCGTGGGAGGCAAATGATTAAGGGCTTAGAAAAGCACCTTTTTGGTGGTCCACAAATGCTTTCCATGGCAGGACGAATTGTTGTGGCTAAGTCAGTTTTAAGCAGCACTCATGTGTATATGGCTTCGTTCATGTTGGCTCCACAGTCAAAGATACAACTTCTCGTCAGGGTTGTCAGGAACTTCATCTGGGGGGGAACAGAGGAGGGTGTTTGCTTTGTCAAAGTCGGTTAAGGGAAAAGTGCATGTTGCCAAAGCATTTTGGTGGCCTTGGAATGATTAATTTTCTTTTGCAGAGCAAGGCGATGATTTCTAAGTTCATTTGGAGAATTTTGAATAATGTGGATGAGTCCTCGGGTTCCCGCCTTGTTTATCAGTCTTTGCAAATGTGCATTTCTTTTGGGTCTCGGTCTCTTAGGCCACTTTTCCCCTGGGCTCTGTTCTATCCACTGACGGCATACCCTAATGCATCCCCATTTCTTAGAGGATTGCTAGTTGCATGGGAGACTGTACAATCTCTGTTTCATTTTCACCATCTTGCGCACACTAGCATGACTGCAAGTTGTTGGTGGATTCCATTGGATGGTGGTCCTCTGGTTGCTTCAGTCCACCCATTGACGCAACGTCGATGGAGAGCAGCAGGTGTGCATATAATATCCGATTGGTATAATAATCAAAGGCAGTTGCTGACATGGGAGGAGTTTAGAGCTAAGTTCCTCCTTTTAAGGTGGGATCGAGCTATTTGGCGGAAAGGTGTCTTCAATTCTTCCCCAAAGAGCACAAATGGATGACCCCACCATGGGTAGTTCATGAGCATGTCAAAGCAGATAAGTTGGTGAATTCCATGTACAAGGTCTTGCTTGATGCTGACGTCTTGCCTCCTTCGTCCAAGTGGCCTTTGGTCATTCCCAGGGATCGGCAGAAAGCAGTGTGGAAGTGGGTATGGGATAAACTACTCCATCCCAAAGTATCTGTTTTATGGTGGCAAGTCACTCATCGTTGTCTGCGCGTTAATATTCTGGTGCACAGATTTCGTCCGTAGGTGTTATGCGCACTTTGTCCCTTATGTGCACAGAGGGACGAGACAATTGAGCATTGCTTCTTCCTATGTAGACATGTCAGACATGCTTGGTTGTGGCTTCAAGGCCTCTTTCATTGCAATTTGAATAGCCAGCAGGTGTTATTAGCAGTTTATCCAAGTAGCTGGGATAATTTGGCAAAAAGGGCCTTTCATTTGGCTTCTGCATGGATCATCTGGTCCATTTGGAAAAGAAGGAATCTTCTCATATTCAAAGGTCTTGCTTGTTCAGATGCACAGGTTCTTCTTGATGCCCAACAACGAATTGTCAAAGCATTCAAGTGCTCATCAATTGCTAATGAGGTGAAGAGCCGTATTTGGGAGCACTATCTTCAGATTCATACTTACTTATGAGTTTTTACTTGCTCTTCATATTGTTTAGATGTTGTATTTGAGTGGGGTGGTTTTGCTCTGGTGGACATTCTCTCCACTGGGTTATTAGTCCCCATTATACTCTGTAACTTTCTCTGGATAATAAAGGCTCAAGTCCTTCAAAAAAAAAATTTTTTGACAATTTGGCCAAGTCAAAATAAAGTCAATGTTCCTGGCAGATTCAGATTTTTGCAGAATGCGCAAATGAAATGTGTTTTGAATTCTGACACCTAGAGCTATCTCTAACACGCTTGCAAGCACAATGCATCGGGTTTTCTCAACAAGAACTATGCAATGTGACCTCAAAAATTGATTTCCGACTATTAGTCGTATTTAATTAAAGTGGGACTCATTCCATTCCCACTTTTTTTCGGAACTCTGTTATTTTACACAAGAAGGAGCACCCCGACCCGAAAACTGTCCTTAATTCGAATTTTTGTCTGTTACTGTACATCCAAGCTTTCTCCCAGTTTTTGTCGGATAGCGAGTCGAGTCCCTGTTTTGGGGTTTATTTGTCATTCAAAATAAGAGTTTTTCGCGTGAGGGTGAATTCCTTTACCAAGACATTTTGGCTCTATTTTCTTAGGTGGGTAGACAAGAGATCACAAATTCCAACAAAAATTAAGCAAATTGTTTACTTAATCACCAAAAAATACTACTTTTGAGATACCTTATATTTATAAATGGGCTCATTACAATATATATTACAGTGGGTGAAGCGACCATAGTGGTCGTATTATCACAATGATTACACCCTCTTCACACATGAACCACCTAGTGCAAACGGCCAAGGTGGAGCTCATTCCAAGTCACGAGCAACTTACGACGATAGAAATTTGTATGAGGAGTTCCTTCATAGGCCACGTGCTTGTATGTCCAACTGATGTCACCACCCTCTTCTCGGCATCTTTCTTCAATGAACTGGTCTTTTCATTGCTCCCAAGCATGTACTATCTAGTCGAGATAAGGACTGCAAAAGGTTAGTCAAGTTAGTCAAGTGATACTACAGGCAAAAAAATTAAGATAAAACACAGTTTTAGAGGTCAAAAGGCCTTTCTCGACTCGCGAGTCGAGAAAGGCAGCTCAAAAAGCAGCAGGTTTTAGGGGTCGGGCACGCCTACACACCAGCTACTCTGAGGCACATGCCTACACCTAGTTTCCTCTTATCCCCCTCCGCCATAACTCACTATAGAAAAAACATTCAAGAAACATCATCAAAAAACTAAAAAATTTGAAGTTCTAAGTCATTGTTGCAAAGTGACAATCTCTAAAACTAAAAAATTTGAAGTTCTAAGTCATTGTTGCAAAGTGACAATAAGAGATTGTCACTTTGCAACAATGACTTAGAACTTCAAATTTTTTAGTTTTTTGATGATGTTTCTTGAATGTTTTTTCTATAGTGAGTTATGGCGGAGGGGGATAAGAGGAAACTAGGTGTAGGCAGGCCTGTAGTAGATATGCTAGTTTTATCATTTTCTATTTTTGCACGCATCCCAAGAAATCAATTTTGGGGGGTCTAAATTTGGCCAAATTCAAAATTTTTGAAGCCCATTCCATTTTGGAATAAGACAATTTGGATTATAAGGATTTTTCATTTTTAGGGCAAGAATGGCTAGGGATGGGGTGATTTGACAACAAAGGTGATGACTTGGCAATCAATGACATGCCGATGTGACGGTGGTGATGTGGCAAAAAAATTAGCAAACAACGTTTCTTCTAGTCAAAAACTTTTTGTGACATGGATATGATATGGTGATGATGTGGGAGTGATATAATGGACAATGATGCTTGGATTTTGAGATTTTTTGGCCAACTTTTTGCCTTTTCTAGGAATGTCATGTCAAAGGTGTACTTTCTCTCTCTATCTTTGTTTTTTTAGAGAGAGAATATGATTTTGGACTTTAGAAATGGCTAGATTGGATGGAATTTTAGCAATTTTCCATAGGTGATGGATGAATGGTGTACTTTTGACTAGGAAAAATGGTCTTGCTAACTTTGATCTCGACAAATAGAATCATTCTTTGCTTGAATCATGCAAAGTACCATTGATATTCCAAACTTTAACTTTGGGATCTTCAACCTTTGACTTCAAGTGTTCAAGATGCTTAGGTGATCAAATGTCCTTCAAGAAATGCCTATATAATGCAAAACCACTATCCATCTTTGGCTCTTCATATCAATGTGTCTTCTACAAGTTGCCAAGTGATGGATGTCTTCAGGTTTCACGCTCTACAAGCTCACACACACATACATGTATGAAGTCAAATGCTAGTGAAGTGTGTCAAGCATGCATATAGCTCTTGTATGCTGCCATTTTGTGGCAGTAATGGCATGTGGACAACTTGGTCATACATGGATTCTTAGAAAACCATAAAAAGCCACACCTCAAAAAAACACTACCTTAAAAAAAACATCCCTTCAAAAAACCATACCACCTGACAAAACAACACATCCTTAAAAAAGAAACTAAACCTCCTTAAGAAACCACACATTATTAAACTAAAAAAACTACGGCTTCTTAAGAAAAACCCCCCGTGTGAATATGCACCCAAATCACAGGGGGTTTTAGGGGGGATTTAATTTTTATATGTTGGATGTTAATAGTTTGTGTTCCAAAAAAATATATTTGGCCCCTTCGCAGTTGAGGCCTCTTCTTCGTGCTGGTTATTTAGCACACTCTCTGGATCAATACATATCAGAGTTCATTCATGAAATTTGTAAGGGACAGATGTATGGCCTTATTAGGGCGTACTACAACGAGTACAACAACTTTGTGGAGTTGGGTCCGCTCTTCTTCCGTGAGTATCATCATGTGGAATTACTTTTTCTAATGACTAGGTATCCCATATGGTGGGAAGAATCAGGCTGGGATACGCGTGAGCTCTGGTTTCCTAACCCAGCTGCGTGGGTTACCCCTTGCAGGGGAAGGGAAAGGGGAAGGGGAAGGGGTTAGGAACCTAGGGGAAGGCCGTGGTCTCTAGTAAACTTTGCTATCTATCATACATAATTCATATGATACCGTGTTAATATGTTCTCTAAATGTTCTCTAATATGTTAATATGTTCTCTAATATGTTAATATGTTCCCATTGATCTTGTGATTCACCTTCTATGGAATGATTCAATTTTGCACCGTGGCCACGGTGCGAAATTGCCTGCCCTCACACAGTAATTTATGGCGCTTTTTAGCATCGCGGGCCCGCGGTCGCGAAATTGTCTCCGGCCCTCACACGCATTTACTTATTTTACCGCAAGACCGCCCACGGTCGCGAAATTGTCTGCTCTCACAAAGTAATTTACACGTTTCATTTCCAAAATCCGGAATGACTGACGAGTCGGTTTTCCGAGACTCTTGGAAGGAGAAGCTGTGTGATCTGCCAATGCTACAGCCAACCCTCCTTTTGCGCAGTTCGAAATGGTGCCCTTGATCCCGCTCCATCCTGGAAGACCAAGCGTAACGGAGAAAAATCCGGGGTGGGGTGCCTCCCTCGAATTCGAAGCTTGGCTTGCTACCTCTCTGACATTGACATAAAGGAGGGTTTCGCACCGTGGCAACGGTGCAGTGTAGATATACATAGAGATTAGATACAATCAAAATACTTAGAAGGCAAACTATATATACAACAAAAACCGTTTCATTAATATAAAACACTTTACATGCCTCGGAAGTAATTTGTCAAGGCAATATCCTGCCTCATTATTGTCACTCTCTTGGAATGCACAGCACATTTATGCACAATTTCATTATATATGGATTTTATGTAAGTTCATATAGATCCCAAATTGCCACAACAACTAGAAAATACACTGTACTACGTAAAATAAAATGGTGTAGAATAGTATTAAGAATTAAAATTGTTCATAAAATTTATGATTTTAAAATGTCCACATATAGGAATTGATATTTAAATTATGTGCCAACCTAACTACTGGGTTCCATGCTGTGGCAAGTTACAAATAACAAAACCATACACATGGGACAACACTAGGGCCTCAATTGGGCGGGCGCCCAATTTGTGGGGACCTTTCTCCTCATCAGTAGATGCACTCTTTTCCACATGTATTGACAACATCTTTCACCTAGTCCATTACCTGTCGGAACTCATCTAAACCTTTTTGACTTGTTTAGATTTAGTGACTTCACCACCCTCTAGTTACAATGCTCATTCAGATCCTTGGCCACAAAATGCTCAAACTTGCCATTTACAAATATGAGTCCTGGACCATCAGGATGCACTAAATGGAGCCTTTCTTCTTTCTAAAATTATCAAACTGCATTGAACTTGCTAGCAGTTTACTTTGTCCATGCCATATCCAACTCTGCATATGAAGATAAGTGCAGGTAAGCATGGTAAGACAATTTATTTAAGTGCGATGATTCCAAGTGAAGTAGAAAATTTGCATGAAACATCATGTAAGGTTTAGTTTTTTTCACCACACACCACCAAATTTCAAAGATTGTGCAAGTGCATAGAACATTAAGTTAATGTACCTTTGATAAACACACGTCAAATTGGGCGCCCGCCCAATTTAGATGCATGACAAAACAGATATGAATATAGAAACTTGGTTTTGCTGCTTCACGAGCTTAGACCATCCCAACGCTTTAAATGGAATTTTGCTTCTTTCTATGATTATCAAATTGCACTGCATTTGCTAGCAATTTGCTCTTTCCATGCCATCTCCAACCCTGCATGTGAAGATAAGTGCAGATAAGTATGGTAAGACAGTTTATTCATGCAAGTGTGGTGATTCCAAGTAGAAGAGAAAACTTACATGAAACATCAAGTTCTGTAAGGCCTAGTTTTTCTTTGCCACGCATCAAATTGGGCGCCCGCCCAATTTGGATGCCTAATGCAAGAGAAAACTTGCATAAAATATCAAGTTAACTTTGGGTTACCTTTGAGAGACACACACCAAATTGGGCGCCCGCCCAATTTGGATGCATAGGAGACACAACAGATATAACACATAAATATGGCTTTGCCGCTTGCTAAGTTGGATATGGTTTTCAGCTATATTGGGTACATGTTACGAGTAGAGATGAGTTGCATGGGAATGTAAGCCCAGAAGAGGGAGGAAATCGGGCAGTGAGGAGAGAAAGGTATGAAAGATGTGAACAGTCTAGGGTAAAAGCATGTTAGGGTGTCCCTTAAAAAGTATTATTTAGTGACCAAAAAGGTACCTAAAAAGGTACCCAGGACTGGGTACTGGGTACCTGTGTAATATCTCAATAAAAGGTACATTCTAGGACTTTTATATATATTTTGATCTCCGGTAGCATTATCCTTATCTTAACTTTCAATATTAATGTGTCCTTGACTTTTATTTTGAACTTTTGTACTAGTTTTAATGAAAATAAAAATGAGAAAGTACCCAGTTCTGAAGTACCTAGTGTATGTACTTTTGCAGGTTCCAAAAGTGGTACACCCTAACATGCTTTTACCCTCTAGGGAAGATCCAATGGATGTAGAAGCAATCTGGGCACTTGCATGGAGGAGATGCGAACAAACAATAGGGTGAGGTGAAGAAAGGGTTTATTGGGTTTGTATTTAACCTAGCTTAACTCCTACATTGCACTATGGTAGCTTCTAATAAAGGTTTTCAGTAAGGCACATGCTAAGAATATAAAAATTGGGTTCCTATCTAATCTATCTTAACTCCTAAATTGCACTATGTGGTTTCTAATATATGCTTTCAGTAAAGGCACATGCTAAGAATAACATCACGAGAATAGCTTACCATTGTTGGCATGAGCTGAGAGCGTACAGAAGAAGCCCAATGGACTAGAAGCCAAATAGAAGCGAGGAGCATAATGGAGCCGACATTAGAGTTGGAAGAAGGCGCTGCCTCTGAAGACATTGGAGGCGCTGCTAAGTTATAAAGCTACCTCTTCGCTCGCCCATTTAAATATTATTAAAGCGCCCCCAACATTTGCACCTGCTCATTTAAATTTGAAAATTTCCGTCCGCATGTTTGAATTTTAAATTTTCCCCTCAAAATATATTTAAATGCTCAATATTCACTTTCCATATATTATTGGTGGCACCTACAAGCATTCTCTAGGCGCTGAAGATTTATCTCTCTCATTCAACAAAGCGTTTAGCGTTCTTATTGCCTACAAGCATATTCTAAGCGTTGAAGATCCATCTACCCCTAAGCGCCGAAGATCTCTATTTATGGAGATATTAGTTGTTTGAAACACGGATCATATCTTTTGGATCCCAAGACTCTTATGGCGCCTTGGCTAGGTTAGTTCATTTGACTTTGTAAGATTAGTTTCATATGGACTCATGATGGAGATATTAGTTGTTTTTGAACACGGAGCATATCGTTTGGATCCCAAGACTCTTATGGCGCCTTTGTTAGGTTAGTTCATTTGACTTTGTAAGATTAGTTTCGTATGGACTCGTGCTTATCGTTATGTTGGTTTTTGCTATTTGAGTAGTATTTTTTGTGTCTCACTATTGGATAGTACTTTTTGTGTTTGTATCCTTAGATGCCAAGTTGATGGAGTTACAGTGGCAAGGGTCACTAGAAGACAGAAGTAAAACTCTTATGAATCTCACTTTGCAGGCAGCACAGTCCATATTTGGGCTTACCAAGCCAAAGAGACAGAAATGGGCAAATAGTAAGTGGTTTGACCTGGATTGCAGATCAGCAAAAGAGACATGGAAACAATCCAAGGATCCTGATAACTTTGTTCATTATAAAAAGCTTATCAAGCGAAAAAAACGAGCTTGGATGAGAAAACATACTGAAATGCTTATGCATGAAATGGAGATAGATCCAAAAAGGTTTTTTAACCGGTCTAAAAAGCAAAACTTGATGGGTGATATTTCTAGAAAGGAATTGTTGGCATGGGTACAAGATTTATATAATACGCCATATGGACCCGGATGGTTTGTGAGGGAGATGCCACTCCAATTTTTACAGGACATAATGTACAAGAAGCCTTGAAGGCTATGGGCAATGGCCGGGCTAGTGACTCTAATGGTATGTCAGCTGAATTGTTAAAATGGGGAGGTGCGTCACTTCATGCCCTCTTAGCTGAAATCAGAATGAAGCTCTTTTAACGGGACATTTTCCACAAGATTGGTGCTTGAATAGAGTTATCCCGATATATAAATCTGGAGACAGAGATGAAATTAAAAACTACCGCACAATTCTTGTGGGTAGTATATTTGCTAAACTATTTGCCGCAATGGTTGAAAAAAAGCTTACAGATTGGGCGGACTCTCATGCTGGGCGAGCAATTGGGCAAGCAGGTTTTAGAGAAGCATACTCTACTCTTGACCATCTGGCTACTTTGAGAGTGTTGGCTTAGGGCGCAAAGGGATCAAATAATAAGAGATATATTGCCTTTATAGATCTAGCGAAAGCATTTGACAAGGTAAAAAGAAAAGATCTGGCCTCGCGGTTAGAACTCAAGCGGTACCATTGGAAATTAGGCAAGCGGTTGCTTGTCTTTATAACAAAGTCCTGGTTGAGCTCTCTTTTCCTTTTACAGGACCTGAATGCATTGATAATACCATTGGGGTTAAACAGGGATGTCCTTGTTCGCCAATGCTTTTTGGGTTATTCATAGATGATTTGGAGGGATGGTTGGCGAGACTTGGTGGAGTTGGAGCAAAACTAGGTAAGTATATTGTGCAATTATTACTTTTTGCGGATGACATAGTTTTGATTTCCAAAACTGCCAATGGGCTTCAACAACACTTGGATGTGCTACAGGAGTTTTGTGAGCATAATAGTATGCAAATTAATGCAGCTAAATCCAAGGTAATGATTGTTGGTGGCCGTGACTCAACCATTTTTACAGTCGGAGGGATTCCTTTGGAACAGGTAAAAGAATATAAGTATCTTGGCATAGATGTTACAAATGACTATAGGTGGACTATAGCAGCCCGGAAGAGAGCCTCTTGGGGGCTTAGGGCCTATTATAATATGATGCATCAATGCAAAATGAATAATTTTGAGCACTGGAATCTGAGGAAGTTGCTTTTCGGCATACAGGGTGAAAGTAGTTTTGTATGGCAGCCCAATCTGGGGGCCCGGACTTTCTAAAAAATGCTGGCATGAGATTAAAAAAATTCAAAAAAGGTTCCTCCTCTGGGAATTGGGTGTGAAATCTCAAACACCGTATTGCATGCTCCTTGCTGAAGCAGGCTTACTGCCCTTAGAGGTAGAGGCGCTTTGCAGAACCATCACCTATGTAAATAGAATTCTGGTTATGGACTTGGATAGATGGCCCAGGTTGGCATTTGAACAGTCAAGAGAAAGAGGATGGCAAGCTGATATAAGAAGATGGGCAGCTAGATGGGATGTGGCCAACGTCAACAAAGTTTAAGGAAGTACATGAACAAGTCACATGCATAACAGTTAAAAAAATGTGGCAGTTAAATGCAGACGGTGATACGAAGAAAAGGTCCTACCTAGCAGAGATAAATGATCTGAATGATTATACCGCTCAAGCTTACTTAGCCTCTCATATCAACAGAAAGAAACGAATGGCAATCTCGCAGCTCAGATTGTCATCCCATACTTTACCTATTGAGACTGGTAGAATGCATGGGTTAGCTCGTGAGGAGAGGTTTTGTCCTGGTTGTCTGGACCCAAAGATAGAGACAGAACAGCATGCTTTATTGGAATGCTATTCTTATGAACATATAAGGGTCAAGCATGGAATTTACATGTCTACCTTGAAGGAGTTGTTTGATATTCCTGCTCATACCTTGAGTTCGTACATTAGAGAAGTGTTGAAAGAAAGAGAAGACATAATTGGCTTGTTCAATCTTATGGAAGAATATGAATTTAATAATGCTCTAGAATGAGCGCTTACTAGTACTAGTTTTGTAAAACTTTGCCATAGAGGCCTGGGGGCCTAAATGGCTTGATTAATACAATTACATATACAATTACATTATGGTACTCTTTTTGTAGCCCGTTATGGTACTCTTTTTTCAGTCCCAACAGGTTGATCATTGTAGCAATTTCAGCATCTAATGTACATTTAGCACATTTGAGTGGCTAAGATAATACATTCTAAAGCCCAACTTAGCTAGTTGAGATGTATCTAGGCCCAATATTGTGCTCCAATATTTGTCTCCGTGCTCAAATGTTACACAAATATTTGTCTGGTGGACATGTAATTCTGTAACAAAATTGGGCGGGCGCCCAATTTCGTGGATAGCCCAACTTAGCTGGTTGAGATGTACCTAGGCTCAATATTTGTCTGGTGGAGATTTAAGTCCATAGCAAAATTGGGCGGGCGCCCAATTTCGTGGATAAGACCTGCTCAAACAGAAAACAGATGTCTAGATGAGATGTAAGTAGTAAGTACATAGTAAAATTAGACCGGCGCTCACTTCTGTGATAAGATCTGCTCAGATAGATGAGATGTACATACCAGCTACAAAATTGGGCGGACGCCCAATTTGGTGCATAAGTCTGCAATTTGAATGGTCTGTTTTAGCACATACACTTGTATATTTGGTGGATAAGTAGCTTCTCGTTTTCTTTGAAAATGAAGTAGAAAAAAAATATAAATAAAGGAATAGAGATGTGTAGTTCATTATTATACCTAGTACTACTAGACCCATCCCATTTTGTAAGCCTGTGAGTTGCAGTAGTTTTGGAGTTGTTATGCCCTTTAGATAGTGTCTTGTAAGAGAGACAACAGACCTGCACAATAGAACAATAGATTAGTATACCCATTTTATATAATATAGTTACAAGCAGATTGCTGTCTGCTATTCTTGAAAGCATAGAAATGAGTACCTAAATCCATGAAAGCTTCTAGAAGACTGCCCTGTAAACTGCCCATAAAGGCAGAAAAGAGCCAATAATCCCGTGGAATTAAAGAGTTCACATTTTCTGAAGATCCTGGTTTCCTTCATTCTAGGGCATTAACAAAGCCAGTTACAGCGTCTATCGATGTCATCAATCTGAAAATATAAGAAAACTTGAGAAAAGATGAAGAACTCCGACTGACTTTTCATAGGAGCATTAGCAGCATCCTCAGAGTATGAGCATAATATTCAACATCCTCAGATTATCAACAGGATCGTTCTGCCTGGACTCGTACGGCAATATTATGCTTCACTGATTCTACAACTCGCCAGCAGATTACCGGTTTGGTACCACAGATTCTCATATTGGCGACACTCTGGGCATCATCGATTCTGCAAGACAACGTCTCCAGCGAGAGCACCCCGCCGTCACTGAAATTAGGTTAGGGTTAGGGCAAATATCATTTTATATTGTTGACATTTAATTCATTCAACCATAATTGTAATTGTAAAACATATATAATCATATATAATCATAAATGATATATCTAGCAATTTAGCTCCGTGGGCCACTCACAGCATGACACGTGGCATATTTTCTATTGAGGCAGGTGAGGATACATTTTGGCATACAACGCCATTTAGGGCGAGTTGGGTATTCAGGCATACATGCAACATTCTAGATCGTCGAATTGCTGCCACGGCGGGCGATGGTTCCACCCCAGAATGTAGACCGGGGTGCCTTTCTTGTCTACAATAGTATGGATCAGGTGACAGTGCCCTAACCTAATAAAGGCTTTCTTCTTTTAGTTTGAATTCCATGCTATTGATTATTATATCCTAGTGGAGATCCTAGGTGGAAATTTTCTTACCTAGTGGGTGCATGTTGATAACATGTATGCATGTTAACTAATAACATCCATGCTAACTATGGAGGTTGTGCAGGCATGCATGACGATCATTGTGACAATCATGCATATGTGAGGAATGCATTCTCATCATATGGTGGCGTGATTCACATTGTAGTTACAATATCAGTATGACATAATATGTTGGCATCATAATGCACAATGTGCTATCTAGTAGAGAAGTATTAGTATGTCTTCCTAATACCATGCAATACCATTAATTTGTCCTACATAGCTACGAAAACTAAAGCATTCTAGTGACCGCATTGAGATAGAGAGTATCGACTATGCTTGGGCTCCGTCAAATGGGAAGAAGCTACCAAACACTATCAAGATTGTGTGCTTGTTGGCGAAGCATACGCACCGCTCGTTGGGGATGCCAGTTAGTGTTTGAAAACTATCGTTGAAGCAAGTGCGTAAAAAAATGGTCCATAAATTCAGGTATTGTCCAAAATTAGTGAAATTGTGCTTATTTCGCACAGTCTTTGTTTGGGGTCTGGGTTCGGGAACTCCTGCAAGACAGCCCTCTGTGAGGACCCTTGGATCTAACAGGAGAATCCGGGGACTATGTCACGCGGGATTTGCAAGAAAAAACAAGAAAGAGAGAAGCGAAAACAAAAGAGAACAATGAGATCACAACAATGAGCTTCCTTGATGTCAATGAAGATACATGAGCTCTCGCAATAGAGAGAAAACTGAACTGAGACAAGACTCAAAAACTCATCTAAAAACTTATGTGCTAGCTCTACTCATATATATAGTACAATGGCCTTTGGCCCAATATAGATACTCTGACTGATTTCGGTGCCGACTCCTGGAAGGAGGCCTGATTTGCAGGAATGCTGGCGGTGCCTCTTGAAAAGCCTGAAATCACGCTGATGCTGATGCGGGCGGTGACGGGCCGTCACTTGTCTGAGCGCCGCCTCTTGTTGACGCCAGGCGTGGTCTTTGTCTGCGTGGTCTGCTTGGTCTTCTGCTGAGCCTTTGACGACGGACCCGCGCCTGGTTGTGGATCCTTGGCCTTGACCTGGTCCATTGTATGCATGAATAGTCCTGTACCAGGAGGCACAAGACTAACACTCCCCCCCACCAAACGACACTCAGTCTGAAGAAAAGGAGGAAGTGCTTCCGAGGGCGGGAAACCAGCAGTCTGAAAGTGATCCTCACGGGAATGAGGACGGGCGCCATTATGGTAATGGGCAATGAGGTCCTGGCGTGTTTGAAGAGCGTCAGGAGTGTTAAGCCCAAGGGCAGGATCTGCATCAATGAGGAAGTGAGAGCGCACCATGTCTTCCAGGGCAGCATGGGCGTCTGAAGGAACAAACTGGCACTACATGAGAAGGCAGGTCTGAAGACCGAAGGCACTGACGCTGACATTCGGGTTGCAGTAAAAAATTGGACACTGCCGATTTAAAGAGCTTACCAGGATGCATCTGAGAGCAGCACAGAAACCAGCTTGACGGTGTACTGAAGGGTCTGGTGAGGTGCAGGGTAGCCCTTAAGGACGAAAGTTCGCCAAAAGGCTATTTTTTAAGGGTATCGAGAAATTTTGACGTTATGGTTTAGTAGGGCCCGTTATAGATGAAAAAAATAAAATTAGCCAGCTTTTCTACAAACAAATCTCACTCCACTTGAAAATTCGCCACATCCACTAAGCGTCATAACTATAGATTCGCCTTATCCTCTACCCTCCTTCTCGAAGATTTCTTAAGGAATCTCCTAATATTCTAGGCTTTCTTCATAACCTAATCTATTCTCCATATTCATCCAGGTACATATGATAATTTTAAGAGTTATTTTTGTAGCTATTGTATTTCAAATACTTCTAAGGATGCTGGAGAGCATTTTTTCACAGACCTCCCTTTTAATAGATGTGTTTTATCTACAAGGATAAGCCACGTTCTCATTTAAAAAGGTTAAGTTGTGGTATTGCATCATGCAACTATAATTATAACGTGTTTGTGTCCTTGATTAAATATGGGTGCCGATGAATAAAATTTCACCACAGAAATTGCACTTGGAAAATAAAGACACTTCAATCTTGGAAAAAAAATTGGCCATGATTCGCCTAGATTTCTATAAAAAATATTCATGTTTAGAAAACATTCGCCAGCATAACTAATCTTGCAACTCTATTATTCGCCTGACCTTCTAAATTATGCTTAGACAAATTTGGCCTTAAGGGCAACCCTGGTGAGGTGGCAGCATTCTGCAAGAAGGTATCAAGGCCATGAAGAGCATCAGCAGGCCGTTGCCAACCATGCTCATTAGCAATATAGAGCCAATTCTCAGTAGTGTCCAAGGTGGCATTATCCTCCCAATCTGAGCGTCTGACAAATCGGGGATCCCACCGGAGATCTGTCGAGATCTGAGGCGGAGTCGACCCAGCGTGGCCATCCATGACCTTCGTCCAAAAAGGAAGACGCCAGTCAGAAGAGAGGAACCGTGGGCGTGGAGGGAATCCTAAGGAAGCATATGGAGAGGGAAGCATGCCCGTGTGCGTGGGTTGCAGAGCCATGTCCCTAAATGTGCGAACAAGATTCTGATCAAGAGCACGACACCAATGGTCCCACT
Source organism: Isoetes taiwanensis (assembly GCA_021234155.1). NCBI lineage: Eukaryota > Viridiplantae > Streptophyta > Lycopodiopsida > Isoetales > Isoetaceae > Isoetes > Isoetes taiwanensis. Next base: position 9,281,036 of record JAJEKV010000026.1, on the reverse strand, counting down.
CTGAAGTAGAGAGTAATTGATAAACAGGAGGATTTACCCAACCCGTGGGGATGGTCTTGCTTTCTAGAAGGCCACGCAGTTGATTGTAGCCTCCCAAGTGCTGCATATAAATTTGGGCAAACTCAAGATCATCAGGATGCGCCAAATTTTTGTTTACCTGTTCCAATGTTTCAGCCTGCCACAGAGGTAAGTGCTGAGCAAGTTCAGGCATGTACTCCTGTTCAAAAGGCTGAGACTGAGCAGGATCCTTGAAATATTGGTTGGTTGATGATAACAACCAAGCAGCATTGGAGTTGCCTCGAAAAACACAATGGGCCTCATCTCGGAATTTATCATGGAGATCCGCCAGGTAGAAGTCATGAAAAACATAAGCCATTGGCTGAACAACACGGAAAATGACCAAGTCGGGATCTTCAGAATTGAGCTGATCAAAGACTAAGAGTGCACAAAATAAACCCTTGTCTTCTACAGAAAGATCCGGCCAGATTCGAAGGAAATCCGCACTTTTGAATGGCTGTTGATGAACATTGCTATTGGCCGCGTACCACTTCAAAAGGAAAAGGTGCCGTCGGGCCACCACATAGTCAAGATAGCTGGAAGGAGTAGAGAAGTCCACAGGAATGATGGTAGCAATGTCAATATAGCCCTCCTGTTTGTTTTGGGCTTTTTCAGCAGATTGAACAGCTTGCTGAAGCTGATGTTCAAGGTCACGGATCCGGTTCTCCTTTTCTAACAGAAGACGGGACTGATCACGGACCCGTTTAATAGGAAGCGTGGCATGTGAAGAAGATTGCCCGGGAGTATTGAGACGAAGCATGGCAATCTCCGCGTCATCGATGACCTTCTGTTTCTGAGCCTCCGAAAGCTGATCCTGGATGGACGTTAGCTGATTGGTCAGCGTGGAAAGCTGAGCTTCGAGGGAGGTGAGTCTAGCATCACGCTCGGTAAGGTCATGAACTTGAGTGCGGTAATTTTGAGAAAGCTCCGTGTACAAGGTGTCTAGCTTAGCAATGTCTTTCTCCTTGTCACCCAGGAGGGTGTCCTTTATCTTGTTTTGCTCCAACAAGTCCTGAATGGTGGTTTGGAGCTGAGCCTGTTGATCTTCAAGCAGGCTGGTCTGATCCTGAGCATTTTTGAGATCCACACGGGCCTGTAATAGAGCCGCATGTTTTTCTTGAAGTTGAGCCTCTAAAGTTTGCACTTATGCAGTGGCAGCTTGAAGGTCTCTTTGAACTGCATCGGAAGCCTCCAGGGACACCTGAACACCATTCATGAGAGCGTCCTGTGAAGCTTGTAACTGCAGGGCGGCAGCTTGAACATCCTGCTGGAATTGGTATAGAAGCTGGCGAGGATTTGGAGGGGCTGGGCCCTGTTGCGGCCTTGTCTGAGATTGTTGGGAGACATGACGGGAAGTGGAAGGCGAGGCTTCAGTGGAGGAAGAGGAGAGTGACATGCGTGGTCTGGTTTTGAACATGACCAGGGGAAGTCTGGCGTGAAGGTACAGCCTGTGGGTTTTGACGCTGGGAATGCAGAGACCGCTGAGTGGAGGCATGAGAAGTGGAAGGGGTCGCAGGAACAGGAAGATAATGACGGATGAGTGCCTGAAGATGGCCACCCACTGAGGCTTCATGTCCAGAGGAGGGGGTAGCCCGAATGCGGTCAACTTCATGAAAGAGGCGGTAGAATAATATCTGGGGCCAATCAATATGGAGATTGGAGTGGATGGCAGTGATGACCATATTATAGAATGGCTTATTGATATGGGTGTTCTTGATAGAATACCCAAGCAATTTGCGCCACAGAAACTTCACAAAAGTATCATGTGACTTGGCAATATTTGTGAGGCGATGCTGGTTGGCTTGATAAGCAGGAGCACCGAATTGAGTGACATCCATGTCCTGTAAAGCAGCCCAAGATACAGAAGGTTTTTGCAAGGGAATACGGAATACCTCAGAAATCAAAGGCTGTGTGAGCAAAATGGTGGTGCCATCGACCACCGTAGCAAATCCTTCCGGGCTGTTGACGATGTGAGCGATAAACTGCTTCAATTGCTCCGGATTTGGGGCTGGGAGCTCCAGTTGCGAGAATTCGTAAAGCTTGTGGCGTTCCACTACTTCCCGACTCGGACCAACAAGGGCCTCACGAAAGGTGGGCGTCGAGAAAGACACAGACTCGAAAAGAGTCGCATCCCTTGGAGCAGAAGCTTGAAGTGTAGGAAATTTGGGTGCAGCCATGGCGAAGAGCGTCGGAACAGAAGGATCTGTCTGGAGAAGGTGGAAAACAGAGAACAGAAGACGAAGGCGCAGATAGACGAAAAGGTTTTAGGGCGCGCAAGTGTAGGCGAAGGGGCATGATGAGGGCGAACCTGCAACCGTTGATGATGCCAGGTGGCGACAGATGCGAAGTAGGCGATTGAGAGGCAAAATTTTAGCTAAGTCCCCAAACGGTAAAGGGAGAAGCAAGGAACGGTGGAGATGAGACGTGAGAGAATGATCGGATGGGACAGCTGGCGAAAGGACGCACATTAATGTTCGACGGGCGTGAAAAGAAGGAATGTCATTTAATGCTGGCAACTCGAAGTGAGATATCATTAAAACGAAAGTGTCAGAAGGTACCATGGCTAGATATGCAGCGGGAGAAAAGATTCCCCATTTAGTAACAGCCTTGCATTGCAAACACGTTGGCGAAATTTCTAATTGGTCCACGTCGACAGGGAGGTTCTCGGTTGGCTATATAAGACGAACAGTGGGCGAAGCTGAGACACCCGATGGCGCTCAGTATGTCTGCTGCTGGACTGCACGACAAGTGCACTATGCCTTCCAACTGCCTTGAGTGGATTACCTGCAAGATGGATTGCTTGGATCTCTGGCGGTGCCACAACCGTGGCATTGCTATGGACGGGTGGTGTGCCGGGATGGCTGAGCATCCCGATCCCCTGACTAACGGGATGGAGGTGGTGATTCACCTGCGCTGGGATCCGGAGCAGAATTACTACCACATCCTGCGTATCACCTCTGCTCCGAACCCGGAGTAGAGGGTTTTCTCCTTAGGACTTAGTAGATAGGGCTCTCAGCCCATTTTTGTAAATAGGGCTCTGCCCATAACGGAATTAGATGGGCTCGGCCCACATTTAGTAAAAATTTCACCTCTATAATATAAGTATGCCGCTGGTTAGTCACTATTTGTTGTGTCTGTGTCTGAAACAGCAGCTGGTGGATGATTGTCACTTTCTGTTGTATGAAATTGTTTGAGGCGAAAGCCATTAACTAGTGTAGGTAATGGGGTGCCATCTAATTCGGGCAGCTTGAAAACGCTGGGTTGCACTACTTGAACAATTTGATAAGGACCAAGCCATCGAAACTTTAACTTGCCCGGAAAATTTTTATAACGGGAATCATAAAGAAGAACTAAATCTCCTTCTTTGAATGTTTTTGTCTTAAGTCGTTTGTCATGCAATGATTTCTGCAACTGTTGGCCATGAAGAACACGAATGTAAGCATCACGCCGAAGTTCATCCAACTGTTCCAATTGATAAACCCTTTCCTTGAGTGCAGTAGATGGATTATGTGCTGTAGCAAGTTGAAAGCGGAGAGTTGGAAGAATATATTCAAAAGGCATGAGAGCTTCTTGACCATAAACTAGTTTGAAAGGGGTGTGACCAATAGCTATTTTGAAACTAGTGTTGTAAGCCCAAAGAACAGTAGGCAACTTGTCATACCAATCTGTGCGTGAAGCGTCACAAATTTTCTTGAGAACTGTGATGAGTGTTTTGTTGGTACTTTCAGCTAAGCCATTTCCTTGAGGATAATAGGGTGTGCTCTTCCGGTGTTGGATGATCCGTCAGCTCCTTAATGGTATGGTTGACAAAATGCACGCCACGATCACTAACAAGTTCCGTGGGACAACCAAAACGCGTGATGATATGCGTGTAGAGGACCTTGGCTGTGCTGGCAGCAGTGTTGTCTGGAAGTGCACAAGCTTCCGCCCATTTGGTAGCATAATCCGTGATGACCAAAATATAGCGGGCACGGGTGTGCCGCGCCGGTGGGTCCATGGGCCCCACAAAATCCATTCCCCATTTGCTGAAGGGATGTGGCGTGGCGACCGGCGTCAATGGAAGAGCGTCAGGGGCCGTGGGTTTTCCCACACGCTAACAGACGTCACACGTGCGAGCATAAGCGTGGGCATCTTTGAAGAGCGTGGGCCAGAAGTATCCTGCCAAAAGAATTTTGCGTGCCGTGGCGTCACCACTAAAATGACCACCACCAAGCCCGTCGTGAGCTTGGCGAACAATATCGGGCACCTCATGAGGGAGGACACAACGTCTGAGGACCATATCTTTGCCTCGTTTATACAAATGGCCTGCAACCATGGTATAGTCTCGGACTTCTCTGAGAAACTGACGGTGGCGGGAGCGAAGCTTTTCTGGAGAGAGCGTCGGATCGACGGAAGGAAGAGCACCAGTGAGAAGATATTGCTGAAAGTTGTGAAACCAATGGGGCGTGGCCATGACCAGGAACAATTGAGCATCTGGAAAGGCGTCAGAAACACCCGTGGACGGATCATCCGTGTGGATGCGTGAAAGATAATCAGGCACCACATGAGATTTGCCTGCCTTATGAACAATTTCGAAGGGAGCGAACTCTTGCAGAAGAAGGACCCAACGAGCAATGCTTCCCGTGGGCGTGGCTTTGTTGATCAAATAAAGAAGAGCTTGATGATCAACAAAGAACTTGATCTGGCTTCCCAACAGATGATGTCGGAAACGTTGGACACAAAAGACTAAGCCCAAGGCTTCCCGTTCCGTGGCAGAGTAGTTGCGCTCAGCAGGATTGAGTTTCCGACTGGCATAGCGGATTGGTTTATCCGTGGTTTCATCATGGGCCTGAGAGAGAACAGCACCAATTGCAAAGGCAGAGACATCAACATGAACATGGAAAGGCCTGTCCCATTGAGGAGGAACAAGGACCGGGGCCTCAGTAAGTAACAGCTTCAACTTCTGAAAAGCAGAGTCCGCTTGGGAATTCCAAGCCCAAGTGGATTCATCACCCGTGAGTTTATGAATGGGGTCAGCTATAGCTGCAAGTCCAGGAATGAAGGTGGAATAGTAATTTACCTTACCCAGGAAAGAGCGTGTCTTTTTGATATTAGACGGTGCTTGAGCTTTCAGTACACAACTGATTTTAGCGGGATCCGTGGTGATGCCTTCTTTACTGACCCACATGACCCAACAGAACGCCTGAGGTGACGCAGAAGGTGCACTTCTCAGGATTGAGACTAATGCTAGATTCATCACATTTTTGAAAGACAAGCTCCAATTTGTCCAAGTGATCATCCATGGAGCTGTAGGTAGAAAAATCATCTTGGAAGATCTGAAGAAAAGGTTGATCCTTCATAAAGTCTTGAAAAACAGAGAGCATGATGCGCTGAAAGGTTGAAGGAGAGTTTGACAAGCCAAAAGGGACCACCTTGTAGGCAAAAGTGCCCCACGGGGTGGTGAAGGTGGTTTTGAGTTGATCTTCTTGCTTGATAGAAATTTGATTGTACCCAGAAAAACCATCCATGAAAGAGTACATCTCATGACCAGCAACTTCTTCAAGAACCTGGTCAGTGAAGGGAAGCAGAAAGTGATCACGCTACGTGGCTTGATTGAGTTTTCTGTAATCCACGCAAACGCGGATCTTACCATTGTGTTTGAGAGCAATGACTATGGGGCTCACCCATTCAGAATGTTTGACCTCATAAATCAGGCCAGCAGCCAAGAGTTTGTCAATTTCAGCCTTGACGCGGTCACGGTAATTTGGGTTGAGCCTGTACTGTCGTTGCTAGATTGGGCGGGCATCAGGTTTGGTAGGAATGGTGAGTTCCCCCAATTCTTTTTTGATACCTCGAAGGTCTTTATAGCTCCAAGCAAAAATATGTTTGAATTTCTTGAACAACGTCACAGCGCGTGCTTTATAAGTAGGTGGAAGTTTAGCAGCTAAGCGGACTGGTTGATTGTTTCCAATGTCCACGATTTCCACTTCTGGAGTTTGAATGTGAGGAACAACCTCCGTGTCCTGTACCTGATGAGCAGGAGGCTGAAGCATGACGGGAGGAGCAGCATTGTGCGTGGTGAAGAAAAGAGGCTGCTGAGCGTCATCAAGCAAGGGTTGCTGCAGGACAGCATGAACATCAACTGTTTCGGAAGAAGGAATTGGGTCAGAAAAATGATCTAGACGTTGAATGCGATTGCAGGAAGCCAGGTAAGGGTCCAAAAGAGCGGCCACAGCCTGGTCCTGGTCGAGCGTCATGCCACCCCAAGGATCAGCATACTCAGGGTAAGAGGAGAGAGGGAGACCCGCTGGAGGAGCTTGAACATGATAAATGTTTTGTGCTTCTTCCGAGTCAGTGTCGGAGATGGAAGGTTCAGCATTTTCGATAGAGATCAATTGGCCAGTTTCCAGATCCATGGTGGCATTGAGATGGCCATCGGTGATAACAAGTTGATCTGTGGCCCAGTAATGAATACTCTTGGCCTGTCGGAGAAAAGGTCGTCCAACGAGCATTTCATAGTCACCAGGATCCTCTCCAGCTTTCCAAACACCAAATTCCAAAGGGAATTTGAGATCACCAATGCTGATGTGGAGAAGAGGAGTGACGCCTTGAGGACGCGTGATATGGCCATTTGCCAATTTGATGTCATAAGGGGCACGGTATAATTGTTTGATGCCCAATTGCTTTCTGAGTTTATCAGTAATGAGATTGACAACACTACCACCATCAATTTGGACATGATGGATATGTTGATTGCCCACCGTGGCATGCACCGTGGGTGTTGAAGTTGCAACAGCTCCAACGAGAACCGTGGGAAGAGGTAACTGATCTTTGAGAGCCGGACAGAGTTGCAAAATGGTGGCCAGGCTCAAAGGAATCTTGATCTTGGCAAGTTCTTCCTGAAGTTCCAAAGGAACATGGGAAAAGGGATCCGCAGGGTCCAATGGAGCTGGGGACTGTGGTAAAGAAGCAGAGACTTCTTTGAGAAGCTCGACCTCAGCAGCAATATTTGGATATGGCTGAGAGCGTGCACTTGTGGATGATGACGGTGCTGCCTGACGCTGCTGAGCTCTCGTTGTGGCATGAACATTTGCCAGTGTTCGACCTTCCGCAGCCTGCTTGAGTTTCAGAATACTGTGTCTCACTTTAGGCATGATGTGAGGCATCAGTTTGTCAAGATCAGGTGCGAAGTGAACTTTTTTATCATCGTCATTAGGGACAGTTTCCACAGCAAAAGCAGGTTGGGTGTCCTAAGGAATGATGGTCAAAGGGCGGGAAGCCCGTGTATGACGCGAGACAAGACCAACCCAATTGGACTGTTGGACAGGAGGGTTGAAAGCCTGATAAATCTCCTCCTGAGCTTGTTGATCCATAGGATTGGAAGTAGACGCAGCTTGCTGAGGTCGCTGTTGTTGAGGCGGCCGAGGGGGCTTCCTCAAAACAGGACGAGGGCCCTGTTTACCGTTGGCCACCCAGAGTTGATAAGCCATGAGGCGGACAGAAGCTGGTTGATTCGAACCTGGAAGGTGAACTTGAACTTGAGGAAGCTGAGGACACGCCGTGGTGGTGTGACCCCATTCGTGGCAATGATAACATTGAGCTTTAGAAGGATCAAAGGGATGACGGTTGCCTGGTCCCCGTGGCTGCTGAGATTGCTGCTGTTGTTGATACTGCGGCTGTTGTTGAGTTGTATATTGCTGAGGCTGGTATGACTGCTGTTGTTGAGGGGTGGTCTGGACTTGAAAGACCATTTTATTATGAAAAGGTGTGGGATAAGATCGCGTGCATTCTTCCGTGGCATGATTGCACATATTACATCTTTTACAATGAGGAGGTCCATTGGAGGCGTTGCATTCATTTGCCAGATGACCTTGATATTTACAAATAGTACACCAGATGTGAGCGCATTGTGGATTTGTTTGCTGAGGTTGAACAGAGTTCTGAGGAACCATGACGGGGGGCATGAACGGGAGTTCCTGCCGAGCAACACCCCTAGAAGAAACATTGACCGAGTGATTGACCAGTTCAATGGCCTGCTCCAGAGACTTGGGACGCAGGTATTCTCTGTCATGAGTCGAATGGCAGGAGGAAGGCCCTGCAGAAACCAGACGAGGATCTGGCTTTGCGTGGGGTACTCCTGGAGTTTGCTGACTAGAATGTGAAGACGGTCCGCAAAATCCCTGGCGGACTCCGTGGGCTCTTGTTGAAGGTCATTGAGTTGCTTAAGAAGTAACTGATCATCGTCCGTGGTGCCATAATGAGACAGAAAGGCAGTTTTCATTTCTTGCCAACTCTGTTTCCAGTGACTTTTGTTGGCCATTAACCACTGATGAGGGGCGCCTCGGAGCGTGGTCGAAAAGATATGAAATTTAAGTTGGGGCTGAGCATGACCATTCAGAATGGCCAAGGCTTCAAATTCCTCCATGTGTGCCGAAGCACTCTGATCCAGAGGTTTGCCTTTGGTGTTGCCAAAAGTGGGATAAGTCAGTTTCAAATTATGAATAGGAGATGAAGGCGGAACTTGAGCATAGACCGGTGGATTTGGTTGAGGATATGCAGAAGCATAGAGAGGTGGAATTGCCTGAGACTGAGTGCAAGGTGGTGGGGCTGAAAAACCCGGTGGTCCATAAAAAATAGCATCTGGTGGGGAATGTTGCCCCCAAAGGGCAACATACTAATTGAATGGTTTATTTGTTGAAGTTAGGAAGGCTAAGTCAAAAGAGGACTTGGTAGTCAACATTGATATGAAGGTCAAAGGATGTTCATTTTACAAGTCAACAAGTGTTCAAGGTTCAAAACTCACATGAGGTACTTTATTTAAGGTCAAAGTGCTTAGTCAAGAATATGCTCTAGAAGATTCTGGGTTATGAAGTTTGGAAGACAATTTTTGAAGATTGGAAGTTAAAAGTTTGGAAGATCCCATGGCATTAGATTCTACCTCCTAATCATTTTTATCCATATTCTTACCCCCATTTCCCTAGTCATATTCCCCTTATGCTTATATTTTCCCTTGTCCATTTTTTTGCCAAATCACACCTTGGTTGCCTAACTCTTTTTGCCTCCTTATTTCATATCTCTTTTCCCACTCTTATCACACCTTCATAAATATCCCTAGCCCATTTCTAGCCTAGAATTTTATGACACTTTGCTTTGTCCACCATTGTGCCTTAAATATTCATGCTACCCATGGAATATCCCAATGCATGGTATCTAAGCCTAGCATATTCCTCAAAAATTAGGGTTGCCATCTCCTCAATTGATCTACCTATCTAATTATTTTATAAGGCACCCTTTGAAACCATGGCCTAACATTTCTAAATAGCTAAATACAGCATATTCCTGGTTTATACTCCCAAAAATACGGCCACCGTATCGCGCAAATTCTGGAAAAAATACAGTGAAGAACCCTAAAATTGGGAAACTGCTCGAATCACGTCGGAATGGAAGCCTTGGACTCTGAAAACTACCTATTTCTGTATTCCCGTCCCTAAGCATTCAATCAAGCCTAAATTTAAGCTCTAAGATACCGGAACCGTTAAAATCTAAATCTATATACATGGGAAACGAAGACAGAGAAAAATTTGAAGGCCCAGAAGTATTCAGATCCTACATTGATCATTGCTGAGCAAGATCTGGACGATCCTTGAAGTTCTTGAGCTCTCCCCAACTGGATCCACAAGATCTGGTTGACATTACCTTCAAAAATTATTTATTGACTTGAGAAGATTATTTTCCTGTGATTTAAAGCTATGAAGCATCCTTATATTCTGTTATCATGATATATTTACCTCTATATCAATTCAAATCGATTGCCAAGTTGTCAAATCCATCTCTGATATATTATTCTACAGTTCTTGCTACAAAATATTCTACAGAAAATTCTAGTGTGTTTTTCTATTCCTTTGGACCACCTGCCATCTATCCTTAGAGCCTGTGCAATCCAAAGGAGTTGGAATCATTCAAAAATACCAAGTATAGCTCAAATTCAAAAAAATTGCTCTCGGGTTTGGACAGTTTTGACTGTATTTTGCCAAATCTAGCCACAAAAAATACTTTTACACATCCAAATGAAGATTTGACTGATTGCCCCTCTTCCCTAGCACCATTGCAACCTATCTACTTTGAAATTTCTCAAAAAGATGATTGGCAACTTCAAATCTCAATTTCTGATCACTGTTTTCTACATTTGACCTCTATTGACCAAAACTTGACCCCACTTTGAGCTTGAATAACTCACAGATTAGATCTCTGACTTGGTCAGAGGTTTTACTGTTGGTTAATTACCACTTCTTTGACCAAGTCTATTGCATCTGACTTAAAAAATCGATCTGCATTTCGACACCACATTTGTTTTGGCAAAGGTACTATTTTTTGGAAATGGGAAAGGTATAAGAACTCGAACTATTTGAACTTGTTTTTGGGATTTCCTTGCATAGACTGATCACCTCAAGTGATCTGGAGGTTCTAACCCCAATTTGAGTGAAAACTTGAATTGGTTCCTTGTGGTTGACCTTTAAGCCAGGTTTAGGGTCAACATCTTGGAGGTTCTACCGAGATCTTCCTGGATCTCAGAACTCATGGCTCCAAAGCAAAAATTTCCAGCAGAAACAGAACCATTAGAAGATGTTGATGTATCAGATCATTGCAGAGAAAGGCCATTGCCTTCAAGTTTCTCAACTAGCTTACTTCAAAACATGCCATACCAGTTTGAGTTGAATGTCCCTGTTCCCTTGCCTACCTTTGATTCCAGCATGAGTGCTAACCACTTTTTGAGAATATTTGAAGACTATTACAGGGATTATGGTTTCAAGAAAGGATGCAAGCTTTCAGAATTTGAAAAATGTTTCAAAGATGAGAGTGAAGCTGGAGCTTGGTTAACTTATGAGAAGTTAATGGGCACCACTTCATGGGATGAACTTGTCAAGAAGTTTCTGGATAGATTCAGGGTAATAAAGAGTGGCTAAAATTCGCCAAATGGCGATTTTTTAGACCTTTTGTCAAATTTCATGGCTAAAGTTTATAAAGGGAAAATTTTTAGAAAAACTATAATTTAGCCACTGCAAAAGGGGGTAAATTCTGAACGCTTAGAGTTTAGCCGGGATTGTTTGCTGCATGGTGTACTGAATCGCCTTCTCTAAAGTTGATTAGAAGAACCCTGATCAATTCAAATAGCCATGCCAATTCTATTCAGGGACCTCTTTCATTTAGGAATTGCCATTAGCTACCTCAATCATATTTTGAATTTGTATCTATATGTTGTTTAGGTTAAATGCTACGAAGAATGTTATATGATTCGCATTTTAAGCTTTAAATAATAGTGATCTCTTCTTGCAATTGTTGACCCTAAAGTGCTTCATCACCAAATTCACCATTTGGATACATTTGACCCCAACTTAAACATGCATATTCCTTCAAACAATATTGTTTGTTCCTTATGAATTGTACTTTGAACAACTTTGTCATTGAATCAATGTCATTCATGTACTAATCAGTGTTGAAAGTTTGAAGTTAAATAGTTGCACTTTAGCTGGGGACCAAGAAAAATTCGCCAACATCATAATTTCATGTCATATAAATTTTACACTTTAGCCAAGTGGGAAGATAACTAAAGGGCTTTATTTTATCAAATTTCGCCAAGAAAAAAATCTGAGAACTTTTGTTTTTCATAGATTTAGCCAATCTTAATTTGAATAGAAAAACATTTGGGGCCGTTAAAATTTACCCTGGGATAGATTTGGTAAGTTAGTTGCTCCACAAGATTTGGTTAATGAACTGCAAGGTTTTTCTATACATGCAGGAGAAAGTGTGAATCAGTACAAGGAGAGGTTTAGTACATTCATGAGCAGGTGTCAAAAAGCACAAGTCACCATCCCAACTCTGTTTTTAGTTACTGCCTTTATCAATGGTCTGCAAAGAAGACCAGATATCCAAAGAAAGTTGCTCAAAATCCAAGCTGCTGAAGGGTTTGATTCCATTTACAAAGTCTTTGCCAAAACCACTGATCTGACTCAGATGCTCTCTACTTTGCCTGATAAGCATTATGCTTCTCATCATACTCTTGACCCGTTTTACCCTGATGCTACTGATGCACATTATGATCATCGTCCTTCTATTCCAGTTTATGCCATACAAAAAAGAAAAAAAGAAATCCAAAGAGGAGGAAGCCAATTCCCAAGTTGCGAGGGTCAAGTCGACCTATCCAAGGTTATTGAAGCCTTAGCGTAAATAACCAAACAATTAGTTGAACTCAAGGCTGCAAGAGCGTGTAAAACTTATCCCAATGTATTCATTGCAATAGAAATTCTCACCCATCCGAAATATGCTATTGGCAAGTGTGCTCCAAATGTAATAGAAAAGGCCATTTTGGAAAGGAATGTCCTGTTTGTTCTTTTTGTAAAGAGGTTGGCCATACTTGATGCTAGGTGTCTTTGTTAAGGAATATTTTGCTAAACAGAAAAAGAGAAGAGACCGAGTCTAAACCCCCTATGAGATTTGCTGAACCAAGCACCTCTATAAGGTTTATTCAAGCTACGAAGTTCCTAAATCAAGAAGTTATGGTGGTGCAAACTAGAAGCATGAATGAAGCTCAAGTACATGCTTGAACCGTAGGCATTCTACCGTCAAGCTTGTGCCACACTGTAATGGAATCACCGCTTTCGGATCATAGCTCCACCCCTCAAAGAAAAATATGGTAAGAAAGATCAAGACTTTGATGAGGTTGATGTTTTGCTTAAGAATTCCAAGGTGAGTGTGGATCTCTTTACTTTATTAAAGATTGCACCTAGTTACAGGAAAAAAGGGTACTTCAACAAACCAATAGTGAGGTATTAAATGCTTGTGTGAATTTTACTGATGCCACTTGACCTTATTCTAGCACAACATGAAGAAGACCCCGGAGCATTCACATGTTCAAATTTTTTAGGAGGGTATACCTTTTTAAATGTGTTACTTGATGGGGTTCTCCCCAAATATCATGCCATATCATATTATGAAGAAGTGTGGTTTTCGGTGGATAAGAAGGCTTCTATGTTATTAAAATCTTTTATAATGCTAAGATTTCTCCTATTGGTGTGGTGACTAGAGTGCCTGTAATACGTATGCATAACCGTAATGCTAACTTTATTGTGGTGGCTTTTGAAGATATAGGAGATGAATCGATATTTATGACTTACTTTTGGGGAGGAGATGGTTAGCCACTTTGTGGATGCGGCCAGTCTGGTCTCAAGGGAGATGTACCATCTCCAATGGCTCTCGACCGCTACAATTTATAACCAAGAGGGCTCCTATGACTCCAAGGAAGAGGTACATTTTATTAAAGAAATGTTAATTGAAGAACCTTTGGGATCTTACAGGGTAAAAACTACAAAACCAAGAAAATATGAAATGGTTCCTCTTATTATGGAAAGTGCACCTCCCAGCATACAAGGACCAACAGGGTTCTTATGGTTTGATGGAGGTATCTCTAAAAATTAAATGTTGCATCATCTGCTATTTTGAAAGACTCTTCTCACAAACTTTTAGCTAAAGTAGGAAGGATCTTTCCTCAAGTCACTTCTAATGTGGCAGAATATAAAGCCTTGATTGCGTGTCTCCGGGAAGCTAAATCTATGAATATTGCCAATATTCACATTTATGGTGATTCACAATTAATCTCGCATAAAGTTTCAGGAGACTATCAAACAAAAATGCAGATATGGAGCTCTTGAAGAATCAAGCTAATGGGAGTGCTCTCGAGCTTTGCTTCATGGGAAATTACTCATATCCCCAGAGAACGTAATTTTGAAGTGATGCCTTGTGTAGGGAGACTCTCATGTCACACTTAACCGAGGGAGCTATCCCCGAAGATGATCTTGATGACAATGAGGTAAAAGCACTCGTCCTATTTTGACCATTGATGCATCGAAAAAAAAGGAGACCCAGGAGATTGTAATCACTAAGAATGGTAAGACTCGAACCTTGTTTGTTGGGGATTTGATTGAATATCAAAACAAAGAGAACATACAAGTGTTTTTGAAGAAAGGAAAGATGTATTTGCTTGGGATTATTCGAGCTATCGTTATCAAACCCGATGTATGTCAATTTGAAATTAAGATTAAAGAAGGTTGTAAACCTGTTTTTCAAAAATTAAGAAGGATTAATGCTTCACTAATGGGACTAATTAAAGATGAATTGGATAAGATGTTGGATGCAGGTGTTATTATCGAAATTATTAATCCAGAATGGGTATCTTGTATTGTTCCTGTGGAGAAGAAAAGTGGTGCTTTAAGAATTTGCATTGACTATCGAGACCTCAACAAAGCTACCATCAAAGATTGCTACCCTTTGCCCTTTTTAGAAGAAATCTTATATGTTGTAGCAGGTAAAGAGGTGTATTCATTTTTAGATGGCTTCTCAGGATTCAATCAGATTAGTATTAAAGAAGAAGACCAACCCAAGACCTCTTTTATTACCCCTTGGGGAACTTATGCAATGAAAAGGATGCCTTTTGGACTAATGAATGCACCTGCTACTTTCCAGAGAGCCATGGATGTTATTTTTAGGCCTATGTCTCCTCAAGAATTCAGAGTTTATTTGGATGATCTTTGTTTAGGATCTCACCCTACTAATCATTTGGAATTGTTGGCAAAAATATGTTCTTTGTGTAGGGAATTTGGAGTCAACCTTAATCCAAAGAAATGTATTTTTTTTGCATCCAAATGACAACTTTTGGGACATGAGGTATCCAACAATGGTATGATGTCAATTGGATATAAATTATCCTTCCCATCCTTCTCACATAAGCCGGCTGGCAGTCTCTTGAACGACCTTCGAACCTTATCATGGTCACCTTTGGGAAAAAGCTTCAGAAAGGACTTTAGACTCAATATAATCTTCCCAGTCGAGGGAGAAGGACGCGCTTCAGTTTCTGCCACGGCCATGAAGCTCTGAATGTACTGACCATCCTCAGAGATTATATCTACCGTTAGGCAGAAGTTATTGTAGACTACAGTGGCGTCTACCGGGTTTTCAGGCTGTTGAGCGAACTCATCTGGGTGTGACAGGCGATGCTCTGCTTCCTTCCTGACGATCTGGTCATACCATGCCTGGAACTGTTCCCAAGCTTTCTCTGACCTGCCGTTTGACATTGCGGAATTGTAGCGCCTCCTTTAGTGCAATAAAAAACCTGATCGCCTAATTGTAAGTGCCTGCGAGCTCACGGCGTGAAACTAAAATATCTAAGTGTTCTGATGAGGAATATGTCGCACCGTGGCCACGGTGCGAAACAAACATAAACGCCAAAAGCAACAACACGTTCTTCGCACCGTGGCCACGGTGCGATATTTTGCTGAAAAGAAGGCCAAAATTAAGTTAACTACAAAACATACTACACCGTGGCCACGGTGTGAAACTACACAACACGACTACACAAACTCCACATGTTTCGCACGGTAGCCACGGTGCTGACTTTGCAAAAGGATATAAGTTATTGGCAAACAACACTGGGATTTGAACCCAGTAACACCATTGTTATTTATTTGTTTTAACTGTTTTCACTTAAAGAAAGTACAACAGGAGGTATACAGAGCTTTGTTGTATACAACTCTTCCCTACGTTTTCCTACCTTGACACCATCCACGTTTAAGTCACATTCTGATTCCAAAATAATTCTTACATCAAATAAAGACCATGCTTCTTTGACTTTTAAGGTTTTAAACAATTGACCACATTTAAAGATAGAAATGTCAATGACCGCAGAATGGGTACCATCAGCATCGTCTTGTCTACCGGAACCCACGTCCATCTGCTCCCTTCTTTTACTTCCCTCCATCTTCTGTATTTGAAGGTAATGTAAACTGTTTGCTTTCGAATACAATACCTGATTCGAACGCTTTCTTTCTTTATCCTGCAATGTATCTTCTCAACTCCTTCATGCACACGGGATGACCATTCATCACATAAAATGTCATCCAGAAACAACTGACAATCACTTACAGTAAACATTTTTGACGTCTTCTTGACATTCTCGACATTCTTAAACAACGCAATAAACATATCGATGGGTACATTTACTTTCACGTGTCCACAGACTCCACCTTTCTCCTTCAAAGCACTAAAAATTTCCTGTGACAATTTCAGCTTGGCAAGAAACAAAGAATTGGGCAGGAACTAAGTTGTGATAATGGGGGCAATGGTAAGTCCACAATTTTGCCTTTCTGAGGATAATACTCATATCGTAAGAACCAAATCGCCCTTTCCCGTAGCTGCACTTCTGTTTGACCTTCAAAAAGCAAGGATCCAATATCATAATAGAAAGCACGGAAGATGCTTGTGATAGAACTCGATGGTTCCAGGTCCAGCACATCGGAAATACAGAGCCCTGAGATACCAGAAATCCAATTAGTTGATTTCTTCAAAATATAATGAATGACGGATTAGCACAGATATAATGAAACTCACAATTAGCACGAAGCTCGGGGAAATTACGTCGAGATCTTATCTTTTCTTTTCTCATGTATGTCGGTGTGTATAGGTGTCTGACCTTGATATATACTTCCCCTCTCACCTCGAACGCGACAACAATAGCCTTCCAATGGCATGAAATAACATTTCTCCTGCCTTTGATCACCCGGTGAGGACCTCTGAGTGGCGGTCGGATTGTAATGAAGCTTCCAAGAAATATATTGAAGTAGCCGAAATCGTTCTCAGTTGTGACAGAGGTAATCGCCATCTGAAATGAACTGGCAAAATAATTAGATCAAACAGTCTGAATCAGATGAGCTCTCAGAACTAGAAGGATTGAAAGCATTAGCAAACCTGGATGGAGAGGCGCGAAAAGACGAGTCGTTGAGGAAGGGGGAGGGGGGGGGTACTTATAGACACCCCAACATTTGGGCCGTAATTCAGGGCGGGAATAATTTGTAATTATTGCTTCCCGCCCACCGAACCTCCAGAGCAGGTAGGTAAGGATAATGCCGAATTTGTACCTTGACGACACCTGGCATGGGAAGGCAGGCATGGATGAAGAAAAGCCTGTACGCGCTCGCATTCTCATTGGCCACGCGATTTCCATGCTGGCATCGAGATTGGGACAATAAGTGATCCCAAAAAAACTCTAATGCCTGCTAAATCTATGAATGTCATATATGTGGATTCTTTCGGCAAAATCTGCCTTGCAAACTAATCTATTGCTCTTCTATTTCTATTGATTGCTTCTATTTCATCGATTTTTGCTGCTTACTTCTATTGCTCTTCTATTTTTAATTTGTTGCTTGCCTCTATTGCACTGTTATTGCTTCTATTTCATCTGAAATATTTTTCTTCTATTACTTTCGTGAACTTCCTTGCTACAGCAGACAAGGACAAATCCACTACTAAGGGCATCAGCAGCAACTATGACAGCCAGTGTTTTTGATGAATGACAATGTAATAGAATGTAAGAATATATTTTAAATCAAAAAATATTGTTTAGAGTTCTATTGTATTGTTACGGAGTAGCTATACATGTTTTTGCTTGCAACTCAGTGCTCTTAAAACTTTTTTTTTTATTCTGAGTGTTCTATGATATTCTTTAAGCAAAGGGAACTCCAAATCTATTTTCAAAATCTTAAAATTTAAATGTTGATCGTTCCCGTTTCCAACCGTTCCCGTTCTGGTTCCGAATTTTAGGCTCAAGTTCCCAAAAAGTTCCCGTTCCGGGTAAGTATGATCTGGATAGCCTCAAGCTCAAGACATAGATGTCCTCGGGCTAGTGTGTTATCACTAAGGCTCGAGCTCAAACAAAATCCAATATCATAAGATGTGCTTGTCGCATGCCAAGAAGCGTGTCACATCACGCATGCGATGTAATCGCATGTCACATGCACATGTGACATGCCTCTGCATGCAACAAGCGCATGTAAAAACGCATGCGTCATGTGTATGGCAAAAAAAACCTTGGGAAACCACGGTTCACATAAAAAAAAAAAACACTTGTTGGCTTTATAAAGAGATAAACCTTGTTGGCTTTATAGCCTTCTTCACCGAAAAACAACCCGAAAATATCATTCCCAAACCTCATTGAGTCTACATGGCAATCACATCCTGGACGGTACCAACAGTTGGTAGAATGACTTCATTATTTGGGTATCAAATATACCAAAGACATCATTGAGAATTAGAGCATTAGTCCAAGATAAGATGATCCAAAAGTTATAGAAAAAACTAGGAATCAAAATGGAACATTATAAGGATGGAGTGAATCCAGCTCTCATATATGTAGAACAGAATTACATGAATCAACTATGGAAAGAACAAAGCAAAAATTGGTTTCACATATTCGACTTAGCTTCTACCATCGAGAAGATGCACACAAAATTTCACAGGTCTCGTCCTTGTTGCTGTGGAGGGGCGCTTGAAAATGAACAATGTGCTTTAAAATGAACATCATGCATTGCTTGAGTGCTCTGCATTTACAGTCATTCGCATGGTGGAGTCCAATATTGAAGTACAGAGCTTCTTCACATCTTGCAAATGTGGTCTACGTGTAGGAAAAAAGATTTGGAATTTAAAGAGTACGCTGATATTTTTGAAAGCAAGATTCTCGCATGAATATCAGATTCTTTGTATCTATTTGTCGTCAGATGGCCCTATGGCGTGACATTAAATAAATAAATCAGTCCAAGAAAATGCCTTCTGGCTCGAGAGATAACCCCTCATTTATCTTATTTATCTTTCATCAAATATGCACAAATTTTATCATTGCGACGAGAGAGTATGTGATTGCATGTGGCTGGATGCAGAAAAAGAGAGACAGAGAGAAAGAGAGAGCAAACTCTTTAGTTAAGATTCAACTCTTAAACAGTTTTTAGATCAAGTGTGAGCAAGGGCAATGCCATTATGCTCAACAATATTGCAAATAAGGCGGCTGTTAACCATCCCGGAAACTTCTGTGATGGCTTCTGTTTGGGTTTCCCTTTCAACTGTACCTCAACATGTGAAGATTCTGTTGTCGGCGTAGCTGCGTCACCTGATTCTCCACCAACAACCAACTCTGCCTTCTGAAGCTCATTCAGCTTCTGTACATACTCTGGAAACATTTTTCGGAAAACCGCGCTGCACAAACCAGTACGAAAAACTTTAATATAAACCAACTAAAAAATCAACAGCCTGAAAGTTCATGGCATCAAGCAATGCAGCATAAAGCAAAGAGACAAATACCTTTTACAGTTGAAGGAAAGTGATGCTTGAGCAAGGCGCCTTTTCTCCTCTGCTGTTGTTGACAGGCTCCCAGTTGTCGGTGAATTATCCATCTACCAGAAATGTCATGAGGAATTAAAAAGATGCCAGGTAAAAAAAACGCTTTGCCATACCCAATACAACATACCATGAAAGATAGCAACCCGGTCAATATGCTGAAAATAAGACCACAAAAAGAAAGTGAGCCCATAAATCTTTGGAGGCATCCTGTCTTATTGTACAATATACCTTGAAACTGACCACATTGGGTTCCATGTCTCTGGATGATCTGAATTACGTAATGTGGAGTTGCAACCATTAGAAATCCCAAGCAGCAAATGCAAAACTCCATACTTACAGTCGCTCATAGACATGCAGAGGCGCTTCTGAGTTGCAAAACGGCCATTTGGAGTAATCATGCTGCACAATTGAGTAATGAAAATTTGAGAAAAAATCCCAAGCCAAATTTACAAGCCAAGACTTGCAACCTAAGAAGACAAAGATAAATGTTAGACGTAAGACATACTAAACTAACAAGGATGGTGGAAACATGGATATAGTTAATACGTGATAGATGGTGGTTTGAAAGGGTAATCTGAAGGAAACTTGACTTTTCCATGGTAGACACCTCCTGATAACCATAAACCATTCAAATGGGGTCAGAAGAATATGAAATGAACAACAAACTAAAGAGGGAACTCACCTTCAAAAGGAGTGCCCTTACTTCCCTCCAATACATAATCTGCAAGGTACAAAAAAACTCCTAGATAGTTGATCTTTATTAGAAATATATAAGTTCCACTATAGAAGCCAGTCCTAGCTGTTATTTCTATTCACATTTAAACACCATCCGCCCCTACAAAGACAGACATTCTTTGGGTAACTTTTAGTGAGACGTACAACATTGGAAATAAGTGAGAGCTCAATATTAAAACCATGAAAGTCCAATTTACGTAATTTGTCTTCCAAGTCATAAGAGATTACCAAAGGGGCCCAATAAGTAGCTTAAACTATGAAAATTTTCCATTACTGCGTAGAATTAACCAGGGAAGAAAAAATTAACAGAATACAAGAGAGAAAACATGGCAATGGCTCCTACTTACGCCATTCAAGTATATCGTTTGAGCAGGGCCTTGCCAGTATATGTGGAGGTGGTTCCTGCATATACATAGTTTGTTGGAATTATGGGGTTCTCTAATTTTTAGAATTACGGAAGAGTTTTAGATACCTTGCATAGGGCTTTAAATTCCTTCTGCAACCGCTGCACACACGCTTGTTCACCCATCAAATTCTTCAATTCCACACCCAGAATCAATTCATCCAACTTATGGCAGATGAAATATAAAGTCTTAAGTTAACAAAAAAAACCCTAGACATATTCGAGCCAAGAAAGAGGTAGGGATAACTCACTGCTACAGACCTAGAAAAAATATCCCTAACCAAGACACTGACCTTAAGAAAGCAGCGCCGTTGCAAAGGATCCCGAATCAAAAAAACGCACGGCAGATAAGGAAGATCGGGCAGTGTGGTGGAGCAAAAGGGCAAAAAGCTTCTCTCTGTGCATGGCGCAATTGTGCTGCGCGTGACATGGGCGGCTGGATGCTGCTTACGCGGGCAACGGAGGATCTTGATCGTATATTCGCCGGACCAATCTGGGCCCTTATTCGCACGCCCCAAGTGAATATCTATTTTCTAGGAAAATGCTTGGGAGATGCCAGGAAATATTAGATGGGTCAAAAAACAAATTCTGAAAATGGGTCAATGCACTTTTATAACAAGGTGTTGAGAATAATTATCGTCTAGTTTCCCAGGAAACTATATTCAGTTTCCTGGAACTATTTTCAGAGTCTTTCTGTCATGTCTTTTTCGTTGAATTTGCAATGATTTCAGTTGCAATGATTTCAAGTTTGTGTATGTATCCTTCCATATCTGCAGCAAATCTAATCCATGTACAAACATTCTTTTCCATTTAATGCTCCAATGTTTTCAAACCAATTTTTTCAATCCAAATTTGCGTCTTGATTGTTGCCTTGGGAAAAGATAAGGACCCGATGTCGGTGGCGCTTTAAAGATGGCGAACGGGAGATGTAAAGGGCCAAGCCCCGAGAGAAATTGGTATGCCCCCGCCTTGAGGTCGCACCCAAATGATTCCTTAGCAGTAGTGTTCGGCTCTGGAGAAAAAGGCCAGGTTAGTAACAGTAAAAAGATAGATCGATGGGAGTGGGGTTTGCAGAAGCGAGAATCTATGACCATGGCAAGACAAGGCGTGATGGCAGAAGAAAAGATGGAAATCGAAACAGTAAATCAAGCACCTGGGAAGGGAAAAACAGAGGTAAACAGCTCGCCTAGTTCTTTCTTGACGCCTTTAGCCATAGATTGCTGTGAGGAAGATAAACAAATGGGACTGTTGAAATAACGGTGGAAATAAGGAGCCCATTGTGAATAATAATGAAGCTGCAAATTCTAATCCATGGAAACAGGGAAAGACAGTAGAAAGAATCATAAGGCCCAGGTTTTCTGAATGGATTAAGAAAGGATTCTCCAATGATTCCCGTAGCAGCAGAGTAGAAGAAGCACTGAATTCCCTTTCTTCCAAAAACTCAGCTACTAGTTTAGAACAACTCCTTCAATCAGTAGACTGTAAGGCAGAACAGGGCAACCTAAAAATAACGGCGATCGATCACTCTAAACATGTCAGGAACATGGAAAATTTAATCTCTAAAGCAGTGGTCGGGTTTTTTACGGGAGGCTTTTTAGACTACAGGAAGTTACAAGCATGGCTTACCAGGCATCTGGAAGCTCTGAAAATGCCACAGTTTCAGAGCATCAAAGCTATCGGCGGTAACTTTTTTCTTATATTATTTGATGATGAGAAAGCTGTGGAAAAGATGGTTTCCAGAGGAGTGGATCGTTTTGCAGGGGAATTTGTGTTATATCAGTATTATACTCCAGGTTTTACCCCAGATAAAATGTCTGCCGTCAAACTCCCCTGTTGGTTTGAGATTGAACAACTGCCACCGGATATGCTAGATCCAGAATTTTTAATTGCCATAGCAAAGAACTTAGGGTCATATATAACTCACTCAATAGCAAAGGGCCCAAGGATTTGTGTGGGTATCACAGCAGCAGAGGGTATTCCGCAGTTCACTATCGTGCAAAGCGGGATATATTACTCTTTGTTCAAGTTAAGACTCATAAATGGGTGGGAAATTAGAAGAATGTTCCCAACAATGGAAATTAAAGGTTTGAAAGATTGCAGAAACGCAAGGCAATGTAAAAGTGGCAGATGAGGAGGCAACAAAAGCAAATGGGGAAAAAAATGGGAGGGATCATTTAAATTCAAGTGAAAGGGAACATGAAGAAATTTCAACCTTTGAAGACAATCTAAAACAAGGGAAGGAGCAGGTGCGAGAGAAGGACTTAGAAAACAAAATGGAACAAGTGAGTCAGGAAGAGTGGGCGATTGTGCAACACAAAAGTGGCGGCAGACTCAAAAACCAAATGCGAAAGAGGCTCCCCAATTCAGGGGGCCCCACAAAAATTCTTAAAGGTTATAACTGTTCCAATAATAAAGCAACAATAGAGAATCACGATAAGGAAGCGCCTTCTGATTATATGGCAATAGAATGTCACGGTGTTAATGGGGAGTTCCCAGTGCATAATAACAGATGGGCTGATTTGCCAATGGACGAATGTATGGAGAATCTTGAAAGTATGGAGAATTATGTTAGTGAAACACCAAGAAAAAGGAGAATCACATCAGGACAGGAAGAGCAACATTGTGAAGCGGCATTCACCCAGACAATCTAATGTGTTCTCTAATGGAGCATAAAATTTTGAGCTGGAATATCAGGGGGATAAAATCCTCTGAAGCCAAAGGCAGTAGACTCTCTCTAGCATTGAAAAAAATTTGTCCAGATGTTGTTTGTCTACAGGAACATAAATGTAAAAAGGAAGAAGTAGGGATTTTGCTAAATATATTAGGGAAAGAGTATGTGAGCATCATATCTTCTAGTGGCACCTCTACCGCAGGAACCTTTATTGCTTGGAAGAAACAACTGAAAGTTCTGTCGACATATACTGATCACTTTGGGAGGTGCGCAATAGTAACATGGTATGCTCATGGTAAAAAATGGGGTGTGATAAATATTTATGCACATAATCAAGCTAGACAAAGGTCATCCCTATGGGCCAGTGTAAAGAATAAGCTGAAAAACTTTGATCGTGACATAATATGGATTTTGGTCGGGGACTTTAATATGGTGGAAAATAGCAGTGATAGATACGGGAGCGGGGCTGATGTTGTACATGGATTCGAAAGGGAACAATGGCTGAGTATGCTCAATGAGTTGGGATTCATTGAAATAGAAGGTGATCCTGGATTTACGTGGTGTAATGGCTGGATTGGAGATGGCAGGGCATATGCGCGACATGATAGATGTTATATAAGCTCTCAGGCCATGCAAGAAAAGAACATATCATTGTATCGTCATAACCTTTTAGAGAACTCCATTTCAGATCATAATCCACAGTTAATATGCTCTTCTAAAGCTAGTACCTTTAAACCACTTAAAACAGTCTTCAAGCTGAACCCTAGGTTTCTCAAAGATGAAGGCTTCAAAACTCAGTGTAAGCAGATTTGGATTGCAGCTAGCAAAAATAAGCGAGGAATGGAAGCTATGATTGCGTCTCTAGCAGCAATTAAAAAATTTGCTAAAGCTTGGGGTCGTGACAAGGTGGCTAAAGAAAATGCTTTGCTGGAATCACTATATACAGAATTGACAGAACTAAGAAGAAAGGTCACTAGTTCAGGCGAAAGGGAAAAGGCAGTTTTACTGGAAATTAAGAGACTAGAATTGGTCAAAATTCAACAAGTCAAAATTAAAGCAGGATTGACATGGATCAAGGAAGGTGACAAATGTACAGGTTTCTTCTTTAGGGTTGCAAGGCAGAGGAAACAATAAGCCACGTTGTCCTCAATACAGGGAGAGGACGGGTCCATCATTCGGAACCCTCAGCAGGTGAAAGAGGTTGTTTTCAAACATTTCGAAGATTTCTTTAAAAAGAAGAATATAAATTTTCAGAGTTGCTTTGAGGAATTAATTCTTTCAAAAGTTGTATCTAAAGTATCTGCATCGCAAAGGGAACAACTCGGACAGCCGCTTTCCATCGAAGATATACGTGAGGCCGTCTATTCTTTGGCTAAAAACAAATGTCCGGGTATTGACGGCATTCCAGCAGAATTCTTTCAGGAATACTGGGAATGGGTACAACAGTATGTATACAGTGCTTATCAGGACTTTCTACAAGCAAATAAGCTGGACAGCAAACTAAACACCGGATGCATTACTCTAATCCCGAAGGTGAAGGATCCGAAAGTCATAGGGGACTGGAGGCCTATTACCTTGTTGTCAACCTTCTATAAAATTATAGCAAAAGGATATTGTGACGCTCCCAGAATATATACGACCCTCGGACGTATACATACGGGGACCTTCCCCTCCCATGGCGATCATCTCACCATGAGCAGGGCCCTCCGTCTGGTTCGGGCCATCGATGAAATGAGGCCCGAAGAAGGACACGAAGGGGTCATTCGGCCCACGCCTTCAATGGGACTCCTACGTCGCGGAAGCATGAATACAAGGGTTAGCACACAGCACGAATATACATAAATAACCACCACGAAGGGTGGCGCATCCATCCAATATACCAACGGCATAGAATATGCATCTAATCCTAAGAAAACACCCAAACCCCCAGGTTCTACCCCGGCTCAGACTTCCATGAGGATCGACTGACGGCTGGGCCTCAAGAGATCAGCAGACCGAGTCTTGGCATGGCGTTATCGGCGTGAGAACATTGGCTAGGGTTGTCCACTCCATCCGCCCCTCCCAGTGCACACTTTGCGGATGGGTCAATTCACGCTATGGCTTTGCTATAGCCTTCCTGAGACGCAAACTTCGTGGCATCACCCTCCTCGAGCCTACTCCCGGTTCATGACGCTGGGTCCGATGAGGCGTGCGGGGGGAAGCGTCCCCTTCCGTAATCACGGTGGTTCCATGGGTGAGCTAGAGAATACGCGGTGCATCGGCGACCCCCGCATCCGTGCAGACTTACTCACCCTAAATCTACTCAAAGTGCAAGGTGCTCCATACGGATCACACCTTCCCACCCGTGGAGTGTCGGACCCATACCCGCCCCTCGGACCCGGCTATCGTGCCTAGCCCACTTGTAGGAGTCTCGTGAGCCTTGTATGCTCATGCAAGACCCCACCCCTCATGTCACCACTGTGTTCCTTGTCTGGTGCTAAGCCAGACCATAGCATCTAGGACCCGGTGGGTTCTTGTGCACAGGCCGCATCTAATGGGAACTTACAGGGCGCTATCTAGGAGCATACTACTATACACCTGTTCGAGGCCTCTACCCCCCCGTAATCCCCCCGTTTCAGAGTCAGATGAAACAAAGAATTAACAATCCATTCTTTCAGAGTAAGAACCAGAACTTGAATATAAAGAGAACTTGTTTGTACAAACAAGGGTTAGTTTCTATGACTGAATTACAAAAAGAACAGAGAAAGACGGACACAACCAAGTGTTAACTAGAATTCACATAGCCCAGTGTTGTTTTCGTACGCGTACGAAACAAATTGGGGCGTATAGTACCTTATTTTTTATACAGTACGTCTCGTACGTTACAAAATAACGTAAAAAATAATAATTTTTTTTTTTGGCGGGGTTTACCTTAGCCGTATGCCCTAATGCTAATTTCGAGCATCCTGAACCCTAAAACGGTCGTCCTCCGAAGCCGCTTCACAATGTAAGTTAGGAGAATCGGATTGCACATGCTAAGAGCACTTAAACAGTTTCTGATGCAATATTCGGGTGGTTTGGAGTGAAGTTAGACTAATTTTTGATGGCAAAGATCCTTTGAACAGAGCTCTTGGAAGGTTTTGATGATTTTTCAGCTTTTCTTATCACTCCCATTCATCTCTGATAGCTAAACTGAGCCGTTTTCAGGTTATTGCAGCTGCCAAAATATGGAGGATATCTTTGACAAGGAAATGCATTTCAAGCTTTTACAAATGAAGCATTAAGGTGTGTTTGCTATTGTTTAAAGGCGTGCATCATGTATAGGATGGTTTATTTGTTCTGGTGGTTCGACAATGCATCCGTGAAGTAATATATTGGATTACTAAAAAAATAAGAAGCCAACATTTTTGCTTATATTTTTTTAATTAAAGTTGTCGACGAAGAGCGAGTCTCGTGGCAAGCACTAGTCATATGCGGGGCAGCTGCTATGATGCAAATTCTTCATACAAGGCCCACTATAGCAACTGGGTATGACTGGCTCCCAGAAGACCTGTACAATGAATCCATTCTGATTTGTCTGTAGGGCATCTCATGGTCTTAGGATTTGGTTTTATACACTGTTTTCCAAATGAACAATTACTTTACATTTCCAGACGTGATAATATGTAATTGTATTTTGCAGGACCCAAGAGACTTCCTTAGTACGTAATGTACCGCAGGAGGGAAGATCTATATATCGCTCATCGATCGCTACACTGATGGGTGGCTTTCTGCAGGTGAGATTTGACTGCACATGTCTTCTAACAGCATTTTGATGATGCGTGCAGTCCTTTATATAAATATCTAATGCAGCATTATGGTCGTTTAGTTATAAATAGTCACATAACCATAAAGTTCTTTGTCCATGTTCAGTAGGCAATCTAGATAATAGCAAGCATAAAACCGGTTATGATGTAATAAAGTTCATTTCTTTGCTACGTGCATGAAGATTGTCCTAAAAATATTTGTTTTCTCAATAGGGCGATCAATCCTAGATTCGTGTCGCAAAGACGGAAATATCAATGTCTTGGTAACATCATGTACCCTTATTCCAAGCCTTGTGAAGTGCCTGCTTTTTAGAATTAGTATGTTTATCGACAAATTCTTATGGTAAGACATGCATCCCGCACTCGTAATGAAAGATTTTTCGTGCTTGGCTTTACAAAAACCGGCTTCTTGTTATCCGTCATGTTAGAATGTTTTCCCCGGGGTTTCTAAATGCATTATACTTATGTTAGTATATTTTCCTGGAGGATTGTAAATGCATTATACCTGATCCTTGAGGATAACCATGTATTACAGTTTGGCAGTCAACATATACAGTTCTAACTGATTTTTCTATGTATTAGTGTACAGCTCTCGAGAAATTGGCAAACTGGAATGCTTCAATCGAATCAAGGAGTGCTTTAAAACATCATTGTGTAAACATCCTTGTGTAAAGTCCTTGATGATCGTGTGAGATTTTGGTCAGAGATTTTTGCTTTGACAAAAGCTCGCCAAGCCGATAACATAGTTGAAGCAAGATTCGATTATATATTTCATTCCTGCAGGCTTGTTGATGATGATGCAGGCTTGTTGATGATGATCCAGTCAACTTCTTGAAGTTTGAGATCTGATCTGCTGAGGAGTAATTATAGCTTGAATTTGCAACAACCTGACAGCACAAGTGGGCAATAACAGGTATTCTAATTGATTGCATATATAGTAACATGTGCATTGCATTGGACTGAAAATAATAGAAGCAAAAACTAATATGTAATGAATGGGAATGCTTTTGATTTGACCCTTCTTGAAGCAATCAGAAAGAGCAAGAGCAAGTAAAATCTGGAGCAGATTGTCAATTTGGAGCAGATTGTTTCTAATTGAAATTATATTTTTTTCTCTCTTGCGCTTTTGCTTACATCACGATGCCACGGAAGGAGTCCCCTTTGTGGAACAAGTATTGCCTTAACATTATGAAGCATGCCAATGGCGATAGAAGCTGGGATTGTAAGTTTTGTGGTAAGCACGTTACGGGAACTAAAACAAGGATGGTTGCTCATCTCGCAGGCGAAGCAAGATATGGGGTTGAAGCTTGTGTACAAGTACCAGATGAAGTCTATAGGGAAGTAGGTGGTGGAAGTCGAGCGTCTATTATTCAAGCAGAAGAAGAAATGTGTGGTATAGGTGGTACGTTTGCTGCTGCCGCAGCAACAACAGCAACAATCGATGGTTCTGCTGCTGTCTCGTCATGTGTTGGAGATGATAGTGCATCCTTTGGCAAGATATTGCTATGGCGGCGCCTAGTCATTCTCATTCATTGCCCCCATCATCACGTAAGCGGCAAAGAAACTCAAAAAAAAAGAAATAATGTTATGCAAATGCAAAGAAAAAAAAATATGCAAATGTAATGGAAATGAGGTGCATTATTGAAGCTAACTTGTCCTTTAATTTGCTTGAAATTGCCATGTTGGAGAAACATGTTAGAGGCATTTTCTGAAATGGAGATAAACATAGCGGGTCAGCTACAATTATATGAGAAATGCAGTTTTAAAATCTGAAATGCATACTTTGCAAGAAAAGATGGCAAAGATAAGGGCATTATGGCCCAAGTATGGCTGCACCATTCTAACAGATGGTTGGGTTGATGTGTGCCATAGGCAACTTGTTAATGTTTTGGTTTCATGTTGCTATGGTACAATGTTTCTCAAGTCAATTGATTGTAGCAATGTTAGCATTAGGACTGATAGTGTATGGCTTGCTGAAAAATTTCGAGAGGCAATCAAAGAGGTGGGTAGTGATAATGTGGTGCAAGTCATTTCGGATAATGCCTCCAATTGTGTGCGTGGGAGATTTGCTTGAGGAGGAGTTTCCTCATCTTGTATGGACACCATGTGCCTCTCATTGCTTAGATCTCTTATTACAAGATATGGGTGAGCTCCCATGGATGAAAAGTATTGTTGCCAAAGCAAATAATATTGTGCGACTATTTGGAAAGAAAAGGAATGCAAGGAAAATATTTCTCTCTTATAGCAGTCATGCCCTTTTGAAGCCTTGTAAAACAAGATTTGGAGTGACATATATTGTGTTGGCACGCCTCCATAAAGTTTGGAGTGCTCTTGAACAAACAGTGGTGAGTGATCATTGGAGAAATTGGCCAGATAGTAGAAAATCCGATGCAATGAATGTCAAAAGTTACATCCTTGATCCGTCAACATTGCCTTCTTTCCATATTGTTTTAAGGGTGATGGCACCACTGTATAGTGTATTGCGCTTAACTGATAAAGAAGGCTCAACAATTGGACTGGTTTATGAATTTATGCGAAGGAGTAAAGAGGTACTATCTAAGGGGATGGAAGAAGACTCTGCCAATAAGTCCAAGTAAGTAGTACGAGTATTTGAATTTGTCTATTTTAGCTTATTTGCAAACTGATTTCAAAGTTCCAGATTTTTATTATTAAGAATTCAATATTAGAGAAATATTTTTGTTGCTGATTTTTGCAGTTCAGATTTTTGTTCATAAATTATATGCTGATTTTTGCATTAAGATCTTTCACATGGATACACTTATTTGTGTTGCAGGTTTGAAGATGTTTTAAAGTTGTTTGACAAGCGATGGGAATGGTTTAAAAGACCCATTCACTTGGTAGCTCATATTTTGCACCCTTTATGGAGAGAAGATGCAAGCTTCTTAGGTTCTGAGTTGCTGGATGCATGGATGAAGTACACGCAAAAATTATATTCTATTGAAGAGTGTGATGAGCTATTCCGTGAGCTTCATGAATATCGCAATGGAACTGGATCATTTAGTTATGCATTGGCAAAAGAGGAGATTACAATGCGCAAACCTGTTACATGGTGGGAAACATTCGGTGGTAGGACCCCAAAACTTCAAGCATTGGCCGTGAAAGTCTTGTCTCAGGTTAGCTTCCATGATTTTTTTTTTGCTCTTTAAGCTTTTATTGAATTGAAAGATGATTATATTTGTTTATTGTAATTTAGGACTGTTCTTCTGGGGCAGCAGAAAGAAACTGGAATGCTCATGCTTTAGCACATACGAAAATAAGGAATAGGTTGAAGCCAGCACAATTGGAGCGATTGGTGTATGTTCGTGAGAATTTACGGCTTGTTCGTAAGTTTGAAACGGTCAATACCTCTCCAATGCAGGTAAAGGCCTCTATATCTATCTCTTATTTTTAAAATTTATGTCCCCTTAGGATTTTTAATACTTATCTCTCATTTGTTAATAGGTGAATCCACTTGAAGTGGATGTTGAGAAGACTCCAGAATTGCCTCCTCCAACAGAAGCTGATGAACTTAATCGAGAATTTTATCAAACATACTTTGAAGAGAGCATGAGCTTTAGGAGGACCACTAGGAGTATGTCAAGAGCTGCAGCATCCACATCACGAGGTACACGTGGTCGTCGTAGACGACGTGGTAGTGGTAGTGCTAGTATTAATACTAGAAGGGTTAGGACTCGATCTACAACAAGGGCCAGCACTAGCAATGTTGCAGCAGAAAATGTGGCAGAAATTGCAGCAGAAATTGGAGTAGATAATGATGTTAATGAACATATTGAGGAGATAGAAGTCAATGAGGAAGATGATATGGAAGAAGAAGAAGAAGAAGAAGAGGTGGAAATGTGGAAATCTTCCACTGAAACAGAGTCTGAAGATGAGGAGAACGAAGAAGAAGAATAATCATCGTCAAGGTAAAGTTTATTTCAGATTATTAAATGTTGATTGTGGCAAAAGAGTCTAATGTTTGTTTTTTTAGGTTGCCTGTATGATTTTCAGCCTACTTATGATCAGAAATTCTATTTAAACAGCAACAAACTATTATGATCTAAAATCTTGAGAAACATAATTGTATAATGTTTTAAGGTTTCCACTTTATTTGAACAAATATGTCTGATAACTTAATCATGCATATAAGAAATCGGCTTTAATTAATTAATGTCTATAACTTTTGAAGTTGTGTAATATATTTATGTTCTTTTACAATTTGCCTACACAACATAAAACAACCGAAAATTAAAGAACAGATCACAGAAAATCTAAATTACTATTTTATTTTAGAGCTTGAAGTACTATAAGTAGTGTACGTCCTTAACGTACACTACGTACTGTACCCGAAAAAGAACAACACACAAACTACGTACTTAAAGTACGAAAAGGCTGAAGGTCCGAAAAACGTACAGTACGTTAGCGGACGTACAATACGCGAATCGTACACTACGTACGTGACTACACTGACATAGCCACCTTGTTTGGGGTCTGGGTTCGGGAACTCCTGGAAGACAGCCCTCTGTGAGGACCCGTGGATCTAACAGGAGAGTCCGGGGGACTATGTCACGCGGGATTTGCTGAAAGAGAAGAAAAAGAAGAAAACAGAACAAATGAGAGAAAGATGATAAGCTTCCTTGATATCAATGATGAAAATACATGAGCTCTCGCAATAGAGAGAAAATGAAAGGAGACAAGACTCAAAACTCATCTAAAAACTTATGAGCTAACTCTACTCATATATATAGTACAATGGCCTTGGGCCCAATATAGACACTCTGACCGATCTCTGCGCCGCTCACGGAAGGAGGCCTGATTTGCAGGAATGTTGGCGGTGCCTCTTGAAGTGCCTAGAATCACGCTGACGCTGACGCGGGCGGTGACGGGTCGTCACTTGTCCGGGAAATGCCTCTGATAGGCTTTGACCGCGGATCCGCCGCTTGGTCTTCTCACCGAGCCTTTGATGTCCCAATCCGTGGTTGACCGAGGATCTTTGAGCTTGACCTGGTCTGACGAGCATGAATAGTCCCTGCACCAGAGGCACAGACTAACACTCCCCACCAAACGACACTCGAAGTGAAGAAAAGGAGGAAGCGCTTTGAGGGCGGAAGCCATCGGGCCTCAAAGTGATCCTCACGGAGTGAGGACGGGCCCCATTATGGTACCGGGCCGATGAGATCTTGGCGTGATTGAAGAGCTTGAGGTGTGTCTTGGCCAAGGGCGTGATCAGCATCAATAAGAAAACGAGAGCGTACCATGTCTTCAAGTGCAGCGTGGGCGTCTGAAGAAATGTACTGACACTCCATGAGGAGACAGGTCTGAAGGCCAAAGGCACTGACGCTGGCATTTGGATTGCAGTGAAAAATGGGACGCTGCCGATTTAAGGAGCTTAGCAAAATGCATTTGAGGGCAGCGCAAAATCCTGCTTGAAGATGGACAGAAGGATCAGGTGAGGTGGAGGCGTTCTGCAAGAAGGTGTTGAGACCATGAAGCGCATCCGCGGGCTGTTGCCAACCACGCTCATTAGCAATGTAGATCCAATTTGTGGTGTTGTCCAGAGTAGCACCTTCTTCCCAATGTGATCGGCGAACAAAACGTGGATCCCACCGGAGATCCGTCGAGATCTGAGGTGGTGTCCAGCCTGCATGACCATCCATGACCTTGGTCCAAAAAGGAAGGCGCCAATCAGAAGTCAGGAACCTGGGGCGTGGAGGTACGCCCAGGGAAGCATAGGGAGAAGGGACCATGCCCGTGGGCGTGGGTTGCTGAGCAGTCTCCCTGAATTGACTGACAAGATCTGGATCAAGTGCCTGACACCAGCGATCCCAAAGAGAAGCAGAGAGCTGAGAGTTGACAGGAGGGCTATCCCATCCCGTGGGGACCGTCTTGCTATCCAACGTAGCCTCAGAATCGATTGTAACCAGAGTGTCGATATAGACTTGTGCATAGGGAAGATCTTCGGGATGTCCCAGATACTTCCTAATTTGTTGCAGCGCTTCCGCTTGCCAGAGAGATAAATGATTGGCAAGCTCAGGCATGTACTCCTGATGAAAAGTTTTGGTCTGAGCAGGATCCGCAAGATATGGATTGTTATCCTGAAGCACCCATTGCGCAGTGGGGTCACCCTGAAAAGCTGGCGTGGCCCATTGCCAAAGTTTTCCTGTGTATCACCCAGATAGAAATCATGAAAGATATAAGCCATGGGCTGAACCACGCGGAAAGTGAGAAAGTCTGGATCGGCACAGTGTATGAGATCAAAGACAACAAGGGCACAAAGACAACCCTTTGTCTTCAATGGAGAGTTCGCCAACCGAAAAAATCAGCACCGCCGGTGGGAGATCTACAGGCCATCCGCCAAGTGCCACTTTGAAAGGAAGAGGTGGCGCCGAAAGCAACCACATAATCATGATAGCGGGGGAGCAGGGAAGTCCACCGGGCACCAGTGGAAGAATTGAAGTCCGGGCGCCAAGTTTGGTTTGAGCCTCATCGCCAGATCAATAGCTTGCTGCAGCTGTTGTTCGAGATCACGGATCCTATTTTCCTTTTCAAGTAGGAGGCGTGACTGGTCACGGACCCGCTTCTGAGAAGGATTGACCTGGGAGGACGATTTCCCCGGTGTATTGAGACGAAGCACGGCAATCTCCGCGTCATCGAGTATTTTCTGTTTCTGCACCTCTGTAAGCTGATCTTGAAGAGAGGTGATCTGAGAGGTCTGTGTAGAAAGCTGAGCCGTCAAGGAGGCAACTTGAGCGTCTCGGGCTGAAAGATTTTGAACTTGAGTGCGGAAGTTTTCACACAGTTCTGAGTACAAGGCATTGAGTTTAGCAATATCGTCATCCTTGGTACTCAGGAGAGCAGCTTTGGACTTGTTGTGCTCCAATAGAGTCTGAATTTCGGACTGGAGCTGAGCCTGCTGATCTGCGAGTTGGCTGACTTGAGCTTGTGTACTCTTGAGATCCGCATGAGCCTGTAAGAGAGCTTCATGCTTGTCTTGAAGTTTGGCCTCCAAAGTGGCAACTTGGGCAGTTGCAGCTTGAAGGTCTTGGTGTACTGCATCAGAGGCCTCGAGTGCCCGTTGAACCCCGCTCATAAGAGCGTCTTGGGATTCCTCAGAATTTAAGTGCAAAGCAGCTTGAGCATCCTGGGCCGATACCGATACAACAATTGCCGAGGGTGTTGTGGTGGTGGAACCGGGCCGCTGCCCCGTGTGTGGGAGGTTTGGGAAAAATGGTGTGAAGTGGATGGTGTAGCGGAGGAAGAGACAGTGGACATGAGTGTGGACTGGGTCATGACCAGGGAAGATGGGCGTGATGTGCCAACTTGGTGATTGACCGGAAGGGAGCGCCGAGTGGAAGTATGAGAATTTGGTGGTGGGGAGGGAAGTAATGACGGATGAGGGCTTGAAAGTGCCCTCCCACGTAAAACTTCGAAATGGAAGTGGTGCCCCAAGGCGGTCCATTTCTTGGAGAAGACGATAGAACATCATTTGGGGCCAATCTATGCTGCTTGGAGTGTGTAGCAAGAAGGGACCAGGTTATAGAAAGGCTTATTGATATGGGTGTTCTTGATAGAATACCCCGTGAATTTGCGCCACAAAAATTTCACAAAGGTCTCATGAGGCTTGTCGATATTGGTCGACGATGGACATTGGCGTGATAAGCAGTGCGCCAAACTCGCGGACATCAAGATCCCCGATAGCGCACTCATGATACACAAGGAGTGTGCAAGGGAATATGAAATACCTCGTAAATCAAGTGTTGAGTCAATGAAATAGTGGTGCCATCGACCACAAGGGTGTACCCTCATGGGGCAAGTAACAATATTGGCGGCGAACCACCGAAATCGGGGTGATTTGGAGCCTAAGTTCCATTTGAGAAAATTCAGAAGCGGGTGGCGCTCAAATGACTTCTTTATTGGGGCCAACAAGGGCTTCACTAAAGTGGGCCAAGAAGGATACAGATGCAAAAAGGGCCGGATCCTTGGGAGCAAAGAGTTTGAAGTGTAGAAAATCTTGGGGCAGCCATGGGAATGATTTGCGTAATCGAAGAGAGATGCCAAAGGCGTAAGACGAAAAGTCGAAAGCACCCGAGGATGAAGGCGCAGATGAACGGGAAAGGTGTGTTTTTAGGGCGCATAACCGAGGCTAAGAGGTATGAAGAGTGCGAAACAGAACCGCTGATGATGCCAGTGTCAAAAGATGTGAAGAAGGGGATTGAGAGGCAAAATTTGGCAAAGTCCCCAAAAACGTAAGGGAGAAGCAATGAACGGTGAGGATGAGACGGAAAGAAAGATCAGATGTGACAGATGGCAAAGGACACCCATTAATGTTCGACGAGGCGGGAAAGAAGGAATGGCATTTAATGCCGGGTAACTCAAGCGGGATATCATTAAAAGGAATGTGTCGAAGGTACCATGGCTAGATATGCGGCGGAGAACGATTCTCCTTTAGAAACAAAATTTTTTGCATTGCAAACCACGCTATGCATTTGTGTGATTGGGCCACGCCGACAAGGAGGTCCTCGCTGGCTATATAAGACTAACCGAGAGAAACGGCGGCATCCGATGGCGCCAAGATGGTCGCCGCCGGTTTGAACGAAGATTGCACCATGCCGGTTTAACCGTCGAGTGGATCACCGTAAGATGAATGCGTCGATCTTCGGGCCGCCACAACCGTGGGCATTCGCATGGACGGCTGGTGTGTCGGGATGGCTGAACATCCCACCAAGACCAACGGGATGGAGGTGGTTCTCGCGACCTTCGGCCGATCCGGAGCGTAACCTCTACCATCTCCTTCAAGATCACCTCCGCCCAACCCGAGTAGAGGGTTTTTCCTCTTAGGACTTAGTAGATAGGGCTCGAGCCCGCTTTTGTATATAGGGCAAAGCCCATAGCGAAATAGCCGGGTCAAGGCCCACATTTTGTAAAAATTTGCCACTATAATATAATCTACCGCCTTTCTAGTCACTTTCGTGGTGTTTGATTCTCGAACTGCCTCTGTGGACATCTCCACCGGCCTGTGGTGCTGAAATGCTTTGAGACGAAAACCATTAACTAATGTAGGTAATGGAGTGCCATCTAATTCAAAGAAGTTGGAAAACACTTGGTCTAACCACTTGAACAATTTGATAAGGGCCAAGCCAACGAAACTTGAGTTTACCCTAAAATTTTTGTACCGGAATCATAAAGAAGAACCAAATCTCCTTGTTTGAATGTTTTTGTCTTCAAACGCTTGTCATGTAAAGATTTTTGCAAATCGTTGTCCATGAAGAACACGAATGTAAGCATCCCCGCGGGTTCATCCAACCTGTTCTAATTGATAGACCCGCTCTTTGAGAGCAACGGTGGATTATGAGCAGTAGCTAATTGAAAACGGAGTGTTGGAAGGATGAATTCAAAGGGCATGAGAGCTTCCCGACCATAAACCAATTTAAAAGGAGTGTGACCCGAAAATCTTGAAACAAGTATTGTAGGCCCAAAGAACAAGAGGAAGTTTTGTCTCGCCAACTGCAATGGGAAGCGCCACAAATTTTCTTGAGAATGGTGACCGAGTTTTGTTGGTGCTTTCTCGCCAACCCATTGCCTTGAGGATAGTAAGGTGTGCTCTTGTGATGATGTATCGTGAGATAATCCGTCCGCTTTTGATAGTATGATTGATGAAATGAACACCACGGTCCACCGACCAGCCCGGTGGGGACAGCCGAATCGCGTGATGATTTGTTGATAGAGGACTCGGCTGTGCTTGCAGCAATGTTATCCGGAAGTGCACAAGCTTCCGCCCATTTGGTGGCGTGAAGTCGGTGAGAACCAGAATGTATCGGCACGAGTGTGCCGCAGAGGGTCGATAGGTCCCACAAAGTCCATTCCCCATTTGGTCGAAGGGAAGTGGCGTGGCGACCGGTGTCAAGGGAAGAGCGCCACGGGTCATGGGCCCCACCGGGCAAGCGCCACACGCGGCGGCGCATGAGCATCTTTGAAGAGCGTGGGCCAATAATACCCGCAAGAAGAATTTTGCGCGTGCGTGGTGTCACCATGAAAATGACCACCACCGAGCCCTTGATGAGCTTCTCGAACAATGTCCGAACTTCATGAGGTAGAACACGGCGGTCAAGGATGGTGTCCTTACCTTTTGTAGAGATGTCCCAAGAACCATGGTGTAGTCACGACCTCTCTGGAGAAATTGATGGCGACGGGATTGTCGCCAAGGTGAGAGAGCCGCCTCATCTTCTCGGTGGAAGAGCACCCGTGAGGAGGTACCGCTGAAAATCATGGAACCAATGTGGTGTTGCCGTGACTAAAAAAGTTGAGCATCGTGGAAGGCGTCGAGACTCCCGCTAGGGATCATCCGTGGGATGCGTGAAAGATAATCCGAACAACATGAGATTTGCCAGCCTTATGAACGATTTCAAAAGGAGCAAATTCTTGAGAAGAAGGACCCAACGAGCAATGCGCCCGTGGGCGTGGATTTGTTGATCAAATAGAGAAGTGCTTGGTGGTCCACAAAAAACTTGATTTGACTGCCTAAAAGGTAATGACGGAAGCGTTGGACACAAAAATGAGACCCAAAGCTTCACGCCCGTGGCGTAATAGTTGCGCGCCAGCAGAATTGAGTTTTCTACCGGGCGCGATTTGGTTTATCGCTTAATAGATCATATTCTTGAGAAAGAACAGCTCCAATAGCAAACGCCGAGACATCGACATGAACGGAAAGGGCTTGTCCCATTGAGGAGGAACAAGAACCGTGCCTCGAGTAAGCAAAAGCTTCACCGTTGGAAAGCAGACTTCACCGGGAATTCCAAGCCCGTGGATTCACACCGTGAGTTTATGAATGGGATCTGCAATGGCCGCCACCCGGTATGAAGGTGGAGTAATAATTGACCTTTCCCGTGAAAGAGCGCGGTCTCTTTGGCTGGTGCTTGAGCTTTGAGCACACAACCGATTTTGGCGGATCGGGTGATTCCCGCTTGGTCGACAACATGGCCTAACAGAACACCGTAGGTGACGCAAAAAGGTGCATTTCTCAGATTGAGACTAATGCCTGACTCATCACATTTCTGAAAGACGAAGTTCCAATTTATCCAAATGGTCAGCCATGGAACCAGAGGCGCAGAAGTCATCTTGAAAAATTTGCAAGAAGGGATTTTCCTTCATGAAATCATGAAAAACGGAGAGCATGATGCGCTGAAATGTTGAAGGAGAGTTGGATAATCCAAAAGGAACCACCTTGTAGGCAAAAGTGCCCTACCCGGGTGGTGAAAGTGGTCTTGAGTTGATCGATTCTTTGATGGAGATCTGATTGTAGCCGAGAAACCATCCATAAAGGAATACATCTCATGTCCACCACTTCTTCCGTAACTTGGTCTCGTGAAGGAAGTGGAAAATGATCACGCCTGCGGGCTTGATTGAGTTTTCGATAGTCTACACCGCACGCCGATCTTACCATTGTGCTTAAGGGCAATGACGATAGGGCTCACCCATTCGAATGTTTGACCTCATAGATCAAACCCGCAGCAAGGAGTTTGTCAATTTCCACCTTGACGCCGATCATCGCGGTAATTAGGGTTGAGCTCAGATCGCCGCTGCTAATCGGTCGTCGCATCGATTTGGTAGGAATGGTGAGTTCCCCCAAGCTTTTGTTGATTCCCCAAGATCTTTGTAACTCCAGCTAAAATGTGTTTGAATTTTTTGAACAAATAAGGACGGCCCCGTTACGATAAGGAGCCTAAGGTTTGCGGAATGCGACAAAGTTGATTGTTGCCAACATCCACAATCTCGACTTCGAGAGTCCGAATATGGGGTATGACTTCGCGATCCCGACAATGTGTGCGGAGGTTGGAGCATAACCGGATCGCGTGGCACTTTGGCGGGTGAAAAAGAGAGGTTGCTCGTCATCTAGCAGTTGGTTGCTTCATGACAAATGTACATCGCCAGGAGTTGCCGGGCGTGTCCGTGATTCGAAAAGTGATCAACGCTGTTGGATCTGATTGCGCGGGAGCCGTAGGGTCAAGCAAGGCAGCCCACCGCCGTCCCGATCAAGAGTCATTTCTCCCCAAGGATCAAAGATATTCTGGTAGGATGACAGGCGTATCGCCATGCAGGGTAGCCCGAATCTTGATAAATATTCTGAAGCGCCTTCAAATCGCTTAATCCGAGAGAGGGTTCCGCATTGTCAACGGAAATGATCCCCGCCTGCTTGCAAGTCCATGGTGGCATTGAGATGACCATCTCAGATGACTAACCGGTCCGGCCCCAAGAATGGATACTCTTTGCCCGGCGGAGAAAGGGTCTTCCCACCAAAGATTTCATAGTCACCGGATCTTCGCCAGCTTTCCAAACTCCAAATTCCATGGGAAAGCGGAGATCACCAATGTTGATGTGAAGAATAGGTGTGACGCCTTGGGGTCTCGTGGATATGGCCATTAGCCAATTTGATGTCATATGGGGCAACGAAAGAGTTGTGTGATGCCCATTTGTTTGCTGAGTTTATCCGTGATGAGATTGACCGCACTACCTCCATCGATTTGAACATGGTTGACTTGTCGATTTCCCACCGCTGCATGGACCGTGGGTGTAGAGGTAGCCACAGCCCCAACTAAAACAGCTTGGGAGTGGTAACCGGTCCTTGAGAGCAGTGACGAAGTTTTAAAATGGTAGCCAAGCTTAAAGGAATTTTGATCTTGGCAAGCTCCTCTTGGAGTTCGAGAGGTACATGAGAAAAAAGGATCCGCCGGTTCCACCGGTGCGAGAGGCGCGGCGGGAAGCAAAGAACTTTTTTGAGTAAGTCAACCCTACCGCAATATTGGGATATGGCCGAGAGCGTGGAGGTTGAGATGTTGAAGGTGTATCTTGTCTTTGTTGAGCTCGAGTGGTGGCATGAACATTTGCCAATGTCGCGCCTTCAGCCTTGCATGAGATTCAAAATGCTTTGGCTAACTTTGGGCATGACATTTGGCATGAGCTTTTCTAAGTCGCAAAGTGAACCTTTTTTTTTCCTCATGAGGAAGTGTGTCAACAACGCAAAGGCGTGTTGCGTGTCCTTCTCAATAATAGTCAAAGGGACGTGATGCCTTGGTCCAAGGCGTGAAACTAGACCAAACCCAATTTGACGGTTGTACGGGAGGATTAAGTGCCTGAAAAATTTCCTCTTGGGCTTGTTGATCCAAAATGAGGTTGATTTGGTCGGAGCTGGTTGATAGCGTGATTTGCCGAGGCGCCTTTGGGGGCTTCTTGAAACTGGTCGCGGGCCTTGTTTGCCATTAGCAAGCCGTAGTTGGTAAGCCGTGAGGCGGACCGATGTGGTCTGATTTGTGCCGTGAAGCCGGACTCGAACTTTGTGGAAGGTGAGGGCACGCCGTGGTGGTATGACCCCATTCTTGACAAAGATAGCACCGAGCTTTAGAAGGATCAAAAGGAGGACGCTGGTTGGATCCCCGTGGTTGGTCCCGCGGCGGATAAAGTTGCGTGGGCTGCACCTCAAGAGGTGGCGGCCGATAGTGCGCTTGGGGACTGGAGGTGTGGTTTGTACTTGATAAACCATTTTGTTGCGAACGGTGGGGATGAGTGCGAGTGCACTCTTCCGCGGCATGATTGCACATGTTGCATCGCTTGCAATGAGGCGGGCCATTGGTGGAGTTGCACTCATTGGCCAAATGGCCTTGATATTTGCAAATATGGCACCGCATTTGACCGCTACTGCGGATTAGCTGCGTGTTGAGGTCCGAATAACTTTGTGGAACCATGACGGGTGGAATGAACGGAGCTCTTGAAGAGCCACGCCGAGGAAACATTGACGAGTGATTGACAAAATCGATAGCCCGCCCAAAGTTTTGGACGCAGTATTCACCATGAGTCGAATAGCGTGAGGAAGTTCCTGGAGAAACCGCACAAAATCGCCTCGTAGGGTACTCCTTGAGCCATCGAAGCGTAATGTGAAGTCGATCCGCAAAATCCCTGCGACTGCGGGCTCTTGTTGAAGTTCATTGAGTTGCTTGAGATGAAGTTGATCATCATCCGTGGTCCCAGAATGAGACGTAAAAGCAAAGGCGATTTCGACCGGGCTCTTGTTTCCAATGGCTTTTGTTGGACATGAGCCATTGATGAGGAGAGCCACGCAGTGGTGGTGGAAAAGATGTGAAATTTCAGTTGAGGTTGCGCTGCGCCCATTTAGGACAGCTAGAGCCTCAAATTCTTCCATGTGGGCCTGTGCACTTTGGTCTAACGGCTTGCCTTTCGTGGTTGCCAAAGGTGGGATAAGCCGGGCCAGAGTCCGAAAGGTAGACGGAAAGGCCGGGCTGACAGAACAGGATAGTGAGGATATTGAGGTGGAGGGGGGATTGGCATTGTGCCCCGACGGACCCCGATGAAGGTGACTGCGTTGAGAAACCGAAGTAGCCGGGAGCATTGGTTTTGAGATCTGTATATTGTAAACAGGAAGAGCAAAGGGGAAACGAGGGAAAGGATATTCCGGCAGGCAAAGGAGACATGTGGATAGCCGTACCCACCCCGGAGATGATGGTTGCGGCGAAGTGGCGTATGGCCCGAAGAATGATGGATGTAGGCATGTTCGGGGTAAGGAAAGTACGGTTGAGAAGGTTGAGCCGGATAAGGCTCCCCCGATAATGATGAGGGGATCAGGTTGTGAGCAATGTTTGCACGCTTTGGGGCGGGGAACTGACGAGATCGACATAAGGGTGGGTGGCGCGATCGAGCCCTAGACCGGCGATGGCCTCCTCTATGTCATAAGGATCCATACATGTCGCCTAACAGCTTTCCGACGCGATGGCGCCCAAGCCAGATGCCGCCTCGAGAAAGGAGTTCTTTTCCGGGCGTGAAATTGCGAATGCATGCACATGGCGATGTAAAGTAGGAGAAAATCGCACCCGGCAGCGGGCGACGGTGTTTTTGGGTCCGGGTTCGAACTCCTCGAAGACAGCCCGTGAGGACCCGTGATCTAACAGAGAGTCCGGGGACTATGTCACGCTGGATTTGCTTTCTTCGAGAAGAAAAAGAAGAAAACAAACAAATGAGAGAAAGATGATAAGCTTCCTTGATATCAATGATGAAAATACATGAGCTCTCGCAATAGAGAGAAAATGAAAGGAGACAAGACTCAAAACTCATCTAAAAACTTATGAGCTAACTCTACTCATATATATAGTAAATGGCCTTGGGCCCAATATAGACACTCGACCGATCTCTGTGGCCGACTCGAAGGAGGCCCGATTTGGAATGTTGGCGGTGCCTCTTGAAGTGCCTAGAATCACGCGACGCCGACGCTGGCGGTGACGGGTCGCCACTTGTCCGAGCGGCCTCTTGATAGGCTTTGACCGCGTGATTCTGGCCGCTTGGTCTTCTTCACGAGCCTTTGATGTCTCAATTCCCGTGGTTTGATCGAGGATCTTTGAGCTTGACCTCGTCTGGATGAGGATGAATAGTCCCGCACTGAGAGGCACAGACTAACACACCTACCCCACTTACTCGGCCGACTCATTCCCATGGGGCGCCCATCTCCGGCGGTTGAAGATTCACCGTGGGCTTCCCAGGACGACCGTATGGCGGTTCTCTCGCAGTGGTTGATGGCGCCGGCCCGGCCTTCCTTGGTCGATCTTCGTGAGTCAATCCCGTGATAGGGGTCAAGTTGGCATCCAAACTTGGGCAATCCCCATGCTGCCCAATCGATTGGGGTGGGCGCCTTCCCAATTGGTAATTATCCTAATTTCCTAGGTTATAGGTTATTATTAATAATGTGTTAAATTAGCATAGCTAATTTAATCCTTTGTAAGGTAACCCCTAGGTTGCAATTAAGTTCCCATACCCCCATGGTAGCGCATTTTAGGAGGACGTGTTTGTATTTGTAATGTCCCGTATAGTAGACCGTATAAATAC
Source organism: Isoetes taiwanensis (assembly GCA_021234155.1). NCBI lineage: Eukaryota > Viridiplantae > Streptophyta > Lycopodiopsida > Isoetales > Isoetaceae > Isoetes > Isoetes taiwanensis. The sequence continues at coordinate 9,238,309 of JAJEKV010000026.1, read as the reverse complement.
GTGGAACGCCACATTCTCCCCTCCTTAAAAATAATGCCCCCCAAAGATTAGGGTTAGCTAATTGAATACATATACGTAAAACAATCAATTAGAGAATGAAGTTAAGAATATAACATTAATACGCTGAGATTATAGTAATTTGGACAAGAATACATTGAAGTTAAAATATCAAAGTACAAGCACCGTGGTGCTCGATACAAACTTATGATCAAAGGAGTTTAGGACCGAGTCCGATTTAAAACATTCCGACAACAAAATTCATACATGTAGACAAAACCAATACGGGACAAGTTGGGTCATCGCCAACCCTCTATACAATGCGTGACGACTTGTTCATTGGCCTCGCACACAACCATATACCCGTAGGTTAATAGTATGATTAAGTTGTGGTTGCAGGACCACCCCTAGAAAAATGAAAGAAAAAATATCTAAGGGAATCTATCATGTGTACGGCTTGCAATTCCTCTTATAGTCGAATCTAACGCAGGTCTATTTACTAGATGCCTTCCTAGCAATTCGGGTCATGTCAACATCAACAATACACCACGCCCTAGAGAACACAGGGTGATCTCATCATCTAACGCATTACTATCATATACGATGCGTCTACCCTCTAAAACATGATTCTCGGTCAATCAAGCCTTCAAGCTTACCGGGCGAGCCGGGTTGATAGCATCGTTGATGGTCTGCCTGAGATTCCCGCATGAAGTCCCTGGATAGTGCTTCTCAAGGTCTATCTTCATCACCCGTAGCATCTTCAATCGTAAGTGCTTCCACTTGACCAAGTATTGCAACATTTGAGTCCTTTTCCGGGTCCGCTTGTAAGCTCGATCAAGAAGAGCTTCGGCACTATTTCCAGCTGCTTCTTCGGCCATTTCTAGGAGGGTAGGGGTATCCAAAACCTCCTCCGATCAGGGGTGTGTTGCTTCAAGACTCACGCGAAAGACCTTGTGGATCTTCAAGCGTGGCAAGTCCAAGCGATATGCTTGTTCTCCCACACGCTCAAGAATCTCAATGGCCCAAATTTTATCCGGGTGCCAACTTCTTACAGCTACCAATTAAGCTTGGCTTGTTTTACTTTGATTTTTGCCAAACCGATTCGCCACGGAAGATTCTCAAGGGTTCTGTGGCTATCCGCTAGACTCTTCTGACGACTACGTGCGGCCAATAAGTAACCCCCGAACTTCTTTCCACCAAGGCCCGTGATTTCTAGAAGGAGTTGTTGAGAGACCTCGACGACTTTAGAAACAATGATTATGCCATGTGTCCGAGTAAGACATTGATAGCTATAATTTATCATGAAAGGAGACATTCTAGAAGACTCCCGCTTTGTACTGTTGTAGGCAAATTCCACCAAGTAAATATAATCCGCCCCTTGTGATCAAGCATCGACATAGCTTTAAGCATATCTTCGATAATACGATTGACACGTCATTTTGACCATCCGTCTAGGGATGGTAGGCTGTACTCATGGCAAGCTTGGTCTGGATGGTGGCGAAGAAATCCTTCCGTAATGCATCGACAAACTTAGGATCCCTATCCGATATAATTACTCTCGGCATCCCGTGCAACCCTAAAAATTTCCTTTGCAAAGAGCAAGGCGGTGTCAAAGGCGGTGTCCGGTGCTGCGTACGGCGTGAAGTGAGCCATCTTTGATAATTTTGTCAATTACGCACCATTAAGGCATCATACCCACGAGATGCATTGGAAGCCCCACAATGAAATCCATGGTTATGACTTCCACTTGGCGTTGGGCACATCCAAAGGTTGCAACTCCCTCAGAACTCTTAATTGTTCCGCTTTGGTTTGTCGACAAACCCGACATGCTTGATGTACCTAGCAATATCCTTCTTCTTCATGGAAGGCCAAAATAGCTGGAGCGATCTTAAAGTAAGTTTTCATAAAACCCGTGATGTCCTGCTATAGGGTCAAGTGTGTGTCATGGAGAATCAACTTTCGCACCCAAAGTCAGCTGGAACACACAACTTATCTTTGTAATATAATAAATTGCCCTCCTTCTTATATGAACTAATGCTTCACGTTCTCTATCGGTGACAGACTTCCTTACCCAAACTTTCCCAAATATTACGATTCTCGGATCAGGGCCAAGGTGTTCTATCCTTCTCAAAACTTCGGGCCGGTGAGTGTGGAAATGGCATTACAATGGGTGCTGGGTTATAAAGGGATGATGTGACAAAAGCATCCCAAACCACATTGTGCTTTTTGGCTTGTATACAATCAAGTCATATTCTCGAGGAATTCCATCCATCTTCGCGGACGGAGATTTAGATTTGGTGGAGGTGGATAGATAGCGGAGACTCGGATGATCCTGTATCAACTGAAATCTTCTACCAAGAAGGTAGTGTCTCCAAATCAGAGCACGCATAACTAAGCTAGCAACTCTGATCATGGGTAGATATTGCTGCTCTGCACGTTCATCTTCTTTGAATCGTAAGCAACAACTCTCCCTCACCCGCATTAAGACACCACCTGTGCTATCTTACTCGCATCGGTGGCTACCATTTATCCTTTTCCCTGACTGTAAGGACTGGTGCGTGATGTTAAAGCATCCTTGAGTTTCTGGAAATGACTTGGACTTTTTTGTTTTCCAATGTTCCATCCAATCCTTTTACTTTCTCATCTTTTGTGAGATTAGTAAGAGGTGCGGCAATTGTTGCAAATCCTTAACAAATTTCCGATAATATCCCCGGAAGTCCCAAGAAACTCCGGACTTCAAACATTAGCTGAATGGGCCAATCCTTTATCGCTTCTATCTTAGCTTCGGTCTCAGAAGTAATTCCTTCACTGAGATAATATGTCCCAAATAGTCTGCACCCCTGAGTGGCGAACTTGCATTTAGAGAACTTGGCGAAGAGCCGATGGCGCCTTTAGCTTTTGCAAAAGCTAATCGAAGATGTTGTTCATGTTGCTGCAAGGTTTTACTATAGATGAGAATGTCATCAAAGAAAATGACAACAAAGTCATCCAAGTATTGGCGAAGATGTCATTCATCACCGCATAAACGTTAGTGTATGCAATCCAAAAGGCATGACAAAGAATTCATAATGCCCATATGGTACCTAAAAGCAGACTTATGGATGTCCTCTTCCTTAATCCTTATCCTGATGGTACCCGGAGCGCAAATCAATCTTGAGAAATATTTTGCTCCCTTGTAATCGGTCCATAAGATCATCACTAGGCAAAGCATAGCGATTCTTGATGGCATGCTTATTGAGTTGCCTATAATCAATACACATCCTAAGGAGCCATCTTTCTTCTTGACAAAAAAGAATAGGAGCCAAATGGTGAAACACTAGGCGAATAAACCCCCAAATTGAACTCTTGTAGCTGTTTCTTAAGCTCACTAACTTTCCGAGGACTCATTCGATAATGGGTTTGCTGGTAGGCTTAGTACCCGCTTCAAGAGTTATCTCACATTCCACCCTCTAAAAGGAGGAAGCTTGTGGATCTCATCTGGAAAAAGATCGCTAAATTCTCGAAGAAGGGTAGCAATGTCCATGGTAAGCGTGATTTGCTGTCAGCCGCTTTGGAGTCCGACTCAATGGAAGCAAGTTTAATGAGGCAAAAGTTCATTCCTGCGTATAGCTTTTCCTAGTCGCTTTATTGACATTGCCTGCATAGCGGAGTGTAATGAATCACCTTTTATTGTCACACGTGCTCCATTAGCTGCGGCGTTGAAGGTGACCTCCCCTGCTTCTCTGAGCCTATGTGAACCCTGCAAAGACGCCAAAAACCCATTCCCACAATAAGATCATATTTTGCCAATGTCCATTAACTCGCACCCAAGGCAACCGGTGCACTGGCAGCTGCATTTTAAGGTTAATCACGGCCATGAGTGTGTCCGATCTACCACCGCTAGCTAATGTGGACTGGCTTAGGCGGGATTTCAATGTTTCAGCATTTGGCCATTCTAGAGAAGCAAAATTATCGTACTACCCGTCCATCAAAATTATGAAGGGCTTATCCACTTGGCCTATTGTAGAAATAACAAAAGGGTGACTTTCGCTAAGTTACTCGCTTCTATATAGCTGCAAGAATATGAGACGCTTACCATGAATGTAATCGGAGCCTCGCTTCCGCAAAGAAGATTGGACTCCAAATCTTCCTTAATCCAAACGGGCCATGGCCGGGCTGATAGCGATGACGTTTTACACGGACAATTTCGCATGAAGTGTCCGGAGCCTCATGCACCGGTAGCATGCCTTATCCCGGCTGAGCTGTTCTCCGCCCCTTTAGGAATGGACCGTAAGAGGCCCCGAATTTCCTTGCCGGCATTGTTCCCGCTTATCCGGCGTGCTGAAAGCAACTTTCTTCTCCTCAAGGCCCATAAGAATTGTCTTTGAGAGGGCCCCGGACTTGGCGAACGGGGTTTGTAAAGTGTGGCTGACGATGGTCATGAGTAAGGAATGTGTCGCGGATCTTGGCTCCTTGGCGGTCTTCCTCTAGGCTTAATGCCTTTAGCTTCCGCCTGCACTCTTGACTTTGGGTGATAGCCTTGACCATTCGTTTAATAGATGGGGCCAACCCTTCCAATGTAGCCCTCTTGCTCTTTTCTCATTCATTCGCGCATACAACCTCAAGCGTTTAGTCGGTGTGGCCTGCAGGACATGCCACTTCCCAACCTATAGAAGGTCTGAATACTGTTGGCATTTATGCGCGAGAGCCCGTAATGCGATTTAAAAGCCTTAGCAAACTTCACGAACTTGCATGCTCCTATCGGTGTTTAGCTGCGAAGTACGTAACCCTTCCACAAATAAAGGGCAACTCGGTAAGGTTAGGTGGTGGCGACCTTCCCTGTATCTTTCTCTGTCATTCCATAGGGACTTCGAATTCCTTCATTTCGTCCAACCAAGATTCCGCATTCAAACCTCCTGCGGATTTCCCATCAAACTGAGCCAACTTCCGGTTCTTCCATATACTAGTGATGCCATTTTGTATCAAGCGGTTTTTCGGTATTCCTTATCCTTTGAATGGTCAGCAATGTCGATAGCGAGGACCCCGAAGAACCCCAAGTGGTTGAATGTGAGGGGCGGCTATCCTTTAGAGGAACTTCGTTGGACGCTAGCATGAGTCCTTCTCATGTGCAGTCCGGGGGCTAGCTCGAGGAGATATGGGCTGTGTGGACTCAATGGTCAATGGTGAGAGGTAATTCGTCCGCCCTCCTCGGTATGTAAGCGCTGGATTGGTATGCAACATAAACTGTCATAACTTCACCGAAGTTACCTTTTCATTAACATCAATTCCTGTTCGGGGGGTGAGCCCTACCGTTGGAGGGTGTTGCCAAGCGTTACGTTACGCATAATCGTCTATGGAGTCATTCATGAATATATGCAGCATTTACATTAATGTGCAATCCCTTTTTAAGTTAATTGAACAAAAGTATATACAAACAGAAGACAATATTTGTATTTCATTCAAGTTGATTATAAATAAACGGAACTGGATTGATACGGAGTTGACAAAAGTAGGTATGATACAATGGGGAACTTTTAAAAGTTCTACTGGGCAATACCGTAATACAACAACAACAAAACACAACGGAAGAGACCAAGCCTAGGGGTTGGCGAAGGGGTACGAGGATCTGGCATGGCAGGTACCTCCGCTGACTCGAGACGAAGTTTATAACGCGTGCTCCAGGCTTGGACAATGATTGCTTGGTACTCCCATGTTGAATGATAATCAGAAGGTTAAAGAGCCTTAGCATCGCGATAAAAGATTTGCCAAGATGGTGGTTGGCGTCCTCAAGGCTTAATTTTTGGTCATATTCCAATAGTCCCAGACGCGATTACGGGGTCATCTTAAGGATCCTCGAAAGCTCCCGTCCCTAAGGATGTTAACTATCTCCAGCCCTTTGTCGGGGTCATAGAGTTCCCACGGTGGCGGTGGATTTTCATAGCCTTCCTCCCACTCTTGATATTCACCATATCCCATATGCCACAGTCCCGGCCCCGGGATGATCGTCCCTCCTAACCATGTTATTGATTCTTTCCTCATACTCCCAAATGGTTTCCCTCGCAACATAGTTGGAATGAATAGAGAAACATTTTGTAATTCCACTATACCTAAACTTTAATGCTTTGGAAGAGGATGTCATAAAAAAAACAATTTAGTTATACTCATCAAGAAAACTTTAGTATTTAATAAGTAGATAAGGTACACATTTTTCAATATGGTTTAAAACAATTGCCAATCAAAATCTCATAACTACATGTGTATATATATATATATAACAAAATTTATATAACACCCTTTAGTTAGGGAACTAGGCCCCGCCTCTTTATCCTAGCCCCCTAGGTGGTGGAGGCGGTCGGGTGTCGCGGCCAGCTACCCCGGGTCCGCGGTGGCGCCGCAACATGCAACCTCTGGTGGATAGGCAGCGGCCAATGGGGCTGCCGTGGAGGAGCTTCATGCCCATCAAGCGCCAATATCTGTGGCCCAAGGCAGGCAGGGCGAAGATCCGTCGTGCAAGTACATGCGAACGCACGATAGAAGCTTCTTGTGGCAGCGAGTGTAGAAAGTGCACTGGAGGGCCCGCCATGAAGCTTGACCTCGGCCCTAAGTCCGAGCTATAAGAGAACTTTGCCCTCGTTGAAGGCCGACAAAAAACCGGTGAGTGGTTACCCAGCACCTTCCCTTGCGGAGTTCCAAGATAAGGCCACTTCCTTATCAAAGTCCATGGGGGACTTCTTCCTCCTTGAGCTCCTGTTGCTCCTCCTTCTTATCTTGCTTGTGGTTATGATATAAAATCTTCACCCTCATCATCACAGGTGGAGGAACCTCAACCATATTGATGTTTGGGGCGTGAGGTCCCATAGTCGCGAAGGCATTCGCGTGCGGCCGGGTTAACCGTATTTCACATACTGGTCGCGAAGACGTAATAGAGTTATGCGGCTCTGGTCCTCGACGGAACCGGGCAGCAGCTGGTGCGCCTCCCGGGGAAGTTCGGAAGTGAAGTCGATGAAATCATCCATACAATACTCCGCAAGCTCATAAAGTACATGGTCTTTGCGTCAACCGCCCCACGTGGATACGCCCGGATAATATCATCAAGAGAAGGTATTCCTGCCCCGGTGATAAATAACTGGAAGGCCGTCTAAACTCCCGACAAGCCTATAGATTGGTCCGCGGGCGCTGGTGGTAGCTCTCCCGCTTTGTTTTCCAACGGGCAAAAGTCGCCATTCCTATGCTCGTCATCCCTCCCTCTGAGGATTCTCGGGCCTTCTCTGCGGCAAGGTTTCATCCTCAACGTATTGGTCCATGAGGATGGCTGAGCAAAGTAACTTCCCATGTCTGCTGCCCACGATGTTGACCACCGTAGGTGTTTACCCCATCGGAGTTTCCCCTTCAAGGCGTCATAAGCATGTATTGTCCCCTCCCTAGCATCGCGCCAACTATCTCCGGCTCCAAATACCGGGGAGGGATCCCTTAGAGGAATACACGGTGTTTCCTCCATGTAAGAATCAAGAATCCGCATAGTCCGATGTCACGCATGTTGGCAAGGAGATCTATGCTTGGCATAGCAAAGGTTCTTGGCCAGGTCGGCGGGAACTTTGTGGATCCCATTTCTCCCATCAAGGTACCCGTGCGAAAAGGTGTGGGCAGCGTCATTACGCTTAGAAGGAGGAGAGAGGAAAAGAAGCGTTTAAAAATAACCCTACCCCTTTTAAAACCCTCTTAATAAAGCCGACGGCATTTTATTTTAAATTTAACATGGAAAAAAACATTAAACTTTTAATTCAAAATAAAAGCTTCTTTATTAAATTATCACAAAAAAATATAAAAATAAATGCGACCCCTAGTGGCTATATGTTGTCCCCGTATCCTACGCCGGCGCAGGGCAAACTTAGCATTATGGTGACCTCTTTGCGCGGATAGCGCAGCGTTGGCGCCACCAAAGTCGGCAGTCGTTCTTCTTGGAGCGCCTAAATTGCAAAGGTCCGGAAACGAGATCGGTCTTTAAATTGCTGTGCGACTTCAGTACCGTGCCTCCGGAAAGCCGAATCAGAAGGTCCGTGGACCGGAATTTGGCGGATCTCCCGCACGCTACTCTGCACCGTCGGAACTGAGCCTGGCCATGTCGTAGGCCTCGATTTCGACAGCAGGACCGCTTTTGCCCCACTAACCGCCGAGTTATTCACCGCCCGGAGCTGGTTTCTTTTCCAAAAGCCTCGGCTTTTAACTTATCTTTGTATTGACCGCCGCCTTATGAGCAACTCCCTTCCTTCGAAAGCTTAACGGTTTGAGCGCGGTTTTCGGGGTCGGTGCCACTGCCGATGCACCCTCCCTGTTGGTCCCTGATCTTGTCGGTCCCGCCTTCTTGTTCCAACCTTCGCGCTTCTCCCGGAAGCCTCTTAGGTCTTTGATCGACAAAAGCTGGGCGCACTACGATAAGTTCAGCGGAAAATTTCGTGGTCAGCAAGTAGCCCATCTATCCTCAATAGTGGTCAGATAGTCTATGCTAATGTCGGGATCTCTCCCCGCATGCTGTTGGAACCTCATGCCATTGGTATGGGGAACCTCAATGGCTCGGCATCATGACGGCAAAGCCGCTCGGTGGTAACAACCGGTACTCCCTACCCCTCGCCGGCCGTGTTCTAATCGGGCCACTTCCCGGCGGTCGCCTTCCCCCGCAAAACCCCTAATCCGTCGGCCTCGGCCTCACATCTTCTCCTCCTCCATGGCCTTTGTTCGGAGGATAAAATCGATGAGCATCATCACCTGCTGGTCAGTTGCTCAACAAGGGTATAGGGGAGCCGGGCGAGGGTTCACGGGATGAGGAATGGCTCGAAGTGATAGACAAAGATATGGAATCCTATCATTGTTCTCAAATCTATTGACCACTCTATCCAACAAGATGTCGGCGAGGGCTGGTCAAGAGGCCATGTGCTTAGGCAATCATGGCGTAGATCTCCACGATGTCATGGTGGATCGTCCCGAGCTTCGTAATAGCCATATGGAATAGTGAGATGAAGCCTTGTAAAACAAGATTTGGAGGACATATATGTGTTGGCACTTCCATAAAGTTTGGAGTGCTCTTGAACAAACAAAGCAGTGAGTGATCATTGAGAAATTGGCCGATAAGAGAAAAAAACTGCAAATGAATAATGTCAAAAGTTACATCCTTGATCCGGCAACATTGCCTTTTTCCATATTGTTTTATGGGTGATGGGTACCATCAGATAGTAGCCATGCTTAACCTATGAGAAGAAGGCTCAAATAAATTGGACCGGTTTATGAATTTATGCCAAGGAGTAAAAGAGGTACTATCTAAGGGGATGGAAGAAGACCCGCCAATAAGTCCAAGCAAGTAGTACGAAAGTATTTGAATTTGTCTATTTTAGCTTATTTTAAAACCGGATTTCAAAGTTCCGCATTTTTATTATTAAGAATTCAATATTAGAGAAATATTTTTGTTGCTGGGATTTTGCAGCTCATTTTTGTTCATAAATTATATGCGTCGGGATTTTGCATTAAGATCTTTCACATGGATACACTTATTTTGTGTTGCGTGCTTTGAAGATGTTTTAAAGTTGTTTGACAAGTTTATGGGAATGGTTTAAAAAAGACCCATTCACTTGGTAGTCTAAGGCATTTTGCACCCTTTATGGAGAGAAGATGCAAGCTTTAGGTTCTCGAAGTTGTCGGATGCATGGATGAAGTACACGCAAAAATTATATTCTATTGAAGAGTGTGATGAGCTATTCGCGAGCTTCATGAATATCGCAATGGAACCGATCATTTAGTTATGCATTGGCAAAAGAGGAGATTACAATAACGCAAACCTCAAGCTACATGGTGGGAAAACATTCGTGGTAGGACCCCAAAACTTCAAGCACGCCTTGAAAGTCTTGTCTCTGTGCTAGCTTCCATGATTTTTTTTTTTTTGCTCTAAGCTTTTATTGAATTGAAAGATGATTACATTTGTTTATTGTAATTTAGACCGTTTCTTCAAGGTATGCAAAGAAAACCGAATGCCCATGTTTTTAGCACATAATAAAATAAGGAATAGGTTGAAGCCAAAGACAATTGGAGCTCATTGTATGTTCGAGAATTCTACTTGTTCGTAAGTTTGAAATCTAACTAATACTCTCCAAATGCGGTAAAAAGGCCCTATATCTATTCTTATTTTTAAAATTTATGTCCCTTTAGGATTTTAATACTTATCTCTATTTGTTAATAGGTGAATCCACTTGAAGTGGATGTTGAGAAGACCTGTAATTGCCCCTCCAAACGGGTAAGCCCATGAACTTAATCGGTGAATTTTATCAAAACATACTTTGAAGAGAGAGCATGAGCTTTAGGAGGACCACTAGGGAGTGTCAAGAGCTGGAAAGATCCACATCAATGGGGTAATACGCGGTCGCCGGAGACGACGGTAGTGGTACGCTGGATAATACTAGAAGGGTTAGGGACTCGCTCGATCTACAACAAGGCTGCTGACCACAATGCCGGTACAGAAAAATGCGGCGCAAATTGCGTTAAAATTGAGCAGATAATGATGTTAATGAACATATTGGAGGAGATAGAAGTCACCGGAGGAAGATGATATGGAAGAAGAAGAAGAAGAAGAAGAGGTGGAAATGCGGAAATTTTAACCTAAAACAGAAGTCCGATGAGGAGAACGAAGAAGAAGAATAATCATCGCCAAGGTAAAGTTTATTTCATTATTAAACGTTGATTGTGGCAAAAGAGTCTAATGTTTGTTTTTTTAGGGTTGCCCTGCATGATTTTCTACCCCTACTTCTATGATCGGGAATTCCCATTTAAAAAAGAATAAACTATTATGATCTAAAATCTTTGAAACATAATCAGAGTAATCGTTTTAAGGTTTCCACTTTATTTTGAACAACATGTCCGATAACTTAATCATGCATATAAGAAATTCGCTTTAATTAATTAATGTCTATAACTTTTAAGGTATTATATTTATGTTCTTTTGTTGTATTTGCCTACACAACATAAAACAACCCGAAAATTAAAGAACGTATCACGTAAAAATCTAAATTACTATTTTATTTTTAGAGTGAAGTAATTATAAGTAGTGTAACGCCCTTAACGTATTACCACGCATCAATCTCAAAAGAACAACACACAAACCACGCACTTAAAAGTACGGTAAAGGTCAAGGTCCAAAAACGCATTATCGCCAATACTTTAACACGCCAATCGCAGACACCACGCACGACCATTAACCCATTGATAGCCAAATTTGTTTGGGGGTCGAACTCGAAGACCGGAACATTCGGAGGACCCGTGATCTAATAAAGAGTCCTGGGACTATGTCACGCTGATTTTAAAAAGAGAAGAAAGCGCTTAAAGAAAAACAGTAACAAATGAGAGAAAGATGATGCTTCCTGATATCAATGATGAAAATACATGAGCTTCCTCGCATAGAGAAAATGAAAGGAGACAAGACCAAAACTCATCTAAAAACTTATGAGCTAACTCTCTACTCATATATATAGTAATAACGGCCTGGGGCCCAATATAGACATCTCGAACGATTTAATTCGAAGGAGGCCCCGACGGTGAATGTTACGCGTCTCCTGAAGCCTTAGAATCATCACTGACGCCGACGTACAATGACTGGGTCGCCACTTGTCTGAAGAAATGCCTTGATAGGTTTCTTTGACCGCGATTCGGCCGCTTGGTCTTCACCGGAGCCTTTGATGTCCTCCGCGGTTGACCGAGGATCTTTGAGCTTGACCTCGTCCGACGAGATGATGAATAGTCCCTGCATCAGAGGCACAGATCAACACTCCCACCACCAAACCACACCCGAAAGTGAAGAAAAGGGAGGAAGCGCCGGAGGGCTGAAGCCATCAGGCCTCAAAGTGATCCTCACGGAGTGAGGACCGCCCCATTATGGTAAATCGGGCTGATGAGATTTGGCGTGATTGAAGAGCTTTGAGGTGTGTCTTGGCCAAGGCGTGATCAGTATCAATAAGAAAAACGAGAGCGTACCAAGGCTTCGCAGCGTGGGCATCCGAAGAAATGTACCCGACACCCCATGAGGAGAGACAGCCTGAAGGCCAAAGGCACGACCGGCTTTGATTGCAAAGAAAAATGGGACGTCCAAGCATTTAAGGAGTTTAGCAAATGCATTTGAGGGCAGCGCAAAAATCCCGCTTTGAAGATGACAGAAGGATCGAGGTGGAGGCGTTCGGCAAGAAGGTGTTGAGACCATGAAGCATCCGGCCGTCACAACCACGCCATTAAAGCAATGTAGATCCAATTGTGGTGTTGTTCAGAGTAGCACCTTCTTCCCCAATGATCGGGCGAACAAAAACGGATCCCAACGGACTTCCGCTTAAGACGAGGTGGTGTCCAAACCGCATGACCATCCATGACCTTGGTCCAAAAAGCGAAGGCTTCACCCGGAAGTCGAACTCAGCGGGAGGTACGCCTGCAGCCATAGGGAGAAGGGACTACGCCCGGGGTTATCGAAAGCAGCCTCCCCTAATTGATCGACAAGATCCGATCATACCGACACCGCCTCCCAAAGAGAAGGTAGAGTCGAGAGTTGACAGAGGGCTATCCCATCCCGGTAAATATCCAACGCTAATCCAAATCGCAGCCCGTAATCGACAAAGGTGCCGTGATATATATTCCCAGCATAGGGAAGATCTTCGATGTCCCGTGATACTTCCTAATTTGTCAGTACGCCTCGCCGAGAGATAAATGATTTGCAAGCTCAGCATGTACCCTTCATGAAAAGTTTTGGTCGATCAAAGATCCGAAGATAGATTGTTACCCGAAGCACCCATTGGCGCAATAGGGGTCACCCCTCGAAAGTACCGGGCGCGGGCCCATTGCCAAAGTTTTCCCCGGTGGTATCACCCGATAGAAATCATGAAGATATGCAAGCCATGGGCTGAACCACGCTGAAAAGAGAGAAAGTCCGATCGCACAGCAGTATGGAGATCGTTACAACAAGGGGCACAGCAATTAACCTTTTGTCTTCAATGGAGAGTTCGCCAAATCCGAAAAAAATCAGCAATCGCCGTTGGGGAGATTTTACCAGGCCATCCACGCCACTTTGAGCGGAAGAGGTGGCCGAAAGCAACCACATAATCATGACATGAGGGGCGTTGTAGTTCACCGGCAAATTGCGGAAGAATTGAAGTCCGGGCGCCAAGTTTGGTTTGAGCCCACGCTGGTGACGAATATTGGTCGCGTACCGTTGTTCGAGATCACGATCCGGCTTTCCTTTTCGCGAGTATGGATCGGTCACTCTACCCGCTCGAGAAGGATTGACCCGGAGGACGATTTTAAGTATCGAGACGAAGCACCGCGAATCATGGCCATCATTTCGCTTCGCATCTCCGTAGTCGATCTTTGAAGAGAGGGTGATCTCGGAGAGGTGTCCGTAGAAAGTTGCTCGCCAAGGAGGCAACTTTGAGCCGCCTCGTCGTAGTAAAAGATTTTGAACTTGAGGCTGGTTCACGCCCGAAGTACAAGGCATTGAGTTACAATATTCATCCTTGGTACCGAGTATGTGCTTTTGGACTTGTTGTGCTCCAATAGAGTCTGGCCGACCGAGTCGAGCCCGCCGACCATGGAGTTGGTCCACTTGAGCTTGGATCCCCGAGATGAGCCCCGTAAGAGCTTCATGCTTGTCTGAAGTTGGCTCCAAAGTGGCAAATCTGGGCGTTGCCTGGAAGGCCGTCTTGCAGGTAAACGCATCGAGGCCTCGAAAAGTTCATGTTGAACCCGCCATAAGAGCCGCCTTTGGGATTCCTCAACTTCGGCGTAAAGCCTTGAGCATCCCGCCGACACCGATACAACAAACGCCGAGGGTGTTGTGGTGGTGGAACCGCCCCGGCCCGTGGGAGGCTTTGGGAAAAAAAATGGTGTGAAGTGGATGGGTAGCGAGGAAGAGGCGATGACATGAGTGTGACTGTGGGTCGCGACCAAAGATGGGCGGATGTGCCAACTTGGTGATTGACCGGAAGGAGCCGAAGTGGAAGTATGAGAATTTGCGGTGTGGGAGGGAAGTAATGACGATGAGGGCTTGAAAGTGCCCCTCCCCATGCAAACTTCAGAAATGGAAGTGGTGCCCGGCGTCCATTTGGAGAAGACGATAGAACATCATTTGGGGCCAATCCATGCTGTGCTTTGGAGTGTGTAGTTAAGGACCAGGTTATAGAAAGGTTTTATTGATATGGGTGTTCTTGATAGAATACCCCCAGGAATTTTGGCGCCACAAAAAATTTCACAAAGGTCTCATGAGGCTTGTCGACATTTGGTCGACGATGGACATTGGCTGATAAGTGTGGCCCAAACTCGGGACATCAAGATCCCGGATAGAAGCGCATCATGATACACAAGGAGTGCAAGGGAATATGAAATACCGTCAAAATCAAGTGTTGAGTCAATGAAATAGTGGTGCCATCGATCATTGCTGGTGGTCCCCGCGTCAAGTTAACAATATTGGCGTATGAACCGCCGAACCGGCAGATTTGGAGCCTCCAGTTCCATTTGAGAAAATTCAGAAAGCTGGTGTCATGCTCAGCTTCTTTATTAAATAACAAGGGCTTCAAAGGGCCGCCAAGAAGGATAACAGATGCAAAAGGGCCGATCCTTGGGAGCAGAGTTTGAAGTGAGAAAATCTTGGGCAGCCATGGAATGATTTGCGGTGAACCAGAGAGATGCCAAAGGCGTAAGACTTTAAAGTCGAAAGCACGGAGGATGAAGGCGCAGATGAACGGGTGTGTTTTAGGGCGCATAACCGGAGGCTTAAGAGGTATGAAGAGTGCTGAACGAACCGTTGATGATGCCGTCAAAAGATGTGAAGAAGGGGATTGAGAGGCAAAATTTGGCAAAGTCCCCAAAAACGTAAAGGGAGAAGCAATGAACTGGTGAGGATGAGATCGAAAGAAAAAAGATCAGATGTGACGATGGCAAAGGACACCCATTAATGTTCGGACGGGAAAGAAGGAATGGCATTTAATCGCCGGCAACTTCGAAGTGGGATATCATTAAAAGGAATGCTCGGGAAAGGTACCACGGGCTAGATATGCGCGGAGAATCAGATTCTCCTTTTTAGAAACAGCCTTGCATTGCAACCACGCTATGCGATTTGTGTGATTGGGCCGCGCCGACAAGGAGGTCCTCGCCATTATAAAGGCGAACCGAGAGAAAACGAAGGCATCCGATGGCGCTTCGCATGGCTCTTTGCTGGTTTGAACTAAGATTGCAATCATGCCGAATTTTAACCGGCGAGTGGATCACCGTAAAGATGAACTGCTCGATCTTCGGCGCCGCCACAACCGTAGCATTCGCATGGACGGCCGGGTGCCGGATGGCTGAACATCCCACTGAAGACCAACGGATGGAGGTGGTTCTCGCGACCGCTGGGATCCCGAGCGCAACCTCTACCATCTCCTCTCCAGATCACCTCTCGCCCCAACCCGAGTAGAGGGTTTTTCCTCTTAGGACTTAGTAGATAGGGCTCGAGCCCTGCTTTTGTATATAGGGGCGGTGCCCATAGCGAAATAGCTGGGTCGCTGCCACATTTTGTAAAAAAAAAGCCACTATAATATAATCCTACCGCCTTTCTAGTCACTTTCTCTGGTGTTTGATTCTGAACTGCTCGTGGTGGACATCTCCACTTCTCTCTGCAGATGAAATGCTTTTGAGACGAAAACCATTAACTAATGTAGGTAATGGAGTGCCATCTAATTCGCAAGTTGGAAAACACTTGGTCTAACCACTTGAACAATTTGATAAGGGCCAAGCCAACTAAAACTTGAGTTTACCCTAAAAATTTTGTACCGAATCATAAAGAAGAACCAAATCTCCTTGTTTGAATGTTTTTGTCTTCAAACGCTTTTGTCATGTAAAGATTTTTGCAACCGCTGTCCATGAAGAACACGAATGTAAGCATCCCCGCAAGTTCATCCAACCGTTTCTAATTGATAGACCCGCTCTTTGAGAGCGGTGGTGGATTATGAGCAAGAGCTAATTGAAAACGAGTGTTGAAGGATGAATTCAAAGGGCATGAGAGCTTCCTGACCATAAACCAATTTAAAAGGAGGGACCCGTAGCAATCTTGAAACAAGTATTGTAGGCCCAAAGAACAAAAGAGGAAGTTTTGTCTCCGCCAAACTGGTATGGAAGCGCCACAAATTTTCTTGAGAATGGTGACCGAGTTTTGTTGGTGCTTTTACGCAACCCATTGCCTTGAGGATAGTAAGGTGTGCTCTTGTGATGATGTATCGAGAGATAATCCGGCAGCTCTTTGATAGTATGATTGATGAAATGAACACCACGGCCACCGACCACCGGTGGGGACAATGCAATCGCGATGATTTGCTGATAGAGGACTGGCCGTGCTTGCAGCAGTTGTTATCCGGAAGTGCACAAGCTTCCGCCCATTTGGTGGCGTAGTCAGTGAGAACCGAACTGTATCGTATCGCGAAAGTATAGCCAGAGGGTCGATAGGTCCCACAAAGTCCATTCCCCATTTGCTGAAGGGAAGTGGCGCGTGGCGACGGTGTCAAGGGGAAGAGCCGGCACGGTAAGGCGTCCCCACCACGGGCAAGCGCCACACGCGGCAAAATGGGAGCATCTTGAAGAGCTGTGGCCAATAATACCCTGGGAAGAAGAATTTTGCGTCGCGGGTGTCACCATGAAAATGACCACCACCGAAGCCCTTGATGAGCTTCAACAATGTCCGAACTTCATGAGGTAGAACACAGCCGTCAAGGATGGTGTCCTCCTTTTTGTAGAGATGTCCGCAACCATGGTGTAGTCACCTTTATCTCCTGAGAAATTGATGGCGACGGGATTGTCGCCACGGAGAGAGAGCCTCATCTTCGGCGGAAGAGCACCCGTGAGGAGGTACCGCTGAAAAATCATGGAACCAATGTGGTGTTGCCGACTAAAAAAGTTGAGCATCGAAAGGCGTCCCGGAGACCCCGCTAGTGATCATCGGTGTGGATGCGTGAAAGATAATCCGAACAACATGAGATTTGCCCCTTTTATGAACCATTTCAAAAGGAGCAAATTCTTGAGAAGAAGGACCCAACGAGCAATGCGCCCGTGGGCGGATTTGTTGATCAAATAGAGAAGTGCTTGGTGGTCCACAAAAAACTTGATTTGGATCCGCCTAAAAGGTAATGACCGAGCGCTTGGACACAAAAATGAGACCCAAAGCTTCACGCCCGCGGGCGTAATAGTTGCGCCGCCAGAATTGAGTTTTCTACCGCGTAGCGATTTGGTTTATCGCCAGCGCATCATATTCTTGAGAAAGAACAGCTCCAATAGCAAACGCCGGTGACATCGACATGAACGCGAAAGGGCTTGTCCCATTGAGGAGGAACAAGTACCGGCAGGTTCGAGTAAGGCAAAAGCTTCACTTGGAAAGCAACTTCCGCCTGGGAATTCAAGCCCGTGTGGATTCGTCACCCGTGAGTTTATGAATGGGATCCGCAATGGCTGCCAGTCCGTGTATGAAGGTGGAGTAATAATTGACCTTTCCCGTGAAAGAGTGTCTCTTTGGTATTGGTGCTTGAGCTTTGAGCACAATCGATTTTGGCGGGATCGCTGGTGATTCCTGTAGGCGACAACATGGCCTAACAAGTAACACCGTGGCATAAAGGTGCATTTCTCGATTGAGACTACGCCTGACTCATCACATTTCTGAAAGACGAGTTCCAATTTATCCAAAATGGTCAGCCATGGAACCGTAGGCGAGAAGTCATCTTGAAAAATTTGCAAGAAGGGATTTTCCTTCATGAAATCATGAAAAACGAGGAGAGCATGATGCGTTGAAATGTTGAAGGAGAGTTGATAATCCAAAAGGAACCACCTTGTGGCAAAAAGTGCCCCGCACCGGTGGTGAAAGTGGTCTTGAGTTGATCGATTCTTTGATGGAGATCTGATTGTAGCCGAGAAACCATCCATAAAGGAATACATCTCATGTCCAAACACTTCTTCCAACCTGGTCCGTGAAGGGAAGTGGAAAATGATCACGCCGTGGCTTGATTGAGTTTTTCGATAGTCTACCACGCATCGGATCTTACCATTGTGCTTAAGGGCAATGACGATAGGGCTCACCCATTCGAATGTTTGACCTCATAGATCAAACCCGCAGCAAGGAGTTTGTCAATTTCCACCTTGACGCCGATCCACCGTGAATTAGGGTTGAGCTCAGATCGTCGCTGCTACACCGGTCGCGGCATCGCATTTGGTAGGAATGGTGAGTTCCCCAAGCTTTTGTTGATTCCCCAAGATCTTTGTAACTCCGTGCTAAAAATGTTTTGAATTTTTGAACAGCCGCGGACTCCCATACGATAAGGAGCCTAAGGTTTGCAAAAGAATGCGACAGGTTGATTGTTGCCAACATCCACAATCTCGACTTCGAGTCCGAATATGGGGTATGACTTCAAGATCTGGACAATGTGCGCGGAGGTTGAGCATAACCGGATCGGTGGCACTTTCGCGGTGAAAAAGAGAGGTTGCTCGCTGTCATCTAGCGTTGGTTGCTTCATGACGGCCGCGTACATCAGCAGAGTTGCCGGGCGATGTCCCCCCGAAAAGTGATCAACGCGTTGGATTCGATTGCGGGGAGCCGGTAGGTCAAGCAAGGCACCACCGTCCCCGATCAAGAGTCATTTCTCCCCAAGGATCAGCATATTCCGGTAGGATGACGAGGCGCACGCCGCCAGGGGGGAGCCTGAACTTGATAAATATTCGGCGTCTTGAATCGATTAATACCGAGAGGGTTCCGCGATTGTCAACCGAAATGATCCCCGCCTGTTTGCAAGTCCATGGTGGCATTGAGATGACCATCTGGATGACTAACCGGTCCGTGGGCCCGCTAATGGATACTCTTTGCCCGGCGAGAAAGGGTCTTCCCACCAAAGATTTCATAGTCACCGGATCTTCGCCAGCTTTCCAAACTCCAAATTCCATGGGAAAGCGGAGATCACCAATGTTGATGTGAAGAATAGGTGTGACCTTTGGGGTCTCGTGATAATGGCCATTAGCCAATTTGATGTCATATGGGGCACGCTAAAGAGTTGTGTGATGCCCATTTGTTTGCGAGTTTATCCGCGATGAGATTGACCGCACTACCCATCGATTTGAACATGGTTGACTTGCTGATTTCCCACCGCTGCATGGACCGGGGTGTAGAGGTAGCCACCCCAACTAAAACAGTTGGGAGTGGTAACCGGTCCTTGAGAGCGTGACGTAGTTTTAAAATGGTAGCCAAGCTTAAAGGAATTTTGATCTTGGCAAGCTCCTCTTGGAGTTCGAGAGGTACATGAGAAAAAGGATCTGGCCGGTTCCACCGGGTGGAGAGTGCGGGCGTGGAAGCAAAGAACTTTGAGTAAGTCAACCTCTACGCAATATTGGGATATGGTGAGAGCTGCGGAGGTTGAGATGTTGAAGGTGTATCTTGTCTTTGTTGAGCTCGAGTGGTGGCATGAACATTTGCCAATGTGCGGCCTTCACAGCCTTGCATGAGATTCAAAATGCTTTGGCGAACTTTGGGCATGACATTTGGCATGAGCTTTTCTAAGTCGTGCAAAGTGAACCTTTTTTCGCCCTCATGAGGAAGTGTGTCAACCGCAAAGTATGGCGGTCCTTCCTTCCAATAATAGTCAAAGGACGGATGCCTTTGGTCCGGCGCGAAACTAGACCAACCCAATTTGACGCTGTAATGGGAGGATTAAGTGCCCGAAAAATTTCCTCTTGGCTTGTTGATCCAAACAGGTTGATTTGCCGGAGCTGGTTGATAGCGTGATTGCCGAGGCCTGGGGCTTCGAAAACTGGTCGCGGGCCTTGTTTGCCATTAGCAAGCCAGAGTTGGTAAGCCGTGAGGCGGACCGATGTGGTCTGATTTGTGCCAGGAAGCTGGACCTGAACTTGTGGAAGGTGAGGGCACGCCGTGGTGGTATGACCCCATTCTTGACAGTGATAGCACTGAGCTTTAGAAGGATCAAAAGGAGGACGTTGGTTGGATCCCCGTGGTTGGTCCTGTTGCGGATAAAGTTGCGTGGGCTGCACCTGAAGAGGTGGCGGCTGATAGTGCGTTTGGGACTGAGGTGTGGTTTGTACTTGATAAACCATTTTGTTGCGGAACGGTGGGGGATGAGTGCGAGTGCACTCTTCCGCGGCATGATTGCACATGTTGCATCGCTTGCAATGAGGCGCCATTGGTGGAGTTGCACTCATTGGCCAAATGGCCTTTGATATTTGCAAATATGGCACCGCATTTGACCGCTATTAGCGTGGATTGAGGTTGAGGTCGAATGTTTGTGGAACCATGACGGGTGGAATGAACGGAGCTCTTGAAGAGCCACGAGGAAAAACATTGGCGGAAAGTGATTGACAGTAGAACGATAGCCTGCCCAAAGTTTTGGACGCCAGTGTATTCGGGCCATGAGTCGAATAGCGGGGAGGAAGTTCCCGGAGAAACCGCACCAAAATCTGCTCGCGGTAGGGTACTCCTTGAGCTTACCGAAAGCGTAATGTGAAGTCGATCCGGCAAAATCCCTGCATCTGCGTGGGCTCTTGTTGAAGTTCATTGAGTTGTTTGAGATGAAGTTGATCATCATCCGCGGGTCCCGGTAATGAGACGTAAAAGCAAGGCGATTTCGACCGCCTTGTTTCCAATGGCTTTTGTTGGACATGAGCCATTGATGAGGAGACACGCAGTGTGGTGGAAAAGATGTGAAATTTCAGTTGAGGTTGCGCGCGCCCATTTAGGGACAGCTAGAGCCTCAAATTCTTCCATGTGGGCCTGTGCACTTTGGTCTAACGGTTTGCCTTTCTCGTGGTTGCCAAAGGTGGATAAGTCGGGCCGTGAGTCCTAAAGGTAGACGGAAAGTGCCGGGCCGGACAGAAAAGATAGTGAGGATATTGAGGTGGAGGGGATTTGGCATTGTGCCCGACGGACCCTCGATGAAGGGGTGACCGCGGTTGAGAAACCGGCAGTCGGAGCATTGGTTTTGAGATCCGTAAGGTTGTAAAATCGTGAAGAGCAAAGGGGAAACGTAGGGAAAGGATATTCCTGGCAAAGCTAAAGGAGACATGTGGATAGCCGTGTTCACCCCGGGAGATGATGGTTCATGGCGAAGTGGCATGGGCCCAAGAATGATGGATGTAGGCATGTTCGTGGGATATGAAAGTACGGTTGAGAAGGTTGAGCCGGATAAGGCTCCCCGATAATGATGAGGGACCGCGGTTGTGAGCAATGTTTGCACGCTTTGGGGCGGAACCGGACGAGACCGACACGGTGGGTGGGTGGCGCCGACCGAGCCCTAGACCGGAAGATGGCCTCCCTCTATGTCATCAAAGCGTATCCATACATGTCGCAACAGCTTCCCGGACGATGGCGCCCAAGCCAGATGCCGCTCGAGAAAGGAGTTCTTCCGGGCGCGAAATTGCTAATGCACATGGCGCATAAGAAAGTAGGAGAAAATCGTAATCGGCAATGGGGCGCATGTGTTTGGGGTCCGGGTTCGAACTCCTCGAAGACAGCCCTGAGGACCCGTGGATCTAACAGAGAGTCCGGGACTATGTCACACGGATTTGCTGAAAGAGAAGAAAAAGAAGAAAAAGAACAAATGAGAGAAAGATGATAAGCTTCCTTGATATCAATGATGAAAATACATGAGCTCTCGCAATAGAGAGAAAATGAAAGGAGACAAGACTCAAAAACTCATCTAAAACTTATGAGCTAACTCTACTCATATATATAGTACAATGGCCTTGGGCCCCAATATAGACACTCTGACCGATCGGTGCCGACTCCTCGAAGGAGGCCCTCGATTTGCGGTGAATGTTGGCGGTGCCTCTTGAAGTGCCTAGAATCACGCTGACGCCGACGCTGCGATGGACGGTCGCCACTTGTCCTGAGCCGCTTCTTGATAGGCTTTGATCGCGGATTGGCCGCTTGGTCTTCGCCGAGCCTTTGATGTCCGATCTGTGGTTGACCGAGGATCTTTGAGCTTGACCTCGGTCCCGACGTATGCATGAATAGTCCCGCACTGTGAGGCACGTGACTAACACACCTACCTGAATTGGCCGACTCATTCCCATGGGCGCCCCATCTCCTCGGCTGTTGAAGATTCACCGTGGCTTCAATTGTGGACGACCGGTATGGCGGTTCTCTGCCGGTGGTTGATGGCGCCAGCCCTGGCCTTCCTTGGTCGACATCTTCGTGAGTCAATCCTGGGATAGGGTCAAGTTGGCATCCAAACTTGGCAATCCCTCATGTCGCCTAATCGACAAGGGTGGCTTTCCCAATTGGTAATTATCCTAATTTCCTAGGTTATAGGTTATTATTAATAATGTTAAATTAGCATAGCTAATTTAATCCTTTGTAAGGTAACCCCCTAGGTTGCAATTAAGTTCCCATACCCCCATGGTAGCGCATCTTTAGGGAGTGACGCGCTTGTATTTGTAATGTCCCGTGATAGTAGACCGTATAAATAAATTGGAACGCCACATTCTCCCCTCCTAAAAATAATGCCGCCCCTCATTAGGGTTAGCTAATTGAATACATATAATCGTAAAGCAATCAATTAGAGAATGAAGTTAAGAATATAACATTAATACGCTGAGATTATAGTAATTTGGACAAGAATACATTGAAGTTAAAATATCAAAGTACAAGCACCGTGGTGCTCGATACAAACTTATGATCAAAGGAGTTTAGGACCGAGTCCCATTTAAAACATTCTCGACAACAAAATTCATACATGTAGACAAAACCAATACGACAAGTTGGGTCATCGAAACCCTCTATACAATGCGGTGACGACTTGTTCATTGGCCCCAGCACACAAACCATATACCCGTAGGTTAATAGTATGATTAAGTTGTGGTTGCAGGGACCACCCCCTAGAAATGAAAGAAAAAATATCTAGAAGGGAATCTATCATGTGTACGGCTTGCAATTCCTCTTATAGTCAGAACGAACGCAGTCTATTTACTAGATGCCTTCCTAGCAATTCGCGGTCATGTCAACATCAACAATACACCACGTCCTAGAGAACACGGTTGTGATCTCATCATCGGTTATTACTATCATATAATGATCGCGCCTACCCCTCTAAAACATGATTCTCGGTCAATCAAGCCTTCAAGCTTACCGCCGGGAGCGGGGTTGATAGCATCGTTGATGGTGCGGCCTTGAGATTCCCGCATGAAGTCCGGATAGTGCTTCTCAAGGTCTATCTTCATCACCCAGGTAGCATCTTCAACTGGTAAGTGCTTCCACTTGACCAAGTATTGCAACATTTGAGTCCTTCTGGTCTGTTTGTAAGCTCGATCAAGAAGAGCTTCGGGCACTATTTCCAAATGCTTCTTCGGGCCATTTCTAGGAGGGTAGGGGTATCCAAAACCTCCTCGATCGTGGGTGTGTTGCTTCGTAAGACTCAATGGAAAGACCTTGTGTGGATCTTCAAGCTGGGTGGCAAGTCCAAGCGATATGCTTGTTCTCCCACACGCTCGCATCCCTCAATGGCCCAGCCCATCCGGGTGCCAACTTCTTACAAGCTACCAATTTTAAGCTTGGCTTGTTTTACTTTGATTTTAAAGCCAAACCGATTCGCCCACTGAAGATTCGTGGGGTTCTGCTTATCCGCTAGACTCTTCTCGACGACGAATGCGTGCGGCCAATAAGTAACCCCAACTTCTTCCACCAAGGCCCGCATTTTCTAGAAGGAGTTGTTGAGAGACCTCCACTTTAGAAACGTGATTATGCCATGTGTCCGAGTAAGACATTGATAGCCATAATTTATCATGAAAGGAGACATTCTAGAAGACTCCGCTTTGTGCGTTGTAGGCAAATTCCACCAAGTAAATATAATCCGCCCTTTGTGACCCAGCACTCCATACATAGCTTCTAGCATATCTTCGATAATAATGATTGACACGCTCGCTTGACCATCCGGCCCGAGGGATGGTAGGTCACCATGGCAAGCTTGGTCCGGATGGTGGCGAAGAAATCCTTCCGTAATGCACCGACAAACTTAGGATCCCTATCCGATACAATTACTCTCGGCATCCCGCGGCAACCCGAAAATTTCCTTTGCAAAGAGCAAGGCGGTGTCAAAGGCGGTGTCGCGGGTGCGACATGGCGTGAAGTGAGCCATCTTTGATAATTTGTCGACCACGACCATTAAGGCATCATACCCACGGAGAGCACGCGGAAGCCCCACAATGAAATCCATGGTTATGACTTCCCACGTTGGCGCTAGGCACATCCAAAGGTTGCAACTCCCTCAGAACTCTTAATTGCTCCGCCTTTGGTTTGTCGACAAACCCCATTAATCGCTTTGATGTACCTAGCAATATCCTTCTTCATGGAAGGCCAAAATAGCCGGAGCGGATCTTAAAGTAAGTTTTCATAAAACCCGCATGTCTCTATAGGGTAGGCTGTGTGTGTCATGGAGAATCAACTTTCGCACCCTCAAGTCGCCGAACACACAACTTATCTTTGTAATATAATAAATTGCCCTCCTTCTTATATGAACGGAATGCTTCACGCTTCTATCTCCAGACGGGCTTCCTTACCCAAACTTTCCCAAATATTACGAGTAATTCGGATCTCGTGGCCAAGGTCTGTTTCTATCCGCTTCCCAAACTCACCGGTGAGTGTGGAAATGGCATTACAATGGGTGCGGTTATAAAGGGATGATGTGACAAAGCATCCGCGAACCACACATTGTGCTTTCCCGGCTTGTATACAATCTCAAGTCATATTCCTCGAGGAATTTCCATCCATCTTCGCCGCCGACGGAGATTTAGATTTGGCCGGGTGGATAGATAGCGGAGACTCGATGATCCGTATCCAACTGAAATCTTCTACCAAGAAGGTAGTGTCTCCAAATACACACGAGAGCACGCATAACCGCTAGCAACTCCTCGATCATGGGTAGGATATTGCCGCCATGATCGTTCATCTTCTTTGAATCGTAAGCAACAACTCTCCCCCTCCCCGCATTAAGACACCACCGTTAGCTATCTTACTTACTGACGGTATACCTCTTGAGATTTATCCTTTTCCCAAATCGAGCAAGGTAAGGACCGGTGCGGATGTTAAAGCATCCTTGAGTTTCCAAAGCCGACTTGGACTTTTGTTTTCCAATGTTCCATCCAATCCTTTACTTTCTCATGTCTTGTGAGATTAGTAAGAGGTGCGGCAATTGTTGCGAAATCCTTAACAAATTTCCGATAATATCCTCAAAAATCAGGCGAGTCCCAAGAAACTCCGGACTTCAAACATTAGCCGGAATGGGCCAATCCTTTACCGCTTCTATCTTAGTCGGGTCTCAGAGCAATTCCTTCACCGAGATAATATGTCCCAAATAGTCTACCCTGAGTGGCGAACTTGCATTTAGAGAACTTGGCGAAGAGTTGATGGCTTTTTAGCTTTTGCAAAGCTAATCGAAGATGTTGTTCATGTTGTCGCAAGGTTTTACTATAGATGAGAATGTCATCAAAGAAAATGACAACAAAGTCATCCAAGTATTGGCGGAAGATGTCATTCATCACCGCATAAACGCTATGTAGGGTTGGTCAATCCAAAAGGCATGACAAGAATTCATAATGCCCATATCGGGTAATGAAAAGCGGACTTATGGATGTCCTCTTCCTTAATCCTTATCCGATGGTACCCTGAGCGCAAATCAATCTTGGAGAAATATTTTGCTCCTTGTAACCGGGTCCATAAGATCATCCGCCCTAGGCAAAGCATAGCGATTCTTGATGGCATGCTTATTGAGTTGCCTATAATCAATACACATCCTTAAGGAGCCATCTTTCTTCTTGACAAAAAGAATAGGAGCCAAATGGTGAAACACTAGGCCAATAAACCCCAAATTCAAGAACTCTTGTAGTCAAGCTTTTCTTAAGCTCGCTAACTCCGAGGACTCATTCGGTAGACGGGTTTGCTGGTAGGCTTAGTACCCGGTTCAAGAGTTATCTCACATTCCACCCCTCTAAAAGGAGGAAGCTTGTGGATCTCATCCGAAAAAGATCGCTAAATTCTCAAGAAGGGTAGCAATGTCCGATGGTAAAGCGTCGATTACATTTGTCGCGTTTGAGTCCCACTCAATGGAAGCAAGTTTAATGAGGCAAAGAAGTTCATTCCTGCGCATAGCTTTTCCTAGTCGCTTTATTGACATTGCCCGCATAGCGGAGTGTAATGAATCACCTTTTATTGTCACACGTGCTCCATTAGCGGCGTTGAAGGTGACCTCCCGCTTCTCACGCCTATGTGAGCCCTAGCGAGACGCTAAAACTCCATTCCCACAATAAGATCATATTTGCCAATGTCCATTAACTTCGGCACCCAAGGCAACCGGTGCACTGGCAAAATGCATTTTAAGGTTAATACCTACGCCATGAGTGTGTCCGATCTTACCGCTAGCTAATGTGACCGGGCTTAGGTCTGGGATTTCAATGTTTCCACCGCGTAGCACTGGCCATTCTAGGAGAAGCAAAATTATGCGCATTACCCCCGTGTCCATCAAAATTATGAAGGGCTTATCGCCTACTTGGCCTATTGTAGAAATAACAAAAGGTCGACTTTCAGCCAAAGTGCACTTGCTTCTATAGCGGCAAGAATATGAGACGCACCATGAATGTACTTTCGGAGCCTCGCCGTCTTCCGCAAAGAAGATTGGACTCCAAATCTTCCCAATCCAGTCGGCCATGGCCGGTTAGGCGATCTAGCGTGGACGCATTTTGGACAATTCTCGCATGAAGTGTCCAGCCTCATGCACCGTAGCATGCCTTATCCCTACGGAGCTGTTCTCCGCCTCTTTAGGAATGGACTGTAAGAGGCCCCGGATTTCCTTTGCCGGCATTGTTCTCGCTTATCCGCGCGGCCGAAAGCAACTTTCTTCTCAAGCGTCCATAAGAATTGTCTTTGAGGGGGCCCCTTGACGAGCGAACGGGTTTGTAAGGTGTGGGCGGCCGTGGTCATGCAGTAAGGAACAGTCGCGGATCTCGGGCTCCTTGGCGTGTCTTCCTCTAGGCTTAATGCCTTAGCTTCCTCGCAAGCATCGACTTTGGGTCGATAGCCTTGACCATTCGTTTAATAGATGGGGCCAACCCTTCAATGTAGCCCTCTTCGCTCTTTTCTCATTCATTCCCCGCACATACAACCTCAAACGCATGAATTAAAATCGCTGTAGGCCTGCACGACATGCCCTTCGCTCCAACCTATAGAAGGTCTCAATCATTGGCATTTGTGCTACGAGGCAACGCGTAATGCGATTTAAAAGCCTTAGCAAACTTCCCGAACTTGCATCCGCTCCTATCCGGTGTTTAGCTCAAGGCGTAACCCTTCCACCAAATAAGGGCAGCTCCGGTAAGGTTCGTGGTGGCGACCTTCCCCGTATCTTTCTCTGTCATTCCATAGGACTTCCCGAATTCCTTCATTTCGTCCAACCAAGATTCCGTGATTCAAGCCTCCTCCGGATTTCCCATCAAACCGGAGCCAACTTCCTGGTTCTTCCATATACTAGTGATGGTCAGATCAACGGTTTTTCGGTATTCCTTATCCTTCGCCTTGAATGGTCACTGCCCGATAGCGAGGACCCCAAGAACCCGAAGTGGTTGAATGTGAGGAAGCGGCTATCCTTAGAGGAACTTCGTTGGACGCTTTAGCATGAGTCCTTCTCTCATGCAGTGCAGTGGCTAGCTCGGGAGGAGATGGTCACAGCAGTGTGGACTCAATGGTCGCTTTAGAGGTAATTCCTGTCCGTCCTCCGAGTATGTGGCGCTGGATTGGTATGCAACACATAAGCACAGAACTCGCCGAGTTGCCTTTTCATTAACATCAATTCTCGCTCAGGGGGTGAGCCTACCGGGCGTTGGAGGGTGTTTGCCAAGCGCACGCATTAATCGCCTATAGAGTCATTCATGAATATATAAGCAGATTTACATTAATGTGCAATCCCTTTTAAGTTAATTGAACAAAAGTATATACAAACAGTAAGACAATATTTGTATTTCATTCAAGTTGATTATAACAACGGGTTGATTGATACATGGATTGAGACAAAAGTAGGTATGATACAATGGGAACTTTTAAAGTTCTACTCGCACACAGCGTAACCACAACAACGAAAACACAACGGAAGAGACCAAGCCTAGGGGTTGGCGGCAGGGGCTGAGATCGCAGAAGGGTACTCTCCGCATGACTCGGACGAAGTTTATAGCGTGCCCGTGCTTGGACAATGATTGCTTGGTACTCCCATGTTGGGCTGATAATCAGAAGGTTAAAGAGCCTTCAGATCGCATAAAAGAGTTGCCAAAGATGGTCGTTATGCCCTCAAAGGCTTCGCGGCTCGGGTCATATTCCAATAGTCCTGTGCACGACATGGTCATCTTCAGATCCTCGAAAGCTCGATCCCTAAGGATGTTAACTATCTCCAGCCCTTTGTCAGGGTCATAGAGTTCCCCTGGTGGCGGTGGTTCGGTTTCATAGCCTTCCTCCCACTCGATATTCACCATATCTCGGCCATAGTCCCGGGTCTCAAGGCCCGGATCGCCCCTCCTAACCATGTCGGTGATTCTTTCCTCATACTCCCAAATGGTTTCCTCCGCAAACATAGTTGGAATGAATAGAGAACATTTTGTAATTCCACTATACCCTAAACTTTAATGCTTTGGAAGAGGATGTCATAAAAAACAATTTAGTTATACTCATCAAGAAAACTTTGTATTTAATAAGTAGATAAGGTACACATTTTTTCAATATGGTTTAAACAATTGCCAATCCAAAATCTCATAACTACATGTGTATATATATATATATAACAACAAAATTTATATAACACCCTTAGTTCGTGAACTAGGCCCCCGCCTTTTATCCTTAGCCCTAGTAGGTGGTGGAGGCGGCTTGATGTCGCAGCCAGAGCTACCCCCTGTGGTCCACGCGGTGGCGCCGCAAATGATGCAACCTCTGGTGGATAGGCAACGGCCAATGGGGCTGCCGTGAGGAGCTTCATGCCCATCCAAGGCGCAATATCCTGGCCCAAGGCCGTAAGGGCAAGATCCCGTCGTACGAGTACATACGTAAACGCATTTATAGGGAAGCTTCTGTGGCCGGGCGAGTGTAGAAAGTGCACCTGAGGGCCCACCATGAAGCTTCACCTCGGCCCCAAGTCCCGGCTATGAAGAGAACTTGCCCGTATTTGAAGGCCGACAAAAAGAAACGGGTGAGGTGGTTACCCAAAGACCTTCCCTTATGGGAGTTTCGGATCGCGCCACTTCCTTATCCAAGTCCATGGGGACTTCTTCCTCCTTGAGCTCCTGCTGTTCCTCCTTCTTATGCGCAGGTTATGATATAAATCTTCACCCTCATCATCCGAGCCTGAGGGAACCTCAACCATATTGATGTTTGGGACGGAGGTCCCATAGTCGTGAAGGCATCCGTGCAAAGGCGGCCGGGTTCCTCGTGATCACGGTCGCTAAGACGTAATAGAGTCTCCGCGGCTCTAGGGTCTCCCCGACGGAACTGCAGTGGTGCACCTCCCGAGGAAGCTCGGTAGAAGTGAAGTCGATGAAATCATCCATACAATACTCCGCAAGCTCATAAAGTACATGGTCTTTGGCGCTATGCCTAAATCCGCCACCACGTGATACGCCCGTGATAATATCATCCAAGAGAAGGTATTCCCGCCTCGTGATAAATAATCGGAAGGCCGCCTAACCCCGACAAGCCTATAGATTGGTCACGGCCACGGTGGTAGCTCCTCCGCTAGTTTTTTCCAACGGGCAAAGTCGCCCATTCCTATATGCTCGCCATCCCTCCCTGAGGATTCTCGCAGCTTGCCCTTCTCTCGCCGGCAGGGTTTCATCCTCAACGTATTGGTCCATGAGGATGGCTAGAGCAAAAGTAGCTTCCGGATATCGCTGCCCCCGATGTTGGACCACCCTGGGTGTTTACCCCATCGGAAGTTTCCCCTTCAAGACGCCATAAGCATGTGTGTCCCCGCCAGCATCCGCCGAACTATCTCCCCGCCTCCAAATACAAGTGGGGAGGATCCCTAGAGGAATACACGAGGAAGCATTTCCTCCATGTAAAAGTCAAGGAATCCGGCATAGTCCCGGATGTCACGATGTTGGCAAGGAGATCTATGCGTTGGCATAGCAAAGGCTGCAGCAGGTCGAAGGGAACCTGTGGATCCCATTTCTCTCCATCAAGGTACCAGGCAGCAAGGTCGGCGGCGGCAGCCATGGCGCTAGAAGGGAGGAGAGAGGAAAAGAAGCGTTTAAAATAACCCTACAGTCCCCTTTTAAACCCTCTTAATAAAGCTGACGTCAGCATTTTATTTTAAATTTAACATGGAAAAAAAACATTAAACTTTTAATTCAAAATAAAAGCTTCTTTATTAATTATCACAAAAAAAAATATGTACAAATGCGGATCCCCGCAAGTAGGCTAAGGTTGCTCCCCCCGTATCCTACGGGCGAGGGCTAAATCCTTAGGCATTATGGTGACCCTCTTTGCGTGGATAGCGCAAAGGTTGGCGTCACCAAAAAGTGCTACCAAGTAGGCTTCAGCAGCCTCTTGGAGCGCCAAAATTGCAAAGGTCTGGAAACGGAGATCGGTCTTAAATTGCTGTGCGATCTCCCGTACCAGCCTCTGGAAAGGCAGCTTTCTGATCAGAAGGTCCGTGGACTTCTGAAACTTGCGGATCTCCCGCAATGCCACGGTACCGGGTCGGAACCGATGAGGCTTCCGCTGCGGCCGAGGCCCTGACGATGTTGGCACCGTCTTGGCCCCACCAACCGGCCGAGAGTTATCCACTCTCTGCTGCCTCCGGTCGGAGCTGGTCTTCTTCCCAAAAGCCCCGACAGTCTTTAACTTATCCTTGTATTGGATCGGGCCGCCTTTATGAGCAACTCCCTTCCTTCGAGCTTAACGGCCGGATCGTGGGTTTTGGGGTCGAGCCACCGCCGTGATGCACCTCCTCCCCCCCGTTGGTCCCGCCCGATCTTGTCGGTCCCGGGCCTCTTGCTCCAACCTCTCGCTCTTCCCCGAGCTCTCCTTAGGTCTTCTTGGATCTGGACAAAAGTCGGCTGCGGCACGGCGATTAAGTTCAGGCCAGGTACCTTTGTGGTCAAGAGGCCCATATCTATCCGAATAGTGGTCGATAGTCTATGCTAATGTCGGGGATCTCTCCCCGACAAAGCCGTTGGAACCCTCATGCCATTGGTATGGGGAACCTCAATGGTTTCGCCATCGATGACCCGCAAAGCCGCCTCCTGAGGTACCGGTACTCCCTACCCCGCCGTCGGGTCGGGCCAGCTCAATTTCCCTGGTCGCCTTCCCCGGCAAAACCCCTAATCCGGCCGGCCTCCGCCCCGACATCTTCCTCCTCCTCAGATGGCCTTCTTGTTCGGAGGATAAAATTTGATGAGCATCATCACCATATCAGTTGCTCAACAAGGGTATAGGGGAGTCAGCGTGAGGGTTCAAATTCCGGATGAGGAATGGCTCGAGAAGTGATAGACAGGATATGGAATCCTATCATTGTTCTCAAACCTATTGACCAGCTCATCCAACAAGATGTCGATGAGGGTTGGGTCAGTAGCCATGTGCTTAGCAATCATGGCGTAGATCTCCACGATGCTCATGGTGGACGGGTCCCGAGCGCTCTTGGTAATAGCCATAGGGAATAGTGAGGCGCCGGGGCGGCGAAGAGGATGGCGAGGGGCGCTTAGGGAGGCACAAAGCACAAGGGTGCAAGATCAAGGTCCGGGTCCGATGGCGATGGCGAGGGCTGCTCAGCGGTTGAAGGCGCGAAGCAAAAGCAAATGACAGAAAATGGTTTGCTAAACGGCCAATTAACTTTTTAAAATTTCAAATTTTTTTCTTATTAACTTAAAAATTTTATTATTAAAAAAAATATATCTGGAAATACGCGCCACATACGGGCTCGGTAGCCGATGGCATTATACGGGTTTCTGCCTCGACCGGTGTCGCCGAAATGCAAGCTGGGCGCTCGAAGTTGACTGGGCGGGCCCGTTGACTTGAGTCCGACGGGTCGGGCGCCGACAAAGATTTCGGGCGCTTCTAACTTGATCGCAGCAAAGCGACAAAAAAGCAAGCGGCCGAATTCGTTTTTGGGCCCGCCGCCCTTGACTATTTTTTTCGCCTGGAGTTGACTGCTTTTAGGGTAATTCGAAAAGCCCAATCCAATGGAGCCATCATCTTTGTCATTTGAGTTACCCAATCGGCACCTGCTAGGCCTCCAATCTTGGCCCCTCCACTTCAAAGCTACAATTTCTTAACTTAACCTAACACCAAACCAAACAACAAAGAGAACTAACGACACATTGACTTAGCCTCCTCCTAACTACCGTTACTACGAAGTTAGTGTTTGGCGTGCTATGATTTCAACAACCAAATCACGGCTCGATACCCACCGCGGACGCCCTGTAATATATAATGACCCTCTGACGATATACATACGGGGACCTTCCCTCCCATGGCGATCATCTCACCATGAGCGTGGCCCTCCGCCCGTTCGGGCCATCGATGAAATGAGGCCCTAAGAAGGACACGGAAGGGGTCATTCGCCCACGCCTTCAATGGGACTCCTACGCCGCGAAGCATGAATACAAGGGTTAGCACACAAAGATCTAATATACATAAATAACCACCACGAAGGGTGGCGATCCATCCAATATACCAACGGCATAGAATATGCATCTAATCCTAAGAAAACACCCAAACCCCCAGTGTTCTACCCCGCTCGGACTTCCATGAGGATCGACCGACGGGCTGGCCTCAAGAGATCGCCAGACCGAAGTCTTGGCATGGCGCTATCGGGCGAGAACATTGGCTAGGGTTGTCCACTCCATCCGCCCCTCCTGTGCACACTTTGCAGATGGGTCAATTCACGCTATGGCTTTGCTATAGCCTTCCGGAGACGCAAACTCAGGGCATCACCCTCTGAGCCTACTCCAGGTTCATGACGCCTGGTCCGATGAGGCAGGTCGGGGAAGCGTCCCCTTCCAGAATCACAGTGGTTCCATGGGTGAGCTAGAGAATACGTGCCGCATCAGCGACCCCTGCATCCGTACCCGACTTACTCACCCTACACACTCACCCCGGTTTTTGGTCCACTGTGGAAAACATCAGTTTTGGTAGGTCTACATGTCCTGTTTTCAAAGAATCCTACATGTGGATTTGTGGAGGTATGGTTTTGTTCGATAATGGTGTTCTTTTTTCAGTGGACTAAAACATCCACTGTTGTTTTGTAGTTTCCTCTATTGTGACATGTCATTTTATAATACAATCCACTGTAGGAAAGAATACTTGAATTTCTACATGTCTAATAATTCTATTGTCACATGTCTTTATAGATGTAGGAAAGAATATTTGATTCTCTACATGTCCTATGCTTCCATTCACATGTCTTTATAGTAGTAGGACAGAGTACTTTATTTACTAAAGCATTGTAGGAAAGAATACATTAATTACGACATGTGTAATACTTCTATTGTCACATGTCTTTATAGAAGTAGGAAAGAATACTTGATCCTCTACATGGCGTATGCTTCCATGTCACATGTCTTTATAGTAGTAGGACAGAGTACTTTATTTGCTAAGGCATTGTAGGAAAGAATACATGAATTACGACATGTGTAATACTTCTATTGTCACATGTCTTTATAGAAGTAGGAAAGAATACTTGATTCTCTACATGTCCTATCCTTCCATATCACGGGTCTTTATAGTGGTAGGACAGAGTACTTGATTTGCTACATGTGATGCACGTGCACGATCACATGTCCTTATACTAGTATTCCATGTAAGACAAGTTACTTCAACTACTTCAATTACTTAACGCCTATTTTTGCATAACAAAACCATCAAGAATTTGATTTGTATTCCTTGAGGGGGTGCAGGACCGCTGCAACAAATCCCTAAGCATTAATGTCATAGGACCACGCAAAATCCTAACAATATCCTAACATTTTGGATATTGTTAGAGAAAGACCATTAAACCACGCCTACATTTTTGCATAACAAACCATTAAAAATTGTGAGATGTATTTCTTTATGGAGGAAAGGACCATTGCAACAAATCCCCAAGCATTAAAATGGCAAGACCATGCAATATCCTAACATTATTCCCCCATTTTGGATATCGTTAGTGGAACACCATTAAACCGTTCCTACATCTTGGTATAATTTAGACCATTAAGAGAACACCATTAAACCATGCCTATATCTAGTTGGTACTAAGGTTCGCTATAGACGATCCAATAGTTATCCACGTCATCCAATGGTTTTAATTGTATCTAATTTATCGTATCCAATGGTTCTTTCTAACGATTTGCACTAAGAATCCAATGGTTCTTTGAAAAACAAGATAACTTATTGCACTTAGACGATTTGCACTAAGAATCCAATGGTTCTTTGAAAAACAAGATAACTTATTGCACTTAGACGATTTGCACTAAGAATTAGGCTTTAAGCCATGTACCTTTTTACTTATATAATATAAAAATACGTGCCTTCAAAAAAAAAAAAAAAAAAAAAAAAAAAAAATAACTTATAGCACTTAGACGATTTGCACTAAGAATCCAATGGTTCTTTGAAAAATAAGATAACTTATTGCACTTAGACGATTTGCACTAAGAATTAGAGATGTAATTGTTGGAGCAAGCAAAATACCACAAACTAACACCTTAAACCTAAACACAAACTCGAAAAACCTTGCTCGGGAAAACCTTGCTTCCGAGTCATGTGCACGAAGGTATCGAGCTCCTCCGCATGGTAATCCTCTAAACTAGTGGCTAGACGTTATAGTTTGGCAGCTCCCCCCATTCCAAACAATTGCATCGTAATACCTTTGTCATACTTCAAGATAGGAATCCTTTAAGTCGCTGACTAAGCTTCCTAAGGAGTATGGATGCAATAGAATTGACAATTCCTATTTGAAACAGTTAACTATCCATTTGGCACTACTTAATTTGTTTATCTGAAATTATTTTCTCGATCTAGACTTAGTGTGATTTATCTAGACGATGGTGAAAATTAGTTGCTCGTGGTCCCATCGTGAAAGTTCAAATTTAACGTGAATAGAACTTTCCGCGCGGTCTTATCCACTAACTTTCTTCGTATTTAGATTAGTGGGTAATGCCTAACTATCTAATTCTTTCTCATTGTATTCCTTTTTTAAGATACTTCGTTTGAGGATTTCTCAATATGCTTATGGATGATATTGCATTATGCATAAGTCGACCACGTTTTGGCCTCCAAAACGTAAAGCCTCCCCTGGGTTGCTAGGTTATTGTGGGGTTTACGTTATGGAGGTCGAGTTTTATTCAGTTGCACTTGAGACATGGTCGAGAAGCTGCAGTTGAAAACCAGAAGCAATAGAAACTGACGAAATGGGGTTTGGATTTATCGAGGCAGGCTTTCCTACCAGTGCTCCTACGAGAGGGCAAATGCCAATGCCTCCCTTCGCGGAACCCGGTTTCCCTATCCGACCGTTGAATTCTCCATTCAAGTAACTTGCTTCGAGCAGGCTCAAAAAAATTCAAGATCTGTCCGGGAGAACATATAAAACCGCAAAGTGTCCTGCAGTCGACCGTGTAGAAACCCAAGTGTTTTGTCGTTCGGGCAGTATAAAGGCCCCGGAATGGAGGTTTGACTTCGCCATGTCGTCCGAAACAACGAAATTACCCTAGGGACCAAGTTACACGGTTATTTTTTGCAGCAAAAGAAACACGAACCCTCTACATGGCAGTATTCTGCACCCTCCGCTAAGGCCAATTCACTACGAACATGTTGGACATGAGCTACTTTGGCGCTTCTGGGAGCAGGGGTGGTCTTCTGCCCACGAAACTTGGTCTCCAGGGTAATGTCGATGTTTCGAGACCGTTGGCACAGTCAGATCACAGTTCCGGGGTGGGAGAGTTGCCCGTCCGTGGCCAGGGACCCTCCAGAGAGGACCTTTGGGTCGAACTTTTTCTGGAAGGTTTTAGGGCTCCATCATCTGGCGTCAACGCCCTCCCACTACCTCATGACATTGTGCAAGATCCTGGTCCAATCTGACCAGGGTATGGCCTCCAAAACGTAAACCCTGTGCGTTGCTAGGTTATTGTAAAGTTTACGTTATGGAGGTCGAGTTTTATTCAGTTGCACTTGAGACATGGTCGAGAAGCTGCAGTTGAAAACCAGAAGCAATAGAAACTGACAAAATGGGGTTTGGATTTATCCTCCTCCCAGTGTCGCAATTAGAAGTCAAGAACACATTTTGTAGTAGCAAATTTTTTTGGAATGATTCAGGATCGCCAAAGATCCAAAGTTTGTTATTTCAGTTGCCATGGCGCCGCATGCATGTTCGAAAAAGGTACACCAGGTCCCAAGCGCAACTGACCACGTTTTGGCCTCCATAACGTAAACCCTACAATAACCTGGCAAAGCACAGGGTTTACGTTTTGGAGGCCATACCCTGGTCAGATTGGACCAGGATCTTGCACAATGTCATGAGATAGTGGGAGGGCATTGATGCCAGAAGACGAAGCCCTAAAACCTTCCAGAAGAAGTTCGTCCCAAAGGTCCTCTCTGGAAGGTCCTTGGCCACGGACGGGCAACTCTCCCACCCCGGACTCCAACATGCCACCTAGACTCAAACATGCCAAGGTGGCTCAAACTTGCCAAGGTGGCTCGAACATGCCAAGATGGCTCAAACACGCCACCTAGGCTCCATCATGCCACCTAGGCTCAAACATGCCACCTAGGCTCCAACATGCCACGTAGGCTCAAACATGCTAAGTTGGCTCAAACATGCCACGCGGGCTCCAACATACGATCTAGGCTCTAACATGACAAGGTGGCTCAAACACGCCACCTAGGCTTCAACGCCTAGACTCCAACAGCTCCAACAGACATAAAAATCTGGTGCGCTTGCTTGGATACTGTGCTAAGGGGGCTCACAGGTTATTTTGCTTTCCACTTCCATTTTCTCAATAGAATTTTATATCTAGAGTGAATTCATATTGACAGATCCGTTTTCGTAGTGCAGAATGCTGGTTTATGAGTATCTAAACAATGGAAACCTGGATCAATGGTTGCATGGTCCTTTAGCAAAGTCGAACTCATTGAGTTGGGAGCGAGGATGGAAATTATCCTTGGAACTTTGGTTGAAGGAACATTATTCCTGGTTCAGTCTGCAATTGCTCAAAGCAACAAAATAGAGTGTAGTCTAGGCTTCCCCTTATAGATTACCTAGAGCAAAAGTTAGCATAAATCTGTAAGCTTACATTTTTGCAACTTATATGTAGTACTATGCACAAAGCTTGAATTTAAAACTTTCGCATTGGCAAGTTATGGCGAAGATGAATCACCGAGTCAGTATTGTATCTTTGAATTTTCAGCGTGTTTGTAGATGAAAGCAAGTGTCTTGTTTTGTAGGATCTGAGTTGTTATTTTTGAATCATCCATGCTTGCCACTTGTACGACTTAGATTATTCCAAGATCTCAATGGTTAGGAGATTGATGGCTTGAATTTTTGTATTTTTCGTTTTTTTACAAATGTTATTTAGGATGGGGTTAGCAATTAGGAAGGGGTCAAGAACCATTGACCGAGGAAGTATAAGTAGAGGCACTTTAAAAATTATAAAGAAATAAAAGACTTTTGAAATATGGATCCCATCTAAAGGCTGGGATAGGCCGAGATGAATGGCCTAGATTTCGATCCAGGCCCTCTCTTCTTATTGGGCGGGCCAGTTTATGTTTGTTTAGGGGCCAGTTTGTGTTTGTTTTTCCCGCTTTGCCCCGTGCTCAGCTATGGCGATAGGTAGCAATGGCGATGGCCGCTTCATGTTGCTCCTCCAGCTACGGCTCCTCCAGCTACGGCGACGGCAAAGCGCATGCATATCCAGTTTTCTTCAAGCACAAGGGTTTGATTCAACCAGAAGGACTTCACCCAAGTGATCTCTGTCGGCTCTTGTAATCCTCTTCCGCTCAGATCTCTTCCGCTATTCTAATTTCTGGATTGAGCTAAGAAGGGATGGAGAAATGTTTAATATTTCTGGGTTCTTCTATTTTTCATATCGAGTCTATTTGCCCTGTCTTTTTCTGATCTACTATTTTTTCTGTTTTTCAGATTTCAATTGGGTTCTGCTAAATCGGGCTTCTCGGTTGGGTTTTCTGCTGTTTTTGTGAATTGGACTTTCCGAATTTCTATTGGGTTCTGCTGTTTTGTGAATCGAGCTTTTTAGATTTGAATTTACGGCGCAGAAGAACTGGAACAAGATTGGTTATGAGCCTTTCAATCGATCTGAGCTGAAGTAATGGATGGGCATACGTGTTGGATCTGCGCTTATGGATATGACGGAATCTGGCTGATTTTGCTAGAGGCTTCGTTTGAATCATGGGTATGAATCAGGGATGTTGAATCAAGTTATTTGGCTTCTGCTACTTCATTCCTTTGCTGGCTTGGCAAAGGGCAACGATTTCTGATGGCAGGTATACCTGGATATGAAAGAGTATATCATGTATGAAAGATACGGATGTCATGAATCGGCTACTTGAGAATACTCAATCGCCTACCTTCCCTTCTGATTCAAGCAACCATGGGTTACAGACCTCAAATGAAAGCAGTTTGCTCAGATATTTGCTCAAATGGAAAGCAGTTTTGCTTGCTTTTAATAGAAAGCAGTGCTGCTCTGATACTTGAGCAGAACTGTGCGGTAATTGCGTTCACAAAATGCCCTTCCACCTTCTTCTCTGCCTATTGTTCTTTCGGAGTTTTTACTGTGATAGCCACATCTATGGCTTCTATGTTAGATGGTTGAATTGAACGGTCGAATTGAATGGTTATTATTTTCGTGGAAAAAAGCATTTAGTATTTGGTCTAACGATTAGGATGGGTTTAGTAAGGCAGTGCAATAAAAATCTTTTGTATAATTTTAATGTTTCAAAGTGCATTCATTGGCAAGGTTACATTGATTTATGTTCTGGATTTTTCTTCCGAACCAATAATTTAATTAACGATCCAAAAGATAATAACAAGCCTCATCTTCTCCATTACCTAATCAATTAGTGATACAATCTTAGAGATTAGAATCTATTGCCTTATGTTTGGGTTCGATTCCCAAAAGGCTTTGTTATTTTAAAATAAACAAAATCAATAAATAATTAATATATTGAATTTAAAAATTGGTGTATACTAATTTTTCTAACCTGTGTCTCACGTGTCAGTATTTCATTAGTTAATCATGCTTTTTCATTTAAAAAAATATGCCACGTGTTAAAATTTCATTGGTGAAACAACATAATAGAAACAACACCTCATTTTTTCTATGTGTGATAGTAATGATTTCTCCATGTGCTTATTTTAAGAAAACAATCGCTAATAGCATTAAAAACAATAGCGCCTTTTAAAAACTACATATGGAGCAAAAATATCAACACATAGAAAAATAGAAATACAACAATTATTTTAAAATAAATACATGTGGATTTATTGAATATTATATATCCTTTTCTGGGAAAACAATGTCAACCTTAAAAACTACAAGTCGAAAAAGAAAAATCAACACACATTGAAAATGGAAAAAAAAAAAAAAAAATCGATTTTCCACGTGTACCAATATTCAAACCTACATGTGTTATTTAGAATAAAACAACGCGTGGCTCTTCCAAAAAACAACAGTCAAGAAAAAAGTACACGTTGACTAAAATTCACAAAAACTATATCAATTTTTTCTATGCGTGGATTTTTCTACCAAAAGACCACCGTGGAAAATTTCTGCCGAAAAACCACTGTCTCTTTGTGCAAATCCGGATAAACGGGCCACGTGGACTTTTGGGGACATTTTGGTGTTGTTTTTGGCATAAAACAACACTTCCGTACAACTAAAAAACAACTGTGGACCAAAAATTGGGGTCAGTGTGCTAAATCTACTCAAAGTGCAAGGTGCTCCATACGGATCACACCTTCCCACCCAGGGAGTGTCAGACCCATACCCGGCCCTCTACGTGACCGGCTATCAGGCCTAGCCCACTGTAGGAGTCTCAGGAGCCTTGTATGCTCATGCAAGACCCCACCCCTCATGTCACCACTGTGTTCCTTGTCTGGTGCTAAGCCAGACCATAGCATCTAGGACCCGGTGGGTTCTTGTGCACAGGCCGCATCTAATGGGAATTTACAGGGCGCTATCTAGGAGCATACTACTATACACGGTTCAGAGGCCTCTACCCCCCCCCGTAATCCCCCCGTTTCAGAGTCAGATGAAACAAAGAATTAACAATCCATTCTTTCAGAGTAAGAACCAGAACTTGAATATAAAGAGAACTTGTTTGTACAAACAAGGGTTAGTTTCTATGACTGAATTACAAAAAGAACAGAGAAAGACGGACACAACCAAGTGTTAACTAGAATTCACATAGCCACCTACCTGAATTCTGGCTGGACTCATTCCCATGGGGCGCCTCCATCTCCTGGCGGTTGAAGATTCAGCTGTGGCTTCACAGGGACGACTGGTATGGCGGTTCTCTGCAGGTGGTTGATGGCGCTCAGCTCCTGGCCTTCCTTGGTCGATCTTCAGGAGTCAATCCCAGGGATAGGGGTCAAGTTGGCATCCAAACTTGGCAATCCCCATGCTGCCCAATCGATTGGGGCAGGTGGCGCCTTCCCAATTGGTAATTATCCTAATTTCCCAGGTTATAGGTTATTATTAATAATGTGTTAAATTAGCATAGCTAATTTAATCCTTTGTAAGGTAACCCCCTAGGTTGCAATTAAGTTCCCATACCCCCATGGTAGCGTACCTTTAGGGAGTGACGTGCTTGTATTTGTACGTGTCCCGTATAGTAGACCGTATAAATACGTGGAACATCACAGATATGCGGAAAAAATAAAGCCTATTTTGATGGAACATATATCCAATGTCCAGTCAGGGTTCATTCCAGGAAGAAGTATTCTCAATAATATTGCAGCAGCCTTTGAGGGCATACATTGGGCGAGAAAGACACATCAGAAAGTACTCTATCTAAAGCTTGACTTTAAAAAGGCATATGACAGTGTGAGCTGGTCCTTTTTGGAAAAGATGTTGCTTGCTTTCGGCTGTGGACAGGAATTTACTAACATTGTGACAAAATTGCTGAAATCATCGCGTGCTTCTGTGTTACTTTTTGGGGAGACTTCCCCTATCTTTGAAGTGAGCAGGGGCATTAGGCAAGGTTGTCCCTTGGCACCTTTTCTTTTTGATATTGTCGCAGAAGGGTTATCTCAAGTACTGTTGGCAGCTGTGGAAGATAGGGTTATAACAGGGCTGCAGATGGCGGATGGCTCGCAGCAAATTTGTAACCAATATGCTGATGATACTTTCTTGTTCTTAGAAGCCCTAGAAATAAACCTCCTGAATGCGAAACAGTTGCTAGATTCCTTCTCTATAGCATCAGGTTGTTTTCTTAACTGGAACAAGTGTGCAGCAATTTTGCCACTAGATGAGCCTCTCCCGGCTCAGGTTGCCACTTTTCCTTGGACCACTGTACCTGTTGGGTCCTCTTCGAAGTTGTTGGGTGTTCCAATCGGGGTGTGCATTTCATCCTCGAATATTTGGGATGAGATTCTACTCAGCTTAGACAAACATTTGAGATGGTGGAAAATTGGTAAGCTCTCCATGGCGGGAAGAATCGTCGTAGCCAAATCGGTGCTAAGCAGTACTCATATTTATGCTGCATCAGTGTTGTTGGCTCCTGAATCAAAGCTAGCAGAGCTATCAAAAATGGTGCGAAATTTTGTCTGGGGTGGAAATGAGGAAGGGGCAAATATCAAAGTGGCTTGGAGAAAATGCTTGAGACCTAAATCACATGGAGGATTAGGAATGCTTGACTTTAAGTTGCACAGCAAGATCTTAGTGTGCAAATTCATGTGGGAAATCCTTCAACAAGATTCGAGGTCTCCGGGCCTTGAACTCCTAAAACAATCACTAACTCACTGTATACCGTGTGGAAAATCATCTCATAAAGCAAATTTACCATGGGCCCTGTTTTATAAATTGAGGCCATATGCGGGAGCTTCGCCGTTTCTTAAAGGATTACCTAAAGCTTGGGAGACAGTTAAAGTTCTATGGCGCTTGGACATAAAAAATTGTACCTCGGTGTCTATGCCGGTGTGGTGGCTGCAAGTGGAAACTGACAGAGGCTGCGTGCCACTTTTTTCGGTGGTGAATAAAAGAACACAAAATAGATGGATTGTGGCAGGTATCTCTTGCGTTGGAGATTGGTACCAATGTGGTGTGCGACACTCTTGGGAGTCATTTCAAAGCAAGTTTAAGGTGAAATCACGGGACAAACGAGTTTGGGAAATGGTATTGGCCAATATTCCAACCTATGCTTCTCCACAGGTAGGTGCTTTTAGCCTACCTCATGAAAGCCTTGATAAAAAACATTTTGTGTCAAAGGCATATAAGATTCTGCATGTGAACGAAGTGATGAATCTTCATTCCCAATGGGAGGTAACAGCAGAAGATGTCCAACTCAGTCAAATATGGAAATGGGTCTGGAAGAGCCACTTGCCACCAAAGGTATCCACATTACTGTGGCAAATCTTTCATAGAGCAGTCAGGGTCAACATATTAGTAAATAAATTCAACTCTGATGTCTCACCGAGTTGCCCAATGTGCGGCCTGGAAGCAGAGACAATTGAACATTGTTTCATGCATTGTGCAGAACTTCGTCCAGTATGGGAACAAGTGAAGGAAGTGTTTGGGACCTCTTTATCAGACAAAGAGCTTTTGTTAGGCATATATCCATCAGTTTGGCCAATTGAACGGAAAGTTGCTCTGAACTTATGTAAAGGATGGCTTCTATGGCTAATATG
Source organism: Isoetes taiwanensis (assembly GCA_021234155.1). NCBI lineage: Eukaryota > Viridiplantae > Streptophyta > Lycopodiopsida > Isoetales > Isoetaceae > Isoetes > Isoetes taiwanensis. The sequence continues at coordinate 9,195,449 of JAJEKV010000026.1, read as the reverse complement.
GAAGAGGCGGAGAAAATTAGTGTTTTCCCAAGAGTATATTCATTCCAATAGCCTAGGGCCATCTTTAAAGCAGAAGATCCGCCAATATCTTATAGCATTTGAAGAAGAGGAGTGGGCTTCTCAAGTCCACGACTCTCTTTTATCGTTCTTGTAAAAGTTCCAAATCCACAGCTAAGTGGTTATCCCTACATAAACAAACATGCTGTGTAGGTGTATGATATCACTTGGCATACGTATGTAATTGATGAGCACCAATTAATATATTTCTGATCTTTCAAAAAAAAAAAAAAAAAAAAAAAAAATCCAAATTTGCAATCCGGCAAGGATTTGAAGCAAAGATTTTGAGTTTGAGCACATGACGGTGTCGCCCTTGATCTTGGTATGTTGATTCTTGTTCTTGTTGATTGTAGATTTGACTTTTTGATTGTTGATTCTCACAAATTTATTCCTCCTCCCCATCAATCCGACCATTTTCTTGCTTCAAATGCTTGCTTCCGGCTATGGCTATCAATCCCCTGCCTTCAAGCTTGCGTTAAGGGCAGAGCATATAATGGCGAGATATCGGGCAGAGCATATAATGGCGAGATATCGCCCAATACCGCCGAAGACTGTGATTCCCAAGAAGAAAAAGGAGCTATGTCTTCGCCCGGATGCAGGATTGAGAAACAATTTGTCAAGAAAAAATTTCTGGAGCAAATTTATGGAACTTCATACCTGAGCAACGGATTCTAGAGCCGGCTAAGCAGAGTTTAGCAGAAAGATGAGGTTTGGATGTTGGTTTCAAAGATATTCGATCACAAATAAAAGAAAGAACATCTTTAAAAGCCGGATCTTTTGCTTGGGAGATATCAAGCCCATTTTTTGAGCCTTTGGCAGAAGGAAAGAAAGCATAATCAAGGGTTTTAGAGTTAAAGCCACGAATGGACGAAGCATCGTATCCTTCACAAGGAAATTTTAGAACCTGGGAAAGGAGCGCCGGAGTAATGTCGATAATTTGGCTAGAGCTTGAATGGGCATTTTCGAAAAAGCACTGCAGGGATCTAAAATGCCAAAAAAATTCCCATTGTACCACTTTTACGAGCTGGGTTACTAGTTTTCAGAAGGGAAATGTTATTTAAGATATTTGGAGCCTGGGATTTGAACCCAAGTATATTTCCAATACTCAACCTCCTACAATCAAAGCTCCAACTGACCAGCTTGGAAGACTCCTTTACAGACAACAGTGCCAACTCCGGCTCCAAGAAAATCGGCCCAACAGGACCTGCACCAAGCATGTCGGCCCAACCGAATCCGGCTCCAAGCAAATCCGGCTCGTCTGATCTTGACCTATTTCAGCCGCACTGTTTTTTTTATATACCACCCAGTTATAGAACACTGTAAAAAACATTTTTCAAAAGGCCCCATTTTTATTTTTAATAAACACTGTAAAAAACATTTTTCAAAAGGCTCCATTTTTATTTTTAATAACTACACCTTGCTATCTGCTTTCATACATCTCGCTAACATGAACCATTGCCAGTCTCGTCTTCATTTACCACATGAACCATTTCCCAGTCTCGTCTTCATTTCAGTTTTGTTTCAAGGGATACCGAGTGCCTGAATCCCTAACCCCCTCACAATTTTGTATTGAAACTTTACCTTATTATTTTAAGACTTAGTTATGCCTTGAGAATGCAATAATTTCTGGAATGCCCTTAGAAGATGAGAAATGCAATGATGTATTACGAATTGTATTTGCAATTGTTCAATTGTTTGATGTATATAATTCCTTTAATTGTAATTACTAGAATGTATTTGCAATTGTTTAATTGTGTGTATATAATATTTATGGTCTTCTAATTAAAACATGATTTTTCTAGCGCTTTATCATAGGGATGGCTACAAAAGACTCACAACAAGAGGGAGATGGTGTGGCGATGCCATCCAAACATATGACCTGGGCTAATGAAGTGTGAGTATTGCAATGTTTTTCTTTTCTAGACTATAGATTTAAATCATAAGAGGCATTACAATAGATTTAGATCATAAGAGGTATATAGGGTAGGATATAAATTTCTCAAATTTCCTTTTGAAATCTCATCTTAGCATTAATATTTGTATTTGAATTAGGGTTGTGCATAACGGGTTATGGAAGACACGTCGTCTAACGACGACTATACATGGGCAGTTTGCCACATCTCAGGACAGGTGGTTTTGCATATTTGATGGGTGCACTCATACCCATGACCATGGTGGGGAGGGGTATTTGGGGATGACAATGCAGGGGGCAGTTATCCATCAGAGGGATAAGCACAGTGAGGTGCCTTGAGTTCCTCGTGCACGAGGTGCACGTAAGAGGCATGAGGATGCCCCTATAGATGATGCAACACGGGAAAAAGAAAGGGAGAAGAGTCGCCTGCGTGGACAAGACCGGTGTAGCAAGGCAGATTACTTGATTAGCCAGCAAGAGAGGAAGTATAGGGCTAGAGCACGCACACGGATGACTGTAGAGTGGAGTAAGATGGAGCAGACACTGCCACCACTAGAGCTAGCACGGGTTGCTCCGCAGGGAAGGGACTAGTGGATGGATGAGCAAGTACAGAGGCTATTGGATGTGCGTGCAGCTGGGGCAGAGACACGTAGACGAGAGACAGAGGCTAGGCTCATGAGGAGACATAGGCATGAGGATGTTGAGGAGGATGAGGGTCTTGAGGTGGCTCATGATGGTCTAGTAGACTCATTACATATAGACACAGTAGACGATAGGATTGAGAAGGGTGAGGATATCGAGGTAGCTGAGGATTTTGTAGTTGATGGTATAGTTGTCTGGATCCTGAACATCATTTTCTAGACATACAGGGCATACAGGAGGCAGGAGCTACGATAGATTTTGCATTGCAGCTAGGACTTGCTTGTCCCTCCACTTCATCTACTATGGAGGATGGGAGAGATTATATGCCCCCCTCACGTACACTTGTTGGCACGCCTCCTAGTACGTCATTCCTTCCGTGTACAGCTGTTGATGTGGATCTTTACATTGGGAGGGTGCCTATTCTTAGCAGTGCTCCCATATCCCAGCACACTACTCCTATGTCAGTACGGATGTCAGTCCCCCTTTCCACGTTTCCATTGCCTCTCGCCTCCACTTCCGCAATCCCACTGCCTCCTACCTCCCATCCCACCACTTCTATTTTACCATGCGTATCAACAACTTTTCCTTCATTTCCTCGTCTTCCTACAGTGGCTGGCTCTGTACCGCATACTACTTTGTCATTTAGTGACATTTCATCTACTACGATGAGCCATCGTCCACCCTTGCCTAATTTTATGCCATATCTTTCACGCCCAGTGGTGCCTAGTTCAGTTACACCGACAGTTAGGTTTTCTAGTGGTTTAGAAGATTCACTTGGTGCACTTGCACCTAGACATGGCATGGGAGATTCGACGAGTAGAGCACACTCATTTGAGGCACTTCAGACTCGATTGGTACAAGATAGGATTGCTGCAGCAGATGAGGCCTCGCCATTGTCTAGCGTGCCAGGGGTTCCAGACGAGCCCCTTGGAAGGGGCAGGAGAGGGAGAGGGAGAGGGAGGGGCAGAGGCAGGAGTCGAGGTAGAGGCAGAGGCAGAGGCAGAGGTGATTTTGAGCAGGTAGAGGAAGATGCTCAACATATGGAGATAGCAGGAGTAGTGACACCGTACCCCCCATCAGCACGGGATTGGGCACAATTATCACCAGATGGGTGGGTATTTGATAGAGCTGCTGGACATGGGATCCTACCACAGGCACATCGAGGAGCATTTTACATGAGTCGGGTTTTTGTACCCCTACGTGCATGGGCTTCTAAGAGGGGCCGGGAGGCACGAGCACCCACTTGGTTGAGGCTAGAGGCCGCTTTTAGACCACAGCGTTGGTTCTGGCGGATTGCACGTGAGATTGCCATAGGATATGAGTGGGAACCTCATAGCTATCTTCACCATGTCGTGCAGAGGGGTCTACAAGAGAGTTTCGGAGCTTGGATCATGTCACCCCTTTGTCCACAATCTTCTTTTGAGCTGACCACAAATTTCTTGGATAGAGCATACGATGGATGGCTGGGAGATTGGCACATGCGTGCGTATATCATGTGAGTACCTAGCTATTTATGCTTGTTATTTTATCATAGTATTTTTGTAACTTGGCAGGTTCGTATGTTTTTAGGATCATCAGACACTTGTTGTCTGATGAGGATCATAGACGAGTTATTTTTGTGGATCCCACATTTTACACACGTGCCATTGTGTTGCGTGCATCCTCTGCACTTCGGCATGTTGGTGCAGGATCTTCTTTCGAGAGGGATGTTCGGGCCCAGTTGGGCCACTTATTCCATGACAATTATGGTCCAGAGATTGAGTGGGAGAACGTAAGAGCAGTATTTTGGCCAGTGGTGCACAAGTGAGTAAAATTAAATTAGTTCATACTTCTTATAATATATGTACTAATCCATGCCTTGTTTTAGTGGACATTGGTGGTTGTATCTGCTGGTGCTTGATGAAGACATTGCTCCCATACTTGAGTTTGAAGACGATGTGACATCATCTTGGTTGTCTTTTGACTCTATGCGGGGTCATGAGCATCCAGATATAGAGGACTTGAACAGGTACGCACACTTTGTAACGCTCATGTAGACATGAATTTTAAGCTTGTACTAAAATAACTTCGATGATTAGAATGTTTAGAGCTTATTTGTCGATAAGAGGGGCACCCTGCGAGGCTCGAGATGCCCTTGCACCCCATTCCATCCGATCGATGACTGCACCACATCAGATAGATGACGCCAGCTGTGGCGTTCATACTGCATTATCTATGCGTCTCCTGTTGAATGCTCTATTCATTCATGATCGTCCAGCTACAGTTCAAGTACCATTTCATCTATCACTTATGTTTCATAGTTCAATAAAGACTATTCTTAGGCACTAACCACATGAGTTTTCATGCTTCTAGATTGGTCAGGAGTGGTTCTTATCTGACATTGATGACTGGAGCGGCGTGTTATTTCTTCTGCTATTGGATTGCTTTATGCACTTTGGTTGACGTTTGTACAGCTCCGTCATGACTGAATGTTGTTATATCTTCGAGTATTTATGTCATACTATTCTATTCTATTCTATTCTATTCTATTCTATTCTATTCTTTGGTGTAATATATTATGTGTGTTTATTTGGCCATCATTTCTTATAATATGTATTCTTCTTTCCTTGTGAAAACCTTCTTCATCCATTCACAACAATATTGTACAACATGCATTTAACATTGGTTATTAAAACAATGAACATATGTCTGATATCGAGTGACATTGTGAGTCAAACTCTCGTCATAACTCCTTGCCACAAGGAAACTGGGCTCGCACACCAGTACCACCCCTTGGTCTACTCCCAGTTTGTAAAGGTGGTTGTTCCCGCAAAGGGCACCCCTTGGTCTACTCCCAGTTTGTAAAGGTGGTTGTTCCCGCAAAGGGCCTGGCATTTTAGAAGTGTAAAGAGGAGTTCGTGCAGCAGCCTGTGATTATGCATATGATCCCGTGAACTTCACAAGTGCTTGGCCTACTGCTCCTAGAACCTAGTACCCTCAGGTCTCGTCTGACGTCTTGGATAATTTGTTCGAGTTCCTCTTATCTTGCCACCTGCACCTTGCAAGCTGCTCTGTGGAAACCTTATAAAGTTTACAAAATGGAAACCTTATAAAGTTTCCTATCCAAAATGGAAACCTTATAAAGTTTACAAAATGGAAACCTTATAAACCTTATAAAGTTTCTTTGGAAACCTAATATAGTTTATGTTTCTTTGAAACCTAATGCAGTTTCAAATTCAAAATTTTGGCGTACTCCTCACGCTAAAAAGACTTCTCATGCATTTGGGAACACAATCTTCCATAAGATCTTACACATGTGGGTAGATTACATTTTGTCATACAATCTTGAAAATTTGCCACAAAATCTTACACACGAGCCTAGACTCTTTAATTTTATTTTGAAAAGCGGAAACCTTATAGAGTTTTCCCAAAAGTAAACTACGTATAGTTTCCATAAAGGAAACCTTACAAGGTTTTCACTAGAGGAAACCTAACATAGTATTCATGGAAACTTAATGTGGTTTCAATGGAAACTTGATGTATACATCAAGTTTCCATTGAAACCACATTAAGTTTCAAGAAGAAACCCTATGAGGTTTCCGGCGAACTCCAACCCAAATCGGGAGTAGAAAAAACCATCGGGCTGCGCAGGTTAGGGTTTTTTTAGGTCTTGTTTTTTGGGTTAGGGTAGGCTCCACACCGCCGCCATTTCTTCATGCAGATGCAGATCAATTCGTCATAGCAGAGCAGATCACATCTCGCCATAGCACGCGAATCGCAGCTCGCCATAACAGAGCAGTTTTGAAGCTCGCAATAGGCATGCATGTTCTTCCTCTGTTTTTCGATCCAACGCCCTATTTTTGAGAAGAAATGCTTGCCACGGCCCTGTTCTCACTTCGCAAGTATTTCTAGTTCGCATGTAGCAGATTGCAGCGAGTTTCTTCGACGGATCTGTGCAAAGGACGAAAATAGGTTTTTTTCTATCGATTTTTTCCAGCATTCAAAATTTTAGACCAGCAATTTCTAAAGTGGACCAAACAAACAAAGAAACAAAGGGTTTATCCAGTTGTACCCTGCCAAGTGCAGCAGCTATGGCGATGGCCAGAAAATGTTTTCTAACAGCGCTAGCATTTCTGCTTATGGGCAATGCGGCAGAAGCATACACTGGATTACGGCAAATGAATCTAAAATTCTACATGCATGGCAAGGTGTCCGAGCCCAATGCAACCGCACTAAAAGTAGCAGGGCCAAACGGAGACACGAGCAGAGTCCAGTTCGGTACAGTCTTCGTTTTGGACGATGTTCTAACAGAGCGGCAGTCTAGAAATTCTAAGGTTTTAGGGCGAGGAAAGGGCGCTTGCTTTGTGCAGGGCTTTCAGTCTCAGGCTACCTTTGTGTGGAGCGCAGTTTTGGAAAACTCTGAATATAATGGAACCATCGCTTTTGCTGGCCCTGATAACTTTGCTTCTCGTAAAAGTGAAGTGGCTATTGTTGGTGGTACTGGAGATTTTCGATTTGCCAAAGGCTTTTCCAGTTTTCGCTACGTCTACATCAATCTTCCAGACTCTGTTATTTTTGTCAATGCTACTTTGTATTATCCCAACTGGGTTCAGCTTTATTCAAATGCAGATTCTTGGGATCAGCCCCGTTCTGAAATATAGGTTAAGATGGTCATAACTTAACTTATAACAGGGTATGGTTCCCACAAATGTCTTTATTGTTTAGTGGTTAAGAGTGCTTTCCTGTTTTGATTATTGGATTGCCTCAAGGCGGTCGCTAATATGCACAGAAATGGATTCTGCTTCTTCTGGCAGGTTTTGTTGACCAGGGTAAAAGTATCTTGGATACATTATATTTGTTCCCATTTATGGAAACGTAATGTAAAGGTTTCTGTAAAAGACGAGGAGCGTTCAGAGTATCTATCAATTTTTCAATAAAATCTGTAGCTATGTCTTTCTCCAAAAGTAGTTGCCACAAAATGGGTATGTCTTTCCATCATAAAAACCTTATGTGCATTTTCATGTTTCTTATTAAGTTCTTCCATATTTATCAACCTTTTGAACACGTATGTGCACTAGGACCACACACTTTCTTAGCTCATGACTCTTTTCTTAGTTAGACAGGAGGTATTAGTATTCATCCTTCCATGGATTTTGAGTTGGTACCTAATAATACGTGGGAGAACACCGTTGGGAATCATTATATGCATGCAAAAAAACATGTACGTTTGGTCGCTTAATGGCTCAATCCTATAATGGCTCAATCCTATAATCGCTCAATCTCAACCATTGATTATCATAATATTCCATGTCATATCCTCAATGCACAACATGTGGCCATCCCTTGGAAGTCAAGATGGGGTCAAACCCCAATTTCCACCTCAGCTTAAGGTGCACTACAATGTATTCCATTGAAGTCAAAGACGTACGTACTGAGTACTTAACACCAACTACACAGATTAAAGGAACTCCATCCCTGTTGAACATTGCCCACTTAAAGACATGTGAAAACAAATTGCAATAGAGCGAGGATGCACTGCAGCACCCAGCAGCATATCGCCCACAGCATATCATGAATCTGTTTCACAAAGACATCCATTAGCATTTATCCGCCAACATACTGCAGCTTCAGCAAAACAATTGGGGATTTGAACCCCCTGCCAAGAGACAGCAGTACCAATGCCCTGCCATGAACATATTCTCAGAAGAACAAAATAAAAACTCCTACTGTGATAAACTAGAACACTCATATGAAGTCGTCCATGAAAGGGTGATATCGAAGTTCCAGATCAATATCAAAATTTGAGCTATTCTGACCTCAGCTGTGGAGCTGCCTATGCCTGCGTAGTCAGAGATGATGGATCTGGTAAGACGCATTGTTGGGGCAGTCCTAACTATGAGCATGACGATGAAATCAAGCCTCCAAAAGGAATTCCCATGAAATCTGTGACAGTGGGAGACTGGTTCTCTTGTGGGTTGAATTTTTCCGATAAGGTAGTGTGTTGGGGTGATTTGGAAGGCCAGAATCTTACTGTAATGCCAGATGTTAGTTTTGAGAGGATATATACAGGTAGAGGCTATCTGTGTGGAATCGAGAAGGGATCCAAAAGGACGCTGTGTTGGGGAGGTCTTAACGGCGCTGGTGAAAGAAATGTTACTGGAGGCTGCAATTTTTCTGCTCACAATCTTCATGCCCTGCCATGAACTCCTCTTGCAAAGAAAACCTAAGTAAGAGAGACCCGTTCTCTTATAAGCCGTGAAAAAAGCATATCAAATCGATGTTCTGGCACACTAACCAAAGCCACAGTAAGAAAAAAGGATGGCACAACTCCGCCATGCCACGAACCCTACCTTCCAAAGAAAGACACCCGGATTCGTCTGCTCCATCCGCTCCAGGCGGACGCGAGATCATCGCCAGCACTGCCCTTCTAAAAATTGCAAGTTCCAGAACTTTAATCGACCATTGCAACAACAAAATCTATTTACTGAGTCAGCATTATAACAATTTCCCATACGAATACATCCAAAAACCATCCAAAATCTTAGGCAATACCACCACCAAACAACAATTGCAGAACCTAATGGCTATGAACAGGATCCATCTTCTTGGTTCTTCACTTTCTCAGAAGAAAATCTGCAAAATTTGAAGTCAAAACTTATATTGAGATCGAGCTCCAATGGGAGGGTCTAGATGGGTACACATGAAAATGCAAAGGACAGATATTCAAATAAGCTTGTGCTCTCTTGTTTCAGCCAGAAGAAGATTTTCTATAAGCTATTGTCCCAAGAATGGATACCTGTAGTATCAAGAGAGGGTAGACCTTGATATATGCATACATGGCTCTAGAAGTGACAAGACCACAAGGGCTAAATATATATGGGTCAGTTTTGGCACTTCGATTCTAGGGCAATTTCACATGGGGTGATGGTTGAAGAAGAGGAAGAGCAAGGCTCCCATAGTATTCGGTTGTCACTTCAAGTTGCTATATTCGGGGAGAAGCTTCATCAGGATCATGAGTTAGAATTGATGGCTTGTCAAGGCTGTTCTGGTGTCATTGGTGATTGGAATTGTTTCATAGAGTTTGGACTTAAAGTGCTACATCTTAGTGTCAGTTTTTGTCTGAGGTCAATAGGGCATGATGGTGGTTACACAAATAGCTTACTGTAGGAAATTGAGGAATTATCTTCCATAGTAATTAGAGTTGGGAAGAGGCTGCGGCTATTTTTGTAGTACTTTTTGGAAAAGCAGTAATCCCCATAGTACTAATGAGCAAGAACGTGGTTGAGAGAGCTCCAATAAAGTAATGCATTAGCTGGTTGTGTATCATGCTCTTTATTAATTGACTGAATAAGGGCTTTGTACCAAAATAAAAATCTTACCCTAAAAACAAAAAGGGGAGGGGGTTCGAGAAGAAAAACTCGAGGACATGGATGAGAGGAATCGAGGCCACAATTGAGATTCAAAAGGGGAAAATGAAAACGTAGCCAAACAATTGGGAATATAACACTCTACTATCTAATCCACATGTATGATCGACCAACATTGTTACCAGACCTATTTTTGTGAAATGAAATTAAAAAAAAATCACATCACATAATGCTGAATGACTAGGAAACAACTTCAGAGAATATCACCCATTATGTTGGCAAATTATTTTTACGAGCTTTTTGTTGAGAAAAATGTTTATTCAAAAATAGGGATTTTTTGTGCGTGCTGAATAATTGAGAGTTCATATAAATATAGAGGAAATGTTGTGGCTAAAAATGAAATGGGAAATACAAAGTTTATTATTTCAAACAAACACAAAAGCAGTTAGGAGTTTTTATTGGACAACCGCTTGCATACCTAGATGAGCTGGGCGGCCTGGCTGACCCGGGCAAATTGTTGCAAGGGGTGATGTAAAACCTGGACTCAGGGTTTTGCTTGATCTTAAGAAGCTTGAGCTTCCCTGTGCTTGAGGTTTAGCTTGTGCTTGATTCTGGAACATAACTTTTAATGGTTTGCTAGCAAATTATGTTGAATTGGCCATAAATTTATTTTAACTGGCTTTTTCTAGAACAGGTAGGTTGGGCAGTTTATTTTTTAGGCCTCTTTCATTTCTTATTTTGTGAGATGATATTATGCTTGCCATGGCATATTGGCCGCATTTTGTATCCAAAAAAAAAAATTGAAAATTTTTGTTTTGGTATGTTATGGGATATCTCCCATAATCAATGGCAAACTAGAATGCTAAATATATTTTTGGCTTCCAGCAATATCAACACTATGTCCATTGTGTCATTCTGATGTTGGACTATTATGCACAAATGTTCTAAAAGACCACCTAAAAGACCACCTCATGAGACACAAGTGTATAACTCACGTCAAATTAATGATGCCCCAGAACAATAATGCATCTGTGTAAGACCCTAGAGAGAAAATGTCTATAAAGATAATTCTGAAAAGACCTCATGCAATGGAGAAAACGCAAGAAACCACTAAAATATATTTGGGACAATCTTTAAAAACAAACCTTATTAACAAAACAAACACTAGAAGAATCTCTCGAATGTTCAAATAATGCTGGATGAGAAAGCATGATGTGCAAGAAAGAAGGCCAATGAGCATGTAACGTAATTAGGGAATACCAATAGGGACAATTGAAAGGGAGAAAAATGTACTGGTTGAATGCCAGTCACGTCTTGAAATATCAAGAATATTGTCTAGAACAACAACCTATAAAGTGTCAATTTAGATGAACTACACATGAATTGACAAAAGAATGTACAGTATGAACCTAGTTAAAAAAAAAACTCTTTTTAGAGCAATATACTAAAACGGTCAATTTCTCAAAGAACTTATGATATGAACTTATGATTGATGGCCAAAAGAATGTATGATATGAACCTAGACTCAAAAGTATAAATAAAAGTGTGTTTATGGCAATATGCTAGAATGCCAATTTACATAAAAACTATGCATGTGATAGCAAAAAGGAGAAATTGTTATTATGCCTGTGTGATTGCGTAGGAAAAACATTTATAGGATGAGAGAGTGGAACATGAATCTAGAAAATGATAGACAATGGAAAGATTGGCATACGTAGGACGAGGGAGTTGAATATGAATCTAGATAATGATAGACATTATTATAGAAGAAGGAAGAGATATCTTGCTGGTCAAAGAATGGAGCCACTATCATTTGTGATTGAGCAAAGCTGGCTCTTTAGAAGTCTTCTCTTTGAGGAGTGGGGGGTCCGTGTAACAGAGAATTACCAGATATTTGGCTTAATCTCCTACTCTTTAAAGTTTGGATCATGTTTGGAGTTTACAAACCAAACCAAAGTCTGCCATAGGTTGTTTTACAGAAAGCCAGAAACATTTCCTTACAGCAATATCTATTATTTTGAAGTAAACCAAATAGTATGACAAGATCATAACCATGTACTAAAGCTTCCTGTTAATTAAGATTAAAGAACCATTCTCAAAGCAGTGTAGGGAGTTCGTGTGGCAGCACCTTACTCAATGTGTTTTACTGCCCTGTAATCTTCAAAGTTTCAACTATTTTTCATGTGCAAACTATAGTCTGAAAATAAACTGTTTACCTTGTCCAAATGGCAAAATCTAACAGCAGTAAGTAACAATGAAATCAAACAAAGAAATACCTCTTCCGATGCTGGACCAAAGACTTGCAACAATACCTGGGCTCAGAAATCACAGACTTGCAGCGGGATGAAGTTACAGCTCAGAAATCCGGCTTCCATGAATGGGCTTGATCTCATCTTTTGCAGAATCCGGCTGTAACTTCTGCCCCAAGCTGTAAATCTTGTTGCTTGCTCTCATCTTCTGCAGAATCCGTCAGAGCTCTGTGCCTAACCGACCAGCAAAAACGCCCAGCAAAATAACGGCCAAGACCAAAGACTTTTTGTTGAAAAAATTTTCGGATCGCCCAAAAAAGGAGACGATGTACCCAACGATTGGGTTTCTTGAAGGAGAAACCTAAATACAATCAAGCGCCAAACTCAAAATGGAGGCGCTAACTCCCCATAAAGAAATCGCCAAAAAAAACAAGAACTGCCAGGTTTTTTGAAAACCAAATCCTATTCCGGAATACAAAGTGTATTCCAGAATAAGATTTCCTATTTCTTTTTGAACCAATGTCCTGAATCCCTGGTCACCTCCTTTTTTATTTTATACCACGATCCTGTATCCCACAAAAAAAAAATAATCCCAAGGTAATCCTTCATATTTAGAACTATGTTCATGTTTCAATTGCAACAAAAAGATTGCAAGGTCATTGCAAATCCGGAAAATTCAAAAAATTGCAAGTTGCAAGGTCATTGCAAATCCGGAAAATTCGAAAAATTGCAAGTTCACTGTTGAGTCTCAAAAACTTGTACAGCAAATATGTATTCCGGAATACACTTCGAATTTCGAGCAAGACCAAAAGTGTATTCTGGAATACACTTTGACTTTCAAAAAAAAGCAAAAGTGTATTCCGGAATACACTTCTGTTATTCTCGAATAGTAAAAGTGTATTCCGGAATACAATTTTGGTACTTTAAAATATTATATCATTAAAAGATGTCTCATTGTAACCTAAAAGTACGTTTTCTGGAAAACGATCCAAGCTAACAAAATGTTGTATAGGACGTACTCTTAAATTAGAGGTTTTCTCTAACAACACACTTCAGGTAGATTCTAACTGTTAGGAAAAGTGTCACTTTGACATAGTCAATTTTATCTTTGCACAAAAAAATGAGTGATTTTGGGGGGGTCAAAATTCATTTTTATGCCAAAAATAAAAATTTTATCCCGTTTTACCCCCTTTTTTGTAAAAAAAAGGGGAATCTTTGAGGAATATTCCTTTTGCTCTCGTTTCAATGATTTGCTCCCGTTTAATACGCAATCTTGTTGCATACAAGCTTTCTTTTCTGCATTTTGTTCTCATGAAGGTTTTTAGCCCACAGTTTGATCCAAGACTTAGAGTCTTTAATGTTTGATAGAAGGATCTCATAGAGTTGATAGATTGAGCTTGGAAAGAGAATTATAGAAGGCTGTGAAATCATTGCTAAAAGTCTCAAATCCAGAATAGAACAATTAAGCTTAAATGGAATATTTCTCTGCCTTTTAATAGCGAGAATATACTTAGAGACAAAGAATTGTGGTTGGTGGTCAGAAATAGAAGTGCATTCATCACTATACACTAAACAATTGTTCCAAAAAGAATTAGACATGTTAGATAAAACCTGTCAAGAGCACAAAAAACTCTGTTATTACCATCTTGCTTATTCGACCATGTATACTTCGAGGTAGAACAAGGGATTTGATGAAAGAGATGATTATCAAGCAAAGATCCCATTGAACTCTCTCAGAGACAGACATATTTAAATTCCTTTTAATTTTAAAATTTCAAGTAAGAGTATTATTAAAATCCCCTACTAAAACCCATGTTTCACAAGTTTGAGATTCAATCCAATTAGTAACATAAGGCCAAGTGATCTCTCTGATTTTAGTATCAGGAGAGATCATTATGCCTAAAACTGACAGTTTGCCAACAATTGCAAGGGCTATTATAAACTAGGCAGTGATTCAGGTTCTTCTAAATGATGTAGAGACCACCAAAGGTTCCTGTAGCCTCTATCTAGATAGAAGAAAAGCCAGGGCCAATCCAATCTGCAAAGTTAAAACATCCAAAGTTAGGAAGCCTGAGCTCTTGGAGCAAAATAATATCTGCATCATAACCCTTGATTTGAGAAATTGCCCTTCTATGTTTTAGAGGTCCCTTTATACCTCTAAGATTCTATGTGAGAATCTTCATAGAGTTCAACAGGATGATAACAGATATATGAGATTGTCTAAAAAAGACTAGCAATGGCTTTTAGCGGTTGTCTTAGAGTTGAGCCTAGTGTTTGCAGCAAGAGTACCCAGAAGGTTAGAGACAACTTTATGTTTCTTTTCTTTTCTTTTCTTTTCTTTTCTTTTCTTTTCTTTTCTTTTTTTTTATGTTTTATAATTGATTTTTACTTGGAGAGATATAACAACATGAGGTTCCATAAGGAAAGCATCATCATCCCAAGTTTTGGTAATATTAGCATTCATATTGACCTGAGAATTATCTCTATTATATTCAAGGTCTAGGTCTTGGCTCATTAGAAGGAAGGAAGGAAGGAAGTTTATTTTAACGTCCATGGAGGCCAGAGGCCTATGAGACGGTACATGCAGAGAACAGGCAAAAAGCCAAAAACCCCAACACCAACAACAAACAATGTAACTGTACAGTAGATCCCTACTACCGGGATGAAAAAACCCCCACTTGGGAGGAAAAACCCTAACAGTAGGCTCTCAAATACCATGCCCCCGAAGAGCAAGTCTGACGGCCGAAATCTGCAGGATGTAAGCTCCCGGTCAGCTACCATAGGTGATGCGAATAACTGATGTAGCGGTGTGTCGAGCATCTAAGATCGGTGTGCCTTTGCTTCTGGACATGGGCATATCTTTGGGCACCGCCGGAGGCATGGTGCTCATCCTCTATCACGTGCATCTCACAACAACACCGACATATCCTCTCCTCCCCAGGGATCCCGTGCCCGCCATTCACCCCCAACATGACTGTTTCAATTACGAGGTAATGGGAACCCGTCCCTATGGCGGCAATAGCTCTCCGCTTCTTCACCGAGATGTGTGCTTTCAACCGATGGGGTCCATGCTCAAGGCCGGGATTAAAGCGTGATAGTGCTCTCGTCTTGGGCTTTGCAAGAGTAGAGGCATCCCACGAGTGGCAAAGATAGCCCGCATCCAATTGCCCATTCTCATGCGATCGAATGCGCCGGTGCCACCATCCGTTGGTAATCCATAGACCACCTCATAAACCATCCCTTACGATTGCTGCTCGTGCCATACCCTCTTCACCGGGGGGCCCCCTGTTAACAACACTTTGCCAGGAGGCAAGCGATGCTCATCCATCCCATCCACCTTATGGAAGCAAGTAAGATGCTGCTCAAGATAGCGTATCGTCAAAGGCCGAACCCCGCCTCATACAACAAAAATCGATACGATCACGGTGTCTTTCACTCCCAAGCTATATGTCAAGAAAGCTTTACGCACCCTTTCCAACCTATCCCACGTGTTTTTGCTAACTGGCATTGGCCCCAAACCTCCACCCCATATAGCAGCACCGACTTCGACCAAAGCCCTAAACAAAGTGTGTGCTCTTCTTCCCCGATCCGCGAGATCTATCCGGCAACACACGTTTTGCACTGCATATAGAGCCTTCCAGCCTGCACTGGCTCTCCTCTCCACACACTCATCCCACAGCATGTTAGTAGTTTAATCAATTCCCAGATACTTGAAGCTCCGCACCATCTCCACTTCCTGTCCCCTGTAATATAACTCCGGGATAGGGTGTTGCGAGGACAGGATCGCGAGAAGCTTAGTTTTGTGCAAGTTCACTGTCATTCCGGTTGCCCCACGTAACCCAACCCATCGAGGGCATCCAAATGTCTTCTTTATACTCTTGCCGGGCCGTGTGGGCTAGCAAACCTACATCATCCGCATATAGTAACTGGCTCACAGAGGTCGCACCAGATAATTGCACCCCGGCTCCCCCATGGTGCTGCATCCACATCTCCAAGCTATCAATGTACAACCCAAAGAGCGTTGGAGACAACGGGCAGCCCTGTCTAACTCCCATAGTGCTAGCTACCCGCCTATCTTCATAAGGCAGTGCAGCATAAATCCCATCATAAAGTTGGTGCACCACATTCTGCAACTCCCGTGGAACTCGCAATTCTTGCAACTCTGCCACAGCATGTCTCTGGGGATGGTATCATATGCAGTCTTAAAATCTACAAAGCAGCAATACAAGTCCTGTCGCGCATTCCGGCTTGCCTCCATCAACACTATCAAAGTAAAGATATGGTCGGTCGTGGAGTGAGCCGGGCGAAAAGCCCCGCCTGGCCAATTGCCCGCACCCTGCCTCCTCGCCCACTTAGTGAGTTTCTTCTCCACCACCCCGCCAGGGAGCTTTGCAAACAACGAGCTTACCATAATCATCCCAGTGCATTACTGGCTCATCCAGATTACCGGCTTTATGAACAGAACAACATTACTAACCATCCACTCACGGGGGAGCCCCTCCCTCGAGCACGGTTAATGATCACCGCCGCCGAGCCCCCACCACGGATGGGCCACCCCATTTCAACAAATTTCGCCTGCGGCCCCACCTTAAAATCCTTTGCCTTGCCATTCGCCAGATGCCTGAGACCCTGCTGAACATCCTCCCGCATGAGCTGCACCACCTCTCCTACCTGATCCGGGACCCTGGCATTAGCTCCTGGGGGGTCATATAACTCCTGCAAGCAGTGCATCCATTGCTCCACACTTACATTACCAGCCACCTGGCGCTTCTGGTATAACACCTTACGCCAAAAAGCTTTTGGCTCTGCCATGAGCATGTCAAACAGGCGCTCCTGAGTTTCTGCCATGTATCTTCCCTTCTTGGCTTTTAGGAAGAGCTTATAGTCTTGCAGGGCTTGTGGCCGCAATTATGGATCTATGACCAAGTGCAGCTGGCTCTTTAAAGCCTTGCAATCAGCATCAAACCACGGGTTCTCAGGAAAATGCGCGGTGTCCCTCCTTGGAGGGCCCTTCACTGCAAAGGAAGCACCAGCAGCTGCAAGCAGCGCCCTCACCAGTCATGCACACCTGTCTTGCAGTGTGTAGAAGCTATCAAACCCCTGTAACTCCCGCACCAACAGAGATTCATAATGTCCCTGCTTCTGATAGCGTGGGATGTATGGTAATCCTCCACGCCCCCTTTGCGGTGTCTCCACTATTGAGTGCTCCCAATTCAGCGTGACATAAAGTGGGTAGTGATCTGATAAAGCCTCCTCATCCCCTGTGCTTGTGCCAATGGAGAAGTGTGTAACCATGTCAAGTGTTGCTACCGGAGCGAGAAGGTAATCCAACACACTAGCTCCCCCATCATGCCTATCACTCCTGCAAGTAACACCCCCAGAGTGTGGCCATCGCTGCATACCATTACAAATTACCATGTCAAAAACCTGGCAGAGCTGGACCAGGTACTGCACGCCAAATGGTCTAGCCACCACATCCTCGGGAGTCTTTGTGCCTTTGAATAGCGGTACCGCCTCAAGCCAAAGCGGATCGGCATTAAGCGTCGCCTTTGAAAGTCACCGATCGCAATCTATTGCCCGACGAGCATTTGAAATCTCCTAGCAAAAGCACTGCCCCCTCGCTATCTATAGCGGTCTATGTCATCATACGCTCCCTATACGAGATCCGGACATCACGTAATGCGCATCATGCACCCGGTAGAACTTAGAGCCCGCATGGGGAATGTAGCGCCTAGCGAAAACAATGGGACATGACCAGGGCTCTAATACCGTTACCCACATGTAGCGGTTAAATGCATCGACCAAGTGTGATCTTGCATGCTAAAGCGTCCCTAAAGTAGCAAGCTACTCCACCCGCACCGGCGTCGCCATGGCTCATTAGCAAGCGAAATGCCGATATCCTTGAATGTCCGGGCAATCGATGCCCTTCATACTCCATACTCCCATGTCTCCCCGCAGAAAACTATGTCCATGTGCGCCGCAATCCCATTCAAGCCAATGCCCTTACGCCCACGGAAGCCCCTACAATTCCGTGAAAACAATGCGAAGACACTTTCCCTATGCTTGAATGCGGGGCGTGGACCCATCCGAGTGCCCGAGGATCTTTAACGTGGTTGGAATAACTTTCGGGCAGCCTCCACGGGACCACGATGGATGTCTTTGCGGTTGTGGAAGGCCTCAATCCGCCCTCTCCCCGGCTGCGGCCTCGATGCCCCCGGACCGCTCGCCCCTGCGACCAGCATTTGTTAGGTTAAAGTCTTTGCCTCCCCGCGATCGTCGGCGAGGAGGCACATATACCTTCATCTTGCCATTAACCAAACCAGCAGCCCCTCCGGCTTGTCGAATCTCTCTTATCTTGACCAACTCTTGGCTTCTTTCCGGTTATTCACGGTGGCGTGAGATCCGGATCGGGTATATGGGCGTACCTTTCAAGCGGCCCGGTGCGGTGCAACAACAAAGATTTTGCCTCCCAATCCAAGACTGCAAACTTAACTAGCCGAGGTCTCATGTTCGGTCCTCCGACCCTGATTGGACTCTTGATAACCAAATACTGTAATTGGAGCTTTGCAAGTACCAGGGTGGTAAGCTTACCTGGCAAATCCTCGCCTTGCTCCTCCGGCAATCCCCGCACAATAAGGTTGAGGCGGCGTGCCTGGATGTCTTGCTCCTCACGAAGTACCCGCCTGATTCCCTGAGCCACCTCGGCCTCTGGCATGGGGGGTGCTGGTGCAGACGACTGTGGTGCACTCCGGACTCGTTGTACCTCCAATCGGAGGTCATGCATCTCTTGTTGTAAGTGGGCCATATGGTTCTCTATATGTGCGCATCTTCCTGACATCTCTTGCCTGTCTGCCTTTGCTTCATCAAGGAATTGGAGCCTCCCCCGTACCGCTTCCACATCCTTTTCCTTAGCATCTATCCGACCAGCCATGCTTGTGACTTGTGCAATCTGCTGCAGCAACCCCTTCATGTCAGCCCGTGCTTGCGCCATGTCTTCCATCCACTGCTGGTGGACCTTATCCAAGCGGTGCCCCATCTCCGTGACTAGCTGCGTTGTTGCTTGTATCTCCCCTCTTATCTGGTCATTAGCCTTTTGGGCTCCCCTGCAATCATAATCCCCGAGCCGAACTTCCACAAAGGTAATTCGCTCCTTCTGTTGGAGAAGCTGCTTCTTGAGTGCAGCCGGCGGATGGTCCCGATGCCTCCAAGCTTGCCGGCTTAGCCCGGAGGGAACCGGCCTGTTCTGCACAACCCCGATTGCCTCGGCCGTGATACACCTTTCGATGGGGACGAGGTATCCAAATTGCGGGCTCTTTTCTTCAACGCATGCATGCTGTCAGGTAAAGCACATGAAGGAAACACACCAGGGTTTGACATGGGGACCGAAACGGAAATGTTGCAATCCGGAATAGCTAGAGGTACTGAAATATTTGATGCCATACGCCAATGGAAAGCTCACTGAGACAGCTTTCCAACGAATCAAGAATCGCTCCAATCTGACACCCGGTGAGGGAGATACACCAAAAACCGTCTGGCGCCGTCTTCAGCGTGCATAGCTAGAACTTAAACTTACACACTCCATAGGATGGGTTTCAACCAAGAAATTATGCAACTCCTCATCATTATTAATTTTTCGAACATTAATTTTTTTTAACTCTAACCAGGTAAATTAGTATTTATTGAAAGATCTTGTTGGGAAGTTGCTGTGTTTTGGTAATTGCAATCATCTTTGTCCATGTCTTTATCTCATTGCAGATCTTAGTGTTGATCTCGGTAGCCATGTCAATTGATAAGAGTACTATCTGTGAGTCTGGGGTATTCAAAAGCATACTCTATTCAAAGCAGAAAGCACTTGCTTTATCTTGGAAAAAAATCCTGTATTTTTGTACTTGGCAGTAATAAGGCAAGGTTAGCTATGCCAATTTAAGTATTAATTAAGAGCTAAATATATCAAATTATAATTAAAAGTAACTATGTCAATTTAATTATTAATTGAACCTAGATTAGCTGTTGCCACTTGGCCGAAATCAATTGGGCAGAGGAAAACTATAAGTAGAGTTCGTCCAATTGCCCCAAATTGATTTAGGGAGGTTTGGAGGAGGAGAAGCAGCCAGATTCACCAAGAAGATGGAGAACCTTTAAGATAACAGTTCTAGTCAAAAATCGGTTAGTGGATTATAAATAGCTTGAATTCCTAGGTAGGAACTAACACTTGTATGAATAGATAGATGTTAAATCTCATGTTGATTATTAGTTTGAGGTTATGAATGGATGCATGGTAGTTCTACGCGCACCTCCTGTGCTTGTAGGAGAAAGGGAAGTAGAGACCTAAAAGAGAGTAGGATTATAGATGTTTCTAGTTAGGATCCCCATAAATCCCAATTAATGCGACCATATGCATAGGGCCTACCTGGATATAGATGCGATGTTGTGATTGAGCACTTGACAACAGACACAATGGTAAGGCCTTGCTGAGTGGGGCTACTGGAGTCTCTAGGCTGTCATGGGAAGTTGTTTATGCAATATAAGTAGAGCTTCATAGTGGATAAACTAAGAGGAATCTTGATTTTGGCACGTTCTTCTGGAAGTTCCAATGGGACCTGTGCTCATGGATTAGCAGGGTCCGTTGGTGCAGGATCATTAGGTAGTGCGGCAGAGACTTCATGCAAAAGCTCGTCTTCAGCAGCTATATTGGGATAAAGTTGTTGCATGAGGGTGGCGTTGGTGAAGTTGGCTGAGTGTTGCGTTGTCGAGCCCTTGTGGTGGCATGGATGTTAGCAAGCATGCATCCTTCAGTAGCTTACATGAGACGAAGAATGCTTTGTCGTACTTGGGGCATGACATCGGGCATCAAGTTTTCTAATTCTTGGTTGAAATGGACAAATTTGGGCTCTCTCTCTTGTGGAATAGTAGCAACATTATGGACAAAATGTGTATCTTGAGGTGTGAGACTATGT
Organism: Isoetes taiwanensis; assembly: GCA_021234155.1. Taxonomy (NCBI): domain Eukaryota; kingdom Viridiplantae; phylum Streptophyta; class Lycopodiopsida; order Isoetales; family Isoetaceae; genus Isoetes; species Isoetes taiwanensis. The sequence goes on along the minus strand of JAJEKV010000026.1, from coordinate 9,174,286 downwards.
TGCCGAGTGCACTGAGCCTAGCGGGAAACGAGACCAATCCAATCACATGCCAGCAACTCCTAGCAGAAGGTATCGCGGCTAGGTAGTGGATTGGCTTCAATTTGATAATAGAATGTGATGTATTTACTGCACTCATGATGTGATAGTGAATAGATTGACGTCCTTCAATATAAAAAATGGGGATCCAACTTTATGTTGTATTGTCTTTGTAACACTTACTAGAATGTTTTATTTCAACACTTGCTAAGGAAATGATATGACCAGTCGGAACTCACTAATGATCAAGTTCACCAATCCTAGTCATTGAATTTGAATGACAGAATAAGAAACAATTTTTATATCAATCCCATTTATTAAATTCAAACCATAGAGAACAAATATAACATGTAACAAATGTAGGCTTCTAAAGGCAAACAAGTGATATGCCAATTGGAAATAACCAACGTGTAGAAATTACTAGATAGATAGATAGACAAACAATGTACTTGTGGATTCTCCATTCGTGTACCACTTGCCCTTTTATAACATCAGAATTGAGCAACTTAAATCGGTGGCGCAATTTCAAATTTCCACGTTGTCTATCCCGATAACAGGGAATACTATTTTGGTCCTTCGATTCTGCAACACCGAAGGCATGAGTAAAAATTGATCATGATTGAACGCTCCCCAATTGCATTATTGTGAGGGTAACTTGATGTTGGCTGCTCCCAACTTTCGAGGGTCGCAATAGCCACCATCCAAACAAGGAAATTCATCCTAACATGTGAACCCTTATACAAAAACATAACGTGAGGTTATAAAAATCCAAATGGCCAAAGGATTACATTACATTGCGAAACATTTTGAGTACGTAATGCATGGTTGGGTGGGTGCAATTACTCCATAATTACATGTAAATGATAACATGGAATAATAGTTTATGTAAAATATTACTTTCAAGCTCCTCTATTGGACGTAATTGCCTCTATGGTGGCATTGCTCTTGGTAATTGATGGGCAGCATTGGTTCTGCAGGGCATACAACCCTCCTGCCCATTAATTGGTACTTAGTAATGCATGGTTAGGTGCAATTACTCCATATGTAAATTATAACATGGAATAATAGTTTATGTAAAATATTAGTTTCAAGCTCCTCTATTGGACGTAATTGCCTCTATGGTGGCATTGCTCTTGGTAATTGATGGGCAGCATTGGTTCTGCAGGGCATACAACCCTCCCGCCCATCAATCAATTGTTAATAAAAGTAGCCTAAGTGGGGAAAAGGAAAGAGCATTTTCCAACTCATAAAAGCGAGCAAGAATAACAGCCGTTTACAGTTGCGAGGAAGCAGGCGGTACAACGAAAACGTGGCCCCATTTTTGAAGAGCCATTTTGAAGAGGCCTCAATCAACGCAACGCAAAGCAGCACACAGATCCCTTTTCACCGGAAATTCCTTCCCCTTCTTATCTGGGTCCAGCATTCTGGTAGTTGGCATACTCTGTTTCTGGGAACTCTTTCGAAGGATTCCAAGATCGCGCCATTTGGTATAGCGCCGCCTGCTGTTCGTTAGCAGGAGGCGGCGCTTTGGCTTGTGAAATTTACAAGCCAGTGTTTTGCATTCCGCATTTGAATTTGTTTGATAATCATCAATTCACACATGGTTGATCCCGTCTGATTTAGGGTTTAGACATATTACGATTTTATTTGGCTGATCCCAAGACGGGGCCTGTCAAGCTTCAACGCAAGATAGTAAGCAGCTTCATGCTTATTTGTAATTTTAAAAATGGCAGCTGGGAAGAGTTTTGCCGCGGTAGCCGCGGCTGCACAAGGTATTGGTATCAAAGGGATGCAGACATCTGTTGTAATATTGGAATCAATAGAAAATGTAATAGACGGCAGCATTGTGGAGGATAACAATGAATTATCTTCCTCCCAAGAGGAGGAGCAAGTCAAAGACGAAAATGAGAAAGAGCAGCAGCAACCAAATAGTGTTGATGGTGGCAGCAGTATTTTTGGGCATCCAGCTGCCATGGTGCCGAATTCTTCTTCCAGTTCGGTAAGTAAGTTTTACATTGTCATTGTACATGTCGCAACTTCAACTTTGCAATGTGGATTTTGGGGCCTTGAAATTTGTTTAGATAGATCATGTTAACTGGTGCTACTACAACTGGCAGCAAAGTCTTTGAGCAAAGTTTTGAAATGCAGTAAAAGAAAAGTTCTTCAAACCATGCATTTTTGCTGTTCCATTACAGGAACAATGCATAAGTTTTCCTTTCTGTGGCATGTCTTCAGTGGAGAAACAGAAGTTCTGTGGTCCTTATTTTGCTACCGGTTTGTAAAAGCTAGGCAGTTCTGTTCGTTTGGACAAATATGTGAATATAAAAAATAACAGTCATAAACTTAATATACGCGAGCCCAAGTTTTATGGTTTATTGCTTTTATACCTCTTTTTATGGTTTATTGAACCCGTGTATACTTCAGATGGATTCAGATGGAGAATGTGAACAAGACATTGAGGATTTGTGTGATAAGTTTCTGCCGATGCCACGATCAGGAGGTTGGGCAGACATAGGATCCAGGAAAAAAATGGAAGATGAACATGTGCGTATTGATGATCTTATGGAACATCTAGGACCTTGTTTTAGTGGTGAAGTTCCTGGCGCTTTTTATGGAGTAAGCACTGTTTCTCTATGTTTGCTCAGGGTCTAGTTTTTACTGATGTTTTGTTGTTGATCTGTTTGGTTTACTAAAAATTTTAGTGCAAATTAATAACTTTCATCAGGTATTTGATGGGCACGATGGAAAGGATGCTGCAGAGTTTGTCAGAAAAAATTTGTTAAGGTTTATAATTGAGGATGGGGCATATCCTTTATCAGTTGATATAGCGGTGAAACGGGCATTTCTGCATACAGACAACGCCTTTGCTCAGGCTTGTGTGGTGGATGGTGATCTTTCTTCTGGAACCACGGCATTGGCTGCAATTGTGCTTGGAAGGTATTTTATCATCTGTAATTTGCTTATGTTAGATACAGTTGCTAATTGGTGCAGCTCGAGAAACTTAAAATGTGTTGCAGGAGGTTGCTAGTTGCAAATGCAGGAGATTGCCGGGCAGTTCTATGCAAGCGTGGAAAGGCCATTGAAATGTCAAGAGACCATAAGGCTTCTTGTAGTTTAGAGAAGGACAGGATTGAGGCATGTGGTGGATACGTTTATGATGGTTATTTAAATGGACAGCTTTCCGTTGCAAGGGCCCTAGGAGATTGGCACATGGAAGGGTTAAAGACAAAAGGTGTTGAAGGACCACTAACTGCAGAACCAGAGATGCAACAAAGATTGTTGACAGAGGATGATGAATTTTTAATCATTGGTTGTGATGGATTATGGGATGTGTTTTCAAGCCAGGATGCTGTTAATTTTGCCCGCAGGAGATTGCAGGTGCATAATGATCCAGAACGCTGTTCGAAGGAACTTATAGATGAAGCCCTTAGACGCGACACCTCTGATAATCTTACTGTATTAACTGTCTGTTTGCATGCTGAACCACCACCAAGATTAAGGCCTTTGCCTATGAGATCCATATCTCTTGAAGGCCTGCGTAATTTGCAGGGTTTGCTTGATAGCCTGCCGTAGCAAAGGGCAGTTTTAATATTCTTTTCCATCCCACTCAAGCAGAGGATGGAGTGCAGGTAACACAATTTTTGACAGGATTCTGTCATGTTGAATGAAATCAACCATTTTGTAAGGAACTGGAGCTTTGCGTGACCTTTCAAGTGTTATATAGTTAACTGAGGTAATTTTTATTTTAAGCTTTTCCCAAGAGATTTTGTGTTTGCAATTGTAATGTAACATATATGCAAGAAGTTAAAGTATGTGATGAGTACAGAGCAGTTTCTGAGCGCTCTAAAATCACATGCTTTATGCAGGATATGTAGGACATCCTTAATCTGCCAAGGTAGGCAAATCTAATATGTAGAGCTGCAACATGATTTTTTCTAGACATTCACGAAGTGGTCAACCGAAACCTTTAACTTTAGTAACTACCTCCAAGTTAACGAGGCCAGAATTAAAATTTATAACTAAGAATGTCTCTAAAATGCGGAGGTAACGGCACAACTCATTTAGGCTAATGATGTGACCTTTCAAGTGTTATATAGTGTAGCACACGCAGATGCAAATCTTTTGCATATTGAGCACACAAGTCGCATTGTGAGTGAAGAATGTTGCTGCAGTAACTGTTTTTCTACTTAATGCAAATATGGATGATTTTAAATAAAGGTCCATTGATCGGGACACTCCATTTGGGATATCATTATATTGTCTCATTGTCTCATTGAGGCATAATTGTTGCTTCGTTGAATAAATATATATAGATAATATAAATTTGCAATATTTTATTTTGTATTGCGAGAGGGTATCCTCGCAATGGTTTGTTGTATCGTATTGTATTCAAATTTGTATTTTTTGCCATGTCTAAGCAGCTTTCAAATTTTTATTTTTGTGTGTTTTGGATGGCTTTTTTTGCAATGGTTCTAAAAAGGAAAGATAGCTGCTATTTTTAGAGTCTGGATAAGGGCAGATAGTTGCACTTGCATGCCGAAAGGGTCGTCACATAGTTTTGAAAAGGTGGCACCAGATACCAAAGTGCTTGCTACAACAGACGCAATACTGATAGGGAGGTTAAAAATATGAGCCTCTGGCATTTCTCTTTGATTCTTTTCTAAATGGGTCATGCATGCATTTGCAGGTATCCATACAGGCGAATGCCTAAAGGAAAGGAGCAGTAGATGCTCATATGACCGAAGGAGCAAAGGGTATTTTATTTTGAAGTGGATTCCTCCAGCTTGATTTGTTCGCAGGTTTAAAACAGACTGAGGTTGTTGTGCTATGTTTTGGATGCCGGAGATGTTTTGGAGGCATATGCTTTCTGGCTGGCTGCATGATGAGGACTGAAGGGCAGAAAATCACTACCCATGCCTGTAGATCACTGCCCGAGCCTAGTGGCCTGGTTTGTTCCAGCTCGCGGCAAAGCTGTTCACGCCACATTTTTCTTCTTTGAACCATTGTCTATTTAATAATGTGATGTGAATAATGTGATAAATATTTCCAGTTCGATTTGCACTATTGAAAGTTTTATGTCGATTCTCCTTGAAAATGTTTGTGGTCATTTATCTGGCACAATAAAAGGAATATTCCATAGATCGGGGACCGACGACAAAAGTTGAACATACAACCCATGAAGATGCATAAAAACAAGAATAAATGAATGAATGCTTTTTACCGTCCATGGAGGCCAATCGGCCTATGGGATCCAATACAAGAGCACAGCATGCATATTACTGGTTGAATTAAAAAACCCCAGCCTCAAAGCGTTTTCGAGGGAAAAATCGTGGCATCAATAACTGCTGACAAACTGTACAAAATATACACATATATGATGAAGTATTTCCTGCCCATCAAGTGGTTGTCCTGGGCATATGTGAGTCCTCAGATCCATTACCTCCTGAATGTATGATCCTAGTGAGCGCACCAAGGCCATGCTCCATATCATGTGTAGCGGCTGTCGGGCCTAACCAAGAGAGCTTAGCATGCCTGGATCTAATTATACGCCAAGCAGCTCTGAAAAGTGTGACATTCATCCTCAATGGCTCCCACCTGACCGCACAGACAAAGCCTATCCTGGCGTAGCTCCCCAATCCACCTGTTTGTCTCAATTCGGAGATGGTGGGTACCTGTGCGAATGGAGACGATGAACCTGTGCTTTTTCATGGGCAGATGTGAACACAAGTAGCATTGTGGGCTGTGGTCCAGTCTGGGGTTTATATGTTCCCTGTAATGTGCCGTTTTGACCTGCTCCAGCGCCCTGGGGTCCCAAAGCTTGCCGAGGAAACAAGTGTCAAGGTAATGCCTCAGGCTGTCGCGGTCTATGATACGAACTTTCCTGAATACCTGAATAAACATAAGAACTTTTACACAAATTAGTAGCCAAAGCATTATTCAAAGGAGCTCTCCACCCAACCGGGCCACTCAGCTAATAATATCAAGCTGGAACATAAAGACAGTAAGGCATATCAGGCATATCTGACAATCAGCTTCTGTTAGTAGCTCCTCCCTCGAGCTGGCAGTCCTCAATAAGATACACCAAGAGTTGGGTTTAGGAATAGTAATAGGTTATAGACAAGATTAACAGAAGCTCTAGGAAAAAGAAATAGCCTTCTTAGGATCAGATTCAAGAGCCAAGAGTAAAGCAGTCTTCTTTGACCCCCGGTCACTCTTTCTGCCATTTCTCTCTCATTCCGACGAATCAGAATAAGTGCCAAACCAATCCGGAAACTAGACTCCGAGACGGTTCCAGAAAAGTAAAATTCGTCCAAATCCGATCTCTGGTTGCGGAGATATAGCCAATTAAAGTTTGGGTTCTATTTATAGAAGTCTCTGTGACTTTAGCCTTCTTTGGCCTGCCTTTGCCTTTTGCCTTTGCCTTTGCCTTTGCCTTTGCCTTTGCCTTTGCCTTTTGTTCCTAACCATGATATATACTAACTCTATATGATTTTGCCGAATGCTTAATCATATTGGCCACTCCCCCGAGCTCATTGTTAGATATTAACCTTAAACCATATCAATTCCTTCCCTTCTCGGAAGCAACTGACCTCAGTTGCATTGAATACAACTTTCAGGTTCTCGTTAACATCAACTTTAATATGAAGATTATTAACCTTTATATATTTATGAACCATTGACAATATTATAATTCTGTTAAGGCTACTCCTTTAACATAATATTATTATCAACTTGTGGTCACCACCTCCTCGTGGCTTCCACCTTGGTTTATGATACCACATGTTCGTGATTTTTGTGTCTACCACCTACTCGTGGTTTTCACATACTAGTGGTTGCCACCTACTCGTGGGCCATTAAGTCTTGGTTACCACCTACTCGTGGACCAATTTAGTTCTTGGTTGCCACCTACTCGTGGACCAATTCAACTCGAGGTCCCCACCTACTCGTGGGTCTCTTTCTGCTGTGATTACCATCTACTCATGGGTCACATTCACTTGTGATTACCACCTACTCGTGGATCACATTCACTCGTGATTACCACCTTCTCGTGGATCACTTTGAATAACAATATATCGCTTTAAATTGGTTCAAAATATAGTGACTTCTCCCGCTAAAGCAATTAAAGTCTTACACGGATAAATAGTATCCAATTAAAGTTTTCCCTCAAGAATAACTTCGGTTCTTAGAATTCTTGAAACACTGGTTCCCTTTTCGCGTATTGCCTCATAAGTCCCATGCATCTAACTTTCTCTTACTCGCATGTGTATCTCATAAAACTATCTCATGACATGAGTAACTTAAAACTATTTCAATTAAAACTCGAAAAATCACCCAAATTCTTGATTTGTTTCGCTGGAATATTTCCCCTCTTTATTGTTTTGTTGGATTCCAGCATCCTTCAAAACATTTAGAGCCACTTCATGATCTCGCCAAAGATCGTGACAATGGTTCTACTACCCACAGTTCCAAAGAAAATCGAAACTGCGCTCTGATACCAATTGATACGAACTTTCCTGAATACCTGAATAAACATAAGAACTTTTACACAAATTAGTAGCCAAAGCATTATTCAAAGGAGCTCTCCACCCAACCGGGCCACTCAGCTAATAATATCAAGCTGGAACATAAAGACAGTAAGGCATATCAGGCATATCTGACAATCAGCTTCTGTTAGTAGCTCCTCCCTCGAGCTGGCAGTCCTCAATAAGATACACCAAGAGTTGGGTTTAGGAATAGTAATAGGTTACTAGACAAGATTAACAGAAGCTCTAGGAAAAAGAAATAGCCTTCTTAGGATCAGATTCAAGAGCCAAGAGTAAAGCAGTCTTCTTTGACCCCCGGTCACTCTTTCTGCCATTTCTTTCTCATTCGGACGAATCAGAATAAGTGCCAAACCAATCCGGAAACTAGACTCCGAGACGGTTCCAGAAAAGTAAAATTCGTCCAAATCCGATCTCTGGTTGCGGAGATATAGCCAATTAAAGTTTGGGTTCTATTTATAGAAGTCTCTGTGACTTTAGCCTTCTTTGGCCTGCCTTTGCCTTTGCCTTTGCCTTTTGTTCCTAACCATGATATATACTAACTCTATATGATTTTTCCGGATGCTTAATCATATTGGCCACTCCCCCGAGCTCATTGTTAGATATTAACCTTAAACCATATCAGTCTACCTCTGTGTCTACCTGTATGCACATGTGCTCCTGTACATTCCATCTAGCAAGCCACTAAGCTCTCTTGTCCTTCCAACAGGCCTTGAGCTGCTGTCGTCCCATTGCTACAGTGGAAGCCAGGTGCGGAAGATGGGCATCGTCCATGTTGAGAATCTTCTGGAAATAGATGATGTGTCTATCAAGCAAAAATCATGTCTCTTGCAGCAGGATTTGATATGGGACCGTGGATTTCACTCCAAGTGCCCATGCTAAGAAGGCTTTCTACACCTGCTCTATGTCATTCCAAGTCGCCAGGGATATCACTAGGCCCTAAACCTTGACCTTGTACAGAAGAACGGGTTTCACCAGTACCCTGAACAAATGTGACTGATGGCCCCAATCATGGAGCTCTGTCCTATGGCTGTTGTTCTGCATTGTATAAAGCGCTTTCCAGTCTGCCTTCACCTATAATTGGATGGATGTGTCCCAACATAGTGAGAAAGGATACTCCCAAGTACTTGTAGGTGGGCATCACTTCCACAATTTGCCCGGGGTAAGTGAGTGAAAGGTGCCTAGGGTGATGTGAGGATGATATAAGGACTACATTAGTCTTGGCCAAATTGACGCGCATATCTGTGGTTTGACAGAATGCGTCCAGGGGTAAACGCACGTAGCTGGGGGGCATTTTAGCGAAATCCAAGCACCCCATCAGCATAGCACCATGACTTTTTTTTAATGAAGCTTTATAGAATTTTTTGCCCTTCATTTTAATTTCTTTACACTTCACCTTTCTTGTGACGTCCCCTACTTCCTCTACGATGCACACATCGTATCAGAAGGCGGAGCATTCACCCTGTCAGCCAAACTGGCAAGGGCCATCCACCTGACACCACTCCCAGTGGAATGAGCCAGCAAGGGAAGAGTGGATATGTCATTCACCCGTCTCCCTTCGGGTCAATCTAGCTGCGGAAGCGTGAATAAACATGAGCACATAATAACAATACATCAATACAATCACCTCGAAGGGTGTACACATCATAATCATCGCATATACAACAACATCAATATGAACAATAACAACAAAGGGGAATCCTACCCAGGGCTCAGATTCAAAGGGGGTTGACTGCCGGCTTGGGCCTCCAGAAGTCATTGCCGACAAAATTCATGGCAAATGGATTTGGCTGGCATAAGAACATGGCTGAGGGTAGTCCGCTCCATCCGCCCCTCCCGCGCACACTTTGCAGAGTAGGTTGAAAAGTATTGGGACCTGACCGTAGCCTGCCGAGTGCATAGCCAAAGGGGCTACTGCTGGGTTGCATCGCCCCAGTCCCGATGAGGCAAGAGGAGAGTCACCTCCCCTCCAGAGGCATCCATGCCCATCACAGGTGGCTAGAGGGCCACTGCCCGTATTCGACTTGAACCTCATTGAAGGTGACGCATCACCCAAGAGGTGTCGAGCTCATGCCTTGCCCACACTCAGTGGCAAGCCATTAAGCCTAGCCCGCTTAGACCCCCGGTAGGCTTTACACACCAGAGGGGTCAATCCGTGATGGGACAAGTTCCCCCTTGTCAACCGGTCTAGCCCCGCCACCCACAACCAGGCGGGCTCCTGTGCACGGGCCGCACGTAATTGGGAACTAGTAGACTATCTAGGATCATCCGATACACAGGCTTTAGGCCTCTACCCCCCTTCCCAATACATGGAGGTCACAGAACATCATCACAGAACTGAAATAAAGAATATCATCTAATCTATCTATCTAAACATCCAGAGTTAGGTTCCTTTGTTAGAGCTTATGATCTCGGGATCTGTAAGGCCTCTAAGGCTGAACTAACATGCTAAACCAGCTTATTGCCTAGACACAAGGCGGCTTTGCACAACAGAATGACTATTTACCTGGCACTTGACCCGCTCCAGATCCTCGGAATGCGTCCATGCCTGCGATCCTGCTGAAGACTGCTGCTACTCAAAGATCTGTTGTGCAAAGGCGGCTTTTCAGAGCCTGGCAATGCGAATTAGGGCTCAAGAGAACCCTAAATGCGAGAGAAGGAAAGGAGCTCAAGGAAAACCCTAAATGTGAAAGAAGAAAAGGGTTTAGGGTTTAAGGGGAAAGCCCTTATATAGAGACTTTTAGGGTTAGGTTAACATTGGCCAAATGGGGTTTTGCCATTTGGCATAGGGTTTATAATTGTATATGTTTATTAAACATGCACAACATACGAGGTTGCCCCCTAGGTGCAACCCTTTATGGCTCTCAGGTACATGTCATCATGACGTACGTGTGACGTGGCAGTATAATATACGTATTCGGATCGTATATTATGCTGGAACATCACATTCTCCCCACCTTGACTTGATGATGTCCTCAGCATCACGCGTCTCCCCACCTTGGAAACCTGCATATCCCGCAATCACATTCGATATATATACAATTTTACAATATAATTACCTCAAGGTAATATTGTAATTTATTATTACAAATCCTTGTTTAATATCGTATTATGGTAAGGGAGTCTTTAACCTCTTACTTTATCATCTATTATTCACAAAATTTTATAGTTTACACCATTATTATAAATATAGTTTCAAAATTCTATAAATTAAAATCCATTTGGTCTCCTTGCAACACATTACGACAAACAAATATGTGTTGCAAGTCTTCGCAGTGCGACCCTCCTGTCCCTTAGATCATTCTATTGGCATGCCGGTCCAACACTACGTTAATTCCCCTTTTTTAATATAAAGTTGGTTGTTAGGGAACCACCCATTAATTACAATTTATATGGATGCAAACGTGGATTACAATTTATATGGAACCACCCATTAAAGTGTTGAGCGTGTGACTCTCGCTCGCTACTTGGTTGGTGATGTATTAACCTTACATGTATATACTTTATAGTTGCTATACTTATGGAAAGATAGACAAATTCTTATTATATTTGTCAAGACCCTATGAAGGTTACTAGCCTTTGGAAGGAATTACATCCTTGCGAATGTTTAACTAAGATTTTATGTAATTATTATCTTACTTTGTCTCGATACTAAGATATCTACACAAGACAAAGCTATCTATGCAGTTATTATGAACATATACTTTATCAACAAGACATTAAAGCTTATGATACACGCCTTCATGGAGTGCTATCAATGCCCTGCATAATAGTATACTTAAGATTATATAGTTTATGTGGTTATAAGGGGTTCACAACCCTGAATAATTTAATTAAGAGCTAGGCTACTAGCTCATTCCTAGGTGTGAATGCAGGCAAATGATCATGGTGTAAGAAAATTATGCTTTTCCCATGATGCATTCTGTCTACAGTTAGATGCAAAGCCTCTCCCCACCTTAGTTGTCGCACCCGCTAAGGCTAGAATACATCCCCTCGTTGGGTCGGTGTCGACTAATTTGGAGACGACTTGGCCGTTGTATTGCTTCCATTAATTCGCTCCGCCACTTTGGTGCAATTGGCTATCGCGTCAGTCTTGCATGCTGAAGGACACATAGGCATTAAGCATCTATCCATCTTACGCTCCATGTGCTTTGGCTACTTGCGGAAGGAACTCTATTCTAAGGGTCGACTAATTTGATGGCGATTCAACCCCTAAGATATAGGTAGGTTTAGTCCTAAGAATGAGCCCCCACTTTCTTCATAAGAAAATGGTCCTACACCGCAATGTATCCTATCCCCTCGATTGATGTTGTCATAACATCTCATCTATTCTATCTACCCCGAGGTTATATGCTTTCTATCTAACGCATTAAATTACTAGCCTTAGCTAACATATTTAACCGTTTATGATGGATGCAGCCATCATGTTTAACATATCTATTCCTAAGCGATGAGTTACTGAATTATTTAGAACAATTCTAAATTACAAGGTTTTATCATCATGACAATTCCTTTTGCCTCAAAAGACTATGTGATTAATGTGCTTCTTATTTTAGATGTGCCTTTCATGTATTATTCAATTTTATATTCTAAATATCCCCCTTTCTTAGTTATTTACTCTCTTGGAATATTCCTATCAATTGAATTGATGTCATCATAACAAGTTGGCCGGACTTGTTAGATTACTTCTTTTCATTTGATTGGATTATTCATTGGAGGTACTAGCTTTATACATGGTCAACAATTATCCTAGTGATGATTCCTTCTTAGCGAGGTGATCAATCTCACCAAGTGGTTTCAATATGTTAGATGTCTGTTAACAATCATGTATAATTTTAGTTACTCCTATGTATTTCCTTCCCAATCGTAATCTCACCAAGTGGTTTCAATATGTTGGATGTCTGTTAACAATCCTATGCATTTCCTTCCCAATTGTTGAGGCTTAGCTCAACTTGGAACAATCCTTTCACGAGAAAATCTGGAAATGCCTTCCAATCCCATTATGGATGTCATCATCCATAAGCCTATCATACTCGACTATATGATCGTAGCTCCTCAATCTTGCTCGCATCTCATCCACATGTTGCCTTCTTGAAGCAGCAAGGTAACATTATTTCGAGTTGTTGAGACTCTGAGCTCCTCCTCGATGTAGAGGTCAACTTTCTTCATTAGAGACTTCCCATTGCTGGTGGTTTTGATGGCGTAGTTGACTACTTGAAATCTTCTATGTTACTTCCCAAAAGCCTGAAGGTGGTTTCATTGACAAACATCCTCCACGTTGAATTCTTCATCTTGCCTCTGGATTCGATATTATTGTGCCAACTCCATCCTTCGAGTCTTGTATCATATTGACAGACAAGTGTTGAGGATGTTGCTCGCTTCATGCCTTCCAATTGTCCGACATCTCTTTTTTTTGATCTGTTATACTGTGAGAGAGAGGGGAATAACAAGGGGAAATATGCATGCAATGCATTAGCTTACGCTATTATGATTACAAATACTATTAAAGCTATTGGCCCCCCTTGGTGTCTCCCTTCGAGGTGTACGCGTACTCCATGGCAGTGTTGTCGATGTTCCTCCTAGTGCGTTGGTGTTGAAGATCCATATCCTCTTATTTGTACGTCAGCTCGTGCTCGATTGGTAGACTCTTTGATATGTTTGAGCTCTCCAATGTCTGTCAGGTGCGGCACAACTTGCTTCTGCTTCACATGTTAACTAAGGATGTGGCAGTCGTTGATGCTTCGGCGTTTCGATCTGCTTCTTAATCTTGTTCTTGGGCAATAATTGCTTCCCCTTGACAATGGCTGAAGATCTTTGGAGGCGCAATTCCCTTCACAATGTCTGAAGATCTTTGTGCGCAATTCCTTTGGCTAGACTCATAAGGAGTTGTTCTCTTCATCAGTTGCCTTTCGAATCGTCGATCCTTGGGTTCGCGAAGTTGCATGCGAGTTGTCGTAGCTTGGTGAGGTTTCTAGCTGATTCTTCGATTCTTTGGCCCGGTTCTCCTAGCCGCTTTTCCATCTGGCATGCATGTTACAAACATCATCATATAAGGCAGGATTATGGTCATCGAGAGGTTGCCTCCTCAGTTAGCTCGTTGATGTCGGGTCGTCCCGAAGAATTCCTCGACGTCTGTCGGCTTGCGGTCGTGGCCACAGTTTTTGAAGATGTGTGTTCATTCCTCCTTCTATTGTTGAGGACACTCGTGTCGTTAGTGTTGCTGCTGCCACAAGAGGTAGAGTTGCATCCCGAAGATGTCGTCGGGCAAGCCTAGATGGTGCAGCATTAAGGATCTTGACATGACTGATATTATCTCTCATCTTGATATTGTGCTGGACGAGCGATCTTCTACTTGAGGCCGCTTCTCGAAGTGTCTGGAGTTGAAGCTTGGCTTGGGCTCTGGTCTTCTCTCTCTATTTGCTCTGGGCTTGGGCAACCTGTGGTTCTTTACTTCATCATTTGGCAGTCGAAGTGATGGAGTTTCTTGACGCAAATGCTAAACCCTAAAACATGATCCTAAACTCATGTTTTGTACTATGTACGAACACCCGATACTAATAATAGACACATATATATATAATTATATTGGGATTTTAATTCATCCACTTTTCTAATTTATAGAAGAGGATATGCTTAAGTGTTTATATTTCTTTAAGATTTTCCCTCCTCCAATCACGTTTGATTCTTCGGTTTTGCTGCATCTTCCTCGTTTAGCTTGACTCCGGGGGTTCCTTAAGGTGTTGCGACTGTAGTTGACCTTCGTGTATGATCTGAGGTCGTTATCCCAAGTTGCGGAGAGCGTTCCTCGATGTGAACTCTTGAGTTGAAAATGCCCCTCCTTAATGTGTTTACCTGTCATGTGGAGTGTCATGACTGCCCAGCGTCCCTACATGCAGTGTGTCGTTACAAGGTTGAAGATGTGTAGTGCCATTGATCGCTTGAGTACGATCACCTGGTTGTTGCAGTCGGGCATTCTTGCATGTCTTCGAAGCTCTGAGATAGCGATCGTCGGGTAGACAATGTTATTTCTCGGCTGATTGAATTTCTGAGTGCGACTCCTGTTGCTTGGACTTTGCTTCATTGTGAGATGCCTCCTCTATGCCTAGAAATGTGGTTGTCTCCATTGCACATGCCATCGCTCCTCCTAGTTGCCTTTGAGTGGTCTGTGGTTGTTGGCTAGGTCGGCTTCTCCGTCCTTTGGGTCGGGTCCACTCGAGTCTCGAACTACTTGGCTAAAGCACTGGGGTCGTCCTTCCTTAGGTTTGCAGGCGTTTCTGGATCTGGAACTCTTATTCGTACCGACTATCCTCCTCTTTGATCCTGCCCTTGGTGTTGATATGTGCCTTCAAGTCGGAGATGTGCCTTCCCTATTATGTGTCTCCTCTTTTTCCTTGATCATGATCCCCTATTTTTGAAATCGATGAAGTCATTATTGTCTTCTTACTAGGGCAAGGGGCCTGGGAGCTCGTCATGGCTGGACTTGGGTGTTCTGCAGTTGTCTAGCATTGTTGCGCCTTTTGTTGATGTTGCCCCTATCATGTTCGGCTAGTGTTGCTGTCGAGGTGCTGGGTAGGAGCGCACTCGTTGTTTTCCCTCTGATTCCCATCCGCTCCTGGATCGCTAAGAACTCCTCCTCTGTGGGTAACTCTTGTTGAGCCATCATCTATGCCGGTGTAGGCTTATATATCTGTTGATGATTGGCCAGTGTACGTCCGGGCCTCCCTTATGCTGATGGGGAAGTCCTGTGTCTCCCGATTGATGAAGTCATCAAGGTCCGGTTGTTGACGTAGGAGATGTAGGAGCTCGTCTATCATGTAGCCCCTGTCCCTGCACTCTGGAAGGTTCTTGATGTCGTGCAGGCTCAGGTACGCTTCTCCTTGGATGATTATCGGGGTTAGGCTTGTGATGCCTAGCCCAAGTGATGGGGCTGTCTACGTGGTTCTCAGCCCTTCTTCAAAGCTCTGGAGCTGTTGCTCTGCTTGCTGCCTTTTTTGTACTAGGTCGACGTCAATGATGTCTTCAATGTCCGGCCCATGTCCCTCCTCTTCCTCCTGCTCCTCTCTCTCGTACTCCAGACGCATCTGCTCTTCTTCACCTGCTGCCATGGTCGTAGGCTCAATGTCTAGGGGTTGGACAGATGATTCCCCTATCTCGATTTGGGCTCTATGGGATAGGAAAATTGCTACAGCTGCGATGTAAGAGAAATATCTCCTCCTATTTACAGATACTGACATATAATTAGGCAAGCGGCTAGCCTTGTTTTCTAAGTACTTGTCTATCTTAGGGATGTCTTGCAGAGCTGTATGAAAGGTTATGCTTGGAGCAAAGTATCCTATGCAAGGGGGAAGTTCTACTAGAGAAGGACCTATCGTTGCATGGAATTCAGCCATGATGTTCTGGTAATAGAGAGTAGCATTGATGGTTGCATCCACATCGATCTCCTTCTGAAAAACAGCGAAGACCGAGTTGATGTCAGCCTCAGCCACATGAGCAGTGGCGCTGTACCATCACCTAAATGCAGATGTTGCCATGATGCTAGAGCTGCTGGGGATATCAAACAGATGAAGGAGCGCCTCTGGGAGCTGAAAAATTGCCTTGGAGTGAGGAGCAAAGGAGTAGGGTGCAAATGAGGGTTGTGGTCCTATTTATAGACAAAACCCTAATTTGGAAAAATTTTAGGGTTTGGGAATATCTATGATTCTGAGGTGCAGCTATGCAATTCATAGGCAAACTAGGTTAAAGAATACATTCTAAGGATCCTATTGCAAGAAATTTCATCTAATTTGGAGAAAGTTGGGGCCTGTTGGGTCAACCTTAGTCTGACCACTCACACAGTGCGCGCGAGGCTAATCCGAAAATGACGGATTTGGTCCTGGCGCACTCTGTGAGAGGTGGGGCCCTATTTGGGTCGAGGATGACTCAAAATATACAAACTAAGGGTCAAATCCTACTTATCTCGACGCCTTAGGTCGGATTTTGCCCTTACTTCCTTCATTTGGACAAGTCTTGGCATAGATCAGGGGTCGACCACTCACACAGTGCGCGAGAGGCTAATCCGAGAATGACGGATTTGGTCCTGGCGCACTCTGTGAGGGGTGGGACTCTGTTTGAATCTAGGATGGCTCAATTTCTATAATCTAAGGGTCAAATCCTACTTATCTCAATGAGTTGGGTTGGATTATGCTCTTACTTCCTTCATTTGGCCAAGTATGGGCAAAGATAAGTGGTCGACCACTCACACAGTGCGCGAGAGGCTAATCCGAGAATGACGGATTTGGTCCTGGCGCACTCTATGAGGGGTGGGGCCAAAAACACTGAGTTTTGCTCCAATTTTGGTAATTCCAAATGCAGATATCATTAATACAACCTAATTACTTGTAGTTTTACACGTTAACATGATCAAAACATAAATTTGTATTTACAAAAAGTTGTGTATTTACAATAAGCTAGCAATCTTCTTTCTGCTGTGAGCTCGTGGATGTTGCAACCGAGTGCTTGATAGTCGAGAAGGTTCTTCATGCAGATGACTAACGCATGACTTCCATTCGATGAAGATTGTTGATAGGCCAGTTGTGCCCTGTACTGCTCGCTTCGTTTGTAGAGGTGTTTGCCATAGTGCTTCCTCTCTTGGGTCTGCCTTTTCACTCTCCTCCCTTCTGTTGTCAGTACGTCGCCTGAGTCTTCAATGTCTTCAAAAAGTCGTGCTCCTTGCTCTTCTGTGGCTCTATCCTTGTACTAGAAAAGCTATTGCTTCTAATTCTAATTAAACTGTAGTTTGGAAGACAGAATTTAGGGTTTAAGAAACAAATTTAAAATTCTAGACTCTTTAATAGTCCTGACGCAACAAATTTCAGGCGATTTGGAGCTGTATAACTCAAGTTATGAGAGTTCAAAGTTTTGACCCCTCACACGGTGCGCGAGAGGCTAATCCGAGAATGACGGATTTGCCCTGGGCGCACTCTGTGGGTGGTCACTACTTTTTGGCTCTAACTTTAGTTTTATAAACAGTTTCTTAGTGTTAGAACATATATTCCTAGCTTAAATTCAAGCTCTAAGCTACCCTGAGCTATCAGATTAGCTTAATTATGCATCTATCTAGGTCAACATGGATCCACCACTCACACAGTGCACGAGGAGCAAATCCGAGAATGGCGGATTTGGTCTGGGCGCACTCTGTGAGGGGTCACCTCTTTTTGGCCAAATTTTGCTGGGTTTTTGCTAAAACTTACTACTAACTTATCATTAACCTATTGCTGCACTAGAGATTGGAAAACAATTTCTCCAATTTTCGAGGTTCATGCTTGGGTGGTTATTCCCAAGACTGGAAGTCTATTGCTAGTTCTAACAAGGAATGGTCAGCGCTCGATCTTGGTCTGCCAAGATCATGCTCTGATACCACTGTGACGTCCCCTACTTCCTCTACGATGCACACATCGTATCAGAAGGCGGAGCATTCCCCCTGTCAGCCAAACTGGCAGGGGCCATCCACCTGACACCACGCCAAGTGGAATGAGCCAGCAAGGGAAGAGTGGATGTGTCATTCACCCATCTCCCTTCGGGTCTACCTAGCTGCGGAAGCGTGAATAAACATGAGTACATAATAACAATACATCAATACAATCACCTCGAAGGGTGAACACATCATAATCATCGCATATACAACAACATCAATATGAACAATAACAACAAAGGGGAATCCTACCCAGGGCTCAGACTCAAAGGGGGTTGACTGACGGCTTGGGCCTCCAGAAGTCATTGCAGACAGAATTCATGGCAAATGGATTTGGTTGGCATAAAAACATGGCTGAGGGTAGTCCACTCCATCCGCCCCTCCCGTGCACACTTTGCAGAGTAGGTTGAAAAGTATTGGGACCTGACCGTAGCCTGCCGGGTGCATAGCCAAAGGGGCTACTGCTGGGTTGCATCTCCCCAGTCCCGATGAAGCAGGAGGAGAGTCACCTCCCCTCTAGAGGCATCCATGCCCATCACACGCGGCTAGAGGGCCACTGCCCGTATTCGACTTGAACCTCATTGAAGGTGACGCATCACCCAAGAGGTGTCGAGCTCATGCCTTGCCCACACTCAGTGGCAAGCCATTAAGCCTAGCTCGCTTAGACACCCGATAAGCTTTACACACCAGAGGGGTCAATCCGTGATGTGACATGTTCCCCCTTGTCAACCGGTCTAGCCCCGCCACCCACCACAACCAGGCGGGCTCCTGTGCACGGGCCGCATGTAATTGGGAACTAGTAGGCTATCTAGGATCATCTGATACACAGGCTTTAGGCCTCTACCCCCCTTCCCAATACATGGAGGTCACAGAACATCATCACAGAACTGAAATAAAGAATATCATCTAATCTATCTATCTAAACATCCAGAGTTAGGTTCCTTTATTAGAGCTTATGATCTCGGGATCTGTAAGGCCTCTAAGGCTGAACTAACATGCTAAACCAGCTTATTGCCTAGCCACAAGGCGGCTTTGCACAACAGAATGACTATTTACCTGGCACTTGACCTGCTCCAGATCCTCGGAATGCGTCCATGCCTGCGATCCTGCTGAAGACTGCTGCTACTCAAAGATCTGTTGTGCAAAGGCGGCTTTTCAGAGCCTGGCAATGCGAATTAGGGTCTTAGCTTGGCCGGAATGGCTCAAGAGAACTCTAAATGCGAGAGAAGGAAAGGAACTCAAGGAAAACCCTAAATGTGAAAGAAGAAAAGGGTTTAGGATTTAAGGGGAAAGCCCTTATATAGAGACTTTTAGGGTTAGGTTAACATTGGCCAAATGGGGTTTTGCCATTTGGCATAGGGTTTATAATTGTATATGCTTATTAGACATGCACAACATACGAGGTTGCCCCCTAGGTGCAACCCTTTATGGCTCTCAGGTACATGTCATCATGAGATGTACGTGTGACGTGGCAGTATAATATACGTATTCGGATCGTATATTATGCTGGAACATCACATTTCTCCCCCACCCGAGGTTCGAAGATGGCACCCTAGCTGCGCCCATTCTTTGTGAAAGGATGATCAGAGTAGAATAGACCATCATTTCGAAGCAAAAAATTATGGAGCAGATAACTCTGGAGCCGTGCTTTTAAAAATGAGTTACATGGAGTCATATGATGAGGGCCTCTCTTGCTGGCACTATCCGGAAGAGAAATAAACAGTAAGTCTCTTTATGCCATGTTTTCCTCCCCCTTTCTATCTAGATCTAAAGGGCGTTTTGTCTTGCTTAGGAGATGGGGTTTGCTACAACAGTTCAGGAGTTTCATGAATACAGGAGACTGCCAAATGAGGGAAGGGATCCAAAATCTTTAAGCTGGGATGATTGCAGCATTGACGATTTCTTAACTGTCTGGTCCACAGATTTGAAGGGTGGTAAGATCAAACTGCACCAAGTTAGGCCTGAATTTGCTGATGACCTGGAGGATTTGGTTTATAAGGTTTAGCAGTTTGGCTTAACAAACAAAGGAGCCAGAACTATTTTTGCTAGAGCCTTTGCCTACCAGAATACTAGACGTGCCTTAGCTAACCTGCCAAGCATAAGCTTAACTGGGCCCTTTTCGGATGGCACACTCTGCAAACCTCTAAAAGAAACACAAGGAAAAGAACGAGTAGAGAAGAGACTGTTGTGACTAGCATTGCAAGAAGTATCACATTAATGGAAGATGAGCAGAAGTACATTAAAGTTCAAGTGCAGACTTTGGAACAGGAGTTGAAGGCAAAGGAGAAGGCTCTTGTTGGATTGAATGGTCTGCTTGAAGGCCTTGATAAATTGCTTGCCTCAGTTTCAGCTGACATACAAGAGACTAAAAATGATATTGTAGCACTAAAGGAAATAAGTCCCAATGAAACAGTTGCTTTGCAACAATTAGCTGATCAAGAAACAGTTCAAGGGCTAACATTGCTCAATCGTTTGAGGCAGAAGAGAGCATCAAATAATAGTGAAACGCTTAATGAAGAGGTACGTGTTATTAATGAAAGACTTGCTTCTATTAGGACAGTAGAACAGGAAATAGATTCTAAGATTGCCAACATGGCATCATTGAAAGATAAATTTGTGAACACTACAATCATTAGGCCATCTGCTGGAAATTGAGTAACAGTTGACAGGAATTTAGGTTGCTGTGTATGTGGCATGGCCTTTAGTGATCAGTTTGACATGCATATCAAACTGAAATGTGGTCACTAGTTCCACATCTTCGGCTTTCAGATCTGCCTGCAAAACCTACAATGCATGTCTTGTCATATTGAACTCCCCGAAGATCTATATCAAGAGTTAGGCTATCTAGATTTCAGGCCAGCAAACAAAAATGATCATGAGTCCAGCAATGAATTGAATGTCATTGGATGCTAATGATGAGGAAATTGTAACACATGCTAAGAAATTACAAGTGAAAACATGACCTCAAACAAGATCTATGACCAGTCCACAAAAAGGTACGTCACATCTCGTTCTTCTTATAGTCTCTATTTTGATGTATCTAAATTGTGCTCTCATTTGATATCAGTCTAAGTTAGTATTTTTATATCAGTAAGTTAGCAGTTTAGTAGCTGTTGTGACTGCCATGCAGCAGATGCATCAAATAAAAGTTGCAGAAAAAGGCAAGTAGATGATGTCGAGGAATTAGAGAAACAAAGAGAAGTATCATGTTAGTCATCTATATTTTGTGTTTAAATTTATGAATTTAGACCTAACTAATGTCTTTTGTAGCACAAGATGCAGAGAATATTGAGCTGGAAGAGGTTGCAATCGGGTAGGCTGCTAAGAAGCCAAGGAAGAGAGCACCAAAACTAGTGGCTTCCAAAAACATAGCAAGCAATAGAAGAGGCGGGACTAAAGAAATGAAGAAAGCCAAAGTGGTAGCAGCAATAGGTCCTCAAGAGGTGCAAGAAGATGCACATGTTGGAGAAAACATGTCTGTTCAAATACCTCGAGATAGCAATTTGAAGAATTCAAACAAATTATGTGGTAAATTTGCTATTTTGTCTCCTCAACTAACTAGTTCTACTCTTGATAGTTTGTGACTAATTGTTTGCGGAATGTACAGGTAGCCAAGCAACAGATTCTTATGATTCGAGTAGAATCCAAGGCATTTAGTTTTCAGGAGACAAATATGATCCCTATGAATATACACAGTCATATGATTTAGCAAATTTGTTTCATGGTCCGGCACATCAAGCAACATCTGAACTCCATCCTAGACCATGTGAAGCTCCTGTTGTTCCAAATGCCAAAGCCTCCCATAATGCAATAATACCAGGTTCCTCTCATGCTCCACCACCTACAGAAGCTGATGATGAAGTTCAATCACCAATAGCAGGTAACAAGCTGAAAGTTGGAGCAGATGACTGCGACACGGATTCAGAGGACGAAGACATGACCTTGGGTCAATATACGGTGGCAGTTGGTTTAGTTCTAAAGAAGTAGCAGTTGACGCGGTTTAGTTTTGAGTTGTACATATGCCACAATTCTTGTGTAAATAGGCAAACTTAATGTATTTAAACTATCCGATTGATGTAAATTTTGCTGATAGGTACAACTTAAGGGAGTACAGTTTTGTACTCAAATTTTGTACAGCTTGGTCTCATATATAGTTATATAATTCAAGGGAATATAATATTATTTGGCACTGCTGACCCTGTAGGCTGTAACTTAAGATTCCGAGACTTACGAAATAGCAGATTGTATGGCGTGTGTTATGGCATGCTTTAATTTTGTATATGCATGCAATTTGAAGAAGTTAATTTTTCAACAGAGCATTCCAATATTTATCCTATGAGCAAGCAAGTTTAAGAAGTTGAACTTTCTATGCCAAGAACAAGCAACACTATGCTATTTGAAACAAAAATAAAAGATCTGCTTTCATCAGAACACTTCACGGCCTCCTTAGATCTCCTGGCTTTGATAAATAACTGAAGGATACGTTTATATGAATGAATGCTGTGGGCCAATCCACTCAAAAAAATTCAATGCAGAAACAATCAATTGAGGCTTTAGACATTTGAAACATTTTTTTCAAAGCTTGTTTTAACTCGAAATTGAAGTGCTAGATTTGCTGTTTAGAAAATGATGTAATTTCTCATTTATTTTTGTACAAGCTTAACTGCATATCATATTGTAGGAGAGCAATCATATTGCAGGAGCGCCTCTCCTCAATCAAGTACTGTAATATAAAGTCAATAAGCATCAGTTCCTGCACCCAAGCTGACTGCCTTATAAGTTAACATTGGAAATGCAAAGCATGCATAAAGTTTAGGCTTTTTTTGAGCGTTTTGTTGCACGTCTTCCTGGAGCACTTTTGACTGTCCTTTCCTTTCTACAGCCACCATTTGCTTTCTTATTTTTGGCCACAACTATCTTTCTAGCAACAGCTAATATTTTCTTCTGTTTTCTAGATTTCTTCTCGACCTTGGACTTACCATTTGCCATTGTCTCTGAATCCGGTCGAGGTAAGCAGTCTACTATGTGCTCATGTATTTATAAAGGTAGCTGGTACATGGATTCTTCACCTGGAATCGCTAACAATTCTACCTTTGCACATATGACAAGATGTGAATAACAATTCACATCAGGCATTGAACGACATAACTCATACCTATCGCCATCAATGTACTTAAAGTACTTACACCTGTAAGAATAACCTCTTGTCTATTAAATTTTGAACCCCATTCATCTGTGAAAGATCTTTCTACTATGTGCTTGGGTTCAGTGCACTTCACAATCCAAAACTCACCATTATCTTTATTGTTAGCCTCTACATTAATTACAAAGTTGTCACCCACTTCTACAAGTTCTGCCTTCCACTGATTATCACCTTCATATTGGACATGAATGACAGGTGTCCAATCCCCCATGATTTCAGGTTTCAGGTTTCAGCTCAGAATATGCGTAGCGTCCCAACCTTCTAATATGTTGACACTTATTCCACAAACCCTTCCAACAAGCATTACAAAAGCATGACAAATCTTTATGGGCAACCATAGTAGGTCTACTTTGGCATATTGGTCGAATTGTATATATCTTTGTGGTCCCCTCCAAGGTATCACAATCATACCTTATTTTCCTACATACTTCACCTATTCCTATTAGCCAAAAGTGTCTGTACAAAATAAATAAAAAATCAGCAAATTAACAACTGTATTGTAGGATTTAGACCACTATAAATGTAAGATTTAAACTAATACCTGATAATGTTGCTATCTTTCATTCCTCTTTTTATAGTAAAATACCATATCAAGAAATTCACAGCATCTTCTGCATGTTCCTTAGTGGAGTGCTGGACCTTTTTAACATCTCACTGCCTTGATTGACATTGGAGTTTAGGAATTCGGGTTATGCAAATATCACTACCATGAAACAATTGCTTGCAAGAACTGCTACAAAGTTCAAACATTTACACTATGCATCCATACCGGTATGTTACCTGAGCAAAGAAAGTGTGAGACGTGTGATAAAATCATGAGGTTGAGAGGAGGCAACAGGAGAACGAAGGATAAAACAAAATGGAAGTGCAAAAGAAAAAGATGAAATTTCATATATTCACTTCGTATAAGCACCCAGGTTTCTAGATCTCATCATGCATTAGATAGGATGTTATTGATGATGTATTGTTGGGTAATGAAAATACCACAAGAATGTACTAAAAATAAATGTGGAATTGCAAAAGAAGCAATTGTAAATTGGTTTAATTTCTGTAGAGATACCTATAGTATCTTGATTCAAAAACATAGTGCAGTTATAGGTGGCCTAGGCAAGATTTCAGAGATTGATGAAAGCAAATTTGGGAAAAGAAAGTATAATAGGGGAAGAAGAGTGGAACGACAATGGGTTTTTGGTAATGTAGAACATGATTTTGACAAAATGTTTATAGTGTCTATTCTAGATTTGACAAAAGATATGTTGATAGATTTAATTTCTCACTATATTGCTCTAAGTCGTATTATTTATAGTGATTGTTGGGCTCGATATGATTCGAAGTGGTTATTATAGCTAGAATATTAATATTATACTATTCATCACTCCAAAAGTTCTGAAGGTCCCATCATATATAATCAACTTGGGGTGCAGTTAAAAGATCATTACCGCGCTATAGCCTGAATAATATTTTTTTAATACATGTGGAAAAAGCATGATGCATTCAACATCTTATGTTCCCATATCAGAATGTACAATAGATTTTGAATGGTTACAAAGAGGACTAGCTATAAAATCATTCGAAATTTGTGTTTCATGTTTGCATTTCAGTTCTTATAGCATTATGTTCTTGCTTTCATAGTATGTCATTCGTTCTTTAATCTTCTGTGTTGGTTAGAATCTGGTATTCTTATCTTTCGTCGACATTTGTTTCTACGGCGTGGCTGGGCTCGTGCGTGTGTCACGCAACAATTCTGCAGTTTTTCAGGCAATGGGGAAAGGCCAACAGTCTACCTCCCACACATATGAACTCCCAGAGTTCCCTAGGACAGCTGGGATTAGGCTCCCGGAGCACTAATCAGGAAACCCAGCTTCTTCTTGATTCTTGCAACTAGAATCGAATAATCCTTTACACACAAGAATTGACAAATTATCTCCCTGAGATAATTCTTTAGATGCAATTATGATCCTGGCATTCAATACCAGTTCTGCAATTCAATGCAAGCAGTGCCTTTGTATTCCAAATACAAGCAAAGCTCTTGCAAGAACAAAATCGTACTGCTCGTAATCAACACAAGGAATTTTACAGAGAGAGGTGCTTCTGATTCTTCCCACAACCACCCAGTGGTATGGCAAAGAGCTAGAACCTAGCTCTAAGAGGTCGTATTTGAGCTGTATGGCTTCGGATCAGCAAAGGTAATTCAACCTGCACAGAACAGAAAAATTGTAAAGCTTTGTCAATCCGTGGGTCGTTTCAAAGTACATCCTCTGGCTTTAAATAGGATCGATTTCTGCTCTTGCATGCACTATCCAGCAGTTTCGATCACATCCAGATGTCTATCATGCCCTGGCATGCGATCCCTAAGAGCAATTCGGCCTGCTGCCGTTCAAACAGCCGCATATCAGAAAAGATTCGAGCTTTCCTTAGCCATTCCCCTTATTGGCCCATTCTAACCAATACCAAAGTGCCATGTGGCGCCCTTTAACATTAATATTAATGTCCAAAGAACCATAGCTAATGTTTTATCCATAAACATTAAAAGTTGCGCCCCTAGGGCCAACTTTGCTAGCCCCGGTATGTCCCATAGCCCGATTACGGGCTTATGGTCCATCGCATAGCCACTATGTCCCCGACATCCTATCGACGATACTCCTGTGCTTATGGAATTCTGTCAGGAGTCCGTTACCGGCTATACCCCTGGAAGCACCTGTAACAATTGGAATTAGGCAACCAGAGCGCTAATCATGAAATCCTAAAATCTAGATTCACAGTTATCTCTTAAAATTAAGAAACTCCCAACGATCTGCAATCTCAGAACTCTCAGGGTTCTTGCACAATCTCTGGGCTCTGATACCAAAAATGTCACGCAGCAATTCTGCAGCTTTCCAGTCAACGGGGAAAGGCCAACAGTCTACCTCCCACACCTATGAACTCCCAGAGTTCCCCACCGCTACTAGGATTAGGCTCTTGGAGCGCTAATCAAGAAACCCTAAAATTATAAAAATCTAAATTTACAGTTATCTCTTAAAATTAAGAGATTCCCAGCGATCTGCAATCTCAAAACTCTCAGAGTTCTTGCACAATCTCTGGGCTCTGATACCAAAAATGTCACTCCGCAATTCTGCAGCTTCCCAGACAACGGGGAAAAACCAACAGTCAACCTCCCACACCTATGAACTCCCAGAGTGGCGAGGCCAGACTTCCGAGGATGCCACATGGGAGTCGGATGAGTTCGTGCAGTGGTTTCCTCATTTGAACTAATTAAAATACCTTGAGGACGAGGTCTTAGAGGAGGGAGGAATTGTTATGGCTGCTTCTAGGGGTATGGCCGGTAACGAACTCTTGACGGAATTCCATAAGCACAGGAGTACCGTCGATAGCATGTCGGGGGCATAGTGGCTATACGATGGACCATAAGCCCGTAATCGGCTATGGGGACATACCGGGGCTAGCAAAGTTGGCCCTAGGGGTGCAACTTTTAATGTTTATGGATTAAACATTAGCTATAGTTCTTTCGACATTAATATTAATTTAAAGGGCGCCACATAGCACTTTGGTATTGGTTAGAATGGGCCAATAAGGGGAATGGCTAAGAAAAGCTCGAAGCTTTTCTGATATGCGGTCGTTTAAACGGCAGCAGCCCGAAGTGCTCTCAGGGATCGCATGCCGGCGCATGATAGACATCTGGATGTGATCGAAACTGCTGGACACTGCATGCAAGAGTAGAAATCAATCCTATTTAAAGCCAGAGGATGTGCTTTGGAACGACCCACGGAGTGACAAAGCTTTACAATTTTTCTGTTCTTGTGCAGGTTGAATGATCCGAAGTCATACAAATCAAATCCGACCTCTTAGAGTTAGGTTCTGGCTCTTTACTACACCACTGAGTGGTTGTGGAAAGAATCGGAAGCATCTCTCTCTGTAAAATTGCTTGTGTTGATTACAAGCAGTGCGGTTTTGTTCTTGCAAGAGCTTTGCTTGTATTTGGAATACAAAGGCATTGCTTGCATTGAATTGCAAAACTGGTATTGAATGCCAGGATCATAATTGCATCTAAAGAATTATCTCAGGGAGATAATTCGTCAATCCTTGAGTGTAAAGGATTATTCGATTCTAGTTGCAAGAATCAAGAGAAAGTTGGGTTTCCTGATTAGCACTCTGGGAGCCTAATCCCAGCAGTCATGGGGAACTCCGGGAGTTCATAGGTGTGGGAGGTAGACTGTTGGCCTTTCCCCATTGTCTAGGAAGCTGCAGAATTGTTGCGTGACATTTTTTGTATCAGAGCCCAGAGATTGTGCAAGAACTCTGAGAGTTCTGAGATTGCAGATCGTTGGGAATCTCTTAATTTTAAGAGATAACTGTGAATTTAGATTTTGAAATTTAGGATTCTAGAAAATCTAAACACAGTGCTGTGAATCTAGTTTTCTGGGAAAATCCAGATTGTGCTTTGTAGTTTTCTGGGAAAACCTAGATTCAGCTCTGTAAGTAGGATTCTTGAAGTTTAAATACGAATTGGAAATCATATTTAAATAAGAACCTTAAGAGTTAAATTGCCATTATAGATTTGTGGAAATCTAGACTTTGATGGCAGAAATGGACGAGAAAAGTTCTGTCTTCCAAACCACTTTGGAAGTGGAAAGGCGTGAACTTGAAAGTGTTTCAGTCCAAGAGCTGGCTGAAAACTTAGCATATCTTCAAGGGAAGATGGCGTCCATTGAACAAGTCGTCAATAAATTAATTACTAAGCAATGCAGTTTAATTGCTGATGTACTTGAGGAAGATACCAAGGGTATTTCTTCACAAGTCCTCTTCCCATGAAGGACTGCTTGAATGAACTTATGGCTTATCGTCAGTTGCATAAATTGCAACAAACTGGGGGACTCTGGGAGTTCATAGGTGTGGGAGGTAGATGGTGGCCTTTCCCCATTGTCTGGGAAGCTGCAGAATTGCTACATGACACGTCTCTCTGAGTTCTGGCCCGCATGGCATATTTTTGTACGTCACCGAGAGAGGGGAGGCTTGGAAAAATGTGCCACGTAGGCCATAATTCAGAGACGTAAGTGAGCCATAATTCAGCAACGTCCACCTGCTACAGAATTTACGGAACAAATATCAACACTAAAACAGAGATCAAAACAAAAGACCAACCTTAACGACCAAAACACAAATGAGACTATGAAAACAAGAACATAATGCTATAAGAACAAAAATGCAAACAGAAAGTACAAATTACAAATAGATTTTCCTCTTCGGGACCGTTCAAAACTTCTTTACTATACGTTGAATGCATTTTTTCTTTTCACAAAACGTTTTATTCATAGGTATTCTGATAAATATGATTCATAGGCGCTCACAATAGTGCAGCGCAATAATAATCTTTTAAGTGCACCCCAAGTTGACTCTATTGTGTTAGGCTACATTCCCATGAGCGTAACCGGACTTCAAAATTCAAAGGTGCCAACCACAACTTTCAAAAATCGTCGACCATTTCTAAAAACTCGAAGTCAACTTTTTCAATAACCTTAGCAATAATTTGAAGTCGGGAGGCAGCATGGGAACGACGGCTTAGTATGCACACATGTGGCAGGATCTTTAAAATTTTGGAAATGATTCAAGCTATAATGTTCATACTTTGATTATGTTAACCATTACGAATCATATCCATCGCAACAATCATTATAAATTATACTATCAAGAGCAATACAATGAAAAATTAAATTTGTCAATGTACATTATCTCGAATATGCACCATAAAATCAAAAAACCATTGTCCTTCCACTCTTCTTCCCTTATTATACTCTCTTTTCCCAAATTTGCTTCATCAATCTTTACGATCTTGCCAATCTTTACGATCTTGCCGAGACTACCTAAAGCTTCACTATGCTTTTAAAACGGGATACTGGAAATGTCTCTACAAAAATTAAACTGATTCACAATTACCTCTTTAGCAATTCCACATACATTTATAGTACATTCCTGGGGCATTTTCATTGTCAAACAATAATCACCAATAGCATCCTATCTAATGTAAGACGAGAGCCAAAAAATCAGCACAAAGCAGCAAACCACCAATTACACTTGGAACTTAGCTGGCACAAAGCAGCCAAAATATGGTTATAGGCAGCCGAACTATGGAGGCTTGCTGCAGCCGATTATATTATGGATGCTGGGGCAACATCAAATCTGTTCTGGTCTTTCGATTTCCACTTTCGAACGCAAATAAGCAGTCGCAAATAAAGCAAAGAAGAAAACATTTGCAAGGCTTTTGCTATTTTGACCATTCATACAACA
This sequence comes from Isoetes taiwanensis, assembly GCA_021234155.1. Lineage (NCBI taxonomy): Eukaryota > Viridiplantae > Streptophyta > Lycopodiopsida > Isoetales > Isoetaceae > Isoetes > Isoetes taiwanensis. Next base: position 9,144,774 of record JAJEKV010000026.1, on the reverse strand, counting down.
AAACCATTTTATATATTTTATACCAAGAAGGAAGTTCCCAAATGGCAAGAACTTCTAGAACGCAACTCTCAACAACGCACAGCAACACAATGAATGAAAACGTCCATAGGAGTTCTTGGAACTCTCGAACTACTTCCTAAATGGGAACCAATCCTAATGGAAACCAAGTTAACTTCTGTAACTATGCATCCCTCCCCTATTTTCCTTATTCCTTTACACTTGGGAATTCTAAGATCATCTTCTAAAAGAGCTACTACTTCCAAGGATTTAAAGCTTTGATTTGCAAAAGGACACGAGATCCAATGATAATATATAAAAGACCAGCAGCTCAAAGAATTGGTGTGGGCGTGTTAACACAAGGATTTTAAAGAAGCCAATGGCAAAGGGAAGGTGCAATAGATAAGTTCAGAGACCATTGCATCTAGATTCGTTGAAGCAAAAGCCTAAGCCTGTGGAGCTCGCCAAAAAAGAGAATGAATGTGGCCTACCAAGCTTCTCCAAAAAGCTCATTGATCAAAGGGCAAAAGGCTTTTAAGACCAGTATACGAATAACCTCCACAATAGCCGTGACAATCTGTTGGCAATCAATCGTCAACCCCAATCTAGTTCGTAATACGAATCATTTGTTCATTACATCAAGTAATCACAGCCACTCAAAAAAAATTAGCCTCAAAAATTATCTCGGCAGTGCACTTGCACTCGCGGCTCCACCGCTCGTGCTCGTCTCGCTTGGCAAGGCCACCTAGTGAGTTCCTCGGCATAATTTTCTCGACGGGATGATTCCCTTGTGCAATTTCATAGTTTTTTCCACGAAAATGATACAGCAACAGTTTTTACGTCACAACATGTATAATAAGAGACTCTAATGACTCACAACATGTACAAGAGACTAATGACTGCACCTTACCATCCGTGGCCAAAATAATGGCCACTCTTGATTTCCATATGCTCGTGGTCTCAATGGAGACCACAACGGCCATTGGACAATTTATGCTGTTAAGTTATACTCTCCAGGCGAGATGGAGAACTACTCATTTTGCATTCCCTTCAAAGAACCCAACTGGTTTGGCTACATAAAGCTGTCTTAAAGAAAAGCAATCTCGTCACCTGCTTGATTTCTAAACTGTCATCATCCAGCCGCTATGATTGCTCTGGTGAAAGCTTGATTTCTAAACTGTCATCATCCAGCCGCTATGATCGCTCTGGTGAAATGGTTATCATATACTCTTGGCAAGCAACTCCACTAAAGAAATTACTATGAATGGGAACGTAAATTATAGGGATAAATTACCCGAAGTGTTAAAATGTGTTATATAGACTATCGCAGCCTTAAAGACAGTAAAATACCTGGTCACATCCACATGCTTAGATGGTCTTCCGTATCAAAATGATGCTAAAATAGCATTAGCATGACTTCGTACACCATAGCAAAATCACAATTTTCCATGCCATTGATTCTAAGTCCAGCTGCATTGATTATATGCACATTCTCTAGGGAGAATGAATGCTTTGTTGACTGCACAACATGCACAGCCTTGTGAAGACATGCAGATGGAAAAAGCTATAGTTAACGGTATAATCTCAGTCTATAGTTGTCTTGAGAAATATGAGAGCACGACTGAATATATGATGTAAAAACACAATGTCAAAGAGGTTCAGCTGCGCACATACCTATACATGAAAGAAAATCTATACTTGAAGGTGAGACAATGCAACACTGATGTCACTCAGATCCCATATGACAACCTTCCCATCCATCCCTGTACATAGATTAAATGGTGAGCAACATGATTGCAGGCTTGGGTGCGGATGGAAATTGACCCAAACAGATCATACCCGAGGTGCTGAAGCAATGAATTTCTCTCTCTTCTGATGGTGCTAATGAAACAATATTCCTACAAAGGAAACGAACCATAAATAAATCTAAAAAGTTCTGAAACATTCAAGATGTAAAAAATCCTCTGAGAAGAGCCATACGTGATGCAATTTTCATGTGATGTCACAAGCCCCTTGAATGATTCGCTGCCATCCAGAGACGTTCCCCGCTTTGCTTGCCCATAAAACTTTCCAAAAGCCTCTGAAAACTAAATTGATGCACAAACATTACACAGATATCATTTGATTCTTGTCATCACTGAAATTTGACAATGCATACTTGAGTGACAAGCTTCACATTTGATGTAGACGCCTTTCCCTGATCAAGAAACTTCACAAAATTCCTTATCATGCAGAAAACTGTGTTAGCGTAAAGTCAAATAGATCATTAAATTTCCAAACATTTTGCTTTGTTATTTACATATGATCATTACATTTTCCTTTGCTATTTAGTATGACGATTAAAATTTCCATACCATGTTCCTTTGCCATCAGCGGCAAAAAGCATGGGATTGCAATCAAAACCTCCGCCCACAAGAAGCTTCTCTGACAAGTATAAAACCTGTTTCCAGCTTATTAGTAAACCCTTTACCATGGGCTGCGAGTATCGAAAGGTACAGTAAGAATAAGACTACATATCCAAGCACTATAGACACCCATATTACAAAATCACAATAAGTTAGTACTTGTTCAGTACTTACATCACGAAGTGGGAGATCATGCAATGTCAATGTCTGTACTACTGGAGCTGGTCCCACGTCATCAACAAAATGGATTGTTGAATCATGGCCTTCATATGTAGAACAAATGTTAATACATAGGGAACTACAAAACATTACCTCATAAAGCACACACCCTACCAACATATGCAAGACCCTTCCCGCTTGGTGACCATTTCACTCCAAAGGCCCAACCCAATGCGAGATCTAGTTGTATCAATTGCTGCAGTACAGGAAAACGACTATATAATAATGTCCTTATAGTGTCAAAATTAAATTCTCATACCTCACCAAATCTCACATCCCCAAAGGGTGTTGATGCATCATCCCTGAACACAAAGAAATATAAGAGGTTCTGGTAAAAGTATGGCAGGTTAGATATAACGTGCAACAAGTGGATTTCAGAAAATTAATTATTTGAAGGCCAGTCAATTCCATAGCATTATAAGAATATCATGTTCCACTTATGTTTTATTCATCTTTTTTTATCTCAGCAGTTTTCACATTTTATCAAACACCTCTGCAGAAAAATGAAATGGCATCAGATATTGCCATCTGCATCCAACATTTTTACCTCGCATCGACACCCTTAATAAAGGCAGAAAATACTCGACATTTTCTATCCGTTGATGTTGTTGCAATGAGGACCTGTCCAATGGTAATTTCAGTCCGTCTAGATCCGTCAAGGTAAAAAATCAGAAGTCTGTAGAATTTAAATTCAAATAGAATTAGTTGGTAACATTTACTGCCCATGTAAAGATAACCATGACCTTCGAGTGGATCATTGCTCTGCCAGTGATGGACGAGAAAAAACAAAAGATGATTGATTTCGTTTGTACAAACTACAAGAACCCTCAGTAATATATTGATAAATAAAATCTACTGCAGATATTTTAACATATTTGGGGGGCAACAGTTGTTTCCAGCATATTAATCCATCCAATCTTCCTTTCATCTTGTTAGTAGCATCATTTGTTGGCAAGAAGCAAATACCCACTACTGCCAAACACTCGATATCAAAAACACACTTCATGTTGCAGCATGTTGACAGCTTAAAAGAATTCCGCTCCAGTGTTTAAGAAGATGTTGCAGCATGTTGACAACTAAAAAGAACTCCACTCCAGTGTAGACTTTTCAACATGTATTTCAAGGTGTCCATACACAGTAGCAGAAACTTCATTTTGGCCAAAGTTGCAGAAATGCCCTCTTCCATAATTGCACAACTTGTGAACTGGCAACCCCACTCCATAAGTCTTCAAGTTGCCTCTTCCATAATTGCACAACTTGTGAACTGGCAACCCCACTCCATAAGTCTTCAAGTTGCTTTATGAAACTGGAGTGACTATCCTGGGAAGTATAAAAGCAATATTTGTGCCATTGGCAAAAATGAAGATGTACTCCCTCAGGATTACTTCCAAGTGATTTAAGACGGAATGTTTTGTTTGAGCTGAAAGATCACTAGTTAATAGATTGTTTATGAGGAGGATGCTCCATATTTAGGAAGCCCTACATGGCTTGGTTGAGAAATAGCTTATCGACTTTAAAACACTGGAAGAATTGAAATCTAAATTCGTTATTTGTTACAGAAGGTCTGTGCATTGTCTTTACTTCCCTCTGAAAGGAGTTCCTATCAGAAAGATAATAAGTAGAAACATAGTCAAGCTCAGAGAGGCCCAAAACAAAATAATTACTATGTTAGAAAAACTTCAGATTCTCCAAGAAAGCAGGAGCAAAAACGTTCTCTTAGAAGAGGATAGTGAGAATCAGTAATGTTCAGCAAATCTTCAATGCTGACATAGAGCTCATTTTGAAGTGCGGCAACTACATACCTATAACTTCTAAGTTCTATCTGAATAATTAAACTACATCATCATAGTTTCCACAACTGAACTACAAGCTCCAAAACATATAAATCTTTGGTCTCCTGAACCCAGACACTAATAAATCACTCCCTTTTGTCCTTTTCCTGCATTGACCTTACCAATGACACATGTTCATGCGGCTGGTTCTTATTCTATCAAGTCTAAGCAGGCTTACGAAACCAGACTTCATAACAGTACCACCTATTAAGGGATAGAGACTAATTTCATACGGAGAAAAGGAGTGGCTTTTACAGCTTTTCTATGTATGGTATGCAGTCTAGACGAGCATGATTACATACTTTTCCACTCATTCTCCCTGTGCACATGAAACTGAAAATAGAGTATATTATTTATAAATCTAAAATGCTAATGCTATTGCTTTAGGGTAAAACTAAGGTATGTGATGAAATATTACATTATTTGGATGCCAGGCAACACTCGTAACAGTGGAGCTATGTTTTTTCCTGATTATTTTGCTTACCCACCTGTCCTGTGCAGCAAACTAGCAAACAGTGAAACTCAAGAAAGAATGATACTACAATCATAATATCTGCTCAAAAACCTTCGATGAGACAGTTAATATTAAGTTTTATATGTACTATTCTACATTTGTAACTGTACTTATAAAACATAGTATACCACTGTTTTAAGTCAATGTCCTTTCTATGTTATGCATGTGGCTCTGCTATTACAGACATAAGGCTCCTATTTCCAAAAGTTCAGATCAACAATTTTCTGCTCAGTTGGTAACCATTATGCAAGATTTCAGTAGTAAGAAAGTCCTTTTCTTTCTAGGGGAAAATTGACTGTGGCAATCAGTTTGGACCAAAAAGGTGCTTGATTGGTAATGGCATGTTTGTCAAAGCATCGTTTCAGAATTATTTTAAAAAATTGCAACATGCAAAATAGCAGTTGTGATATGCTGCAGCATACAATGTACAGAGGCAAAACAAGCTAAAAAGTGGCAGAGAGGAAACATTAAGCTCCTATGCAACTTAGATTCACATTCTCCACATCTTACCAGTCATTGTCCTGTTCATAGTAACAAACGCAGACACTCTTTGCACCACTAGCAACGGCAAATTTGTTCTCTGGAAAAAGCAAAATAAAATAGACAATAAAAAATTATAACAATAACTGCTCTAACAGACCTGAATATTGGGTATATGTTTCGATGCATGGATAAACCAAGATTTCATGAGCATGTTACACATGCAAATGCAGCTGCAAACATGTGCACGCAGATACCTATTAGAGATAGATTAGAAATGAAATACCTTTTGGACTCCATTTCACAGAAATAGCTGCACGATTAAGCCGTAAAATGACAAGCGTTGGCTGCCAATCATTCTTCTCTAGGTTCCAAACATACCTGACAGAAGTGCAGCTGTGTTACTATCCAAACCAAAAGCAATAGCCACATTGTCATGACCTATTCGACTCTCTCATTGCCTAATGAAGTCCAGTCCTTTCAAATTTATATTAGCTGAGTAACTAATGCTTTGATCATGACAAAAGAAAGATCATGAGAAACAAAACATGTGCGTAAAAATTACTAAAACATGGATTCTAGGAGATTATGCATGAAATACAATGCGTACAAAAACTCAATATATGGTTATGGTTATAAAAACCGGAAACTTAAATCTCTTGATTCTACATCAAAGAAAAAGCATCAGGAATCTCTTGTTTATAATAATAATTATTGTATATGTCCAATTCAAAAGAAGCAGATAAAAAGAAAAGTGCTGCGCTTACGAGTTCCTGTCATGTGAAACTGTGACAAGCCGATTTGATTTATGGGCCCAATCGATCCCAGAGACTAGCTGATCGTGCTAAGGAAAAAGGAAAAATCCACAATCAGATCACTGGAGATCCCAAACCTCTGTAAAAAAGTATGATGTTCTTTAATGCATCTGACAAATTCGTTTCTTGCATACATTTATTTCTTTCTTGAAGCAAACAAAATGCGTCTTCAAAATGCTATTTAAAGAAGGGTACCTTCCGAAGAACATAAACTTTGCTCCACACAGACTTAGCTGCAGGTGTTCCCTTATAGATTTGAACTTCGTTACCCGTAGACACTGCAATCACTGAAACCAGAGAAGAAACAAGCATACATCACACATCAGGTCGCATATCAATTGAAAGAATGAGGAGAAGTAATCACATGAAAAGTCGGCATTCCATGCATGACAGCTGATGCATTGAGCAAGCTGGTGAGATGCGACGACGGCCATGCCAAGGCATGTGCTTTGCGAAACAAAAGGTTTGCTTTCCTATAAAATGTTGTTCAAATATAATTGTCACTACTAAACGTGTGTGCCTCGCGTTGCGGGCTAACGTTGGGAATGTGTTAATTACCTCGCTGAATTTAGTAACAAAATGTCCAGAACTAAAATTGTGTGTTGGTTTTAGTTGGACCTTTTTCTAATGTTCTTGCATAATTAGTTACATATTGCGAGAGGGTATTCTCGCAATGGTTGGAACTAAGATTGTGGTATTGTATTGTATAAAAAATGGTATATTTGAGGCAGTTTCAGCAGTGGTCGTGTTCCTATTCTGAAGTTGTTTTTGGATGGCATTGTTTCAATGGTTCGAAAACAGGAAGTTGTAGGAGCATTTAAAATCCATTTCATATTGTTTATATCATGTTTCCGCAATAACAAAGACTTCCCGACCATTCTCTTCAGAACCTTCCGTGTTGCTTGAAGAAGCTACGTTTGGTTAGTTTCCTATGCAAGGCATAGACAAGCAATGTTATTATGTGGCTAGGATCATAGTCAAAAATCCACGAAAGATCGCATGTCCGATCCTCCAAACTTGAGTCAACTAAAAGAGAGGAGGCTAACTTCACTAAGTTTGTTGAAGCCACATTGGATGCCTAGAGTTGGTTGTCCTAATGACTGGAAGGATGTGTCCCTAACAACTAGAAAAAGCTCAAAAAAAAAAACGTTGCCGCAATCCTTTTGAGTTGAAAACACGTATAATATATAATGGAACTCCTAAAGAGATTGCCATGGCGATCTTCCTAAGCTAAACAGAGAGATATGGATACTTAGCTAAGTTCACCTGAAGCTAAAGCTAAAAAATTTAGACAAAAATACCTTTACTATAACTTTTTTGTGGCGTCATCAGGAAGCTGGATTGGATGGGTGCTCATGAATTCGACTTGGGCAGGTGCTCGCGGATTCAGGCAGGTGTTCGAGAAATTTTTGAACCAATGCCATTAATATAAGTGGTGCCACATGTCAGCAAATAGCGGGCGGCAGTTATTTTCTCATCGCCATTAATGCCCCGTAATGAGGTACGTGTTATAAATATGGCAGACGCCATAAATACGTTGCACATACTAAATATTGCCATCGTATTTATTGTGTCATCTGAATTAACCCCGCCGTGAAAATTTCGGCCCTTTCAAATGCTAGAAAAATTAGTTGTCCATTTTTGGGGATTGTACATGTTACGCCGCAAATTCAAATTTTGAATCATGGTCCCTTTCCAAATAGATGTCATCATTACAAATTCAAAGCAAATTGGTAAACCCAAACAACACGCGCAGTACAACACAATCTTCTACCAAGCAAATCTCATGGCAGTTGAGAAAATTCAAATTCCCCACATGCAAAATTTGAACATGGCAATAGAAGATTAATTATTGCTTAATCATGCACTCCTAGGCATTATTCTCTAGCACTCTTCTCGGGCCTCTCAAGCATTCTTCTCAGATGCTCAAGCAATCTTGTCAGGCGCTCTCAGGCATTCTTCTCAAGCGCCCAAGCAATCTTCTCGAGCACTCTTCGTCATTTTTCTGCCGCTCTCATGTATTCTTTTTAGACCATCAGGAAGATTGAATTAGAGTTGAGTTCAATACTTCCAAGATCGATCCTTCTAAACTCAAAGCTACATGTTCATTTTAGTAAGAGTTCTATTGTTGTTTTTAGCTAGTCTTCTTTAACATTATGCTGAGACACATGATAAGGGAGATCATCATCCATTAAACCCTAAACCCTGTTTGAGGTATCAACTTTACAGACTGCAGAGGCGATTTTGTTCCACTAAAAAGAATCACACTTGCGTTCTTGACCATTTGGAGCTTAAATAGAATAGAATAGAATAGAATATGATTTTATCGTCCACGGAGACCAACTGGCCTATGGGACCCAAGTACAAAGAGAGAGCAGCAGGCGTATTACTACCAGGATTAAAAAACCCCCGCCCCGAAGGGTTTTCGGGGGAAAAACCTTAGTAGCAATAAGGATGCTGACATACCGCATGATTATATACATAATCACAAGTACAAATGAGGTTAATGCGGACGGGGGCATAACGAGTCCGCAGTATCCATTACCTCCCTGAGGTACGATCCCAACAAGCCTGGTGAGGCCGTGCTCGGTAGCTCATGCGAGGGCCTGATGGGGCACAACTAACCGAAAGCATCTGGGAAGCTCGGGATATGCTCATCTGCCGGACAGGGCCGGAGGGCGTGACTTTCATCCTCAATGGCGCCACGTTGGCGGCCTCGACGGACTCTTTGTCCTCACGCGGCTCCTAATCCATCTCCCTGCTCTCAATGCGGAGGTGGTGTGCACTGTCGCGAATGGAAGCAATCTCCTGGCGCTTTTCATGGGTAGATGGGTGCGCAGATAGTGGTGTGGGCCCCTCGTGAGCATGGGATTAACCTGCCGATAATTTGCCACCTTGACATGTGCTGGGGCCTCTCAGATCCCAAAGCTTGGCCATGAAGCAAGCATCAAAATCTTGCTTCAAGGCGTAGCGTTCCTTCGGTGTATGCACCGGTCCACATCGTGTGCTGCACATTCCATCACAAGAACCACTGGGCTTGCTTGTCTTTCCAAAGAAGGGCTTTAAGTCGCCATTTGCCCCATCGCCACTTTACCAAAGCAAGGTTGGGCGGCCGGGCTTCATCCATAGCCACCATCTTACGAAGTAAATAATGTGACGTTCCAACGCAGCCCTCAGTAATGGAAGGAAGCCCATCCTCTGGAGCAAGATCCGATATGGGGCCGTGGATTTCACTCCCGGTGCCCGGGCCAAGAAGGCCTTCTGTACCTGCTCTAGATCGTTGTGAGGGATATCACTGGCCCCCACACTTCTGCCCCATAGAGAAGGACCAGTTCAACCAAGGCCCTGAACAAGTGTGCCTGGTGACCCCATGCATCTGACTACGCCTTGTGGATTGCCGTTTTGCATTGCATACAAGGCTTTCCGGCTGCAAGGACCCGTAACGATGGATGCATCCCGGTGTGTGGTAGTAGAAAACTCAATGCCCAAATACTTATAAGACTGAGCCACCTCCACTACCTGCCCCTGGTAAGTGAATGAGGGAAGGCGTGGGTGCCGGGATGATGGGACCAGCAGCACCCTCGTCTTGGCCAAGTTAACTCTCATGCCAGTGAATTGGCAGAAAGTGTCCAAAGCATATATGCGAGCAGGTCAACATCATCAGCATATATGAGTTGCCGGATTATGTGGTGCATCAACTGAGCGCCTCCCCTCCCGTGCTCAGCTAGCCATTCTTCTAGCTGGTCAATGTACAAGCCGAAGAGCGTCGGGGATAGAGGGCAGCCATGGCGCACCAGTGGAGCAGCTGTCCTTGAAGATTGCAGTGGTGATCGCCTTTAGCTTAAACAAATCGCAGGTGCGATCTTCTAGACGATTTGGAGCTTAAACGAGAAGCGTGTGTTCTATATTTCTAGCTTAGCTTGAAAGACATAATACAGAAGGTAAAAGCCCACGTAATTCTTAAAATCGCCACCGCAATTCCTCGGACCGGATGTTCATATATTTTAATACACTTGGAGATGTCTTCAGAGCTTACGCTTCAATTAAAAGGTGTGGTGGAGGGCAAGGGTGTGATGATGGGCAAGTGTGTGGTGGTGGGAATATCAAGGAAATAAATTAGCAGGTCCTTAATATGGAAGGACATCCTTCACTTAAAGTGCATTTGCTAGTTGATGAGTCGGGTTGGTCAAGTTGATATAACAAGAAGGGGCTTGTAATAATAACTTTCTTAAGAAGAAGAGACATTATGAAAGTTCTTTAACCTAGCCGTCACTTGAGTCGATGGTCCACAGAAAAGAGGAAAAACGAAGGGTGGGATGGGAGGGTTTGTCTGATGCTACTATACTATTGTAAGAAGAACGCCGATTGAGAAGAAACATGACAAGACTGAATATATATCGCTCGCCCTCTCACGAGAATTTTGATCTACGATGTAGATCAATCTGCATTCTCGTGATGAGGATACGCGATATACGCACACTAAAACACCGACCAAAAAGAAGAGAACTCTGCTCTCCTTGCAGATGGAGTGCTCTCCTCATAGACTTAAGAGGCAAGGTAACTGCAACTGCTCATGAAGATCGGGCTCAATGTATCGTGCTTGAGAAGATGACGAACACCAGCGTCCATGATGTCGAAAAAAAGACTATCGAGAACTCCATTATTTGCCACAGCAGTAAAACCTCCCCATCGAGCTGAAAATGGGTTGAATGATGCTGGATACGTGGTCCATGAGAAAAGGGAATAAGAGCTGGGATGAAGAAAACTAGAATAAGGTCACAATCGAGAATAAGACGAAGGTCGAGTTCGAGGTTAGGTTAATAGTCAAGGAACATAAGTGAAGGTCATATTAAGGTGTAATCCAATGAGAAAGACGAGAAAGTATGATGTGAATTACAAAAAAGAAGATGCCTAGTGAGGTGAAACTAAATTGCAAACCAACGAGAGAAAGATGCTAACAAAAGAGATGAACATAAAAGAAAGGATGGCATATCCCTCATTCTTTTTTTTTTTTTAAGGCAAGATATTTTTAGTTTTATTAATAGTATGTAAAGAGTACATTTTATCGGGCTCCATAATAGCCAAATAGCCTAACTGTGTGAGCACAAAGATTAACCCAAGTCCGAAGATAAGGGAAGGTAACCCTTACAACAATCTGCCCGAAGAAATGATTTGATGTTACTCTAAAGATGATACCCCTTCAAGCTCCTCCACGAAAATGCAAGCAAACCAGGGTAGAGTGATGGAAGCTTCATCCCTCACGTTAAATCGGCACAAAAGCTGCCAATATCTCAGTACTACTAGGAGAATAGGATCCCATTTCCAATTCCTTGTACTAAGAGCACTACTCTCACTATCTTCTTTCGATGTAAACACTCATGCCTGCCCCTTAAGGGGTGGTCCACAAGCCAATACTCCCCTGGTCACTTGCCTAGGTTCCATCTCCATTTGCTCACTATCTAGAGATGGCCTCAAGCTCTTGCAGAGCTAAAGAAAGGATGGCATGTCAATGAAAACAACATCCCCATAACTGAGAAGCATGGGGAATCAAAAATCAAGCAAACTACAATAACCACGATAACCAATTTAACCTATAAGAAGAACAATCGTCCATATCAGGAGGCCATAGATGACAATAGGCTACCAGAAATTACTCGTGTCACTAAACCATCCAAAATGTGCGAGCAAAATTTCACTAAACCCAAGAAGAATGCAGATCCCCAATACATAGTAATACCCCTGTTAATGACATGAGAAGGATGCCCCAAAACTTATCAAGCGAGCAGCATGCCTTAGCAATGAAGACATAAATTAGAATGAGAAAAGAGGATACTAACAAGGATATTCGTAAAACCCATAATGATGTGTCATAACCTTGTAAAAATCCACAAACATGAGCGAAAATGAGAACAAGAACCAAAACAGAAATGGAGAATTCAAAGGAAGATGACCCTCTGAGAAACAACACACGTAAGGACAAGAACAAATTCCAAAACATAGATATGAGTAGATGCCAAAAAATAACCAGCTCATAAAGGCCCTGATGCCACCAACTTCTAACTTGCTAACACAAAGGACAAATATTTGGTTCATAAGGTGAGGAATCAAATATCACAATGCATAGCCAATTCAAACTAAATGCATAACCACCAGTGAAATGATTGATGAGAAAACATTTGGACAAATGATCACAACGAAATATAAAAAGAGATACTCGAAGATGGGAAAAAAAGGAGGAACGATATCCAAAAGGAACTATGATAGAAAAAACAAAGGAACCAACGTGCGCAACTTTCTAAAATGCACTCTAGAGATCACGTGATAGAAACATAGGTAATAATCTACGAGAAAAACAACTACAAAAAGTTGCTAAAAAACTTACGAAAAAATATCTACCTATCTATCTATCTATCTATCTTGTTAATTTGGGATTTTCGGTTTGGCCGAAAATCTTTTTGGTTTTTTTTTATTGTCATTTTGCTAAGGTTTTAAGGGTTTTGGTTGTCGGAAAAAATTCCCGATTTTCCAAAAATCGTGATCCATTTTATTTTCACATTTCTATTATCTGCACGCCTTACCCGATCCGTGTTTATTTTTGGCAACATCATGCGTGGTTACATGTGGTGATCTAAGAGGTTTAGGAATCGATTTGAAAATTCAGTCACAACGGGGGCATTTTCCCTCACAGATCGAGCAGATCCAGCGAGACCTCATTTGTTTCTGCTTCATCTATTTGCTCACAGAAACGATAAGAACAGAGGCAGGTTTGGGCTAGAAGATCGATTACTTTTTCTTTTTCCTACTTCTTTGTTCTTCTTCTTTAAGCTTTATTCTACTTCTGATTCGTTCTAACCCTCTTGCGTTGGTCTACAACTTTTCTTGAAGTGGTAGCTGGTGCTCTGAGCAGGGTTCAATTTCCTGCCGTCTGCTAAAACAGGACATAAATATTCGGTCAGCTTAGGGAGCTGTTGTGGCAGGCAGGAGCTCTTTCGACGAGCCAAGAATCAACTCTCAAAGGCAACTTCAAAGTTAAAATTGTGTCTGTGGCATGCATGTAATTTTTTATCTTGAATTTCTTAAGCAGACCTATTATATATGGTGAATGGATCAGTTGCAGTTGCAGAGGCATAAGGAAGTATAGGTGAGGCTTCAGTATATCTACACGACCTTTTCTTATTTATTTGTATTTGTTACAGTGCAGTTCCAAGAATGCATGAAAAACCATTGTAGAGTGCTGTAAAAGTCCTTCGATTTGTCAATTAATCAGGTCCAGTAGGTTAAATGGTGTTTTCAAACATAAACATCACCAAATGCTGCTTTTATGTCGCTTATAGGGCATTCTCTCAAGCTCCTCTTGTGGTACTCAACCCAATCATGAAAGCCTTATTGTAGGCTATGGGTCTTTCAATAACTGATATCTGGGGTCAGCTATTGCCACTCAAAGATATCGCATTCGCCTTCCATTTCTATGAAGCTGTGAATGCTATTCATTCAACGTGGTCTCAATGGAGGATTTCTTTTGTAAACTCTGATCCTGCAAAAGATTTGTCATCGGGATTTTAAGTTGAAAAACGTAATGCTAGATGGAAGCATTGCTCCCCAGTTAAAAATTTGTGACTTTGGTTATTCAAAGGTAAGCAGCTTCCTACTTTGCATGTATATTCTTTGATGGGCGATGTTTATAATGTGCATGTATGCAATCTTCTCTACTGCATTCTCAGCCAAAATCAACAGTTGGGACACCAGCATGCATAGCACCAGAAGTGTTATCTAAAGAGGAGTATGACGGTAAGGTTGTTAGAAAATGTGGTATCATCACATGTGTGGAATTCAAGCTATACATTTAAAGTACATTGATATACATTAGATACATTGGAAGTACATATGTACATTGATGTACATTAGAGTACATTGGAAGTACATATGTACATCTCTGGCCTTTGGCCTTCTGTTTCCGGCTGTTGGCCCTTCAGTGACACACGGAACCTTAATGTATAAATAATGGAATTCTGTGCAATGGAAGATACACAGGGACAGAGATCAAGGTCGAGATCGACTGGTAATCAAGAATTCATCTTGATAGTTTCCTTTCAGTATTGATATTGTTGAGCTCTAGTATGAGTTAATGGTTTAAACATGTCATTGAATTTATTTGCTCATACAATAACTAGTGGTTGTGTATCTAGTGGTTGATCATTTTATCTTGATCATTGATTGAATACTTGCAAGAGTTGATATAGTGATACATAAATCTAACAATTGGTATCAGAGCCACCTTGCAGTTGACATTAAATCATGTCAAGCCGTTTTGGAGCAAGTCTACTGAGTACAGTAGAGGTGTATAAAGGAGGACCTGGGTTTCAGGTGTGGAAGGATGCTATCAAGCATATTTTGGAGGTAGAAGAGTTATGGGATCTTGTTGATCCACTAGGAGCAGGAGTAGCACAGTCTGGTGCAGAAAATGTTACACCAGCAAGGTCAAGTAATGCTGGTTCCCCAAACACTCGAAGTTTTGCTGCAGCTGCAGGATCTGCAGGTACAACCTCTGGAGGAACTTCTGGTACAGTGAGCAGTGGTGGAGGTAGATCCAGTCATGCAAGACAAATGGAGGCACAAGGCATTATCACCTGTAAGGTTAGTGCCACTATAAGATTGAAGCTCAGAAATAAAAATGCCAAAGAGATGTGGATTTTTTTACTCAAACATTATGAAGAGAAAAGCTCCTCCCAAATTGACCTACTAGAGAATGAGCTAAGGAAGCTAAAATTGAAGGAAGAAAATGATGTTTCAGACTTCTTTAACAATTTTGATAATATTGTAGCAGACCTAAGTGGTGCAAGGGTAAATCTAACTGAAAGATATCAAGTGTTGGCTATTGCTAGATCTGTTAGTGAAAATGAGCAACTTGCAATGTTCATAAGAAACATGGCTAAAAATAGGGAGGAAGCAGAAAATATCATAAGGACTGAGGCAGAACAAAAGAAAATGCTAAAGGGTGACGATGATGAGGCTGCAGAAATTCTCTTTGCTGGAAAAAGGAACAAAGAAACATGTTTTTACTGTCATGAACCTGGTCACTATAAGAATGCATGCCCAAAATTGAAAAAAGAATTCCATTGCTTCAATTGTGGAGGAAAGGGGCATTCAGCAGCCAAATGTCCAACTCCAAAAGATTATGGAAGAGGGAAAAGTGGCCCTAGCAGAAGGGGAGGCAGAAATCCAAGCACAAATCGAGGAGGAAGAGCTGCTGGAGCCTTTGTGGTAACAGAGATGGAAAAGAAAGAAATGCATGAAACTGAAGATGAGGAAGAGGTAAAGTGTGCTTTGTCCATCTCTTGTAGAAAAGAAGCTAATGTTAAAACTGGTGTGCTTGTAGTTGATAGTGGAGCCGAGAGATCAAGAGTTCAAAACTCGATCGCTCAAGAATTTGGAAGGATCTTATGCCAAAAACATCCAAGTAGGAAATGGAGAACTCCAAAGCATAGAAGGAAGAGGTCTGCTGCAGCTGACAGATCTTCAAGGAAAAATAGTGGATATTGAAAATGTTTTGTGTGTACCAACTTTGATAAAGAATCTTATTTCTGTTAGCCAACTAGTTGATTTGGGTTACAAGGTCACTTTTGACACCAAAGCATGTACTATCTTCCTTGGAAATGAATTAAAGTTTTATGCAAAACGTGTTGGAAACTTGTTTCAATTGAATAGCACACAAAATGTCAGTGAGAAAATAATGCATGTTTCAGAAATGACAATTTGGCATAATAGGTTGGCTCATACTCATTGCAATAATATTAAGTTCTTGAGCAAAAAAGGATGGCTGGACTGTGAGCAAGCAGGAAATCAAAAGTTCTTTTGTGAAGGGTGTTTGCTTGGGAAGATTAACAGATTACCTTTTCCAAAATCTGGAAAAAGAGCAAATGGTATTCTTGAGCTTGTACACACTGATATTTGTGGACCCCTAAATGTGAGGGGAAGAACAAATAAGAGATACTTCATCTCTTTCATAGATGACTATAGCAGAAAGTGCAAAATATATTGTCTTGGGAAGAAGTCACAAGCATTTGTTGCATTTAAACAGTATGTGAAAGAAGTTGAAAGAGAAACTGGAAAGAAAATTAAGTGTGTAAGGTCAGATAGGGGAGGGGAATTTCTCTCTGCAAAATTCAAACTCTTTTGCATAGCAAATGGAATCAAACGACAATTGACATGCAGGTATAGCCCTCAGCAGAATGGAGTTGCAGAAAGGAAAAATAGGACTGTTCTTGATGCCACAAGATCTATGATTAAACATTCAGGGTTGCCAAATTACCTATGGGAAGAAGCCTTAAAAACTGCCATTACTATACAAAACAAGTTGCCATCAGCTAGTCTAAAAGGAAATGTGCCAGACCTAATTTGGTCAGACTCAAAAGGGAAAGTAGACTTCAGCATGCTCAGAACATATGGTTGCCTAGCAGTAGCACATGTACCTTCCAACTAAGGCGTAAATTGGATGACAAAGGCCAAATGGGTTTCCCAGGTTGGATATGATGAAGAATCAAAGGGGTATAGGCTATTTATTCCAAAGGATAAATCCATAATTATAAGCGTGGATGTAATCTTTTATGAAGAAATTCGCACAAAAGATAGACATAATGTAAAGCCTCAAGGAAATAAAGATAGAAAAAGAAGTTACTACAGAGGACCCAAAGGCAAACACAGGATGGCCGAAAATGGAGACAACACATTATGATTCCGAAGCCTGATAGTGAAAGTGCAGAAGAAAATAATGATCAAACACCCATGGAAGAGCAAGAGAATAAAGAAGTAGTCAAGGATGCATTTGTGAAAAGGAGAAAGACTCAGGTAGAAAGACTGTTGGAAGATGCACAAATAAATAACAATGAATATGGAAGGTCAAAGAATCGGAAGAAGTAAAAGACTTGAAAAATTAGAACTGATGGACACTGAGCATGAATATGAGCAGATCATGGCCATTTTGGAGGATGTAATAATTCCTAAGTCATATGAAGAAGCACTGGACTCTGGAGATAAGGAGAGATGGGTAAAAGCAATGGAGGAGGAATTAGAATCCTTCAAAACCACGTAAACATATGACCTTGTTACCAAACCAAATTTACGTAAAATGCCATTGGGAGCAAGTGGATTTTTAAAGTAAAAAAATAATGCTGATGGGAGTCAAAAATTTAAGGCTAGACTTGTGGCTCAAGGATATACTCAGAAAAAGGGAAAAGACTATGATGAGACATACTCACCAATTGTAAAGCTCACGAGCATTAGAGTACTGCTAGCAATGGGAACAGCCTTGAATCTGGAATTACACCACATGGATGTCAAAACAGCTTTCCTGAATGCAAAATTGGATGAGGATGTTTACATGAGGCAGCCACCGTGGTATGAAGTAGATGAAAACAAGTTTTGGAAGCTGAACAAAGTCAAGTTTATGGATTGAAACAAGCTCCCAGGGAATGGTACCTATGCATGGATAATTATCTTAGAGATCAGGGTTTTGAAAAACTCAAAAATGATGGAAACCTCTATAGATACTCTGCTGGAGAAAAATTTTGCATTATTGCTCTTTATGTAGATGATTGTATAATGGCAAAGAAATTGTGAAAAGATATTGGTACACTGTAAACAAATTCTCAAGAACAGGTTCCATATGACAGACCTTGGTGAATTACATCAATTTCTGGGAATAGAGGTAACAAGAGACAGGCAGAAAAACTTATTACATTTAAAGCAAGGCAAGCATATTGACAATATGCTAAAAAGGTTTAATATGGCTGAGGCAAACCCAGTTAAAACCCCAATTGTTCCAGGGCACAAATTAACAGCTGATGTGGCTATGAGCAAGGAGGAAATCACTGAAATGGAAGGGGTGCCATATAGGGCATTAGTTGGCTGTCTGTTGTATCTGTCTAACAATACACGACCTGATATATCCTATGCTGTAAATATCCTTAGTAGAAGATGTCATAATCCAAGCAAAGCTCATTGGCTAGCAGGTAAGAGGATACTAAGGTATTTGAAAGGCAGCAAAGAAAATGGAATAACATATGACTCACAGAATTTGAAGCTTGAATCATATAGTGATGCCGACCAAGCGTGAGACTTGAGCATGAGGAGATCAACTTCGGATATGTAATTTTTCTAGCAGGAGGTCCAATCACATGGAGAAGCAAGAAGCAGAGTGCAAGGCCATGTCCTTCCGCAAAGCGTAATATGTTTGATCTTCTCTAGTGGCAAAGGAAACAGTTTGGTTAAGAAGACTATTGGATGAACTTGGATGCATACAAAATGGTCCTACAAACATCTTTACAGATAGCCAAAGCTGCATGGCAATAGTCAGAAATCCAGTTGACCATGAAAGAACTAAGCACATAGAACTTAGTATGCATTTTATAAGGGACTTGGCAAAGAAAGAAGAAGATTATACAGATGGTATATGTCAATACAGCAAATCAAGTAGCAGATGTTTTCACTAAAGGACTCACTGAAGCAAAGTTTACACAGTTCAAGAACAGGATGAATATTCAATAGAAATTGCAAACAACAGGTACTTGAAACAATCTGCTGACACATGTGATGAAGGAGGAATGTTAGAAAATGTGGTATCATCACATGTGTGGAATTCAAGCTATACATTTAAAGTACATTGATATACATTAGATACATTGGAAGTACATATGTACATTGATGTACATTAGAGTACATTGGAAGTACATATGTACATCTCTGGCCTTTGGCCTTCTGTTTCCGGCTGTTGGCCCTTCAGTGACACACGGAACCTTAATGTATAAATAATGGAATTCTGTGCAATGGAAGATACACAGGGACAGAGATCAAGGTCGAGATCGACTGGTAATCAAGAATTCATCTTGATAGTTTCCTTTCAGTATTGATATTGTTGAGCTCTAGTATGAGTTAATGGTTTAAACATGTCATTGAATTTATTTGCTCATACAATAACTAGTGGTTGTGTATCTAGTGGTTGATCATTTTATCTTGATCATTGATTGAATACTTGCAAGAGTTGATATAGTGATACATAAATCTAACAAAGGTATGTGTGAATCTTCTGGATATTTTCATTCCAAGAAGTTATTTTTTTTTGTCAATGCAAATGACCAATTCTACATATTGCAGATGTCTGGTCCTGTAGCGCCACTCTATTCCATATATCAGATTAAAGACAAAGCATGACTATTGCAGAATGTGGCTAAGGTAATAACTAAAACCCTAACATCTTTGTTGGTTTCTGCCACATCCTTGGCTATTCTCAAGGCAAACATGGATGAAATGCATTTTGCAATTGTAAGAGTTTGGTTACATCCCTCCTGACATTGATATCATCAATTATTAAGTGTGTTATGTCTGATCTGCCATGTCCCATGCTATGCTTGCTTCTGAGGTGCATTTTTTGCTAGTTCTGGGTTTTAATTTTCACTGGGCATGAGTTTATGTTCTGATTTACAGCCATTCATTTCTGTTGGTGCTCTATGCGGCCTACTCTGCCATGATGGAATTACAAAGAATTTGACAAGTTCCATATTTGCTATCTATACCATATTTAAAGAAGTTGTTCTTTTACAGGTGGTGGTAATAAAATGGATCAAGCATTACAAAATGTTTGCTTTCAATAATCTAAGATCAGACCATTAAATTCTTGCAAATTCTCTGTAGTGTATTCATTCTATTTGCTTTATTGAAGCTCTTCAATTTATCCAAGTATGCAGAAAGCTGGTTCAGAGAATTGCAGAAAATAAACAGTATGCAGAATCATTTTAGCAAATGGGCATATTAAGTGTCAATGGACTTGAACCTAGCAACTTGCAGGATGAGATGATCATATGCAGAACTGTATATCATGGAACAGGTAATTGGACAATGTTCATTAAATACATGACGCATTTTATACACATCCTACATTTGCCTCTGCACTATTCTCTCTGTCATATAGTTAGCATTTAAATATTAAACCTGAGGGGTAATTTTTTTTTAGAATGGATATGATGGGAAATCAGAAGAGCAAACCCATGCTTCCATGCTCTTATACACGAAATGTTTTATATAGTCTAGATTTATGTTTCAAGAAAAGTGATTGACAATATAACTTTCAAAGCTGCAAGTCTCATGAAGGTGCATTCAGGGATATTTGGTACCTTTTAATTTGTTTGGCTTATCTCCAAAACTAACATGTTCTACTTCATTTTGTTTTGCAAATACATCTGTGTTTGCATGTTGTTCACCCTTTCAATGCATGAAGGCATTGTGGTTTCTAAATGCCAATTCTATAAGCTTGGAAGTTGATGTCTTGGGCTTCCTTATTTACACAGCATATGTTTCCTCTACCTTAGAATTGTTTTCGCTTACATTTTCGTTTTGAATGATTGCACATATCTCTTGCACAAGTACCATATGCTCCAATCATGGAACAAGCGCATGTTTTCGATGTTACTTTCTGCAGCCATTGGAAGATGAGCAATAGTATATGTCATTTATCAATATATTAAATGTCACTTGAATCTAAAATATCCTTTTGACCTCTTCCATAGACCAAAACAAAATTTGTACATTGTAAAACTATTAGCAACTTTTAGCATGTGAAATATATAAATTCGTGATTTCAAATTCATCTACCAAGATCCTAGCCATAATTGTAAGTTACACAAAATTGTGGCATATTTTAGCTAGCATGCAACCTCATTCAAAAGTTGTTGCATAATCCAAATTTTGGTGCCATAATGTTATCTTATGCCCAATAAATACATTATATACCCGTGCAACCACAATCATTGTGTCATAATGTTGTCTGGGGCCCAATAAATACATTATATACCAGCAATACTGAGCGCTATTTATATTCCATATTAGGTTCATTTCAAGGACAAAAAATTGTAAAGTTCATGTTCAATAGAAGTTGTATAAATCGTTATATTTAGAATGAAATTTAAGAGCCTCGCTACATTTTCCACATATTGCTCAAGAGTAATCCACAAAACACTCAACAATAATGGTACACATCTTTTCTTTTTCTTTGGCTCTCATTTGCAGGTTCGTAACGTATAGCCCAGCAACGCTGGGCACCGTAACTAGTTATGTTTATGGTTAACCTAATGGATTGTGTGAAACTAGGTTCATATAAAAGATGCTATGTTACAAAAAAGATGTTATGTTAAGTGGGCTATGAAAAACAAATCAATGATCTTAAGGTCTAGAAAACATGTTAGTAGCTTAAGCGAAGCTTTCTAACTGGGGGAGCCAAGCAATGATTAACCAGAGACCAAAGTAGAGAGAGAGAGAGAGAGAGAGAGAGAGAGAGAGAGAGAGAGAGAGAGAGAGAGAGAGAGAGAGAGAGAGAGAGAGAGAGAGAGAGAGAGAGAGAGAGAGAGAGAGAGAGAGAGAGAGAGAGAGAGAGATTTTAACGAGACAATGCCATGTGTGTGTGTGTGTGTGTGTGTGTGTGTGTGTGTGTGTGTGTGTGTGTGTGTGTGTGTGTGTGTGTGTGTGTGTGTGTGTGTGTGTGTGTGTGTGTGTGAGAGAGAGAGAGAGAGAGAGAGAGAGAGAGAGAGAGAGAGAGAGAGAGAGAGAGAGAGAGAGAGAGAGAGAGAGAGAGAGAGAGAGAGAGAGAGAGAGAGAGAGAGAGAGAGAGAGAGTGTGTTTATGTCTATGGGAGGCCTAAAAGACCTATTAGACAATCCCCTTTTAAACATCTTCATAAAATAATGAGTTTCCGAATCCTCATCTAGCTCATCACTCTCACTCAAAATATCTGAGTTATCAATATTAACAACAGTTTGAGATTCCAAACAAGCATCTCTATGATGTAGAAGTTCTATCGCATACCTTCCTAACACATCCCCCTCCAGTGTGAAAAGAGTTGGGAGATCTACATGATTAATCCCATATTTATCCCGTAACGCTGCATAGGCCATACATCGAAGTAATACATGGTCCTCATCTTCAACCTGGCTTGTGCTACATAACTTACAGTATCTTTGGTCCCTCGGTAGAATATGTCCCCATCTCCCCACCTCTATACCCAAGTGATGTGAACTGAGACGAATCCTGCAAATATTGTGTCTCTTTTGTATTGAAATGTTTTCCTGTAAGTGCATAGCTGGTAACAAGCTCGGGTTTATGCCCTGTTTGTATAGAATCATCTTTCTCTTAGGCTGCGACCATAGTCTTCTTTGTATCTTATCAGAAATCCATTGTCTTAGGTCTGAAACCAAGACCACCTCTTCCCATTGTATATCCCATTTTCTAAGCCAATTCGCCACATCATGCAATATTCCCTTTTCTTTACTAGATACCAAAGCTTTATATACAAGGCGAGAGTCATCCAATGCTAACATTCTCTTAAGATATGTCACACACCTCAATATGGCTTCTCCCTCAAGAGGTAGAAGTCCACTTTCAACATCATGGGGTAAGGCATTTGGGCTTTGACCCCTAGCTCCAATCTCAAAAATTTCTTCAAGACCTGCTCCATATCATCCCATAAACATTGTGGGAGACTTGCTCCCCATATCTCGCACCCATACAGGACCACACTCTGTACTAGTGACTGATAAAGCTTTACCTTAAGTTTCCAAGACCAAAGATGAGACCTTCGACACATACTCTGTAGTGCATACAATGCCCTGTACCCTCCATCAATTCGCTTCGATATGCATGCATTCCATCTATGATTCCTGCTGAAAATAAGACCCAAATATTTATAAGAATCACACATATTTACAGTATTTCCCTTATAGCTAAAAACGGGTTCCTGCCTGAGAGTGCCCACTGTCATAATGCTTGTCTTATCCAAGTTTACTTGCATGCCAGTTTGGTCACAAACGACCGCCAAACTATTCAGATGTTGCTGCATGTGGTCTTTTGAACGTGCAAATAGCACCACATCATCTGCATACATCAGCAACTGTAGAATATATCCATGTATCCCAGTGCCTCCCGGACAATTATCATGGAGCCATGCCTCTAAGCTATCTATGAACAAACCAAATAGCGTTGGGGATAAGGGACAACCTTGTTTCACCCCAATATTGCTCTCCACATGATCTGGGATCTCCAATGAAAAGGGCTGGGATAATTGCACAAGTACCTTTTCGTAGAGAATCTGGACCGCATCTCTAAGCTCCAGTGGCACATTAAGCTTCTCAAGCCTTTCCCATAGATGTACACGGGGAACCTTATCAAAGGCTTTCCTAAAATCAACGAAAGCTATATACATTGGCTTCTTGGTCCCTTTGACATTGTCAAAAACCGTTTTCAACACCAACAAATGATCTAAAGTAGATCTGCCCGGCCTAAAGCCTGCCTGTGTTTCTGCCCTTTTATGGTTAAATTCTGCCCATATGCTTATTTGCTTTTCTAAGATGGATGCAAATAACTTAGAAAACAAATTACTCACCAAAATCGTTCTGTAATTGTTTGTGTCATGACGAGTCCCGCCTTTGAATATTGGCACCACCCTATTCTTGCACCAATCAGATGGGAAACCTTGCTTCAGAGCGAGGTTAAGCATGCGTGTAATCAGAGGAACAATGCTCGGTCCAGCACATTTTATATGCTCTGCACTGAGGGAATTCAAGTTTGATGCTTTACAGTTGGCCAGGGATGAGATACCAGCAGTTACATCTTCTTCCTTGATGGTCCAGTTCGAACTTATGCCATCTGTGCTATCCATTCCTGTGCTATGATACAGACCCACTACATGTTCCCATAAAGCTCTTGCTTCTAGCGGGATTTCCGCCTGCCTGTTCCTCTTAAGCCCATTCCAGAATAGTTTAGGTTCTTCCAGGTATCTCTGGCATAGAATTTGTTGCCTTTGACTGATGTATTTTCTCTTCTTACCCCTTACTACTCGCTTATAATTCTGTTTATACTGTGCTTTAAGATGTAAGTCACATTTTTTTCATTGATCTTTAGCATCCCGGCATTCCTTATCAAACCATGCCTTACATGGTAGCCCTTTGCGAGCTCTCTGGGAAGTACTGCCTCTTCCAGAAGCTTGAGTAGCTGCTGGTTCATGGTATGTAAATCTCCATCCCATTGCATCTGACTTATCTTGTCTTCCACACATGCACGGTACTGTGGCCGGAGGTAAGGTTTCAAATGATACCGTGTTTGCATAACCCTGTCCTTCAGAACAGGTTGCTCAACATTTATGGTAACAAATAATGGACTGTGATCAGACTCAATCTCCTCATCGCCCACTGTAAAATCAGCAAGATCATGCAACGAATTTTCTGCTATGGCTACATAATCAAGTGTACTCCTTGTTCTACATGTGTTCTTTACTGTCTGCGGAAATCTGTCCAAGCCATTACAAATGATCAGACCTGCGCTACTACACAAACAAAGGAACTGTCTACCACTCTTTGTGATAATCAAGTCTTTTGATCTTCTCCTCCTGCCTGTTAATTGCATATCACAATCATCCATCTCTTCTAACCAAAGCGGGTTCTTGTTGCCTGTGAGCGTAGCAGCCTGCAGACTTCCAATCCGGCCATTAAAATCCCCTGTCAGAATTACTTTTCCTCGTTCCTGGAAGTACATAACATCTTGTTCAAGAGCAAAAAACATGTCATCATTAGATGCATCAATTTCTGAGTATATTTTGGTGTGTCTGGGTGCAAAGTAGCAGATTGCCATGTTAAAAGGAATATGTGATCCTCCTATTTCCAACCAAATGTACTGGCCATTTTTATCTTTCCTAATACCAGTGATTACATCCTTATAGGCTGGTCTAATAAAACATGCAATGCCACCATTGCCCATGTCTGTATCTTTGAATCTTATATTTTGCACAGAATAAATCATTTTAAATCCGTCAATTTCTGGAAGTGCATACAAATCATTCTCCTTCGTTTCTACAAAGCAAATTACATCTACCTTCTCTAGAATCTTGTACATGCTAAGAGTCTTATCAATTGTCAGTCGATTGATATTCCAGATTGCGACCCTTAGCCCTCCCGCAAATACCTATTCAACAATTGCTTTCCCTCTGTGCCATCTCACATTCCTGTTATTTTGCTTGGCTTCTTTAAACTTCGCCAGTTCTTGTTTCTTTTCCTGCAATTGCTCTTTCGTAAGATCGTCATTTACCCAAATGAACTTGCCTCTCAGAGTGTGTCGCTGCTTCAAAACCTGGAATCTTTCTTCTCTGGTTGCAAATTTTACTAGAATGTGTTGTGTGCCATGCTCCTTCTTACCAACTCGAAATGCTTCTGTAATGCTGGCTGTCACCTGCATATCTTCTGCAAAAAATTTTAAGACTGCTTCCTTTGTATTCTCCTTCTCTTTCTCCGGAAGACCTACAATACGAATATTCAAGGCCCTTTGCTTCCTTTCCTGCATCTCCACATATTCATCAAATGCTTGCTTTAGTTCCGATATGCCTGATTCTTCAGAACCTGATTCCTCGCCCTGTGTCTCTTGCAGTTCGTTGACATCTAATTTGACCTTATCAATCTCATTTCTCATTTCCTGAAAATTTGCCTTCAACGTTTCATTCTCAGATCTGACGTTGCGAATTTCGGCCATTAGCTTGTCTTTACGTGATGCTGCCTTCTGTCTAAATGCTATGAGTTCTTTCCAGACCATAGCCAAAGAGACTTCTGCCTGATCCGAGATGTCCCCATCTGATTCCTCCTCCTTGCCCTTTGACTGCTTCTTAAGTGGTTTTGACCCATTCTTAGCCATCGTGAAGCGGTAAACCCAGGGATGTCGAAATCTGAGCAACAGACCTGTCACTGAATCCAAATGCACCTTCCCTGATAACCTCTCCAAAACTCTGCTCCTGAAACCTGTTTCTGCAAGTGGGACCAAATCCCGAAGTGCTTGCAGTGCCCGACAGCAAGTGGACCTGTTTCTGTGCAAATGGGAACAAATGTCCTGCTCCCGAACTGACAGCAGATGCTCCCGAACTCGCCCTATTCCAGCCGAAAACAAAGTTCCGAAGCCCGCAGAAGCCAAATATACCTGACTCAGATCTTGGGAAGAGAGAACTCGAATCCACAAGACCCTTTTGCCACACGAGAGAGAGAGAGAGAGAGAGAGAGAGAGAGAGAGATAGAGAGAGAGAGAGAGAGAGAGAGAGAGAGAGAGAGAGAGAGAGAGAGAGAGAGAGAGAGAGAGAGAGAGAGAGAGAGAGAGAGAGAGAGAGAGAGAGAGAGAGAGAGATGAAATGAAATGAAATGAAATTGTATTATTACGTCTGTGAGACCGCCAGGCCTATGAGACGTCCAAACCAGTACATTAGTAATCATAGAAAAGTTCATCTAATGCATCATCGGATAATAATGCATTGACCCCCTCAATCTCTTCCTCGTCCTCCTCTTTTACATCCATTGCTTTCAAGCATCTTTCTCTATGGTCCAAAACAGCAAGTATATATGCCCCAATCACACCCCCAGGGTAGTCAAAAAATTCAGCAAGTGTATAAGCTTTCATACCATGTTTAGCACGCAATGTGGCATATGATGAACAGTGAAGTAGCACATGTGCCTCATCCTCAAGAGTCCTACAGTCATACAACTTGCACGACCTAAGCTCATGTGGAATATCACTCCATCTCCCTAATTCCACCCCAAGCCTGTGTGAGCTTAACCTCATCCTACATATAGCATGTCTGACAGAAATGTGTTCGTGTAAGTAACTGACCCCTTGTAGCCTGGGATTGATATGGACCCTATGGAACTCCTTCTTAACCGCACCTTCTCTCCAGCACACACGGGTTAAATTATCCACAACCCAACCTCGTATATTATCCTTACAATTTTCCAAATCATCCATATGCATCCCCCATCTGGCTAGCCACCCCTCTATGTCTGCAAACCATCCTTTCGTGCGTGTCTCCTCCAATGCCAACCTTGGCAAAATATCATTCGGCATGACATAGAGCACCTTATGCACATAATGGAGAGTCTTACAAAGTGCTTCCGCTTCCAAAGAGAGCATCCCACACTCCACTAACAACGTATCATATGGTGTTTGAATCTTAGTTCCAAGCTCAACATGAAAGAATCTTTTCTGTATTTTTTCAATTTTCTTCCATCTATCCAATGCCAAACCTGCCCCCCATACCTCACATCCATATAGCACCACTGATTGCACCAACATATACAACTGCTTCTTCATGCTGAAATCCTATATATATGCTTTCCTACACCTGCGTTGCATGGCATAGAGAGCATTAAGCCCACCATCCGCTTTTTGCTCAGCCGCTATATTCCAGTTGGGACTTTTGTCTACAATTAGACCAAGATACTTATAACTATCCACAATGTCAACAGGGTCTCCTTTGTAAAATACCTTTACATGATCTACCTTGGTAGCTCCAAACACTACAACCTTGGTTTTAGCCATGTTGACCCGCATGCTTTTCATGTCACAAAATCCCTCAAGAGCATCCAAGTGCTTTTGTAGACCCGCTACACTCCTAGATAATAGAACAACATCATCGGCATACAACAATAGCAGAAGAACATACCTATATAGAGGCGTTCCATCACCACCATTTTGACAGATCCAATCCTCCAGTTGGTCTATGAACAAACCAAAAAGTGTGGGCGATAGTGGGCAGCCCTGCTTAACCTCCATATTGCTTTCAACATACTCATCACTGGTGTATGGGAAAGAAAGCTGAACCAATACTTTATCATAAAGTTTGGCCACTGGATGCGTATACTCAACAGGCACACCAAGAGCTGACATTCTATCCCACAAATGTCCTCTTCCAACCATATCAAAAGCTTTAGAGAAATCAACAAACAATGCATATAAAGGTTTCTTCTTACCAACCACTGAATCCATCATGGCTCTCATGGTAACCAAATGATCTGTTGTAGACCTCCTCGCCCTAAAACCAGCTTGCCCTGTTGCTCTCACATTATGAACCTCGGACCATGTGCTTATTTTAGCGTTCAGCATGTTAGCAAAAAGCTTGGCATAAAAACTACATATCATAATCATACGGTAGTTATTTGGATCAGACTCATCACTTGCCTTATGAAGAGGGACCACCCTATTCACTTGCCATGTGCATGGGAAGCCTTCAAACAAGACAGCATTGCACAACTTTACCAAGACTTCTACCACACTATCACCTGCCCATTTAAACATTTCAGCCATAAGCCCTTCCGAATCTGCTGCCTTACCATTGGATAATCTTTGGAGCCCATCCTGCACGTCCTCCAAGGAGAAACAGAAGCCCTCCTCCCCATCCATTTTTGTGTCCACACCTGGCACATGATAGAGATATTTAATATGATTCATCAAAGCACCAACCTCTACCATTGTACTTGGTTTTTGGGAAGGTTTCAATCTATTCCAAATTTTCTTTCGGATATGCCAATAATTATGTGACCATCTGGTCATGTTTCTTACGCAAATAAGCCCGTTTCTTCCTCTTAACTATTCTGATGTACTCCCTTCTTGCCAAGGCCTTCGCCCCCCTTTGCTAATTTAAATTGTCTTCTTTATATCCTGCATTTATAGTCAAACCAACCATTGCAAGGCAACCCCATTCTCTGCCTGTGGGACACAAAACATGTATTAGCAGATTCCAGAACCATCTGAGTAAGAACATGACTGAGTTCTATCGCATTAGTTGGCCATGTGATAGTAGAGGCAGTTTTTTCACAACAAGCTTTGTACATATCAGATTTATCATACCTCATAAGGAGTGCTTGTGACACAACCTTATGCTTAGGCAAACCAGCAATGCAAAGGTCAAGAAAAAGAGGCTCATGATCTAATTCAATATTATCTTTCCCAATAGCAAAATTTACAACTTGTTGAACAAAAGAGGGCTTAGCTAGATCCACCACACTTGCCCCTCTGCATATAAGTGCTCCTGATCCTGGAAACCTGTCAATGCCATTATAAATAACCAGGTCTAACCCGCTACAAAATGTTAGAACATGATTCCCCTGAGGGGAAGGCCACCGAATTTTGTCATCTGATTTCCTGCTCTAACCAATTTCTGCCAATTCAGTGTCATCTAGCATTTCTACCCACTCTGGCTCTCCCTCCATACTTACCATGGCAGCCTGCCTCTGTGAAGTTCGTCCATTGAAATCTCCCATCAATAAAACCTCCCTTGTATCACAAAAGGAAACAACATCCTGCTCCAACTGCGCAAAAGGATCATCTCTATCCACTTCACCTGAATTATATACTGGAGACCCTCGTGGTGGATAATAACATCCAGCAATATATACGTTGCCAAATTGCCCTGGCACACTAATCCAAATGCACTGCAGAGTTGCTTTTAGAAAAAGAACTATAACTAAATGCACAAATTCCATCCTAACAAAGCATGCAATGCCACCGTAACTCTTGTATCTCCATCCTTTTGGGAACCAAACAGAATGCATCATCTTAAAACCATTAATTTCAGGCAGACCAGATTCCTCATGCTCACCTGTCTCAAGAAAGAAAACAATATCTATATTTGCAAGTATACTACTCATAGTAGTTATCTTTTCCTGTGTCAGAGTATTAATATTCCAACACATCACCCTGGCGGTGGCAAATTCCTATGCTATGCTCTCAGTAGCAGCACCATCCACTACTACTCGTCCCTTCCTCCAAACAGCCTTAATGACCATTCTTTTTTGCTTCCTTGAATTTCAAAAGTTCCTTTTTATGTTCTTCATATTGATCTTTTGTCATATCTTCATTCACCCAGAAAATTCAGACCTCATTTGACTCTTGAAAGCCTCCAATTTTGCATTCATTTGCTCCAAGAAAGACTTCCTGAGATCTTGGATGATCGAATCTACTGCAAATTTGATGGCAGCTTGTATTGTCCCTTGCATAGCTTCCAATAACTCTTGTTTCAGATTTCCAATGAACATAGCTTGATAGGTAGCTATGGAAGAAGGATCCAGGCCGCCCACAATACCCATCACTTTTAGATCAAGATCATGGGCTGCTGTAGAAACAGAGCCAAGCCGAATCCCCTGTTTAGGGGCCACCACCATCCCCTGCTTAGGGGCTGCCAAAATCCCTTGTTTAGAGGCTGCGAAATCCAGAGATTGCTGCTGCCCAACCTGCTGTACAACATCCTGCACCACACCTCCATCGAAATCTGCAACAGTCCCACCAGTTTTGGAACTGGCATCCGAGTCTGAATCATTCTGTCCAGATGTGGACACGGCTAAAACAGGTTTTTTTAATGCTTTCTTTGCATTGGTAACATTAACATCCTTGGACGCATCCCTGTTCACTGTTACAGGAGCCACAAGAGACCCAATCCCATCTCCCTTCTTTGCCCTAGTCTTGGTCGCCATTTCCAACACCATCAACAGTCCTGGAAAATGCCAATTACAGACTGTCAAACTGATTCAAAAGCATTGGTTTTATACATCTTGGAAAGAGCTCGGAATAAGCTTTCCAATGAGCCCAAACACGTTGCAATCTGACACCGTATGTGAGAGCTATGGCTTGCTGAAGTTCCACGGCAGAAACCCTAGCATCCGGGGGGGGAGGGGTCCTATAAGAAAAATAACCATAAGAAACATGAATAACCCGGGGGAGGGGGTAGATTGGATGCGTACGAAAAGAACCCCAAGAAGGAAGTCAAGGCAACAAAACAGTGAGACTGGATTGTGAGCTGAGGTAGGGGAGTCGAAGTCAAACACGAAGTCCATCTGCTGTTGAATCCGAAGTCGAGATTTTGTTGTTATCGTGATTGAATGCTATGTGGAAAATTAAATATAAGACGAAAATAACCATCAATGGTCTAAATACCATAAAGAGGAAAAGCGCGTAGTCTACACTAAAACTAGAGCTATGTGATACTGCATGATAGAAATGCCAAGTGGATAAATAACCATCAATGCTCTAAAATCAATGCATATATACGGAGGGAAAATGTGAAATGCTAGGTGGAAAAATAACCCATAATGCTTTAAGATAACCATCATTGCTCTAAAATCCCTGCCATATACACGGAGGGAGAATGTGAAATGCTAGGTAGAAAAATACATCGATACAGAACGAGGAAAAATGCAAAGTCTACACTAAAGAAGAGGCAAAAAGCCTAGAGAGTGACTCAAACCATGATCTACATCCTAAGCAAAGCAACACTCTAACAAACAAGCTATGCAACTACTTTTAGTTTATTATAATTAGACAGTAATAAGGGATGCTGAAAGATGGCACGGAGACTCAGAAAAGCAAAGAAGCTAAAAAAGGAGTGGTTCGAGGTACAGCTGGAGAAGCGGCCGACTAACAATTGATCAACGTCCAACCACAAATTCGAAGACGATTCATCTTGGCGCCGTTTGATTCATGAAAATGTTTCCTCCCAATTATGCAATGTAAGCAAAAAGGATTTCATTAAGGGAGTCAAAACAAGTGCTCGGTATAATATGTCAATGCAAGCAAAGAAGATGTTTGGAGCAAAAGGATCCAACATGACCAATCAACTCAAGCCAAAAAAGAAAGGGAGCCAAAACGTGGCCCATATAACCTAGAACGAAAAGGTAGCAATGGAAATAAGAAAATATTTTCCTAGCAAAAAAGTCTCCAAATAGAACTAGCAATGAAAAGGGGTTAAGCAAATGCAATAATATAGCAACTCAAGCAAAAAAAGATGTTTCTAGCAAAGGGATGCCAATATGACTCATAACGAAAGCCAAAAAGGTTGTTAGATGAAAAAGCTTGAATAAGATGGCAAACTTATAATCACATCATATCGAATTATGTGAAGAGATGTACTAGGATATATTCAATATTAGATCCAATATGGTCACATTCAGAAGCGAGAACTCGGATGAATTTACCTATTCAACATTGGATTACTTGATTGGAGAACCTCACATGCTGGATAAGATCCAAGATTTTAGGATCGGGAGCTTTTCAAGTGAAAGTGACCATGCCCCTTTATTAATCAAGTTGACTGCGCACAGATCTCAGCATCACAAAACAAGCATTCCATCATGAAGTTCTCAAAGGACTGCCAAATATCAGAATGTTATGCAGCATCCATGTTAGCGCTTCTGCCCTCAACAGACTTCTAGTAAACAGTGTGAAACAAATATATGGTGAATACCCTAAGAAGCGAGGCACTCAGCCCGGAAATGCATGGTATGATATGGAATTGAAACAGGCCAGAAATCAGATAGATAATCCTTCCAAGTTGCAAGCATATAAGAAGCTGCTCAAATGAAAAAGCAAGCATGGATACACGAGCAGTAAAGACAGCTTGAACTCAAATTGAAACATTCTAGAAAATGGTTCTGGAACCAGCTGGCTCCTCCAACTAAAGAGTTGGCTTTGACGGATCTTCATGTCTGAAAAACTTACGTGCTACACTTAAATTTTAAGATAAACTAAGATAAGATAAGTCTTTTAACGTCCACAGGAACCCAATCGGGTTATGGGATCAGAACAGAAAAAGAGAGCATGAGCCCCAACAGAACTCGGGGGTTGTGCCCCATGACAAATAAGAACAAACAAAGAAGGTACATGGCTATGCAATAGCTGCCCATGGGTCAGATGGCCACTGCTCTCGAATGATGGCCCGACCTCCCCTATAAATGGCCCACTTCCGGTGTAGGCGAGCCTCGTGCCCGCGACATAATTCTTCTTTCCATCTACAGAGCTGTGCTGGGGTCAGATCTTTTTGGACGAAGAAGGAGGTTCCTTTCAAATGGTTTCCATGTCACAGGATGTGCAACCAGGAAAGAGCATCGCGAAAGAAGACCAAGAGGTGACGAGGATGGTCAGGCCGCACTGCTCCAACCCGATGGGCCGAGATAATACCCTGTGCCTGAATGTGCATCACCTGGGTAAAAAAATGTACTGCCTCATCTGTAGCAAGAGAGTCATTTGCCTCCACAATACCTGCGATATGTAAGTTCAAGGTCGGTGTGTGCTCTATGGCCCTTACTGGCTCAGAGGCCAGGACCTTGGTTTGTGCAGTGTGTAATAAATCCTTAGGGGAAGTATGCGTGGATCCTTGTACTCTGGCATTATCCTCGGGCATAGCATCCATATGCTCAGGCGCATGCACTATGCTAGATACCGATGGGGCACTACTATGATCTATAGGATTGCGGCCCGCAGACCGTAGCAATAACTCTAGAAGCTGCATCCAGCTTTGTAAAGGCAACTGAGCAGACGTCGCTGTGATAGTGACGGTGGAGCAAACTGTCCGTGTCCTGGCCAAGATATCTGGAGGCAGACAGTGCATCTGAGCAGCAAATCTATCTAGGGTGGTATCCAGAGGCGCATCAGGAGCTAACTGCAGATCTGGCTGGGTCAGGATAGGGCGCTGGGGTCCAAAGAAAGGGGCAGCCATAAGATATGGTTGAATTGAAGGATCATAGGGTTCTTGGCTTTGCGCTGGCAATTCGATCAAGTTCTTGGCTTTGCGGGTCTCCCGTGCCATTCTCTTGATCTTTCAAGTCATGCTGAGTGGCTGTGACTATGTAGGGAAGAAGCAAATGAATGGGCAAGCAAGAAACTAAAGGAACATACTCCAGGCAAGAGACGGCAGGAATCGAGAGGCCCAGGCTTGAGGATACGGCTGGAGAAACTGGGCTGAACTGCGGCCTAGATAATCTGGAACTAAGTAAATCAAATCAGAGAAGATGAAAGAGAGAGGACCTATTATGAGTTGACCGGGTGAACTAGAGCTGTGGCAAATTGCGCTGTTGGGACGTGGGCAAATTGGTGGCTGCCAAATCGTGGCTGATGGCTTCCCTAGGCTGAGGCGAAGCCTTGAAATCAAACCGTGACTGAGGGTCCATACAAGTTTGGGTGCCAAATTTACGGGCAGGTGATGCAGGAACTGGTGTTGCCAAACCGGGTTGATGATGCAGAAGCTAGTGTTGTCAAGCCAAACAAGAACTCGATTCTCGCCCAATCTTAGGCCATCTGCAAGAATCAGAACTGGGAGGGGTGCGTGGTTGGCCGAATCTGCCCTAGCTGAGCCGTTCGTGCTGTTGCAGATGCTGCAGATGCTTGTGATTTGTTGCTGAGGCTTGGCCACGATCACATAAATAGGCTTGGGCTTGGCGCCTAAGCAGTGACGCCTAAGAGAAAGCGATGGCGCTTGAGAGAAAGAAGATTGGGCAAGGACAAGGGAGAAGACAGGTTGTGCTTACAAAAATAAACTAATTCCAGCTTCGTGGTCACTTTTGAGTATGTGAAAAAAGGAACTAAAGGGCTAGCCAAGGGAAAAACACAGGATATTGATGGTCTGTTGGCTGAACACTTTAAAGATGGGGTGACGAGTTGGCTCATTTAACCAAGCTATCCGAGATGGGTTCCTAGATGCTTGGACAACTAGTCTGATCCACCCAATTCATAAACACGGAGGTATTGCTGCCACAAAATTACAAGACAATCATGATTAGTTCTATACTCGCCAAATAACGTATTTAGAAAAATTTATACTTATTCAGGCTTTTTAGACTTGTTCATGTTTATAATGATTTGAAACATTGAGTGCTTAATCTTTTGTTATTTCATAATCATGCCATAATCAATAGTATAGAGAAGAAACCATTGCAAAGAAAATGAATTGTACTTTTGCATTTATCTAATTAATCATCAGTACATAATTCCAAATGACTTTGGACAATAGCAACTACATCACCGTGTATTTATCAAGCTGTTTCATGGAAACTGCAGAGGTCTTTGCCCTCCAACCATAGATTACTGATTGAACATCCACCCGTTGTCGTTTTTCACTTGGATTTGGCTTCCACCTTTTGTAGCAACATCCATTGTATTGATCTTTCAAACTCTTTCTACCTTTAGTGAGTGGCTTCCATCATTGGACATGAACTTGAAGACACTCTTTTAGTCCATCCTTTTGTTTAATCGATATAGTCAATGCTGTGCCTTGCCAAAATGGAGTCTCTTTCATATCATTAGGCCTCACAATGAGAAACATACCTTCCATAATATCTTTTTCAGGTTTAAATTCTTCTTTTCGTTTACCACTTGCAGGGCCACAATACACCACTTCATGATGTTCTTCTTCATTGTCAATCATCATTATGGGAACAACATCTACATCTTGATGGAGCATCCCCTGTGAACGAAGCCAAAACCCATCTTTTAACTTGGAATTTTTTACTGGAGATCCCTGTAGCTCTACTTCTTGATAATTGGAATGTCTAAAACGTCCATTTAACCCTATTTTCGAAAAATCTATGTATTTTGAAATACCAGATATGATATTTTCATCTTTCCTTATGTGTTCATTATGGGGTACAGGCTCAGGTTCATCTTCGGGCAATATTTATCTACCAGCATCATCTTTTCTAAAAAGTTCAATACCAGCTTCAGGCTCCCATGCTGCCTTCTTAGGGTGCACCTTATATTGCATCGTAGGATCTCCTTTATCATCTAGATATAACCGAAAATGTAATGGCTTCGTATGCCCCACCAACTTATGGCGCCCATCTTCTATATAACCATCCACAAATTTCTTAAAATCACGGACTTGTATGAGGTATGGAACATTTCTAGCAGACATATACGTCTTATACAATTCAAATAATTGTGGCAAAGTGTGTGCATGCTGTTTTCTTTGACTATTTCCAAATCTGCTAAAGAAGGCATCAATATCTTCATGTGTATGTCCAACTATAAGAAATGATTTGCCTCAACCAACGATTCCCCATCGAGTAATATCAAGTTTTTGATAGGCCAATGCATAAGTTTTCCAATCTCGAATGAGTTATCATCAACCATCATCTCAAATACTGTAATTCCAAGGTCATCTTCCTCCAAATAGGCACTATCAACGACTTCATTTGTGAAGGCCACAATAATAAAAGCAAATCCCAACTTATTGTTCTCCTTGTCTAGGATAATAACCCTATTGCCCGGCCATGTAGATCTATCATCTGGATTTCTCTAGGCGAAATCATTCCTTTGGGACTGGAAACATGATATTCAACATGTGATGCACTTGTTAACTGTGGTCTCAAGTCGCTCTTCTTCCATCTCACAAAAGAACCAACATGTCCAGTAGATAATTATGTGATGGAGTCATAGGTTTGTCATAGACAACCTTTAAAGAAATGCTGACATATCCATCACCTAATATTTGGTTGTGGCAATATCTGTTTGGATCCATGGTGAAGATGGTTCCTTCTGCGACATTTGTATCGTTCTCCATGAGCATAATGTGCATTTCTTCTTGGATTTCCTCGCTCTGTACGTAGCACTTTTGCTTGGTTACGTAATGAATATAACAATTCCATAACTTGAATAATTAGTGACATCCCCACCTGGGAAGCCATGATGTCTCTATGACTATATTTATAAATGCTAGTGTGTAGTTGTTGCTTAAGCTTCTTGAACCTGATTACAAAAGTTCCAACACATGTCGAATGCTGTAAGATAGATGGGGATAGCTTACACATGTAGCTAAGTCTATTTACATTGCCTACTTAAATTAAAGCAAGTAGTGTGGGTACCTTAGAAACCATAATGAAATGTATTGTTGCTTCTCTTTAGCTCCAAACCTAGAATATCAATGAGAAATTTAATTTCTTGGAAATTAATAAAATATATGATTGATTTGTAGAACAATATTACTTGCAAGATATTTGATGTTTTTGGTAATAAAAGTAAACATAGGTAGGTGAAAT
Source organism: Isoetes taiwanensis (assembly GCA_021234155.1). Lineage (NCBI taxonomy): Eukaryota > Viridiplantae > Streptophyta > Lycopodiopsida > Isoetales > Isoetaceae > Isoetes > Isoetes taiwanensis. The sequence continues at coordinate 9,107,871 of JAJEKV010000026.1, read as the reverse complement.
CTTTGCTACCGTGTTGCATAAGATATGGAAGCACATATATTCTTTGAATTTTTTCATTAGTGTGATAAGGCATGGCATGGTAAACTGAACCCCATAGAGAATAGCAAGGTTGCCTATTAAATGAATTGGATATCTGGGCATGGGCGTATGAGCTAATGCTTCGGGTGCTTTCCCATGGATCCAAAGTTAAAGCTAATGGAAATGTGATTTGGAAAAGACGGAGAGCGAAGGTCTTTCAGAATGCAGTGCTTAGCCCTTTTCGGTTGGTTCCGATCTTGAGGCATAAGTTGTGGCAGGCTTACCAAGTCTCAAGCTTGTCTGGCACAGTTAAGCGGGAAATTTGGTCGACATTCTTACAGATTGTGAATCATGATGGGCACTTCATTTCTTAGCACCACACTTATCATTGTACTTGATCACATTCTAGTGGTTTAATATATTCTTATATTCTTCAAAAAAAAAAAAAAAAAAAGAAGAATGAAAAAAATAAATTTGTCTCACCTTTCCTAGACCAGTTTGAGCAAGCTAGGGCACAATGGTAAATCATGAAATGCCCTACAAAACCAGTCCAAGGAAAGGCGATCGGTGCAGAATTTAAGGTGATTATTTCATTTTGTTATTTTTTTGTGATTCAATCTCACGCGTCCAACATGTGTTCAAAGTTAAAAGTTTCTTAATATTTAAATGTTCATAATTCAACTTCCAACGAGTGTTGGAAGTTTCTAATAAATCTAATTCTTATTATGCAGGAGTTTGCTTGCAAAAGTCACATTTGGAGGGAAGGCGTAGTTTCTGTGATCTATAACCTTTTAACAACAAAGAGAAATATATTTGATAAGTGGAGCAAAGCTATTGATATGTATAACAAGGGTGAATTGCCAGATTAGCAAGGAAATACTGGAGGTGCTTGAAGTGGAAAAGAGATATTCTTATGACTGTTTCGTTGCATGCAACAATTAAACATTAAGGAATTATAAGATGTTGCAAATGCATTGCTGAAAGGCTCGAATACTTGGAAGAGCAAGAAGGAAAATGAACGAGGGCTTGAACATGTGGCAGAGTATGCTGATCGGATGAAAGAGCGCCGAGTACTAGAAGAGACAATCTTAACTTATATGAGAACCTAATACATGTGACCAAAACTTGACTTTGTCAAGGTTATTTGCAGAGAGTCCTACAATTGCTTCATCATGGGAACAACTTAGAGGCTATTATTCAGCGTGGTGCAAAGAAGTTTTGGATAAAAGTAAAAGCAGTAGTATGCCAAGTCTTGCCACTGATCAACTTGAAGCCATGTGGGATATAGATCATGGACATGTTAGAATGGACCATAAAGTTATTGTTGTGTACAACATAGGACCGGGGGTTATAAAGACCATAGATGTAAGGGTTTTTGAAAAAGAGAGAACTATAGATTTAATTGTAGTTCACACATAAGAAGGGTGGAAGGCATTACTAGTTTGGTGGCTGATATCAACAAAAGGTATGTTGTGATAAAGATCTACAGTTTGGTATCTTCTACTTACATATTATTTGTTATGGTCGTTGCATCTTGGTGTTTTTTTTTCTTTTGCAGAGGTCTTATTCTTATCTATTTTTCTTGATGCTGCACGAGATACATGATTGCACAGAAACCTTAAATGCTATTGAGGGCAAAGTACAAATTCTTTTTGGTTACCATGAAACTAATACATCAGATAAAGGCATCCTTGCACTGAAGACCTTTGTCATTCTTGCATGTGTTTCAAAGGATGCAAAAGGATCACTACATTCACTATTATACAAAGAGTGCTCACTATATTTTTGGAGCGAAGATCCAGCTCCAGATTATGATCCACTTTTGCATATTGAAGATTCTAAACAATTGGATTTATATTTAAAGTATATGAGCTATTCAATGGTACGATTGTGAAAGGTACGATATTGAGAAATGGTACACTTAGGTTTATTAATGCCCTCTCTAGGCCAAACCAAACAATAGTGGAGGTTAATTGTGGAACAATGTTGCTCGGACCACTCCATAGATGCTTAATTTTTTATATAACATTATATTCAAGATTTAAAACATAGTAGTACATCTATATTCTAACACAATAGAAGTTTAAAATAAACAAGATAGGTAAGTTAAGCTTAGGACTGACGCCTTTAACAACTAAAAAAAATGCATGTTACAATATTTCCCTTCCCTTAGAGATAGCGTTTCTCAAAATGAATAGTGCCATTTAATCTGTTACAATGCAGCACTACAAAATCTCCATCGAAAAATAAATTCTACAGTTTTGTAGCAAGTTTTCTCAACTCTTTAATGCCCCTTAATGCTCTTAAACTTACTCCTCCTTTGCTGCCTAGAGTCCCCCACAAGTCATTCTTCAAGAACACATGGCTTCCTCCAATGCAAGTCCCTCTGACTGAGCTGGGAAAACAAATCGAAATTCCCATCATCAAAATGCAAAATGGATAGATTATAAATGAGATCGCAAATCGAGAGATACAGCAGAGGAGGAACGTAAATTAAACAACAAACAAGAGAGAGAGAGAGAGAGAGAGAGAGAGAGAGAGAGAGAGAGAGAGAGAGAGAGAGAGAGAGAGAGAGAGAGAGAGAGAGAGAGAGAGAGAGAGAGAGAGAGAGAGAGAGAGAGAGAGAGAGAGAGAGAGAGAGAGAGTCACGAAATATTTGTGTAGTCTGCTGCAAAGCACTTTTTATGTGTGTTTATGAAAAACACTGAATAAAGAGCCATTGCCAGTTGCATCATTCCTTCCTACCAAAAAAAGAAGCAAAGAAGGAGAAAAAATGAACTATAAACCATTGATTTTCTTACTGTGTTTTGGGAACTTACTAGGAACGCCGTTCCCATCGCAATGGCATTCCCGGTAACAAACCGTCCAGAACTGGAACTTGGCGGTCCGGGAACGTAGAACCCTAGGGAACGTGTTCCGAAACGGAAACACGTTTGGAATGGCATTCCCAGTAACTATGCTTCGAACACATGTTCGATGTTTCAACTGATTGTTTTTTGCATTCGTAGGAATATGATGATGGCCGAATCAAGGATCCAGAGCCTCTTTTATAAATGTCCAGAACCTCTTTATGTCCAATATCTGTTGTAGATTTCTTGTCATTGGAAAGACAAGAATGACATGATTTTATCATTATATATTTTGATTATCTCAATCAATCATAAATGCTCTTTTCATACCATTGCTTCTTGTATGATGAACTAATTGAATAACTGTCAATTTGTTAATAGATTTGAAAGTTGTACAAACAACACCAACATGTCAACAAAGCTCGAGAAAACTTATTATTCTTGATATGAATGGGGTTTTATTAAAATGTGTACATCTGGAAGATAATAAACATGAGATTATAGTCAGACTGAACTGCCTTACATTTATCGAACATCTTCTAAAGTTGGCAGAGGTTGCAATTTGGACAACAATGTCTAAGACAGGTTTATTGACTTGCTTGGAAAAGTTTGTGCCCAATGATAAGGTCTTCAAATTCTTATGTTGTCAAAGAAAATGCACAAATTTAGGTTATGACGAGTTTTTTCATAAGAGGCCATTTTTTATCAAAGATCTCAAGAAGGTATGGAGACAATATCCAGAGTATAATGTGCAAAACACTATCATAATTGATGATGACTACAGAAAATCGTTTCGAAATCCAAAATATATTGTCTTGCAACCTTTCCAATATATGGGGAATAAGGAAGACAACTTTCTAATGGGAGCTTTATTACCTTATTTAGGAGATGCATGTCAATACGAAAGCACACAAGAAGTTCTACAATGTAATTTCAAAAAAGAGTTTTTTTCGTGAAAGTTGAGAAGAAGATTTCGATGATGTACGCAAATCTTTATATTATGCTCAAGAGTATTGGGCGCCTAGAAAAAATGTTGGATCAGCTCCTAGATCCAAAACGAAGATTAATTTCACATATAATGATTGTACTGATAGTAAAGGAAGCAATTCTCGTGATATTAGGCAATATGATAAGCCTAGAGCTTCTCATGTTAAAAGGCATACTACCAACAACCAATTTAGAATGTTTAATGCTGGGACAATGTTATTGGCCTTAAATTTAGGGTAGACGCATCAATGCAAGCTTAGCAAGACAATATTTGGGATCCGGATTGGGAAAAAAACATGGTTAATAGTTTGGATACTATCTAACCATCTCTATTGTACAATTATTTTCCTAAAATATAATCTAACCATCTCTATTATACAAGTTACTCGTAAGTGTATAATTTTAAAAGAAAAACTTGATCATTACACCTGTTTATATGTTTATTATAACATAAATTTCCAATTCAATAAGAAAACCAAATATATCCTAATGTATAATCTTTAAAGCAATTTGATCATTGCAAATTCTATGTATACCTTAATTATAACATAATGTCCAATTCAATAAGAAAAAGAAATTTATTTGTCGTAATCTAAACATTTTGTTTCACATTTACTCCCTTTTTTATAGATATATCAAAACTTTTAGTTAATAGTTGAGAAATTGTTCTTACTACTCGCCTAACCTTTAAATGTATTTTAAGTTAAATTTAATCTCCTCCTAATTGATATGTCAAGTAATATGTACACTAGATAGCCAATATAATGTACACTGCATAGGTCCAAGCTAAGTAGAAGGCAGAGTCTGGTTGGCTCTTGTTCAATCTGGAAGCGTCGTAGACTCCACATTTTCCATTGCATTTAGTCATCTATGTGTTATTTATATTAGCCCATACTAAGATACTGATGGCTTTAAGTGTTCCTCATTTGAGAAAATGTGAGGGATCGTATTTAGATGCAAAATCTTCAAATTTATTTTTATCATTAGTCTTCTATGTTTGGAGTAAGTACATAGTGCTTTAGGCTCGTGTTTCCCGGGCATCTTCTTGTGCTTGCATGGCTAAGATGAGACATGTACTTCTTGGAATTCCTTCTTCTGATTAATAAACTTTTTTTTTTTTTTTTTTTTTTTTTTTTGATATATATTGTGGAAATAGAATGGAAAAGATTGTGCCATTGCCCTTCAAGGTTCTTCATGATTGTATACAAAACTACGCAAAATCACATCAGTTAGACTTGAATAAGTCTAAATTTTGCTGAGTATGTCATTTTTCTATGTACAATCTCAGATTGGTAGGCCGAGGGTCTCCATCACTTCTTTCATTCTGACACTGCAAACATGATTTGGTCTTTCATTTGGTTGTAAATTTATTTCGATTTGGTATAGTTTTTGTCGGTCTATGTACAAACATTGCTTAATGAAAAAATTTGCAAGATACATGTTGGCTAGCATGAATTTACTTTCTCAAAGTTTATATTTCATGGTGGGCACTCATTTGAAAGCTTGAAGCCTGCCATTTTTGTATATTGGAAGAAGAAAGCTTGATAAAAATGCACTTGGAGGCACAAGAGTGTGGCGAATGACGATGATGACTCTCAAGTTGGGTCAAAGCACGTTGAAGTGGATCAAAATCGTGCATTTTTTCGCTACATCTTTATGCCATATTTGTAGTGCATGGGCATGGTTTAGTGTGGGTCGAAAGTTATGGAAGAGGTAGTTATAATGATGGCAGGTTCAGGTTGATTAAGCAAATTCAAATTATCATGCCATGTGTCCAGTTGGATGCTGTCTAGTGGCGTGACGTTAAAATACTATCTATCTATCTATCTATCTATCTATCTCCTCTTGCTACCGGATTCAGGAGAAACCACAACAGAAACCAAAACAGAAATCTGTGCAAATAGATTCGAAACCAGAGCTCAACGTCTTTGGACATACTTACGGACAACTAAAAATGCCTACAGAATCCCCCTTTTCTGTAGAACAGCAGGCTGTAAAATGAATCCCCCTTTTCCTCGTTTGTAAGATAATACCCTATTACATTTGGCCATAATCCCCCCTTTTCTTGTTTGTAAAATAATACCCTGTTACATTTGATCATCATCCCCCTTTTCTTCATTTGTGAAATAATACCTGTTACATTTGACCATAGTTTCCCCTTTCAAAAAAATACCTACTATATTTAGCCACAATCTCTCTTCCCCGTTATAATTACTTGTTACATTTAGCCATAATCCTCTTTTCCTCATTTGAAAAATGATATCCTGTAACTGTTGGCAATTATATTCTTTGGTAACCTTGGTTACCCATATCCAAATTTCGTATTGAGATTCCAAACTTACATTTTACATCATCAAAATCCTATATTTACAGATAGAAGTTATTTTCCATTGCATAAGAGTTCCAGTTCCTTCCAGTAGAGAGGTATTTCATAGCATCACAAGTACACACAGTACTTCATAGCAGAAACTTGCATCATATTTCATCAAAGTCAAAGTTCTTTACACATGTGTTTCCTAAACTTAAAGATTACAGTTAACTTCCTGAACTTACTTCAATATTCTTTTTGTCTTGTCAACAATAGGAGCCGAGCTAGTAGGCAAATTGTTCTCTCTAGTTTCTCATCGACAGCTTCATACAACATGCCAAATAATATAAAGCGCAGAAACATGCATGGCAAATATTTAATGGGTACCTAGCAGTTTCAGATACAACTGTGTATGAGCATCTGGCCTGTAGGCCTTGCTTGACCTTTTCGAAATTAAATGCCTGCAAAACAAAACTAATTTTCATCAATATGCACAGGTGTCCTAAGCTATCAATCAGAATTTATTTACAGCTGAAGAACGCCAAATCGTCATAAAAGCACATGTTAGTGTTTTGGTGCCAAGCTTTTATTTCTAGGAAGTATTATTTCTAAGCATGTTGCAAAACACAAGGAGAGCCTTCTTCAACCGTTCCTCAACTTCTAGATTAAGAGTGAAGTTTAACCTTGGGCCAGCAAGCAAAAACCAGATAGAGTTTCTACAGATGCAGTTCTATCTGCTCCACTTTGTCAGAACGAACTACAAATGTGAACCTTCCATGATCTAAAACAGAAAAAAGGACTTCATAATATAGATCAAGGAACCAGACCTAGCCTTTTATAATGAGAATACATAAGCCCGCTCAAAATCCTCTGATATATCTTTTCTTGAGCAGCGTATCTTTCTTCTGTGACTGAATCCTTACAAATACCTATCCATGGTTTGGGGGCGCCGTATAGAAGATCAAAGATGCAAGGAAGGGAAACAAAGGATCTGTAAATCTCCCTTTCAAACTGGTGCAACGTTTCTTTCTAAATCCAATCGCCCGCAGGTGCCTCCAGAAAGATACCATACTAATTAAGATGCATTAGGACAAGTTTCACGTCTATATTTGAGCCAAGAACTCTGCTTCACTGCCTTCATTTGCGCATCCCAAGCCGCCTCCATTTTTTTGCACTTCGAACAGAATGCCTGACCCTAACGCTATGTTCTTGCCGCCCTTTCTTAAGGAATGATCTGTGGTAAGGCAAGGCGGTGAAGCACCAAGCCGATAGAGGGCTTGAATGGAAGCATCAAGCTGACAGAAACGTTCCAAATCTTGGAACCTGTAAGCAAAATGTCAAAAGAACAACAAGAATTTGAGGAAAACAGCCAGTGCCATTGAGATTTACAGAGTGCTGAAGAAAAATATGCAGCTCCAAACGGCCAGCCGCCATCGCCGAAGAGAGAGAAAAAACAACTGAAAATCATGATGAAAATCATAAAGTAAATAGAAAAGATTTCGTCCAGTTGGCTGCCACGCGGACGCAAAACCAGCTTGAAAATATAAATTATGTTGAACAATACAACCATAAAATTGAAAGTACCCTTTTCTTGGAACTTTTTTTTTGCTTGAAATATATTGCAATTTTTTTTTTATTTTTTTTTGCAATTCCCCTTTCACTTAATCCCCTTTGTTTGAAAGTACTCTCATATTCATAAATAATCCTCTAATATATGGTAATTCCCTTTTTGAACGTGTCCCTCTTTCTTGAAAATACTCCAATCCATCTGCAAATTCCCTTTTGACCCAACCCCTCTTTCTTGAAAATACCCCAATGTGCATTTGCAATCCCCTATTTCTACTAATTTTCCCATTAAGATAATACCCTTTTTGTTCAAGAATCCTCTGTTTCTACTAATTTTCCTTCGTAGCTACTAATTTCCCCCATTGGGATATATCCTTTCTGTTCAAGAATCCCCTGTTTCCAATAAATTTCCCCCGTAGGATATACCCTTTTATTCAAAAATTAACCCATTGCTCTCAAGTCCCTCGGTTCCTCAATGGGGGATTTTCCAAGGGAATTGAGCACTTTTTTTGTTGTGTTAGTAGTAGATATAAAAAATGTTGTGACTCATCCAAACATTTGCTACAAAGATTGCAATATAGTGGCGGTATTCAAATAAATATTTGCCAGAAATTGAAGTGTAGAAAAGTCATTATAGAAGACTAATGCCCATGCACGATCTTGAAGCAATTAAAAATGGTTAATAGCATAGAGCTGTGACTGCTTGTTAGATTTGCTCATACATCAGTTCTTATACATTCAAGATATCCTCGAGACAATGTGCAATGTGTAGTAGTAGGTGCATTTGAGTTAAAGTCTTCATTCAACATTTTAATCAAGCCAAGAATTAGCTCTTCTAAGGGTTCATTCGCACTCGCCGTTTAGTTAAGTTAAGTTAAAAAAAATTAACTACCTAGTTAAACTTAACTAGAACAACTGCGTTCACACTAAAAATAGTTAAGTTTGTGTTGAATACTTAACTTAACTAGAACAAGTTAAATTTCTTCACACCAAACATAGTTAAGTTAGAAAATTTTAACCTAACTACTAGATGTTCAGACATTGTCTCATTAAGTTAATGGTTAACCAAAATCCCTTCACACATGCCTTTAGTTAAGTTACAAATTTAACTTAACCAGAATGCATTCAAACCAATTCAGTTCTGTTTATTGTTGTTAACTTAATCAAAACTTATTCAAAACATGTTCTCAGTCAAGTTATTTACCTACTTGAAAGAACATATACCCAAAAAGCTTCATATACCCAAAAAGCATTATAAATGAAAAAGTCTGCAATATGGCAGATAACAACATGTCAAATACTTAAAGCCAAAGGAGCAGGGTCCTATAGAGGATGAGAACCACAGCCAGGCTCAGCTCAATGAAGAAAAGAATGATCCTATATCCCTGTTTCAAGTGTTTTTAAGAACAGAACAAAGCTATTTCAAGGTGCTATTTCAAGGTCCTGCTTCTCACACAAAACAAGACTCTGTTTCCAAAATTTGAAAATGTTTTTCTAGCAGGTGATTCAAGACATAATGGTTTTGGTGCAGATAGAGCAAGTAGAAGCCAAGCTCAACGGAAATCCTGCAGTTCACAACAAAAGAGGCCTCTTCAGTGTACCAAAATAAATAGACCTTTTTAAATCATCTTTATTTAGACATTGCCCACGTCATGTGGTATTCCATTATCTGATGGTAAGTTTGAAGCTTAAATTCTCCATCTAGTTTGCAAAAACAAGGATTACAAATCTCTCTCTGCTCGTGCATATCATTCCTTGTTCATGTACAACATGTATGTATCTAAACCCATCACTTAAGTACCAGACAAAAGATTTGCTGCTAGATAACACAGAGAGAAGATATGGATGTGACCTTGTACACTTCCTCGTGTCATACATGTATTTTAAAAAAAAAAAAGTAACAGTGTCAATGCTGGGAAAAGAACCAACAACCCAAAATGCCCTGCAAAAGTGCCATTAAGCAGTACATGCTTGAGCACTTGGACCATCAATAACCACAAAGCAGGCTCTATTTGGGATGAACAAACCATTCTTGATTACGCAAACAGTCCCATTGGGGAAAGAAGGGCATAAACAGAGAGCCAATTAAAGCATAAACTAACTTATGTTGCCTGAAATTCAGGAAAAATTTAGAATTTGCACAAAAGAGAGATATAGATGCAGAAAGAAGAAAACAATTTGCACACACTGAAATAGGAAGGGGACTGAGAAAGAAGTCACATTTGCACCAAATGAAAGAAAGAGCATAAGCAAATAGCTAAGGTTTTGAAAAGGTGTAAAACCTGATGCAAAAAGAAGAACGGAGAAAGAGTAAATACTGACTTGTTGAGATCCATCACCTTTCCATGTCCTGCAGATGGAAATAGAACGAAAATTACTGCACAGTTTCTAAACAATCAGCATATTCAGGAAGGATACCAACTAACAGTAAAACAGCCCTGGGAATTTGGGAAAACATAAAAAAATAAATTACCTTGTCAGAAAAGCCAGATTTGGAGAACGAGATTAAAAAGATGGGGCATAACCCATCATACAACTAAGCCATCATACTTGGATGCGGTAAACTCGGCCGCATCGTCGCTCCCTCTGCTGTCCCTTTGCTCCACACATAGAATTGAGGAAAAGTCAAAAGATAGGGGTATATATATGCATAAAAGAATCGATAAATACTAACCACGCTTATTTGCCACCGCCTTTTCCCCGTTCTACGGCCACATGAAAAGTAGTTTGTGCTCCTCTCCGTGAATATAACAATGACTATAAAAGCAAAAGCATGCAGATCGCTGTCTAGAAGATACCTTTCTCGAATTCTCTTGAAAGACGAACAACTATTTTTTGCAGCTTCTTTCGTAATTCTAAACAAGAAGTTTCAAATCGAAAAAAGGTCGGGGCATCAATGCTAAGACATATGAGCCTTAAGAGGTGGCATATCTATATCTCTTAAAACTATACACATGTGGGTTGAGATAAAGAAGAGACCAAAATGAGCATCCACTTATTTGTGATTATGCCACGTGAAACGATTACCACTTGTGTACAATTTCAAAAGACAAAGTTATGCCATCTCCTAAGGCTCATTAAGAATTGGCCCCTCCTACTACAACTTTGAATTCCCCGCTGTGTGTTCAACACAAACTGGATAACTGTGTAAGCCCAAATCACATCATATACTGGCCAATTATTTTGGAAAAACCTCTTCCTAAGAGATGTAGTCTCACGTCATCATCACTGCGAATAATGTGTAATGTAATTTAGCAGGTCTTTGGAGATATATTTTCTGCTAATGAATCCTCAAACACTGCTAGGAGGAAAATAGTAATATTGTAGCTCTGCTACAACATCTATCTTTTCCCAGCCTGCTCTATTTTTTTTTAGTCGGAGAGTTTCTGTTCTGGCATGCATCAGTCTTTCCTTTTCATGGCCATATTTTCGCATTCTACTCTCACGTTTTCCATCAACTTGCATATACTCTTCACTGGCTGCACGAGTCATACATGCCTTGAGTACAGCAACATAGGTTTGCGAATAAGGCGTGAAACCTTCCTCTTGCATACACATAAGTGACTGCAGAGCTATGTTGCTTTCCCCATTGACTGCATATCCAAAAATCAAAGCATTCCATAAGACGACATTGCAATGCTCTAAACTATCAAAGACTCTGCGCGCATGAAGCATGCTTCCACATTTGGCATAGATATCAACCAGGGTGCTTGCTACAAAAATATTAGATTGAAGACTGTGCTTTGCAAGCCGAGGGTGGATAGTCAAAGTCTTCTCAAGACATCCTATCTTCATGCATATCCCATCAACTTGCGCGCTTTCTTCTTTGGCTGCACAAACAGCACATGCCTTCAGCGCAGCAACATAAGTTTGGGCATCTGGTTTAATGCCTTCATCTTGCATGCACGAAAATAGTTGCAGAGATAACTCACTCTGACCGCCACCTGCGTAACCAAATATCATAGCAGTCCATGACACCAGATCATGACAAGGCATGTTGTCAAAGACATGATGAGCATGTGCTATGCTCCCACATTTAAAATACGTATCAATCAGCGTGTTTCCCACAAAAATATTTAACTTATGGACACTCTTCACAATTTGAGAACGGACTGCTATAGCATTCTCCAAATATTCTACGTTGACAAATTTGTCCTTAGATTGACTACTCTCTTCTATCGCTGCACAGTTAGCACATGCCTTAAACCCACAGGCTGGTACATCGTATCAAAATCAACCTGATAGTTTCTTCAGCAAAAGAGCATCTACCTATTCGACCAGTGCAAACCAGGAGACCATATTCTACTACAAATTTCTCAAGCAAGAAGCTACATCTTTTAATTTACTTTATCAACACCTGTGAGGGTGTCTAAATCAAACCAGACATCCAATGGAAACACACAAGGACAGAGCAAAGATTCATACCTGTGCAAAGGGCAAAAACAAAATCTCTTTGATAGTTTAGGGAAAAATTCGTCAACAAAAACCCTTTTAACAAAAAGTTGCATAGACCTGTATGGATATCTTCTGACGGTAAGCAATAAAAAATACAAAGTACTAAAAAACACAGCACCAAGAAAACACCGTATGGGCACAAAGATCACTGCAAGAGATGTAACCGCTTTGTTGCTCGGAATGATTTACAATCCTCCATCAGAGAGGCCTATTCATTGAAATGATAGCATCATGGCACCTGTAAATTTTCTGCACCTTCGAATATCAGGCCCACGCCCTCGCCCTCGCCCTCCATGGCCACGTCCACCACTTCCTCGGCACCTCGTCGGGCCTGTCCACAAAATGCCATCGCTAACTGCGGCTAAAGTGACCTCGTATAGGTCACTTTATCTTTCCGTCCATTTTTTACGTCCAGTTAAAATTCCGTTAACGATATACTAACCATGATTTTGGGTGTGAAGGAAGATCCCGTTAGTGTTTTTAGTTAAAAAAAAAATTAACAGCCCGTAACTACTAAACACTAACTTAAATGTTGGTGTGAAGTAGGTCGTAGTTAAAAACTCTAACTAAACCTAACTTAACGGTGGGTCTGAATAGACCCTAAATTAGCAATTTACTGCTTTAAAGAGATGCTTCTCTAAAGAATGCATGGCCTCCAAATGTTTTCTCTTTTCAGGAATGCACATACTATTTCGAAATTGCAATTTCGTTGGCAGTTGCAGATGTGAGGGTCAACTTATGCATTTGTCGATGATGGTACACATGTTAGAACAAATGCTGAATTATTTTGCCTTCTTTGTCGAAGCCATATAGTAAAAGGGTGGGTTAGTGTTTCTTTGAGGATAAATGATTAACATGAAGTACTTCAAGATGCCAAAACTGTTTCTCTTCATATGCTCGTAATGCAATAAAGCCATGACCTTGCAATCTCATTCAACTCAATGTTGCATGTTTGGTTTCTCAGATGGAGATATTGAAGTCATCTTAGTAGCAAATGCATCTGAATATTTCAATTGAAGCATATAGAACAAGCTTATGATACTTTGACTGAGCAAAAACAATATTGGTTAGCAAAATATCCTCAAGAGAATAACTCCAAAGTTTGACATGGCAACGGGTTGTCTTGCTACATTATTCCCCCGTTAGTTCGAATATGATGCACAAGCGACAACTATGTCAATACTTAGATTTAGGTTTAGGTGTCTTGCTATATTATTCCGCGTTCTTTCAACTATGATGCACAAGTGACAACTATGACATACGAGGACGGGATACTTTAGTTGTGCAGGCAATTTCAATGACAATAACCATACCGTGTGCATGGAGAAAATGGAGGCAGACCAACTTTTTAAATATATTTTTAGATGCACAATCATGTTTTTGAAAAGAAAGGAGAGAAAATCAAAGGCAGAATTTCCCTACAAAAATACAAGTAAAAATTGGAATCCGCCCGTGGGCATATGCGACACTTTTTTGAGGCTAACCCAGCAGCAAGAAAAGGAAAAATGCAGGTAAGAAATCACGATCAGCACGTAGGGACCGGCAAAGTAGGTCCCAAGAAGGCCAATTCATTACCATACTTTCGCGGATCTATCTTCTCAGACTGAAATTTTGAACGCGTAATTCCGCACTATATACCCCTTCTCAATAATGCATTAAATTCAAATCCTGCAGGACTGCCGGCCGGCATGTTCTTCCTGCTCCAGTATTTGCAAGACCCTGCTGCAGATTGGACACAATCCTGAACTAATATATTTGGTACAGACAGATCTATTGGAAAAAAAAAGTGATTCTACTGCCTGACTATGGCACAAGCAGTTCATCCTGCACGTCCAGTGCCCGTGGTAGCTCCTCCACCAAAGGTCATGATTTATCCAAGGAATCCAAGGGATTTGCCTCCGCCCGCGCCGCGCAGAAAGAGGAGGATGGGTTGCTGCAAATGTTTCTGCATATCTCTAATTTCTTTCATCATCTTGTTGGGAATTGGAGCTTTTGTTATATGGTTAGTGTTGAAACCAAAATTGATCACATATCATGTTCAGAATCTTCAGATCAAGCAGTTCACTCTTGATTCCAACACTTCAAGTGTCAATACCAACATCTCCTTCACTCTCCTCTCTTCCAATCCCAACTCAAAGATTGGTATCCATTATGACCAAATAAGAAGTGGCGTTTTGTACCAAGGTGTGTCCCTAGGTCTCACTTATGTTCCAAGTTTCTACCAAGGGCATAAAAATGATACCAAACTTGAGAATAGCATTGTTGGTAAACAAATTTCTCTAGACCAGGATAGATTTGCCAGTCTCAAGCGTGATATGGCTGCTAACAAGATCCCTCTCACTAGCAAGACCAGGATTAAGTTTAGACTGAAGATTGGTAGCTGGACCATTACTCGCATGTTTCTACATGTGAAATGTAATCTGGTTGTTCCTACTTCAGGTAAACCTCTTCAGCAGCATTGCAAGCTCTTGCGCCGTCTTTGGTGATCTCATATTGTGGCGATGGTTGTGACTATGGCTCTGGCTATGGTTTCATTTTCTTGTTTGTCTAGATCGATTCTTTTGGATTGCATTTACCACTTTTTCCCAACAATGTCAATAAGTTCAATATCTTGTGTAATACTAGTCAAGGTTGAATTTTTCTTTGTCAAAAAGTGTTATACAAGGTCTAGAATTATATGGTATTTTACTATCACAAACATGTTTGTTAGGTAGGTGAATACCTGGCCCATCCAACCATCTCAATGAGTTTTTGTCCTTTGAAACCTGGCATATTTATTATCAATAGGGCCATTATTTAAAGCACCAATGTCATGACAAAGCAAAAATGACAAAGGGTGCAAAATTCATTAAGTGGAAACGTGCCAAAAATATCTTTAGAGGATGCCTCACACTTGGCATTCCATCACGGTAAATGTCGGACGCTGACATGTTATAGCCAGCCTTAAATGGCAAAAAATCCGCTAAGTCCACAAAAACGCCGTGTATTTTTTTTGGGCGTGGCTATAACATGTCAAACACACGGATATACCACGGATATGCCCGTGGGTATAACATGTCAGCGTCCGATATTTACTGCGCTCCCTTGGAGACAATGCCCCATATAGTCCAGCTTGATGTGATGTACTATATATAATAACATGTGCCTACCAACCAAGAGATTGAGATGTCTTTTTTTTATATGAAAGTTTTCGGGTGAAAATACCTTTACCTTGGTTTTGTGATTCCATCGCGGTGACAACCTTCCTGCGGAATCACTAATCCTCCGAGAACGGAATCCGTTCCGGAGGCCCCGTTTGGGTACGTGACACTGCCAGGTATGTTCTGATGGATCCTAGCCGTCTATCGGCAGGGTTCATCCTGGCCGTCTGCAAAATCCCAGCGGACGAAATCACTACCCATTTATTCCACCTGACGGAATCACATGGAATTGATCCGCCCGATGGAATTACATACTGTAATATTCTACCCCCTGGAATCACCACGTACTACAATATTCTTTCTCGTGGAATCACCATGTATTAAATTCCTCAGGAAGGAGACACCCCCTTTAATTCTATCCGACGGAATAATCTTTTCGTCGGCTTTGGCTATGGTATGCTAGAGACCCATGTGAGTTCAACTATTTCTCACATTACCTTTTCGTCGGCTTTGGGTATGGTATGCTAGAGACCCATCTGAGTTCAACTATTTCTCACAATAGATTATAACACATTATGTGCTAAGGAACTACCTGGTTTCGGGGTTCCCGGCGGGAAACCGGCAGCAGCGGCGCCACCGCTCGCGGCGCCTTGTATTCGGGGTTCCTGGCGGAAAACTGGCAGCGGCGCCGCCGCCGGTTTCCCACTGGGAACCACGAAAACCAGGCGGCTCGCAGCTATAATCCGCCAGTAGGTGGAAATTCCGTGCATCACTTTTTTTTTTTCAGTCTGGCTATGGCAGAGCTCCGAGCTTTGACGATGGCGATCTCCCGGTTCCCGGAAGCGCTTGATTTCATTTCAAGGTTTTTGAGGCTTACTTTAAGGCGCTTGATGCATATCGAGACTATTTTTTATTTGCGTTGTTTGTTTTTTACATCTTACCCTGCTGTGCTATAGATTTAGAGATCTTGATGCCAGATATAGTGGAAACAGATGACAAATAGAACCTGCACCGGTATTTCTTGTGAAATGGAGCTAATTGAGGCTTTTCTTTGAAAGGGATCCGGTCTAGAAGCTTCTCAAGAACATTTTCATATTGTCCCCTTCATTGCCTTAGACATAGATCTAGTGGCCTATTCTTCTTAAGCTTTCGGAATAAATCTGCTCTCGGAATGCTCAGAATCTTCCTCGGATATGAAAGTTCGCAGGTAGAGGAGCCACAATCTTTTGGAAGAGTTTGCTTTTTGGCACCAGATTCTTTTAACAAAGTTTAAAATGAAACGCACTTATTTGCTGCAAACGCACTTCAAAAGGAATCTTTGAAAGATTCCCTAAAATTCCCTTAAAAAATGCCCTTTTCTTGGTATATTTGTGCCAAGTGTGACAATTTGAATATTTTAGGCACCATTTTTGGAGGGGAATTTGAACTCAGCTTCCATTCAAAATTGTTTGGTACCATTTTTGGCCCCCTAGTTTGGTTTGAGAAATAGTAATATTTTTAAGGACAAAACAAAATAGACATTGAAAAAAAACAGCAAGCGCTAAGAGTGCCCAAAAACGTATTTAGTTCAAAGTTTATAAATTCACTACAAAATTATGAACAAAATTGCAAAAAATGCAACACATTTTGATATTGCCTCAATGAAGCAAATATTGTCACCTTAAAGTATGCCTCACACGCGAGGTGAAGTCGAAGATGCTTGCGCTTTGCTTTATACACTTGCTCTTATTTGCTCCTCCAGCTTGCTATAGACTTCTGTATACTGCGATGGCGACGTATGTATCCAATCTGGACTTTTTTAAACTTTGTAATTTATTTGTTCTCTGTAGTCTTTATTTTCTTCCAAATAAATTTCAAGATGGTATAAATTTATACCTTAATAGATAGTAATATGTGGACATAGTATGCTAGAGAGTTCGCACGGTATAAATTTATACCGCAAGAAGACTTGAGCGGTATAGATTTATACAACAAAAGAACTCGAGCGGTATAAATTTATACAGCAAAAGGACTCGAGCGGTATAAATTTATACCGCAAGAGGACCCAAGCGGTATAAATTTATACCGCAAGAGTTTTCTCAGTATAAATTTATACCAAAGATATATTATATATATGTATATTATATAAATATATAATATCATTATCTCTAATATATAATTATAATATGGAGGCTAATGAGATACTTATAGAAAATTGATATTTTTGCTTAGAGTTGTATACGTGTAAGCCTTTAAAATTATTGGGGAGGTGACTACACCTTTCAAAAGTTGACGCATAGATATATTCCTGAAGTTTCTTGAAGCTTCATGTGGGTGTTAGGGATGCCTCCAGAAGCTTCTGGATTGTCCTGATTATATAAAAGAAGGAGAAGCACAAAGTTCAAACCCAGATGGGTCGAGATAGATTGGGCGCTGAGGGGTTTGTGGAGGAATCTGACCCCGGATCCTACATCAGTCCGAAATTCCTATTGGCGGCGAACCCATGGATCAGTCAGTAGATCTGCGTCCTGTTTTTTAATTCTTGAACCTGAAGGATCAAGGGCAGAGCTCTGTAGTTCCTGTGTCAGCTGTCGAAGAGACGAAGTTTGTGTAGAGTGATGCTACTGTGAAAGCTATATTGGGGTTTCAGCTTTAAATCGAAGCTTGGTTTTGAGTCTCGTCCTGTGGTGTAAAGCTTTTTCTCCCTTTTTTTTTGTCGCGAATCTCTGTTGCAGATACTTATAACCTTTGACGAAGAAATGTTGCTCTGTTTTAGAGATGCTTTCAGGTAAGCGATTGGAGGTTTAAACTATAGGTTGTTGCTTTCATTTCTCCTACCATTGCTTCTTTTGCCAAAGATCCTCTTCAGATATAGGTCTTTTTTTCTACTTGGGTTGTTGTTCCACCCCGAATTTGAGTCATAATTAGAGTTCCCTTCTGTTTAAATCGAACCTCAATTATCTGTTATTAGACAGGTAATTTGCATCTGATTCAAAATCCTAAGAGTATGGCCTTTGTGCTTGCAAATTGCTGTTTGGGCCTGTAAGTGACCAACATAGACCTGAAACCAGACTGGAAAGAACACTACGGAGTCTGGGTCCCAAATCTGTCTATTTGAGTGTACCTCATGTTTAAAGCATAATCTGCGTCTAGCTATTTTCTTTGTATTTTGAAATCTGAACTTGCTTGGGGAGCGATGGGCTAAGGAATAGATTCATTGTTTTTGAAGTTTGCAGGGAACAGTAGGCTTAGGAATAGATTCATTGTCTTTGGATTTTGTAGGCAAAGTTAACTTCCGGCAAATTTGAATCAAAAGCAGACGTTGGAGGGGACATAAACCCGTCATTAAAGAGCTTGCTAAGGTAACTTAAAAAAAAACTGTCACAAAATTGCAGAAGATTGTCTATACTATACAAAATTGCTGATTTCTCTGTTCCATGATACTTAAAAACCCATTTCTTCATTTGCTGCCTTTAGTAACATAGTTAATCTCAGAATGTTCAATCAGCCAGTTCGTTGTCTTCAAACATTCGAACATCTCCTTTGCCTGCAAAATTCAATGCAGGTAAACAATATATGTCATCTAATACGATGTTGTCACTGACTACAAATCTGGATACCAAGAATTACCTGCTCCTTCACTTTGGCTTCATCATATTCTTGAACGTTTGAATTCTGCAATCGCATCTTTCACCTCCTTATCTAGTTCTGCATCAGTATACTGCAAACAGGAATTTGCAAACATTAGCTAAGCAACCTATTTTGTTAGGCTGTGCAATCAAGGGAACCTGTTTGTGATTTAAGGTAAACCAGGTAACCGTGGATATTTTAGAACACCTTTGGGTGAAGACCTAAGGAAACAATTTTATAAGCAGCATGGTGAAAGTAGGAATCACCTCAAGTTTCTCAAGTTTGAATATCTCTGCAGCAGCAAGAGATTGCTTCACAGAGTCGGCAATCGCATCTTTCTGAGCCCGCAAATAATTGACCATCTCTGCACTTGACAAAGAAACAACTTGGTCTTTACTTCGCTTGCCACTAGCCTGCAAATATATAGCAAGATATCAACATGCATCCTCGAGCACAAAACATAAACAGTATTGCACGGGGTGATTTCCACCTGCAATTCGATCAGCTTGGCAGCATACATCTGACGGCCTTGCTCTTCTAATAACGAATTAGGAATATCTACTACTGCAATCTGAATAAAAGGGTAAACAAAAAGTTCTTATCAAAAGGAGCCATAGGAAAACACATCTGTAACGAAGTTTATGAGAAAATACTTTTGGACAATTCTAATATGTAACAACTGTTTGAAGCTTGCCAACTACCATCGCTATAACTTCTACCTAAGGCTAATGTGCCTGCCTAAATCAGGCCAAATGAGACCGTTATCGTTGTTCTTAACCCAGCTCTTTGTGTGATGGTCTCATACGAACTCAAGGGGAACATCATGCTATCTGGAGCTTTTGGCCTTGAACAAGGCATATCGTAACATCCAACCCCACATTCGTTGGATCAAAAAACAGCTACCCTATCTGCTCCAGTTTATGGTTGCCTCTACGAACCTGAATTGAGTATCATACATGACAAGTATCATACATGACACACTGTTTTCAATTATGGTCTCAAGGACTCCCAACAGCTCAACTCCGGATCTACTCGAACATCACAGGAATTTATGCAGTTTGGTTGCCCAACAAGCAGCGATAAAGCCCACATGGACAGGCGTTCACTTAACAAAAATAATGTAAAACAACGAAAGATTGTCGAGTGATATGTGAATATCCAAACAAATCAATCTTACGGGGGATCGAGAAAAATCAAAGGGGATCACCTTTAAATAACACAGATAATTTCAGTTTCTTTGTGCTGCCAGCTGCCCCTACTTTCATCAAGAGATGTTTGTGCTTTCTACAATGCAGATTCCTTGAGAAGCTTCTACGTATGTTTTTCTCTAACTATCTGTTTCCTGATGGAAAAAATCATGTGCTATCTTTAGTTTTTGGGCTTTAGATCTTTAATTTATGTGCAGATAAATATGCTGCTTTGTTATGGAGGCTCAAGAGCCATGTTCACTGTTGGGCAAATTCCGGGGTAGAGAAGGGTTGTTCCGGTTGAAACTAAGAATTTCCGGTTGAGTTAGCGCATTGCAGGAAAAATTCCGGTGGATTTTTATGCATATTTGTATAAGAATGATACAAATTTCCGATTGGGAATTGAAAATATCTGGCTATTTGATGAAAGAGCAGGAAAATTTTCGATTGGGTTTAAAAACTTTGCCCAACACCGCCATGTTACTCACAATTTCAACGCGGATTCATAGAAAACCTTACCACCTATCTCAAATGTCAATGAATTTATTGCGGACATCAAACAAACGGGCCGAAGTTATGGGAGATTCACATCATTTTGTGGTCTAATGAAACATTGAAATTTATTTCCATACTTTTACATATAAGATAAATTCACGGGAACAAATTCAAGCAAAATTCCTAAGCAAAATTCCTATCTCCCCTACTTACAGACAAAAGTACCTTTGAGGTCGTTCTTGATTTTTTTTTCAAATTTAGGGAGGGACACCGGATTTCATGTATCCCGCCTAATATATTAAAATATAAGATAAAGAGTTTAATATAGGGTTTAGATGCTATTTTAAAATATAAGATAAAGAGTTTAATATAGGGTTCAGATGCTATTTTGGTCCCATCGATTACTGGATTCTTGAAATGTTTGTCTACTTCACTCTTGAAGTGTTTGTCTACTGTGTTACGAATGGCCTCTATGTTACTGATGCTTGCTTTTGTAACTATTTTGATTGTTTGTGTCCAACACATTAAGCCCATGCCCCCTCCTAATTAGTTCATAAAACTAAAATGCGACGATATGCAACATCGTCGAGTATATAATTGATTTTGATTTTGCATTAACAGCAAGTTAAAAGTCATACAAAGGCGTCTATGTAAGTGAGTTCGTAAAGAGAAATGTTTGCGGCGGCCGGCGTCTATGTAAGTGAGTTCGTAAAGAGAAATGTTTGCGGCGGCCTTGGCCGCCGCGATAAAATTCTTGTATATATAAAATTATTCTATGTGTCCATGGGAAACGATGTACCCATGGATTGTTTACATATTGAAATCAATCTAGGCCGTCTGTTTGTGGGCCTACGAGGTGGCACAGCTACGGCCTTAGGATCTACATGGGGTCATGCATGGGGGCATGCACCCCATCCTCAAACCGTCAGATCAAAAAAAGAAGGTGCGATCTTCACCGTTAAAAATATTGAGGGAAACAACAAAGAAAAAATAGTTTAATGTGATTGGTGAGGTGGCACAAATATCTTGAGGTAGGATATATATTATAGATGCACCATTAATGAGGTTTGTTGATGTGGCATTGGAAAAGAGAAGGTAATAAATGTGGTGTTGGGGCGTGCACCATGGTCCATTCCTCTAGACCAAGTGGGGAGGTGAGGTGGCCCACATTTAACCATCGATGGTGTATCGAAAAAAAGTTCATTAATTAAGAAGTTGCAAGGAAAATTCTAAAAAGGGCAAAGGTGTCATTTGTGCCGTCGTTTATTAATGTCTACTCTTATCTTGATAAGTAGCGAAGATTTTAATGCTAAGGTTTAGAAGTGCAGTATAAGATGCTCGTAATCCAAAAAGTTTTCGCCATGTTTCCCCCAAAAAAAATCTTGGCATTCTATTTCTATATCTTGAAACGCTGGCCGTCTCTCCTCTATTGCCGTTGCGCCGATTTCTTCTTGGTGGAGATACTTTTGCTTCAAAGTTGGTGCTCTCGCTTTGTAAGCTCTTGCACAATCGGTTTTGAGCAAACCTTAAGTTGAATTATGTCCTTCAATTTCTTTGTGTATTTTGTTGCAGGAAAATGTGTGTGATTCTGGCCAGCATAGAACACTGAGTTTTTGTTTGATAGCATTGTCTAGCTATTTTCTTTACTTTAAATTTTCCTTTACTTTGTTTGAATCGCATTGTCTACTCTACTTTTATTAGTCGTTTGCATTTTTTCGTTTGGATTTAAATGCTTTGTTTTGTGGATGCTTTGCAGAATATATGGAACGATGGCTAGCCTAGGTTGGGTGGATCAATTTACAGAAGAACGACGACCCTGTGTTGCTTTTGAAGAACCATAGTTATGTGTTATCGTAGCACAGTCGGAGTATGTAATGGGAGTTGCTTAGCATTTTAAAGAGGGTCGCAACTTGCAGAAAAAGACTTTTTTTTTTTTAATGATCTGTGGCTATAATGCTGAGTTAGGCGGCCTACACCAAGCTCTTGTAGCAGCAAGCGGCATGACTAGTTAAGCTGCTGTAGCAGCAAGGGGCATGTCTAGTTAAGCGGCATGGCCCCGGTTTTGAATCTGTGGTCCCCGGCCAATAGCTCAGATCTTCATCCTCAGTTTTCCGCTCTAAAAGGCAAAAATCCATCGATTTTTGACCTCTGGGTTTAGGCATCATCCTTACAGGCGGCAGTCCTTGCTTTTTATTCCAGAAATCCAGTGATCATTTCGTGGCTGGTACGTTTCTAGTTTTTTACAGAATAGCGATAACCAGGCAGTCTTTTAGAATATGGAGATCTAAATGCTGTTAATTGTTTTTAGTTATCTGAGCTAATTTATCTTTCCAGGATTTGACTATTGGGGCTTCATTGTAACGGCAATAGAGCGACTGCTCTGGCTATTCTCTCAATATCTGGGGGCTGGCTAAGCCTCTACTAGTTCTGTTCCAGCTTTTCGCAGGTAGGCAACGATTTGGATTGGTCTGTAAGTTTGTTGTTTGTTTTTTTATCTAATGAAGGTTCTTCATTTGCAGGTGCAACAAGGTCGATTTAGCTAAAGCTGGTCTGGATTCGTATTTCCTTGGTCCTGCATATCAGGCTGCTTAGTTCGGCGCGAAAAGCTTCTCCCAGAAAGCTTTGTTGCTCCGGTGGACAACCATAGACAAAAAATGTGCATATTTTAGGGCTATGATGCACGGTAATGCGGACGCTAATAATTTTCCCCTGTTTTTAGCACCAGGCTATGGATTTATGGGGGGAAATACTCGTGCGATCAGTGGCCCATGTACAGGTTCTGCGGATATTTCGAAAAAGATCCTCGGCTGTCATTAGGCACATGATAATTTGGCATTTGATTAAGCTTCCAGCAATCTTTGCACATCTTATAGATAATACAGGTGGATTGCTTTAAGAAGAACGCGATGCAAAGCAGAGTATTCTGCTTGAAGCCAATCCCCAAGAACTCCGGTTTTGAGCTACCCAGAATGGGTTATGTTTTTTATCTGCGCTGTTGTTTCCAAATATTGGGTCTTTACGCAGACGGCCTATACAGGCACAAGGACAGGCGTGCACTATGCATGGACAGGGATGGAGAGAATCAGATCTCTATGCGGCTCGTTCGGACCTCATGAGATATGGGGTAAATTTTCGGAGCTTTCTTTTTAGAAACGATCTAGATTTTGAAGGGGGTTAATGCAGCGGATGTTTATATGTATGGTGCATTAGCTACATAATTGTGAATGGGAGGAAATTTGCATGTTTCATAATATTGAACTTATGCGGAGCATTTGCCAGTCATCAATTTATTGGTGATGACTGTGAACGATATTTTGTTTCTTTCCAGAAATCCGGATTAAAATACACTAGTGGTGTCACTGATGACATTCTTGTGAATTATATGATATTACTATTTTGTTAACTAAGTGACAGTTGTAAATTTCATACTATGATGGGCTTAGATGTGTGTTATATTTATCTTACATGATATTTTGTGCATTTTCATGGCAGTTTGCTTATCGAACAGGCCTATCATCATCAGAGCTAGCATTTGCAACCAGTGCAGGTTTACGATTGGGCGACCTTGGTGGACTTACTAGTGCTCTTGGAGGACTTGCAGGGGGGCTTGCAGGGGGTCTTGCTTAGATGCATTAAATGATCCAAACCTTTTAGCACAAGGAGCACGCAACTATTTAAACCCAAAGCGGCAGCTTGGTAACCACATTAAACAACAAAAGGGCATTCTACCTATAATCTACTATCTCCTACTTATATGTTTATTATGTTGACTAATACAAGTGCCCTCTTAACTTTCTCCTATTTGAGTTTCTTATGGTGCACCCATGGTCTAATCTATATTGCCTTAACATAGCAAGTTATGGTAAGGAGAGCATAGTTTAGTTTTGTTGCAATCACAAAATTGCTTCTTGAGGTTTGTGATATCACATGCCCTTACATTTGGCAACAATTCACGGAGAGCATAGTTTTGTTTTGTTGCAATCACAAAATTGCTGCTTAAGGTTTGCTATATCACATGCCCTTACATTTTAACTATTCACTATCTCATGACCACATTATGGCTCAAATTATATTGTATTGGCATCTACTTACTATCAACACATATATAAGTATACAACAACGTGAAATTTTAATACGTGTCGAATCTAGCAATGCTGTAACGCTTGGGTTCCGGATTCGTTAATGGCCTCGTGAGCGATAGAAAAGAAAGGGGAAAAAAAATAAGGATAAGGTCCATTTGCCAGGCCAGAGCGTGGCCGGTGTGGCTGTAGACGATGGCCAGAGAACCAACACCTGTAAACGATGGCCAAGGAATCGGATGATGGCCAGAGAATCGGATTCAGCCAGCCATGTGAATCTCTAATGAATTCTGAGAATCGGATTCAACCATGGCGTGGATGCTCTAAGCGACAGCTATACGAATCTAATTGAGTCTGAGAGTCGGATTCTGACAGGTGGAACGATGGAACGATCCCAGATGCTCGAATCCCAGCTGCCAGTTGCATGTGTGTGAGTATAAATAAGGGATGTTTGTTTTGCTTTGGCATTCGTCATTTGGTTCAGAGGTATGTTGGATGCCTTCAGAGACTTCTTTTTGTCCTGTTTCTGTTGCTATAATGTTGCATTGTGCTTCAAGACAGAATTTTCAATGTTACTGCAATTTTGCATTGTGCTTCAGGATAGAATTTTTATATAGGATATAACTGGCCCTCTTGTGGAGAAACCTGCTTTTTGCTCCAAATTCGTGACAGGGATATGCAGTTAAAATGCAATTTAGCTTTGTCTCATCTAGAATCTCAGTCGAATTTTTTAATGATAAAAGCTCATTCCGACCATTCCAATCCTCTAGAGTTTTAGTTTCCCTTGCATGCCCTGACTCCCTGTAATAATGTTCTGTTTGAGGACAAGAGGTAAAACCAAATCAAAGCAGAAAGGTATCTTCTTGAAATGAACGCAATTCTTCAGGCTAGCATGCTTATTGGGCAGGAACACGTCAGAGTTATGGAAAGTCTTAGTAACCTTAACATGTTGTTGGATATCAGAATGAAGAAAATCTTGATGTGCGCCATACCACATGAATGCATTCAGAGCCCACAGCTCCTACTTCGATCAGAAGATTTTCTTCAATCTCTGGCTATGTCAGATTCTGGTCAGCCCATGGCAGAAAGCAAAGGGGCGATGATCGGGGCGCATACTTATAGACAATTATCTTCATGATGGCTTTACATTATGGGATTCTCTGCGTGGACAAGTATGCCTCTGACCATACTTATTTGATAATTTCCAGTGCAGCATTTCTTTTTCCTGCAAAACATATTCTTGCAAATTCCATGGCCAGATAGTCTGAATAAGGTATTGCCCATATGTGTGAAATTTAGGGTTTTGTTTGCAATATTGTGGGTAAAATTCATTTTCTTTTGATCTCATCTTAATTCAGCATGCAGGGATCAAAACTACAATATTCTTTTTTAACCTGGTGCATCCTATGTACTTCCAGGTCTGGTTCAGCAACATGCCATATGGAAAAATTGCAGAACGCAAGGGGCATCAAGGATGCGAGTATTTCATCTTTCCTGGTGGTGGAACCATGTTTCTAGAAGGAGCTACACATTACATTGAGAAACTGGAGCAATATGTTCCCCTTGGAACTGGTGAAATTCGCACAGTTCTGGATGCTGTTGTGGAGTGAGTTTCTAGCTGATGCATTGCCAGCATTTTTTACTTTTAACGTTATTGTTGCTAGCATTATTCATGTATAAACTACTATTACAACTTGGCTTTGCTTTCAGGTTGCTAGTTTTGGAGCTTACTTGCTAGGGAAAGATATTTTGACAATGTCATTTGCTCCCAGAGATTCCCATAAGGCACAAATACAGTTTGCACTAGAACGTGGAATCCCAGCCTTCGTTGCTATGCTGGGAACACAACATCTCCCTTTCCCAGCACGTTCTTATGACTTGGTCCATTGTTTCACAGGAGATTCATAAAGTGATCAATTCCAATGAGCGTCAAAACCAGATTAGTTATGTGCGGGTTTCTTCTGATGGGACTGCCATCTGTGCAGGAAGCTGGGACAATCATTTAAGGGTAAGGACCAAATTCACTTAATTATAAAATCATGTAAAATAAGGTGTCCTGCTATACAGCATAAGGGTTTGGTATAACGTAGTGATATCTTGTTAGACATTGAAACTTTTATCTGTTACCTATCCTATTTTATATGATGGGCTATATTCTGTAAACTTGGAAATTTTGGCAGAGATAAAAAACATGTTATACATTGTCATAATTATAGTTGAAAACTGTTATGATGTTAAAACAGGAGGAAGAACATCAGACTTCGTTCCTAATACCTTGCCTTTAGTGTCAGGGAATGTGCTATGCCCAGGTAAATCTGTGACCGTACCATCTGCTAATATTTTAATGGGGTATGAAAGCAAGTGCCCAGGAAGGTCAACTGGGGATTCTGCTGTGTACATATTCCATAAAGTGTCCGCGGTCCTATTGACTTTCCTTATGCAGTCTAAGCTCCATGGTTGCAGAAATGCATCATCAAGAAACTTCAAATGGCCATACCAAAGTCCCATTCGCAACCCATGTATCTCTCCATAAGGAGAGTTGTTGACTAGTGTATAAGACGGCTGATATGCAGCCATAGCAATTTCTGTGTCCCTTCCACCATGCATTGATCTTTGGTTTATGTTTGCAGAACCAACTATGATGTACTCATCATCCACTGCAACAATGTAATACTATAGTCAGAAATAGATTTAATTAAACCTATGGAAAGAGTAGATGTTTATTACCTATCATCATCTTGGAATGGACATATATCATAAACCTGCGGTTAACTTGAGCGTCTAAATAGCTTGAACCTACCTCTGCGGATTCTGAAGGTAGATATTCACCATCTAATCTTACTTCCCTATTTCCCAGGCAGTAAAAGGCTAAGTAGTCTTTTGGAGTTTGATCAAATATCTGCCTTGCAACCAATGCTTGTGCAATAGATCTGTACATCATCTCCATTGTTTGTTTTGTCCAGTGCAAAATTGCTTGGACAATGCCACTATCAAAAATACCCTCAGGCCACATTGGCAGTACAACGTACACTGTAAATCGTTCACCTGCCTCAATCTTGCTAACTATCTTTAATGTCAGCTCCATGAGTATCATGTGAAGGGCTTCTACTTCCTGATCTGAAAACCATCCAAATGAGCTCCCAAGAAAATACTGATTTTCAATATATATAAAATTCTTTGCTCGGAGAATTGCATAAGTTAATGCTATGCTGAACAGGTCTATACATATGACTGGAGGAACAGATGATACATTTTTGTAACAAGTACTTGCTGTATAATGTCATCTATTACTAATTTGTTGATAAGTTGTGGTTTTCCAGTCGACGTGGTCTGTCTGGCAGCGTCAACTTTTGCTACTGCCATTTTTATTTTAATATAAATTTATTGAGGTATTGCAATTCAGATTTTGCGATGACTTGCTGAATACACAACCAGAGATACACAACCAAGTAGCTTGGTTGCGCGATAGTGAGAAAAGTATTGATGTGTAAAATTAATGCTGCATTTTTCAAATGAACATTGTGGGCATGCAAACCATGGGTTATCTACTTTGTGCCAGCTGTAGCATCACCATTAACAACCTCTTATATTGTCTTATACTGTCTTATACTGTCTTCATGCATGAAAAAATGGTTGTCTTCCTACCTCTTATACTGTCTTCATGCATGAAAAATTGGTTGTCTGCTTTTCCAAATAGAGTAGGACTATTACTTTTCATGCACTTAAAGGGCCACTGGACAATTCACAATGGTAGGGACGACATATCTGAACAAATTAGCTATGATTGGATTCCTGTACATTCGCATCAAATGGTATGAATGTTTTAGAAAAACAAAGTCCCCTTGATCTTGGGTATCCGGAGCACAGAGTAGGGCTAGAAATAGGAGTACTCAAAGGGACCTAACAGCTGTAGCATCACTAGTAACAACTTTCCATAAGAGTTTGTTTGAATTAGCCTCTTGATACCAAAGGCCTCTTGAATCATATTGGCTTCCTTGATTGTTAGGTTGCCAAGTACTTGCAGCATTTCCCGTTTCCAAAACTTAATCTCACAAATCGTTCAAACAATTAAATGAAAAAAACAATTATCCATAACACCTAGCTTAGGTCATGTGATAATTGAACTTAAAATTTCCTAAATCGCTAGCAAACATGCACTCGTCTAGGAAAACAAAAATTGAAATAATTCAACTCACTTTGACATATATAAAAGACATTAGACATGCATACAAAATAAACTCATGCCTAAAGGATTGACACATTTAGTTCAATTTCACAAGTCCATAGCTGAGTTCCTTTCGACTTACTACAAGCCCTCCGTTGTCACGAGTAGGACAAAAGAAATGTTCGCGGCGGCCTTGGCCGCCGCGATAAATTTCTTGTAAATAATAATCATATTACTCTACCTAAATATTGTGGAGAATGGATCAATAAACTTAGAGAAATGATTTGAATGAATGTTGCAAGATGCCCTTACGATTAAAGTCTTGAACACGTGGTGAATGGATCAGTAAGTTTGGAGAGATTATTTGAAGGAATGACACAAGAGGCCCTTATGATTAAAGTCTTGAACACTTGAAAAGTAAATATGGAAGTAGGGTTTTCAAGTTTTTTTATTGTTAGAATATCATTTATAGATTCCCAAACTTTTGCATTGTGCAGTGTTAGACATTTTTGTGAAAGTACTTATGTATTTGCTCAGCCCAACACAACGCATCAAATAATACCTTTTGACTTTTGACTTCTTTAAATTAGCTTGAGTCTTCTACTTTATTTTCATATTTTGCTTCACTTTTCAATTTTGACCTTTCCCAGTAGGGTTGCCGTTGACTTAAAACTTTTATTCAAAAAAAATCGATCACAAGTTATCAATTGACTTTGTACAATCCCTCATAGTACAAAGACTTGTATATATATATAACATATATATTTACATATATATATCCGAAAAAAAGAGAAGTCTTGCGGTATAAATCTATACCGCGAGACTTCCTGCGGTATAAATTTATACCGTTTTTTTTTTTATATATACAAATATGTGAACGTATATATATTGAATATATATCTACTCTATATATGTTCTTATGTTTGTCGCGCTTATCCGACCGTCCGTTCGAGATCCGACGGCTCACGTGGGTTTGGGACGTATCCTACGGCCCAGATGGCCTGGGAGTTTACATATAATATGTGTACCGCGGTCCTACGGTCCAGATTGATCTGATTCTGACCGTCGGTCCGAGATCCGACGGCTCACGTGGCTTGGGGACACATCCTACGGTCCACGTGGCTTTGGGAATTGTACGTAATAGATCCTACGGCTCATATTGTTTTTATATGGTGAGATCTTGATCGTTGATCGAGTCTAAGATCCTAAGGCTCATATTGAATGCTCGTTCCTTAAGGAAAGGCTTTTAAAATTTTTTATGTTATTGGGGGGATTCGAACCCTAGTCCTCAGCCCCCCAAACCCCCCACTCTAACCACTAGACCAAGCATTAATTCTACAAATAATTTATGTTTCAATTATACTTAAGGGTAATGTTCTAATTAACATAGACTATAATATTCTAGGATGTTTTGAAAGTTTCAAAATGTTCCAGAAAGTTCTAGAATGTCCTAGAAACTTCTAGAATGTAAGGGAATCCAGGAGAATTAAAGGGAATATAAGGACATGCTAAAACTAGAACAATGCGCCGTAGGACGCATTAATTTTCTTGTATATATATATTAACATGTATAAGATGTATATATCTATATATATACATATAAAAAATATGTAGTCCAGGAGTATAAGTTTATATCGTGCAAAATCTTGTGGGGTCTTTCTTGCTCCCAAAGGTTTTTGCAACTTAATACTGTTGAAATAACACACTCAAGGGATAATTTATGCAGGTTTCTTAGTTTTTTAGTTCAAAAAGTTCTAAAATAGTTCTAAATTCTCTGACCTTGTAATGCAATGTTAGAGCATAAATTAGTCGAATCTCGTTGTTATTTTTACTTTTTTTTCTCTACACACATGCTAACTTCACTTTAGGCAGCTCAAAAACTGCTTCTAAAGGCAAAGGACCCCAAAATGTTATGGAGACACATATGTTCAACGAGAAGGAAACTACGTAGTTTGTCCATAGGGGTGCGAGGAGTAGCAACCCCTCAAAAGTTTACCTATTTCTTTGCAAACAGACAAAAAAAAGCAAGATAGACAAATACTTCTCTGTGGAGAAATTTGCGATGGCATTCCTAATCGCTACGTGATGATGGAATTGTCTTTGAAGACTCTCAACATTGACAAGGAGCTTGACTATCTTCTCAACATCACTATATTGTGGATTGGTATTGTGCAAGCCCAAAGACATGATGAATACATCTCCGAGAACAACAAAGAAGGCCATGTAATCACAGAGCTTCACTACTTCAACTTCTGTTTCCTCGGTATAAATTTATACGGCATCGTCAGTTGGAACTTCAACTAACTGCATGATTTCGTGGATGTATTATCATTTGTAATACTATATGATGCAAAAACAATAATTTTTCATTCAAGCAGTTTGTTCAACTGTCTCCCAATGTCTTTTAAGGTCAATTAGGATGTTTAGCCAAAATGGTTGTGAAATAACAAATTTTTTGTCTTCTATAACAGCCAATATAAACGTTCTAAGGGATAAGATACAAAAGCGTCTAATTTTTTCATATGAGTTTGCCCCATAATAAATCTTTGGCTTTCGTAGTGGTCCTTTTCCCCTCTAAAATGAGATATTTTTCTTTGTTGTTCTTCTCCTTAATGTTAAGTCTTCCTAAAATGTCTGTTTTCATGAGCAGTTTTATAAATCTTTAGACACAAGATAGTAAAAGAGTCCTTTTTAGGGGTATTTTAGAATTTTGTAAATTTTTAGAAGGAATCTTTCAAATGCACTTCTTAAATAAGTGCGTTTCATTTTAAACCTTGTTTTTTGCACAAGTCGGAAACACGAGAAGTCTCGAAGCTTTAGGTGTTGGTATGCCGTCAACATGCAGCATTATGGAGTGTGCATACTTCATATATCTAAGAATAAGCCCTGCTGATTTGTGCTCTGAAGAAATAAATTTCATGTTACAGACAGAGCTTGCAACGACCTTGCTTAAGGATTGTAGATGGGATGGCATGTTCTACTTTTATGCTTCGTACATATTATTGTGAAGCATGTAGCTTTCAACTGAAGTTTTCTGATTTTTTATAACATACTAGTAAGCTTTTTTTGCCTACTATCTATCCGGTATAAGAATGTTGATTTCAGAGGCCCATCTCAGAAATGCCATGTATGGTTACACAGAAATGTTCAGAAATGCATGGGTTACACAATCCCTTTGTTCCTCGTCTTGAATTCTGATTTTATTATGCAGTTCTAAAAAGTTGTGGCGGCGCTCTAAGCGGCACAGCCAGAAACCACTAGGGCAAAAAATACCTATTTTGAACAAACATGAAAAGAGAGACCTTCTTTATTCGGCCCCTCTAACCAAAAAACACATAAACAGTGAAAAAACAGGAAAAGAAGAAAAAACAACGCCAGAAATTACTCAAACCATTGAACAACATGTCAAAAAGCAGGGGCAAAGAAAATTTTGATTGATTCCCTGGGGAGGAGGGGAGGACGAATAAGGAAAGTTACCCCCAAGAAAAAAGCCAGTAATTTCCACCTAATGGTACGCTGATGCAAGCCGCTCCAAAAGACTTAACGTAATAACTACATTTGCTTGCAAAAATAACCAGGCTGGGCTGGACTGGAAGAAAATATGGAAGAAAATATAAACCTCGGCAGCTACATTTTTTTGTGCATGTCCATTGTCATGCTTTGCACTGCCCATAATCTTTCTCTACGGGGATTTGAACCCCTTGCCAATATCGGCAATGCCATCGGCAATCAAGCCGATTCCAGTGGAAAGCAAAATATCCAGAACAAGAAATAGGCCAAGCCCCCTCGTTGGGCATGCTCTGTGTATTTCCAATGCTAGAGCTAAGGAAGGCGGCTAAAGCAGCTTGGTCTGTGGTGCCTCTTTTCTCCCAATTTGGCTGAGACCCATCTCCCATTTACCCTTTTGTTGCCTGCAGCAAAACCTCCCAAAAGAAAGGGGACACCAGTATGTCAAAAATTTGAATTTTTGCTAGGATATTCCACCAAGCAGGATATTCTGGATGGTGATTCTGTCTTATGGGACATTTTGGGAGGTGATTCTTCAGGGAAGTATATGTCGGTGGTGATTCCACCAGAAGTGATATTTTGGGCGGCCGGGATGATCCCAATAGATTGATGATGGAGATCCACTGGAAAGTACTTCGATGTCATATACCCGAAATAGGGCCTCCGAGCCGGATCCCGTTCCCTGAGGGTTAGTGATTCCATGGAAGATCGTCACCGTAACGAAATCACCAAAACCAAGGTAAAGGTATTTTCACCGAAGTTTTCTAGAACTAGTCCATGGAGTGACGTGATTGCTTTAGACTTTCTATATGTTACTTTAAGACATCACACGATTACATGGGGATGTAATTAAGATCACATGGTAATGTAATTTCTAAGCCATGTGGAGTAACCATGGTCATGCAATTATCACTTAGCAATTCTATTGTTAAGAGTTATACTTTAACTTCTTACCTTACGACATACCAATAAGAAAAGCTCACATCACTACATCAACATGGTATCTATAATATGGCTTTATAGCCAAGTAGAATTCATGAAATCTTTTAAAAATATGCTATTGTCACTTTAAATGAATGTATTAGTTTAATATTCTTTTGTCTCCTTTGATTAATACTTGTATAAATTATTATAATTAAAATCCACTAAATGGCAATAATATGTATTCTCGTCCCATATCCATTGATATCAATCCCATTGCTTTTAGGTAACAATAACATGTAGTCTTATGCAAATTCACATGGACTCCACATTATGCTCCCCACGCCTCACTTCTCCAAAAGATAAACAAAATGATATGGATGAACTAACCTAAGGTAATCCACAAGAATTTGAACCTCGTGCACACGACATGTATATC
The DNA here is from genome assembly GCA_021234155.1 of Isoetes taiwanensis. Classification (NCBI taxonomy): domain Eukaryota; kingdom Viridiplantae; phylum Streptophyta; class Lycopodiopsida; order Isoetales; family Isoetaceae; genus Isoetes; species Isoetes taiwanensis. The sequence goes on along the minus strand of JAJEKV010000026.1, from coordinate 9,074,146 downwards.
TTCGACTTGCTTATTTGCAATGGTCTCTCATAGTGTCGATGATCCTCCTTCTACACTTGTCTGCAAGAGAATCAGGGGGGCGGATCTAGCGTAGTAGATTCTGTACTCGTGCCGGAGCAAGATCTATATCTTGTCTCACATGTGCAAGCAGGAATAGACAATAGAGATGAGGAGGTGGATTCAGAACATCAATGCCTCTTCTTTGAAGTAGAGTGGCAACTGGTACAGATCCACTATTAGCTACCTTTCAGATGCCTCAGCTTCGCCTGGATTATAATCGGGCAAAGGCTTATGCCTAGATGCTAACAGAAGAGCCATTGCAAATTTTGCAACTTCCCACATTAGACCAAAAGACAAAACTAAACTGATCAGAGTTTTTCTAACCTAGTCGTGTTGGTCGTGTGGTTAGTCCACTCTTCTAGCACATTGAGGTCTCGTGTTCGAACCTCACTAGGATCTTGGCATCCTAGAACCTTTGGCCCCTGGTATCCTTGAAGGGGGATTGCAAGAACATGCCATGTGCCGTCGTATGTCCTGAGGGATGCTGGCTTGTGCTACGACGTAAAAATACACCTTCCTTCCTTCCTTCTGCCTTGCCCCTTCCTAACAACCATGGTATACCCAACTAACAAGCAAATAAATTAGAGAGGATGAGCATGACGTAAAAATACTATCTATTAAGTGCAGCAAAGCAATAGATGAGGTGCACAAGAGGGCTTTTATGTTCGTCGAGCTTTTCTCGAAACATGTGGTTTGATGCTCATTGCATATAGTTAAATGTTATCTTAGGCTAATATCATACTCTTAAGTTACAGGGAGTCATTTCCTCAAGACAAAGCTGCTACCAGCTATATTCTTTATGTTGCATCCTTGATTCCTATTGCAGCTACAGGGCATTTGATGAGATAGATCGGATAGAAGTTTTTACCTTTTTGTTTGCACCTACGCTTGAAAGTTCTTACTATTTATGGTCTTATGCTTTATTTCTCTCAGTGTACCTGCATGCATGCAGATGCAGAGTTTAAGTACCATTTGATCCAAAGAATAGGGCATAAGCCCAAAACATGATTATGGGTCTAAGTTAGATATTGGGGTACAAGAGCACCCGTCCGGACGCGCTGCTTTTCGTGCTTGGTCCGCTGTGCTTGGAGGTGCTTGGAGAGCGGGAACGTGATGATCCGTTTTTAGCAAATTTCTTCCGGATCGATGACATGGCTACCTGCAAAATCAAATTCCGTACAGAATCAATTTGGCGGGGCTGTTGTGAGATGGCGTGGAGAGTTAATAGGATTTGGCTATGGCGGGAAGCATCATCCGGTGTTGTACCCCTGAACAGAATTTTCTTTGTACAACACGGTTTCTCTGTACAACACAATTCTCTATACAACACGATTCTAAATGGATCAATCAGCATCAGATTTAGATGAAGAAAAGCCGAGAGAAGAAGGCAATCTAGACAGCGGAAAAGAGATAGGGAGAGGGAGAAAGAAAATATCCAGCCTCAAGTTGACAGCGGCTTGAGTGCGAGAAGGCTTCAAGAATTGTCTAAGAGTTTGGACGATTATTTCAATAATATCACAAAGCCTTGGAAAGAAGGGGATAAGGCACTGGTGGTGCACAAATTTGTGAAGAGAGTGAAGAAGAAATTGCCACTGGAGGTGGATTTTGTTGATCATGATCAAAGCAAGATCATGAAGAATGTCATTATAAATGTTCAAGAGACACTCAATCAGCAAAAGAAACTAAGGAAGACAGATATAATGCAAGCAAGGAAGTCCACATTGCAAATGGTATCTTCAACAACAAACAAAACCAACCAGTCTGCAGTTGCACGCCTCCTTCATGTATCAAGAAAATCTGTTATTGCAGCAACCAGAAGAAGAGTAATGGCAGAACAAGAATGTGGTCCGTGGTCAATGTTTTCAAGGAAAAAGAGATCAGATGCAATAACTCATGAGGTTAAGAATTCTGTTTACAAGTTCTGGACAGAAAATACAAGAGTCTCACCATACAGGAAGCATGTGAGAAAGTTTGTTACAAAAGATGGTGAAAGAATTGATCATCCAATACAACTGCTTGAAATTTCTCAGGTAATTATTATGCTTTATATGTTTTACCGCTTGTTAACGCTTTTACTAGATTGTCGCTTTTTAATTTTTTTTTGAACTCAGTATTTACGCTTTGTTTATAGTTGCAATTTTACATGGCCTTCAAAAAGGAATTCAATGAAATGAAGATTTCACAAATACATTTGAATTGGCTGAAGCCACCTTTTGTGAGGCATTTAAAAGAAAGAGAGACCACGCCAATATCACATGCACTTTGAGTATGTGATGCAAGCACTCAACAAAATCAGAACAGATCCAAATGGGATGCACAAAGAATGCAACTGTAATTGTGTTGTTTGTGGTGATGGTAACTTCTGTAGTGCCAAGAACCATGTTTATAAATGCACTAGTGATTTTTGGAGGCAAATGGTCTGCTCTAAAGAAGAAGATGAAGAATGGCACAAACATCAATGTCTGCAGTTGGCATGCAAGGATTGTGGGCTGAAAAGGTACTCTTAAGTTTGGTTCTTCAATGATATGATGTTTAAAGATATTACTGCTCAGTAACTTTAATTATGGTGTTATAAACAGGTTTGCTTTTTGTCTTAAGGAGAAGATGGAAACTGATTACAACGTGGAGTGGAAACAGTTTGAAAAGGTATTCTGTTTGGCTTAATTAAATTGTGCTCGTGTAACATGCTTTTTAAACAAACTGCAAACTGACAGAAATGTTCATGGTCTGAAATTAGCAAGAAGTTGGATACATGAAGGAGACTACTAAGAAAAAAATGGGAGGGAGGAAACCAGCAAAAATAACAAGACTTGCATACAAGAACGAGAGTCTGCCCCAGTTCATGAAGCATGCCTCCAAGACAATGGTACAATTTATCCCAATGTGGCACACTGGCAGGCAAAGCAATTCAGGACGTGTTTGGATACCTTTCCTGAAGATGCAATTGTCTCTGTAATTGACTTTGCTGAAAATTACAGTTTTAAAATTCAGAGGGAGGCACAATCTTGCCACTGGCACACGGACCAGGCCTCAATTCTGGTTCATATCACATATAGACATGCAACCCAAACTGAGATAGAGGAGATGGAAGTTAAAGAGGCAGAGAAAAGAGAAGCAGAGCAGGATAAGCTGAAAAGAAAGAAGAAGACAAGTCAGGAGACCATCAGCACTAATCAGAGGAGAATTATAAAGGAAGTGCACTTTTATATTTCAGATGACAAGGAGCATAACACTAAGTTTTTGAAAGTACATGCTGACTGGCTTAGAGCACAGAACATTGAGTACAAGAAACATATTTTTTGGAGTGATGGTTGCACATCCCAGTTTAAAGGAGCAAGGCCAAGTGTGCAAACATGCTTTTGTGTAGTTGAATACCTTATCATTTTCCTCATTGTCAAAGCTCTCAACTATTAAGCATATGTCTGGTGGGGACAAGAAAGTCTTGTAGAAAGAGTCATCCACAAGCACAACATCCTCTACATCATTAAAAGCTGTGTAAACTTTGACAATTGGCTTCATAAATACTGGTTTGGTTGCATTGCCTGGAAACATAAAAGGCATTTCCTCACATTCATTCTGACCCCATATGAATTTGAATTTAGCAATGTAGTGTGCTGGCAGAATACTGTTAAGGATTTGTATGATGCCATGCTTCATCATGCTAGACCAAATCCCAACTTCAAATCTTTCAAAACAGAAATCCAAGAACTCTTGTAGAAGAGGTCTGCAAATAACCACTTTCCCTGCTGTGTAATACTTCTTGAGCCCTGGTGGAATCTTTACTCTTGCTCTTTTTTGGAAGGTGTTGACCAAAACTCCATTAATGTCTAAGATGACAAGTTTTTTCTTTTCTAAATCCTCTGCAACATTCATAAAAAAAGAAACTCAAACATCAACATGACCTAAACATGAATTAAAAGAAGTCATTAATTAAAGAAAACAGAATTACAATATTCAAACAATGTTCTCAAACAACATAAAACAATTAAAACAGTATTTCACATACACTACAATATGTTATGTTCTGAAACTAACTCAATGACTTGATATACTGAGAAACAGAACCTGAACTACCATTTAACATTTTCACAATCATATCAACTTGATCACCTATTTGCTTTGGTGCTTGAGGTGGCAGCCTCTTTGAGGGTCTCCCCATCTTCTTTTTTACTTTTATTGTTGCTACCTCCATTTCAACTACTGCTTCACCCTTACCTTCACCTTTCTCAACAGCCTTACCCTTACCAGCAACAGCATCTTCAGCAACTTCAGCATCAACAGCATCTTCATTTGCTTGTTCTTCATCACTGCTTACTGGAACATCTACATTTGCAGCAATAGAACTTTCTCTGCAGGAACCTTTTGTACAGGTTGTTTATAATGTTCTTCTGAACTGCTCTCAACAACACGTGAACGTTTTATCCTTCTTTTTGCTGGCCCCTTACTAATCTGAATTACAGAACTTTGCTACTTAGAACACAAATCAATTTAAATGAGATTAAATTAATTAAAACACAAATAAGAAGTATCAAAGTCTTACCTTCTGCAAAGCTTCTACAGCTTTGCTTACTGGACTTGGTGACACTTGAGCTGATGCAGTAGAACCAACATTTTTTGGTGACTCAGAAACAGGTGAAGCCACAGGTGCCACAGGTGCTTTATTAAATAATAAAGCAGGTGAAGCCACAGGTGTGACAACATTGGAAAACTTATCAGGTGAAGCAAATGCACTACTAGTGCGTACCTCAAATGCACTGCCTGCCTCAATCTGCAAGTCTTCTTCACCTGCAACCTCTAGACCAAGTTCCACAAATACTTCCCTGGGAACTTCCTTCAAACACCTGAAGCATGTCTTCTTTTCATACAAAAGCATACAGCATGCCAAGTGATAGACATGTTCATATGGTAATGCCATACTCAATTTATATTTTGGATTGAAGACCAATCCACATGCAGCACATGCATCTTCCATGAAACCAGGCAACCTGCTTTTCATAGTTATGATAGACATTTTTGATATACCTGAGTCCATCAAATGTCTACCAGCTTCTAAGCAATTCCTGCTTTCCTGTAATCTGAATTCCAGTGAAGTTTTTAATCTTTCCTTCTTTTCCTTCTCCTATAATGCTTCAACACTAACCTTTGGAAGGCAAGCCTCCAGTTTAGAGCAAAAATATACTTCACCACTTATTTTTTGTTTTAACTCTTCCATATGCTTCAAGTCTCCATCATTCTTGTCTGCTTTGGCATTCAAAGCAGACATCTCCATTCTTGCTATCTCGTTTTTTCCATGCTCAATCATCCTCTCTTCCCTTGCGAAAGAGTTCTTATCTACCTCAATGGTACTAATTATTTTTACCAGATCAGTTGTACATTTGTCTAAATCTGTTTCCAACTTACTAACCTCCTCTTCAATCAAAGAAATGTTGAAACTTAAATTGGAAATAGAAAACTCAAAAGACTGACCTGCTTTCCCCTTAAATTCAAGTTGAGGTGTTGATCTGCCTGAAACTAGAGGTGTACTTTGGCATGAAGGAACTGTAGGTTTGATCCTTTTAACATCTTCTTTTCTAACATCAATATCATCCCTTTTTCTCCTGGACCAAACATTGACCTATTTCTTGTAAGCATCACAATCAACCCGATGAGCCTCAGGGTTATGCTCTGCCCGACTACAGTTTTCCCATGCAAATGATAATGCTACTAGCTTCCTCAATTCATTATTCGGGACACCTCCATCTCCATACAAGAAATCGATCAAGCCGTCCAATTTCTGCTTCAAATGAGGGCGAACAAAGTTGATTTTGATTTTGCCTTTTTCGAATGGCTCAGACCAAACACTGTTCCAGTCATCTGCAGTGACATTTTCCGCCAGCCATTTCAGCTTTTGCTGTGGGATGATTCCTTCACCAGCCATGAGAAAAGAAGATACTTTAAAAAAAAAGCAGCAACAAACAAAGAAGTCGGAGCAAGCGCCTTGAAGAGGATGCTTCAATTTGCAAAATGCAGGAATCGAAGTGCAATCGGGGAGCAATCTGGTCTGTACAATTCAATTAGTAACAATGGGCGCGAATAATTACAGCTCTGACAATCAAAATCATTGTTCACGAAAAGGCACGCGGAAATCGAAAAGGTGCATCGGGCGCTGCTTAACGTGCTTTCTCTGTTTGTCGCGCTTTTTTGTACCCCAATATCTAACTTAGACCCTTATGTTAGCATAGAATGTGGTACATGTTTTACTGCCTCAATAATAATCAAAAGGTGTTCCTTTCATTGCCTCAACTGTGTGATAGCAGATGCCATCAATCGCTTGGAAAACACAGCTTTGTAGGAGGATTGACAAGGCATGGAAGTGTCAAAGAGCCTTGTGAGGTAATCTCCATAGGGCATAAATTTGAGCACTTCTTGTAGTTTGCAAAGATGTGTATAGTGAAGATTGAGGCCACAATTATTAGTGATGTCATAGGAATTCTAAGAAAGCACAACAAATAAAAACATACATAGGTATGAGGCCATATCCTTGCCATTATGACATCCTTGCTGGGAGGCCTTGTCGATTCCTTTTGAAATAATGCTGCAAGAAAATGGTTGAAATTTACCGGCAGATGCACATGCCATCTGTATTTATGTTCATAGCAAAGGATATGGATGATAGTCCATTGCAAAGATCTGGTCGGCTACACAATGTTCTAAAGCACGAATTAATTAAATAGAGAATACAAGCGAATTTTGAGAATTTTGAGGGGACAACTTTAGGCCCACCACAAGGTGAAAAAGATAATACTGTATTTTTATATTATTACTCAGCTCAAATTCAAATCATCCCACCCATATTGGGCGGGACATTTCCAACTAGCTGTTGATACATACACATTGCCTCCCTTCGACTGGCTCTAGCAGTCGCAGATATTCAAGCGTCTTCATTCTGACAGCCACTCCATCGCCACTCCATTCCAGCATCCATTTCATTTCGGCAGCCACTCCATTACGACTCCATTTTGGCATCCACTCCATTAGAAGAGGTATCGGAAGAGTTTGATACAAAAGGAGATGCCTGTGCCTTGTGGGCATACAAATGGGTAGGAGACTAGTCGTGGTGGTCTGCTACTTCCGCCAGATTTGGGCGAGTTGTTAGATCAATGGCTGCCAGATTGTGCAGACGTTTGGGCTCTTGTGAGGCCATTTAAGGTCTGGAGGTTCGAATCCTCCGGCCTCTGTTTCTGTTGACAGAGCTTCCAAATAGTATATGATGCTCTGTTTTAATTATTATCTTTTGTAGATTGGGAGCTTCGGTAGCTTAGAAATGGGTGCCCGCCACACAGGGATAATCTTGGCTTCTTATTTCTCAGCCAAATCCATACATAGATGTCGTCTGTGCCATGGCCTTTCCCCCTAAAAATTTTGTAGGCACGATTACCACGATAAAAAAGCTTCACGTTTTCAGTGTTTGATGCTGCAATCTTGGCATCCTTAAACCATATGAACATCAGAAACTTTTGATATGCTTTCAAATCTTTCTTTTCCAGCAAATGAGCAAATCAGAACTTGGGTTCGTCATATTTCATCTGCAAGAGCTTGAATCAGACCAAAAATAGTGCAAAAGGGGCAACCTGGCTGAAGGACCATTAGATCTATAGATTTTAAGGCGAGGGAAGGTCTTCTTCTTGCTAAGCTTCCTGGTTTCGTCCATAAATTTGGCCCCAAGCTCTTTGTTGTATAAATTATTGTCTGCACAAATTAGTAAAATTTTAGGTTTAGCTTTCAACGGAGAGCTTTAGCTATATGTTTTCAGTGTTATGACTTTCAGAGATTTCAAGCGACATGCCTACAAAATTTATGCCTCTAACAGAAAAATGTTCAGAACTTTCAGCGATGCCTTTCGAAAGAGAAGCCTTTACTAGAGGTTTTGTTCAACGAATGAATGAATGCATGCCAAAGATTTTCTTCTGTGAAATTTCTTGCCATATTTCTGTGCAATTTTGTAAAGCTCTCGGATTCTTGCTTTATCTTTTGCTTTCCCCTTCAAACAATGAGTCTTGCTTCTTCTACTTTGCTCTTGCAGATTATCAGGCCGTACAGAAAAAAAACTTGCAAATGCATACTGGAAAGCCTGGCCAAATCGGGGAGCGATCCGTGGAAGTAGTTTACATACTAAAAATGCATGCATTTTCTCAACAAGATCGCCCTGGCGATTCTGTGGAAGTAGTTTCGAGGCAACAAGATCGCCCTAGCAATTCTGCAGAAGTAGTTTCGAGGAGAAAATCTATGTAGTTGTTTAGCAAGATCGCAATGGCGATCTGCTAGAGAAGTCAAGCCTTGATTTTAGACGCTTACAGGTTGGAATTGCCTTCGCATGTGAGAGTGCATAATGTGTTCCATGTGAGCAACTTGAGGAAGTACGTCTTTGATCCGTCGCATATGCTTGCCGACGATGATTTAGTAAGCAGGGATGAATTTTTATATCCCCGACCAGAGCGTATCTTGCAAACGGAGACACGCAAGCTTCGAAGACGGACAATCACAAGATTTTTGGTCCAATGGTCAGGTTGTCCAATCGAAGACGCAACGTGGGAGGATTCAAAGTGGATTCTTCGCCAATTTCCTGAGCTCGCCCATGAGGACATGGGTTAAAGATTTGAAGGGGAGAATGTAACGAGCCTGGCGGGTTAGCAGACGATTGACGTAAGTAATTTAATATAATTTAGCATGATTAAGGAATCATTAAACTGACATTGGAGTGGGAAAATACATACATGGTATGTATCTGGTGTTTATACAGGAAGTTTATAAATACTAAATTGTAGAGGAATTGGGGTTTTTTTTGGCTCTGAGGCAAACCTTCTAAGGAGGAGCTTCTGTGAAGGAGATTTGGAGTGTCAGCAGTACAAATTGTAAAGACAGCTTAACCAGGTGGGTGGTTGATAGCTTACACCGGGGATGATAGTATGCTTAAGTGATTGCTTAAGTAATTCAGGTTAAGAATTCATTATGAAAATGATAGGATGCAATTTATAGGTAATATTTTAATGGGGAGAATTGGTATTGTAATATTTTTGAGGCTGAAGGTTATGCTGTGTTAAGAAAAGGAAGAGCCATAGAGGCAGATTGAACGAGAGGATAAACAAGGGATGTTCAGATTAATACATTAAGGAAAAGGAGACAGAAGGAAGAAGAAGACTGTAGTTCTTGTAACTAGCTGTGGCAGGTAGCCCTGACCTCGTGACCAGAATAGGGCCTGAAGCAGGCCGGATTGGGCTGGAACATGGCCGAAATTGGTATAGGAGGAGGGATTTAAATGTTGGAAGCCCAAACAAACCCTGATTTGCAGCCGAGCTGCCATAGCCGGGCAGTAGACGGCATCACCACAACTTAAAAACGACCTGGAATGGCCGGAACTGAGGCCACCAGGGCCGATTTAGGCTGTTAGGCCTCTGAGAGGCCGGATTCAAGCAAGAATCGAAGGCTTTGATGCCTTCGTGGAGCTGCTGGGTCGCCACCAGTTAGGGTCTTCGAAGGAGAACCTGTAATAAGAAAATAATGAGCAAAATAATAAAAAGGTTGGAAGTTAATAACCATAAAGTTGTAACAGGATAACATAAAAATAACATTATAAGCTCAAATAAGAGGGGCCAAGAGGTTGCCCTGGAAAATAGAACTGTTAGCTAGGGTTTTGGGTCTGGCTAGTGAAGCTAAAGAAGACGCTAGTAAACACAAGTAATATCCGCACCAAAATTACGTAACTTAATGTGAAGCCATAGCCGTTTTGCTTAAATTGACATTAATATGAAACTTGAGTGATGGAATTAACAAAAGGGAACTTACCCTATAAGTAATAACGTAATAATGTAACGTGGAAGTTGTAAGCTTTCTCTATGGGGAGAAAGAGGGTGAAAAGCCTGAATTTGCCAAGGTATGGCATAAGGCCGGGAATGAAATTGGGAGCACTTATAGTTGCAGCTAGACTTAAATCTAGGGAAATCCATGACCCAAGCTTGTTAATATGGAACTAAAGGGAGCATTGGGAATATTAGGTGGTCATGGTTGTTTTACATATTTATGTCATTGTACCCATATGAATGTATGTGATATGCTAATGTGGCATGGGTATGGGATTTGTGATGCGCATGTAAAAGATAATGCATAGGACATGCATATGAGCTATTTTAGCTGGTATTACCATCATGTATGATGATGTCTAGGAAATGTGGTTATAAGGACATGTAAAGCATGTGAAAATGTTGCATAAGTGCATAATCTCCGGGGGCCGGGGTCCATGTGCGATGGCATGGACTTGCGGTTGTGTTTGTGCGTGACATCGGGCATTGTTATCCTGGCTGGATTCTTTGTCGCGCTACATGGCTAAAAGTGGTCCTCCAGTGCTGGACGCAGCGTGGATGGGTGTGTACACATGAGGCAAACCCCGCCCGTATTGGCTGCAGGGCCTGATCAGCCCGGGTGGCATATTAGAACCGGAGCAGGCACTGTATGCGGATGAGATTGCATGGAACATGATGTGTTATTAGGATATATGTATGCTACTAATCTGGTTGTTGGATGCAGTGGGACTATCGGTGGTAAGCTTGTATAAGCTGTGTTATAAGTATTGTGAATGCATAGTTCCTAGAATGCTCCAGACCCCCACTTAGTCTTTAGGACTAACCCCCAGGTTGGTGTAAGCAGTAGCAGATGGAGTCGAGAGCAGTAAGGCCGCCGAGACCCGGGGTTAGAGTCCCCGATAGGATTAGAGAGCTGGAGGCCAGATTTCCTCCAGGAGCGGAGTTCCGGCGTGAGGAGGTATTTGATTTCCTCCGTGAATTGGAGGAGGAGGCCAGTGTACAGGCGCCAGAGATTGTCCAGAGCTCAGAGGAAGGCCGTCCTTCCGGGGTAGAGACTAGTGTGGGATCTACCCCCGGTTTCGTGGAACCCTCTCTAGAAGGCAATGAGGTCCACCTTTATGCAGATGAGGGGGATGACCTCCCATTGGATTCAGGAGATCAGGCGGCCATAGATGCCTTGATGAGCGAACCTTCTGATGATAGGAGCTCTTGTATTGAAGGTTGTTCTCATACTTAAGAGATATATTGATTGTGGATTTGACGATTTGAGATGTATATACATGTACATTGTGATTGTCTTCAATATGTGTGAGATCTTTAAGGTGAATAATATAAAGATTGGATTCTTTACCTTTACATGTGGAATTATTCTTGCATAATATGTTTAATTAGTCCAATCTCCCTCGTCAAGTGTTAGTAGCAATGTGATAGAACCAACAGGATCCTAAGCTGCCTCGGAGAGGCCAGCTTGGCAAGCCCGTTACAGTTGGTATCAGAGCATAGTTGATCTTGAATGCTTTGAAATTAGATTGAGTATCCTGAGGGGATTGGCTAATGATATACTTTGTATTATGCAGAGAGTAGAGGAAACCATGGAAGCTGGTGATGCTAGTGGTGCAGGTGGAGTTGGAGCTGATGGAGCTCCCGATGTTACCAGTATTTTGCAAGCGATTCAGCAGGCTTTGCAGCAAACTGCATCCCAACAAAAGAGTGAGGCGGAGAAGGCTATTGAGAAGGTATTGAAGGATACCAAGAGGGAAGTGTTCACTGGGGAGAACACAACCGGGGATGATGCAGATGCATGGCTCCGTGGAGTGGAGTTTTATTTTGATCTGATTAAGGCGGAGTTGTCAGTAAAGGCGCTCCTTGCACAGGCAATGTTAGGAGGATTTGCACGCGTCTGGTGGGAGACGTGCTTGATAGATCTGGGGAAGACTCCCATACAGGCTACCTGGACAGAGTTTAAGAGTGCATTTGAAGGTCATTTTACACCGCCAGGGTATAAGGTGGAGAAAATGAATGAGTTCTTTGATTGCAAGCAGGTTGGCACAGTAGCAGAGTATAATGAAAAGTTCAGGAGATTGCAGCCTCATTGTCCTACAATGGACAAGGTTAAGCTGTGCTCTAGGTTTGTGCAGGGTCTTCAAGTGGAAATTAAGAGCACGATGTCTGGAGTATCTTATACAGATCTGGAGGAGGTTGTAAGAATTGCGAAACATCGGGAAGCAGATTTGGCAGAAAAAGCAGCACTAGATGCTCAACGGAAGCGGCAGGCCCAATCTTCATGGCAAGCGGGGAATTCCTCGAGGAGAGGGAGGTATAATGATAGAGGCGGAGCTGCTGCCCGCTCTATGGATGTGCAGGCCAGCAATAGCCAAGGGCCACAAAATAGATCATCCCGGATGTCTGCAGAGGAAAGGGATGTGTGCATCAATGAGCGGCGATGCTTTAGGTGCCGAGAGCCTGGACATTGGGCGCGAGATTGCCCTAATACCAGAACATATGGTGGGTATACTGCCTCCACAGGGTTTTTGGATATATGTCTTAAGCTTCAAAATATTGTTTATTATATGTTTCATAACTTCGAAATATATTGTTTATTAAGAAAATCCTACCATAACTTCTATGCTTGAATGTATTTTAGTGCACTTTTGATGAGCAAAACTTTAATCTCAATCGTATTGTTTTATGCTACGAAGGTTTGCAATGGTGATCTTTACAATGATTTCAACAATTCTATACCATCAACTTTTGCTAATGCAAGAGCATGGCAAGGACCCCAGAAATTAAATTTCGATCACATTATAATTCCCTTACAAATTGTGAGCAAAAAAATGCCAACTTCTAGTCAAGGACAACCACATTTTATACTCTATGGGTGCCTGACAACCTATTTTGTACTAAATGAGAATTCCAAATTTCTCAAATTAATTAATATTTGCATTCCATGCATAGATAGGCTATTTGGGCAAAATCTTTTCAGCTTTCAAAGGTTTGTGCTTATCCCTTCACAATCTCTATCTCCTGTAAGTCCTCCTAACACATCGATGCCTCTTTTGTGATATGTTTTTTTATGATACTATTCAAATCGCCTATCACATATTCGATATAATGACTACATACGATGTTATTCCATAGCAAGACGTTCAAGCGACCTAGTTTGATGCAAGTTTAATGGAGACAGAGAGGATAAAGTATAATTTTCAAGGAATGAAATATATAAAATCATCAATGTCTTCGTTTGGAATTGCAGGGGTGGGCAAACCCTCCACCATCTTAAACTTAAACAGATCCTGAATAGCCTGCCATCAATTGGCATACATGTCCTACCTTGAGACTGACCATCAAAAGTGGGCAGCCCTGCTTTATTCATATGACCTGTCGTCGAAACACCTAACTGTTTTGGAGTTAGAAATGGGAATGGATTGTAAGCCTTTTACTCTGTTAGAATTCATGCCATAATTGAGATGGGAAAATATTCAAGGAAATTCGGTGACAAAGTTGAGATAGCACCTAAAGCACCTAAAGCACCTAAGAAGTTTGAGCACCTAAAGCACCTGTCAATGGAGCCAATTTCGGTTCAAATGAATCGATTCAGTATGACGAAGACTTGAAGAGCCAATCGGCGGTCTGGCTTGACCGTCGGACTGCAAAGATAAATAAAGATGTAATATAGAGGTTGATGATTTCATTTTGGAAAATTAGCAGGAGCAATCGTGAAGCAGGTATGAATCGATTTGAAATTGAATGACCTATCTGAAGTTTGAAGCTACAGTATCCTCATCGATCTCATATGATCAGTAATGCTAAGATTATTTCCAATGGTCATAATTGCCAATGTTAATGATAAGTTGAAGAAGTGACTTGGCTAGTGTTATACGATTGGTTTTTTTGTTGAGTTGAATGTAAAATCATCTTATGCTATTAGATTGAGGTGTTTCTTACACATAGATGATTATCAATCCAAGAAAATCTAACATTGTTACATGATATTGGTTCTATTCACTGCTTATTTCTAACAAAGGGTATCGTGAGCTAGGTTGAGACAAATGGCAAGCGATTTGGTGCAGGCCCTGTTGAGTGCCATTGATGTTTTCAAGGGGATTCAGATTCCAAGTTTGGAAAGAAAAGATCAAGCATGTATTGCAAGTAGAAGGGCTATGGGATATTGTTGAACCTAAGAGCAGATTCTCTGAGGTTGCTGCTGAAGGAAGCTCGAGCTCAGTAAAAGGAGCTGAGGTAGAAGCTGGCACCAAAGCAACAAAAGGAGGAGGCACAGTAGATGTGGCAAAACTAAGAGAGGCTCAAGGGATTATAATGAGTAAGGTAAACTCAAGTATTGTGTTAAAAATAAGAGGATTGCATCCTAGCGAGATGTGGAGTTATATGCTCCTTAATTATGAGGAGAAAACCTCCTCACAAATCGATGTGCTTGAAAATGAAATGAGAAGGCTAAGGTTTCATGATAAAGACAATGTCAATGAGTTTTTTCAAACCTTTGACAATATCATTGCTGACTTAGAGGGAGCAGGAGTGTGTTATTCTCAACAGCAGCAGGTGTTGGCCATTTCAAGATCTCATGTTACCGCCTTGGAAACATAGCCATGTTTATCGTAACCCTTGCAAGAACAAGGATTGAGGCAAAGAATGTTGAAGACGTAAATAGAGCGTAACAAAGTAATGGAAGAAGAAGAAGATGCCACACAAGTTTTATTTGCAAAAGGAAAAGGTAAAGAAGAGAAGAAAAGAGGTAAGCTTGGCCCATGTTTTAACTGTAATCAATATGGTCACTTGAAAATAGACTGCCTTATGATGACTAAAGAAATAAATTGCTACAATTGTGGAGGAAGAGGACATTATACATCCAATTGCTCATCACCTAAGAACTTCTCAAAGGGGAAAGAAAGAGGAACAAGAGGATATTCTGCCACAAGGGGAAGAGGTAGAGGAAGATTCAGGAACAGCTCATATGCAGAAGCAAACATAGCAGAAGAAGTTATGCTTGAAGAAATTACGGAAGATGATGAGGATAAGGTAAGAAAACATAAAGTTCTTACTGTTACTAATGCTGGAATTGATGATGATGATGATTTTATGATTCTAGATAGTGGAGCAGAAAAGTCCATTGCATGTAGTTCAAAAATCCTAAAAGAAAAAAGGGGAAGTCAAGGTGGTCATATACAAGTTGGAAATGGTGACCTCCAAAGAATTGAAGATGTTGGCATACTAGAGCTATTTGATCTGAATGGGAGAATTGTGAACCTACAAAATGTTTTATGTGTTCCTAGCTTAGTGAGAAATTTGATTTCTATTTCTCAATTAGTTGATATGGGATTGAAAGTCATTTTTGAAAGGACTCATTGTAAAATCTTTGATAGAAATGAATTAAAATTCCTTGGAAGAAGAGTTGGCAACTTGTTTGGTATAAATGCTCGATCAGTTGAAAGTATTAATCTGACTCTAACTCCAAATATTGCAATGTGGCATGAAAGACTTGGGCACACAAATATGAAGAATATTGAACTTATGATAAAGCAGGGACTATTGGTGTCATCTGATAAAGCAATAGAAAATCATGTTTGCAGGGGTTGCATGTTGGGTAAGCACTCCAGATTGTCCTTTTCAAAGGCAAAAGGAAAAGCAAATGAAATTCTTGGTTTAATTCACACTGACCTTTGTGGTCCACTGAATGTGACAGGAATAACAGGAAAAAGATACTTCATAACATTTGTTGATGATTACAGCAGAAAAACGAGACTCTACTGTCTGAGAACAAAAGACCAAGCTTTTGAAGCATTCAAAATGTTTGCAGCAGAAGTAGAGTGTGAAACTGGGAAAAGAATCAAATGTGTAAGATCTGATCGGGGAGGAGAATACTTGTCAGGAAAATTTGTTAGATATTGTCAAGACAGGGGTATAAAGAGACAATTTACTTGCAGCTATACACCTCAGCAGAATGGTGTGGCTGAGAGGAAGAACAAAACAATTCTGAATGCTACAAGATCTATGTTGAAGCATGCAGTCCGCCCAATTTCTTGTGGGAGGAGGCAAATAAGACTACGTACTCATACAAAATAGTCTGCCATCAAAAAGAATAGAAGGAAAAATACCGTAAGTCATTTGGTCGAAAAACTCCTCATTATGAAATATTTAAAGTGTTTGGGTGTTTGGGATACACACACATTCCCCGTGAATTAAGACTCAAAATTGGATGACAGTCAAGGATAACCTATTTGGTTGGCTATGACATGCATTCCAAAGGTTATAGAATGTATGATCCACTTAAAAGGAAAGTGTCTCCAGAAGCGAGAGATGTAATATTTCAAGAGAATGTTTTGTACGCATCACCGATAGAAAAGGAGAATTCAAAAGGAGAAGGAAAACACAATTCGACAATATGATGAGTCCCAACGGTACAAAAAGAAAAACAATAACTAAAAAATGAGATAGATGTCAAGATTCCGATCACGCTGATGAAGAAGATAATAATGAGGATGGAAAGGTTGCGGGGAAGAACAGAACATGAATCAAAGAAATGAAAACAATCAAGAAGATAATAATGAGGATGGAAGTGTTGCAGAGAAGAACAGAACATGAACCAAAGAAAAGAAAAACAAACCAAGTTAAGAAGAGGAAAACTCAAGGAGAAAGGCTGCAACAGAAATTGCCATTGACATAGAGAAATTTGGAAGGAGAGAATGATAAAAGTAGCGCATTGCAAAAAACCACGGAGGATAACACGTATCTAAATATTTATGGTGTTAGAATCTGGAATTCCGAAGACTTTTGAGGAGGCAAGAAAACTCACTTGACAAGAATAAATGGAAAATTGCAATGATGGAGGAAATGAGGTCATTCGAAAGAACGTCCCTCATATGAATTAGTAGACCTGCCAAAGGGGAAGAATGCAATAGGAAACAAATGGGTATTCAAGTTGAAAACAAATGCGATGGCAGCCCAAAGCACAAAGCAAGACCGGTTGCTCAAGGTTATTCACAAAAAAGAGGGGAGTAGATTTTGATGAAACCTACTCACCAGTTTGTTAAGTTAGCCAAAGATTAGAATGATAATTGCCATATCAAATGCCTTAAATCTAGATTTACACCATATGGATGTTTGTACAGCCTTTCCTTAATGCAGATTTGGAGGAAGAGGTTTACATGAGACAAGCTCAAGGTTTTGAAGTTGAGAAAGACAAAGTTTGAGATCAAGAAAGTCGCCTACTGGGCTGAAGCAATCTCCAAGACAATGGTATTTTTGTATTGACAATTTTTTGAAAGAACAAAGCTTTACTAAGTTGGCTAATGATGGCAACGTTTATCTACTAAAGGATGAGGGAGAATTTTGTATAATGGCGGTGTATGTGGATGATCAGATAATCGGGCATCCAATAATATGAACTTCTTGAATAAATGCAAGGAGATGCTCAAAACCGGTACCAAATGACAGATCTTGGAGAGTTGACACAGTTCACGGAATTCAAGTAAGAAGAGACGAAACAAACATAACAATATCTCTAAATCAAGGTAAGTACATAGACTCGGTCTTGGAGAAGTTCAATATGCTAGAATGCAATTCTCAGAAAGGCACCTATCATGGTCGAATCAAACCGCCAAAAAGGAACTTTGCCCTCGAGTGAAGATGAGAAGGAGAAAATGAGTAAGATTCCATATAGACAGGTTGGTAGGAAGCTTATTGTTCATTGCCAACAATACAAGACCCGACATTGCATTCATAGTAAATGTGTTGAGCGATATAACAATAATCCGTGTTATGAGCATTGGTCGGCACTAAGAAAGTTTTGAGATTTTTGAAAGGCACAAAACACACAGAATTGTTTATCGCTCAAAGGATCTGAAATTAAAATGTTACGTTGATGCCGACCGGGTGTGGAGATCTAGATGAACGCAAATCAACTTCGGATACATTGTAATGTTAGGAGGAGCACTAGTTAGTTGGAGAAGCAAGAAACAATCATCTATTGCTTTGTCAACTCCGCAGACCGAAAGTATGCCTCAACAACTCTTGCCGCTAAAAGAAATCATTTGGGCCGGAAGGTTACCGGAAGAGTTGGAAATAAAACAAGAAGACAAAGATGTAATTATTTTGTGACAATCAAAGTTGTATTGCAATGACAAAAACCCGTGGTTGCACGAGAGGACCAAACATATCGAAATGGAGATGCACTATATCGTGGACATGGTGAATAAGGGATTTATTCAACTAAAGTATGTAAGATCGAAGATCAACTTATCGACATAATGACCAAGGCATTAAGCCGAAGAGACTTCAAAAATTATCAACCGCTATGAGTCAGATGCCTCGAATTATGACATGAAAGGGGAATGTTAGAATTCATGCCATAATTGAGATGGGAAAATATTCAAGGAAATTCGGTGACAAAGTTGAGATAGCACCTAAAGCACCTAAGAAGTTTGAGCACCTAAAGCACCTGTCAATGGAGTCAATTTCGGTTCAAATGAATCGATTCAGTATGACGAAGACATGAAGAGCCAATCGGCGGTCTGGCTTGACCGGCCTGACCGCAAAAGATAAATAAAGATGTAATACAGAGGTTGATGATTTCATTTTGGAAAATTAGCAGGAGCAATCGTGAAGCAGGTATGAATCGATTTGAAATTGAATGACCTATCTGAAGTTTGAAGCTACAGTATCCTCATCGATCTCATATGATCAGTAATGCTAAGATTATTTCCAATGGTCATAATTGCCAATGTTAATGATAAGTTGAAGAAGTGACTTGGCTAGTGTTATACGATTGGTTTTTTGTTGAGTTGAATGTAAAATCATCTTATGCTATTAGATTGAGGTGTTTCTTACACATAGATGATTATCAATCCAAGAAAATCTAACATTGTTACATGATATTGGTTCTATTCACTGCTTATTTCTAACATACTCCACTAAAAATGATGGTGGGATGCGGATGAGAGACTCTGCAATCAAAGAAAGCGAGAAATATTCTAACTTCTATGGCTCCAGATTGTAAAGAAATGTTGAACTCACCTTTTTCTTTGTCATGTAATATTAAAGAATGATACTCGGGTATTGCCACTTTGTCTTTTGCTTTTGATCTTGGTATTTGATCTTTTTCTTTTCCTTTGATGAAGAGAAAACATTTGAAAATTTTCAAATATGTAGAAAGTAGAGATTGAAGAGCGGTACAAATTAGGTATAATCTCTTTCAGTTCTTTCTAGCTCAGATAAAAAATGCAGCTCTGTAGAGATTAAGCAGTTTATTTGCAGTACATGCATATTTATAATTTACTTCTTAATTGAAAGAACTTTCCTTACAATGCAACAAAATTATGGATTGAATAACATTAAAGATGCTATTGAAGTATTTATTAGGCTTGAGGTGCAAGATGTTGTGTCGAAATGCAATAGCAACATATATTCTCAAGAGAGGTGGAAATCAGACATTTCACATATGCGACAAGAAGGACAGAAGTTAGAGAAGGTTATTTTCATTCATTGAGTGCACGCACAATTGATACATGCGCATATCTAAAATTGAGAGCAGATCTACAATTGAGAGCAGCCATGGACATCAAAACCATCAGATTTGGGAAGAAAAGACAATATTAATTTAATAATTTTCTTTTAAGACATCAATTTTGGCAGTTAAAATAGTGTTGTCAATAAATATTTAGAATATAAGAAGTCAAAGGTCGATATCATAGTCTTCCTCATTGCTCTTGCTTGAAGATGGATTGCCCTGCTCTGTCGTGTCCATCCTTTCAAGTGACTTAACATGCTTTTTTTCAGCCTTGTCTTCAGGATTGACAACTAAGAGCTACTTCATTCAGCTCTGCAAAAGTAGCCTCGTCTTCTGTAGAGCTTGTAAAAGGAGGTTGTATCTTTGATGATGTTATCTTAGCAGAATCAGATGAAGATTTGGCGTCTAATTCTTGATTCTCATCTGGCAGAGTAGGTAAGGCAACCAATCTCATCTTGATGAAGTTCACAACCTCCTTGTCTATGTCCACAACAATTAAATGCACAGGCTATAGTAGTACCAGAGCCCGAGAAAGCATCAAGTACCTAATCTCCTTGACGTGAAAACATGTCAATCAGATGGTTGAATAGCTTCTGGAGCTTCTGGTAGTGATTTATAGTTCTGCCCCATGCACTTGAGTCTTGCAGTTTTTGCAACGCCGCTGGAAACTCTAACATATTGGAGAAGTCAGAGCAGGCAACAATGTTAAAGTGCTCCATCAACCTTTTGCCATCGAAACTGCAGTAAGCAACATGAAGATATTCCATCTTGTTTAACAATCTGGAGCCTCCAGCATGTAAATTTATGTATGTTTTGTACCCACAAAATAAAAGAAGTGTAATTAGTATAAAGAATGAAATTTTAGTGCAAATTAGTAGCTAAGATTGAAGTTTCCTATTCCAGAATAGAAAAGGAAGGCACGAAAGACATTAAGTAAAAGGCAACTACAAAGTAAGAACACAAGCATGGAAAATATAACTGTGTATTCTAGAATAATAAACTCACTATACTAAATTCTTGTACCCTACTTGAGCAGGAGAGCCGAAGTGGTTTTTGAAGCTGGATTCAGTAACCCTAGCTTGCATACTAGAGTGAAACACAAGCGTCCGCCAATGCCTAGCTGTTGTGATATGCTTCCGGCCGTTAAGAAAGTCGTTGAATTGGTTGAGTTCAGAGTGCTTGAAGGGTTGGTCATCGTATCGATTGTCTTTTACCTTAAAGTCATAGGAAATGTCAGCAATGACAAGAGTAAAGTCCTAAGGTTTGATAGTTCCCACCAACTTAATGCATTCCCCATGGATGGTTGTTTTGGTCGAACATGCTGAACTTCTCATAATCAAAGCGTGCCACTTCCATAGTCCTCCTATCTGCTAAGATCCTTTAGTACGTACGAAACAAAACTTCTGGACGTATAACATCCAAAAATACGTATTTTAGAGTAAAAAATATATTTCCCATATTTTTTTCCTTACCGGCAGGGGAAATTTTTTTTTGTGTAAGCGAAACTTCAATATCACTTATGAGAAACACTTTTTGCGTAAGCAAAACAAACATCTTGTGTAAATGAAAAAAAAAAGGAGAGAGAAGAAAAAGAAAAAAATGCTTAATTTTCACTCACCCGAAATACACAGTTTCGCTTATACAAAAAGTATCTCGCGTAAGCGAAACAGTGGTTTTTGCCTGGGCAGCAGCAACATTCTCGTTACTAGAGTCTACTGCTATACGACAAAAGGTCAGAATGGGCATTTCAAGCGGGCTCATTGGCAACAAAGACACGTTTCCAGGTACATTTTATTGTGGCTGCTGTGATTATCTGTAAAGAGCATGCATCCACACATTTATGGACTAAGTTATTATTCGAAATGATCGTGGGAGAAGGTAGAATGGCTATCTGATGTTTCCTCGCCAGTTTACCTGGAAAAAAGAATAAAACTTGGGACCTTAGTTAACAAAAATCCGGTATTTCTCTCATTTATGTTTCAGTGAGCAGCTGATTACCTATCTGACGATGCTATTTCTTGATGTATAAGGATAATATTGCATTGCCTAAGCACAAAAAATGGTCTAAGGGATGAGACACTCTGTCTAGATATCTTAAGCAGAGATATCCTTAGACCTTATAGGCATTGTTGGGATATGAGTTCTGACAATAACATAGTCCTGATACCACCTGGTGTATCGTATAGAATAGAAGAGAATAGAATATACATTAATGTCCCTTGTGCCGCGAGGCCCTGGACTTGTGTAGCATGGGCAAGCTCCCTAAAAGGGCGCTACTAGTACATCACGCTGTTATGATGTAGCCTTTTCTGAAGGCTGACTTTTTTCTATTAATACCAGCATCCCGCTTTACCTCGGCTTCGTGGCCGTGCAGTGATGCGTCGTTATCAATCAGCTTTTAACTGAACAATTTGTATGGGGTTTATGACCCGCTTTTGTACGGATCATATTAGGAACCCTTTTTCACTGTGTACTTCTCTATGTCTGGTCATCATTCTCTAGATCGCGTCTGCTAAATCTCGAAGCGATTCTGTTATTGTCATCAGAATGTAGACCGGTTCCCCCCATCTTATATTTCTGTATTTGCCTCTGATGTCTCCATAAATCGGACAATCGTTAATCATGTGATTCTCATCCTCTACCCTCCCATTGTCACAGATTCTGCATATCCTGTCCTCCTTGTCTATTCCTCTCCACCTGTCTTTTTCGATTCTTAGATCATGACTTCCCATCCTGAATCTAGCCAGAATGTCTCTTCTAGTTTTTCCCAGTATGTTATCCCGATACATCTGGTGTCCTATTTGCTGACCTGGGTTGAAAACTTGCATGAGTCAGGCTGTCTTGGGTCTTGTGTGTCTTTGCAGCCACGCTCTTGTGGCTCTGTCTGCCCACTCCTCATTCCACTGCCCTTCCTTTATTAGGTCGCTCAAGTTTAATCCCATCTCTCTGGTCTAGTTTGCCACATCTTTAAACCATCCACTGCCTGTGAGGATGTGTGATTTTGCTGATTCGGTGATTGCAATCCTGGACAATTTCCCTTGAATGTCTCCTGCATTGTCCCTGATCAGGTACCTTATGGTTCTCTCCCATGCTCTCACCTCCATTGGTTTTTGCCCTGCTTCGAGGATCATGATTGTCAGTGGCATATTTATCCTTACTTTAAATTCCTGTCTGTGCCACTGCCTAAGGATTCCCTCCTGCTTTTCCCATTTTCTGTCTCTTAGGCCTGGCCCCCAGGCTTCTGCCCCATATAATTGAGTGGTAGCTACCACTGTACTGAATAAGTAACATTTGATGTCCCAGTCAATTATTCTGCTTCTGTTGCAGAAATTCTTCATGTTGAAATAACTCCCTATAGCTGATTGGAACCTGCGTCTGCCCCTTTGGCCTATTTCCCTGTGCCATGCACATCGTACCCTAGATATCTGTATTCCGTTGCTTCCTCTACTTCTTTTTCCTTGTATCTGAAGGGTCAATGCCTGTTCTTATGGCCAAAGATGACTATCTTAGTTTTTGCTAGATTTACAGTCAGCCCTGTTTCTTCACAGAATTGTTCTAGAATTTTTAGCAGTCTGTGCATCCCTTTGTTTTTTGTGGTCATCATACTTAGATCATCAGCATATAGCATAATTGGTACCCTCGTGTCCCCTAGCGTAGGGGCGTATTCGTCCCCTTGCTATTCTGCTATGTATCCCTGCAAAGCATCTATGTATATTCCAAACAGAGTTGGGGATAACGGGCAACCCTGTTTTACGCCTGTATCACAGTTTATTGGCTGTCCTTCTTGCTCTATTTTAGCATATACCCTATGGTATAGTCTTGCAATCGACCCTACCATATTTATTGGAGCTTGCATGTCCATCAGTCTTTGTAATAGCTTCTCCCTTGGGACTGTGTCGAATGCTTTCCTGAAATCTGCAAAGCAACAGATGATCTTCCTTCCCTGTGCCTTGTTCTGTTCTATTAATATCCGAAGAGTTACTAGGTGGTCGGTGGTTGAGTGTTCCGGCCTGAATCCTGCTTGCCCTTGTGCTCTCATGTTTCCTTCTTCTGCCCATTTTCTTTAATTTGTTATCCAGTACTTTTCCAAACTATTTTGCGAAAATGGAACTCACTATTATCGTCCTATAGTTCCCTGGGTCCTGCCTGCTTCCTGCCTTATGCAGAGGTATGACTCTATTGTATGTCCATCTATCTGGAAGCCCTGTGTGTATGATGCCGTTGAAAATGTCTGTGACCTGTCTGCCAATTTCTGTCTCAGCACACTTCAGCAATTCCACGGTCAGACCATATAGATCCGGTGCTTTATGGTTAGCCATCTTGTTTAGAGCTATCATTACCTCTAGCATGTTGAAGCATGGTTTGTCCGAATCCTGCAACATTGGTATTGGTACAGGAGGTGCCCCTGTCTTATACAATTTCTCCAAGTAATTCTCCCATCCCGCTGTTCCAATACCGTCTTGTTCATTCCTTGTTTTCACATTATTATCCCCTCCCTTTTGTTTGAGTCCCCTCCAATATATATGAAAATTGGTATCACAATGGAATCACCTTTCTTCTGGAAAACAGAAACAAGTTCAATCCTGTTTTACAAGGCCTACACTGGATAACTTCATGAGCAACAATTTCTTCTTGAAATTCCTTCAATAATTTATGATATTGCTATTCTTGAAGGAATATAGAATATATGGAATACTGCAATTCAGCTATACACGCTTTCAGAAAGAGATTTTCTTAGCATCCAACTCCAATAGAATAGAGATCATACAAAGACTACATTGAAAAATAGACCAAAAGTTGTTATACTAGTTCTGAAGCACGAATGATAATTCAACTACAATCATATTATATGGTGACAACTTTCTTTGATCCCTCTAGACTTCGTTTCCTCAACATGGTGTAACAAATTATGTTAACAAGTACCTACCATTACTGATGCAATCTGACAATAACCTTGCCAATGGTCTGCATTGTGCATACAAGTCCCAAAATAGTGATGTGCTTTTACAGACATTCAGTTAAACTTCAACGTTTATGTTGATACAAGTAACTGTGGCACAATAATTCATAGGCTAATCCTTATGATATACCATATAGACAGTTCTACACAAGGGCCATATACGTAGATTACCTACAAGTGATTGTGTATATTCGTATTTTACCTTAAGCTTCATACTACCTTGATTTAGTTCGGCATGCATAGGTGGCTATGAATGCTCTGTACGTCTCTGTATTAAACGGTTTGCTCTTGGCTTTGTTGTAGGGAAGTTTCAGGATTAGTAGGATTGTGGACATGGATGTTGTTCTTACCATTGATTTTTACACCCAGCCTAGCAAGGGCTTTGGATGCCATGGGCTCTGTCTTAGAATGATCAATACATTAAGGGCAATGAGGCGCCTGATGTTTCATTTTCCTTTAAAGGTTACACAGTTCAGGAAGATGATCAAAGTATTATAGATGGTCAGTTACCTAAGGCCATTGACAAGAATCCATGGGACGGGAATTAGTTCTTCTTACAGACTGAAACCATTGTCAGGTCTCCACACAGGAGTGGGGAAGATATTACAGCACTCAGTACATCTATATAACCTTTTATACGAACAGCTTGAGGTGCATGAATTTATGCCTGGCAAGCTGATTCTGAAAGCCGGACAGTTTGTCTGAGCAATGTGGATGGCATGAGAAGTGATTGTTTTCAGGTTGCAAATGTTAATTCTAGTTGGTGTATTGGAAAAAGTTTGCGACTCTGTTCGCACAAATTAGGAATCTAATATTTTCGGGCTGAGGACAACCATGGATTTGACAAGTACTTTCCAGCTATCAAATAGCCTGCACAAGCTTCGACGTGTTAGTAACATGCATAAGGGTTATCCAGTAGTGTCAAAATGAACCAATGATTGACGGACTGAGAACACACATATAGAATACACCACACGCACCATAGCATCTGCCAAGCAGACACACCTCGCCATATCTAGATAGTACGTCGTCTAGAACCCCCGCACGGGTGGTTCCACAATAAGGGAGAACTACAAGCGACATAAGAACTTATTGGCTAAAGCCATCACTGTCAGTGATTGGATTAAGCGAGACATGACTTCTGGTGTGCGTTCTGCTCGTGTTGCTGCGGCGGTGTCTCTTATGATGGAGAATAACAAAAAAGAGGTGTCTGAATATATGAAAGAGCTAGAGGGTCTTGAAGTTAGAATGGATGTTCAACTGCCTCCTGATAATGTGTTCTATGAAGCAGAGGTGTGTTCTAGTGCCTTCACTCAGGCTGGTGTCTCGGTTGTGGAGATAGATCATAATGTCCACTTGCAAAGTCTGAACAATCTAATGTCCCATGCGGTGGTATGTCATTTCACTGGTCAGTTCCTTGATCTCAAGAGGATGGGATTTTGGTCAAAACAACATCTGCAAAAGTTGGGATTGCCTCCAGCATGAGTCCCTGAAAGTTTTGGATAGGCAAAACAATTATTTCTTAGTGATGTTCGGGTCGCCTATTGCTGTTGATAAACTAGTGGAGCGTGGAGTGGATCCTTTGTGGGGACATTATCTCTTGTATCAGGTATACACCCCTGGATTTCTTCCTAATAAGTCTGGTGCACGTCGCATGCCTTGCTGGTTTACATTGGAAGACTTCCCAATTGAGTTGCAGGTTCCAGACTTCTTGATCTCCATTGCCAATGGATTAGGGTTGTACCTTGCTCATTCGATTACCAATGGTCCTCGTATTTGTATTTCCCTTCCTGCTGAGGCTTCCCTCCCCAAGTCTGTGGTCGTTAGAAGTGGTCCACTCTTTTTTAAATATAAATTATCTTTGCTTAACGGCCTAGAGCTTGCCAATATGTTTCCTGATGTTGAGGCCTTCTCTGCTTATCGTGTGCGCAGACCCTCCATTCCCATCCCTCCTCCTACTTCTGTCTCCCCTACTTCTACTTCCCCTGCTGCCATCCCTACTCCAGCCGCTCCTGCACCTGTCCTTGCCATCACCCCTTCTTCGTCTTCTACCCTAGCCATTGGCACACTCCCCGCAGCCCATAATTGTCTTCCTTCTGACCAGCAAGAGAGGCTAGACATGATTGCACGCAAGCAAGAGCGCATTGAAGAAGAATGGTCCATTGCCCGCATGAAAAAAGCCGCTCGGAGGAGGAATAGCTTCGCTCCACAGCCTTCTGCATCTGCTTCCCCTAACCTTGTTGAGCCAACTCTCCTCACCACTGTCACCGCGCGTCCAATAGCATCGCAGCCAAATTGGGCTGATCAAGTGGAGAATGAATCTCATATACAAGTTGATATGGACTTAGACCATCCTCCACGTCCACCTGATCAATGAAGTTAATCTCCTGGAATGTGCGGGGGGTTGCCTCCTCCCCTACTAAAAGGAGCAGGTTGTCCATGGCCCTGACTAGGTGGGACTCAGATTTCATTTGTTTGCAAGAGCATAAATGCAAGAAAGAGGATGCCTACAAAGTTGCTGCAGTAATCAATAAGCAGTACAATGTTCTGGTGGCGGCCGCAGACTCGGCAAAGGCTGGTGTCCTTACAGCATGGAGGAGGACGATTCTAGTGTCATTTACTCAGGTTGACAGATTTGGCCGGTGGATCATAGTCAAGTGGTTTGATAAAGGGCAAGAGTGGGGATTGGTTAATGTGTATGCGCATAATCGACCACGTCAGAGAGGTGCATTGTGGGCTTCTTTATGCTCCAAATTACCGAGGTTAGGCTCCCTCGCTGCATGGATCATGGTGGGTGATTTTAACATGGTTGAGCTTGAGCAAGACAGATGTGGCGAGGTGCGCAGAGATAGTGCGGGGCTTTGAACGGAGCAATGGGCACCGCTTAATGCAAGATTGTGGCTTCATAGAAGTTGAGGGTCCCTCAAGTTTTACTTGGTGTAATGGCTGGTTGGGTGGTGGTAGAGCATATGCAAGACATGATAGAGGCTACTACAATGCTTTGGTAGCAACCCTGTTGCCTGCTTTTCATCGTGAGAACCTCTTGAATACTGCAATTTCTGACCATAATCCACAGTATTTCTCTTGCTCTCATACGGTGGTGCATGCTGCCTCTAAGACATATTTCAAGCTGAATACATTTTTCTTGAAGGATGATGATTTTGTGGCAGGCTGTAGACAGGCGTGGTTCACTTCTTTCTCTCGACACAGGGGCATGGCAGGTATTGTTGATGCTCTCGCTGCTGTGAAGTCTTTTGCTAAAGGTTGGGGTCGTGAATGGGTCACCGCTCACCGAGCCTTCTCACGGCTCTTTATCGACAACTTGAGGCATGCGGTGTCTGTTGCCCCATCGATGGTCATGTGGAGAAGCAAATTTTGTGTAGCATTAGGCGGTGTGGAATCAACATGTGCACTTTGCTCGCATTAAAGCCGGGTTGCAATGGTTCAAGGAGGGAGACCGTGCATGTGTTTTTCTTGAGTCGCCAAAACAAGAAAGCTAGCTGCATCTCTTCAGTCTCTGCAGACTCAGGATGGGCGTGTTATTTCAGATCCAGCTGAGCTTAGAGGCTTTTTGCATAATCACTTTTCATCTTTCTTCACTGCTCGGCGTCTTCCCTTTCAGTCAGATTTTCAAGCGGCCTTGCTTGCTAAGGTTCATCCTATAGTCACCAATGAGCAAAGGGCCACTTTAGAGGCTGAGATCAGCCAGAATGATTTAGCTGAGGCCACATTTTCTCTCAAGAGGGGCAAGTATCCGGGTCTTGATGGTATTCCAGTGGCGTTTTTCCAGGAGTATTGGGATTGGCTTGGTGCAGATGTGTATGATGCTTTCAGGGATTTTAAAAGACAGAGGCACCTGGACAAAATCCTCAACTCTGGTTGCATCTCCCTTATTCCAAAATGTAAGGATCCCTCTTCCATTTCAGATTGGCGCCCCATTACTTTGTTGTCCTCGGTGTACAAGATCTTTGCTAAAGCTTTTTGCTCGGGCTTTGTGGCGTGCTTACCGAGTCCATCTCCTCCACGCAATCGTTTCTTGCCTCGGCGGTATCTTGAATAATGTGGCAGCAAAGATATGAGGGTCTCCATTGGGCTAGAATGCATGGTTACCCCATTGTATACTTGAAGCTGGATTTTGCAAAAGCATATGACGTTGTTGGACCGGAGTTTCTGGAGCAAAGGCCTTTTACGCCTTGGTTTTGGTGCCCGGTTAAATGTATGTTATGAAACTTCATTATTCTCGCTTTCGTTCTTCGGTTCCCTTTCAAGGAGAACCATCAACATTTTTTCAGTGGGACGTGGCATTCGCCGTGGCTGTCCTTTGGCACCATTGCTTTTTACAATTGTGGCGGAGATTCTTTCTCAGGTATTCTCTTGCGGTCGCGGAAGGCATCCCCGCATGGTCTTCCCATGAATAATGGTTCACAAGAGATCAGAATCGCATGCGATGACACTTTCTTGTTCTTAATGGTCGATGAGCGTAATTTGCGAATGCCATTTCCTTGTTGGACGCTTTCTCTTTGGCTTCGGTATCTTTGTGGGGTGGCAAAAGTGTAATCGCATTGTGGGCCCTAGACTCTCCAGTGCCGTCTTCTGTGGTTGCATTTCCGTGGAAGGTTCTTCCTCCTGGGAAGGCAACTAAGCTTCTAGGCATTCCAGTTGGTATACACCTCTCATCTGGTGATGCGTGGGATGTCATTATTAAGGGGCGGGAAAGGCATTAGTTCTGGTGGTCCACGGCTAAGTTATCCATGGCTGGTCGTGGTAACCGCGGGCAAAGTCGGTTCCTGAAAGTGGTACACATGTCTACATGGCATCCATCTTGCCGGGCACCGCAAGATCAAAGATGCAGCTCATTATTCGCACTGTCAGGAACTTCATTTGGGGTGGCACTGAAGAAGGAGCTGATGTTAAAGTTAGTTGGGCGAAGTTCATTATGCCTAAACTTTGTGGGGGCTGGGGATGATTCACTTTCTTCTCCAGAGCAAGGTGCTGATCTCTAAGTTCGTGTGGCGGATTCTCAATAATGCTGATAATTCTCCAGGTCTGCGTCTCACTCACCAGTCTTTGCAGAGGTGCATTTCCTTTGGCTCTCCATCCATTAAGCCTCTCCTCCCATGGGCATTATTCTATCCACTTTCTCCATATCCTAATGCATCTCCTTTCCTCAAGGGGTTGCTAACTGCTTGGGAGACTGTGCGCACTTTGTTTCAGTTCCATCCAATGGCCCACACAGATCCTACAGCCAGTTGTTGGTGGATCCCTTTGGGTGACGGTCATGCAGATTGTCCCCTGGTCTCTTCTGTCCATCCATTGACGCAACGTCGGTGGCGAGCAGCAGGTGTGCTCACGGTATCTGCATGGTATAATGAGACAAGATTGTTGACGTGGAATGAGTTCAAATTGAAGTTCCTTCTCCTTCGTTGGGACCGGAGCATTTGGGAAAAAGTAGCTGCTACACTTCCTCCACACCCACAAGACGTGGCTCCCTGAAGGGATTCAGCATATAAGTCTAAGCAAACAAACAAGTAACATATAAGTGATGGTTGCAAACTTATAGGTTCACATTTTCTGAAGCACATCACATCTGCACATGATATACAGTGTCTGCCCATGAGAAGCAGTGGCAGTGGGCAGACTTGCTAGCACATTAGTGAAGTTTAATTCCAAGACATGTTGGCAAGTTGCAAGGTTAAGAGATCATGAAAAATCTATGATTAAGGAAAGGAGATAGAAGAAAAATGTGTCAATGGTTAAAAGGCTCTTTTTGTCTAACGGGCATGTGGGATATTTCCAAAAGGCCAATTTTGTGTGCTAGTCCTGTGGGATATCTTAGACAAAGTTTTGAACCAGGATTGGCAAGTTAATCTGCACCCAAAACCGCCGGAGTGGAGTCTACTAATAGGGGAAGACGTGATTCAATGTATACACGATGGATTAATGATTGAAAAAACCTCCGGAACGCGGCTACAGGATCGAAGTCAATGCTGCTAAGAACATTATAATTTCAATGGTTATGTTTTCTTAGACGAAGGCATAAGTTAAGAAGGGAATGACTTAAAGCAAAAGTGGGAGTTTATTACCTTCTTGAGAATTGTATTTCATTGTTGTAATGGAGATGTTGAATTGCTGCTTGTAAGAATTAGGGACCATATCTTGGCTTCTTACAAGATCAAGGTGTTGTAGAAAAGTTTTTTTTAAGAAAATCTTACTAGACATTATTGTTTGTCAAGTTCCCTTCATTTCTTTACATTGGTATCAGAGCTTGAAAATGTCTAGTAGATTTGCTGCCAGTTTATTAAACACTATTGATGTGTATAAGGGTGGCTCAGGCTTCCAGGTGTGGAAGGATGCCATCAAGTATGTTCTGGAGGTAGAAGACCTCTGGGATTTGGTAGATCCCAACAGTACTGTTAGTGCTGAAACAGGTTCAGGAGCTCTGAATAGAGCAGACTCTACTGAGTCAGCAGCAGGCAAAGAAACTAAGTCTACAGCAGGAAGTGCTAGTGTGTCAGGTGGTGGAGTTGGTAGTGCTGGTGGAGGGAAATCTCTACAAGCTAAAGCCAAAGAAGCTCAAGGAATCATATCTTGCAAGGTAAGTCCCTCAATTCGTCTTAAGCTTAGAACTCTTGGCCCTAGAGAGATGTGGAAGTATTTGTTAAAGCATTATGAGGAAAAAACTTCTTCCCAAATAGATTTACTTGAAAATGAATTGAGAGGGCTGAAGCTAAGAGAAGATGAAGATGTGGGAGAATTCTTCAGCAAGTTTGACAATCTAATTGTTGATTTGAATGGGGCTGGAGTGGTAATTTCAGAAAGAAGCCAAGTCCTGCAAATTTCTAGAGCTATAGGAGAAAATGAAACTCTAGCATTATTTATAAGGAACTCATGCAGATCCAGGGAGGAAGCTGAGATTACATTAAGAACTGAATGGGAACAGAAGAAAATCTTAAGGCAAAGTCAAAATGAGGAAACTCCAGAAGTGTTGGTTGTTAAAAGGAAAGGAAAAGTCACATGTTATAATTGTCATGAGTCAGGGCATTTTAAGAATGAATGTCCCAAACTTAAGAAGGAATTCAATTGCTATAATTGTGGTGGAAGGGGGCATGTTGCATCCAAATGCCCAACCCCTAAAAACTTTGGAAAATCAAGGGGAAGAGGAGAATCAAGCAGAGGCAGATTTGGAAGAGGAAGGGGTCGAGAGTATGAAAGAGCCTATGTAGCTCAAGAACATGAGAACACATTGAAAAAGGATGCAGAGGAGGAAAATGAAGATGAGGTAAATGCTGAATTTGCTATTACAAATGAAAGTACTGCTACTAATGCATCTGATCATTTGGTAGTTGATAGTGGAGCTGAAAGATCAGTAGTGCAATCTACTGATTTCTTGAAGAACATAGCAGCTACAAATTCTAGAAAAATCCAAGTGGGTAATGGAGCTCTTCAAGAAGTTAAAGGGAGAGGACTTTTGCAATTAAAAGATCTTCAAGGGAATGTTGTAAACATTGAAGATGTGTTATGTGTGCCAGCTATAATTAAAAACTTAATTTCTGTCAGTCAATTATGTGACTTGGGTTACAGAGTTGTTTTTGAAGGAGACACATGCAATGTATATATGAAAGATGAATTAAGATTTTTGGCAAAAAGGGTTGGAAATCTATTTGAAATGGATAACATGTTGCATCATGCTATAAATGCAATACAAGAAGATACTTTAGATCTGTGGCATAGGAGACTAGCTCATACAAATTCCAAAAATCTGAAATCTCTGCTGAATAAAGGGCACATAACCTTTCATGATAGCAAGGCACATAAACATGTTTGTGAAGGATGTGCATTAGGGAAATTAAATCGGCTGCCATTTCCAAAAAGTAAATCTAGAGCCCATACACTCTGATTTATGTGGCCCTTTAAACGTGCAAAGCAGAAATAATAAAAGGTACTTCATTACATTCACAGATGACTATAGCAGGAAATGTAAAACATACTGCTTGACAAGGAAATCACAAGCACTTAGTGCTTTCAAGCAATATGTAACAGAGATGGAGAGAGAAACTGGTCTCAAATTAAAATGTATTAGGTCAGACAGAGGAGGTGAGTATTTGGCAAAGCAATTTAAACAATTTTGCATAGCTCATGGGATTAAAAGGCAACTCACCTGCAGATATTCTCCACAACAAAATGGTGTATCAGAGAGGAAGAATAGGACTATAATGGATGCAGTCAGAGCCATGATAAAGGGGAGTGGTTTGCCAAACAAACTTTGGGAGGAGGCTTTGCAAACTGCAGTTCAAATACAGAATATGCTGCCATCAGCCAGTTTAAATGGCAACATACCAGAATTAATGTGGAATCCTAGTAAAATATTAAACTATGAAAGGCTGAAATCATTTGGGTGCCTAGTGTATACTCATGTCCCAACAGAGCTCAGAAAAAAACTTGACAATAAGGCAGAAATCGGATTCCTTGTAGGCTATGATGAAGAATCCAAGGGATATAGGGTGTATATCCCTGAAACTAAGACTGTTATAGTCAGCAGAGATGTGCTATTCAATGAACATGTTCAATACAAAGATAGGTATAAAAAGGGAATTAAAGTGGCTGAAACAAATCAAGAAGTGCAAGCTAAATTTGAAACAGATGACCATGATGATACTGAGGAGGAGAATTTGAGTACTAGCTCACTTGAATCTGACACCACTGAAACTTCTGAGGAGACAAAATTATCTGAAGAAAAAGGTACAACCAGAATTGCAGAGGAAGTGACCACACCAGCAGAGGAACAACAAAGGAAATTAGATAATGATCATATGGGAAAAAGGAAGAGAAAAACTCAAGCAGAAAGACTAATGGAGGAGGCAAAATTAGAGGAAGGTAAATTGTATGGAAGAAATGAGTTAGGAAGAAGCAGAAGAGGTGGTGCAATTGAGCATGAACAAATCATGGCCATTTTGGAGGATGAAATTATTCCACAAAGTTTTGAAGAAGCTCAACAAAGTGTGGATAAAGAAAAATGGATTGAGGCCATGAATGATGAATTGAGGTCTTTTGCTGAAACTAATACTTATAAGCTTGTTAAATCAGATGGTAAACAGAATGTTATTGGAAGTAAATGGCTGTACAAGATCAAGTTAAATCCTGATGGAAGCAAGAAATTTAAAGCAAGATTGGTGGCCCAAGGATATACTCAGAAAAAAGGAAGAGATTATGATGAGACCTACTCACCTATAGTGAAACTTACAAGTATTAGAGTATTGCTAGCAATGGCAAATGCAATGAATTTGGAGTTACATCATATGGATGTGAAAACTGCTTTCTTAAATGCTACACTTGAGGAGGAGGCATACATGAAACAAGCTCCAGGATATTCTCAAGGCAAGGACACGATCTGGAAGCTTAATAGGGCAGTATACGGGCTAAAACAGTCCCCAAGAGAATGGTATTTATGTATAAACCACTTTCTGCAAGAACAAGGATTTGAAAAAGTACAAAATGATGGAAATCTCTATAGGTATGAACAAAAAGCTGAATATTGCATCATAGCACTCTATGTCGATGATTGTATAATGGCAGCCAGCTCCATGAAGATTTTAAACATGTGCAAAGACATCTTAAAGTCCAGATTCCGAATGTCTGACTTAGGTGAACTTAAAAAATTTCTGGGAATAGAGGTTATAAGAAACAGAGAATTGAAATGGATAAAACTCCATCAAGGAACACATATAAGAAATATGCTCCAAAGGTTTAAGCTTGCAGAGGCTAAACCATCAAAACTACCTATAGCAGCTGGACACAGGTTGACAGAAATAAGAGATGTCTCTAATATTGAGATAAATGAAATGGAGAAGATACCATATAGGGCATTGATTGGCTGCCTGCTATTCTTAGCAAATAGTACTAGGCCAGACATAGCCTATGCAGTCAACATCCTAAGCAGAAGGAATCATGATGCAACCAAAGTCCACTGGGAGGCTGCCAAACGAGTTCTCAAGTACCTTAAGGGTACACCAACCCATGGTATATGTTTCAATTCTGAAAACTTAACCTTGAAGTGTTACACTGATGCAGACTGGGGAGGCGACCTGCAAACAAGGAGATCAACATCTGGATATGCAGTATTTTTAGGAGGAGGTGTCATAAATTGGAAGTGCAAAAAACAGGCTGCTGTGGCAATGAGCTCAGCAAGAAGCAGAGTATGTTGCATCCTCTCTTGCTGCTAAGGAACTGGTTTGGTTAAGGAGATTATTGGATGAGTTAGGTTGCATTCAACAACAACCAACAGAAATCTGGACAGATAGCCAAAGTTGTATTGCAATAGTTAAGAATCCAGTCTTTCATGATAGAACCAAGCATATTGAACTTAATCTGCACTTCATAAGAGAGTTGGCTGAGAAAAAGGTTATACAGATGGTATATGTGGATACAAATAATCAAGTGGCAGACATCTTTACAAAAGCCTTATCAGAGGCAAAATTCACAAAGTTCAAAGAAGGATTAAATGTTGCAGAATAGTGACAAATATAGACTTATAAGCTGAAGGAGGAGTGAAGGGATTCAGCATATAAGTCTAAGCAAACAAACAAGTAGCATATAAGTGATGGTTGCAAACTTATAGGTTCACATTTTCTGAAGCACATCACATCTGCACATGATATACAGTGTCTGCCCATGAGAAGCAGTGGCAGTGGGCAGACTTGCTAGCACATTAGTGAAGATTAATTCCAAGACATGTTGGCAAGTTGCAAGGTTAAGAGATCATGAAAAATCTATGATTAAGGAAAGGAGATAGAAGAAAAATGTGTCAATGGTTAAAAGGCTCTTTTTGTCTAACGGGCATGTGGGATATTTCCAAAAGGCCGATTTTGTGTGCTAGTCCTGTGGGATATCTTAGACAAAGTTTTGAACCAGGATTGGCAAGTTAATCTGCACCCAAAACCGCCGGAGTGGAGTCTACTAATAGGGGAAGACGTGATTCAATGTATACACGATGGATTAATGATTGAAAAAACCTCCGGAACGCGGCTACAGGATCGAAGTCAATGCTGCTAAGAACATTATAATTTCAATGGTTATGTTTTCTTAGACGAAGGCATAAGTTAAGAAGGGAATGACTTAAAGCAAAAGTGGGAGTTTATTACCTTCTTGAGAATTGTATTTCATTGTTGTAATGGAGATGTTGAATTGCTGCTTGTAAGAATTAGGGACCATATCTTGGCTTCTTACAAGATCAAGGTGTTGTAGAAAAGTTTTTTTTAAGAAAATCTTACTAGACATTATTGTTTGTCAAGTTCCCTTCATTTCTTTACACTCCCCAGTTCTGGGTGGTTCATGGTAGTGTTAAGGAGGAGCATCTGGTGCACTCGATGTATGTGGTCCTGCTTCATCCTGAGGTGTTGCCTCCATCGCCAAAGTGGCCTTTAGTAATCCCCGAGCCTCATCGTAAAGCAGTCTGGCGATGGGTATGGGATAAATTGCTTCATCCTAAGCTATCCATTTTATGGTGGCAGATCACTCATAGATGCGCGCGGGTAAACACTGTTGTTCATCGATTTCGTCCAGAAGTCTCTGTGATCTGCCCTCTTTGCACGCAGAGGGATGAGACAATTGAGCACTGCTTTTTCTTGTGTCACCATGTTCGACCTGCTTGGCAGTGGCTTCTGAGTCTTTTCCATTGTGACTTGAATAGTCAGCAGGTCCTTTTGTCAGTCTATCCTAGTTCTTGGGACAAGTTGGCAAAGAAGGCTTTCCACTTAGCATCTGCTTGGATCATCTGGTCCATCTGGAAGAGACGAAATCTCCTCATCTTCAAGGGACAGCTCTTTTCAGATACGCAAGTGCTTAGCGATGCCCGTAGTCGCATTGTGAAGGCGTACAAATGTTCTTCCTTGAAGGATGACATCAAGAGTGTCATTTGGGAACAATTTCTTCAGATTCACACCTACTCATAGCAAACAGTTGTGCTCATGGTGATCTGTATTCTCTGCTTTTCTATGTTATGTATGTGGTGGGTAGTGTTGCTCTAGTGGATATCTTCTCCACTGGGTTTTGAGTCCCCCATGTACTCTTTGTATTCTTTTGAGTAATAAAGGTCCACGTTCATCAAAAAAAAAATCACCGTCCCATATCAGTGACGGGTTTTGCCTGACCCACGTCCCAATATTCTTAACTAGACAAGCTACGCTTAACTACTAATACCTGCATAAGACTCCCTTGGATAAGTACCTACTGTACCTATCCTAGTATCCGAAGATACTCTAATAGTAGCATGGCTCCACAATGGATATATTGCTTTCACTGGGCTGTTGGTAATATATGATATTGTCCCATACCGATACCATCCATTTACCTCACCAGTACTCACAGGATAATCCGATAAAGGAAGTATACGCTTACCCTTACAGGGGAATAAGTAGAGGCCATTGCTCAGTAGTAAATATGGAACTAGCACTGCTCTAACAAGGAGCAGCCAAGAACATGCTTAAGGCAATCATTTAGATTCAATACTTAAATGTTAAAATGGCATTTTTCCTTAATGTTCACCTCTAAAACACACGTCTAACTCATGCTCACAAAGTGAATCTCAAAATTTGAACCTCATTTTGAGAGACTTTGAAATAACACTATTTTCTTCAATATGAGGGCAACACATCATGTTTTCATGTTGGTTCCAAGTTGACACAAATTCCCCCTAATGCCCCCTAATAGATTCAGAAGAAGAGAAATGTCGAGAAATGTCTGCGGTGGCCTTGGCGGCCGCGATAAATTTCTTGTCTGAACATATATAAAGATTAGGGACGATTCTTTGGCATATTCTTCGTCATCGAGGCACTCATCTCGCCCGTCCATTGAATTGAAAATAATTCTGTGCCGTCCAAATTTCAGGGAAGGCCATAGCGAACAATGGGCGATGGCAAATACCCGCGATAAGCGGCACCACGGGACCAGACCCGCATGTAGACGGATCTCAAATAACCCGAAAGGTGTAGCAATGGCAGAGCCTAGGCATCGGAACAGAGAGTTGAACATGAAATATATCCCTTTTGCATGCCAAAATCTGAGGAAGATGCTTTATTCTAAATTCGCCATTCCGGCTGTTTGGGGTCGTGAGAACTTCGCCACAACATCTGTCTCTGTAGAATCAGATACTTTGCTTGGTTATCATTTTTTCCAGATACCTTAACCAAAGAAAATCGCATGCGATG
This sequence comes from Isoetes taiwanensis, assembly GCA_021234155.1. Taxonomy (NCBI): domain Eukaryota; kingdom Viridiplantae; phylum Streptophyta; class Lycopodiopsida; order Isoetales; family Isoetaceae; genus Isoetes; species Isoetes taiwanensis. The sequence continues at coordinate 9,036,568 of JAJEKV010000026.1, read as the reverse complement.
GGCTTTGGGATCTCGGGTTAGCACTTCGGTTTTGTGGGTCTTATCTCGATTGCTTGGCTATAATATAGATAGGCTCGATAAATCGATTCATGTTTGACTCATGCACGGTTGACACATTGGAGATCTCTGCTTCAGCTCATAACACATGTATTTGTGTTCTACGCCTCTGTTGTAGCTCGGGAAAATCGAGAGTGCATTTTGATCCCATATTTGGCGTGGCGAGTTCAAGTGGGAAATGCTTGTTGCGAACATGGCATTCGTGTTTGTTTCTCGTAATAATTAATGGTCGATTAGTATGTTTGTATTGGGAGCTCGAACGGTAATCATATAATCTTTTACTATATTTATCAATCATTCCCCCTTTTTTGCCATGCATCATTTTAGTAAAATATGTTCCAACATGCTAGATTCTTACTGGCTTTGCAAGTATTACCAAATTCTAAAACCAGTCTTGCAATACATTTGGTCAACTTTGTGATGAAAAGTACATTTTCTAGAGACTGTCTAAAGGCATTTGCCAAAAAATTGTGTAGGCATTTGCATGCACTTTTTACAAACATACATGTCCTGATTCTGTTTTCCATTGTTTAGGTATACTTGGAAAGATTTGAGGAGCTGCATAAGGTGACATTTGTAACTTTATGCCAAAGGGCCTTCTTTTCAGAAAGGTATATTCCTTTTGTTTTATTTGTGCCATAAATGTCCTTACCCTTGTTATTTCCTTTGTTTTGTTTCTGTCATAAACATCTTTGATGCATATGTATCTCTGATTTTTTTGCACTAGGTGGCAGACTGCATATGGAGCAGGATTGCACTAGCTTTTTATGCAAGGAAACAATGTGTTGTACAACAAATATGCTAAGTTGCTAAGTATGTTTTACAGTTAAATCTGAGGCAAATGAGCGCCCTGAGCACTGCCTTGATGCGAGGTTACGGTTTTTTGATGTGGGCTACTAGATTATCTTGATGTTTGAAATTTGTTTAAATGTTGGACACTAAATTTGATTGTGTTGCAGGTCTTGCAGTTCCAAATTGAGGATTATGGAATGCTGTCTAATACTGATGCTAGAAGGCTTATATTGCTTGGTTGTCTCCTATTTCCAAATGCAAGGCATGTTCAAACTCTTCATGGCGTTCCTTTTTAAATGTTAAGTACGAAGTTTGATATGCCACTATAAATGTCTAGATATGCTTGGAGCTATGATCTCCATGTATTTTGAACTATGATTCTTCTGCAGTATTATTTTTGCACATTTGAAAAGATGCAGTGGATCTTGAAGCTGGAGGTGGTGAAGTTGCCCAAGCAGAAGCCCATTGTTCCCTTAGCTTCTTCTGTTATCGTGAAGGTAGTGAAACCCGTTCTCTTTGATTATTCTAGTGTTCTCTGTGCTTTGAAATGGTGGATGTTATGCTTCAGGTTCTAAATGCAATGGACGTTAAGATCTTTAAAAGACATCTATTTAAGTTTTATCTGTACTTCAGAAAATTGATCTGAAGTAGCCAGATACAAAATCAGCCCAAATTTCTATCTACCCTTTTACCTCTTACGACATGTACTATACTAATGTAGAAATTTTGTGTAGATAGACGTGTGCAGGGCATTGGGCGATTTTACCTTTGCACATTTATTTGGGGATCCATTTTGCTGGAAATGCTCATTGTCATTGGGCGCTTCAATGTTGTGCATTTGCAACTATAGCTCAGGTGAATGCAAACCTTTGAAAATCGAGCACGAGGTAAATATGCCTAGTTAACTATGTTTCGAAGCCTATCATGTTGCATTTACTACTTAATTTGGCAAATCATTTTGCTTCTCTGCAATAAATATTGTATTGAGGACCTGTTTTTTCCTCATATTGGGTCATCCGGATGCGGTATATGGCATGTACAAAGATCGTGCTCATTTGGCACAAAGGGGATATTGTCTGTGTGAACTGACCACTTTCAACACATAAGGGGCTAATAAGAAGTGGAATGTGCCCATGCTCCTGTAATAGCATGATGGTCCAAGCTCATTGAATGTAATCATCAAACGGTGAAAATTCCAATTTTTAAATCATTGTGTTTCCGCATTTTATTTGGGCTTTGATAATTAAATAAGAGTTATGTTTAACAAGTGCTTTTGACTCTACGTTGGAAAATAACTAATCTTGCCTCTATTGAGGTTTATTATGTTTTGAGGCATTTGCTTCGCCTGTTGAAAACAATGATTAAATGACAACCAGTTTTACTTTAAAAGTTAATTGCGTTTGTGCCACTTACACAGGTGATTGAGCACGCTCAGAAATTGAATTTAGCTTATGTTAGTTGCAAGCCTTTTTCATCAATAACCCTTTTAATCTTGAGAAAATCTAAAAAATATCGTTCTATTAATTTTTTTTTAAAAGCTCCCAATTTTTGGGACAATGAAATTTTATAGTAGTGTTGTGTCATAGCCCCTAGAGTGAAGGTATTTAAGAGGGGGTTAATTCCCCTTGCGAGCCTGTTATGGCAAATAAACAGGCGAGCCCGGGAGGGCGAGCCTGTTTATTTGCCATAACAGGCAAGCAAGGGGGATTAACCCCCTTAACCGACAGGCAAGCTGCCTCACCCGAAGCTGCTGCACCCATAGCTGCATTATCAGATCCTGCCTCACCCGAAGCTGCACCCATAGCTCCCCAGATCGTTTATCAGCTCCCCAGATCGTTTATTGCAGGCTCGGCATCGCCCATACCTAGGTTATCAGTTCCCAGCCTGGATTATCAGCATCCGAGGCTAAATCTTGGGCTCAGAGATGCATCCGGGGCTCCCAAGGCTCACGCTGCTGCCTGTTATGCTCTATCACAGAGCTTGAATCAACGGCAGGGATTTCTTGGATTAGAAAGCCTGCCGGTTAAGAGAATCTTCGCTATGTAAGCATATGAAATATTGCATCTAGGCTCTTGGTCTTTCAAGCAGTGAGGTTGCACATTAGATGCCATTGGCTCATAATTGCCTCCCATTTGGTTTTATGATGGCCATGGATGTTGTAATGATGGCCATGTACGGGTGGCAATGCATTGATTATAAGCTTATCCTTTATTAAATAAGTTAGTGAGGTGGCAATAAACTCGAGTGCATTATGTGAGGTGGCAATAATATTAATTATCTAAATTGTGAGATGGCATGGGCATTGTCATTTTGTTACGTCCACAACTTTTTTATATCCCTCATTTTATAACGTTCGAGCATTCAATTCCACGAGGTTTTTAACTATGTGACATAAAGCTTTGAACCAATTTATTACATGCTTTCGCAACATATATAATTGGGAATGTCCGATAGGGACGTCCAGGTGGTAAGAAATGTGAAGCTCTAAAGCTTAACGCATGTTTTTCCCGGACATTTTTTGCAAGCAAGAAAAGAAAAGAAGAAATGATGTTCCGGTTCTATTAGGCCAACACTAAACATGCATGTCAATGATCACAAAATGGTCTATAAAATCTGGGTGTAACGAAGTTGTGGGTGTAACGAAGTTGGTGAAGAGAAATGTTCGCGGCAGCCTTGGCCGCCGCGATAAATTTCTTGTAGGGATTATTTTTTTAACATCCACCTTATTTTGTCATCGTATATATTTTTGTCAAAATGAGTTTCGCTTCCATAGTAAAAACTAAAGCAAACTTCACATCTGTTGTAAATTTCTTTGTAGCTTGAGCTATGGTTGGAATTTCTTTTTGGTGGTCCCAACACGTCATTTTCAGCCTTCCTATGCTAGCTATTATAGTTCTTCCTTCAACATTTCGTCAAAGGAAATAATCGCATTAAATTGGATATTTTGACAAATATGAAGAAATAAAAGGTTCCTTGACAATCATATTAGAGAATTTTCTAGGGTACTCATAGAATTTCCATAAGGTAAAAAGCTAGAGTGCAAAAATTTGCAAACATGTTCTTTTCTCGCAACATTAAATTTGTCGAAGTTGTAGAGGCTTTGCTAAATCTTTTTCATTTGCAAACAGATGGTTCCTGTAAATCTTATATGGTAGACCCCCACAATGCTAGGGAGGGCCGTTATGCCGTAACCCATTAAAACCTCTACAAGAATTCTTGTTGGCCACCGAGTAAATAATCGACCTAACAAAAGATTGTGCAACAAAAAAACATGCCTCCACACTTTGCTTCTCCGTTCTGCACCAACATGCCTCCAAGAGCTAGTGCAAAAGCTAGTAACAACGATGGAACAACCACTCTAGCTACTAAAGCTTGTTGCCAATGAAACAAAAATTGTTTGCAAACCACAATTCCTCCTAAGGACATATTAGGTGAGATACACGTGCAATAAAATAATACTTCCATTCAATATCATTATCTATTTTCAAGGTTATATTTTGTTTATATATGTCGTTTCCACATAACGAGAATGTGTACATCACATTTTTTGTGAAATGACATTCATTGAGAAGAATCATTCAAACAAGAAGAAAAGCATAAATAAGTTAGCCACACGTAAATAAAATGTCAAAATTGAAAATCACTTCCATTAGGCACTAAAAAATAGTGGTTTAGAGGTTAGACCATTGGCTTTGGGTTGGTATAATCTAAGTTCGCCCACTAAGGAATAGGTGAAGCGAGGGTACAAGTCTCACCATGTAGTACTTGTCACTTCGTGTAATATAGTTTGAAATTGGGCATAATAAATCATCGTCCAAACCATGTCACAATAAAACGTAGTGGTTTTACAAGCCATTGCCCATTTTAATAAACCACTACAATATGTAGGAAACTCTACAACCATGGTAATAACCACTATAGTAGTCACAATATCATTAACCACTATCAATTCCAAAAACCACTATACCACATGTTTTTCTTCAATCAAAGAATTTATACACTACATATATCATGATTTTTAAATGATTCAATATTGGTTAAATATAGTAATTTATTTCTGGGCTCCTTGTGTAAGTGTTTTTGGATCTTTCTAGCAGACAGAATCCCCAATGGCTGTGATAATATAAACTATTACATCCTACACCTTTAATACCCCCAAAAACCGCTTTTATTTCGGTGCATATTTATATGAGGGGTCACTTTGGGTATGTGAATAATCGTGACATGTGAATAAAATATTCTTAAATAAGATAGGATTATAAAGTACGACAAAAGGTTATGATGCTAACTTATGGCGTTCCTTTGAACATAAGCACGTTCTGAAGCATATTCTTTTTAGACAAAAGCGATTGTACCTAAAACAATTGGGTTGAAATAGTGCAATCAAGATATTTGCTAGAAAGCTTCGAAAGCTTCATATGATATATGATGATGTCATGAAGCACATCTCTTTGTGGGCTAGTCTTGTGGTGGAACGCATCATGCTTTTGAAATGGGGGTTGTTTAAGCAATGGCGACGTTTATCTAACTCATGGAAAACATATTGCAGCTTCCAAGAGAACGAGAAATGAAGCAATATAATTAAATACGAAATAAAATAGAGAAAGGGGCAAACTTTTCTATAATAAAACAGAATAAGCAAGCGTCACGAGGAAGGACCTGGTCTAAAGACGCGTTTATATTTGTTTCGAAGCAGGGTCCGGCATGTCGCAATTTTCCACAGAGTGTGTTGCCTGGATCGTGCGATGGATGTGAATATATATATTGGATTGGTCATGGAGGGAAAGAAGTGGCGGTAAGCATAGATCAGGCTCTCTGAGGAAAGTGAGGAGTGAGGAAATTTGAGGTGAGAGATCCGAAGAGCAAGCAATTTGGTTCAGTCAGTCTGCTGCCGCATTTGTGTGTGAAGACGTGTTTGTTCAATCATTGAGGTTTGTGTATCAGAAGATTGTTTGTGAAGACGTGCTATAAGTAGTCTGGTATTATAAAACTATAGAATTGAATTGAATTGAGGAGTGAGAGTTGGATTTAAGAAGAGCAATGGCAGATCGGGTGCATCCAGAGGCTCCAGAGGCACCGCTGAGAGGGCATAAGAAGATGAACGGGGCGTATTTCCGGAGCGGGAAGGAGGAGGGTCTACCCCCTCCTGCGGCCTACCGGAGCGTAGGCCGCAGGAGGGGGAGAGGGTGCTGCTGCTCCCTCTTCTGCTGCCTTCTCAAGACCATCATATCCATAATCATAGTCCTGGGCATAGCCGCCTTGGTCATCTGGCTCGTCCTCAAGCCCAAACTCATGAAATACGACGTCCAGAACGTCGAGATGACCACATTATCAGTCAACACAACCCTGTACACCGCCTCCGCCGATCTCTCCTACACTCTCAAGGCTGAAAATCCCAACAAAAAAATCGGCATCTACTATGATATGATCCGCACCATTGTCTGGTATAAGGGTACTGAATTGGGCCGCAGCTCGCTTCCTAAGTTTTACCAAGGTCACCGGAATACTACCTTCGTTGACGGCTCTGTTGTCGGAAATAACGTTCAGCTCTCTCAGTCTTCCGCGTCCAGCCTTCAGTCCGAATTGTCTGCCAACAGCGTCAGCCTTAACACCGAAACTAAGGTGAAGTTCAGATTGAAAATTGGTTCCTTGAAGCTTTTCCGTATCCCTGTTACTGTCAAGTGTAATCTCAAGGTTCCCAAATCCGGCTCCTCCATTCAGAAGAGCTGCAAGTTGAAACGCTTTTGGTGATTTTCTTCTAGGCTCCTCTTTGGGCATTTGAGTTCCGTTTGTTTTGATTTTGGCCGCTCCCTCTTTGTGTGAGCGTGCGTATTGGTGCTTTCACTAGTTCATTCTTTTTGTGTATACGATTGTTTGTTTATAGACCATATTCTACTACCATTACTGTTCTCATGGTCAAAAGTGTATTTTTCTTCTTTCTCGCGTTATTAGCTATATTAGTTCAACTTCACATGTCCTCATAAAAGGTAGAAGGCTAAAATACAATAATGTCTTTGTCTTCTACCCTTTAACTTTCCCGAGATGAAGAAGATGCAGAAGTTGACATCTTCATTAAAATACAAAGGTGTTAACCTTTTAGAAACACACTAGTAATGGTGCCCAGCATTGCTGGGCATAAGTTGAAAATACCTTAAAGACCTTTTATTATAACAAAATATCTAGAAATAATAACAGTGCAAAACGTTGCTAGGGATTAGTTGGGAACCTTGTAGAGTTATATGAACAATGGGAAGAGAGTGCAATATTAACTCTGCAGTTGAATTTTTATTGTTGACACCTTGAAAATTACACATTGAAGAAGTAGTACATCATTACGCATTATAGATCCCGTGTTTTGCTTTGGTGGGTATATGATGAGTTAAGGAGCAATTTCATCCTGTAGGATCTCTTTGTCAAAAGGGATTTGCATTTTTCTTTTCCAGGAATTGATTTTGAGGTGTCTCTTTAGCATGTTTCTCCTTATAATTATTTCTCACAAATGAAAGCCTTCTTTCTCATTCTTCCATCATTACGAATTAGCTATCAAAGAAATGTTAAAACTTTTATGAGTCTTTGCTCCTCTATTGATCATTTTAAACCTAGCTGAAGGGGAAAAGGCAAAAGTTAGCTTTCTGTGCCTTTTGTTTAGAGCCTTTTAGGTTGGTTTAAAGGGCTAAAAAGGGGCCAAAGTGGCTTTTTATAAAAGGGCGGAAGGCCAAAGTGAAAAGGTTAAAAAGGCGCCTTTTGTGAAAAGGTTACCCTTTAAAGAGTATAAAAAAAGGGTTTTTTTTTTGCACAAATAGGTTGTCGAAAGGGATGTTGGTGATGAATAAGTTAAACGAAGTTGTTTTGACATTTGTAGCTAATGAAGCTTGTATTTGCATTCGAGCTAACATGTGTGGCATGCAGAACTTATAATCCTCGTAGTCCGCCATGTGGGTATGCTTACAACCCCATCAAAAATCATTTGGAAACAAAGTATCCAATCTACCTAAACTTATTAAGGCTTTCTTTAAAACTTGCATTTAGTATATTTGGTGTAGACTCCAGCTTTATGCATTTTTCTTTTCCAGGAATTGGTTTTGCAAAGACCATTGTATTAGGTGGTAAGAGTTGCATCCTTTGTGTTGTAATTAACAAAATGGATGTCTTATATCAAAGCACAATATTTTAGCGGCAAAATCCAAACTAAGATTTGTCCCTAAATGAAATGTTGGAAGGACTTCTACTCGTTCCAAAATATTAAAATATTATGTATAGAAACAAAGATAAAAAGCAAATGCAAAAATATAGAAGATAAAGAGAAAAGCAAAGAGGGTTGCAAGAAACTTCAAAAAAAGCGTGTACCTTTATGCAACAAAAGCAACACACGTCCAGCTTTGGGCACTTGCTGCTTCATGAGCAAAGCATCCTTATAGTGATCTTAAACATATAATCCTCGAACCATACTCCTCCAATCGTATTTTTTAGATCTTCGTCAATAGAGACCAATATCAATGCATCAAGGTCTTCAACGGGCAGCATAATAATGCCTCATCTTTGCCTTCTGCTCCTTAGAGAAGATAATGCTCTATTGTAACATTTGCAGCAAGAACATTGGGTTCTATGGCTCAAAGAAGAAGATCTTGAATTGATGAAGCCTCCGACACCAAATCGGGCTTTCATCAATGCCAAATATGGCTAAGATTGCATTCCACGCTTTAACACTCACAACATGTGCATGATATCCATCTATATTATAATCTTCGCGGCAAGACAATTAAAGTCCATGAACCGTAAGGGGCTTTTCCAAAGGCAATGGGGAACCAAGATTTAAGAGCACAGGCATTTCGTAAAATATTTCCATAAAATGTCTCTATTGCAAATATAGCCCGAAAGCATCTAACATTCTTTATTCAAAGATCTTAACGTGCCTCTGTATGCCTCCTTATATTCAAGTGGTTTCCATCGTAGCAGCTCGCATAATGTGCAAAAAGAGATCGCTGAAGATAATTGAGCCTGCAACAAACCAAAATATATAGTAAAAGATGCCAAAGGCATAATATTGCTTCTTCATTTTTACAGAAACACAGAATCTACATGCACAAACATGAAGCCATCTAACTTCCTCAGCGTAGAAAGGAAAAAAAAGGTTAAAAAGGCAGTGGCCATTTTTCCAAGAAGTAATATGATTATAATTTAATAATTATGATTATTCTACATATGTAAATACAGAGTTTTAATCATCCTTTATTCACTAAACCTGCATGGGTGCACACAGTAAAAATGCTAGGAGAAATCGTGTCATTTGGCTTAATTCCTTCTTTCTGCATGTCCTTGAGGCATTGCGCTGCAAGCTTGAAGTCTCCGATTTGAGCATAGCCTGTAATGATGGCCCCCCAAGATTATTGACCATTGAAAACTGCCCCATCATAAAAATAACACCATAAAAGAGACTTAGAAAAGATCTACTCACAGAAGAGAGAGCTAAAACACAACCATGCATCCGCCATTGCGCTGCCCCTGGGCCTCCTATTCTTCTTCTCGGCCTCTTCATCAACGTTTTTCGGGGGATGGAGTTCAATTGCTCCTCCCCCTCGCATTGAATTGTATGTTTTAAGAAACAGAGCGTAACCGATGGTAGATTTGTCGCAGCCTTCTATCTTTACTTGTGTTGCCTTTTTTCGATAGAATATACTGAGTTGTGAATATGATCGTGTCATTTGGCTTAATTTCTTATTTCGTGATGTCCTTGAGGCATTGCTTTCTCTTGAAGCTTGAAGTCTCGCATTGAGCATAGCCTCGCAATGATGCCTCCCCAAGATGGTATATCACGCTTTGGCAAGTTCTTGATCACATCATGTGCCTCTTTCAACTTTCCACATGTAGCATACATATCTGCCAGGGTATTTCCCACGATTACATCTAAATGGAGTCCACTACCAATGATCTGCTTTGTGGATTACGGCAAGGGATAATATGCCCACAGACCGATGGAGTGTAGAACTGGGATTCATGGCATTGCATGCTGCAACTGCAAATTTATGAGTAGCCATCATAATCTGATTTCCTCGAAGCCATCATTATACCTTCTCTTTCCAATATCCTATAGTAGCAAGAGAGCTCAAATTTCTTAGCCATCTCATATAAAAATCGTGGGCAAAGCCAAAAAAAGAGGTAGAGAAAATTTTGACCATACCTGCTCCAACCAGCCTTACAATATTTCTAGGCTTCCTTAAAGGCTTCATCACTGCAAGATTGGGTAACAAATAAACTCTGTAGCAAACTGGGTAATGGCAAAAACCTTAAGAAATAAAACCTCCGAGAAAAGACCTAGGTAAACCTAACGATCCAAAACATCCAAACAGCAACAGAAAACAGAAAACAACAGAACCCTGCAATTCCTCTTCCCGGCAACACAGGTAAGAACAAAGCCAGCTTCAATCTGGTCATCATCGAGAAAAGAAGCATCAGATTGATCAACGGTGCCGGAAACAATTTTGCCAGCACAGGAGGAGCAAGATCCGGCTCTGCAAGAATAAGGCGAATCGATGTCCTCTTCTTTGGAAAAGACAAAAATGTAAACATCATCGGGGCATTCTATTACCTTATCGTCCTTGGGAGTTTTTAGAGTTACCTTGTATGTGGCCATGGCGGTGATGCGCGGGATGGAAGCTTTGAGGCCGAAGGCGCCAGATGTTTGGACCTTTTGCTTTGTTTATTTTTGGACCCTCTGCTCAAATCTCAACCATTAAATCTCAACCTTAAATCCTTTGGATTTAGGGCTGGGTCCAACACTTACACAATAACATTATAATATAAGATAAGATGGTTGTCCTTTAACATAATTGTCATAGTAGTGTATGTATGACTTTTCATGGCAACTAAGTTAAGTAGAACTGAACACGATGAAGTTGGCCTACAAGACAAGCAAATTACTATTAATAAACCTTTTGTATGTTTTCAATGAAATAATCCTCATGGGATACTCTCCACAACAAAATTTCAAGACTAACTAATCCAATTTATCTATGATAACTAAACAACAGTTACTATAACTAATGCATAGTGTAGTCTTTTTTTCTTTTAAAGAACACAAGCTTATCTTGTATCATGGCTATGTTCGCTACTTTATTGCTAATGTAAAAGCCTTCAAAATAGCTGATTCCAATTGTCAACAAAGAATTTAAAGCATTGTGGACCCAAATGGAGGTCATTGCTTTGACAATTGGATATGTTTAGTGGCTAGAGATTGAATGCCAAAGGAAACATATACAAAACACTTGAATTTATTGAGAGTGTAGACAGATTCCTCCAACAACTAGCAAAAATATGGTGTGGAAACTTCTTCTTATTCATGCTAGGGCCTGCAAACTAATCTACCGACTTTAGCATCTCCAACTTCATGTTAATAATCCTTTTTTCTGAAAGATGAAGTTTCTTAACCTACGTCAAGTTCCAAACTCAAAATCATTTTATGATGATTGTAGATCTCATATCCACCACTAGCATCTGAACTATCAATCAACAACTAATTTATAAATTTTGACTAGGAATTTGACTATGAGGCTAAAGTGGATGCTCAAGGCCAACAATGCTTCAATTGTTATAGGGTCATATTGCCTTAAGCTATACAAATACAAGAAGCTGAGCATGTTTATCCATATCTCGTTGCAACCCATGGCATACACAATAGTTTACTAGGTTCTCATATGATATTGCCTCTAGCATATTGAATCAATGATCGATGCCCATCTTTAGTTCTCACATATCCAATACCACATTTTTATAATCCCACCAAGCCTCATCATGCTCCATTGCCAAAACATAAAGTAGAATCTGTTGCCTCTTGTAAGACTAGCTATCAGAGTCACTTTGGAAGAGTTTCTTCTTTTGAAGGAGCTCAGTGCTCTTTTGATATTTTCCAATTCGCTAAAGAATATTGTTCCTGGGTTAAATCTATACTGGCAATGTAGTTACTGCCCATGTCTAATTGCTTGAAACACATCCAGCAAGACAGGCTACATAACGAAGGCACCAGACAATACCTATGCTAGACAGTACAGACATTACATCAACACAGGTCAAGTAGCGGCATGAAGCCCATGGAGACCCAATGACAAGTGCTGCTACATCCGTCCATTGCTTGGAGGATATTGCAAAGCTTCTCAAGGAGCAACAAGAATAAAGATACGAGGTCACAATGTGGTGGCCTAAGGCATCCTCGAGGTGGTAATGGAGGACCTAACAAGAAGATCCAAACACTACTCTTGTTCAAGATGAGATTCTATTCTCTTGTGCATATTACTAGGGCATGCCGTCTTGGCATGCAATGCCCTAGCCATCCAGGTATTGTGAAATTCACAGCGGCAGATGTACTGGTTAAAGGTGTCATACTCTATTAAGGGGTAAAATTAAAAGGCACCTCGTTGTATGTGGATATTGACATAAGCTTGCTTGAGTGAGAGACGTAAACACAGCTAGTCCAGCGAAGATTGTCCAAGAAAAGGTACGAATTTTTTGACCATCTAGCTATACTGTAGCAGATGTTGCACAAAAAGGAACAATTAGGCCATCTGCTGCTGCAAATGCCGGCCCTACAACTCATCAAGCAAGTGATGCTACATCTCCCAATACAAGCACTACCGCTGCAACCCCTTGGGGTGCTGCTACTACTGCAACCCCTCGGACTGTTGTTACTAACCCCTCGAGGTTCTATTGCTACTATTGCAACCCCTCGAGGTGCTACTACTATAACTGCACATGCCACCACTTCCAAATAGAACATGTGTCTGCGGCCTGTAGATGGGCTCCTAAAACTATAATGGCTTTTCATGGCATAGGGGGGATAGCTTGAACGCCATAGAAAAAAATATGGATTTCATTTGTCCAATGAAAATATGGGAACATGAGACGTGAGGGATAGTAGACCTACCAGGCTATCAACACTATTCGTTGTTCAATTAATACACAGGCAAGCAGTGGCAGAATAGCCTGCTACTATAAGACTGCATTGACGCCTTCAGGTTTCCTACACAAAATAGATAGATATACTCGTTACATATCGATGCAAATGTAAAATCAGTGTGGGAACCCCTTTTTATGGCCGCATGTTACTTCTTGCATGCAGACTCAAACTTCTATCATAGGCACTCCAATGTGGAGAGGTTGGATCCATACATCGATCTATACGATGACATACAACAATATAAACAACTGGCGCTTGTAACGCTAGTTGAGGACTTCAATGCATGCACAAGGACATCACTACAATCATTAGAGGTTATATGAGATCAAGTAAGGGCCAAAAAACTCCATGCCACAAAAAAAAAAAAATAAATAAAAAAAAAAATAAAATCGCGTGGCCAATGGGGAAGCGAGGTTTTATAGAATTTTTATAACGAACCTCTTAAGTTCTTTCCAAGTATCATCTTCTTATATTATAAAGTTTTAGCGTATGTCATGAAGTAAACCCTAATTTGGATGGTTGAGATCATCTGATTGCATCCGAAGGCCGAGATTTATCGCACGACTTCCCACCACTGTGATTTGCCACGCTCTAATCTCTGAGGAGATAAAAGAAAAGGAAAAGGGAGGAGAAAAGGGCAAAGTGAAAGACAAAGAGACACGGGTAAAAGGGAAAGAAGGAAAAAGGAAAAAGAAAGGGAAAAGAGCACAAATAGGAAAGGAAAGAAAGGAAGAAAAGAAAGGAAAAAAGGACACACTACGAACAGGAAAAGAGGAAAAGGGTGAGGACAAGAGTAAAAGAGAAGGGAAAAGGGGGATGAGGAAAAGAGTGGAGAGAATGGAAGTGAAAAAGAAAAGGAAAAGGGGAAAGGAAAAGGAATAGGAAAGAAAAAAGGGAAAGTGAAAAAAACGGAGGAGGAGGGAGTGAAAAGGGACACTGGGAAAGGGGAAGAGGAAAAAGGTGGGGAAAGGAGAAAAAAGGAAGGGAAAAAGGACACGAAAAAAGAGGAAGAGAAAAGGAGGGGAGAAGGGAGGGAAAAAGGAAAAGCGAAAGGGAAAAGAAAAAGGGAGGGGTAAGCGAACGAAAAAAAGCATAGAGAAAACTGGAAGAGGGAATGAGGGAAAAGAGAAGGGGGAAAAAAAGGAAGAGAGAGAGTGCGAGGAAAGGGGAAAAGCGAAGGTATAGAAAAAAGGAAAGGGAAAAGAATAAAGGAGGAGGAATGGGAAGGAAAAAAGGCATAAAAATAAAGGGAAAGGGAAAAAAGGCACTGGAAAAAAGGAGAAGAAAAAAAAGGTGGAGAAAAGGGATATGGGAAAAGAAAAAGGAAAAGGAAAAGAAAAAGAAAAAGGAAAAGGGAGGGAGGGGGGGTTAATGGAAGAGAAAAATGATACGAAAAAAAATGGAAGAGAGAAAGGGCTGGGAAATGAGGAAAGGAGAAGGAAAAAAGGCCATCGAAAAATAAAAGGAGAAGGGGAAGGGGAAGGGCAAGGGCAACGAAGCGAAGCGAAGCAAAGGGGAGGGGAGGAGAGGAGAAGGAAAAAAAGGAAACGGGAAAGAAAGGTAAAACGGAAAGATTGAAGGGAAACGGGGAGGAGAAAAAAAGGAATGAGAGAAAAATAGGAATGAGAGGGGAGGGGAACAAAAAAGAAAAGAAAAATAGAAAAAGAAAAAAAAAGAAAAAGCAGGGAATAGAAAAATAGAAAGAAACGGAAAAAAAAAGAAAAAGAAAAAAGGGGTGGATAAAGGGTGAAAGAGAAGAAAGGGAAGGGCTTACAAAAGTGGGAGAAAAGGGAATGTGAAATTAGAAAAATAAAAACATTGAAGAGGAAAAAAAAAGGGGGAAAAGGGAGATGGTAGAAATAGAATAGAGGAAAAAGAAAAAGGGTAAATGATGGAAAAGAGGAAAGAGAAAAATAAAGAACTAAAAAATAAAAGCATGAAAAGGCAAAAGGAAACGGAAAAAAGGAAGGAAAAGTGAAAATGTGGTCAAATCCTCTTAATTGTGTGATTTTAAGACGTGAATTAAATTAACAATTTGCTCCAGAATGTATCATTTGCAGTTCTTAGCTATGTCCAGCAACGTTGGGCTCCATTTCTAGTAAAAGACATAAAATTGAGGCATTTGCCTTTTGAGTACTATGATGACCCTTATTTAACACTAGAGCATTTGCTTCTGACCTTTGAATATGTGAAACCATGGCCCGCAATGTTGGTGCCCACCTTCTTCCATATTGCGCATCGCCAGGACATGCTTATGTATGCCTTTTCTGACTCTGCACACGGAATAACATTTTTTATTCTTTCTCAAGTCTGTGTATTTCTTGCATTTCTAAAAGGAATCTTATTTCTGAACCCTAATATTTCTTTGCAGTCCTTGAAACTGAGACTTAGGAAGCTTGAACAAGGAGTAAATTAACTTGCTTCCTTTTGCGCAGCATAATATTAAGCTTATAAATTTTACAATAGATTTAGATGTTATTAACAAGATCTGTGCATGCAGAACGAATCAAAATACCTAGGCTATTGGCTGAATATCAAGATCGAGAATCAGATTTTATCTAAAACAAAGACCTTTTGAGGTGACAAATGATGATTACAAATGATTCGTGTTCTTATACCGTTAAGTAGCGCTCCTCCTCCTCCTCCATCTCCACCACCCCCGGGGGTCTGACAATAACTAAGGATAAATTCCCTTTCATGTCTATGCTACTATCAGCAGAAAAATCAATAACACTTGCAACTACTACTAGGAAAAATGCCCAGCCTAAGTTATGATCCCCACGTTTTGTAAACATTTTACTCTTTGAACCATTGCAAAGCTTTTAAGATACTTTATGAGTCCACCTCATTCTATTTATACTTCCTTGGACAAAGTACTATCCTTATTGCACTATCCTTATTGTTTTTCTTGGATCATTGGATCCAAGCATAATTCTATGAATATGCCAAATGAAGGGCTATTGCAATTTCCACATCAGACCCACGTATAAGTTTGTGCATCCCATATGGCTATTATACGTACATACATACATGGTATACTTCAATCTATACACTAAAAAATGCACGAACACAATTGCATTCACAAAAGAGAGATAAGAACAAAGGAGACTGAAGAACCGATAAGAAGAACTTAGAGTACTACAATTTCAGCAATTTCACCACAAAGAGCACTGCAATTTCAGCAGAAAGTACATGCTTGAACAACGAAACTCAGCAAACTAGGTTCTGAAATTTGGTAGAAGAACAACTGCAACACAGGAGGCAGTCCTGGCTTATCTCCACCCGAACAATCCCAGGAAACCACAACCATAGCTGGAAACTGAGTAGCCATAGCTGCAGTAGCCATAGCCAGAAACCGAGTAGCCATAGCTAGAAATTGAGTAGCCACAATTCCAGAGCCTATCTCTGCCTGCTATTTTACGTCGCCCAAGCATCACCAAGCAGATCTCCAAGCATCACCAAGCATCTCCAAGCATCTCCAAGCACCGCCAAGCAAATCTCCTACAACGGCCTCATCTGTGTTACCCTGCTCCTACGTCGCCTCATCTGGCACATCTTCCAGCCTCATCTGCATCACCTATGGGAGGGCCGATCAGCTGCCCAACATGCTCGGACAGTGCATGCCATGACTTCCCAGCAGATGACCATGGAAGAGAATAAAGTCTGAACAATTTTTTTCAAAACCCTAACAACCCCCATTGGTCGGGCAACCATTACTAAAATCACACTTCACAAATAATTTGCAAACCTTATGTCTAAAGCATTAAATGTTGGAGATGAGAGTACATTTTTTATCTTGAATTGCATTACTTGTCACATTTCAATATAAATGTCAGTTTGAATATCTTGTAGAACCAGTCTTAAATCCAACCAATACATGTTCCAAAACATAATTGCATTTCATTTTTGTCCTAAAACTGACACACATCAATCCTAGCTATGGAATGAGAGGGGAGGGGAACAAAAAAGAAGAGAAAAATAGAAAAAGAAAAAAAAGAGAAAAGCATGGAATAGAAAAATAGAAAGAAACGGAAAAAAAAAAAGAAAAATGGATGGATAAAGGGTGAAAGAGGAGAAAGGGAAGGGCATACAAAAGTGGGAGAAAAGGGAATGTGAAATTAAAAAAATAAAAACATTGAAGGGGGAAAAAAAAAGGGAAAAGGGAGATGGTAGAAATAGAATAGAATAAGAATAAGAATAAGAATAGTTTTTTATCGTCCACTGAGACCAATCGGCCTATGGGACCCAGAAGGAGCGCATCAAACTTATTATTGTCCGGGTTAAAAAACCCTCGCCCCGAAGGGTTTTCGAAGAAAAAGAGAAAGGGTAAATGATGGAAAAGAGGAAAGAGAAAAATAAAAAAATAAAAAATAAAAGCATAAAAAGACAAAAGGAAACGAAAAAAAGGAAGGAAAAGTGAAAATGTGGTCAAATCCTCTTAATTGTGAGATTTTAAGACATGAATTAAATTAACAATTTGCTCCAGAATGTATCATTTGCAGTTCCTAGCTATGTCTAGCAAAGTTGGGCTCCATTTCTAGTCCATAGATAGGTTCGGCAATGCATGTGCCTCTTGGTGTGAGTATCAGATAGGACAGAAATAATAATAATAATAATAATAATAATAATAATAATAATAATAATAATAATAATAATAATAATAATAGTAATAATAATAATAGTAATAATAATAATAATAATAATCTATTGTTTAAATTTGGTTTTTTTCGACTATCCGAAAACTTTTTAGATTTTCTTTTAAGGATGATTTCCTAAGGTTTTAATGGTTTTAACCGCCGGACAAAAATTTCAGTATTCCAAAAATCGAGGTTGTGCCTTTTTCTATGATTTAGAACTTTGTTTTTTCTAAGCTTCAGCTATATGTTGTGTTACGACTTTCCTTTTCGATAGGTCGAAAGGGGTTCCATTGTTGGCTTTGTGGAAGTTCTTCGGCATGATTTGTGCACCGCCCATCTTTGCTGCTGTGTGTGCATCAAATCCGCAGGAGGGGTCTGGCTTTGAAGAAAATTTTTAGGGCGCATCATCTTCAGACAAATCCTTGGAACGTCTTCATTGAAGTGTATCCACACATGGTAGAGTCAATATATTATTTGTTGAGCTGGAACCTTCACATCAGCTTCACATCATAAGCACTTGGAAGGTTGATAGAGGTAAAACACTGAATTGCTTATGATCCATTTATTTGTTTGTATTTATTGTTTCTACTGTGCATATTATTTTTCATGGTTAATAATGAAACTATTGCCAAATGTCTAGATCATATTTATGGTCCACTTATGAACTCAGAGGGATAGAGCATGCTTTGAAACAACCTCACACTTACAAACCTCTGAGTTAAAACAACGGTGCCCTATGCTATTCTTTTTACAAGAGATGTGTTTTGCCCTCTTCAACATTCTCCGCCATGAAGTGCCATCTCCACTATATCCGCAAGGTGCACCACATGGATGATGTTAGGTATCCCGTTTCTTGCACTTGCCATGGTCAATCTCCTCAAGCTTGAAACGATGTTGGAAAGAGCATTGCACTACATGGTTTGCCCGCTATCTGTGCAACCGTGCAACGAATCGCCTGATGCTTGCCGGCTCGATCCCCGAGCTTTTGCAAAAATATCTCAATGGTCGTTTTTCTCAAAAGATATGGGACGCAGTTACTTTGGCCCAAGTGAAAACTTGTCATTATCATGCACACATAAATCCCACCTTGGCACCAGGGCCCCAAGCTTATTTGCTTGCTTCATTGTCCAGGAACAAGCTTGTAGCTATTACATCAATTCGCACGGGGTCCCACAGGCTACGGATTGAGACATGTAGATGGGAGCGACCGCAATTGCCGCGAGAAGCGAGACTATGTGCCTGTTGCCAGTTACAGGTTATTGAAGATGAAAGCCATACTCTTCTGAGTTGCCCTGCTTTTGAGATAGTCCGGAATCATTTTTTGACCCTAGCATTCCATTCCACGCTTCCACAACTTCTCAGAGCACCGTCTGTGCATGACTTGGCATTATACATACTTGAGGTTCTAGATAAACGTCTGCAGGGTCCCATGACCTATTGGTCTCCGTGGACGTTAAAAAAACTATTCTATTCTATTCTATTCTATTCTTTGCATTTTATGCAGCTAAATTTCAGGAACATGCAAGGAAGTTATTTCTATCTTTCATGCTTTCTTCTTCATATTTCATGAATGTTCCCCGTGCTTGCAAATGTGTCCTTTACCCTTGAAGTTTGTATTGAAGAGTATAATGAAACGAGATATTTTGTTTGTCATTCAAATATGCAGTTGCAGTCCAAATACATTTTTCCAGCATTGAGATGTTCCATTCTGCATGTAACTTAGATTGTTAGCATAAAGGCAAATCCATGATGGGCTTTTCCATCCAATGTACTGCTCCAGAAAATCTCCCTTGACTCTGGTTGTTTTAGCACAGAGTTGCAAAAGAAACCAGATGACAAATAGAATACTTAACTTAGTGCTTTTTTCATAATGCCACATTTTAGACATTCAGGGAATTAGTTTATAGTGGATTCAATGCATCTTTAACACGAAATGATCTTAGCTCTGCAAATGTAGTTTATGTTGACCATGATTTCGAATTGCAGGTCACATGTTTCGCATTTTCAAGATCAAATGTATTACATGTTGGCAATGAACAATGGAGGCTCAACTTGAAGAGTTGGACGAAGTAGAACAACAATCGCTTTATCCGTCACCATGCAGGTATTTGCTTTAAGTATAGCATTACATTCATATTTAAGAATGTAATAATTTCTCTGGATTTTAATGGTTCACTTCCATATTCTATTCTGTCTGTGTTCTTTTGCTTCTACCTCTATACATTTAATGTTATAACTATAATTGTCTCCTTAAATTGAGGATGCAAGTGCATACCCCAGTACTAAACTTTTGGTAGACGAAATTTCCCTTCAAACTGCAAATACCAGACATGATAAAGGTATTTATCATTGTTATTAAGTGAAATTACTATAGTTGTGCCATTAAGCATTACTGGAATCTATTCAGGACAAATGCTATATCTTAAAATACATCAATTTCTAGATTGAAATTGTTCAATGTATACATGCTTGCTTGCTCAGATGTCTAATCCATGTAACCCTTTTTTGTGAATATATCCATCTTTTTCCATGAACTAAATTGCTGCTGCATTTAAATGAGCTTGCAAGGCTTTTGTTTGCTCTATTTTTCCACCAATGTGATTAATCCCATGAATAAGAATGTAAGAAGCTATTGGGGGATTTGGTCCACTCCTATATGATCTTATTATGATGATGAAAGACTTCTAGAAATGGAGTTCAAAAAAAGCTGGAGAAAAGGGCTCTTGCATGAGTTATCTTTGTTCCATTGGACACTTGCAGTTTCATCTTTGAAGGGATTGAAAAACCTAACAATATGTATATTTTAGAAAACTCCCCACTCTGACTCGACAATAGAAAACTGAGTTGTGCGTAGTTATGCGCATAAGGTAAAGGTAGTTCGTGCTATATTTGTTAGAGTTGGTAGTACTATTTCAACATTTAGATAAGTAGTCTCTCTTTTCGTCAGTTATTCAACTTTACGGGTTTATGTTGTATGCACATAGCAATGACAATTGTTAACACGTTACTATTATTTGATGCAGATTCCCAGCTTTGTTCCAGCTATGGTGTCTACTACATCTTCTAGAACCTCATAAATTTGGATGGGGTAAGGGGTGTTTGTTGAAGTGCGATATGGATCTCAAAGTATAGTATACATGACTGAAAGGCTTAAAACACTCATCTCCAACTCCTATTTATGGCTTTTCTTATTCTTCCGTTGTTCAGCCTTATTCTTCAAAATTGCTTTGTATTTGCGTATCAATTATTTGAGCCATCGACGATGTTTTTTTCAGCTTGCTCTACTTCCATATTTGCAGCTTTGGTTGTTCTTGATGCCGTAGTTTTGTTATACGAAGATCTAATCATTCTATCATACATCCTTAGCAGATTCTGATCAGGCC
This sequence comes from Isoetes taiwanensis, assembly GCA_021234155.1. Classification (NCBI taxonomy): domain Eukaryota; kingdom Viridiplantae; phylum Streptophyta; class Lycopodiopsida; order Isoetales; family Isoetaceae; genus Isoetes; species Isoetes taiwanensis. The sequence goes on along the minus strand of JAJEKV010000026.1, from coordinate 9,015,752 downwards.
AGCTATGTCCATTAAGGCTACAAGGAATCTAATCAGTCAGCTATGTTTTCCATACATTTTCTACTATTTTACTTCACAATCGCTCTACTATTGAAACACCATTTGCTTCCACAAAGCTAAATGCATTATGTACTTAAAAGCTAAAGCATTATGCACAAAGCTAAATGCAAACGCTAAATGCATTATGTGATGCAATGTACATTTTTTTTTTGGGCAATCTCAAAAATTTGTTATGCACATGCAGGTGAAATGCATTATATGATGCAATGTGCATTTTTCTATTTGGCAATCTCAACAATTTGCACTCAGAAGTATGTTTGTAGTCTAGCCCGTGGTCACGCCCTTTATTTATGTTGTAGATTGGTCTTTCACGTTGCTTGAGGGTGCATAATATTTATGCAACTACATCTAACAGTTGTCCGGAGTGTGTCATTGTGATAGTCATAATCTTCTTGCAAACCATTTAGTAAAGTTTCCGAGTGGCCTTTTTTTAATCTTATTGGTATCTTTCTTGCATGTTATACCATGGTTTCAATGTCTAACTTCTCATACGGCCATTCGTATTATTCAAGTTTAAATTGATGTGCCTAATGATACCTCATTTACTTAGTCTATTCTTAGTTGGCCTATATTCTAGCTACATATAAGAATAATAGAATAGAATAGAATAGAATAGAATAGATTTTTAGCGTTCACGGAGACCTAATGATGTGCCTAATGATACCTCATTTACTTAGTCTATTCTTAGTTGGTCTATATTCTAGCTACATGTAAGAATAATAGAATAGAATAGAATAGAATATTCGTATTATTCAAGTTTAAATTGATGTGCCTAATGATACCTCATTTACTTAGTCTATTCTTAATTGGTCTATATTCTAGCTACATGTAAGAATAATAGAATAGAATAGAATAAAATAATGGGATCTTGAAAATTTAAAGACTGTGAGACATCCATGGTTGATTTGAATGTCTTAACATCATTTAAATTTTACGTTATTATTGGCGCCCTTTAGAAAATTTATAAAAAATAAGAGATTCTAAAGTCGTGCATATCCTAAATCTCTCATTTGTCAATCACTGATTAATCTAACATTTTGTTACAATAGCCATTCGTTCCATCCATACTTGCTTTAGTTCAATATGTTTTAGGTTCCTAAATAAATCGATCACATAATATCCCCAGATTAATTAAATAACCTTATCCACTTTGTGTAGCAACAAAAGCACGATATACTTGAAATAAGACTCTTAATTCCAACTTACTATAACTATAGCATGTGTTCTTGGATGATGTGTTCTTAGGGTGTGATATGATTTAGGTACCATTGCAGATGATGCAACAACCCTAATGACATCTACCATAAAATCTATGAAGAACGAGTAAAACTTCCTCTTCAATCCAGCTCTAATTTTGGGGTATTCCCTTTTGCAAGTGCCACATAAAAGTAACAATGAAAAAGCTTGGTAAATACACGATGCTACAAGGCACGAGTACTTATCTAAACATTTCAACTTCACTAGGCACAAATGCATCTCCAATGCATTGGTGTACAATTTCATCTAATCTTAACTAGGCAGAAAAGCGTATTCTCGGCTCCAATGCGTTACCGTACAACTTCTATTCATGGACTTAAATGAACAACCACATCTAATATAAGGATGGATACAATTATCATGGTGCACGTATATTCTAACAAACCACGAGACAACCATCATGGTGCATGTACAGTGTAACAAGACATGGTATTCGAATTTATAATTTGACTATATGGTCAAGGCCTTCAATACTCCAGGGTTAATGCACCTATTGGAAAATATCATCTGCTCCTATACTAATACAATAGGAATAGGACACCTAGAAGAAAAAATAATTAATTAATCAAATGCAAGGAATTAAGTCCAATTTCTACAATGGAACCGTATTTATGCCCGGCAACGCTGGGCACCGTTACTAGTAATAATAATAACAATAACAATAATAAGAAGAAGAAGAAGAAGAAGAAGAAGAAGAAGAAGAAGAAGAAGAAGAAGAAGAAGAAGAAGAAGAAGAAGAAGAAGAAGAAGAAGAAGAAGAAGAAGAAGAAGACGATAATGTCGGTGACATCCGAGGGTCGAACTATCCTAATATAAGCCAAATTGGTAAGGTGATTTTTGTTGGTGATTATTGTGGTAGTGAGGATTACATAATTTAGAGTAGTCCTTTTTGACATACTCCTTTAGAGTAGTGTGAATTATGAAGATCTCCATGAGAAGATGAGAAACATGAGAATTTGTGACACAACGAGATTTTGATTATGTATTGAAATATCCTTTAATGCTTTGAATTTTCTACTTATGGTTTTGTTTAATGATTAGATGCTAGAATATTTGTTATGGTATATGAAGATTAAAGTATACTAGATATTGCGGGAATAGAAACCATTGCTCTAGTGAACAGGAAATATAACTCAAGGAAGGATGATGACTATTGTGAAGACATATGGATCATACGTTGTAAGTATTAGATTTGTATAATTTCCTTTAAATGTAAAGATGGTAGTATTTGGAAATAATGGCCAATACTTTAAACCATTGTATTAACTATTATATTTACCTTAGTATCCACTTGTACATATTTCCAAAAGAAAAAAAAAAAAAAAAAAAAAAAAAGATGTAAATGATGATTTACTATTGGTGTTCCGACTTCAATACAATGCCCCTAGGAGATATGCTTTCATTCCTTAAATATGGGCTGTAAAAATGTTTGACCATGGCAGTGCGATTTGGCGCCATAGATACCCAGCCAAAAGGATTTATGACACTGGATATTTATAACAGTGATGGCTACGAAATGAGGGCATTTTTGTTCTCCAAAAAAACTCTGTTCATTCGGCCGGTTGGAAGCACAATGCCAAAAGGAGTCTATGAAAGGCATCCCGGCAAGAAGAGCAAGGCGCAGTTGGCCGGAAATATTCCCTTCAAGAAGAATGCCAAACCAAGTTTTGTTGGGAAGAATATGACAAAAGGACTGAAACAAGGCTCTAATGATAGGAGCGACTCTTACCAGGTCAGAACTTTCTTACCCAAATGTGAATCTTTCTGATATGGCTAAAATACTTGGTGCAAAAATACAGTAATAGGGCTTTGAGGTCATATTGAATGCATAAGCTTAAACTCCTAATGCAAATATAACAGAGGCGTAAGACTTAGACAGGTGAAAAATAGTAGAGATGAAAAGTCGTGGTTGGGTCAGCTTTACTTTGCTTTAAACGTTAAGTCTGATATTGCAAGGTCCTTTCATTCAGAATTTACAGTTGAAGGTAATATAGATGAAGTAAAATCTTAGATCTAAGTAATGAAAAGTTCCTGCTGGGAATCTAGTATTGGGGCCATCGTAATATCTTCTGACTTAAATTTTCGATTATGGGCATAACAGACTACTTTGTGGCTATTAGTTTTAAACTAAGATTAAGATGGCTATGGTAAAGCCATGATTCAGGGTCACCTTCCTAATGTAAATGATACCATATATCCTGGTCAGTAAGTGCTACCAACACTAAAACCTTAATATTTGTTTTGACATGGTTTATTTGCATGCTTCACTATTATATTGACCCACAATACTTTGGGGATCTCTAGGTGAAGGGCGAAGAGCCAAGATATCTAACAGCTTACCTGTCATCCCTTATACTGTTACCGAGATTATTGCTAACTAGTATATTGGTTGGATGCAGGTAACCCAGATATCTTCTCCTTGGAGTTCTTTAATTGTATTGCATATGGTCATGTGGCTGCTGCATTTCTTGTTGTGGCCGAAGATTAGGCATCAACAAATGCCTTGGTAACTGATGGACTTTATGGTGAGATCTTTCTGATTTGGATATAAAGAAAGGGCCAAAGCGTGGTCAAAAAGCTTAAAACTTGGATTAGATGACATTTATATTATTCTGAAAGTTCCTTTTAATAAATTCTGTAAACTTTATTCAATACAAAAGTTCTGATTCTTATTTGCTGATATAAATCCAGAAATTAAGATTTGATCTCTATGATATGTTTGATGCAGTATGGTTTTGGATGTTATATAAACCACATGAAAAAACAGTCTAATAAAGAGAATAAAGTTTTCATAAAAATATATCTTAATACCTTTATACAGAAACATGATCTGAAAAATAAAATATGTAAATATGAAAAGGGAATAAGAAGAAATACATCTTCCAATATATTAAGCGGTACGGTGTACTGTAGACTGTGGCCTAGTGTATAACTAGGATGGATATTAGAATAACGTTTACATCATAGATGGAACTTTATTTCTGTTAATAAACAAAATAATGTGAAATTTTGATGTAAAAGAAGAAGAAGAAGAAGAAGAAGAAGAAGAAGAAGAAGAAGAAGAAGAAGAAGAAGAAGAAGAAGAAGAAGAAGAAGAAGAAGAAGAAGGAAAAGGAGAAAATGGTCTCAAAATGTTGGGGCTGCTTGCTCTGAAACTGGCAAAGATGCAAATACTTAGCTAAGATGCTAAAATGTCAATGCAAAAATATTTTTGGTTAAAATCTTGCTATATGAGGGGCATGAGCCCAAAGAATTAATGTTAAAAACTTGTAAAGTGGTGCATGTCAAGGGGCATGAGCCCAAAGAATTAATGTTAAAAACTTGTAAAGTGGTGCACCCTTTGACTATGTACTATTATTGTTATTAAATTTTCTATAGGTGGTTTTTTGTGGGCATGCAAGAGTGCCACATATGACCTTTAAGTAAATGGGTTGCATGTGCTTTTGCCAAACTTTTTTGGGGCAACAAAGAAGAAGAAGAATATTAGTTTGAAGATACTAATTCGGCCTACAAGAGGCGAAAAGATTTTCTCATACGAATTATTTTTGTTTACTTAAAAGTTTGCATGCATAGCCATATGGCGCTAAATGGTGGATATCTTTGATAAAGGTAAAAAGCTTTACATTGTTTACAATTTGGGTGGACGTAGAGGAGCATCGGTATTTTGTGCCCTAAATAGTTGGCCGCCTTGGCCGCCTAAACCGCCTTGCACATGCGCCTGAGTTATGGGCGATGCCAGACTATGAAAATGGATGGGCTTCTGATAGCCAACGGTTCCCTGGCTGCTGCAAGCAGATTTCTTTATCATGCCAGATAACTTGATGGAATACTTCTCATTGTGATCGTACCCTAAGGTGGACATTTCTCTGTTCAGTGCATTTCAATGCCATAAAAGAGTTATTGCATGCACACTGGTAAGCCCATGGCATTCAAAAATAGTGGCCGAAATTGGTGGCCATGGATTTGATATTTTCTATGGATGTATCTGCTTTACAAATAACAGGAGTTTCAATGGAGTACTGCAAATGAATGGACAAGCTATGTATGGCAGGAGCATCCCTATTCAGGTTCTTATGACCGTCTTTCATTTCGTATTTAGTCAAAATCAGAAGAATGATTTATGTACATACCTCGTATGAGACGGCTGGTTGTTCTTCTTGCTGAGAGGCTAAATAAAGGAGATTGCTTTGCATAGGTGCAACAACATAACGAAAGGCCATTGAGTATGTTTATACAGGCTCATATACTAGGAAGATTTTATTGCAGCTACACCAACATCTATGCCTTATGACACAGGAAGTCTTAAGCTTGTTGCTGGTTTTAAGATGCTAAAATCTGAAATGAATGCGTTGTGCTGGTAGCCTGCATAGTGCTTGCCTGATTTTGCCTAGGTTGAATTCTCCTGTAGCGTGACGCAACACAATGTATAACATGTCAGGATAAGCTATGCATGATGTCAGGATAAGCTATGCGAAAAATAAACATTTGGGAGTTAATCCTGCATTAAGAAATTTATGTAAGGGGTACTGTACACGATTTGCTTAGGTCTGCCCATAGGAGGTTATTTTTCAGGCAGTTTAGTCCTGCCACTTCAAAGTATAATGGGAATCTCAGGAGTATGCTAACCTAGGCAAGAAGAAGAAGAAGAAGAAGAAGAAGAAGAAGAAGAAGAAGAAGAAGAAGAAGAAGAAGAAGAACAACAACAATAACAATAACAATAACAATAACAATAACAATAACAATAACAATAACAATAATAATAATTGAATTGAATTGATCGCGCCCACTTTGGACCTCGAAGGCCATGGAGCAGAAAGTATACATGTGTTTTTGGCTCATAGTTTCAATACTAGAGAGCAATGCGCTTCTATAGCTTTGAAATAAAGATCAAGCTCCATTGTGTATCTATCTAACAAAGAGAAAAAATCAACCTCTTTTATACAGAACCTGTCCCGAATCTCTTCGTGTATTGGGCAATGCAAAAAGTATGGATTTCATCTTCCACAATGTTCAATTTTACCTTGCAGTATCGTTCTTCTTTTGGAGTCTTCGACCATCTGCCTATTTCCACATGCAATCTGTGAGAGCTTGTCCTATATCTCTTGCTATGCGCATTGTTTCCCCGTATGTCCGGGGATTCTAGCTTTCGTGCAGTTTTTGCTCCTAATACCAATAGTGATTTATCGCTTGAGACATAACTAGCCATTCATGAACCCTCTCTCTTCCAAAGCTAATCAACAAACTTTATCCGCGACTAGACTGCACCCTGATCAAGATTCAATACTGGTGTGAAATATTCCCCATCTCTTTGCCCATTAAATCACCTCTTAATACCACTCGACAAGTCATGGATTGGGATAAAGCCATCTTTATAGGCCATCCATCCGGGTTTCTTTACGGATCCTGGCAACAAAGTTCAGGGCCTGATATAGGGCCCTCGGCTTCAAGAGGGAGCATGCCAGCCTCAGCCAATAATATCGCATATGAAGTTTGGGATTTGATTCCCAATTCCTCACGAAGGAATATTTTTAATATTACTTCCACTTGGGACCACTGTTTCAGCGAGATGCCATGCCCCCAGATGGGTGAACCATACAGGATCACAGTCTGCACTAGCGTCTGCCTTCAATTCCCGTCCAACTTTTTTCACCCCAAAACTTAAATCACAAACTTTTGCCAAAAGGGCTCAAATCGAATTGCTCCCCATTCGGTTGAGGTAAATTCGATGAGCTCCCTTCTATTAGTACTTCTATTGGTCTCCGTGTGATCTATAAAATCATATTATATTCCCACACCATAATACACGTATGTCTTGAAAAAGTTATATACTATTTGTTTCTTAAAGAAATTAAATGTTGACATATAATTTTGTGGTCATTTGTTTTCTTACAATGCATAAGGATAAGCCAGAGGCAACTATCTTAGTAAATTAACGTGGAATGTGCATGCAAGTTTTAAAGATCCTTTTTAACATAGTTTGCATATTTTATGCTTAGGATTTTGAGTAGTTCTATTTTAACTTGTAAACATTGCATTGTTTGTTATTTCATATATACTATATATCATGAGTTGCCAGTGTCTGAAATTGTAAAATGCCACTGTGTTTTTGTTGCAAGTATTTAGAGCATGCAACTTAAACACGTTCCTTTTACTCAGCAAACAGCTTCCTCTTTCCTTTCCATGCAATGTACATTGCTTTGTTGAAGGAAATAATTTTTGAGATTCTAAAAATTAACCCCCCAAAAAAAAAAAAAAAAAATCCAAAAAAGGGGGAAAAAAAAAAAAAAAAGAGAACATTTGTGATCGCGTCTCTTCAAGATATGTAGCGATGAATATAGGCATTTTGTTTGGAGGCAAGATACATTAAATAGAAAAGATTGGTTGACAATAGGTCAAGTTTTTAAAGTGATCCCAAATAAAGTAAAATTCTAGCATAACCCCGAAGCTTAAAATCATGTCCTTCAACCAACATCAAAGAGATCCAAACTGCAATCGATGCCCATCATAGCCAGAGATATAAGTTTCATTTCCAATGTACTTAACTTTGAAACCTCCATACATTGAAGTACATGATTATAGGCATTGTATAAATATAGTGGATAAGGGATAGTGCTAAAAAGGGTTGAAAAAGAACTACATGCTTGAGGTTAGGTACAAGGGCATGTATGTATTATACAGTGTATTCATTTCAATCGACTAAGCTATTTTGAGATTCTAATTGTACCTTATGCTTCAGTTTTGCATGTTAGCCGTCACATTTCTAACCTACATTGAAAACATACATGGCATTATCTAAAAAACAAGAATTTTCTTCATTTGAGATAGTTAACATGTGATGGTACATTTCAGGAAAAACTTAATAGTGACCATTACAAACAAGGTATCAAGCGACTAAAGAAATATAATCAAAGTGAGTTTAAATTTGAGATAATTAAAGGTCAAACATATTTTATTTGATAAACTTGGTGTCTTAAAAAGGGCTACATGAGTCTACAAATGGATACCTCCTTTTTAATGCAAATGGTGGTCTGAATCAGATGAGGAGGGGGTTAGTTACTTTGATCTCATTTGGCATTTATAAGATGTGATATTAAGGTAATTTTTTTTTGTTTTCAGATTTGTGACATGGTTGCTATAGCAAGGATAATGAATGTGACCCTCATTATTCCATCGCTTGATCACAACTCATTTTGGAATGATCCAAGGTATGAGATTGTGACTATTTCATTATTTCTTCACACAATTAAGTATCCATGTGGCTTTTAATTTAAAATTTTAGTGAATTTGGTGATATATTTGACGTTCAACATTTTATCGAGTTCCTAAAATATGATGTACAAATCCTGAAGACCTTACCTATCTCAATGGGCAAAGTGGCTCCGTTCAAAATGTCTCCTAAATCATGGGCAAATGTAAGAAGTCTAAAACTTGGTCACTGGAATATCCTAGCTGGCCATAACTTATAACAGATATCTTATTACAAAGATGAAGTATTTCCCTTGATGAAGAAACACAAAGTTATATACTTTACGCATGCAAATTCTCGACTTGCAAACAACGAAGTTCCAAATTATGTTCAACAACTTCGTTGTCGTGCAAACTATGAGGCACTTCGATTTGTACAATTGATTGAGGAATTAGGATACCAACTAGTCAAAAGGATGAAGAAGAAAGGGCCTTATATTGCACTACACCTTAGGTAATAAAGTTTTTTGATGCATCATTCGAGGGTTGCAATCCAAATTATTGACTAAAGGGTTATTTCTTATATCTTTAAATTAGATATGAGAAGGATATGATAGCATTTACAGGTTGTACACATGGCCTTAGTGGCATGGAGGCTAAAGAAGTTCGTGACATGAGGTATAGCATTGAGCATTGGAAGGCAAAAGAAATTGATGGCGAAGAGAATAGGATGAATGGTTATTGTCCGTTAACCCCTCATGAAGCAGCTCTTCTATTCTTTTAAAAGCCCTAGGTTATCCTGCATCAACCAATATTTATATTGTTGCTGGACAAATATTTGGCAATAATAGCATGTCTTTTTAAAAAGGAGTTCCCAAATCTCTTCTCCCACTCCACACTATCTACTCAACATGAATTGCAATCACTCATAGGTTTCCAAAACCGTTTAGCTGCTCTAGATTATATTGTAGCACGGGAAAGTGATACCTTTATTTACACATATGATGGAAATATGGCTAAAGTTGTGCAAGGACATCGGCATTTTCACGGACATAAAAGACAATCAATCCTAACAGGTACATTTTGATTTATATAAAATGTCTAACAAGTATTTATCTTTATTGTTTGGTCGCAGACAAAGCTTGGTAGTACTTATAGATAGACAAATATGAATCGGGTGATTTGTCCTGGGAGAGTTTTGAAGAGGAAGTAAGAAGGATACATCTTCATAGAAAGGGGGCCCCTTCTCAAAGAGAATCAGGAGATTCTCCCAAAATGGAAGAAAATTTTTATGCTAATCCCTTTCCTGGATGCATACCTTTAAAAAACTAAAGGGGATCATTGCATAGACGTGAATCATATATAGATTTAGTGTTATATACACGTCGTCACGTTTTTATATGTGCTTATAATATAGATTAAACTGTCCATGCATGCCATAAAAACAAATTTATGAATACAAGCATATAAAGTAATAGAGCAAAGGACAATTCATATTCTCACTTCTTTGGCTCTTAATATGGCACATATGCATGGCAATTCTGTTGTGGCATGGCAATGGGAAGGTTGTTTATTGTGTTGGCTTGTTCTGTTAGCATTCTCTAAAGATATAGAGAAAATGTCTCTTTTTTGATCACTGAACATATGGGTCATCCATCTTAGCAACAACTTGAAGGCCCCTAAAGATAAAACAAAATAAAAGTGAAAGTGAAAGTGAAAGTGAAAGTAAAATGACTTTTATCGTCCACGGAGACCAATCGCCTATGGGACCAATGAAGGAGTGCAACAAACTTATTACGACGGACGGAACCCGTGGCGCCACGGCCCTGATAGCAACCTCAGCCTGAGTTTGTCTGGTTCTTTTCTTTTCATTTTGTTGTCAGCCTGACCTGATGTCCAGAAGGAAGAAAGCTTCTAAATCGGAAGTGGAATACGATGGAGATTCAAATTTTTGATTCCGGCAAATGATGAAAGAAATGCAGAGACATAGGCTCTTTCAAGCAAATTAGTAGAGAATTTAGTACATCGTAATTCGAGATCCTCAAACGTAATGAAGCCTTAAAGGTTCGTAACCAAGAGCTCCATGATCTTCTTTCAAAAAACCTCCAACAACAAATACCCGATGAGATGCATAATTTAAAATTGCTAATGTAGTAGCGTAAACTACAAAATCACGCATGATGCTCATTCATCGAGAGATCAGATTCTTTAGAGAAGCAGAGGAGCAATTGGCCGTGGCAAGAAATCAAGATTACGTGCATCCCGCATCCGAACATGAAAACTTTACGTGAGGTGCTTGAACAATTCTTCACGCATTAATGCATGCATCTCTTTGAGCCACAGCTCATCGCTGGTAGACGCTTGGGGAAGCCGGGAAACAATAGGCCAATCCTTGTGAAATTTCATAGTGCTGAGGCCAAAGATAGAGTGCTGCATAACAGGAGTGCTCTCAAAGGGATTAAAGGGATCTGGTTAGACAATGATCTAACTCCAACCCAATCAGATGCTAGACGGAAGGAATGGGCTAAAGTCAAAGAGGCAAGAGACCTCGGTTTCATTGCATACTTAGATCAAGGAGGCAAAGCAATTGTGACAAAGCGAAAAAAAGCATAGGGAATTGGGGCCTTGAAGATCCTGGTCTGGAATGTACATGATGCATGCCAAGCTCGCTTTGACGCTTCATATGAGACTTGGAAAATAGCTGATCTGATTTTGATTGTAGAAACATGGCAACATCAAGCCAATTCACTTCCGGAATTATGCGGGTTCACATTAGCAGGAATTGCCTGGAATCACAAGAACAAAGAAGCTGGGAGGGGTCATGGAGGCCTTACTGCATATGTAAAAACTGATTTGGCCAAAATGGTTACAGTGCATTCAGTAGATGAAATGAAGCAATACATGTGGGTGAGATTAAATGGAAGCGCACCTTTGTTCATAGCAATTTGTTATTTTGCACCGCCCATGCAAAGATTTACAAAGATGCTAAAATTGATCATAATGATCCGCTTTCGGCAATCTATGCCCTGGATATAGTAGCTATTAGAGACCTTGGCGAAATCATAATCACAGGGGATCTCAATGCCCGCCCGCATCAAAGAACGCAAAGTCGCTAGTTTTGAAAATCTACAAGATTTGCTTCTAGATGAAATCCATGAAGAGATCTATTCTCGTAAGTCTGCTGATGAAGAAATGAAAGCTTTAGGCCACAAATTATTGGAGCTTTGCACCATTTGTGACCTTAAAATTTTGGATGGCACAAAGGCCTTTCCAAACTCGAATGGGTACATCTGCATTACGCATTCAGGAGCAAGCGTCGTGGATTATATCTTGGCACAAAAGAACAATTGCATATCCTCCTTCTAGGTCTTGGATAAAACCCTCGAATCTGATCATGTGCGGCTATGTTTCAATGTGGGATGCTTGCCCTACCACCGTAAAACACCAATGTTTTTAAAGCAAAGTTGAAGTTAGATTTTAACAAAAGGGAGCAATATTGCAAGGCATTAGAAGCAAGAATTGCAGATACTGTATGATCCATGGAACTAGAGAATGATGTCTCTCTATTTGCACAGATCCTCCTTGACGTGGCCGAAGAAATCTTTGGCTACACAAAGCCAAGAAACAATAGGGCGACCAAGAAATGGATGGTGGGATGCTGATTGCTCTGCAAAGAAGGGCCCCGCTCCCAAAAGACGTGTATCTCCAAGCCTCACTATGGCAAATAGGAAAGAAGGACTTCAAGAGGCTCTTGAATAGTCTTGCTCTTCTCTCGGAAGCTCGCCATATGACAAAGGAACTTGATTTAAATCCAAGATAATGATTGTCGGTACTTCAGATCGCCCATCATTTAGCTACAAGGGCAATGTGCTAGAGACAATAAGCAGTTACAAATATCTGGGCATAGACTTCTGCTGCAAATACAATTGGAAGGAATGCATAAATAGGAGGATTACAGGGGAGGTAAACCGCCTCAGATGCCATGCTATCGGCGCCACAAGGCATCTATATCTAATTGGGGGCTCAAGAAGCTACTGTTTAAGACTCTAGTACGCATTTATCACTGTATGGGGGGCACCAATTTGGGGCCCAAAATTTCTCACAAAATCAATGGAAGCAGGTGGAAATGATTTTGAAGATTTTTTTGATGAACGAGCTAGGAGTGAAGCACCAAACACCATATGCCATCATGCTTGCTGAGTCGGGGATGTTGCCTCTTGAGGCCAAAGCACTATACCAATCAATAAACTTTGCAAACCAGGTGCTTGTTCAAGCACCACATAGGCTCTCCAGGCAAGCACTTGAGTTATCCAGTAATGGTTGGCACAAGAACCCTAAGGATTGGGCGGCTCGGTGGGGCATAACTGAGTCTAATTGGCCAGATAATGCAATCAACACAAGGGATTTGCTGCTCACTTTGGTCGTAGAAAGGCTTTGGAGCAACAAAGGCTCTAGGATGGAATACTATGCGGCTGAGGTCAATCCTATGTTGATCTACTCAGAACAGGATTACCTGCGAGCACAGATACCTCGCTTCTTGAAACATGTCATTGCTAGGGCACGAACCTCTTCACATCACCTGAGAATTGAAACTGGGCGATGGCATGTTATCCCTCTGATTCCGTGCTTTGCACGCTCTGTGACCTAGCCATGATCGAAGATGAGGACCATGCTTTCACTAAATGCCCAGCATATACCGATATCAAAAGTAAGTTTGATGTTACAGCCACTAGTTTCCATTCTCTTCTTGATATGGAACCATTTAAATCGGGACAATTTCTGAAAACAGTGGAATCCCACCGCAGTTTGTTATTGAAAATTGAAACATTGTAAATTTTACTGCTCTATGGTCTCTTCAAGGCCCTTATGAGCACGATTAATACATTACATTACATTACTATCCAGATTAAAAACCGCCACGGGCATTTTCAAGGGAAAACCGTGGCAGTAATAAGAATGTTGTCAAATTGTACAGGTATACATCATCATGAAATATATGTATATATAGATGTCAAGTGTGTGCCCGAGGACATAGCTGATCCCGCATATCCATGACCTCCTGAAGGTATGATCCCAGCGTCCTTACGGAAGCCGTGCTCAATGTTACATGTAGCGGCTGGCCAGACCTGATCAACTCAACATAGCACGTCCGGATTTGATCATATGCTGGGCATCTTTGGAGGGTATGAGATTCATCCTCAATGACTTATTTGGCAAAGATTGACACAAGCTGCTCGCATGGTTCACCAATCCATCCGGCCTGCCTCAATTAGAAGATGGTGTGCCCCTATGCCAATGGAGGTAATGAGTTTGGGCCTTTTCATAAGCAAATCGGTATGCGTAGCATTTCTGGGTCCTATTCCAATGTAGAATTTATGCAAATTGCCGGTAGTGTGTCAGCCTTGACATGTTCATGGGCACGGCATCCTAGAGCTTTGAGGAAGCAAGCACCAAGATATTGCCTCAAGCTATGGCGACCGCCTCTATTTGCACATGTATGCACCTCGTGCTCCGCACATTCCATCTAGCCAACAATTCAGCTCTCTTTTCCCTCCAAATAGACTTGAGGCACTACGGCCCCATTGCCATTGTATAAGCTAGGTTAGGGAGACGAGCATCGTCCATATTTCCTATCTTTTGAAAATAGACAATGTGGCAATCAAGGGCCGCCCTCTCAAAAGGCAAGAAACCTATCTCCCCGCAATGTAATTTGATATGAGACCGCGGGACTTCACCCCGCTCGTTCGTTCAAGAAGGCTTTCTCACCCTGCCCAAGTTATTTCAAGTAACGAGGACACTATTGGGCCCCATACTTCAACCCCGTATAAAAGGACAGACTCCAATAAGACCTTGAACAAAAAGACCGATGGGCTCGATCATACAAATTGGCCGCCTGCGGACGATATATAGAGGGGCATAATAGTTTGGCGCTTGGTTTTGGCACTGCTAAGCTTATATGATTTTCAAATCATAGACTGCATATGGAACAGAAAAGAGACAGGCATGGTGAGGGGCTTTGGCGGTATTGTTGCATATGCTAAAGATACCGCATTATAAGCATATTTCTTTGGAACAGAAGCACACTTTTGGACAGCATATGTGGCTGAAAATTGAGACAAAGAGTGGTATCACCTTCATAGCAATATGCTATTATGCACCTCTGGGCATGCCAATATACCACCAGGATGGCATTCTTAACGACAATCCTTTTCATGAGCTTACGCTGCAAACTGCTTTGCTAAAAGAGAAAGGTAATGTCATTTTAGTTGGAGATTTTAATGGTAGAACCAAAGGGCAACAAGCTGCTACATTTGAATGTGATGGTGATCATCGTTTAGAAGAAGTGTCCGATGAGAATTTTATACGGAACAGCTCTGACCAAACAAAGAACATGATGGGAGATTACTTGCTGGATTATTGTACTTGTTGCAAACTTAAGATACTGAATGGAGTAGCAAAGTTTCCTGAATCAGCGAGATCCACCCGTGTGAGATGGATGGGCGAGAGTACAGTAGACTATCTAATAGCTCCAATAGATAGTGACATTGTTGAATGCTTTGAGATTGGGGACAAATACATTGAATCTGATCACCTACCAGTATGTTTTCAATTGAAAATCAGTATCAAATAAAAAAGCTTTTATCCCGAAGCTCAGACTCAATTATGCCAAATCGGAAGCATATAAAAAGTGCTTAGTGAGCAAGCTTAAGGAAGGGAAAGATTCTGCCTTTGGAAGCTAATGCCCGTGCTTTTAAACATGCCATCATAGATGCTTAACCGAAGCATTTGGCTGGAGTAAACGAAAAGGTCTTAGGCAAGCCATGCAATTGTGGTTTGACGAAGAATGCAAGAAGGCGCCAGAACCGCTTCCTAAAGGTAATAAATATAGACCAAAGTGGTACAGGAATCTAGTGAAGAGGAAGAAGTATGCATTTCTCTCTAAAAGGCAAACAGATTTAGAAGTGCTCTTTAGCGAACGTCCAAAGGTATTCTGGTCCAAAACATTAACCACGGAAAAGATGGTTGAGCTTGATACAAATGAGCTTCTAGACTTCGTAAGAAACATATATCATGTTCCAAATGCCAGCCAGATGCCATTAATAGACATCACATGTTATCTTTTTACAGAAACAGATGTTAAGGAGCAACTGAAGCAAGTATCCAATTGTGACGCTCCCTGGGCATATACGGCGCTCCGGACGTATACATACGGGGACTTCCCCCTCCCATGGCAATCAACTCACCATGAGCAGGGCCCTCCGTCTAACTCGGACCATCTATAGAAAGATGCCCGGGTGAAGGACACGGAGGTGTCATCCAGCCCACGCCCTCAATGGGACTCCTATGTCGCGGCAACGTGAATACAAGGTTAGCATACAGCATAATCGTATCATAAATAACCAGGTGGCACATCCATCCAACTGATGATAACAGAGAAAGATACGTCTAATACTAAGGAAAACATCCCCAAACCCATGGTTCTACCCCGCCTGCACTCCAAATGAGGATCGACCGACGGGCTAGGTCTCTTGAAGATCACAGATGGAATCTTGACATGGCGCTGGTCGGCATAGAACATCGGCTAGAGTTGTCCACTCCATCCGCCCCTCCCCGTGCACACTTTGCGTGATGAGCTGAATCAAGCTATGGCGCCATTGTAGCCTTACTGAGACGCAATCCCAAGGCATCACCCTTCGACTACTCCCAAGTTACATCTCCCCGGTCCCCGATGAGGCAGTCAAGGAAGTGTCCCTTCCCGTAGTCCAGTGATTCCATGGGTGAGCTAGAGAATACGTGCCTCATCAGACCCCCGCGATCCGCATGCAAACCTACTCCCCTAACTTTATCTTCAAAGTACGGATGATCACACCACTGCACTCCAGTGGAGTGTCGCATCCATACGCCTAGTTCACCGGGACCGCTATTAGGCCTAGCTCAATCGAAGAGTCCCCGTAGCTTTTTATGCTCGTTGAGACCCCACCCCACACTTCATCACTACGACCCCTTATCTGGTGCTTCAATCATGCCATAGATTCCACAGCTCGGTGGGATCTTGTGCACAGGCCGCAATTACTGGGTACTACGGGAGCTACTAGGAGCATACTAATAAACATAGGTTACAGAGGTCTGTACCCCCCTTAATCCCTGCTTTCTGGAGGAACTAACAGAGGTACTACCAAAGATACATCCATCCATCCATCACAGAGCATAATCAATAGTTGAGAACAGTTCTAACTATCAAACAAGGGTTAATCATCATCAGAGACAAGCAAAGAAGCCTGACAGAGGCGCTGGCCCTAGGAATATCAAATTAATCTATCTACTAACCCGAATTCCGGTTGGAACCATTGTCATGTGGGATCTCCATCTTCAAACAGCCTGGGCGCTCAGCAGCTCCTCTCCCTGGATTCGATTTTGGGCAAATTGGGATTGGGATCCAATTTGCTGCCCCAAATTAGTTGAGTCTCCCATCGCAATCGAGTTTGGCCAGGTGTCCTCTTCCTGATTAATTAATTAGCCTAACTTAATTAGCTTAATTAAGTTAATTAGATAATTATTCCTTAATTATAGGTAATTAACCTCTTATTAATTTAGCATAGCTAAATTAATCCCTTGTGGTTAGTCTACATACCCCCATGATGGCGTATCCTCGGCCCGTGACGTGTCATTATAGTTATACGCATAATCGTGATAAATATGTGGAACAGTCTTTGGTTCCGGCAAGGGTGGTCACTGTGGTGGTGGACTCGCGGTAATGGCGGTAACTCCGGTCCATTTTCAGGTGCGAACTGCGGAGGGTTCGTGTTCAACACATAGGTTTGCAGCTCTACTAACTGCCTCTTCATCAAAAGGAGCTCTTGCTCGGGTGTCAATCTGCCAGCATCCGGAGGGGGTATGCCAAGAAGCATTACGTACACCGTCTATATAGACATAAGAAGGTGTAAGCAAGAGTAATATTATGCAAAGTGTCACAATGAAGACCATTTTGAATAGTAGAATGAAACATAATAAAGTAGTATATATATTATGTGATGGCTCATTGAAAAATGCCAATCAAAAATTACATTTATAAGCAATACAAAGATTTATAATTGGCAAACATATTTAGGAACTAGATCCCTCATCTTCCTCCATAGGCTGTGGAGGTGGCCGATAAGCGCATTAAGGTGGTGGGACTAGCTTGACGAGAGGGCGGCTCGAGCTGCCGCATCTGGTGGTGGTAGGAAAGTGGCGAGGGTGTTGCGACAAGGAGACGATGTTGGCCCAAACCTTAGCAACGCCCCCAATGCCACAATAGCAAGATCTCGCTGACCAAAGTAAATGCTGGTGGCATGATAATCAATCTTCCTCGTCCCTAGGGTGGATAATGCACGGAGTGCCCATCAAGATGCTTTAGATTGAGGCCCCAAATACTTGAGAAGAAAAGGACCTCACCTTGTCGGCAAAAGCGTAAAAGGAAAATCGGTCAACTGGTTGCCCATGGCCTTAACCCGTGGGTCCCTCAAGTTTTTGTTTCCTTTTCTAAGTTGATGGGTATCCTCTCCTGCTCGGCCTCTTTTTATCATCTTGAAGACTTATCTTGGTATCACAAAGGTCTTCCTCACCGATCCACCTACTTAGTGATCTCCAATGGGTGACTTTGTAGGAGGAGGTCGCATGATAGCCGCGAATCGCCCAAGGGAGGCGGTATCTTCTGGCCAATATGAACTATCCGGAGACAAGAGGGTCTCTAACGGGTTCTATCTCCTCCGCCTGAATGTAAACAATTCTTGACTTGTGGGCGGATGCACAACAAAGCGTTAGGAAATCGACCCGAAGTCATCTTGGCAGAACTCGCAAGGTCATAAAGGACTTCAAGCTGGCCGGGCCGCGTCGGTCGCCGGGATGACGCTGCATTCTACATACATGATATCTTCCAAAATAAGATACTCTTGGTTGTTCAAGAGTATAGTGGGAAGAAGATCTAGCCCTTCAAGCTTTAGGGCTTTATCACGGCCTCGCGGGTTCCTCCGTAGCCGCTTGCTTCCATCTTACAAAGTCATGCTCGCCGACAACTTCGCCGCCCCTCGGTCGAGGGTACTCGTGGCGTAGTAGACCTCTGCTTGCAGTATCCCGCACATCTTCTATGTAATTGGGTCCATGACGATTGCCGCTGCAAAATGGGCTTCAAAATAAAGCTCGCGGTCAATGGTGACAATAGGAAGGTCAGTCCTCTTCTCCCTGATGCCCCTAAGAACATTACGCATGATCATCATCTCCCAACGCCTTACCAAGGTGTTGAAGTGAGGTACAGTCAGAGTGCCCGCTGAAGACACACACGCCAGCACAATCTCTTCGAGAAGAACCAAGGAAACGCTACAGCAATGTGGATGTGCTTGCATGTTGTGGATAAGATCCACTTGCTGGAGCAGATAGGGGTGCAGTACGTCAAAGGGAACCACAGGGTCCCAATGTTCACCGTCGAGGTACCATTGCTGTAGAGTAGGGCGGTCCATCACGAATAAGGAACAAATGAGGGGGAAGAAGGCGTTGAAGGCAAAGAGGAAAATGAAACCCTAATGTCCAAAAAGTGACTTTATACCTTTTTGACACGTTTTTCTAGGTAAGAAGGAAAAAAAATATTATTTATTTAATAATTCACATATATATACATAAAAAGTCACCTCGTAATACACAATTTGAGTCTATAACTTCCAATAAAAAAAATATTTACATAAATATATCACATAGAGTTTATACAATATTAACAAAAAAAAAAAAATCTTCTAAGGTACCATCGGAAGTCGAATTCTTCGCGCCAGTTGAAGATCCTTGGGCATGATGGTCACCGCTTAGCATGAATAGCACACAAGTTCGCGATCGCTTCAAAATTTCAATAAGGTAGGCTTCGCCACCTCCCAAGAAGTGCAAGTAAGGCAAAAAGCCCCAAACCTCATGTTGGTCTTGTACTCGAGTAAATTTCCTAACAAGACGTTGGAAGGGTAGCCGGCGATCAAGGGCTCGAGAATCTTATGATACTTACGATCTCGCTGCAGGGCTACCGTGCACTGGTCGAACCTCGTGGGGCTTTCTCTTGGCAGCTGGCTTGGGCAATGGTAGAGTCTTACCACCAGTCCAGGGGTGTTTTGCCCTTTGTACCATCCGCCTTCCTCGACGGGTGTGACGACGATTCTTGCCGATCTCAAAGATCCTTCCGCAATGGATTTTATAATGAACGCCCCCTTCTTGGTTTTGTGAACTTCCTCTTCCTGCTACTCCACCCCGTCCGCTTCTTTGTGCACAACATGTTGATCTCCCCAACAACATTTTGATGAAGGCCTCGCGCCGTGTTTGGGCAACTTCCTCTGCTCTGCGGATACGCTCTCTCTCAGCATCCCGGGCCTCTTTGTCTTGGCGCACCTGAGTTCGCCGTGCCATCTCTGCATGATACCAGGCCGGTCGAGCGTGCATGTCGGCTCCTATGAGATCCATCTGTCCTGAGGAACTCGGGTGGAAGATCGTCCGAAAATGAAACTATGTAACTCTTCATTCCAATAGAAAGGGGGGGATTATAGTGATCCAAGTACATGGTCACGCGGGCCCATCTACCCATGAAAAAGCCGCCAGGTGATTCCTTCCATTCGCATTGTGCACACCACCTCCGCATTGAGAGACAGGAGATGGATTCGAGCCGCTGCGGAGGACGAGTCCGCCGCCGCCGCCAACGTAGCCATTGAGGATGAAAGTCACGCCCTCCGTGCCCTGTTCGTCTGATTTGTTATTATCCGGCTCTGGTGATGCTCGGTTAGTTGTGCCCCATCAGTGCCTTGCATGAGCTACCGAAAGCACGGCCCTCTCAGAGGTTTGTTGGGATCGTGACCGGAGGTAATGGATACGCTGACTCGCTTATGCCCCACCGTCCGACATTAACCTCACCGCACTTGTGGATTATGTATATAACTCGGTAAAGATGTCAAAGATCCTTATTGCTACTAAGGTTTTTCCTAAACCCTTCGGGCGGGGGTTTTAATCCGTAGTAATACCGCTGCTCTCTCTCTTTGTACTTGGGTCCCATAGGCCGTTGGTCTCCGGTGGATCTATAAAATCATATTCTATTCTATTCTATTCTCTAGGTAATAAAAGCGCACAAACTACTGTTTCCTGGGGTACCACCGCAATTTGTTGCAGATCCTCTCTCGTTCCTGCAGGTCCATAACCCTCCTGGGCTTCCGCTCGTACAAGCTCTATGGGGTCTTCATCCGGGCCAAAAACGGTAGAACTTAACAATGGCACAAGCTTGATCGTACTACTACTAAAGTATAGGCCTCATTGGCACGATTCAACTTCATAAGAAAGCTTCATTGAAATGAAAAATAGGATAATGGAATCCTACGGTTCGCTACAAAATGGATAACAAGAAGGTCCAAAACAAAGTCTACCATATCGCTCAGCCCCAAGATGATCTAATAGCACACTAGAGCTGAAAAACATTCATGGTTTTTAGATCTATGGTGAGTTTGAAGCGCCGATGCCCGGGTTTCACATTTTATTGGGGTAGAAAACATGTGCGCTAAACGTAAGGGTTTTTTTAAGTTGAAACGTCACGTGATACGCCAACCAATTCCTACTAAGAACGGGCTCTTTTCCTGTCCTTGGACTTTGAAGTTAGGGAGAAGCTTCTCCTCGTGATATACGGAGGCCCCATCTTTACATTTGGGATGTTTTGCCAGATACATAGGCCCCGTGTTTGCCTTGGGTTGTTGCTTGAGATGTAGGATATTATTCTTTTAGAACTCTTATATTTAAAATTACATTCGCCTAATTAGTCTTTGAATTTGAATGCGATCGGGTGCTTGCTTTACCACTATCATTCACCATTCAGAGAACGCTTTTATGCCACATATCAATTGTGTGATTCTTTCTAAGCACAATCGTATTCTACAAGATTAAGGCTGATCTACTCAAAGACAAAAGGTATCATAGCTCCCATTTTAGAGTGAATTTTTGTAGCTTATAAAGCTTTTGCACTATCATTCACCATCCGGACAACAATTTTGCAGCCCACATATCAACTGTGGGATTCTTTCTAAGCAATCAGTGACCTACAAGATTAAGGCTGATCTACTCAAAAGGTATCATATAGCCCCATTTTTTGGAGTAAATTTTAGCTTATAAAGCTTTTGCTAGCAAACAATTACCAACCATAACGCTTATGGCTCTATCACAATGCCCTTTATGAAACAAATTATCGTTGCTTTTTTTTGCTTAAGGTGGGTAAATGGAAATTATTTGTCGATTGTCCGTGATTCGCATTGATTTCCTAAATTTTTTGCATAGAAAACAAATAACCCGGCTTGTCCTATGATGATCGAAACAATGTGGCCATCCCCATATTTGATGCTTATGGCAAAATGAGGTAGCTTAGCAATGTTGGTTTTGCAAGGCTAGAGAGAGTTATTTTAGAGAGTTACTTCTACTAAAAAATAGCAAATTAGATCTATGGAGGTTAGCATCCAGATAGAATAAACATCAAATTGATATGCATGCACTAGGACATTGCTTAGTGAGTTTTTATCAGCTGAAGACTTTGTCGCTTTGATTTTAAAACAATATGCAAACTGATCCGCATAGTTGTCATTCAATTAGACGATGGCAATGGGAACCCACCGTTGGATTTGTAAGGGTGAAAGATGGTGCCCCGTGATGGATCTAAAGAAGAGATCCAAATTGATGAATTAAAGGACTTACGGGTTGCAACTTTTCTTTTCCTTATCAGAATTGCCTTTTATCAAAAACAAGAAACAAGGTTTAAGATCATGGGCAATGAGGTTCTCAGAAGTTGGACAGATGATAGAAGATTGAGCCTCTAAAAGACCACACGTTTAGTTATTGATGAATTAGAAGAAGAGGCTAATCTACATGGTGATGTAGTTGGAAGTTATAGAGACCCAATGTAATAAGGATGAGGATAAAGATGACTGCATTGATAACGAAAGAAGGAAGATCTTTTATGTAAGAGCAAGATACTGATCTAAATTGGCTACAAGAGCTGTTGCTTATGGAAAAAAGTCGCCGTGGATTTGACAAATAAATTGAGAAAAGCAAAAAGGACCGCTTTGAACTCATGTCTGCAGATAAATGGCAAAGCAATGTTTTCTATATGGTGCAATGGGTGTGATCAGTCCTATGGAAAAGGTCAACGTGATGTCATTGCGAACTTCACTAAGCATTGCAAAACAAAGACACATATAGATAATTATCGGTAGCAGTCCTGCTTAGTCAGCTACAAATAAATCTTGATGCTATGGAATGCACAAAGGATATTGTTGAGCATAACCAAAAGACCTTGGTGGAGAAATCATTGTTAGCGATGTACACCTTTTTGTATTACAATTACAGTGTTGTCTTTGAGAACATGCAATGATAGTGTAGCGAGGCTGCTCTAGATGCAGGTAGCATTTATGTGCAAACTGTGTAACAAGTCAGTTCTACTATTTCCACGAGCGGGTCACGTAGTTTGTGAACATGAGCAACATATTCAATCATCAGGCATGTTCAAATGCTGCACTGCAAAGGAAGCTAGAGAAGAAATACGAGGAGCCAAACACGGGAGAGCCACGGAAAGATCACCCACGACCCCACGACAAATGAGCATGATGACATTTATTACAAGAGGTACTCTAGTTAATTTTATATCCAGGTGTTTTAACTTTTGGTGGGTATATGATGAGTTAAGAGCAATTTCATCTGTAGGATCTCTTTGTCAAAAAAGGATTTGCATTTTTTCTTTTCGGGGAATTGATTTTGAGGTGTCTCTTTAGCATGTTTCTCCTTATAATTATTTCTCACAAATGGCTTCTTTCTCATTCTTCCATCATTACAGATTAGCTATCAAAGAAATGTTAAAACTTTTATGAGTCTTTGCTCCTCTGTTGATCATTTTAAACTGTTGAAGGGGAAAAGCGAAGTTAGCTTTTCGTGCCTTTTGTTTAGAACCTTTTAGGTTGGTTTAAAAGGGGCTAAAAAGGGCCAAAGTGGCTTTTATAAAAGGGCGGAAGGCCAAAGTGAAAAGGTTAAAAGGCGCCTTTTGTGAAAAGGTTACCCTTTAAAGAGTATAAAAAAGGGTTTTTGCACAAATAGGTTGTCGAAAGGGATGTTGGTGATGAATAAGTTAAACGAAGTTGTTTTGACATTTGTAGCTAATGAAGCTTGTATTTGCATTCGAGCTAACATGTGTGGCATGCAGAACTTATAATCCTCGTAGTCCGCCATGTGGGTATGCTTACAACCCCATCAAAATCATTTGGAAACAAAGTATCAATCTACCCTAAACTTATTAAGGCTTTCTTTAAAACTTGCATTTAGTATATTTGGTGTAGACTCAGCTTTATGCATTTTTCTTTTCAGGGATTGGTTTTGCAAAGACCATTGTATTAGGTGGTAAGAGTTGCATCCTTTGTGTTTGTAATTAACAAAATGGATGTCTTATATCAAAACACAATATTTTAATGGCAAAATCCAAACTAAGATTTGTCCCTAAATGAAATGTTGGAAGGACTTCTACTCGTTCCAAAATATTAAAATATTATGTATAGAAACAAAGATAAAAAGCAAATGCAAAAATATAGAAGATAAAGAAAAAGCAAAAGGGTTGCAAGAAACTTCAAAAAAAAAAAGCGTGTACCTTTATGCAACAAAAGCAACACCACGTCCGGCTTTGGGCACTAACTGCTTCATGAGCAAAGCATCCTTATAGTGATCTTAAACATATAATCCTCGAACCATACTCCTCAATCGTATTTTTTTAGATCTTAGTCAATAGAGACCAATATCAATGCATCAAGGTCTTCAGCAGGCGGCATAATAATGCCTCATCTTTGCCTATTTGCTCCTTAGAAGATAATGCTCTATTGTAACATTTGCGGCAAGAACATTGGGTTCTATGGCTCGGCAAAGAAGATCTTGAATTGATGAAGCCTCGACACCGTCGGGCTTTCATCAATGCCAAATATGGCTAAGATTGCATTCCGCAGTTTAACACTCACAACATGTGCATGATATCCATCTATATTATAATCTTCGTGCAAGACAATTAAAGTCCATGAACCAGAAGGGGCTTTTCAAAGGCAATGGGGAACCAAGATTTAAAACCACGGGCATTTAAGTAAAATATTTCCATAAAATGTCTCTATTGCAAATATAGCCGAACATGAACATTCTTTATTCAAAGATCTTAGCGTGCCTCTGTATGCCTCCTTATATTCAAGTGGTTTCCATCGTAGCGGCTTCATATAATGTGCAAAAAGAGATCGGCGAAGATAATTGAGCACAACAAACCAAAATATATAGTAAAAAGATGCCAAAGGCATAATATTGCTTCTTCATTTTCTGAAACCACCGGAATCTACATGCACAAACATGAAGCCATCTAACTTCCTCGGTAGAAAGGAAAAAAAAAAAGGTTAAAAAGCGGTGGCCATTTTTCCAAAAGTAATATGATTATAATTTAATAATTATGATTATTCTACATATGTAAATCTGAGTTTTAATCATCCTTTATTCACTAAGCTGCATGGGTGCCTACGATAAAAATGCTAGGAGAAATCGTGTCATTTGGCTTAATTCCTTCTTTACGCATGTCCTTGAGGCATTCTTGTTTTGCCAAGCAAAGTCTCCGATTTGAGCATAGCACATAATGATGGCCCCAAGATTATTGACCATTGAAAGCTGCCCCATCATAAAAATAACACCATAAAAAGAGACTTAGAAAAGATCTACTCCTCACGGAAGAGAGCTAAAACACGGACCATGCATCCGCCATTGTCTCTTTGCCCTGGGCCTCCTATTCTTCTTCTCGGCCTCTTCATCAGCGTTTTTTCGAGGGGATGGAGTTCAATTACATTCCTACCACGCATTGAATTGTATGTTTTAAAAGCAGGGGAGGCGGGCCCGATGGTAGATTTATCATGACTTCTATCTTTACTTGTGTTGCCTTTTTGAATAGAATATCTGAGTTGTGAATATGATCGTGTCATTTGGCTTAATTTCTTATTTCTGCATGTCCTTGAGGCATTGCTCTGCGAGCTTGAAGTCTGCATTGAGCATAGCTGCAATGATGCCTCCCAAGATGGTATATCGCGGCTTTGGCAGGTTCTTGATCACATCATGTGCCTCTTTCAACTTTCCACATGTAGCATACATATACGCGGGGTATTTCCCCGCGATTACATCTAAATGGAGTCCACTACCAATGATGTTTGTGGATTCTGGCAAGGATAATATGCCCCCAGGTGATGGAGTGTAGGCGGGATTCATGGCATTGCATCTTTGCAAGGCTGCAAATTTATGAGTAGCCATCATAATCTGATTTCCTCGAAGCCATCATTATACCTTCTCTTTCCAATATCCTATAGTAGCAAAGAGGCTCAAATTTCTTAGCCATCTCATATAAAAATCGTGGGCAAAAGCCAAAAAAGTGAAAATTTTGACCATACACTCCAACCCGATACCTTACAATATTTCTAGGCTTCCTTAAAGGCTTCATCAACTGCAAGATTGGGTAACAAATAAACTCTGTATGGAAGGTAATGGCAAAAACCTTAAGAAATAAAACCTCAGAAAAGACCTAGGTAAACCTAGCGATCCAAAACATCAAGCGACAGAAAAAGCAGAAAACAACAGAACCCTGCAATTCCTCTTCCCGGCAACACAGGTAAGAACAAAGCCAGCTTCAATCTGGTCATCATCGAGAAAAGAAGCATCAGATTGATCAACGGTGCCGGAAACAATTTTAACCGACCACCGGGAGGAGCAAGATCCGGCTCTGCAAGAATAAGGCGAATCGATGTCCTCTTCTTTGGAAAAGACAAAAATGTAAACATCATCGGGGCATTCTATTACCTTATCGTCCTTGGGAGTTTTTAGAGTTACCTTGTATGTGGCCATGGCGGTGATGCTGCGGGATGGAAGCTTTGAGGCGAAGAGCGCCCGGATGTTTGGACCTTTTGCTTTGTTTATTTTTGGACCCTCTGCTCAAATCTCAACCATTAAATCTCAACCTTAAATCCTTTGGATTTAGGGCTGGGTCCAACACTTACACAATAACATTATAATATAAGATAAGATGGTTGTCCTTTAACATAATTGTCATAGTAGTGTATGTATGACTTTTCATGGCAACTAAGTTAAGTAGAACTGAACACGATGAAGTTGGCCTACAAGACAAGCAAATTACTATTAATAAACCTTTTGTATGTTTTCAATGAAATAATCCTCATGGGATACTCTCCACAACAAAATTTCAAGACTAACTAATCCAATTTATCTATGATAACTAAACAAGCGATTACTATAACTAATGCATAGTGTAGTCTTTTTTTCTTTTAAAGAACACAAAAACTTATCTTGTATCATGGCTATATTCGCTACTTTATTGCTAATGTAAAGCCTTCAAAATAAGTGATTCAATTGTCAACAAAATTTAAAGCATTGTGGACCCAAATGGAGGTCATTGCTTTGACAATTGGATATGTTTAGTGGCTAGAGATTGAATGCCAAAGGAAACATATACAAAACACTTGAATTTATTGAGTGTAGGCAGATTCCTCAACAACTAGCAAAAATATGGTGTGGAAACTTCTTCTTATTCATGCTAGGGCACACCAAACTAATCTCTGAGGCTTTAGCATCTCAACTTCATGTTAATAATCCTTTTTTACGAAGATGAAGTTTCTTAACCTCGTCAAGTTCAAACTCAAAATCATTTTATGATGATTGTAGATCTCATATCCACCACTAGCATCTGAACTATCAATCAACAACTAATTTATAAATTTTGACTAGGAATTTGACTATGAGGCTAAAGTGGATGCTCAAGGCCAACAATGCTTCAATTGTTATAGGGTCATATTGCCTTAAGCTATACAAATACAAAAGGTGAGCATGTTTATCCATATCTCGTTGCAACCCATGGCATACACAATAGTTTACTAGGTTCTCATATGATATTGCCTCTAGCATATTGAATCAATGATCGATGCCATCTTTAGTTCTCACATATCCAATACCACATTTTTATAATCCCACCAAGCCTCATCATGCTCCATTGCCAAAACATAAAGTAGAATCATTTGCCTCTTGTAAGACTAGCTATCGAGTCACTTTGGAAGAGTTTCTTCTTTTGAAGGAGCTCGATTACTCTTTGATATTTTCAATTAAGCTAAAAGAATATTGTTCACAGGTTAAATCTATCTTTGGCAATGTAATTCTTGCCCATGTCTAATTGCTTGAAACACATCCAGCAAGACAGGCTACATAACGAAGGCACCAGACAATACCTATGCTAGACAGTACAGACATTACATCAACACAGGTCAAGTAGCGGCATGAAGCCCATGGAGACCCAATGACAAGTGCTGCTACATCCGTCCATTGCTTGGAGGATATTGCAAAGCTTCTCAAGGAGCAACAAGAATAAAGATACGAGGTCACAATGTGGTGGCCTAAGGCATCCTCGAGGTGGTAATGGAGGACCTAACAAGAAGATCCAAACACTACTCTTGTTCAAGATGAGATTCTATTCTCTTGTGCATATTACTAGGGCATGCCGTCTTGGCATGCAATGCCCTAGCCATCCAGGTATTGTGAAATTCACAGCGGCAGATGTACTGGTTAAAGGTGTCATACTCTATTAAGGGGTAAAATTAAAAGGCACCTCGTTGTATGTGGATATTGACATAAGCTTGCTTGAGTGAGAGACGTAAACACAGCTAGTCCAGCGAAGATTGTCCAAGAAAAGGTACGAATTTTTTGACCATCTAGCTATACTGTAGCAGATGTTGCACAAAAAGGAACAATTAGGCCATCTGGCTGCTTTTGCAAATCACTGACCCCTACAACTCATCAAGCAAGTGATGCTACATCTCCCAATACAAGCACTACCGCTGCAACCCCTTGGGGTGCTGCTACTACTGCAACCCCTCGGACTGTTGTTACTAACCCCTCGAGGTTCTATTGCTACTATTGCAACCCCTCGAGGTGCTACTACTATAACTGCACATGCCACCACTTCCAAATAGAACATGTGTCTGCGGCCTGTAGATGGGCTCCTAAAACTATAATGGCTTTTCATGGCATAGGGGGGATAGCTTGAACGCCATAGAAAAAAATATGGATTTCATTTGTCCAATGAAAATATGGGAACATGAGACGTGAGGGATAGTAGACCTACCAGGCTATCAACACTATTCGTTGTTCAATTAATACGAACAAGCGTTGGCGAATAGCTGCTACTATAAAAGGCTTGCATTGGCGCCTTCAGGTTTCCTACACAAAATAGATAGATATACTCGTTACATATCGATGCAAATGTAAAATCAGTGTGGGAACCCCTTTTTATGGCCGCATGTTACTTCTTGCATGCAGACTCAAACTTCTATCATAGGCACTCCAATGTGGAAGGTTGGATCCATACATCGATCTATCACGATGACATACAACAATATAAACAAGCTGGCATGGCAGCTAGTTGAGGACTTCAATGCATGCACAAGGACATCACTACAATCATTAGAGGTTATATGAGATCAAGTAAGGGCCAAAAAACTCCATGCCACAAAAAAAAAAAAATAAATAAAAAAAAAAATAAAATCGCGTGGCCAATGGGGAAGCGAGGTTTTATAGAATTTTTATAACGAACCTCTTAAGTTCTTTCCAAGTATCATCTTCTTATATTATAAAGTTTTAGCGTATGTCATGAAGTAAACCCTAATTTGGA
Source organism: Isoetes taiwanensis (assembly GCA_021234155.1). NCBI lineage: Eukaryota > Viridiplantae > Streptophyta > Lycopodiopsida > Isoetales > Isoetaceae > Isoetes > Isoetes taiwanensis. The sequence continues at coordinate 8,986,495 of JAJEKV010000026.1, read as the reverse complement.
TGGTTGAGATCATCTGATTGCATCCGAAGGCCGAGATTTATCGCACGACTTCCCACCTCTGTGATTTGCCACGCTCTAATCTCTGAGGAGATAAAAGAAAAGGAAAAGGGAGGAGAAAGGGCAAAGTGAAAGACAAAAGAGACACGGGTAAAAGGGAAGAAGGAAAAAGGAAAAAGAAAGGGAAAAAGAGCACAAATAGGAAAGGAAAGAAAGGAAGAAAAAAAGGAAAAAGGACACACTCTGAGCAGGGAAAAGAGGAAAAGGGTGAGGACAAAGAGTAAAAGAGAAGGAAAAGGGGGATGAGGGAAAAAGTGGAAGAATGGAAGTGAAAAAGAAAAGGAAAAGGGGAAAGGAAAAGGAATAGGAAAGAAAAAGGGAAAGTGAAAAAAAAAGCGGGAGGAGGAGGGAGTGAAAAGGGACCTTTGGGAAAGGGAAGAGGAAAAAGGTGGGGAAAGGAGAAAAAAAAGGAAGGGAAAAAAGGACACGAAAAAAGAGGAAGAGAAAGGAGGGGAGAAGGGAGGGGAAAAAGGAAAAGCGAAAAGGGAAAAAGAAAAAGGGAGGGATAAAGCGAAAAAAAAAGCAGAGAAAGCGGAAGAGGGAATGAGGGAAAGAGAAGGGGAAAAAAAAAAGAGAGAGAGTCTGAGGAAAGGGAAAAGCGAAGGTATAGAAAAAAGGAAAGGGAAAAGAATAAAGGAGGAGGAATGGGAAGGAAAAAGGCATAAAATAAAGGGAAAGGGAAAAAAGGCTTTGGAAAAAGGAGAAAAAAAAAGGTGGAGAAAAAAGGGATATGGGAAAAGAAAAAGGAAAAGGAAAAGAAAAAGAAAAAGGAAAAGGGAGGGAGGGGGTTAATGGAAGAAAAATGATCAAAAAAAATGGAAGAGAGAAAGGGCTGGGAAATGAGGAAAGGAGAAAGGAAAAAAAGGCCATCGAAAAATAAAAGGAGAAGGGGAAGGGAAGGGCAAAGAAACAGCGAAGAGCGAAAGCCATAAAAAGGGGAGGGAGGAGAGGAGAAGGAAAAAAAGGAAAGCGGGAAAGAAAGGTAAAAGCGGAAGATTGAAGGGAAGCGGGGGAGGGAGAAAAAAAAAGAATGAGAGAAAAATAGGAATGAGAGGGGAGGGAACAAAAAGAAAAAAAAAAATAGAAAAATAAAAAAAAAAAAAAAAAGCGGGGAATAGAAAAAAAGAAAAAGAAAAAAAAAAAAAAAAAAAGAAAAAAGAGGGTGGATAAAGGGTGAAAGAGAAGAAAGGGAAGGGCTTACAAAAGTGGGAGAAAAGGGAATGTGAAATTAGAAAAATAAAAACATTGAAGAGGAAAAAAAAAAGGGGAAAAGGGAGATGGTAGAAATAGAATAGAGGAAAAAGAAAAAGGGTAAATGATGGAAAAGAGGAAAGAGAAAAATAAAGAACTAAAAAATAAAAGCATGAAAAGGCAAAAGGAAAGCGGAAAAAAAGGGAAGGAAAAGTGAAAATGTGGTCAAATCCTCTTAATTGTGTGATTTTAAGACGTGAATTAAATTAACAATTTGCTCCAGAATGTATCATTTGCAGTTCTTAGCTATGTCCAGCAACGTTGGGCTCCATTTCTAGTAAAAGACATAAAATTGAGGCATTTGCCTTTTGAGTACTATGATGACCCTTATTTAACACTAGAGCATTTGCTTCTGACCTTTGAATATGTGAAACCATGGCCCGTAATGTTGGTGCCCACCTTCTTCCATATTAAGCGCATCGCCAGGGACATGCTTATGTATGCCTTTTCGACTCTGCACGGAATAACATTTTTATTCTTTCTCAAATCATGTATTTCTTGCATTTCTAAAAGGAATCTTATTTCTGAACCCTAATATTTCTTTGCAGTCCTTGAAACTGAGACTTAGGAAGCTTGAACAAGGAGTAAATTAACTTGCTTCCTTTTGCGCAGCATAATATTAAGCTTATAAATTTTACAATAGATTTAGATGTTATTAACAAGATCTGTGCATGCAGAACGAATCAAAATACCTAGGCTATTGGCTGAATATCAAGATCGAGAATCAGATTTTATCTAAAACAGCAGCCTTTTGGAGGTGACAACAGATGATTACAGCGATTCAGGTTCTTATACCGTTAAGTAGCGCTCCTCCTCCTCCTCCATCTCCACCACCCCCGGGGGTCTGACAATAACTAAGGATAAATTCCCTTTCATGTCTATGCTACTATCAGCAGAAAAATCAATAACACTTGCAACTACTACTAGGAAAAATGCCCAGCCTAAGTTATGATCCCCACGTTTTGTAAACATTTTACTCTTTGAACCATTGCAAAGCTTTTAAGATACTTTATGAGTCCACCTCATTCTATTTATACTTCCTTGGACAAAGTACTATCCTTATTGCACTATCCTTATTGTTTTTCTTGGATCATTGGATCCAAGCATAATTCTATGAATATGCCAAATGAAGGGCTATTGCAATTTCCACATCAGACCCACGTATAAGTTTGTGCATCCCATATGGCTATTATACGTACATACATACATGGTATACTTCAATCTATACACTAAAAAATGCACGAACACAATTGCATTCACAAAGAGATAAGAACAAAGGAGACCTAAGAACCAGATAAGAAGAACTTAGAGTACTACAATTTTCAACAATTTCACCACAAAACCTTTGCAATTTCAGCGAGAAAGTACATGCTTGAACAAAAACTCGGCAAACTAGGTTCTACGAAATTTGGTAGAAGAACAAGCGCAACGGGGGGGCGGTCGGCTTATCTCCACCGAACAATCCCGGGAAACCACAACCATAGCTAGGCGAGTAGCCATAGGCTAGCCCTATAGCCATAGCGAAGCAAGTAGCCATAGCTAGAAATTGAGTAGCCACAATTCGAGCCTATCTGCACGCTATTTTCACGCCCAAGCATCACCAAAGCGCATCTCCAAGCATCACCAAGCATCTCCAAGCATCTCCAAGCACCACCGAAGCAAATCTCCCTACAGCGGCCTCATCATTGTTTACCACCCTCCCTCGTCGCCTCATCGGCACATCTTCCGGCCTCATCATGCATCACCTATGGGAGGGTCGTCTGCCCAACATGCTTTCCGGGCGGTGCATGCCATGACTTCCAATGAGATGACCATGGAAGAGAATAAAGTCTGAACAATTTTTTTTCAAAACCTAACAACCCCCCATTGGTGGGGCAACCATTACTAAAATCACACTTCACAAATAATTTGCAAACCTTATGTCTAAAGCATTAAATGTTGGAGATGAGAGTACATTTTTATCTTGAATTGCATTACTTGTCACATTTCAATATAAATGTCGGTTTGAATATCTTGTAGAACCAGTCTTAAATCCAACCAATACATGTTCCAAAACATAATTGCATTTCATTTTTGTCCTAAAACTGACACACATCAATCCTAGCTATGGAATGAGAGGGAGGGAACAAAAAGAAGAAAAAATAGAAAAAAAAAAAAAAAAAAAGCATGGAATAGAAAAATAGAAAGAAAGCGGAAAAAAAAAAAAAGAAAATGGATGGATAAAGGGTGAAAAGAGGAGAAAGGGAAGGGGCATACAAAAGTGGGAGAAAAGGGAATGTGAAATTAAAAAATAAAAACATTGAAGGGGGAAAAAAAAAAAAAAGGGAGATGGTAGAAATAGAATAGAATAAGAATAAGAATAAGAATAGTTTTTTATAAATCCACTTTGAGACCAATGGGCCTATGGGACCCAGAAGGAGCGCATCAAACTTATTATTGTCCGGGTTAAAAAACCCTCGCCCCGAAGGGTTTGAAAAGAAAAAGAAAGGGGTAAATGATGGAAAAGAGGAAAAAAAAATAAAAAATAAAAAAATAAAAGCATAAAAAGACAAAAGGAAAAAAAAAAAGGAAGGAAAAGTGAAAATGTGGTCAAATCCTCTTAATTGTGAGATTTTAAGACATGAATTAAATTAACAATTTGCTCGAGAATGTATCATTTGCAGTTCCTAGCTATGTCTAGCAAAGTTGGGCTCCATTTCTAGTCCATAGATAGGTTCGGCAATGCATGTGCCTCTTGGTGTGAGTATCAGATAGGACAGAAATAATAATAATAATAATAATAATAATAATAATAATAATAATAATAATAATAATAATAATAATAGTAATAATAATAATAGTAATAATAATAATAATAATAATCTATTGTTTAAATTTGGTTTTTTTCGACTATCCGAAAACTTTTTAGATTTTCTTTTAAGGATGATTTCCTAAGGTTTTAATGGTTTTAACCGCCGGACAAAAATTTCATATTCAAAAATCGAGGTTGTGCCTTTTTCTATGATTTAGAACTTTGTTTTTTCTAAGCTTCAGCTATATGTTGTGTAACGACTTTCCTTTTCGATAGGTCGAAAGGGGTTCCATTGTTGGCTTTGTGGAAGTTCTTCGGCATGATTTGTGCACCGCCCATCTTTGCTGCTGTGTGTGCATCAAATCCCTTGAGGAGAGAATCTGGCTTTGAAGAAAATTTTTAGGGCGCATCATCTTCAGACAAATCCTTGGAACGTCTTCATTGAAGTGTATCCACACATGGTAGAGTCAATATATTATTTGTTGAGCTGGAACCTTCACATCAGCTTCACATCATAAGCACTTGGAAGGTTGATAGAGGTAAAACACTGAATTGCTTATGATCCATTTATTTGTTTGTATTTATTGTTTCTACTGTGCATATTATTTTTCATGGTTAATAATGAAACTATTGCCAAATGTCTAGATCATATTTGCGGTCCACTTATGAACTGTAGGGATAGAGCATGCTTTGAAACAACCTCACACTTACAGCCTCGGAGTTAAAACAACGGTGCCCTATGCTATTCTTTTACAAGAGACAGGTTTTTGCCCTCTTCAACATTCTGCCATGAAGTGCCATCTCCACTATATCTGCAAGGTGCACCACATGGATGATGTTAGGTATCCTGTTCTTGCACTTGCCATGGCTGAATCTCCTCAGCGTTTGAAACGATGTTGGAAAGAGCATTGCACTACATGGTTTGCCCGTTGGGCGTGTACAACGAGCTTTTGCTGATGCTTGCCGATTCGATCCCGAAGCTTTTGCAAAAATATCTCAATGGTCGTTTTTTCAAAAGATATGGGACCTTGATTACTTTGGCCCAAGTGAAAACTTGTCATTATCATGCACACATAAATCCCACCTTGGCACGGGGCCCCAAGCTTATTTGCTTGCTTCATTGTCGGGAACAAGCTTGTAGCTATTACATCAATTCGCCGCGGGGTCCCACAGTCACGGATTGAGACATGTAGATGGGGCGACCGCAATTGCCGCTGGCGAGACTATGTGCTGTTGCCCGATTCTGGGTTATTGAAGATGAAAGCCATACTCTTACGAGTTGCCACTTTTGAGATAGTCCGGAATCATTTTTTGACCCTAGCATTCCATTCCACGCTTCCACAACTTCTCGAGCACCGTGCATTGCATGACTTGGCATTATACATACTTGAGGTTCTAGATAAACGTCTGCAGGGTCCCATGACCTATTGGTCTCCGTGGACGTTAAAAAAACTATTCTATTCTATTCTATTCTATTCTTTGCATTTTATGCAGCTAAATTTCAGGAACATGCAAGGAAGTTATTTCTATCTTTCATGCTTTCTTCTTCATATTTCATGAATGTTCCCCGTGCTTGCAAATGTGTCCTTTACCCTTGAAGTTTGTATTGAAGAGTATAATGAAACGAGATATTTTTTGTTTGTCATTCAAATATCGATTTCTGGTCCAAATACATTTTTCCAGCATTGAGATGTTCCATTCTGCATGTAACTTAGATTGTTAGCATAAAGGCAAATCCATGATGGGCTTTTCCATCCAATGTACTGCTCCAGAAAATCTCCCTTGACTCTGGTTGTTTTAGCACAGAGTTGCAAAAGAAACCAGATGACAAATAGAATACTTAACTTAGTGCTTTTTTCATAATGCCACATTTTAGACATTCAGGGAATTAGTTTATAGTGGATTCAATGCATCTTTAACACGAAATGATCTTAGCTCTGCAAATGTAGTTTATGTTGACCATGATTTCGAATTGCAGGTCACATGTTTCGCATTTTCAAGATCAAATGTATTACATGTTGGCAATGAACAATGGAGGCTCAACTTGAAGAGTTGGACGAAGTAGAACAACAATCGCTTTATCCGTCACCATGCAGGTATTTGCTTTAAGTATAGCATTACATTCATATTTAAGAATGTAATAATTTCTCTGGATTTTAATGGTTCACTTCCATATTCTATTCTGTCTGTGTTCTTTTGCTTCTACCTCTATACATTTAATGTTATAACTATAATTGTCTCCTTAAATTGAGGATGCAAGTGCATACCCCAGTACTAAACTTTTGGTAGACGAAATTTCCCTTCAAACTGCAAATACCAGACATGATAAAGGTATTTATCATTGTTATTAAGTGAAATTACTATAGTTGTGCCATTAAGCATTACTGGAATCTATTCAGGACAAATGCTATATCTTAAAATACATCAATTTCTAGATTGAAATTGTTCAATGTATACATGCTTGCTTGCTCAGATGTCTAATCCATGTAACCCTTTTTTGTGAATATATCCATCTTTTTCCATGAACTAAATTGCTGCTGCATTTAAATGAGCTTGCAAGGCTTTTGTTTGCTCTATTTTTCCACCAATGTGATTAATCCCATGAATAAGAATGTAAGAAGCTATTGGGGGATTTGGTCCACTCCTATATGATCTTATTATGATGATGAAAGACTTCTAGAAATGGAGTTCAAAAAAAGCTGGAGAAAAGGGCTCTTGCATGAGTTATCTTTGTTCCATTGGACACTTGCAGTTTCATCTTTGAAGGGATTGAAAAAACTGAACAATATGTATATTTTAGAAAACTCCCCACTCTGGACTCTGACAATAGAAAATCTGGAGTTGTGCAGAGTTATGCAGACAAGGTAAAGGTAGTTCGTGCTATATTTGTTAGAGTTGGTAGTACTATTTCAACATTTAGATAAGTAGTCTCTCTTTTCGTCAGTTATTCAACTTTACGGGTTTATGTTGTATGCACATAGCAATGACAATTGTTAACACGTTACTATTATTTGATGCAGATTCCCAGCTTTGTTCCAGCTATGGTGTCTACTACATCTTCTAGAACCTCATAAATTTGGATGGGGTAAGGGGTGTTTGTTGAAGTGCGATATGGATCTCAAAGTATAGTATACATGACTGAAAGGCTTAAAACACTCATCTCCAACTCCTATTTATGGCTTTTCTTATTCTTCCGTTGTTCAGCCTTATTCTTCAAAATTGCTTTGTATTTGCGTATCAATTATTTGAGCCATCGACGATGTTTTTTTCAGCTTGCTCTACTTCCATATTTGCAGCTTTGGTTGTTCTTGATGCCGTAGTTTTGTTATACGAAGATCTAATCATTCTATCATACATCCTTAGCAGAGATTCTGATCAGGCCAGCTATGTCCATTAAGGCTACAAGGAATCTAATCAGGTCAGCTATGTTTTCCATACATTTTCTACTATTTTACTTCACAATCGCTCTACTATTGAAACACCATTTGCTTCCACAAAGCTAAATGCATTATGTACTTAAAAGCTAAAGCATTATGCACAAAGCTAAATGCAAACGCTAAATGCATTATGTGATGCAATGTACATTTTTTTTTTGGGCAATCTCAAAAATTTGTTATGCACATGCAGGTGAAATGCATTATATGATGCAATGTGCATTTTTCTATTTGGCAATCTCAACAATTTGCACTCAGAAGTATGTTTGTAGTCTAGCCCGTGGTCACGCCCTTTATTTATGTTGTAGATTGGTCTTTCACGTTGCTTGAGGGTGCATAATATTTATGCAACTACATCTAACAGTTGTCCGGAGTGTGTCATTGTGATAGTCATAATCTTCTTGCAAACCATTTAGTAAAGTTTCCGAGTGGCCTTTTTTTAATCTTATTGGTATCTTTCTTGCATGTTATACCATGGTTTCAATGTCTAACTTCTCATACGGCCATTCGTATTATTCAAGTTTAAATTGATGTGCCTAATGATACCTCATTTACTTAGTCTATTCTTAGTTGGCCTATATTCTAGCTACATATAAGAATAATAGAATAGAATAGAATAGAATAGAATAGATTTTTAGCGTTCACGGAGACCTAATGATGTGCCTAATGATACCTCATTTACTTAGTCTATTCTTAGTTGGTCTATATTCTAGCTACATGTAAGAATAATAGAATAGAATAGAATAGAATATTAATTATTATTCAAGTTTAAATTGATGTGCCCTATGATACCTCATTTACTTAGTCTATTCTTATTTGGTCTATATTCTAGCTACATGTAAGAATAATAGAATAGAATAGAATAAAATAATGGGATCTTGAAAATTTAAAGGCGTGAGACATCCATGGTTGATTTGAATGTCTTAACATCATTTAAATTTTTCTACGTTATTATTGGCCCTTTAGAAAATTTATAAAAATAAGAGATTCTAAAATTAAATGCATATCCTAAATCTCTCATTTGTCAATCACTGATTAATCTAACATTTTGTTACAATAGCCATTCGTTCCATCCATACTTGCTTTAGTTCAATATGTTTTAGGTTCCTAAATAAATCGATCACATAATATCCCCAGATTAATTAAATAACCTTATCCACTTTGTGTAGCAACAAAAGCACGATATACTTGAAATAAGACTCTTAATTCCAACTTACTATAACTATAGCATGTGTTCTTGGATGATGTGTTCTTAGGGTGTGATATGATTTAGGTACCATTGCAGATGATGCAACAACCCTAATGACATCTACCATAAAATCTATGAAGAACGAGTAAAACTTCCTCTTCAATCCAGCTCTAATTTTGGGGTATTCCCTTTTGCAAGTGCCACATAAAAGTAACAATGAAAAAAGCTTGGTAAATACACGATGCTACAAGGCACGAGTACTTATCTAAACATTTCAACTTCACTAGGCACAAATGCATCTCCAATGCATTGGTGTACAATTTCATCTAATCTTAACTAGGCAGAAAAGCGTATTCTCGGCTCCAATGCGTTACCGTACAACTTCTATTCATGGACTTAAATGAACAACCACATCTAATATAAGGATGGATACAATTATCATGGTGCACGTATATTCTAACAAACCACGAGACAACCATCATGGTGCATGTACAGTGTAACAAGACATGGTATTCGAATTTATAATTTGACTATATGGTCAAGGCCTTCAATACTCCAGGGTTAATGCACCTATTGGAAAATATCATCTGCTCCTATACTAATACAATAGGAATAGGACACCTAGAAGAAAAAATAATTAATTAATCAAATGCAAGGAATTAAGTCCAATTTCTACAATGGAACCGTATTTATGCCCGAACGCTGGGCACCGTTACTAGTAATAATAATAATAATAACAATAACAATAATAAGAAGAAGAAGAAGAAGAAGAAGAAGAAGAAGAAGAAGAAGAAGAAGAAGAAGAAGAAGAAGAAGAAGAAGAAGAAGAAGAAGAAGAAGAAGAAGAAGAAGAAGACGACGATAATGCTGGTGACATCTGGAGGGCTGGAACTATCTGAATATAAGCAGGCCAAATTGGTAAGGTGATTTTTGTTGGTGATTATTGTGGTAGTGAGGATTACATAATTTAGAGTAGTCCTTTTTGACATACTCCTTTAGAGTAGTGTGAATTATGAAGATCTCCATGAGAAGATGAGAAACATGAGAATTTGTGACACAACGAGATTTTGATTATGTATTGAAATATCCTTTAATGCTTTGAATTTTCTACTTATGGTTTTGTTTAAATGATTAGATGCTAGAATATTTGTTATGGTATATGAAGATTAAAGTATACTAGATATTGCGGGAATAGAAACCATTGCTCTAGTGAACAGGAAATATAACTCAAGGAAGGATGATGACTATTGTGAAGACATATGGATCATACGTTGTAAGTATTAGATTTGTATAATTTCCTTTAAATGTAAAGATGGTAGTATTTGGAAATAATGGCCAATACTTTAAACCATTGTATTAACTATTATATTTACCTTAGTATCCACTTGTACATATTTCCAAAAAGAAAAAAAGATGTAAATGATGATTTACGGTCGGAGGCTGAGTTCCGACGGCTGCATGCCCCTAGGAGATATGCTTTCATTCCTTAAATATGGGCTGTAAAAATGTTTGACCATGGCAGTGCGATTTGGCGCCATAGATACCCAGCCAAAAGGATTTATGACACTGGATATTTATAACAGTGATGGCTACGAAATGAGGGCATTTTTGTTCTCCAAAAAAACTCTGTTCATTCGGCTGGTTGGAAGCACAATGCCAAAAGGAGTCTATGAAAGGCATCCCGGCAAGAAGAGCAAGGCGCAGTTGGCCGGAAATATTCCCTTCAAGAAGAATGCCAAACCAAGTTTTGTTGGGAAGAATATGACAAAAGGACTGAAACAAGGCTCTAATGATAGGAGCGACTCTTACCAGGTCAGAACTTTCTTACCCAAATGTGATTCTTTCTGATATGGCTAAAATACTTGGTGCAAAAATACAGTAATAGGGCTTTGAGGTCATATTGAATGCATAAGCTTAAACTCCTAATGCAAATATAACAGAGGCGTAAGACTTAGACAGGTGAAAAATAGTAGAGATGAAAAGTCGTGGTTGGGTCAGCTTTACTTTGCTTTAAACGTTAAGTCTGATATTGCAAGGTCCTTTCATTCAGAATTTACAGTTGAAGGTAATATAGATGAAGTAAAATCTTAGATCTAAGTAATGAAGAGTTCCTGCTGGGAATCTAGTATTGGGGCCATCGTAATATCTTCTGACTTAAATTTTCGATTATGGGCATAACAGATTACTTTGTGGCTATTAGTTTAAACTAAGATTAAGATGGCTATGGTAAAGCCATGAGCCGCTGGTCACCTTCCTAATGTAAATCTGATACCATATCTGGTAGGCTGGGGTAAGCAGCCAACACTAAAACCTTAATATTTGTTTTGACATGGTTTATTTGCATGCTTCACTATTATATTGACCCACAATACTTTGGGGATCTCTAGGTGAAGGGCGAAGAGCCAAGATATCTAACAGCTTACCTGTCATCCCTTATACTGTTACCGAGATTATTGCTAACTAGTATATTGGTTGGATGCAGGTAACCCAGATATCTTCTCCTTGGAGTTCTTTAATTGTATTGCATATGGTCATGTGGCTGCTGCATTTCTTGTTGTGGCCGAAGATTAGGCATCAACAAATGCCTTGGTAACTGATGGACTTTATGGTGAGATCTTTCTGATTTGGATATAAAGAAAGGGCCAAAGCGTGGTCAAAAAGCTTAAAACTTGGATTAGATGACATTTATATTATTCTGAAAGTTCCTTTTAATAAATTCTGTAAACTTTATTCAATACAAAAGTTCTGATTCTTATTTGCTGATATAAATCCAGAAATTAAGATTTGATCTCTATGATATGTTTGATGCAGTATGGTTTTGGATGTTATATAAACCACATGAAAAAACAGTCTAATAAAGAGAATAAAGTTTTCATAAAAATATATCTTAATACCTTTATACAGAAACATGATCTGAAAAATAAAATATGTAAATATGAAAAGGGAATAAGAAGAAATACATCTTCCAATATATTAAAAGCGGTCGATTATCTTGTATCGTGGGCCTAGTGTATAACTAGGATGGATATTAGAATAACGTTTACATCATAGATGGAACTTTATTTCTGTTAATAAACAAAATAATGTGAAATTTTGATGTAAAGAAGAAGAAGAAGAAGAAGAAGAAGAAGAAGAAGAAGAAGAAGAAGAAGAAGAAGAAGAAGAAGAAGAAGAAGAAGAAGAAGAAGAAGAAGAAGAAGAAGAAGAAGAAGAAGAAGAAGAAGAAGAAGAAGAAGAAGAAGAAGAAGAAGAAGAAGAAGAATAACAATAACAATAACAATAACAATAACAATAACAATAACAATAATAATAATTGAATTGAATTGATCGCGCCCACTTTGGACCTCGAAGGCCATGGAGCAGAAAGTATACATGTGTTTTTGGCTCATAGTTTCAATACTAGAGAGCAATGCGCTTCTATAGCTTTGAAATAAAGATCAAGCTCCATTGTGTATCTATCTAACAAAGAGAAAAAATCAACCTCTTTTATACAGAACCTGTCCCGAATCTCTTCGTGTATTGGGCAATGCAAAAAGTATGGATTTCATCTTCCACAATGTTCAATTTTACCTTGCAGTATCGTTCTTCTTTTGGAGTCTTCGACCATCTGCCTATTTCCACATGCAATCTGTGAGAGCTTGTCCTATATCTTGCTATGCATTGTTTCAGATGTCTGGGGATTCTAGCTTTCAGGTAGTTTTGCTCTGAATACACCAATAGTGGATTTACGTTTGAGACATAACTAGCCATTCATGAACCCTTCTCTGCCCAAAGCTAATCAACAAACTCTTATCTGCACTAGATCTCTGGCACCCGGATCAGTATTCAATAGTTGGTGTAGAAATATTCCCCATCTCTTTGCCCATGAAATCACCTCTTAATACCACCCTGACGTCATGGATTGGGATAAAGCCATCTTATAGCCATCCATCTGGCTCTTTACGGATCCTGGCAACAAAGTTCAGGGCCTGATATAGGGCCTCGGCTTCAAGAGGGAGCATGCCAGCCTCAGCCAATAATATCGCATATGAAGTTTGGGATTTGATTCCCAATTCCTCACGAAGGAATATTTTTAATATTACTTCCACTTGGGACCACTGTTTCAGCGAGATGCCATGCCCCCAGATGGGTGAACCATACAGGATCACAGTCTGCACTAGCGTCTGCCTTCAATTCCCGTCCAACTTTTTTCACCCCAAAACTTAAATCACAAACTTTTGCCAAAAGGGCTCAAATCGAATTGCTCGCTCCCATTCGGTTGAGGTAAATTCGATGAGCTCCTTCTATTAGTACTTCTATTGGTCTCCGTGGACGATAAAATCATATTATATTCTGCCAGTCCATAATACGTATGTGCGGAAAAGTTATATACTATTTGTTTCTTAAAGAAATTAAATGTTGACATATAATTTTGTGGTCATTTGTTTTCTTACAATGCATAAGGATAAGCCAGAGGCAACTATCTTAGTAAATTAACGTGGAATGTGCATGCAAGTTTTAAAGATCCTTTTTAACATAGTTTGCATATTTTATGCTTAGGATTTTGAGTAGTTCTATTTTAACTTGTAAACATTGCATTGTTTGTTATTTCATATATACTATATATCATGAGTTGCCAGTGTCTGAAATTGTAAAATGCCACTGTGTTTTTGTTGCAAGTATTTAGAGCATGCAACTTAAACACGTTCCTTTTACTCAGCAAACAGCTTCCTCTTTCCTTTCCATGCAATGTACATTGCTTTGTTGAAGGAAATAATTTTTGAGATTCTAAAAATTAACCCCCAAAAAAAAAAATCCAAAAAGGGGAAAAAAAAAAAAAAAGAGAACATTTGTGATCGCGTCTCTTCAAGATATGTAGCGATGAATATAGGCATTTTGTTTTGGAGGCAAGATACATTAAATAGAAAAGATTGGTTGACAATAGGTCAAGTTTTTAAAGTGATCCCAAATAAAGTAAAATTCTAGCATAACCCCGAAGCTTAAAATCATGTCCTTCAACCAACATCAAAGAGATCCAAACTGCAATCGATGCCCATCATAGCCAGAGATATAAGTTTCATTTCCAATGTACTTAACTTTGAAACCTCCATACATTGAAGTACATGATTATAGGCATTGTATAAATATAGTGGATAAGGGATAGTGCTAAAAAGGGTTGAAAAAGAACTACATGCTTGAGGTTAGGTACAAGGGCATGTATGTATTATACAGTGTATTCATTTCAATCGACTAAGCTATTTTGAGATTCTAATTGTACCTTATGCTTCAGTTTTGCATGTTAGCCGTCACATTTCTAACCTACATTGAAAAACATACATGGCATTATCTAAAACAAGAATTTTCTTCATTTGAGATAGTTAACATGTGATGGTACATTTCAGGAAAAACTTAATAGTGACCATTACAAACAAGGTATCAAGCGACTAAAGAAATATAATCAAAGTGAGTTTAAATTTGAGATAATTAAAGGTCAAACATATTTTATTTGATAAACTTGGTGTCTTAAAAAGGGCTACATGAGTCTACAAATGGATACCTCCTTTTTAATGCAAATGGTGGTCTGAATCAGATGAGGAGTGGGGTTAGTTACTTTGATCTCATTTGGCATTTATAAGATGTGATATTAAGGTAATTTTTTTTGTTTTCAGATTTGTGACATGGTTGCTATAGCAAGGATAATGAATGTGACCCTCATTATTCCATCGCTTGATCACAACTCATTTTGGAATGATCCAAGGTATGAGATTGTGACTATTTCATTATTTCTTCACACAATTAAGTATCCATGTGGCTTTTAATTTAAAATTTTAGTGAATTTGGTGATATATTTGACGTTCAACATTTTATCGAGTTCCTAAAATATGATGTACAAATCCTGAAGACCTTACCTATCTCAATGGGCAAAGTGGCTCCGTTCAAAATGTCTCCTAAATCATGGGCAAATGTAAGAAGTCTAAAACTTGGTCACTGGAATATCCTAGCTGGCCATAACTTATAACAGATATCTTATTACAAAGATGAAGTATTTCCCTTGATGAAGAAACACAAAGTTATATACTTTACGCATGCAAATTCTCGACTTGCAAACAACGAAGTTCCAAATTATGTTCAACAACTTCGTTGTCGTGCAAACTATGAGGCACTTCGATTTGTACAATTGATTGAGGAATTAGGATACCAACTAGTCAAAAGGATGAAGAAGAAAGGGCCTTATATTGCACTACACCTTAGGTAATAAAGTTTTTTTGATGCATCATTCGAGGGTTGCAATCCAAATTATTGACTAAAGGGTTATTTCTTATATCTTTAAATTAGATATGAGAAGGATATGATAGCATTTACAGGTTGTACACATGGCCTTAGTGGCATGGAGGCTAAAGAAGTTCGTGACATGAGGTATAGCATTGAGCATTGGAAGGCAAAAGAAATTGATGGCGAAGAGAATAGGATGAATGGTTATTGTCCGTTAACCCCTCATGAAGCAGCTCTTCTATTCTTTTAAAAGCCCTAGGTTATCCTGCATCAACCAATATTTATATTGTTGCTGGACAAATATTTGGCAATAATAGCATGTCTTCTTTAAAAAAGGAGTTCCCAAATCTCTTCTCCCACTCCACACTATCTACTCAACATGAATTGCAATCACTCATAGGTTTCCAAAACCGTTTAGCTGCTCTAGATTATATTGTAGCACGGGAAAGTGATACCTTTATTTACACATATGATGGAAATATGGCTAAAGTTGTGCAAGGACATCGGCATTTTCACGGACATAAAAAGACAATCAATCCTAACAGGTACATTTTGATTTATATAAAATGTCTAACAAGTATTTATCTTTATTGTTTGGTCGCAGACAAAGCTTGGTAGTACTTATAGACAAATATGAATCGGGTGATTTGTCCTGGGAGAGTTTTGAAGAGGAAGTAAGAAGGATACATCTTCATAGAAAGGGGGCCCCTTCTCAAAGAGAATCAGGAGATTCTCCCAAAATGGAAGAAAATTTTTATGCTAATCCCTTTCCTGGATGCATACCTTTAAAAAACTAAAGGGGATCATTGCATAGACGTGAATCATATATAGATTTAGTGTTATATACACGTCGTCACGTTTTTATATGTGCTTATAATATAGATTAAACTGTCCATGCATGCCATAAAAACAAATTTATGAATACAAGCATATAAAGTAATAGAGCAAAGGACAATTCATATTCTCACTTCTTTGGCTCTTAATATGGCACATATGCATGGCAATTCTGTTGTGGCATGGCAATGGGAAGGTTGTTTATTGTGTTGGCTTGTTCTGTTAGCATTCTCTAAAGATATAGAGAAAATGTCTCTTTTTTGATCACTGAACATATGGGTCATCCATCTTAGCAACAACTTGAAGGCCCCTAAAGATAAAACAAAATAAAAGTGAAAGTGAAAGTGAAAGTGAAAGTAAAATGACTTTTATCGTCCACGGAGACCAATCAGTCTATGGGACCAATGAAGGAGTGCAACAAACTTATTACAGAATCGGACGGAACTGTGGCGCCACGGCCCTGATAGCAACCTCAGCCTGAGTTTGTCTGGTTCTTTTCTTTTCATTTTGTTGTCAGCCTGACCTGATGTCCAGAAGGAAGAAAGCTTCTAAATCGGAAGTGGAATACGATGGAGATTCAGCCTTGATTCTGGCAGCGATGAAAGAAATGCAGAGAGACATAGGCTCTTTCAAGCAGCTAGTAGAGAATTTAGTACATCAGAATTCAGAGATCCTCAAACAGAATGAAGCCTTAAAGGTTCAGAACCAAGAGCTCCATGATCTTCTTCTTCAAAAAAAAACCTCCTGAACAACAGCTGGATGAGATGCATACGAAAATTGCTAATGTAGTAGCAGAAACTACAAAATCACAGATGCTCATTCATCAGGAGACGGTATCTTTAGAGAAGCAGGAGCAATTGGCCAGGGCAAGAAATCTGAAGATTACAGGCATCCCAGAATCTGAACATGAAAACTTACAGGAGGTGCTTGAACAATTCTTCACAGACACAATGCATCTCTTTGAGCCACAGTTCATCAGTGGTAGACGCTTGGGGAAGCCGGGAAACAATAGGCCAATCCTTGTGAAATTTCATAGTGCTGAGGCCAAAGATAGAGTGCTGCATAACAGGAGTGCTCTCAAAGGGATTAAAGGGATCTGGTTAGACAATGATCTAACTCCAACCCAATCAGATGCTAGACGGAAGGAATGGGCTAAAGTCAAAGAGGCAAGAGACCTCGGTTTCATTGCATACTTAGATCAAGGAGGCAAAGCAATTGTGACAAAGCGAAAAAAAGCATAGGGAATTGGGGCCTTGAAGATCCTGGTCTGGAATGTACATGATGCATGCCAAGCTCGCTTTGACGCTTCATATGAGACTTGGAAAATAGCTGATCTGATTTTGATTGTAGAAACATGGCAACATCAAGCCAATTCACTTCCAGAATTATGCGGGTTCACATTAGCAGGAATTGCCTGGAATCACAAGAACAAAGAAGCTGGGAGGGGTCATGGAGGCCTTACTGCATATGTAAAAACTGATTTGGCCAAAATGGTTACAGTGCATTCAGTAGATGAAATGAAGCAATACATGTGGCTGAGATTAAATGGAAGCAGACCTTTGTTCATAGCAATTTGTTATTTTGCACCGCTCCATGCAAAGATTTACAAAGATGCTAAAATTGATCATAATGATCCGTTTCGCAATCTATGCTCGGATATAGTAGCTATTAGAGACCTTGGCGAAATCATAATCACAGGGGATCTCAATGCCCGTACCAGCAACGTGCAAGCTGCTAGTTTTGAAAATCTACAAGATTTGCTTCTAGATGAAATCCATGAAGAGATCTATTCTCGTAAGTCTGCTGATGAAGAAATGAAAGCTTTAGGCCACAAATTATTGGAGCTTTGCACCATTTGTGACCTTAAAATTTTGGATGGCACAAAGGCCTTTCCAAACTCGAATGGGTACATCTGCATTACGCATTCAGGAGCAAGCGTCGTGGATTATATCTTGGCACAAAAGAACAATTGCATATCCTCCTTCTAGGTCTTGGATAAAACCCTCGAATCTGATCATGTGCAGCTATGTTTCAATGTGGGATGCTTGCCCTTACCACCAGAAAACACCAATGTTTTTAAAGCAAAGTTGAAGTTAGATTTTAACAAAAGGGAGCAATATTGCAAGGCATTAGAAGCAAGAATTGCAGATACTGTATGATCCATGGAACTAGAGAATGATGTCTCTCTATTTGCACAGATCCTCCTTGACGTGGCCGAAGAAATCTTTGGCTACACAAAGCCAAGAAACAATAGGCGACCAAGAAATGGATGGTGGGATGCTGATTGCTCTGCAGCAAGGGCCCTGCTCCCAAAGACGTGTATCTCCAAGCCTCACTATGGCAAATAGGAAAGAAGGACTTCAAGAGGCTCTTGAATAGTCTTGCTCTCTTCTGTGAAGCTCGTCATATGACAGTGAACTTGACGAAATCCAAGATAATGATTGTCGGTACTTCAGATCGCCCATCATTTAGCTACAAGGGCAATGTGCTAGAGACAATAAGCAGTTACAAATATCTGGGCATAGACTTCTGCTGCAAATACAATTGGAAGGAATGCATAAATAGGAGGATTACAGGAGGTAAAACTGCCCTGTATGCCATGCTATCGAAGTGCCACAAGGCATCTATATCTAATTGGGGGCTCAAGAAGCTACTGTTTAAGACTCTAGTACAGACGATCACTCTGTATGGGGCACCAATTTGGGGGCCCAGCCTCTCACAAAATCAATGGAAGCAGGTGGAAATGATTTTGAAGATTTTTTTGATGAACGAGCTAGGAGTGAAGCACCAAACACCATATGCCATCATGCTTGCTGAGTCGGGGATGTTGCCTCTTGAGGCCAAAGCACTATACCAATCAATAAACTTTGCAAACCAGGTGCTTGTTCAAGCACCACATAGGCTCTCCAGGCAAGCACTTGAGTTATCCAGTAATGGTTGGCACAAGAACCCTAAGGATTGGGCGGCTCGGTGGGGCATAACTGAGTCTAATTGGCCAGATAATGCAATCAACACAAGGGATTTGCTGCTCACTTTGGTCGTAGAAAGGCTTTGGAGCAACAAAGGCTCTAGGATGGAATACTATGCGGCTGAGGTCAATCCTATGTTGATCTACTCAGAACAGGATTACCTGCGAGCACAGATACCTCGCTTCTTGAAACATGTCATTGCTAGGGCACGAACCTCTTCACATCACCTGAGAATTGAAACTGGGCGATGGCATGTTATCCCTCGGGATTCCAGGCTTTGCACGCTCTGTGACCTAGCCATGATCGAAGATGAGGACCATGCTTTCACTAAATGCCCAGCATATACCGATATCAAAAGTAAGTTTGATGTTACAGCCACTAGTTTCCATTCTCTTCTTGATATGGAACCATTTAAATCGGGACAATTTCTGAAAACAGTGGAATCCCACCGCAGTTTGTTATTGAAAATTGAAACATTGTAAATTTTACTGCTCTATGGTCTCTTCAAGGCCCTTATGAGCACGATTAATACATTACATTACATTACTATCCAGATTAAAAAAACCCCGCCACGAAGTATTTTCAAGGGAAAAACCGTGGCAGTAATAAGAATGTTGTCAAATTGTACAGGTATACATCATCATGAAATATATGTATATATAGATGTCAAGTGTGTGCCCGAGGACATAGCTGATCCCGCATATCCATGACCTCCTGAAGGTATGATCCCAGCGTCCTTACGGAAGCCGTGCTCAATGTTACATGTAGCGGCTGGCCAGACCTGATCAACTCAACATAGCACGTCCGGATTTGATCATATGCTGGGCATCTTTGGAGGGTATGAGATTCATCCTCAATGACTCCCATTTGGCAGCATTGACACAGCCTGTTCTGGCATGGTTCACCAATCCATCTGCCCGTCTCAATTAGAAGATGGTGTGCCCCTATGCCAATGGAGGTAATGAGTTTGGGCCTTTTCATAAGCAAATCGGTATGCAGGTAGCATTGCGGGTCCTATTCCAATGTAGAATTTATGCAGCGCTGGTAGTGTGCTGTCTTGACATGTTCAAGGGCACTGGCATCCTAGAGCTTGCTGAGGAAGCAAGCACCAAGATATTGCCTCAAGCTATGGCGATCTGCCTCTATTTGCACATGTATGCACCTGTGCTCCTGCACATTCCATCTAGCCAACAATTCAGCTCTCTTTTCCCTCCAGCAGGACTTGAGGCACTACGGCCCCATTGCCATTGTATAAGCTAGGTTAGGGAGACGAGCATCGTCCATATTTCCTATCTTTTGAAAATAGACAATGTGGCAATCAAGGGCCGCCCTCTGAAAAGGCAAGAAACCTATCTCCTGCAACAGAATTTGATATGAGACTGTGGACTTCACCCCCAGTGCTCGTACCAAGAAGGCTTTCTGCACCTGCTCCAAGTTATTTCAAGTAACGAGGGACACTATTGGGCCCCATACTTCAACCCCGTATAAAAGGACAGACTCCAATAAGACCTTGAACAGGTGCGACTGATGGGCCTGATCATACAGCTCCGCTCTGTGACGCATATATAGAGGGGCATAATAGTTTGGCGCTTGGTTTTGGCACTGCCAAGCTTATATGATTTTCAAATCATAGACTGCATATGGAACAGAAAAGAGACAGGCATGGTGAGGGGCTTTGGCGGTATTGTTGCATATGCTAAAGATACCGTACATAAGCATATTTCTTTGGAACAGAAGCACACTTTTGGACAGCATATGTGGCTGAAAATTGAGACAAAGAGTGGTATCACCTTCATAGCAATATGCTATTATGCACCTCTGGGCATGCCAATATACCACCAGGATGGCATTCTTAACGACAATCCTTTTCATGAGCTTACGCTGCAAACTGCTTTGCTAAAAGAGAAAGGTAATGTCATTTTAGTTGGAGATTTTAATGGTAGAACCAAAGGGCAACAAGCTGCTACATTTGAATGTGATGGTGATCATCGTTTAGAAGAAGTGTCCGATGAGAATTTTATACGGAACAGCTCTGACCAAACAAAGAACATGATGGGAGATTACTTGCTGGATTATTGTACTTGTTGCAAACTTAAGATACTGAATGGAGTAGCAAAGTTTCCTGAATCAGCGAGATCCACCTGTGTGAGATGGATGGGCGAGAGTACAGTAGACTATCTAATAGCTCCAATAGATAGTGACATTGTTGAATGCTTTGAGATTGGGGACAAATACATTGAATCTGATCACCTACCAGTATGTTTTCAATTGAAAATCAGTATCAAATAAAAAAGCTTTTATCCCGAAGCTCAGACTCAATTATGCCAAATCGGAAGCATATAAAAAGTGCTTAGTGAGCAAGCTTAAGGAAGGGAAAGATTCGTCTTTGGAAGCTAATGCCCAGGCTTTTAAACATGCCATCATAGATGCTGCAACTGAAGCATTTGGCTGGAGTAAACGAAAGGTCTTAGGCAAGCCATGCAATTCGTGGTTTGACGAAGAATGCAAGAAGGCGCGTAAACTGCTTCCTAAAGGTAATAAATATAGACCAAAGTGGTACAGGAATCTAGTGAAGAGGAAGAAGTATGCATTTCTCTCTAAAAGGCAAACAGATTTAGAAGTGCTCTTTAGCGAACGTCCAAAGGTATTCTGGTCCAAAACATTAACCACGGAAAAGATGGTTGAGCTTGATACAAATGAGCTTCTAGACTTCGTAAGAAACATATATCATGTTCCAAATGCCAGCCAGATGCCATTAATAGACATCACATGTTATCTTTTTACAGAAACAGATGTTAAGGAGCAACTGAAGCAAGTATCCAATTGTGACGCTCCCTGGGCATATACGGCGCTCCGGACGTATACATACGGGGACTTCCCCCTCCCATGGCAATCAACTCACCATGAGCAGGGCCCTCCGTCTAACTCGGACCATCTATAGAAAGATGCCCGGGTGAAGGACACGGAGGTGTCATCCAGCCCCCTCAATGGGACTCCTATGTCGCCGACAACGTGAATACAAGGTTAGCATACAAAGATAATCATTATCATAAATAACCAGGTGGCACATCCATCCAACTGATGATAACAGAGAAAGATACGTCTAATACTAAGGAAAACATCCCCAAACCCATGGTTCTACCCCGGCTCAGACTCCAATGAGGATCGACTGACGGCTAGGTCTCAGAAGATCAGCAGACAGAATCTTGACATGGCGTTGGCTGGCATAGAACATCGGCTAGAGTTGTCCACTCCATCCGCCCCTCCTGTGCACACTTTGCGGATGAGCCGAATCAAGCTATGGCGTCATTGTAGCCTTCTACGGAGGCGCAATCCCAAGGCATCACCCGCCGGGACTACTCAGGGTTACATCTCCCGGTCCGATGAGGCAGGTCAAGGAAGTGTCCCTTCCCAGTCGCGATGATTCCATGGGTGAGCTAGAGAATCGTGCCCTCATCGGCGACCCCATCGCAGATCCGCATGCGACCTACTCCCCTAACTTTATCTTCAAAGTACAGGATGATCACACCACTGTACCCAGGGAGTGTCAGACCCATACGGCCTAGTTCACTGACCGGCTATTAGGCCTAGCTCACTGAAGGAGTCCCCGTAGCTTTTTATGCTCAGGCGAGACCCCACCCCACACTTCATCACTACGACCCCTTATCTGGTGCTTCAATCATGCCATAGATTCCACGGCTCGGTGGGATCTTGTGCCTGAATTGCGGGGGTACTCACGGGAGCTACTAGGAGCATACTAATAAACATAGGTTACAGAGGTCTGTACCCCCCTTAATCCCTGCTTTCTGGAGGAACTAACAGAGGTACTACCAAAGATACATCCATCCATCCATCACAGAGCATAATCAATAGTTGAGAACAGTTCTAACTATCAAACAAGGGTTAATCATCATCAGAGACAAGCAAAGAAGCCCCACAGAGGCCCCCTAGGAATATCAAATTAATCTATCTACTAACCCGAATTCGGTTGGAACCATTGTCATGTGGGATCTCCATCTTCAAACGGCACAGGCTCGCCACTCCTCTCTCCCTGGATTCGATTTTGGGCAAATTGGGATTGGGATCCAATTTGTTGCCCCAAATTAGCAGTCCCTCTTGTGCCAATCGAGTTTGGCCAGTGTCCTCTTCCCGACATTAATTAATTAGCCTAACTTAATTAGCTTAATTAAGTTAATTAGATAATTATTCCTTAATTATAGGTAATTAACCTCTTATTAATTTAGCATAGCTAAATTAATCCCTTGTGGTTAGTCTACATACCCCCATGATGGCGTATCCTCGGCCCGTGACGTGTCATTATAGTTATACGTACACCGTATAAATATGTGGAACTGGTGCTGGTTCCGGTGCGGGTGGCTGCTGTGGTGGTGGACTCGCGGTAATGGCGGTAACTCCGGTCCATTTTCAGGTGCGAACTGCGGAGGGTTCGTGTTCAACACATAGGTTTGCAGCTCTACTAACTGCCTCTTCATCAAAAGGAGCTCTTGCTCGGGTGTCAATCTGCCAGCATCCGGAGGGGGTATGCCAAGAAGCATTACGTACACCGTCTATATAGACATAAGAAGGTGTAAGCAAGAGTAATATTATGCAAAGTGTCACAATGAAGACCATTTTGAATAGTAGAATGAAACATAATAAAGTAGTATATATATTATGTGATGGCTCATTGAAAAATGCCAATCAAAAATTACATTTATAAGCAATACAAAGATTTATAATTGGCAAACATATTTAGGAACTAGATCCCTCATCTTCCTCCATAGGCTGTGGAGGTGGCCGATAGCGCATTAAGGTGGTGCTGGGACTAGCAGAGAGGGCGGCTCGAGCTGCTGCATCTGGTGGTAGGAAAGTGGCGAGAGGTGTTGCGACAAGGAGACGCATGTTGGCCCAGCCCGCAACGTCCCCCAATGCCACAATAGCAAGATCTCGTCGGACCAAAGTAACAGTGGTGGCATGATAATCAATCTTCTGGTCCCCTAGGGTGGATAATGCACGGAGTGCCCATCAAGATGCTTTAGATTGAGGCCCCAAATACTTGGAGAAGAAAAGGACCTCACCTTGTCGAAAAGCAGAAAGGAAAAATCGGGTCAACTGGTTGCCCATGGCCTTAACCCGTGGGTCCCTCGAAGTTTTTGTTTCCTTTTCTAAGTTGATGGGTATCCTCTCCTGCTCGGCCTCTTCTTTATCATCTTGAAGACTTATCTTGGTATCACAAAGGTCTTCCTCACCCTGATCCACCTCTGCCATAGTGATCTCCAATGGCTGACTTGTAGGAGGAGGTCGCATGATAGCCGCAAACTGCTCCGCAGGAGGCGGTGTATCTTCGGTCAATATGAACTATCGGAGAGACAAGAGGGTCTCAACGGGTTCTATCTCCTCTGGCCGGAATGTAAACAATTCTTGGACTTGTGGCGGATGCACAACAGGCGTTGTGAAATCGACGAAGTCATCTTGGCAGAACTCTGCAAGGTCATAAAGGACTTCAAGCTTTCGTCGGCCGCGCATGTCAGCGATGACGCGGTACGCCCACATGATATCTTCCAAAATAAGATACTCTTGGTTGTTCAAGAGTATAGTGGGAAGAAGATCTAGCCCTTCAAGCTTTAGGGCTTTATCACGGCCTGTGGGTTCCTCCGTAGCCAGTTGCTTCCATCTTACAAAGTCATGCTCGTCGACAACTTCGTCGTCCTCTGGGTCAGAGGGTACTGGCGTAGTAGACTGCTCTGCAGGTATCTGTACATCTTCTATGTACTGGTCCATGACGATTGCCAGTGCAAAATGGGCTTCAAAATAAAGCTCGCGGTCAATGGTGACAATAGGAAGGTCAGTCCCTCTTCTCCTGATGCCCCTAAGAACATTACGTGCATGATCATCATCTCCCAACGTCTTACCAAGGTGTTGAAGTCGAGGTACAGCTGGGAGTCTGCTTCGTTGAAGACACACGCAGGCACAATCTCTTCGTAGAAGAACTGAAGGAAACGCGCGTAATCAGGATGTGCTTGCATGTTGTGGATAAGATCCACTTGCTGGAGCAGATAGGGGTGCAGTACGTCAAAGGGAACCACAGGGTCCCAATGTTCACCGTCGAGGTACCATTGCTGTAGAGTAGGGCGGTCCATCACGAATAAGGAACAAATGAGGGGGAAGAAGGCGTTGAAGGCAAAGAGGAAAATGAAACCCTAATGTCCAAAAAGTGACTTTATACCTTTTTGACACGTTTTTCTAGGTAAGAAGGAAAAAAAATATTATTTATTTAATAATTCACATATATATACATATAAAAAGTCACCAGAATACACAATTTGAGTCTATAACTTCCAATAAAAAAAAATATTTACATAAATATATCACATAGAGTTTATACAATATTAACAAAAAAAAACGAAAAATCTTCGGCAGCTACTGGAAGTCGCCTCGAATTCTTCGCGCCAGTTGAAGATCCTTGGGCATGATGGTCACTCGCTTAGCATGAATAGCACACAAGTTCGCATCGCTCAAAATTTCAATAAGGTAGGCTTCAGCAGCCTCCTGAAGTGCAAGTAAGGCAAAAGCCTGAAACCTCATGTTGGTCTTGTACTCCTGAGTAATTTCCCGAACAAGACGCTGGAAGGGTAGCCGGCGTATCAAGGGCTCAGTAATCTTATGATACTTACGTATCTCGCGCAGGGCTACTGTGCCTGGTCGGAACCTGTGGGGCTTTCTCTTGGCAGCTGGCTTGGGCAATGGTAGAGTCTTACCACCAGTCCAGGGGTGTTTTGCCCTTTGTACCATCCGTTCCCGACGGTGTGACGACGTGTTCTTGCCGATCTCAGCATCCTTCTGCAGTCGGATTTTATAATGAACGCCTCCCCTTCTTGGTTTTGTGAACTTCCTCTTCCTGTTACCCACCCTGTCCGCTCTCTCTTGCACAACATGTTGATCTCCCTCCTGAACAACATTTTGATCTGCGCTCTGCTGTGTTTGGGCAACTTCCTCTGCTCTGCGGATACGCTCTCTCTCAGCATCCCGGGCCTCTTTGTCTTGGCGCACCTGAGTTCGCCGTGCCATCTCTGCATGATACCAGGCCGGTCGAGCGTGCATGTCGGCTCCTATGAGATCCATCTGGTCCTGAGTGAACTCAGGTGGAAGATCGTCGAAAATGAAACTATGTAACTCTTCATTCCAATAGAAAGGGGGCAGATTATAGTGATCCAAGTACATGAGTACGTGGCCCATCTACCCATGAAAAAGCGCAGGGTGATTGCTTCCATTCGCACAGGTGCACACCACCTCCGCATTGAGACAGGGAGATGGATTCGGGAGCCGCGTGAGGACAGAGTCTGTCAGTGCTGTCAACAGGGCGCCATTGAGGATGAAAGTCACGCCCTCCAGGCCTGTCCGGCGTACGAGCATATCCGGGCTCGGTATGCTCGGTTAGTTGTGCCCCATCAGGCCTTGCATGAGCTACTGAGCACGGCCTCTGTAGGCTTGTTGGGATCGTACCTCCGGAGGTAATGGATCTGTAGGGACTTCGCTTATGCCCCACCGTCCGACATTAACCTCAAATTGTACTTGTGATTATGTATATAATCAGGCGGTATGTCGATCCTTATTGCTACTAAGGTTTTTCCCCCGAAAACCCTTCGGGGCGGGGGTTTTTTAATCCTGGTAGTAATACGCCTGCTGCTCTCTCTCTTTGTACTTGGGTCCCATAGGCCAGTTGGTCTCCGTGGACGATAAAATCATATTCTATTCTATTCTATTCTCTAGGTAATAAAAGCGTACAACTCTGTTCTCGGGGGTACCACTGGCAATTTGTTGCAGATCCTCTGTTCTCGCAAGGTCCATAACCCTCTGGGCTTCCGTTCGTGCAAGCTCTATGGGGTCTTCATCTGGGCCCGCCAACGGGTAGAACTTAACAATGGCACAAGCTTGATCAGACTACTACTAAAGTATAGGCCTCATTGGCCGCATTCAACTTCATAAGAAAGCGTTCATTGAAATGAAAAATAGGATACGGAATCCTACGGTTCGCTACAAAATGGATAACAAGAAGGTCCAAAACAGTGTCTACCATATCGCTCTCAGCCCCAAGATGATCTAATAGCACACTGTAGAGCTGAAAAACATTCATGGTTTTTAGATCTATGGTGAGTTTGAAGCGCGGCATGCCCGGGGGTTTCACATTTTATTGGGGTAGAAAACATGTGCGTTAAACGTAAGGGTTTTTTTTTAAGTTGAAACGTACGTATACGCCAACCAATTCTACGGTAAACGGGGCTCTTTTCCGTAGACAAACTTGGAGGGGAAGTTGGCGGGAGAAGCTTCTCACTCCGTATACGGAGGCCCTATCTTACATTTGGGATGTTTTTGCCGTATACATAGGCCCTGTGTTTGCCTTGGGTTGTTGCTTGAGATGTAGGATATTATTCTTTTAGAACTCTTATATTTAAATTACATTCGTCTAATTAGTCTTTGAATTTGAATGCAGATCGTTGCTTGCTTTTACCACTATCATTCACCATTCAGAGAACGCTTTTTGCGGCCACATATCAATTGTGTGATTCTTTCTAAGCACAATCGTGACCTACAAGATTAAGGCTGATCTACTCCAGTACAAAAGGTATCATAGCTCCCATTTTAGAGTGAATTTTTGTAGCTTATAAAGCTTTTGCACTATCATTCACCATCCAGACAACAATTTTGCAGCCACATATCAACTGTGGGATTCTTTCTAAGCACCGCCGTGACCTACAAGATTAAGGCTGATCTACTCAAAAGGTATCATAGCTCCCATTTTGGAGTAAATTTTTGTAGCTTATAAAGCTTTTGCTAGCAAACAATTACCAGCTATAACGTTTATGGCTCTATCACAATGCCCTTTATGAACAAATTATCAGTGCTTTTTTTATGCTTAAGGTGGGTAAATGGAAATTATTTGCTCAGTTGTCTGCATTCTGCATTGATTTCCTAAATTTTTTTTGCATAGAAAACAAATAACCTGCTTGTCTGCTATGATCGTCAAGCAATGTGGCCATCCCCATATTTGGATGCTTATGGCAGCGAGGTAGCTTAGCAATGTTGGTTTTGCAAGGCTAGGAGAGAGTTATTTTAGAGAGTTACTTCTACTAAAAAATAGCAAATTAGATCTATGGAGGTTAGCATCCGAGATAGAATAAACATCAAATTGATATGCATGCACTAGGACATTGCTTAGTGAGTTTTACTGCAAGCTAAGACTTTGCTGCTTTGATTTTGCAGCCAATATGCAAACTGATCCGCGCATAGTTGTCATTCAATTAGACGATGGCAATGGGAACTCCACAGAAGTTGGATTTGTAAGGGTGAAAGATGGTGCCTCGTATGCAGATCTAAGAGAAGAGATCCAAATTGATGAATTAGAAGGACTTACGGGTTACAACTTTGTTTTCCTTGCTGACTGTAAATTGCCTTTATCAAAAAAACAAGAAACAAGGTTTAAGATCATGGGCAATGAGGTTCTCGTAAAGTTGACAGATGACAGAAGTATTCAGCCCTCTAAAAGACCACGTTTAGTTATTGATGAATTAGAAGAAGAGGCTAATCTACATGGTGATGTAGTTGGAAGTTATAGAGACCCAATGTAATAAGGATGAGGATAAAGATGACTGCATTGATAACAGCAAAGGAAGATCTTTATGTAAGAGCAAGATACAGTCTAAATTGGCTACAAGAGCTGAACTGTTTAAGTGGAAAAAAGTCGTCAGGGATTTGACAACTAAATTGAGAAAAGCAGGCAAGCAGGACCGCTTTGAACTCATGTCTGCAGATGTAAATGGCAAAGCAATGTTTTCTATATGGTGCAATGAGTGTGATCAGTCCTATGGAAAAGGTCAACGTGATGTCATTGCGAACTTCACTAAGCATTGCAAAACAAAGACACATATAGATAATTATCAGCGCAGTCATAACGAGTCAGTTACAACAAATCTTGATGCTATGGAATGCACAAAGGATATTGTTGAACGCAACAAGGCCTTGGTGGAGAAATCATTGTTAAACGATATTACACCTTTTGTAACACAGTCTGGTGTTGTCTTTGAGCTGTACAATGATAGTGTAGCAGGCTATCTAGATCTGGGTAGCATTTGTGTTGTCTGCAAACTATGTAACAAGTCAATTCTACTATTTCCACCAGCCGGGTCTGTGGTTGTGAACATGAAACAACATATTCAATCATCTAGGCATGTTCAAAATGCTGCCGCAAAGGAAGCTAGAGAGAAGAAATACGAGGAGCCAAACACGGGAGGGAGGCCACGGAAAGATCACCCACCTGACCCACGACAAATGAGCATGATGACATTTATTACAAGAGGTACTCTA
The DNA here is from genome assembly GCA_021234155.1 of Isoetes taiwanensis. Lineage (NCBI taxonomy): Eukaryota > Viridiplantae > Streptophyta > Lycopodiopsida > Isoetales > Isoetaceae > Isoetes > Isoetes taiwanensis. The sequence goes on along the minus strand of JAJEKV010000026.1, from coordinate 8,957,356 downwards.
GTTAATTTTATAATGGTTTTTGATTGATAAGCTAAAAATTTCTGTTTTTTTGCATTGCAGCAACATCATCTAGAGTGGATGAGGGAGATCAGACTAGTAAGTTTTCATTTCTTATTTTGATTGCAAGTGTGTAGTGCTAGATGTTAAAATATTTGAAAATACAGGAAATGAATGCTTGGCTTCTTTATGTTGGGGTTACTGGCAAATGAAATATAGATATGCATCTGGGTCAAGAGACTTGAGGCCATTTTTAGATGAATCAAGACCTGGATCCAATTAGTACTGTGAACCAAGCATAAAGTGTTGTTTTAGTGTTAAAGGAGAATCTATTATTATTGATGGGACATTTAGGCACAACTCATGTATAAGAGTTAGCAATGATGGGAAACCCTTCACGAACTACCAATGTTCATATTGTTTGTCAATACCCAAGCAATCTGATTTTAGAATGAGGGTTGCTAGACAAAAACTAGATAAAACACCAAGAGGATGGAGAACGACAAAGACACGTATTAGAGTGGATTATATGACCAACATAGAGATGTATAACCTTGCAAAGGTCACAACATGCAAAAACAGGAAACTAGAAAGAGAGTTGTTGTTTACTAGAATGAGAGTTGTCACATTGTCTGCGAAACAACGATCAATCCGTGATAGTCTAGCTGAATCCATGCATCGGAAAGATGTGAAAAAGTTTTGTCTTGAGACATTGTTGAGGCCCACTCTCAAGGTAAGTTTGAGGGAAAGACTGCATTATGGAATTTTCTTACGCATTAATCGCACATAAACATAATTAGGCCGGGGCAAGCAAGGCGCTACAAGCAAACTACTGAAGGAGCTCTTTCAAACAATCAAGATTTGGGGAGGGCAAAGAATGCATAATTTTTGTCGTCGAATTTTTTCTCGCCCTAGCTTATCAACCACTATGCGGTCTTCTCGAGAGTTTTACATATAGAGTTGGTGTTAGAGAGGATACCTTCATTCACTTAGCAACAACATATGCAAAGCATATGAAGGATTTAGATTTGACACTCGGACATGTGCCTGCCACTGTGGCGAGGGATGAAACTGTCATAAAGAGGACCATACAGTGGATTGCAAGAGACGATGGTTTGGTTGGCTTCTGTGGCAAGCTACATGATCATGCATGTGATGCTTCCTTTACAGTTACTGTTGGATCAGGAAAGAGTGGTTACCAAAACATTGTGCGGCATTTGCAAATAATGTGATAGCACATTATGCACGAAGTACTCATTGTTAACCCCTTGCATGCTCGCTATCGAAGCTTGTCTTGGTGATCCGACTTTACGTGCAATAAGTTTGATCACAAGTTTGTAAGATTACAATGGGAAGAAATACTTAGACTTTGGGACATGCATTTGAGTAAGGTCTTAGGGCCCCTAATTGGACATAGCTCGGACGGAGATGCGCGTCGCAGAAAATGCATGCTGCAAGATTATACATCAAAGAGGCCCACTAACTGTTTTCGCATTCATTGGGAAGGATGGGGTTTAAGTGCAGGTATTATAAATAATGGCAGCGTGTATGGTCTTCATGACCAAGACTTCATACATAATGGAAAGAAGTTGATAAATCCCCTTGATAATGCATTAAGGAGATTGTACCTAGGTACTGAGTTAGTGACATTGAATGATGTTTGGCATGTCTTTAAGCTATGCCATGGAGAGCATGGATTACAAATAGGAGACGTGGAAAGGAAAGATAGGCAGAATTGGAGGGCTGCCCAGAGAATTGCATCTAGAAGAGTTCAGACTTGTTTACGAAAATTGAGAAATGATATAAATGCTCCACAAGTGCGAACATTAGTTCCAAAAAGAGGAAACACAAATTTTGAACCTAACTTTTTTTTTTTCCTTTTTTTAAAACTTTTACGAATTAAAAAAAAAAAAAAAAAAAAAAAAATGGACGCGTATTTTTATACGGCGGACCGTATATAGGCGCTGGCTGCATTATATGCTCATAACTTTTAATTCTAAACACCTGATCTGCAAGCAGCGCCCATCTTGGATTCTAGCCTTGGGGTCGCCATTTGAACCTCGGGAAACGTGCCCCCTAGGGTATTTGGAATGTGCCCGAGCCGTTGGAGCCATTTTCACCTTCATCCGAGCTACCTACAAAAAGTTATGGCCCATCTAAACCTGGGTCCTCCATTCACACCCTTTTCCCTCCGAAATCGCTCTAAACTTCCTAAATCTCACAATTTATCACATCAACCTAGCACAAGACTAAATCACCGAGAAGTTAGGCAGTCCAACTAGCTTAAACTCCCACTTAACTACCGAACTAAGGGGTTAAAGATTTGGTCAGTGCTATGATTTCGGTCAGCCAAAATCACGGCTCTGATACCACTGTGACGCTCCCTGAACATATATGACGCTCCGGACGTATACATACGGGGACTTCCCCCTCCCATGGCAATCAACTCACCATGAGCAGGGCCCTCCGTCTAACTCGGATCATCTATAGAAAGATGCCCGGGTGAAGGACACGGAGGTGTCATTCGGCCCACGCCCTCAATGGGACTCCTAGGTCGCGGAAACGTGAATACAAGGTTAGCATACAGCATAATCATATCATAAATAACCACCACGAAGGGTAGCACATCCATCCAACTGATGATAACAGAGAAGATACGTCTAATACTAAGGAAAACATCCCCAAACCCATGGTTCTACCCCGGCTCAGACTCCAATGAGGATCGACTGACGGCTAGGTCTCAGGAGATCAGCAGACAGAATCTTGACATGGCATTGGCTGGCATAGAACATAGGCTCCATCCGCCCCTCCTGTGCACACTTTGCAGATGAGCTGAATCAAGCTATAGCGTCATTGTAGCCTTCCGGAGACGCAATCCCAAGGCATCACCCTTCGGGACTACTCCGGGTTACATCTCCCCAGTCCGATGAGGCAGGTCAGGGAAGTGTCCCTTCCCAGAGTCGCAGTGATTCCATGGATAGAGAATACGTGTCGCATCAGCGACCCCCGCATCCGTACCCGACCTACTCCCCTAACTTTATCTTCAAAGTACAGGATGATCACACCACTGTACCCAGGGAGTGTCAGACCCATACCCGGCCTAGTTCACTGACCGGCTATTAGGCCTAGCTCACTGAAGGAGTCCCTGTAGCCTTTTATGCTCAGACGAGACCCCACCCCACACTTCATCACTACGGCCCCTTATCTGGTGCTTCAATCATGCCATAGATTCCACAAAATGGTGGGATCTTGTGCCTGAGCCGCAATTACTGGGTACTACGGGAGCTACTAGGAGCATACTAATAAACATAGGTTACAGAGGTCTCTACCCCCCTTAGTCCCTGCTTTCTGGAGGAACTAACAGAGATACTACCAAAGATACATCCATCCATCCATCACAGAGCATAATCAATAGTTGAGAACAGTTCTAACTATCAAACAAGGGTTAATCATCATCAGAGACAAGCAAAGAAGCCTGACAGAGGCGCTGGCCCTAGGAATATCAAACTAATCTATCTACTAACCCGAATTCCGGCTGGAACCATTGTCATGTGGGATCTCCATCTTCAAACAGCCTGGGCGCTCAGCAGCTCCTCTCCCTGGATTCGATTTGGGGCAAATTGGGATTGGGATCCAATTTACTGCCCCAAATTAGCAGTGTCCTACTGGCCAATCGAGTTTGGCCAGGTGTCCTCTTCCTAATTAATTAATTAGCCTAACTTAATTAGCTTAATTAAGTTAATTAGATAATTATTCCTTAATTATAGGTAATTAACCCCTTATTCATTTAGCATAGCTAAATTACCCTTGTGGTTAGTCTACATACCCCCATGATGGCGTATCCTCGGCCCGTGACGTGTCAGTATAGTTATACGTACACCGTATAAATATGTGGAACGTCACACCAATGGGAAGGCATCTGACTTAGAGGGCCTGTCAGCTGAGTTGCTGAAATGGGGTGGGGAATAGATAATACCAATTCTTACTCAGTTGTTGAATGCCGCTGTGAGAGATGGATTACCGAGAGAGTGGAGTTGCTGTCGGGTTGTTCCAGTACACAAATCAGGTAGCAAATATGAGGTAAAAAATTACAGAACGATAATGATTGGAAGTGTCTTTGCTAAAATCTTAGGGAGATTGCTTGAAAGTAAATTAAGTAGCTGGGCTGAAAGAGAGGGCAAGCGAGCCAAGGGTCAAGCTGGTTTCAGAGTTAACCATAGTACACTTGATCATCTGCTAACACTCTGTTCTCTAAGGGAGCAGGCTAAGAGGCCAGGAAAGGCTTTATACATTGCATACATAGATTTTTCTAAAGCTTTTGATACTATGCCACGTTTAGGACTGGACATTAGAATGGAGAAACTGGGAGTTCCGTCTTTATTGAGAGGTGCAGTGGCCAGGCTTTATGAAGAGGTCAGAGCATGCTTATCTAAAGATGCGGAAATTTTGAGTACGATTGGAGTGAAGCAGGGCTGCCCGCTGTCACCGACACTATTTGGGCTCTTTATTGGCGAGCTCGAGGAGCGGTTGAGCGCTTACGGGTATGCAGGGACTCACTTGGGACACTTTCTGATCCAAATATTACTATATGCAGACGATGTAGTTTTGTTATCTGACACACAAGAGGGATTACAACAACATTTAAATAACTTAGCCTCGTTTTGTGATATGAAAGGCATGAAGGTAACATGAAAAAGACCAAATGTATAGTGTTTGGTATAGTCCAAAGACCTTATTTTGAATATAAGGGGGATCAGATTGAGTTGGGGAAGAATTATAAGTATCTTGACTTAGAAATCTGCTCTAATTACAGATGGAAGGAATGTGTAAACAAGAGAGTTATAGGAGGTAAAAATGCATTGTATAGCATGTGGACAAGATGTTATCTGACACACAAGATTACAACAACATTTAAATAACTTAGCCTCGTTTTGTGATATGAGAGGCATGAAGGTGAACATGAAAAAGACCAAATGTATAGTGTTTGGTACAGTCCAAAGACCTTATTTTGAATATAAGGGGGATCAGATTGAGTTGGTGAAGAATTATAAGTATCTTGGCTTAGAAATCTGCTCTAATTACAGATGGAAGGAATGTGTAAACAAGAGAGTTACAAGAGAAAAAAATGCATTGTATAGCATGTGGAGCAGGCTAAGAGGCCAGGAAAGGCTTTATACATTGCATACATAGATTTTTCTAAAGCTTTTGACACTGTGCCACGTTTAGGACTGGACATTAGAATGGAGAAACTGGGAGTTACGTCTTTATTGGGAGGTGCAGTGGCCAGGCTTTATGAAGAGGTCAGAGCATACTTATCTAAAGATGCGGAAATTTTGAGTACGATTGGAGTGAAGCAGGGCTGCCCGCTGTCACCGACACTATTTGGGCTCTTTATTGACGAGCTCGAAGAGTGGTTGAGCGCTTACGGGTATGCAGGGACTCGCTTGGGACACTTTCTGATCCAAATATTACTATATGCAGACGATGTAGTTTTGTTATCTGACACACAAGAGGGATTACAACAACATTTAAATAACTTAGCCTCGTTTTGTGATATGAGAGGCATGAAGGTGAACATGAAAAAGACCAAATGTATAGTGTTTGGTACAGTCCAAAGACCTTATTTTGAATATAAGGGGGATCAGATTGAGTTGATGAAGAATTATAAGTATCTTGGCTTAGAAATCTGCTCTAATTACAGATGGAAGGAATGTGTAAACAAGAGAGTTACAGGAGGTAAAAATGCATTGTATAGCATGTGGACAAGATGTCATAGGATCTCCCTTCAGAATTGGAGCCTCCGACGAATGCTTTTTAGAACACTGGTCAAAATTGTGGTTTTATACGGTGTTCAAATATGAGGGCCGTCAATCTCACCTGCTCTATGGCTAAAAGTAGAAAGTGTTTTGACGATGTTTTTACAGGAAGAACTTGGGGTAAAGAAACAAATTCCATTTGCTATTCTATTAGCTGAAACAGGTATGCTCCCGCTTGAAGCTGAGGGATTGTGTCAAACTCTTACCTACATCACCCGAGTCAGAACACTTGACAGATCCAGGCTGCCAGTAGTAGCTACTGAAATAACTCAAGATAGTTATTCAGTGGTTTCAACGATGGGGGATTGAAGAACGGGGTTGGCCGGATACTGATGAGGGGATTAGGGATCTAGTCCAAGGGAAAGTTATGGAGAGGCTTTGGGAGACGAAGGGGTCAAGGATGGAATTTTATAAGCGAGAGGTAAATCCCATGCTTGTATTTACTGACCAGGATTATCTACGTAAGTCACATTCACTATAGATAAGAAGGACAATAGCAAGGTACTGAACAAGCTCACATCGCCTACATGTGGAGGTTGGTCGTTGGAATGGTACTCCTAGACTGGAACGTTTATGCACATTATGTGATGAACATCAAGTTGAAGATGAAGCACATACCTTCTTAAGATGCCCGAGATATTTGGAAATTCGGGATAGATATCAGATAGATACTTCAGATTTCTATACACTTTTACAGATAGATCCAAATTTCTTGGGTAGATATTTTCTAGAAGTTGAACAACATAGATCCTTGTTGTTAAAATGTTATGTGTGATGTATAGATTTTCCTTTTGGAAAACATCTGTAATTGCTGCTTCTTGCCCTTAAGGGCTTCATGAAGCATGATCTAATATATTATTATTATTATTATTTATTATTCTGCATTGCATATAGTGCCTTCCAGCCCGACGAAATTCGTAGCCATATGGATGTGTCCCAGTGCACAGTAAAAGGAAACTCCACTCCCAAATATTTGTATGTGGGTGCCACTTCCACATTTTGCCCTCGGTAACTGAAGGAGGGGATCCTCGAATTGAGGATAATATGAGGACCACCTTAGTCTTGGCCAGGTTGACATGCATATCAGTCACTTGGCAGAATGTGTCCAAGGCATCGAGATGGTGCTGCTTTTCCACTGAAGTGTAAGCTACGAGGTCCACATCATCAGCATATATTAACTGCCCTGGCGAATCCTGATGCTACTATTAAATGATTGGCTTGCCGGCTGCAACTGGCCCGAGCATCTCTTATAAACCTGTACACTGCATTCTGCAAATCTACAAGAACCCCCAGCTATCCGAGGCACAATACAAAGGCCTTTGCAAAGTCCACGAAGCAATAATATAGGTCCTGCCGGTGCTTCCTACTGTCTTGAACCAGAGTCCGCAACGTGAAGATGTGGTCAATGATTGAGTCTCGGGGCCTGAATCCTGCCTGGGTGAGGGCCCGCATCTCTGCTGTCTCTGCCCATCCCATCAACTGCTACTCGAGAATCCCAGCTAGCAGTTTTGCAAACACCGAACTGACCATGATTGTTCGGTAATTGGTTGGGCGGTTCGAGTTACCTGCCTTATATAGATGGGAACAACTCTGCAATTGGTCCACTGTAGTGGGAAGCCTTCCTGTAACGTCTTCTTGAACAAGGCGGTTAGCACCAGTACTATGGACGGCCATGCCACTTGAGCAATTCTGCCTGCATGCCATCTGGGTCTGGCACTTTTCCATTGACAAGTCGCTGTAAGTCTTGGTCCCAAAAGAGAAGGAGAAGAATAAAATGGAAATAACCAAAGGGAGAGGGGCGGCATAACGTGTTGAAGTTAAGATGGGCACCCACTTTACCATAGACCCCTAAAGCCTACCATTAGCGGAGGACCTAGAACATATCTAGCAAGTGAGAGTCCCTAACTTGGGCTAAGGGTACAAGCCCCGGTCTAATACTAGAGTACATGGCACATCTTGATCCTTCATCCACAAAACCTCAATGAGATTCTTGCCGGTACAACACCATAACGTACTATTCTTTTTCGGTATGTTAAAAACTCAGAGCTATATTACGAGATAAGATACGTAAAATACTTACAGTACTGTACAGGTACGTTAAGTACGTAACAACATTGGAAGCCACCAACGTCTCCAGCGATAGCTCTACAATAGAGGCCATTGAAGCCTTAAGAACCTTAGTTACTATCTCTTACTTTATGTAGTCTCACTTATCACTGTTCTCAATCCAATTTACTATTGTATGCTTTTATCTGCAGAAAAGTTTCCTGCACAAAAAATGTAATCATTAATACACCAGAAATACAACTTGCAAGTATTTGAAAAGAAAAAGAACTAGCAAAAAGGCACGCCAGATGCTATAAGAAATAGGGCAAAGTAATATAATTTGGATTGAATTGGATACCAAAAGATAATTGAAATCATTTACGCCTTTTTCAAACCATTACAAAGCGGGCAAAGTGATATAAATTGAATTGAATTTTATTGTTCATGATACCCTGTTGTGAACCATTTCAGAGTACAAATAGCATATGTTGTTTGAGTACTTTAAATGATGCCCCTGCATTTAAGGTACCAGAATTTTCTAGTTTTGGTAATGTTATTTGGCATTGAGTCTAATTAAGGATTTATTCCCTTATTTGAAACAATAATAATAATAACTATTCAATTTAGTCTAGGTAAAGTTAGTTTAAAAAGTTAGTAGTGGGGCATGGGTGACGTTGAAGGCTAGATGAAGGAATGATAGATGAAGGAAAGATAAACAAAAAGGATATGATAGAAAGATAGAATGATGTGGAAGTATCTTGTTCACTTGACCACTATTGTTAGCATGAACATCAACACCATTGAAATGTGAAAACTATCTCTCAATTACCGTTGTATGCAATGTGAGCTATGTCTATACAAATTCAAGATCAAGAAGATCATATGCTAACGGGCATTGCAATTGCACAACTTTTTATCTTTCTTACTTTTGTTAACATAAAACTATGACATTGTATTCTATCTTTTGTATCTTTTCTATTCTATTCTATTGATGGTTTATTAATATTGCAAAAACTTGTCATTAACTTCTCTCAAGACGTCCATCGTAATCAGGTATTAGGTACCATTATGCGTAACTCAAAGCTTTCAAAGGAAAAACACAAAATGAAGCTGAATACTTAATTACGCAAGCAGAAGCTGAATACTTAATTACGCAAGCATCTTACTTTGCTGAAATAAAATGTCACAAGACTGGACAGCCAAGGACTCTTAAAAGCTGCTCCTTTACCAGAGGCATTTACCAGAGGCATTGAATGCGCTCTTGACAAGATGATTAAGCCATATTGAGGTTCAATTTTAAGTATTAATGTCTGAGGCCTATTTCAGCATGGGCTTCAGACCCTTCTACATAGACATCTTTGGACATCGTGTGGCTTTCTCAGAGCCAGCCAGCTAATAAGAATGAGGCTGCATGCTACATCTTTGGACATCGTGTGGCTTTCTCAAAGCCAGCCAGCTAATAAGAATGAGGCTGCATCCAAAGATACGTGCTATGTCTCATGTGGATCCCTCAAAGCCTGAGGAAGTTTGGCATTGAACTTTTCTGAAAATATACCCCACACCGCTTATATGGACCTCTGGCAGAGGTAACAGGGCAAGTTCCAACCTATGGAAACAATCATAACATTACAAATGCCCAACAGCCAAGTCAAGATCTTGAAGGTTAAAGAACTTGGACAAATAGAAAATACAATATCTGCGTCTTGCATATGCTTTCCCAAAAAGGATGCCAGGAGACCACCTTGTTTAGTTTGTTTATAAGTCAAGCACTCTAGCAGGACCAAAACCCAAACTCAAAAAATATACTCACTCAATCTTCAGGCCAAATGAATGACAACACAAGTTGTTAGACGAACTTGGCACGAAGTGTTGCCTGTGTCACCTTGTATGAACTTCCGTTCTCTTTCCTCTGTTGATAAGGAGCCTCCATACTGCACATACAGCCAATGACTCAGTTGACCCAATTTAATTTGCGCAAAGTTTTCAATGAAGTAATCAGCAAGGAGGAAGGAAAAAGACACAACAATGAAACCTATGAGCCAAATGACAACTTTCAAAATGCAGAATTCCTCTGTCGAACCATTACAATGTCATGTAGATGAATCATGCAGTTATAAATATTTGTGCTGGGCATTTACCATAACACTGAAAAACTCTTTCCTTAATACCTCAAACTATCAATGCAAACTGCTACTCCAACCCATATACCCAGCAGAGCACTTACAGGTTATATTAGAGAGAGGCACCTTCAAGAAGCATTCGATCTCTTTGAACAAATGCCTGAACGAGATATCATATCATGGAATGCCGTGGTTGCTGGATATACTCAGGCAGGGCAGCTCAAATACAAATTGCAGAGATATACATTTTACAGAACCTTAAGTCATCGAAAAATGCCAGTTATGCACAGTTTAAGAACAATTTTTTAAAATAGCCCCAAACACTGCAACTATAACTTTCTCCAAGACAATTACAAACAGTGCTGCCGCCACAAATCATGTTTTCAGTTGCTCTTACAACTGTGCAATCAGGTTCAATACCCAAACAAAAGATAAAATGACAGTAACAAGGGGATGAGCCATTAAGCTGCCATTGGACTGTCACAAGGGGTGAGCCATTATGATGCCCTAATCCTTGAAACACAGCCAAAATGCTTCATTTACCACAAAATTGTAAATATAAACATGGCATGTTTCAAATTCCAGTGGCACAAGGAATAGACCTGCTTTCAGTGCAGATATAGCAATTTATATATAAACGTCCTATGAGATATTGGCATATGAGAAAGCTATAAACGTTCTTGCATTTCTGTAAAGCTTTTCTGTCGTAACTACATGCAGGTATTTAAGATATTGAAGTAGGAGATGCAGATCCAAGCCAAAGACAAGGTGATAATTGAAATAAATAGAACATGATAGATCTGGTATGAGATGTTTTATAACACATTGCAGAGCAGTAAATCTTAAAAATAGTTACCTATTCCTGAGTTAAGATCGCCATAAACTTATAGAATGTTCCCAAACATCTACAACAAAACAGGCTGTTAGAAGTATGAAATTAGATCTTAAAAATACCTACCTATTCCTCAGTTAAGATTAACATGGCCTGAGATCATAATCGTGTAAGAGATTATATTGTGCTGATGCAGACCGTCAAACACTTGACTGGCATCTTCAATGGTTCCACATTTCAAATATAAGATAGCAAAGTTACACAAAGACATCCATCTGCTCTGCACTTTGAATGAGCTTCACATGGATGTGTTTGTCCATCTCTAACACCTTTGCCCAGTTATGATCCATAAACAACACCGCAACATAATCAAATATGTTAATCAGTCAGATCTAAAGCCAAGTTATCTACTCCAACTATCCTACTATACTCTACTTTTCATCATAATTTGCTGCATATTCCAAATAGAAAGGTATGGAAAGTACATAACCCTTTCTTAGAGCACTGCATAGTATCACGTATTCAAAGGAAAAAAACAAATGACAAGAAGACCACCTTATAATCAAATGAAGTGGAATATGTACTTACAATGACAACTTCTGTAAATCCTTTAATATCATTCAGACCACAGACCATAAAACACCTTACGAATATTTCTTACATGCATAATCATTTTTAGTAAATAAGTTGACATGTTTGTTCATACATAAAGCTTTTTATGAAGATATGTAGTGGGGAATGGATGCCAGCAGAAGAGGCCTTAACGGGAGATAGCTACCTCTAATAATTCAAATTTGCCTTAACGGTCACAGAGAAGTCTAGGATATTGGAAAACAACACATACTCAGCAACATATACTTTAGGATATTGGGAAACAACCTGTTGCCCAATTGGAACTTGTAATGTATAGAGTTTATATTGTAAATTGTAAGATGTTAACCTCGCAGGCAACAATCTAAGTGGTTTTTTTCCAACAGGGCTGGCCAGTTGCACCAGTAGGGCTATTTTTCTGTTTCTTTTGTTAATACAAGCTGCAGGAAATATATTTCTAAGGAAATAGTGAGTTCCATTTTTGCAATGGGGAACAAATAAAATAGGGGGATCAGTATTCTAATCAATAAGTTCAAATTTCAATTTGTTCATTGGTCTTCTGGCTGTCTCATGTCCTTTTGTGCGAAGGTGAAATTTCAAATTAAATGTTTGTATCCAGAGAGTATCTTCTTGATGTTAATAAAGCTTTCTGTTCTTACTTCATATTTGATACCTCCTACAGAGGTTGCAGAACGGACAGTGGTAGATATCCCTGCACAATACCATAAACATCTGAGCAGACAAGAACGCTATCATTTGTTGAGCATGGATATGGTAACTAACGTTTAGCATGCCGGAAGTAACCAAGCTCAAATGCATAAGAAAAAATGTAAAAGAATAGATACATACCCGGAATGCTTAGTCTATGGTAAGGAAATTTTTGAACTTTTAGAGCTAATGCAAAAAGATGATGATGTAGGATCAGCCCTTTCATCCGGAGACAAGAAGAACTCTCGGCTCCACCACCAATGCCGCGTTAAAAAAAGGTCGGAATAAGGAAGAAACGAAAAGGCATTATTGACGTTTTCATCTCAGCGCCCTCAACGTCAAGAAAGATTTGATCGCCGCGGATTGAAAGAAAGAAGCAATCGGACGAGCGAAAGCATAAAAAAAAATAAGGCTCGATGGAAGGAGAGAGTTATTTAGCGACCTTCATTTTTAGCCATTTTTTTAATTTCCTTGGCCATTGATTTGTAAAAGAGAGCATCTAAAGGTGCTGGACATGCCACCTCATATTTTGCTGATTTGGAACTGTTACGTGGATAGGCTAGAATTGCAAGGAGGGTTGCACGCTTGGTTAGGCTGGCATGCTAAAAAGAAAAAGAAAAGAAATAAAAAAGAAAAAGAAAAAAAGAAAAAGAGAAAGAGAAAGAGAAAGAGAAAGAGAAAGAGAAAGAGAAAGAGAAAGAGAAAGAGAAAGAGAAAGAGAAAGAGAAAGAGAAAGAGAAAGAGAAAGAGAAAGAGAAAGAAGAAGAAGAGAAATAATTGAATCTTTTATATCTCTGTTATTTCTAGGTTTCGGGAGGAACGGCTATGGCGCCAAGTCTCTCTTGTGTGAATGGAGGTTCTTGTATGGCCTGTAACTGACCGTAAAGATTATGATCTGGTCTGTGACTGCCATGTTTTCATTTAAGCCAATGCTGAGACTTCATGGGAAAGGCATCCATCGATTATGTCGAAACTGCTCTTCTTGGTCAGGCCTTGATCACAACTGTATAAACAAATGCTGATCCCGCTGGTGGCATTTATTGGCTCTGTCAAAACGACTCTGGTTGGAGGGGCATGCGACAACCTCAATACTCAGGTTCGTCTCCATCGTTTTTCAGTAGAAAAATGTGGTTTATATGATAAATCTATAGTCCAGTGAAGAAATGGGGCTAAGATGATGCTGGAAATGCTGGATATTTATCAGAAGTTAATAATACAGAGATTGAGTTGCTTGAATTTTAGATATTGCCGTACTCTTGCTCTCTTATTGATCATTTGCTTGTATAGTGCCCTGTTTGTCCGCGCTTCTTTATGATCCTATTTATCCATGATAGGCTGCTGATAGATGTGCTTAGTTAGATGTGCTTAGATGGAAGGCTAGTGTGTTGGTGGTTTCTCTATTTTAAGCTTGTGATAGTCTAGTTTTAGTGGGTCATGCATGTTCAAACTTGCTTTGTTTCAGCTTAGATTGCGCTTGAATCCTGCTAAGTTCTGCACAGTGCTAATGGTAGATATGTGCTGGCTGGCTGGTCTGCTATTCATACCTTAATAATGGTAGCTGGCCATGGTTAAAATATTTACTGGATAAGCTATTATGGTGCTTTTCTTACAGTGATAAAACTTATGCTGCTTCAGCGTTCAAAATTCCTCATGCTGGAAAAAGAAAAAGAAAAAGAAAAAGAAAAAGAAAAAGAAAAAGAAAAAGAAAAAGAAAAAGAAAAAGAAAAAGAAAAAGAAAAAAAAAAGAAAAAGAAAAAGAAAAGAAAAAGAAAAAGAAAAAAAAAGAAAAAAAAAAAAAAAAAATAAAAAAAAAAAAAGAAAAAGAAAAAGAAAAAGAAAAAGAAAAAGAAAAAGAAAAAGAAAAAGAAAAAGAAAAAGAAAAAGAAAAAGAAAAAGAAAAAGAAAAAGAAACTACATCTTTCTTAGATTCAATTATGAGTTGTGATTCCCTGTACTATGAAAGTTTCTTGCATTTGTAGTGTTGATTGTATTGGCTTAAACTTTCATCTCTTTGCCTCTGGGGTGTGTCATATCTAGCATAATAAGAGGGGGTTTCCTTTATGTTTTTGTACGATTTTACTAAGATTTTTCTATGATTTGGTTGGTTGGCATATTCATCTAGGTTTACTAACTAGTATTCTGTGGTGCTCTTTTTCTTGGCCATTGATTTTTGATAAGAAGCAGTATCGTATAGTCGGTATAGTCGTGATTAAATTTGTCTACATATGCACATGCTAGACTATAGTGTTGAAAATTTGTCTATATATGCACATGCTAGACCATAGTATTTCTTCAAAGGGTTGAAAATAGCATCCAATCATTGAACCCTTTTACTTTAGAGTTTCTGTTGGCCCCCTGATTTCTATTGTTGTTTAGGGTCAATAGCCCATTTTGAGCTGGAAGAGTATGGCATTCAACAAACTAGAGATTACTTTATGTGCATTGTAGACCTGCTGGCACGGTCAATACACTTGTACAAGGCAGAAAAGCTAGGTGTTATCAATGACCTTTTCAAAGGCATTGCACTTGCAATTGAAGAGAATGAAGATTTGCTTGAAGTATCCACTACAGGGTTACTTCCAGTATCTACCAAGTGGGAGCTAGTGATCACGGAGGACAACCTTAAAAACATCTGGAGAAACACTTGGCTGAAATACCTTCCCCCGCGAATCAATGCCTCTCTTTGGCAAGTGATTCACAGGGTCCCAAGGATTAGTCATCTAATCTCCAATTGGGACAATAATGTGAGCCCACTCTGCCCCTCGTGTAAAGAGGAAGACGAATCCGTAGAACATTGCCTGGTGGAATGTGAGATGCTGCAAGAAGTATGGGCCTGGAGTCTAGATAGCTTTGAGTACTCTTTAGGAACTAAGGAATTGTTATTGGAAATTGTCCCTCCATTGTGTCCCATGAAGAAGATGTCCTTTCACATAGCTAGGGCCTGAACAATTTGGTCAATATGGAGAAGGAGGAACGCCCTAATCTTCGATGAGATTCAGGAGAAACTCATGTCATCAAACCAGCTACTCCACATGGTACTAGAAAGACTTAAAAAATCTAGGTTAGTGTTTGAAACTGAAGAAGAAGAAGTAAAGGAAGAAATATGGGGCAGATATTTAAATCTGCTCTAGGTCGAAAAAGAGAATAGTACAAGCTGGAGCCATGTAGCTATCCCATCTCATATTCATAGATGGGTGCACCCCTCCCACGTGGCTTTGTATTATTCTCTCTAAATAAATAAAATCTTTTTTATCCCTCAAAAAAAACTAGCAAAAGGCACACCAGAAGGCTTTAGCAATGTCAAATTGGTTAAGGCTTGGTAGTTGATTTAGGCTGCACAAAGGTATTTTATGCTACGTCTGAATGTCGACGTCAAAACACTTGACGTGCTTTAAAGAGCAGAATGAAACTTAGAAGCAGAAAAAAGAAAGGGAAAGAGGACTAACTGCTACTATTCTTTTGGTAAGGCTCCATATCCATGGATAGAAAGGGCGAGTAAAAAAAAACTGCGGTATTTAACAGAATGAATTGGCTAGGAGCATGTAAAGGGCACTACGCTGCTATGGCTTTAGAGATAATGGGTAAGCGTACCATACCCCATGAATCTGCCAGAATAAGAAAAAGAAATGCACAGAAAGAGGGCCTGATTAAACTTGAACTGACAGGATTAAGGGCAGAAATTGGATTTAGCAGGCTAAATTGAGGAAAATGGGAAGATTTAAAATGGGTGACTATAAATTTGTGACTATAAATTTATTAAGCATGCTAGGTGCAGATTAAGCATGAATCATCTTGAAATGATCTTGATCCTGAAAAATCCATTATTCTATGTTTTAAGATTAATTTGCATGTGTTTGCATTCTATTTCCTCTTTGCATTATCTGGGAGGTATATATACCAGGACAAAAAACGGATATGTGTTTGTTGTGACATAATAATTGTCTGCAAGAAGTGGGCTAGATTGGCCACTGAACTGATATATAATAGTTTTGCATTTCGTAGCTAAGGAAAGAACAAAAACTGAACGGCCTGCCTTTTTCTTTTCTCTGTGTTGAGGTTTCTGATAGTACCAGGCTTTACATGATCTAAAAAGCTTCAACCTGATTGAGAAATGACTTCGTCGAACTTCATGAGCAAACTCAAAGATGAAGCTGGGAGCCTATGTCCTGTCAAAACCCAGTAATGGATAACATTTTGACATCCATTTCTAGTAGTACAATGAAGAGCAGTGTCCCCATTTGCATCACGCTTAGACACACAAGCATGCTCTGCAAGCAACCATTTCACAGCGTTGTTCCGTCCATTCCATGCAGCAAAGTGTATCGCTGTTACTATGGTTGTTGACTAATCAGTTTGGTTGATCAGTTGTTTGGATTGGTTAGATTTGCTCTTAAGTTCTCTAACAATATAAACTCATCTAAATCAGATTTTGCTCATGTAGAATTAATATATGGATAGGCTAGAATTGCAAGAAAGGTGGAAGTGTGAAATGGCTAGTGTGCTAAATAATAAATTCTAACGGGGAGACGAGAGAAGGGACATAAATGAGCAACTCTATAACCATTAGATTGCTGGAAAAGTTCGTCAAGTAGATGAGGAAAGTGATAGGCATAGTAGGGTTGTAGTAGCAAAAGGTACTCCAAATAAATTTGACAAGGCTATTTAGGTGTGGTTGCGTGTATTATATTTGGGCTTACTTGATGGAAGCTTTAGGGGATTTCATATGTTCTTTGCGTGCAGATGTTAGGGGTAGTTGGGTTATTTTAGTGCATAAAGAAATGAAGTATTTCTTTGATCCCAAAGTTCAAATTAAGCAGGAAATACTTCATTATGTATGTATATATGTATGTATATTTGTACAACTTGTCAGCAGTCTTATTGCTGCTACGGTTTTTTCCCTCAAAAACCCTTTGGGGCGGGGGTTTTTTTAACCCGGGCAGATTGGGTCCCATAGGCCGATTGGCCTCCAAAGTTCAACGAGAGTGTATGTAATCAAGAGCTTTTTGGATTATTAACTTGGTACCCCATGGGTGCGACACAACATCTAGAAACAAAATAAAATTTGTTGCACAATTTTAAAATATTCCTAACGTAAGGTTAAGTTCTAACCAATTTTATGAAGTGCATAATCATTATGACATTTTTTGCATGAATTCAAAGGTGACAAGTTATCTGAAAGTATTATATCAATGAGCATGGTGGTTACGTTCACATAACAACCCATTGGAAAAAGGTCTTCTATGCAAACGTTGTTTGCTACTATGCAAAAATGCAGATGTCTTGTGTCAAAAGACCAATATCAAAGGTAAAAACCCCTTAAGAAACATTTTGAAAATCTATGTTTGTATGGCTAGTGTGGGGCATAGGCAATGTAGAGAAGATTCAAAATAGCTATCTTACTGCAATGTGGTCATGCATTAGCTAGACTGCATAGACGGGAAGAACATTGAATATGCAAACTTCAATGAACAATTTGCACAAAAGGCATGGATCCAAATGCTCTAATAAGAATGTTGGCACAACTTGCCCAAGTGAGTTTGAATTCCTGAACTCTAAGTTCGACAGGTTATGAAAGCATTATTATTGCATGACACGCGAACATGTTATAATTTGTACTAAGAGAACGAAAGTAATCAATCCAAAACTCTTTTTAGATTTAATAGATATTCTTGTCTGTAAACGCTGCAATCTCATCAATCAAGTTATATTTGAAATCTCGAACAATGGTTATTTCAAGCAGAGCTATGATTTGAAGCCCTGTCATCTTGAGGGTAGCAAAGCTGCAGGCATATTATCTGGAAAAACAGACAACTAAGATAGAATTACATATCTGTCCAAAGACATATGCTAGTGTGCTAGCACTACAAATGTGTCTCCGGCATTGAAAGAAGTTGCCAATTTATCCCAGACAATACGGCTTTTGGGTCTTCCTTGAGTGCAGATTCTAAACATTGTTGTGTAGCCAGTGCTGCAATAAGTTGGTGGGCATATGCTTCTTGTACAGCCCCAGCACCTGCTCATGTTTTCCAGCTTCCATTACCCGAGGATAACGTCATTTATTGACAAGGACAACATGTTTGCTTTGAATAAAGAGGAGCAAAAATCTACATTTGTTTATTTGTTTCCTGCTTGCCCAGCAACAAGAGAGCTATGTAAGGGCATCTGCCTCTAAATAAAAGTTACATATGTGCCAAGAAAGCCTCAGATAAGAAGCAATTACAAACAAAAGGCCATGCATTAAACCAATTACAAATACCAAAGGGACACAAACATTGTTGGAGAGCAAAAATTGTTGAAAAACAGAATTAAATGTAAAAGAAACAACCTAAAAGGACCACCTGCAGACAACAGCAACAAATGTAACAGGAAAAGATAACTGAGGATGTATGGGCCCATACAAAGCATTTTCACCTGCAAAATTAGGACATGCAACGGGAGCTCCACAAAGATTTTTCTTCCAGGCTCTACATTGCAGATTGGTGATGGCCCATGGCTGGCCAAAAAAGTTCGAACAGTGGAAGTATCATACGGCAAAGGAAACACTATTAAGATATCAATAGAAGCCAACATCATTACCTATGCATCTGCATACAGTAAAGACGCTCATATGTTTTTACATGGAAGTTGCTACTGCAAAAGTGCACCTTTACACTAGGTTGCAAAGTCATGCTATTAGATAGACCTCTCTTGTAAATGCTCAAATCAACTACAACCATTTATGCATGGAAGAAACCATGTCATAGCACTCTCCACATCTTGCTAACATCTGCGAATGTTACAAATTTAAAAGCATTTCATGTAAACGAAGCTGTGACCTGAGGTGCTGTTTGCCTCTCTGTAGTAACTACTTTATAAAATTGTACGGAAGGGAACTCCAGAAAATGGCTTGTTAACAAACTGGAAGGCAACGTGGCAAAATGAGGATTGGAATTGGTCACATAAGAAAACCTCCTACATAATACAACGCTCTAAAAAATAGCATCCTGAATGAATTAGACATTAAAAGGCATTATGGAATCCTGTAAGCCTTTCAATGATTTAATGCAGGAGAATGGAGGGATGCCGCCAGGAGGAGATATACTACTGCCTCTGTCCATGACTTTACTGTCTTTCCAAATGTGGTATTGCCTACTGTCTTTACAGAAACTATCAATTAGTCAATTGAGTTATTGTATACTGCTGGTGCAGATCAATCCTCAACCCTCAAGGAAATAATGAAGCTCTTACTTTATTGGCTCATCAAAAGAGATCTTGCTCCTCTACTAGAGCCAATGTATACACTCCAAAAACCTGCAAAGGATTATCTTGAACTCAAAAATATCCCCGGGCTTTAGCCTTCATTTTCTGCTTCTATTCTATCTCTCTACAGAACTATAGGTTTGGATTGGCATACCATGAATATTGTCTCCTCCCCATTGCCAGATCTCCCAATGAAGCTGCATCCTAGGCAATCAAAGTAAAAAGAATCAGCCACACAAGATACAAAGAGGGTATTAAGAATGAGCAGGATTGAGATAAATGCAATATGGCATGCTCAAATGTACACCACGAATTTGCTTCCTAGTATTCACATCATAGAAATCTCTGTATATGATTTAGTTCATTCCAGAATAGTGATGTCTCTGCCATATTTACTAACTAACAGAGGGGAAGAAGCAGTGGGAAAACCGGCAAAGCATTTGCCATGCCCTGTAGTATCTCTGGAACCTATTTAAGCCAACAACTGCTTCTATCCTTGAAGGCGCTTTCCAACAACTGCTTCTCACGTTGAGGGCTGCATCAATGGTATCGAACCCTTTTAAAACTGAGATGCAGTAAAAATGAATAGTGTTTTACCGTGATAAGGCTCCGTAGCAGATAGTGAAGAGATCAACGGACGGGAGAGTTTCAAATGGTTGAAGAGCAGACAGAGAAAACTCGAGGATGAAAAGTAGAGAATGATCAGGAAAATCTTCCTCTGCTTTGCAAATCTGGTGCTGTCTCCTTCACAAAGAGTTAATAGGCCTAAGAAAATCATAGAAGGTAGAGGAGCCATCTGTAACGGGCCAGAGTAATGCACATTGTTGAAAATTTTGCATTTGGGTCTTAAATCGAAGAATCCCCTGCCATATCCAATATCCAGTGTAACGACAGTGTTTTAGGGTGGTTTTTTGATTCACATACTCAAAAAAACATGTGGGCGACACATGTGCTGCACAGGTGCTGACTGCCCTTCATTGCCCTTCAAACTGCCCTTCATTGCCCTTCCATAGCCCTTCATTGCCCTTCAAAAAATCATGAGTGTTTTCTATTATATAAAGAATATAATTAGCATATTAGTAATGCAAATGATGATGACATAAATCATTTGGTGAAGGTGCTTATATGTGCTGTGATGGTCAAAAAACTGGGTAGGTCAATAAAAAAGTTACCCTTTATGACAAAAACAATTACTGAAGATATGGCAGAGAAAACTCGAGGATAATAGTACAAAATGACAAGAAAAGTTCCTGTTTGCTTCGCTAATCTGGTGCCGTCTCCTTCACAAAGTACGATAGAGGGCGAAAAAAAAATGAAATCAATAGCACAAGCCGGACGCAAGAAGTAGTTATTCCTTACCCTTTCAATCTCCGATCCGTTACTGGCCTCCGTTTGCCTATTTTCTTGTCATTTTCTAATTTCCCCAGCCGTGGAGATGGAAGATTCCAGATCGGACGAAGAAGCCACAGTCCACATCATTTTTTGCTGATCTGGAAATTACACGTGGATAGGCTAGAATTTGAGGAAAGGTTGTAGGCCCGGTAGGGCTGGTGTGCTAAAAAAAAAAAAAAAAAAAAAAAAAAAAAAAAAAATCCAATACAACCTTTGCCATTGTCGTAAGTTCGTAAGTTCGCTCAAGGATAGAAAGAAATAGACATATTTCTTGACAAATTTGCTCCTGAATCATTCCCACAAATAGAGTTCTCAAAATATATCCCTTCTAGACTTGATTCCAGGTATATTTCAGAGCCAAATCGGCCCTTCCAGGCTTGATTCCGGATAGATCTGTTGCTTTTGCACTTAAGGGTTCCGGAGATGGAGCATGGAAGAAACGGTACACAGGGTTGCCAAATTCACGGCTAAATTCAAGGCGGATGGGCGTTGTGAAGAAACAGAGTATGGAGCGGCGGAAACAGAGTGGAGGCGGCGCCGCCCAAAAAATGGACTTCAACAGAGTTTTTCACTTTTTAAAAATATGTCAAATAATGGCGAAATTTAATGGTGGTTAAAATTTCGTATACAAAAATTCTCGTACATGTATACAAAATCCACGCACATGCGTGGAACAATCTTGATAAAGGAAACACTAACTTTATAAAACCTACTATATTTCCTCATTCTGCACTAGTGACGGTTAAGAAGCAATTTCACTGTACTCATTTTTCTACATGCTCACGTGTCTGGTTTATAACAATGGCGTCCAAGCAGTGGCATGATATTTTTAGCCTGACTCGAACCTTCTTGCACTATCCAAGAAGCTCTTACATATCTACGTCACCGCAGGCTCCTTTTTTCTACATTCTGCCGCGTATATATTACCTTCCTTGTAACTTCCACAAAAGAAAATAGAGTGCGCAAGAGGGGAATCTTCTGAAAACCTAGATCAGATATAAATCCCATACATCACTCATCACAACCAGCAATTCGCAGGCTTTACTGAGCACGCAATCTGAACTTGTTCTGTTCTGCATCTTTCGTTGGATCCAGTGTTCCGGAATTGGGAGTATAGAATTTCAGATAGCAAAATCTGCGAGAAGTAGAAGCAAGAAATGGCAGAACGGGTGCATCCAGCGGAGCCAGCAGGGGCAACGGCGCCGCCCTTAGAAGCCCATGCCAAGATGCAAGGGGCGTATGTGAGAAACGGAGCAGGGGGAGCCCTGCCGCCCCCTGCTGTGTATCATGAGCGAAGAAGAAAGAGGTCGTGCTGCTGCTCCTGCTTCCTCTGCCTTCTATACACTCTCATTACCATCATAGTTGCAGTGGGCATAGCAGCCTTGGTCATCTGGCTCGTCCTCAAGCCCAGGCTCCTCAACTACAGCGTCCAAACTGTCGACATCAACACCCTCTCTGTTGATACTTCCCAATACACCGCCTCCTCCAACATCTCTTACACCCTTCGCGCCCACAATCCCAACAAGAAGATCAGCATCTATTACCATTCCATCCGAACCATTGTCTGGTATAAAGGAACTGAACTGGGTCGTGGAACTATCCCTGCCTTTTACCAGGGCCATCGCAATACTACCTTTGTCGATGGTACCATTTCTGGAAGTAATGTTCAGCTTACCCAGAGCTCTGCGTCAAATCTTGCAAGCGAGTTGTCCGCTAACAGTGTCGATCTGAACAGCGAAACCAAAGTGAAGTTTAGGTTGAAAGTTGGGGCCTTGAAGCTTCCCCGTATGGCTGTGACTGTCAAGTGTGATCTCCAAGTTCCCAAGTCCGGCTCCTCTTTTGGGAAGAGCTGCAAGTTAAAACGCTTTTGGTGGTGATGGCCTACATTTGTTTGCAGTTTATTCTTTGCGTTTAGCTTAGGTACTTAGCCTACATTCATTTGATTCTTGATAAGCGCTCCCTTGTTGCGAGCGTGTGCTCCCTTCTTGTGAGCGTGTGTTCTGTTTGTTGTTGCATTTCTTATATATATTACACCATAGACATTTGTTCGTTGTCTTATTTGTTAAATGACGTGTTTATACATCACCTTTGTGGTGTTTATTCTAAGTCGGAATGTGGATAATCTAGCACAAATGTTGTGAGTATTAAAGTAGGTCTTCTTGTCCTCCAAACTAACAATGAAAGAGTAGCAAAATCTTTTGGCATTCAGAATAATATGTTGTTATGAACTTACTATAACCTAGTCCTATAGGAGAGGGTGTCCATTGGCTGCTCACTTAAGGGCATAAATGGAATGTCAACCATGTATGCATCTCAAATGCTATGCATGATGGATGACAATGTGCCCAACAAGGTAACCTACACTGGAAGCTTGAAAGCATGCCAAGTAGGTAATAGGGGTGGCCACATGGCCACTTTTTTGCATTTTTTACAACCCTTGCCCCCAAAATGTGGAGGTCATTGGGGGTGGGGACCATCCATATAATCGGAGGCCCTTTTTCTATATTCCAATTTTGCGGAAGCAGAGGGGTAACCAGGGTTACCTGCCTTAACTGCGGTTAAGAACACTCTGATCAGAACGGATCAGAACGACGATTCTCGACGATTCTGATCAAACATAAGAGGAGAGGACCAAACGTCGAAATTCGTCAGCTATACTAGATTCGATTCTCACCATCAGAGGAGAAGGAATTGAAAATTGAAAGCGGGAAATAACTTTGGATTTGCTCACGATTCCAGGTATTTTAGTTTCTGGCATTCAGGAGATACTTAGGTTAATGGATTCGATAAACTTAAGCATTCCAAGATAAAGCCAAATGCTGATGCAGATTTGGAAGCCAAAGGTCAAGCTTGACACAGATTTGGAAGCCAGAGGTCAAGCTTGACAGGTTAGATTTGCCACTGATTCTATGAATTCTAAATTTGCCTCCTGATTCTAAATTTGCCTCCTGATTCTAAATCCTGGTTCAAAATTTGCCTCCTGATTCTATGAATTAGGATAGTAACTATGGCTTTATATCTCATGTAAATAGTTATTTTAGAATTTGCATTCATCTGTACTAGATTCTTTCAAGTTCTTAAACATTGTAGTTAACAAATGACATTGGCTCACCGAGTTTCGAGCTTCTAACCTAGTTGTCTATGATAGCCAACAATGTTGAAGAAGACTATTGCTATTATGATAGGACACCATGCAACCACCATTTGAGATGAGAAACAAGATGGACGAAGAGATGGGAAGGATGACATTTGTGTCTATCGTGCTTGCTTATTCAGCAATGGAACAAATAAGGAATCCAGATCGAGAATTTTGGGTTTTCCCCAGGCAGTCCACGTTCAATGAAATTATTGAACGCCATTCTTGGCAATATGACTTCACTGTTTTAAATTTAAAGTGGAAAGAATATTACAAGATGGATGTTGCTAGCTTTGAGAGATTGGTGGAGCTCCTTTCCCCTTATTTGATCATTCCTGGCCGAAAGGTAAGACCGCCATTAGACATAAGAACTGCGATCAAGATTGTCTTATATAGGTTGGGTAGCGGCATGAGCACTAGACGCATGCGGGACTTGTTCCAGGTTGGGAAGTCCACCATTGAAAAATATACCAACAAGATCTGTGGGATTCTGGCTGATAGAAATAAGCTTTTGAGGTTTTTTATCCAAATTCCTAGGGGTGATGATTTGATAAGAGTGATTAATAGCTTTGAAGAACTTTGTGGCCTCCCAAATTGTTGTGGTGCAGCTGATGGACCTTATATTGTGCTCAAAGAAAAACCAGCAAAAAAATATGATACACATGCTTATCATAATAGGAAAGGCATCAGTTCCATGTTATTGCAAGGCCTATGTGATACTAACAAGATGTTCTTGGATGTATGCTGCTTGTTTCCTGGTGGTGTCCATGATGCCAGTCAATTTACTCATTCGTCCTTGTACAGTAAGCTGAAGTATAACATTGAATGTAGTGGGCCAATACTACAATTGCAATGTGATAATTACCAACAAGAAGGAAGAAGCGTGAAGACAATCAATGTGCGCCCATACATTCTAGTTGATACAGCCTATCCTTCTCGAGAATTTTGTATGAAGATTTTTAACAAGCCCACCAATCTCCTTATGAAGGAGTTTGATAGACACATCAAGCAAGGAAGGGTGGTGATTGAGAATATTTTTGGGATACTAAAAAGCAAGTTTCAGATCTTAGGAAGTCTAAATTGTCATGTGGATAATGCATCAAAAGTTATAGTGGCTTGTTGTGCTCTTCATAACTTTTGTAGGATGGCCACCCTTGGATTACCATTAAATGAACCAAGGCCTGCTGAAAATGTGCCATCTTATGAGTTTGAACTCAATGCAAAGAGTCTGACAACAAAAGGACAAGTATTGAGAAGTGCAGTCTTCCAAAATTGGTTGGCCGAGAGAGAGAATGGTATATGAGAGAAGGAAAGGTCTGCAAGTATAGAGGCGCAGAAATCTGGAAGTCAGGTCTGCTGCATATGGTATATTCTTCATCATCTTGTCTATTTGGCTGTTGGTAAACAGAGGCCTGATGCCTCGGATGGTGTTGATGCCTTAGTGGCGCTTGTTGAAGTTTGTATGATTATGCTCATTGCCAGAAACTAATGCTACTTTGGCCATTTTATACAGTAAATTTGTATCGTTCAATCACTTATGCACTTGGTAAATTTGTGTCTGTTCTAACAATGGCACATTCTGTCTGTTAAACATTCTGTCTGTACTTGGATTCTGTCTATACTTGGATTCTGTCTGTACTTGGATTGTGTCTGTAGTTGGATTTTGTACTTGTTATGCACATTCTGTCTGTACTTGGATTCTCTGGTCCTAAACGTGGGAGACAATAATTTCCTGAACCAAGGGTTTAACAAGTGAAGCCATTAACAATAATGAAGATCAGGTTTCAGAATTGCAGTGGAGGGCCATGCTGGAGGAATTGAAGAAAGAGGGCATTTTTTCTAGTAGCTTGGCCATTTCTGATGTTTCAGGAAGTATGACTGGACAGCCAATGATAGTTTCCATTGCCTTGGGTATGTTAACAGCAGAGCTATGTGAGGAACCATGGAAGCAGTGAATCCATTGGCATTCTGAGGAAGCAGTGATGACGAACTGGACTTGGAGCAATATCTCAATCAGGTTTTTATAAGTAACTGTAGAATGGTTTAACATTTCTTTAAGCATTTTAAGAAATTCACTGTTGAGGTTGTACAGTAGCAAATGGAGGTGTCTTTCCCTGATAAGAATAGACTGACCCCTTGTTAAAAATCGGCCTTATGCTAACTGCTGCTTTATTGTGCAAAGGAAGCACATGAACACATTGCAGAACCCCTTATCAATTTCCTAAATTAATTCATAACCGGTTTGAGTGGCTTTGAATGTTTAACATGGATTCTATGCTTTAAGCGTTTTAAGAACATCATTGCTGAGGTTGTACAGTAGCAAGAGGTGTCTTTCCCTGATAAAAATAGACTGACCCCTTGTGGATCTCCTAAATTAACTCATAACCGGTTAGAGTGGTTAGGCATGTTTAACATGGATTCTATTCTTTAAGCATTTTAAGATAATCATGCAACTTGCAAGGCAAGATCATCAGCATTTCTGGGCGGGGATGCCATATCTTGATCCCCCTGCTCTCGGATCTCTGTAGCTCACCATGCCCCAACCAAAAGGGGCCCCCAATGAAGGGCCGACCAAGCAGGACTTATTTGATATGATAAAACAGCATGGGATTGATCTGTATGGACTAGGGAAAGATGGGGCTGCTAGCAAGACTATTAAGAAGGCCAAACTCTTGGAGGTCTGTAAGAGCTATGGGATTGATACTTCTACTGGAAAAAAGGAGCTGACATTGAAGAAATCCATTGCTTCTAAGCCTGGCACAAATCTGCAAGGAACATCCAGCCATAAGGAGGCCCCTAGCAATGTGCTACTAGTGGTTGATTCTCAAGACAACGAATTGGAGGATGAAGAGGACGTCCCACTTAATCAGGTAACCGAGGTGACTTCTCCTAATCTCGTAGGTTATACAAACTGGTTGTGGATGTTGTCACAACAAATCTGAAGACTCAAGTATTTTTCTTTCTGTTTTAAGCTTGGAAGGTTGAACCTGACCTGTAGACTTGATGAAAGTTGGTGAAGTTTTGATATATTTGATACCTTCTCTTAACGGTTACCATGTTAAATCTTAAACAAACTTATAAGTAATAATAATAATAATGCTGATATTTGCACATTTTCCTTGGCTGTTACTTATAGCATAATGTTGAATTAATTTCTAGATTGCTTATCTTTTATGGATCCTATCAGCTATCTGTTTCTTTATGCTTGGTTTATGGCTGTTTGAATGTAACTCATGGCTTATGGGTTAGCTTAAATGATTAATTACCTTGTATGATGCATATGGTTGCATAATAACATAACTATATTTTCTGTTTGTTACCTAACTGTTAATTATCCACTATGCTACTCTGGTACCACTGTTCTTTATGTGATTCTTGAACAATGGTTTAGAATTATGAAGAGTACTTCATGTTTTTCAAGGAAAATTCATGTCATCTAGTTTTAATTTCTTTCCTGAACTGCTAGTTAGGTGAACATGGGTCAATAGTTGTTGATTCCCATCTTTATGGCTCCTGTTTCTAGTTCTATGAACATGGTCCCCAAATGGATTCCCTGTTTTGAACAGGGGCTGATAAGTCCTGGCCAAGGACAAACATTGCCTGGATACCTGACTTTTAAGTAGGTGGTTTATGTGTCTATGTGTCCATTAATGTGGCATAATTACAGTCAGAATTTCTCTTCCTTGACTTTCAGCAGAGATTGTCAACACTAAATCATGAAAGAGATGAAGCAGCAGATCATTGCATGTGTACCTGGCCTACTGCAAAACGTTATACCAGGCCAGTGGTGGTAAGATAGATTAGAGACCCCACCAACTGTACGTACAGTGTAGGATGGCATGATTCCCCATCCGCATATGAATCAGCTTTGTTCCTTGCTCAAAATGGAATTTACACAGGTTTTCGAACATTTGCAATTTGCAACAACTCTTTAATGTATTTGGTATGTACGAACTGAAGAAGTCAGCAAAGAGTTGTCAAACTTCTCAAAATTAAATCCTGCCTTGTCATGCTGCATTGTCAATACTAAACCCTTTTGTGTTTACAGCAAGTGATGTTTACAGCGTCCTTTTGTTGGAGCTTACCATATTCAATCATGCATGATGTAAAACGATTCAGAGGATTCTTTCTGCTTTTTATCTTTCTGTATATGCCTTCTGCCAGAAAACTTGTCCAAGGTATCCAGTTAATGTTCTGTGTCTGCTCAAATCATATGCAAAAAGCTGTTATTACTATGAAGGACATTAAATTGATCTTTTCCTCCTCTGCTCATTGGGCGCAGTTATGTTATGCAGGCACAATTCGTCATATAAGCTATTATTACTTTGTTAGTTATGTTCTGCATGTGCAATATGTCAAATAAACTATGCTTGTACAATTTGTTCAGTAAACTAAAAATATTGTCTACGTTCATCTTTTGTCTTTGCTCATAATCGAGTAGTCAACTTTATGATGCAGTGTGAGGATAACATAACGCTTATGCTTTGTTCTTATTGGGAACATAACTTATACTTGAATTCATAAATGATATGCATCTAATTGAATCAGATGACTGGCATCTAATTATATGTAAGTTACAATTGTAGATAGGCACATTAACCCCTTTGGAATGCATTTTAAGACATATCATTATGGCTTGTGGTAATTTGGGGAGTCTCACATTTTTGTTATTCTCAAATATAAAATTACTCCACACAGATTAGTGAACTCTTTGAATAGCCAAAAAGTCAAATGAGTTCACAACAGCAGAAGTATGAGTGCACCACAACTACATGCCTGTAGTTTAATATTAAGCTTTTAAATTTAATATATGCTGCTGGTAGTGCACATATGCCATTCCTTCTTGGTTGCTTTTCAGATGACAAATATTTACACCAATTCAAACAGCTCGAGTCACATGTATTAACCACATAAATAAATATGACAACAGCATGCAACAGCATGCAAGGAAATTAATGAATAAGCAGCCAGCTTGCAGATGCAGCAACACTGTTGATGATGCCATAAAGCACAACTGCGCACACCTGCAATTTGCAAGACATATTTACAGCATTTTCTTTCTAATAGTTGCATGGCTGATAATAATTTTTCTACCATAGATACAATACTAGAAAAGATAACAAACCTATAGGGTTGACATTGCCCCAAAGATTCTTCTTTTTGTGGATGCTCCAAAGGATCTCCATATACTTCACTTGTGCGGTCAAGAGAAAACGCTACCACACGCTTAGCAAGCCCCAAAGATGTTCGTGGTCCCCACAACATTTGTCTTGTGAAAAAGAGAATTAAGGATCTTTCCATTGTTATACATTGTTAATGGAACTTTCCCTGCAGCAACCATAGGCCACTACCATGTAAACAGAAACACTTCACTTTTATAAGCATATTAATACCTGTAGAGAAGGGTGAAAGTATGCTGGTGGGTAGCAAAAAACGCGACCCCAAAGACCAAAGACCAAAGACCCAAAATCACCCGTCATACATTTTTTTCCCACCCTTCACCTATATAGTACCACCTATATTCTGCCCGTCTATTCGTCTAGCCGGTACCCGTTTATACAATCATTACCTGTTTGCCGCCCCGAAGAATGAAAGCGACCCCCGCAAACTGAACCACTAGACAAACGAACGAACTTTCAATTTGTGTTTTTCCAAAATCTCTTTCCCAACTTTCTCTACTCCTACTAAGCAACCCGCGAATTTATGCTTTCGATTTCCACTTTACACAAAAAACAGATCAACCATGGTAAAGAAGGTGATTGATCCGCCCGCTCAGCAATAATTCCAACGGAACCCATTACCCGTAAGCAAAAAGCAACAAAACAAAATTTCAATGGGTTTAGGGTTCAACCCCTGTTAATTCGATTTTCTTGCATTCTTCCAGGCCGGAAGAAACGTTCCCTTTAAGACCGGACCTCGGCTGATTGCCGAACCGAAGAAGACTTCCATGCGTGTATGCAGTGTCCGCCAAACGAGGGCGTTCATCCCTCTCAATTTCGAAACGCACCTCATATCTGCAGCAGAGTACAATGAAGTTTGGGATACCAACGGGGTCATTCCCCGCAAAACTTCCATTGACAAGGTGAGGCGAGCACGAAGAAGCTCTAATAGAGCTTCGAAAGCAAAATATACCCTGACGGGTTGAAGAACGAGAAGTTAGAAAGAAAAGATTATCATACCTATTTGCATTCAATAACCGCCTCGAGAGCAAAGCGGGATCCACGAAGTTCAAGGTTAATTGGGCAGCATTCGCGGCAAAGAGTAGAGCCTACAAAGAAGAAGTTAAAGTGAACCGCAAGCGGTGCTCCAAAGAAGCGTGGCGAGGCCAGCAAATCTCAAAGAAACCACAAAGACCTGAAAAGCATAGCGAAAGGCCCGGTTTCAGGAGGCAATCGGTATTAAATTAGAAGGGAGGCCGTCCATAAGGAGCTTTGCACCGTGCCCAACAGCTTTTAACGCCTTATGGGGAGAACATATCACGCCTGAAGTCCTATGCAAAGATTTGCGGAAACCCTAGACACGCGCAGCTGAAGCTGATTTAGTCTCCAAGAAGGAGCTAGTTGTCCAAATTCCCGTGCTAAGGGAGCTTTCTTCTTGGCTTCGGAAGAGAAATTGCGTAAAATTAAAGACAACATCTCACGCCTTCAAGCAACCACAGTCCCGATCTTGTCGGGTGCCTCTGGCGAGCCATTGAGCTTGGAGAGAGAAAGACATGGCGTAGTACATGCTCAAAGCCCTTGTTGAAATGGGGGTGGCCCAATAGATGAGGGATAGTTCAACAGGTGGCCACTATAGTCGCCGAGGTTGCAAACACCGGCGCAACTTGCAAAAGCCAAGCAAAGATTTACGTAATCTCAACAGCTTAGGGAACTTACAAGGAGAGCCGGGCCACCAGTGAGCATCTATCCCGGTGACATTCAAAGTTGCCAATTGGAGATGAGGAGCGATGCTCCACATGCGGGCCGGGCATTCCGTGATGATTACACCCTAAGTCCGGCTGAAATGTGGCCACGTATATCATGTCACCGCCTCGAGTTTGCTTATGGAGAAGACACACGCCTCGAATGCTCGTAAAACAGTTCCAAAGAAGCTTAGTGGAGGAATTGGGGAAGACAAATCAAGCAGAACCCTTACATGTTGGGGCAGCACAAAACAAATAGTTGAGACAATTGACCTAGATGAGGTGGTAGCTACAACTCCAGATAGCAACAGGAAAAGGAAGCATGTCAAAACACCTCTTAGTAAAAGGACCCCCGGACACAAGTCTACAAGGACTCGAACTCCACAAGCAAGAACACCAAAAAAAAGGTACACGCTTGTTTCCTCGAAGTGGGTACATTAGAAGCGCCCAGAGAGACAATGAAAAAGACGAGGCAAGCAAATAAGAGAAGACATTGCAAAGACTAAAGCACCGTGCTAAAGACACCAACACGGTCCAAAGCGATTCCAAAGAGGTTCCGGACGATCTTTGAAATACAATATAGTTCCAAATTCAGCAAAGAACCTCTACAAAGGCCTCCTCTAACACTTGTTGATGCAGGGGCGGATAAGGATGTTGAAGACCAAATATAGTGGATAAGCAGTGAACAAGGTTGTGAGCCGAATCACAAGGCTCACAAGGTCCAGGACCAAAAAGGTCCTGGACCCCGAGAGTGAGGGTGAGTCAGATGATTCGGTTGATGAGGACGTGCCTATAGGCGTGGCACTAGGAAAAAAAACAGCTGTCTAATGTAATTTATATGTACTCGTTTCAGGGCCAATTTTGTTTGCACAAGACTTGGCAAAACGATCAGTTAAAAGGTTTTTGTGTAATACCATAATATATGTTTTTTCCCCCATTGTGTCCTTGTAAAATTTGTTTCGAGTTTCAACCTAGGGATCAATATGCATTTGCATGCGAAGGGAGAAGGCAGCCACAAGTGGTGCTTACTGAATCTGAGGCTGAAGATAGTGAGAGAACCCAGACAGACAATGAAGAAACCAAAGTGCAAAAACAAACTCTTACATATAAAAGGTGCAATCCAATATTTAAGTTCAAGCAGTTATTTTACTTGTCTTATTTCACTTGGCATAATGTCCTGCCAGTTTCAGTTGGTAATTGTAGCACCACTTTTTGATTTTGCAGAGACCAAGGACCCTAAGCCACCACTTGGTACGGGTTCGCGATAGCCGAAACACCCATACATTGGGGACGGGGAGATACTAGTAAGGATGTATCTAGCTATGGCTATCAAGACTCTCCATCACCGGTAGCAAAGATAAACCCGAGTCCAAAGAAGTCGCAAAGAACTTCCAAAGACGCCCGGATAGCACTTCCCAAAGACAGTCCGGACGTCGGATAGCACTTCCCAAAGACAATCCGGCCGCATACAAACACGATCAAAGAGCCCATCGACAAGTGGTTGCAAACGCCGAGGGATGGACACCCGTGACGGAAGTGCATGGTGCTTGACATAAATGGTGTAATCGCACGCATTACACAACAGAGGAGAATGAATCAAAAAATCTTGCATCCACCACAAACGAACCATGTTGTAAAAGAAACCGCAAGTAAGTACCTCATTTGCGCACCCGGGGTATCATGAGTTTGTGGAGTGGGCACCGCAGAGGGTTTGATGTTGTGATTTGGAGTGCTTCTCTACTTCGAATACAAGGGATATGGTGGATGCATTGTTCCTCGATCCGCACTGCATTCTTGAAGATATATGGTCAAGAGCATTGCTATGCATGCGAGCATCCAACCAAAGACCGCGAAAAGCAACTATTTTTCAAGGAGTTGAAGGTTGTTCTTGAGGATTTTCCTCAATATCATGGTATGATTTTCTTGGTTGATGACAACGCACAAAGGGTTTCTAAACCCCGCACACACAACCGCTCTGTTATGCCTTTCAAGGGGCAAGAAGAGGACAATTTTTTGCAGAAGTTTGTGTGTCCGGCTTTGGAATACTTGGCCTCTCATACAGTACAGGAAACGATCTCACAAATTGATTTCACTGATGCATGGTTGGCCCCGGAGACAGTTGCAGTGCTTGATCTTTGGATTACTGTCTCAACAACTACCTTGTCTCAGCCTACTATATCCTCAATGCTCCTATTGAAGTACAAAGGCAGCTGCTGGGCACCCTTCCTGGCGACGAGCATAGATTTGAGGACTTCGATGACTTATGAAGTAACCATTGTACACTACTTTTTTGTAATATATGCAGATTACTTTGTGTTATATCTTGAGTATTGAGTGATCTTGTAAGATGTCTCAAATATTGAGTGTACAATTTTCTGTAATATATATCAAGCTTACTCTGCAATACTACAAGCATTGTTTCCAGTACTAAAATACTCCAATACAGCACTACTACAAGCATTGTTTCCAATACTAAAAGACTCCAATACTCACAAGCATTGTCTCCAATATAATGATCAAAATTTGAGACAAGTACACAAGTAACTACAGACCTGTTAAAATGATAAAACAACTAGGTCAAAGCATATTCAACCTTCATATGGCGGTATCAAAGGATCATCCGTGAGTAGCCCGATCAAGGGAAAATCTGTTAGTGCCGGGATCTGATTCATCTCAAACTTGATGGTCGATACGTGATGATCAGATTGGAAGGTCGGACCTTTGTCTTCAAGTAGCTCCCAAGTACCATCGGGCCGGGCAAATAGTACAAACCAGCCAACACATGTTCATCGACATTGAAGGTTCGACCCGACTATCCTTGACAATTACTGTCAAGGATATGCCTCGGCTTAACACATTTGACCACATAGAAATCTGCATTCTCCTGATTTCCCTCCTCGGCTACAACAGCAAAGTTATCACCTTCCTCTATGTTTCCACTAAGCCATTCTCCATCACCTTCAAAAAATGCCTCATCGATTTAGTCTTGATTACCTTCACCAAATGGACTTTTACCGCTTTAGAGTAACATATTTCCAATTCTTTAACCTCTCGCTTGTTCACACAAGATGACCGGTTTCCTTTCAAACGGTTACCCGCGAAACAACTTAAACCTCTATGAGCCACCCTTGTGCTTGATTTGGCCAAGTATGTCCCGATCTTTGTGTATTTCCTTCGTCCCTTCTACCACAGCGCACGTCCAGCGGTCTGTCCTATCAACATCATCCTTTCCAATGAACCAGAAGTGCCTGCAAAAAGCCGGCAACAAGTATTGCAGTTCACATACGATCTGAGAGGCACATTACAAAGATTACCACGGCCGGATAAAAGCGGATAAAAGCACTTTGTGAAGCGGATGAAAGCACGTTAAAAGCGGATGAATGCGGATGAAAGCATATTACCTCTTGATGTCCCCGTTCTTTGGCACCTTCATTCCAACTCATAGCGAATTCCATTGGCATCGGCAGCACCCCCTAAATCTCACTCCATCATACTTGAGTCGCTCTCTAGTGAATGCCCCTTTGAGGATCGCCCTTGCCCATCGTGCTCTCCCTTACCATGGGCTGTCCCAAAGAAATTCCATATTATTTCCTTCCCTAGCTCGTGGTGATATCTTGGTAGGAAATAGAATGGTCGGGCAGATTTGAATTGGCTAGAACAACCATCCCACCAAACTATATGCCCGGAGAATTCTACACCATTTGATACTAGCCATGAATTGTGCTTTCTAAGGCAAAGGTTGCACAAAAAGAGTGTCATGAATCTTGTCATCACTCAAGTAAAAATGGGTTTCCTTCAATAGCTTTCGATCCCAGAGTCAGCTGTCCATCCTATACGTGATGTGGGCGAGAATTGTTATTTGGTCATTGTGCCAATCTTTGGCTTTGAACCTCCCTTTGTATTTTGATGTCAGAAATTCTCGGCAAAATCAATTACGAAAACAATGGTGCCATCTTGGATATTGTCCAAGCACCTCTTGAATTGCATGGCCTGCCACCTAGCCCTGTAATTGTGTGACACGAATATCTTCAACGTGGAACACAGATATGAAATGAAAGCCTTCACTGCCGTTCTCTTGTAAGACAATCTAAGAACTGGCTTTGGTCCTTTCTTTTTTTTTCCCTTGCCATTTGAGGTCTCATCTTGTCTTTGCGGCTTTCAGTATGTGTCCCACCAGCTGCCTTGGATTTCTTACTTTGGTTTCCCTTCTTCTCAACTTGTCTTTGCAGCCTTCGGTCGTGTCCTACCAAATTTGCTTGGATTTCTTACTTTTGTTTCCATTCTTCTCGGCTTGTCTTTGCGGCTTCAGGAGTGTCCCACCGGCTACCTTGGACTTCTTACTTTGGTTTCCCTTCTTGGTGGCATTAGATCTTTTCTTTCTGCTGCCACCTGGCACTTCCTTGGTAACGCAGGCTGCAACTCCATCAACTTCTTCTGTCTCCACTGGAATCTGTAACAAGGTCTGTAGCATAAAAAAAAGAAGATCGGCGCAAGTTGAAAGCACAAAAGCGATGGTCGGTAGATGGCCGGCACATATCAGCATGCTTCAGCAAACAATAAAGAGAGTATTACCTTTTCAAACGTCTTCCATTCAAGCAAGAACTCGTGATTCTCTCTTTCTCTTGGACATATAGGAAGACTTTTCGTGCCACACTTCTGACATGTCTGCATCAAGCAGTCATGTTTATACCATTCTTCACCCTCGCCCTTGTTGCAAACCCACGACCCTCGAGAGCTCATTGGTTGAGTCATACGTATGTTGGGCGGCGGACACTTCTCACCAGGTCCACGGACCTCGCGGGTGCACTTGCACTCTTCACCATGGAATCCGGTTTTTCACGACCTTAATGCATTCGATTGCTACCGGCATACTCCAACTTCATATGGTATATGCAACAACAGGTTTCCCTTTCTGATACTTTCTTCACATAAATAGGCTTCAACTTCTCGAAAGCCTTTAAGCAAACAGGGTGTTCAGGATGTCCCTTTTGTATTGTTGATATAGGCTGCAAATGAATGGTGGCCTTTGGTTAGAAATAGCGAAAAAAAGTTTGTATGGAAACTTATACCCGTGTGACCTCCGAGAAGGTGCAAGGGATAAGAAATTCGAAGCCCGACTCTCCAACAGTGTTCACAACATCTTTCTTGCAAGGAGAGACTTCTGCTGTTTTCTCTCCAGAATTCTGTTATGCTTTGCTTGCAAGCAGGGGTGAGAGAATCGCACCTCAACCTCTTTTGGAAAGCAGACCACGGACCATTTCCAAGGAAGGCTTCCGATTTCCTTAATGCAGCAGTTGCAATTGTTGACCTCATGCAACCTATCATAAGAAATATTGCACATGTATCAATGAACATATCCCAAACAAAGATCACTCAAAGATACAAGCACTTGAAAGCATGAAGAAGCACGGGCATGAAGACAAGAAATAGATGTACCTAACAGCCACGCCATAGTGGAATTGCATCTCGAATTTGTGGAAGAAGCCATCACAAGTGTTGAGGTTCTGGCTCTCCAAATATCATGGTTCCTTAGCCTCTTTGTGGCTGCCATTGTCTGTTTCAAGTTGTTGAGCAAAGCACTCCACGCCTTGCACTCCTTTGGATTTGGCAAAAGTCCGTTTACGAGATTTCCATTTCGTGGTGATGAACCACCCTCTTCATCACATCAGCCTTGAGTTACGGTGAATGCTTTTTGGTGAGCTTATTGAAGTAATCAACTACTTGCTTGGCTATTTCTTGCACGCGTCTCATGCTTTCGATCCTCCCGCTTCAACCGCTTGCTCTTTTCATCTTATTCCTTAATCAGTATTCTCTCTTTCTCTCGCATCCAATTTCTTGTAAATTGCGGGAGGAAACCGATCTTCACGTGATATTTCCCGTGTTGGATTGACATCCGGCAAATTTGGAACAACTTGTATTGGGATTCATCGGGCCGAAAATCCAATGCTAAACGCTGATTGCCTCCGGGCGGTGTCGAGGGGAGCCATGAAATTCCTGAGAGAGGGAGGATAATTGAATTGGAGGGAGAATTTTCGCGGCCCATGACGAAGTAATCCAATTTGCAACGTACTACCACACCACTCGCGCGAAAATCCAGCCAAAAACCCACAATCATTATCCTAACGGTTCATTCGTGAGGTGGACGTGTTAGTACATGAAGGGCGTAAAAAAAAATGACGGGCAGTTACGCTTAAAGCACCCCAAATTAAGCAAAAGCAGGGGTGCTTTAAGCGGGCTAAAACCCTGCTATAAGCATGCGTCCGGACGCATGCTTTTGCCACCCACCAGCATACTTTCACCCAGAAAGCATTCGACAGCAAGCCCAAACCTTGCCCGATTCAATGTAGGCAACTGAACTGCTTTAACCTGTCCAGGTTTCAAGTACTTTAAGTTCACAAAGACCTTTAAATTGAAATGCACACGCAGCAACAGATATTTTTTTTTTTTGGGCCCTAGTGAGGTGGGATTGGGTGTAGGTGTAGCCACATGTATATCCCAAGAAAGAAATCCTATATTCGCTAGCATGTCATGGCAGAAGACTCCTGTTTCTAAGGTACTTAGCAGTCATAGCATGTGACAGCTAGCAGAACTATCGACTTCGTATAGATTGCTCTAGCTTAACTGAAAGGTCACCAAGCAATTAAAACTAGATAGATGAAAAGTCTATCATCTACGGCTTAAGACTAGATTGCAACAATTTTCATATGTGAACCTTACCTCTTTATAAGAGCTAAAAACATAACCACATGAGAGAGCAAAAAATGCTCCTAATAAAGAGAGATTTCTTCTTTTGGAAACAATACCAAATCAGCAATGTTGCTAACGCATTCTCCCTTTGCTGTTACATCACCAATGTTTTCCTGCCGGGCGAATGCTTTGTATATTGGTGTACGTGTTGAAGTCGATGTCACAACAGCAACATTCTGCCCCAGTATGCAAGAACAAAGCCCTGCTTTTCAAAGCCCTGCTTTATACACTTTAGTCCTAATGTGGGTATATATTTTTTCAAAGCCTGAGAAGCAACACAGTAGTGTGAACTTCTGAAATAGAATACTGCGAATGACAAAGTTACAATTGACTCTGGTCTTACTCTGGTCTTACTGAAAAACCTCTTGGTCATTTGATGTGAGGTTACATCACATCAAGGTTACAGAATTAATGAGACAAAGTTACAGAATTAATGAGACAAGGTTACAGAATTAATGAGACAAAGTTCCTGTTCATTCACATCAAGGTTACAGAATTAATGAGACAAAGTTACAATTGACAAAGTTACAATTGACAACCCTGTAAATTTGTGGATGTCTTGGACCTGTTTATGATTGTCTTGGACCTGTTTAGAGCAAAAGGACAAATTAAAAAGAATTATTTGCAATAATGCAAATCTACCTTGATATTGCATCAAAAGAATTATTTGCAATGCAAATCTACCTTGATATTGCATCAAACTAGCTATTAGTTGAGCGTTGAATGCATTTTGTTGTTGAACCATTGAGGAGAACATCTGTGACATTTGTAATTGCAGCTCCATTCTTTTAAGTTCCATTGTCTCCTCGTGTACAATTTTCTGTAATGAACAAATGTGAGAAGGCAAAATCATAATTTAGGGAACTAGTTCAAAACATGATTACCTTCTCAAATCTTGAGTTTTCAGCTTCTACCATAGATTTTATAGCTTCTGCCATGTCAGCTTCAGTAGTCTTCACCTTCCTCTTCCTTGCATTCTTCTTGCCCTTCACTCCAGCACCTCTACATGCTTGATCTCGAGGGCTATCAGGAGACTTGGGATCTTCAGTCCCATTGAAGATGCAAGGATTTCTTGCATTGGCAGCAGTAGCGGCTGCTTCATCGTCTACAACGAATGCCTTTGCTCTCCTTGAAGTAGAGGATGGGCGAGCAGGAGTAAAGGTGCCAGGCTCTTCAATGTTGCCTTCATGCATATTACTGTAAGCAAAGTTGTTAGGCATAAGCTCTTCAATGTCCTCTTCATGCACATGTGTGTCATCCATGTAACAATCATCATGCATATGTGGGCCATGCATGTAGCTCTCATCGCCTGCTGCAAAACCATCGTTTTCGATATTCATTTGCATGGGACCTTGGCTGAGACCATCATCAATGCCACCCGGTACACCTAGGCACTTTGCACCTCTTGAAAACATATCATCTAACAGCTGATAAGGGGGCCAGTTTGTTGCAGCAGATCCAGTTTTAGAGGCTTGCTCTTTGAATCGTTTGTACCTCGCCTTTAACTTCTCCATTTTAGCCCTTAATTGTTTGGCAGTTAAGTCCATGCCATATGCCTTGGCAAGATCATTAAAAACACTCGACCATTGTTTGTTCGACAAATGACTCTTCTCATTAGCAAAAAAGAAATTACTGTACAACTTGATGAATGTCATCTCCTTTCCCACATTCCAATACCTTTGGCCCTTTGCTGAAGCAAACAAAACTGTAAGCTTTGATGTGAAACATGTGAAAGATTTATAATAGGACCTGGCAGCCTTTCTTGTGGATTTGCAAATTGTTCCTTCAAGAAAAATAAGAAATTAGTAGTTTATACATTCAATCTATTGAAATTAAACATTCTAATGATACATTAGAAGCTGAAATCCCCAATTATCTTAGATCCAAAAAAGTGAAGAGCAGTGAAGAGCATTTCACACCTACCTCAATAATTTGGACGTCTTCCATCCCATTTTGGCCATCCAATTGTTGCATAGAATTGGAGCTCACATATAGAAGCTTGCATCCCTGCTCAGAAACAGATCCAAATAATAAACAAATGCTTAGCATGCTTAGAAACAGATGCATTTCTGTAAGATGCATTTTTATTTGCTGCCAACACAAATATGTGCAAGATTGAACATTTAACCCAAAAGCACGAATTTTTATGATAAATACCTCTTGTTCTTGGAAGTTTGACATTGTTTTATGCATCCAGCTGATCTTTAAGACAAAATCTGCAACAAAATAGTGAATTCGAATGAAAAGATCCAAAAATCTTCAAGCAATTTTGCTTTCAAGCAACCGCAATGGGTTCTGCCCTTTATTCCGATGCCTCCCCTGCAAGCTCTAGTCTCCACGCATCTGGTCTGGCGAATTCCTGTGATCTGGCTGTTCTAACCGTAGTTAAACTCCACCGGAGGTAAACGGGGGTAAGAACCCCTCTAGTATAAAATCGGTATACGGTAGAGGTATACGAGAGAGGTGCAACATTGTTGCATGTGGCCACCCCTAATGCCACTTTAAGTTATCGACTGTCAAAGAGGTGGGGGTGTTGGTACCACCAGGGCTGAGTGAGCAGCCCCATAGGAATACCAGGCAGCCCATTGAAGGCTCCACTCACAACCTATTAAAAGCTACAATATGTATAATGAAAAGTTGAAGACAACCAACTGTTAGCAGATGTTGATCAGATTTCTTAAACAATGTTAGCAGATGTTGATCAGATTTCTTAAACAATGTGTATTTAAACAACAATTATAATTGAATTTACAAAGTCCTCATTTATTTTATCAAATTATTATAAAGCCAAACAACAAACTCAAAAGTCTTCATTAGAAAAATAAATTGAAGTATGAACTAGTTATGGTACCCGGCGTTGCCGGGCTTTAGTAACAATTTGAATGGGCCTTCGCCATCTATCATCTGAGACCAAATTATAACAGGTGCCAAGCATTTTCGGATATTAACACAACTCATTATTACATATATGTGCATTATAGAGGCTTTAACTCCTGTTTTAAAGCACAATTTCATTATTTTTGGACTTTCCCCAAGTCCATACAGTTCCCAAATTACCTCGAACAAGGATCTAAAGTGTACATTCTCATCCAAAATATAAAGAACGCTGAAAGAATTATAAGCTAATATAGCTTGAACCCCCAACTATTTGATACCCATACAACTATTTAATAAAAAATATTATAAAATACATGGTTATATAATATGTGTTTTATAACATATTATACTATCCACGATGTAAGTTTTTATTTTCCATGTGCCATGTTAATGAAAATTGGGCGACCGCCCTATTTGCACATGCTACATTGCAATCAACAACATTGATCATTATCTACAACATTGGTAATATTAAAAAATGAAGCATATAACTTCCAATGGAAAAAATAAACCCTCTAAATATCACAGACTTTATCTACAATTATTAACGGAAAAAAAAAAAAAAATCCTCTAAATGTCACAAGCCAATTTCGAACTCAACACTCGAAACACACAAGACGAAAGCCTTAAACACAAGGCCAATAAGCAATTGTTGGTTTTTGTCATTTTAAACAATTAGATAAACGACATTCATTAAAACAATATTAAGAAGAAAAAATTCAAAACCCTAAACCTAAACCTAAAAGTAGATGTCGACGGCAATATCCTCCGCCGCTTTCCTCTCTCGTCATCTCAATGACCAGCTGAACAAAATGGAGGAGGCGGAATCAGGTTGCGGAATCAGGTTGTGTATTTGCTCCAAAAGCGGTTTACAAAGAGGTAAACGTTTTGTGGATTTGCTCTAAAAGCAGTTTGCATATCTGTATCTCTTCCTGCAAAGAGGAATTTCAAAGCAAAGAGGAATTTCAAAGCAATATCCTGCTATGAAGCTACCTGTGTCTCTTCTTCTGCTTCTGGCGGTGATCGTTTGCTTCTGCCTCCATTTCGTACTCAAGGACGAATCATATCCGGTAAGAACCCTCAGTGCGCCATATGCAAATGTTTCTACCT
This sequence comes from Isoetes taiwanensis, assembly GCA_021234155.1. NCBI lineage: Eukaryota > Viridiplantae > Streptophyta > Lycopodiopsida > Isoetales > Isoetaceae > Isoetes > Isoetes taiwanensis. Next base: position 8,915,844 of record JAJEKV010000026.1, on the reverse strand, counting down.
TCTGTTTCGAATCTGTAGATTGCTTGAGAACTTCTGCAATGCCAAAACATAGACAAAAGATGTGCTTGAGACAAAAGATAGAAAGATTCAGATTGCAAGATCATAGATCTGTTCATAGTTTGGTTTATTCTTCTGTTTGGTTTCTTGTTGCAGGAACACAGGTGAAGGAATAAGGGCCAGCCAGCTTTAGAACTACTGCCACTCTAAAATCGGGCGACTGCCAGTGTTATAAGACCAACAAAATGGTCATTTTTCTTTCATGATCAATTTTATTATGATCAAATTGGGCGTTCGCCGGATTTGAAGCAGGAACGCTTGCAGGAATACGCCTGGGACTTCAGAAAAACAAGCTCATAAGCTTGCAGAATGGGATAAGCTAGTCTAATAGCTTACTGTAGTGTCCCACAAATTGGGCGATCGCCCAATTTAAAAGAGAATTGATTGTAGGAAAACAAGCATACTCATTATATTTCTGAGCCCCTAATTTGTGTGAGCCGTTAATTCTTGTGCATGTATTTTTCAATTTCTTATCTTGAAATAGAATGCTCAACAAACATTCTAATCTTGTTCCTTCTTACTTTTCTAAGAATTGGGCATGCTAGCGAGGCACAACAAATTGGCACTTACGAGGCAGACACACCAAATCGGGCGCCCGCCCGATTTGTGCATAAGGAATCTCCATAGAACATACAGGGAAAACATAATGGGGCAGGCAAGTAGTAAGCACATAACAAATTGGGCGCCCGCCCGATTTGTGCATGAGGAATCTCCATACAACATACAGGGGAAGAAGACCTAATGGGGCGGGCCAATTTGGCGACCACCCAATTTACATGTCCATTAGAAGGGAAAATATGTGTGGAATATAAGTATTAGAATGTATGGAAGGCAAGTTTTGGTAGAGCTAGACATCAAATTGGGCGCTCGCCATGCCTAATACAAGAAAACAATTAAAAGAGATTAACTTAAAATAAAAGAAAAGTTGTAAATGAATAATATATGGCAATGGTCGTGTTCAAGGCAAAAATAATAAAAATAGGAGGGCTCCAAATTAGCCACCCCCTTCCAAGTGACAACCCAATCTTATTAAGTAAAAGTAAGCCTTGTTAAAGCAAAATACAACATGCACACCCAACAAAAGGGTAAAAGAAAAACAAGGGCCATGCACCATTGAAGTGGGCATATAAAGCCAATAGAACAATCTATACAAAAGGAATAAAAACACTAACAAATGATATAAAAGGAATAAAAACACTAAGGAAGGAGATATGCTAACCTTTGGCGGCCTTGGACATGCAAAAACACCTCAAAATGTTCTCTAGAAGATGGGCGCCTTTATGAAACATGGAAAAACACCTCAAAAGGTCCTTTAGAAGATGGGCGCCTTCAAGGAAGAGGAGCAGATAAGGAGGAGGACGAGGAGGTTGCATGCGTGATGGGGAAGTGGCATGCTCATAATGAAAGGTCCATGCGTAGTTAGTGCCCATAGAGCGTGTCAGATTAAATGCACCTTAACATGACCATTTCAAAATTCAAAAAAAGCTGCCACGTGGACCATTCACGTGGTTGTTGAGATTCAAAATTTGAATTTTCCCCCTCAACTCAATATTGTCGTGTGGACCATTCACGTCATTATTGAGATTCAAAATTCAAATTCAAATTTCCCCCCCTCGACTCAATATCGCCAAGCACTTGCTATCCATTCCATATTCCGAGCGTCTCGCTACCCGTCATTGCCGCTCTCGACTAAACCATTTGCTAAGCGTAATGTGTCATGACTTTTCGTGATTTGCAATTCAAGGTTGTCATTTTATTGCAATTCTAGATATATTTTAGCGTAATTTTAATTTCGAATGGAGAATAGATCTCCTTTATCTAGTGCTCTAAGTACCCATGTTTCTCTTTCGTTGAGAGTTGCAGCATGCATTGCCACACTAATAATGAGGTGATAAGACACACCCTTTGGCTTCAAGATGAGGTATGACTTTTTATTTTCGAAATGGCATAGCTACTTGTCATAAGGGTTTGATTTAAGAATGAGCAAACAATGTTTGTTATGCTACTAGCTTGGCTCAACTTGTGGTGATTGTAAGTCAACAGGTAGGGCTCAGTATGTTGAAGACCAAATCTCGTGCACAGAGATAAGGGAGACACCCAAATTTGTGCACGCATGGGGCCGAATCTCGCGCATTGAAATGGGGCGAGCGCCCAACTTGGCGAGCCCAAATAGGGCGGGCGCCCAATTTGCAGGCCAATTTTTTTTTTTTTTTTTTTTTTTTAATAAATGATTTTTAAGTTAGCCACATGTTGGCTTTCAAGTTAGCTTACATCTTGGCTCCAAGTTGGCTACTTACTGATTTCTTAAATTTGAAAGTCTAATGTTAATACCATCACTAAGTGAATGCATAGCATGATGGCGTGGAGAAACTTACTCATAGCATGTGGTATAGGACCACAGGAGCATGTATCTTGGCTTAGCCAAACTCAGAAATACACTCAAAATAAGAAGTGTGAATAGTAGTGATCCATACTGCATTGACCAATGCACTTGAGCAAACCTAGGTGCGACATCTAAATAGTACCTAGGACTTCTTCAAATAATGGTATTTAACTCCATCTAGCATCATTTATCATTGAATATTAAATTTGAGGATAAATGCAATATTTTGTAAGGTGGCTTTCTATTTCTCATGATAATATCAAGTCTTAAGTCTCATAGTATTCCAGATTATGCAGATAAATAACTGGAGAGCCTAGATTGTTCACATATATTATGAAATTCTAATATATAGAATGCTTAAAATAATGAAATGTTTAGGGTAAGTATTTTGAAAACCCTAAACGTGCATAGTTTTGCATCATTCTCGGCGGCTGCCAGACAAGCGCCTAAAGCGGGTGCCCATAGAGCAGATTATGCAAAGTGGAGGCCAAGAAGAGGCAGCCAACTTGGAGGATGAGGAATTGGAACAATTCAACATGGCTGATTTGCAACAGTTATGGGAGGCACCACAGCCTACTGTTGAGCATGGTGGCCAAAAGCCTACCGGAGGGCATGACCATATAATTGACGAAGTGGATATTGCAAGCCATGATGTGCATCCATCTCACCGAGAAGGCGCACAAGATGGGGACCATGAGGTCATGGATGCAACCTTAAGACCCTCACTGCAACCTGTGCTATCATCTCGTGATATGGGAGCAGCACAGGCATGTGTGCAGCTTCCTGAAGACGTGAGGACATCACAGGCCTACATGCAATAGTCTCAGGTTACGGAGGCAAGGAAGAGGGGTTTAGCTCCAAATCTAAGTGGACGGGTGCACATCTCTAGTGATGGCTTCTGTGAGGCCTTGGCTGCTGAGAGGTGTAGAAGGGCTGAGGCTGCGAGACTAAAGAATGAGCAAGTTGCAGCCAGGAAACTCGAGGTTGCTAGAAGGAAATTGAAAAGGCAGGAGGCTGCCAAGAGAGCTCAACAGAATAGGGAAGAAAGGGAAAATAAGAAGAAGGCTGATGCTAAATTTGAAGCCTCTACTACTAGACTTAGAGCACTCATGTACCCCAGGTGCGTTTCAAGAGTGGCTGCAGTCTTTAGCTTCCAGAGGCCAATGAGTGATGAGGTGAAGAGCAAAAGGCTAGAGGTTAGAAACAGGATGAGGATGAGGCAAGGGATGAGTCCAATTAGGGCTCCAATAGTGAAAACATCATTCACCATGGACTATGAACGTCAACAGGTCAGTGGATTGACCACACCAGTTATGAGTGATCATACAATTGCCCATGATAGTGAAGAAGAAGTGTAGGTTATATGTAGCTTGGAAGATACACACTTATGCTCGAGAGACGTTGCTGGTGTGCAGGATGTTAGCATAGAAGGCTTCCTGCCTCTGGTCAGACCTGTCCAAACTCCATTAGCACAATCAGGTCACCAATGAAGACATGGGACTTGGTCAACAGGGAGGGAGAGCCACAGCCACACGCTGAGATTGGCCTTGGGAATTCCATGAGGTTGGACACACAAGGTTGGGTCAATTATACAACAGCACATTCTGGCCCTCAGCACGACGGGGATAAGGCCATAGACAAGGCTAGGATCATTCGAGAAATGGTCGAAATAGGTGTGGATAGGGACATAATTTCCCGGGCCAGAGGAATGGATATGGAGTTTGCAAAGACTTGGAAGGCAAATATGTCTGAAGGGTCAGGAGCAACACTTTTATTAACCAGGTTTGTTTAGTCTACAGCAGGCGCTTAAGGGAACTGGCATTTGTGATACAATACATAACATTTGCATATGGCAGGTATCTGAAGACAATGACGAGACCATAGACAACTAAGGCATCTGCAAATGAACCCTATGTCCATTGCATTATTTATTACTTTTAATAAATTTGTTTAACCCTAAAACCAGATATCTGGGTGTATAATACAGCAAAGATTGGTGTTCAATTAACTGGAGCATCAGCCCAACCTCTTAAGTTATGTTTCATTCAGATCATGCTCACCACATATACACAGATATTATATATAACAACTATGTTAAGACAAAACTGAAGTTTCATTACTTGCAAGATTTAAGACGAAAACTAAAGGGTCAGTAACTCATTTTCATTCCAAAAAAGCCCGAGGGCTGCTACAAAGGATGACACTTAGGCCCATCACAAAAACTCTTGGCCCGCAGGCCACATTCCAGATCAACATTCCATGAGAGGGAAGTGGCACAGAGGCCACAATCACATCAACCAAAAAAAGAGGAGGAGAAAAATGATCGTCCAGTGGTGGCATTGCAGAAATGGATGGAAGCATTCAAGGACCCACAGGGCTTTAAAAAAGGACGCTATCTTCTTCAGTAACCACAATCTGGCAGTGAATTAAGTCAATATTACAGCGGGCCCTTTCAACCTGGGAGACTATCTCTGGAGACACCTCAACATGGAGGGAGGAACCTACAGCACGGGTCACCTCTACCGATGTAACAAGGCAGTTGCGAATTGAGAAAAAATTCGGAGTTGTTGATGTTGTGGAGCTGCTGGGGCTGGGATGATTGCTCTGAAGTCCGCGAGATCATTTCCTAGGCGACGGAGCCCCCTTCCTTCCGAACCTGGCAGTGTCCCAGGTCGGGCCACATCCAGGGAAGCTTGTGCTGCGTGCTTGATCCGTAATCACCGTTGTGCCTGATATGTTAATGCAAGAAAACACGTTTAGTCCAGCCCAGAAACATCCAAATTAAGTTGAAGGAGACAACAGAAGCCGGTGGTTACCTGTGGCGCTTTGAGAGAGCTGATTAAGAATACCTCGGCTGTCGATGGAAGACAATGAACTCCAAATTTAAAGGACGAAGGGAATGATGGGTTTGGCATGGCCTGGACAAACCAGATTTCCAAAAATCTTCGCCTTAAAGGCCAAATTCTTCCACTGCAACCGGAGCAGAGACGGTCCGAGCCGTTTAGGGACGAATCGATTGAAGAATTAGGAAGGATTTATGGAGGTAAGCTGGAAATTCGGCGAAGGTGGGCCAAATTTGGGGACGGTATCCGTTATCCTAGGGCACGATAGCTGGCAACCATGAGGACGTAGGGGGCCTCGGGTATGGCAAAAACGGTGTAAGCGTGAGGCTGCATTGATGCACCGATCCCCGATCGTGGGAGACTGGCAGACGTACAAAGTGTCAAGTGGCGTGCCAGGTGGTACACTCGGCATCTTTGCGAGTCCATAAGGCTGGCGACGGCAGGCTCGGGGTATACGCGAATGGGGCTATTAAAATAACGACGGGGGAGCCTAGACCCCCCCGACTCACGATGCTATAACTTCTTAACCATAGAGATTCTGAAGAAATTTTGTTCTACAAATGCTGTAGTCCTGTTCATTAGGTATCCAACACACCTGGCGGATGTCTAAGCGTGCAAATGTACCTCCACTTACAAGAGTTTGCCTCTTAAGTGCGCGAAACATGGCGACACTATCCTAATGCTCTTAAAATTATGGCCAACACTGCCCTTGTTGCTTTTTCATTCTCACTTTATTAATGGAAATCTATATGGAAGGGTGGCTAATGACGACAACCCTACCCTTGGCCAGCATGGCAATACTCGGGGACGTGGCATTCCTTTCTGGCAGGAAATGAGGGAAATGTTTCATAGCAAGGTTTGGGAGGCTCGAAGACAACAGAGTGAAGGTTTCGGTCAAGAACCAGAAAAGGCTGGATTCTTGCAAGTATGATTCATGATAAACGAAGGAGCTTGCAATCACCCAGCAAGATCTGGTTAGGTACGTAGATTATCAAGAGGTATCAAATTGTTAAAGCAAGCCTCCAAAACTTATCGTGTTCTGGTACTTTTTGTGATTATCTTCATCGGACAATGCTTAAATGACTGCACAAATGGCAAATGAATGTGATATTGTCTTTATTCAATCATGACTATTTTATGTCGTACTTTAGTTCACTTGAAGATGTTAAGATTTTCAAACCGGGGCTAATGAGAATGGAGACGGAGGTGCACTGTTATAAATTTTATTTGAAAAGATAATATGTTTTTTTTTTCCTTCTTTTTTAACTCTTATTATTCGCACGTTTGCACAAACAAGGGTAGAGACTTTCGAGCAATTTAAGACCATCCACAAACGAGGGTAGAGACTTTTGAGAAATTTAAGGCTATCCACGTTGTACCCAGCTGGGATTATTGTGAATGTGGAAAGCCTTGTAGTCGCTCGATTTCATCTATGGTGGAGAAAAAAACTTTGAAAGCATGTCCGTCCATAGGTCACGCTGGAAGTTATGGTCGGGCTAGAGAATTCGATTTGGGATTACGACATTACTGGAATTTGAGCTCAGGTTTTCTTATTGCATTGTTTTAAAAAGCTACGTTAATTTGTTGGTTTCATCAGCAACTTAATGAGGCAATCCCATTCCCAACAAGTGATCAAAGGTGCATAGATCTGTATGACCATGAATAGTTTAAAAATGGACTAGGAACGAGATAAACGAGGAGGCAAGAACCCACAAATAAATAATCACATAGATTGAGAACCTGCATGTGATAAAGGGGGTGCTAGTCTAGTATAAAACAATGGGGAGAACAACCCAAAAGACATAAAGCATTTAAAGAAAGCAGATAGTGCACCCACTTATAGGGCCTGAAACAAAAACTCTGATGCTTTTTACATCTTCTGTCTTTGGTGAATTCATATATACACAAAGCAAGAGATGAGATACTTACGCTTGCATAAAGAATTGCTCAGTCATGCAGGTTAAAGTAACAAAAAAAAAAAAGTAGTATTCGGGAAAATGTCATCACTACTTGCTTCCGCCTATTCCATGCCTGCTTCAAGCTAACGGGATGAGATACTTATGCCTGCGTAAAGAATTGCTCAGCCATGCAGGTTAAACTCAAAAAAGAAAACGGTAGTAACTTGGAAAATGCCATCTGAACTTGTGCAATGACATGGAAGAGCTTGCATAGTCTATGCGGATTTTGAGATGGTACAAGTTGCATGCAGTCAACCTGCTGCACATAAATTATCTCTTTAGAAAGTTCTGTTGGTACCCTCAGGAATTATATGAATGAAAAGACGAGATGGAAAGACAAAAGCAAGCTAAAGCACATCTTTGCCTATACATTGGCAATCTTCTTGAAAACTGAAATAAACAAGTGAGTGAAACTAGATGGCAGTTACATACTAGATGCCAGGTTCATGCATTTGATTTGATCAAGATACAATGAAATAGGCTTTACTTTCAGAAGCATTACTTGTCTTTTAAGGTCTCGTTAAAACTGCATTAAGTTATGTGGGTGAAAAATTGTGCATTACACATTAATTATAAGTAACACTCTTCTTGATAATGGAATGGCTTTATCCATTGTCGTGCAGACCAAGTTCTATGCTTTGAGGGATTTTTGGGATTACGGCATTACAATAATTCGAATTGGCATCAGGTAAGTTTGAAAGCTCAGGTTTCCTTATTGCTTTATTTTAAGAAGCTAACGTTAATTTGCTGGTTTCATCCGTTGTTGTGCAGATCAAGCTCTAAGCTCTGAGGAATTCCAAGTCCTAAGCTTTGAGAGATTTTGGTTCCACTGGATGTGGGAATTTCGTCATTGAAAATGTAAGTCAGTAGGACAAACTTGAAGTTTCATATTTGCATTATTAGAATAGGATTTCATAGGATGTGGAATGCCACGATTGCGACTAAAGCTTATCCATGCCTTCTTGTTAAGATATATTGCACCTTGAATATGCTAACCCGATATATTCTTTGATGTCAGAGACGCTGGATAGCAATGGTCTTCCTCGATCAAAGAATTTTGTTCGTCTTTGCCATCACTTGATATGCTTGCTGCCAACTACAAAGGTAAGTTTCTTTTATTAGTCGTCGCATTCTTATAAATACATGGTTGTTATTCCGATGCCCAAAGAAAACCGTGAAACATTAGCAGGTATTGCTTTCAGCAATCCGGCTTGCGCAGTCCCAAATGAGGAGATGGGCATTTTAAAATTGAATCATATTGTTGTCCTTTTGCAAGCGCATCCATGACCATATTGTGAAGAATGGCTTATCACAAGATAGGGTCTTAGGAAATCTACTTATACACATGTATGGAAAGTGTAGAGCTTTGGAAGATGGAATGGAGGTGTACCAAGGAATGCAAAGAAAGAATTCTTTTACTTGGAACATCATGATTGCAGCATATGCACAACATGTGCTTTTGCAAAAGGCTAGACATTCATACCATCAAATGCCCCAGCAAAATGTTGTAGCAGGGAACACCATGATTGCAGTTTATGTCCAACAGGGACAGATCAAAGAAGCCATCCAAATTTTGCAGATGCTGCCTTGTCCTAATGTAATTTCATGGATCACTATGATGGCATGTTATGCGCATCAATGGCAGCGCGAACATGCTCTTGCTTCTTTTGAACATATACCTCATCGCAATGTGATATCTTGTAACACAGCAATTGCAACATGTCTACAACATGGGGAAACTGATAAAGAAATTGATCTGTTTTGGCAAATGCCTGAACGTAATGTCGTTTCATGGAATGCTATAATTTTAGCTTTTACTCAACAGGGAGATCTTGAACCAGCTCTCACCTTGTTTCAGCAAATGGCTGAACATGATGTGGTTTCATGGAATGTGATGATCACAGCCTATGCACAATATGGCAGCTTAACGAGGCTATACATATGTTTAAGCAGATGCCTTGACGGATTGTAGTCTCCTACAATAATTTGGTTCAGTATATGTGCAACGTGGGTTCTTCAAGGAGGCTTTTTACCTTTTCCAACAAATGCTGCAATGGGATTCAGCCTCACGGAACAACATCATTGCAACATTTGTTCAGTATGGCCAGCTTGACGAAGCCACTGGCCTACTTTTCCTTTGACACTTCTAAAATGCTCAAAATGAGCCATTACTAGTTTGCTCAAGGGAGCACCCAAACCCCTTTAGCCCAACATAGTAAGCTTCTAGATTTCTAGCAATTTTCCTAGGTCGAGAATAGACTTGAGACCGAAGTTGGATGAGCTCCCAAATGGGGGTGAACTTATACTCAATTGCAAGGGCATTAGGGTAATTAGCCTATTGCAAGAACTATTGGACAAGCTTTGGGGTGACATGTTGAGTGAGATTGGCACATGTAGCCAACGACCCCCCTTTCGCGCTTGTCTTGGAGGATTGAGGGCAGCCGGGGTGAGACCCGCTAGTTTAAAGCACGTTTGGGAGGTAAAATTCTTTGCAATGTATGATTTAAACCATCATCCAATTAAATTGGGATTATGGGGTGCTTGAAGAAAATTGAATAACTATGTAAATGTTTTTCATCACGTTTTTATAATATGGTGCTTTATTGTGAAATATTGACTATTTTGTAAATAATATGAGATTACATTTTCATACGTTTGAGGTGGTTTGTGTGAATTTGAACATGCTATAAAAAACATACTATATGAAATTTGTCCCAAAATTAAGACATAATCCCAATTTAATTAAATGATGGTTTTTAGAACTATTCGCCACGCTCCATTGCTGAAGCCATGACCCAGTATAGACCGTGGTGACATAATGGCTGCCCCATTTTCTCATAAATTGGGCCATCTGTGCCCAAGATCAAGATGTGGCCTTGTAATTTTGATTATATACCTGGCATATGGGATTGTTCCATTGCTTTTGCTCGAATTCAATTGAGTAGATGTTTTTTATTCATTGTATGTATCGCAACAGATAATATATTATTGCAACATAATCATGCTTTCTTAGAGGATGGGAATTTCAGATAATCTACTGCAAAGTGTTGTTGCCTTGTACTAGAGAGTCCATGTTTCAGGAGATTCCACATTTTTAATTTTGTAACTAGAAATTAGCGGTGCTTTTGATATGACATTGATATAGAAAACTTCATGTTACAAATTATAGAATAGAATAGAATAGAATAGAATAGAATAGTTTAACATGTAAAACATGTAATTTATGTGCTTTTGACTAGTTTTATTTCTTTGTTGTACTGATGCACAATAGGTAATTCTTGCTTGCAAGTATCCATCTGCATTATCTAGTAGCTTATACCATCTGAACTATGAAAGAACCAGGAAGAGTTTATTTACGAAATTGCTGAAGCATAGGCCCATCCAGCTGCAAGCACTAGATATATTATGCAGAAGAAAAGCAAGTTACAAGCACCTCACTCCAAGAAGTTATACCAGTAGTGTAACCCAGGGTTGCCCTTAAGGGGCTATTTATAGCCAAATGGCTATATTTTGAATATTTCCGAAAGTGAGATACTAAAGCTGAATAGGTTACTATTGAAAATAAATTATATTCTTTCGCCAAAATTTTACCATTTCGTCCGCCCGCCTTTCTTAAATTAGCCATGCATTCTTAAGCTCAGATCTAGAGTTTCGCCTCCAGTTCCATGGATCTAAGTGTTTAGGATCATAGATTATCCCCTTAACAACATTGTAGATCAAGTAATTGTTTGCTAGCTCCAGTGGACCATAGTAGAATACTCAAAAAATCAACAATTACTCAAATTTTGCTAAACATAATAGGCTTCCTTAATCCTGTAAGTTGTATGTGAATTGACATCTAATTTATTTATTTCAATTACCACATTAACGTTGGCAAGATTTGCCAGAGTTTCTATGAAACAGTTCAAGTCGCAAAAAGTAATCGCCTACAAAATTAATATAGAAAGCTTATGATTCGCCTCACCTTCTAAATCACGCCTATGCAGATATGGCCTTAAGGGCAACCCTGGTGTAACCCAATATTGTACTCCATTGATGATATTTATTCATCAAGAGGGTATGAGTGTCAATGTCTGTCTAACTGTATTCTATTAGAGAGTGACCCCAGAAATTGACCAATGTACAGATAAACATGCATTAAACTAAACATGGATATAAGAGAATAATGACCTAATATATTAGTAACTACCCATTAGTAAGAATCCATATTGGAATTTCATACTGCATTTCAATGATACACCTTCCCACAACTGCTTTTTCACAAGCATATGTTGGATTCTAGGAATCCTAAAATGAGCATTCTTCTTTGAAAATGGAAAATAATGTTAAACATTTTAATTATTTCAAGATAAGATCCAACAACAACCTCTAGTTGGAATTCAAGTCATGTTTTGTCTTCTTTGATTCCATATCTTTTTTAATTCCATATAAAAACAAATGCATCGAGAAATTGGTCTCTAAACTCTGCACAAATAGAATCTCTTCCATTTGGAATAAATCTTACTAGTTTTTTCCAGTACATTTGATAAACTAGCAAATGCCCAAGAGACAATGGTTTGAAAGCTTAACTAGCGATGATAGCGAGAGATTTCGAGAACGACATAGACAAAATGAAAGAACGCACAGTAAATGGGAATCTCATGCCAAACATATTGCATCATAATTTTTTGAGGAAAAAAAATCATTAGCATATGCAGAGCGAAATATATTTGGTGAACCTTTAACACAAGCATGTTAAAGATTGACTCGATGTGGGGACATTTTTCTACATGACTATGTTTTTTGTTGCATAAAGTTAGAGCAATATCCTATTGTTTAAATTTGGTTTTTCCGGGGTTCCGAAAACTTTTTGGATTTTTTTTTCGGGTTGATTTTCTAAGGTCTAGAAGCTTTTAGCTGCCGGAAAACGTTTTGGGTATTCCAAAAATCGGGTTGGCTTTTCGTATGATTTTTTTAATCTAGGTTTTTGTCCATTCCGAAATCTTCTTCTTCTGTCTTTTTTCTGTCTTTTGGCTTGGCTCCACCTCATCCGATCGAGAGGGGAGTAGAGCTCGGCATGCAGGCCAACGTTTTTGCCTCCAAAACTATTTGCTCTAGACTTACGATCTACAGCCATGAGTTTGAAGACCAGGTATAGGGTTTTGGGTTGCAGCTGATAATCGAAGCATTTCTTCTTTACGTTCCGGCACATCCACAGTATCCAGGCTACAAGATTGCGTCTTGAGGTTATCTGCAGCTCGAGGTTATCTGCAGAACCAATCTCTTGAAGTTTTTTTCATTTCCTTTTTTTCATCCCCTTCTCTGATGCTTTTTATCTTCTTAATGCAGGGCAGCGTGTATTACCAGAATCATCAGCGTCATAGCAACACGAAATACGAAAACTTTCGTGTGCTTCATTCTTTACATATTTTAATGGCCGTTTACCCTAATCACTAAGGTTTAAGCCGTTTCTGGATGGTGCTGTAACGCTAGCTCTTTGTAGGCACGCAACACAGATTGGGCAAAATCTTTACTGGACATTCCCCTCGCCATAGCCAAGCTCTGGCCGCAAGCCTTCTGCCACAGAGCTGGTGATGTGCAAATTGTTTTGATAGGTATTTCGTTGATGGCAAGGTTTTGCATCTTATCTATATTCAAGCGATTTGCATTATATCTGGTTTTGCAGTATGCAGGAGACTCAAGACTTTCATAGGTCATTCATTTTGTGCAGAGCTTCGGTGCTTACCACCTTGAAGTACTTTCGCATCGCATAAGTACTTCGGCTTCCTTCTATTTTTTCTTCCTCCGCTCAAAAAATGTGAGAAGCAGGTCAATTGAGCAGCAGCTCTAGCAACAAAAACTCCGGCATCCATGGAAAAGATTTGGATCTTAGTAAGCATTCAACAAATATTCTGGCATCCATGGCAGCATCTTGGTAAGCAGGGTTCAATCCATGATCTTTGCTCAACGTTCTTCTTCTTCTATTCGTTTGGAGGTTTTTAGGAGTTCGATTTAGAACATGATCTGCATCAGGGTGGTATAGGAAAGTTTTCTGCTTTCATTTCCCCCTCTATTGCATTTGAGTCTGGTCAAAACAGTGTTGGAGATCATTTTTCTCTCTCTCTCTCTTTGTTACTTTCTGCCATTGTTTGCTTTGCAGGCATTGAGGACAAGGGCATGTTGTCTAATCTAAATAGCCAATTTGTGTGTAAGTTTTCTTCACCATTTTCTAGCTATATTTGATATATTAAGTTTGTCCATCTTGCAAATACCTTTTTTTTAGTTATAGGTTCTTAGTTCTTTTCATAAATTGTGTTGGAATTGGATAGGATGCTACTCACATCCATAGAATGCCGTCTGTGCCCTTTATTCGCCAGTTCCAAGCATCAAATCAAACTGTTTCCTCCCTTCCTGCTGCAAGTTAAGCCATCATAGTTTATTCTTCCACGCTAGCTCTCTGGCTTTGCAAAATATTTATTGCATCATTCATAGATATAAGCTCTGTGTATGTAATGCTTATCACTTCAACTTTGTGGCTGTATCACATATAGGGTTTTAGCGATTAGCAGCTCTCATCTGTGTGCATTGCTCCAAGACCCATAAATCAAATTTCCTTGAATAGTACAAATTATCCAGTGGTATTTTGGCTGGCCCTACAAGTCCTCTTCTAAATATTGTCCCAACTGTTTTGTTCTGGGTACCCAGGTAGTCTATTCTTATCCATTGTTTATGTCGACTTGAAATTTAAAGATTTGTTTGGTGCTCTTAAGATTTTTATTTTCATGAAACGTGCAGGGGCATTGGGAGTTGAAGGAATACCATGTTTTAAATGAGAATCTCTGACAAGACAGAGATGAAGCTGAGGAAACTGTTTGGAGCCATGATCAGGGTTGCAATAGCTTGAAAGGTAATGTATTCTACAAGTTTAAAGTTGAAGTTTTATATGCATTTTGGCTTTCATATTGAAACATCAATCTGTTCTAATCGTGTCAGCGCAGCAGACATAGCCTGATCAGTAAATTGGCAAAGCAAATGCGAAACCAACCAGGCTCAGTGCAATAACAAGCAGAACCAGGGGTCACATTTAGACCAGCTTCATAAAGTAACCTATTCTTCCAGGGACCTGACAACCCAACTTTGCCTCTCCATTAATCTTTTTCGATTCTCGGCAAGAAAGTTCCTGATAAACTGCTAATCTGATAATATGGCAGATAAAACACATTGTGTGTAAGTCGACACACTGCAGAATCTGACCAGCTTTTCTGCTATTGCAAGAATTTTTCTATTCTGTGTATATAGGACGCCTACTCTGAAACCTGGTAAGCAGAAATCTTTGGAAAGCCCATAGATAACGTGAACATGTGTTGCATTGTACTGATTGTAGTCCCCTAAAACTCCAGTTACACTTACAAATCTTGGTGCTGAAAAAACTGAACCGGCATAAATTTTTTAAAAAAATGATATGTATCTGTTTTTCTCTTGCAAAGTCCAACAACGTAGATAATGTATCCGTTCCAAGTACATTCCCTACTGGATTTGATGGTGAAGATATGAGAACAACCCTTACTTTTCTCCCTGACTTCTTTGTCTGGTCAAATGCTTGGTTCAAAGCCGTCTTTGTCACTACAAAACCATACATGGACCAGAGTAACTCCACTACGCCATTTAATATCTCTTTTGAAACTGCAATAAACAAAAACAATGCCATTAGACAAAAGCAGTTTTTGCATATTATTAGAAAGACAGCATACAAGACTCACCCAGGGTAATATGGCGATGGAACAAGAATCACATCCCCTACAGAAGGAGATTATCTCAATGGCTGTTGTTGCCCCTGATGTTATCATAATATTATCCACGTGGAATGGATTGTTTCCATTCACTGCCACTTTCATAAAATTTGCCAGAGTCTGCAAATGCTCTAAAATCAGAAAATAAGATCCGACATATGCCAAGTGGTATAATTTTCAATTCTTGATCGACCAGGTTGAATATAGAAATTTGTAGGCTGCTTTTATTGTGGATTGTTTTTATCTGGAAGGAAGAATGCTGAGAGCTGATTTTATTATGGACTTCTATGTTCTTATCAAGCCTTTATTGTGTAATGCGACATCCTAGAATGGCATGGCTTCAACAATATCGAGGCATATAAGGTTATAAATGCTTCATACCATGGTGGCATAGGATGGAGTTTGATGGAATAGGCATATATGGCTATAAATGCTTCATACCATGGTGGCATGGGATGGAGTTTGATGGAATATGAAATATGCCAGAGCACAAGTTCTTGCACTTGGGTAAATTGTTTCATAGCTTTTTCAAGATTTGGATTCTCCCATTATTATCTATGGCCATGCCTAAAAGAAGGGAAGAAATTGGAAAGTACATCTTTATCACACTTTAAGCATATTCTAATTTCTCAAAGCAATTGCTTATAAATTCACCATGACTTTTGTTAAAATTTCTATGTACCCACTTTCCAATGTTTGCATTCTCTGGTTGATGCATTTCTGTAATTTCTCTTTGTTATGGAAAGAGCAAATTCATTCATAATATGGAAAACTGTTAGCATACCTATATTCAACATGTCAATGGTATGGGCAATAATGGTATTGGCAATAATGGTGCATCCAGTCGAAACATTTACATTTCTATGGTATGGGAAATAATAGTGCATGATGTCGATGTCTTTTCAAAATATTTGGTCCGTGCATCATTGCTTACAGAATAAAGGAGGCAGGTGGAAGTTTGCCAGAATGTAAGGCATTTTTAGGATTCATGTCAGCAAATGAACAGATTGCTTTACGTCAAATCACTTTCCTTTGCTATACGTATTCTGATTGAGAACATAGGATAATCGTGTTGAGAACATAGAGTAGCTGTATTCCAGGAGGACTTGCACATAGACAAGCCTTCTATTGATTGACTCGCAACAAGCTTAGCTCTCACACACAATGACTTACTTATTCAAAACTCACTAAACTGGGAATATACTATAGTTGGTCTCTATCTTTCCAAAACTCTATTCAATGTGCACCCAAGCTATACATATGGTTTTCAAGACTTCTAATATGCAGCTCAACTCATATACAACATAATCACTACGGGCACCCATTTATCATCTATATAAGAGGTATTTTACATGCCAAACAAATTGCAAGGGGGTTCATTATGATACAAAGTCCTATTTGCCTCACCATCTACATAAGAGGTACTTTACATGCCAAACAAATTGCAAGTGGGTTCATTACAATTTATTAACCCAGAAAATAGTACTCAATAAAAAAAAAAAAAAAAAAAAAACTGAATCCATATCTTAAATGAGTGACATGTATGATACAAAGTCCTATTTGCCCATTGAATGGTTAAAAATATTGTCCCAATACCAATATGGGAATTTAAAATTTTGTAAAACATATAAATGCCACTTTTGTATCATGTTGTAGATGCCATTGTCAATTGAAATCTACCAAGTATCCTTTGCAATCCAGACAATGCTCCTCACACCTGACTACCATCAAAGTAGTTGCAGGTGTAAATCGATATATTTGAATACAATATGATTTATTACCCTATTCAAAACAATTTAATACACCTAGCATTAGGATTTTTGCTATTGTAAGTGTATGTACAACTTCATCATTGCATACAATAGACCCGTACTTATGCCCGGCAACGCCGGGCACCCATTACTAGTATATCTAAAAAAGCACAATTTCATTATTTTTGGACAAAACCTGAATTTATGGACCATTTTTTAAATTGTCGCATGAATGACTCTTTTTCATACACTAATTGACATCCCTTGCGAGTGCTGCATATGCCTCAGCAGCATGCACGGGTATCTTGATAGTATTGGGTATCTTCTTCTTGTTTGAAAGCATAGTCGATAATCTCTAGTTCTATACGGTCACTTGCAGTCGTTGGCCTCCATCTCTTCTTCCAACAATTGACATAATTGGATGGGTACATCTGGTTCCTCACAGGTACAGGCTCCCAACAAGTCACTTGGATAGTCTCAAAGTTCTCTTTCTTATCATCCATTTTGGGGCTCTTCAATAGCATACCCTACCCACGTCGGACACAAGACATCATCAGGCCACACCATTACAAAACATGCCTCACGGTGATGGCTTGACGCTTTGTGGTACATGATGAGGCATCCAAAAACAAAAGGCCCAATGTGCCCGATCAAGCTCTCATCAATATCAGAGGTATGCACATGTTTAATGAAATATATAAAAGATATCAATCACATACCTATTTCTATTTTGTTGCAAGAGAAATTTCACGGTAAGATCTTCATGGATGGCTTGTCAAATGGACATTCATGTTCTTACAGGAGTCCCCCGATATACTGAGAATAGATGATGTCGACTTCGATGTAAGTGCCTTCTTGTCACAAAGTCCAGTAGCTTTGGCATTGTAGTAGTCCATATATAATGAAATAATCCAAAAATGAAAGTTGAGATTGCTAAACAGATGGAACCCTTGGGTGTCGGACATGTCCATAGTGTTCAATCCTAGAAAATGGCCACAGACTGTAACACCCGGGTCTATAATGATACAAAATCTTTCCCCAAAGCTATTGTAATGTCATACCTCTATTGTCAGCAATTAGCATCTCCTAGAGTGTGTTACCCTGACTTCAAACACCTCTTCAACACTATGAGCCAGTTGGGACTAAATGAGGTGGCTGTGAATTCTCGTAACAAGAAACCCTTTTGAAACCAGACGTCCATTTTGAATATGTTTATCATCTGCAAAACAGTGAAAGATATATCATTACAAATTGGGCGCTCGCCGCATTTCCAAGCTTGCACATCTGAAAATATATGAAAACATGGGAAAAATGTGAAAAAAAAAAAAAAAAAAAAAAAAAAAAACCCAGACAGCACTAGCCTATACTAGCACAATCATCTACCTCGGTCAATCCCTTGGTAGTATTATCCATCCATACATGGACTAGGCTAATCCAGGATGGTACTCCACATCCATAGTCGCAGGCACTTATCAAGGCATATAAAACCAGCCTAGTCTTATAAGCCTTAAACAGCAAATATGACTCTTTCTTGAACTAAGAATTCCAACCCAATGTAATAAATCTGGGACTGATATTCCTCTGATGCCATAATGGCCTTTGCCATTATAGTCAGGCTAATTCATAATTTAACCAGCCAAATGTTATCGAATCAAATGTTTATCATATTTATATTTAGTGCAAAATGACCATAATGCTTCAATTTAAATAGAAGAAATAATTGGATCCAAGCATTTGTCTATCCAAGTAATAGATCCAGCTATAAATTTAAAAAAAGGCAGAGTAATATCCCTGTAACTTAAGGATAGCGCCATTTGTGTAATCTTTAACTTGATTCCATCATCATTGCCAGCTACAATAAACTTCACAAGACAAAAGACGCCACATTGAGAGGAAAAAACCCGTACCTGCAGCCAATCAACACAAATTTAGCATGAAAATGGTAAATTTGTGAGGGCCAAAAGGTACATTGGGTTTTTTCGGCGTATAGCCCTTCACCCAATGTAGCACTTTTGTCCTCCGTTAGTAATAGAGGCAAATATAAGAAGGAATCAGCGGCTTTTTACAAAAAATCTCCTACACAAGGTATCTGTAGAGAAGGAGACATCTAAACAGATATGCTCATAAACTATCTTAGTAAAGCCTGTGGCAGCATAATATAAATGAAATAAAGGTAAATAGTGCAAAGTATTTCAGCATTTGCAAACCTGGATTGCAGAACCGGATTGCATGTCTATGCTTCACAGATTCGAATAAACCGTGTCAGGTTTTCCACATAAGCTTTCAAGCCATGGCCGAAATTGGCTATGTTCTTTTCTTAGAGCATATAAGAACATGCAGGAGTCACGAATCTTCAAAGAAGGGGCCGAAATTGGGCATCCCATATTGATCAGGCAAAAGAAATCAAGAACAGAGCTTTAGGCGCTTGTCTGGCAGCCGCCGAGAATGATGCAAAACTATGCACGTTTAGGGTTTTCAAAATACTTACCCCAAACATTTCATTATTTTAAACATTCTATATATTAGAATTTCATAATATATGTGAACAATCTAGGCTCTCCAGTTATTTATCTGCATAATCTGGAATACTATGAGACTTAAGACTTGATATTATCATGAGAAATAGAAAGCCACCTTACAAAATATTGCATTTATCCTCAAATTTAATATTCAATGATAAATGATGCTAGATGGAGTTAAATACCATTATTTGAAGAAGTCCTAGGTACTATTTAGATGTCGCACCTAGGTTTGCTCAAGTGCATTGGTCAATGCAGTATGGATCACTACTATTCACACTTCTTATTTTGAGTGTATTTCTGAGTTTGGCTAAGCCAAGATACATGCTCCTATGGTCCTATACCACATGCTATGAGTAAGTTTCTCCACGCCATCATGCTATGCATTCACTTAGTGATGGTATTAACATTAGACTTTCAAATTTAAGAAATCAGTAAGTAGCCAACTTGGAGCCAAGATGTAAGCTAACTTGAAAGCCAACATGTGGCTAACTTAAAAATCATTTATTAATAATAAAAAAAATCCTACCTCCTACCGTAGGATATGACAGACCTCTGCTTGTCATATTGTAATCATAGGGTGGACATGACCCTACCATTACAGCAGGGGTCATGCCTTACCCTATAATCACAATTAATATAATTAGAAAAATTGAAATGAGCACATAAATACCTCTTTATACCCGCTCCAATCTCGTGTATATGATTGAAGGTTGTTTGAATTCACTTTGTGCTTGCCAAAGTATGCTGCTATTTCATGTATCAAAACATGCTGCAATTTCCTGTGTCTTAGTCCATAAATGACTATTGAGAGTTTTAAGCCAAACGGCATAGAAGGGGAATTATCCCTTGCATGTATGATCACTATGTATGAGCACTATGGCTCTTATTTATCATAGTGCAGAAGACAGAAGATGTTATAGAAATGAAGCCAAATGGCACTTCATTGCCAACATCATTCTGGAATATTTCATTTATTGAAAAATGAGGTTGAGTGGCATTTCATTACCAAATCTCATCCTGGAATATTTGCTTTATTGGAAATGAGGCCGAGTGGCACTTCATTACCAAATGTCATCCTGTAGTATTTGCTTTACCTATAAAAATGTAAATCCACCACTTATAAGTATGCATATGAGATAAGACTCCACATTTCAATTGTAAAAGTAAATCATAAAATGGAGACAAAATATGAATCTGCTGTTGTACCATAGACCACAGGATAAGAGCAACACTGGTAAAACCAATGAATGGAAGTATCTAAAAAAAACCCAGACAGCACTAGCCTATACTAGCACAATCATCTACCTCGGTCAATCCCTTGGTAGTATTATCCATCCATACATGGACTAGGCTAATCCAGGATGGTACTCCACATCCATAGTCTCAGGCACTTATCAAGGCATATAAAACCAGCCTAGTCTTATAAGCCTTAAACAGCAAATATGACTCTTTCTTGAACTAAGAATTCCAACCCAATGTAATAAATCTGGGACTGATATTCCTCTGATGCCATAATGGCCTTTGCCATTATAGTCAGGCTAATTCATAATTTAACCAGCCAAATGTTATCGAATCAAATGTTTATCATATTTATATTTAGTGCAAAATGACCATAATGCTTCAATTTAAATAGAAGAAATAATTGGATCCAAGCATTTGTCTATCCAAGTAATAGATCCAGCTATAAATTTAAAAAAAGGCAGAGTAATATCCCTGTAACTTAAGGATAGCGCCATTTGTGTAATCTTTAACTTGATTCCATCATCATTGCCAGCTACAATAAACTTCACAAGACAAAAGACGCCACATTGAGAGGAAAAAACCCGTACCTGCAGCCAATCAACACAAATTTAGCATGAAAATGGTAAATTTGTGAGGGCCAAAAGGTACATTGGGTTTTTTCGGCGTATAGCCCTTCACCCAATGTAGCACTTTTGTCCTCCGTTAGTAATAGAGGCAAATATAAGAAGGAATCAGCGGCTTTTTACAAAAAATCTCCTACACAAGGTATCTGTAGAGAAGGAGACATCTAAACAGATATGCTCATAAACTATCTTAGTAAAGCCTGTGGCAGCATAATATAAATGAAATAAAGGTAAATAGTGCAAAGTATTTCAGCATTTGCAAACCTGGATTGCAGAACCGGATTGCATGTCTATGCTTCACAGATTCGAATAAACCGTGTCAGGTTTTCCACATAAGCTTTCAAGCCATGGCCGAAATTGGCTATGTTCTTTTCTTAGAGCATATAAGAACATGCAGGAGTCACGAATCTTCAAAGAAGGGGCCGAAATTGGGCATCCCATATTGATCAGGCAAAAGCCACTTTCCTGGCCTGGCTTAACCTTATCCGAGTTGAATGGCCAAATTCCAGTTGCCCTAAACCCCGCCTTGATGTTGCTAGGTGTCAGCCCTGATTCAATGGCCTGTGAAATGAGCTCTGCAATGTCCTCCCTCTTTGGCTTTGTCCTCCCTTTGCTAACCATGTAGGAAGACCTCAACCTTTTGAAAGCTGCCTTGAATGGTGCAAAGCATGCCACATCCAAAGGTTGTAACCTATGGGATGTGTGGGGTGGAAGTAGGGCAAAATGTATGCCCATTCATTTAGCTGCCAAAATTACTTCCAGCTCCACATGGCTGCCATGGCCATCCAATATTATCAGGTGTGGCCTTAATGGAGATACTCCACCAGGGACCCTAGTAACAAAATGTGACAACCAGGACTTGAACAATTCTGTAGTCATCCAGGCTGAGGGCTAGACAGCTTGAATTGCCCCTTCCTCACATCTGGCAATGTTATTTTGCCTCATCCGGGTACCCTTGAAGATGTACATATTAGGTATCTTGAACCCTTCGGCATTTACATATACCAGTATTGTAACCCACACCCTATTGTTCATGACAACCTCACTCACCCTATTTTCCCCTTTCCTACCTATGATCTTCATGCCCTTCACCTTCCCAGCTTGGATGCCAGTCTCATCAGCATTCCAAATCCTAGAGGCCGGGAAATCGAACTCGTCATAGATTTGTCTCAGACCAGCGTAGAAGTTATCCAAATTCTGTTGTGTCATAGCACGCGCCCGAGCTATATCTAATGTCTCTGCACTTCTTAGTGCAACCTCTGGATGCCTTTGCTTGAACAGCTTCCACCATTTACTCCCAGGAACCCCACGGAAATCTGAGTTGCCCCCTTCCATAGCCATCTTTGCTGCCCTCTCTTCGACAGCCAAGAGTGTAACCCCCATTCCCTGCTCGGCCCTGGAGAGTGCCCAGTTAACTAACTCTTCCTCTTGTAGAGTTATTAGAATTTGAGGATTACCAGTCTGTTTATGAGTCATACGACCATACAGCCAGTCCCTTATTGTTGACTCCGGGATTCCAGACCTTCTAGATGCCTCTCTAACAGATATACCATACTCACTAACCTCATCCAATATGTCGGCCATTTGATCTTCAGTCCACTGCCCTCGTTTGCTTGGCCTCCTTGGCATCCTGGGAGATGCAACTGGTCTGTGGTGCCCGACGCTTCCTCCTTGGCGCAGTAACCCTTTTCCTTGCTGTAGGTACTCTGTTGCTGGCTTCACCATCGTCCTCCCTGCGACCTCTTGTGGAAACCATGTCTGTTATCTTGCTCCTCACGGCCTGATATCGATAAGCTTGAAAATTGGAAGTTGAAGTTGCCTTTTATCCTGTTGGGAGCCATAGCGGGAGCTTGGTATTCAAATTGGGCTTCGGTAATCGAGTGCTGGAATGGGCATGAATTCAAGCAAGGGGCATTGAATTCTACTTTTGAATCGGCATGATCAATATTCTTAACACAGCCACGAGTGTGTAGATCTGTTCCACAATCATAGACAACAATTACACAACGGCGGGAAACAGGGCTTCACGCTTAGCGGAGCTCTGTTGCACAGCTATGGACACCACATACACGACAACTGGCAACTGGGCTAACGCATCGCGGAGCTTTGTCGCACTGGCAGGTACCAGTTGCACGTCACGCAAACGGCCAGGCCATAACGGCCAGAGGACGTCCACAAAACGTCAACGGGTCACACACGTGGTGAAGCCCTGCCTCCATCCCACGCTAGAGTCACGCCAGCACGACGGGGGGTGACCCGTGCCCCGAGGGCTAGTCACGATAAGAGGCGACCATACCATAGGGAACGGTGCCAATGAGGCACCTACTTAAGGAAAGTATTTTTTTTGTTATGGGCTAAATTCTTTTTAACTCGCTTTTTTGACAAAGTATTCAAAGAGGTTAAATTTAATCCAAAAAACCATATATGCTATTAATGAACTACAAAGTAATCCCAATAAACCATATATGCTATTAACGAACGACAAAGTGTTCAATGGGTCACGGAAGTGCACATCAAATGCCCACATTAATGGCCCACTGTATATTTGTTAAGCTAACACACATTCGTCTAAAACTTTAAAAACGGGTGCAATAAAATGCCTACATGGAACCTTTAACGGCTCACTTGCAACATAATGGCCAAATGGAACCTTTAACGTCTCACTGTCTATTGTTAAGGTAGCACACATTCATCTCCAATTTTAGAAAATATAGAAACTTCGAAACAGTTTGCAACCTTTTAAAATAAGGTAAGGGATTTCAACCCTCAATCGCATTTGCTATGTATTAGATAATTTCCGGACGGAAGAAATTCCGCCGGAAAACTTTTCGAGGCGGGGCCGCCAACCGCGAGTGCGTCGCCGAGGCTGGCGGGCCAGAGAAAAATTTTCCGGCAGAATTCCGACCGCCGAAAATTAACAAACGTAATAACCTTTTGCTTAAAATTACGTATATGAAAAATTTTTCCGGCAGATTTTTGTGAACTTTTTGTGAATGGCTATGGCAGAGGACCAGGAACGGCTATGGGGCAGATTTTTGTGAACTTTTTTTGTGAATGGCTATGGCAGAGGACCAGGAACGGCTATGGCAGCATGGCTACGTTTCTAAGCAGAAGTCTTCTTCTCCGGCATTTTCTTTAGAGAACATATGCGAGATTTTTTCCATAGAGACTCTTGTTAAACGGCTATGGCACATGTAACAAGTGCAATCCCTAATCGGACAGATACAAACGAAGAACAGAGGCTCGGACAGATACAAACGAAGAACAGAGGCATTGACACTTGGTTAGAATCACCGGAATAGACCTATTCTATCGTCATGTCCTTGGAAATCTATGGCGCAGACAAGCTCAGGCTTCTTTTTCATCTTGAATTTTGCTTTCTGGGACCCAATCTGCTTCAAAATCTGTGCTGCATGGTGTTTGGAAGTTTTTTTCCTTCCAATCCTGTGGGTTTGGCTGATTCGCCATAGCCAAATCTTTGGCCTGAACACGCTGGGCTGTCTTATTGTAAGCTCGGCCACATGATCTGTAACCTCTGCGGCAAAAACAGGGGATGCACAAGTTCTGGTAGGGAAATTAGCGGCGCCGCTCCACGAAATCAGGAATGTTTTCTGCCTTATAAAACAGACAGATTTTAACAGTAATTTCAAGTAAATGGTTTTTACTGTTCCAAAGCCATGGTTAGGTTCAGCCTCAATACGTCAATATTTCCTCAGCCCCACGCCTTCCTAGGTTGACTATGCTCTGCATTCCTAGGCTTTTGCACTGCCTTTGCTTTGCATTTCATCCCTGAGCAGAATACAAAAATTTTTAAGGGAAAACTAAAATAAAATTACATACAAAAATAAATGATAGTACATGTCAGCTTCATCAAGATTAAAACATACAGTTGCTCATCCACATGAATGTCCACTAGTCAGAAATTGCTGCTCAGCTAACCGCATCACTGTGACCACAATGGTTTACTTTGAAAACCTAGGATACAGATCCTCATCCTTGCAACAATTTTATAGTTTTAATCATTTTTCGTTGTGCGCCAGACAAAAACCCCCAGCTAACCACATCACTTTAATCCCACTGGCTTAGGACACAGATCATAGCCCATGCAACAAATTTCAAGCAAACAGATGTAGAAATCACGCATCATTTTAATCACTGAATTACTTTAACCAAACAGACACCATTGCAGCAGAAGTGGTTCTTATATGATTCCCTTTACCACATCGAAAACAGCAGAAGAGGAACAAGTCCTTTCCAATTGAAAAGACCAATCAGGCACTCAGATACGCTTTTTGAACTGTTCATGATGGATGAATTTCACCCATAATCACAACCACAGCCATAGCAAAACATCATCCTGGTGCCAACGAAAGAAAAAAAACCCAAGTTTTACGACATACAGCAAGCCTTAGATGATCAGCAACGTGCAGAGACTTGAGAACTCAAGGGCAATAACAGAAAGAATGCCAAAGAACAAGAACATTAGGTACTAAGCAATGCGCAAGTAGAAGAACTTAGATAAGGAATGCCAGCATTCCTTAGAAACGCAGAAACAATTTCCGCCAATGGTATGCACTCAGTGGCACTATTATGCGTTCATAAGACTACACCAATCACAAAAGCGAATCAGCATCCGAGTGCAAAAGAAGTCAAGCACCGTGTTAAGAAATTCAAGCCAATACATAACAACATTACAGACATTCTTTGCACTCTGTTTTATAAGAAATCAAACAAGACCATCCTGGTGCCATAATGAGCAGTAAACCAGCAAGCAAGAACCACAAAGCAGCTATCAGGATTCTAGTTAATGAACAAAACAATAGGGTGATTTCAAAGCGATTAATCGTCAAACAAAAGAGATAATTGGCAGAAAGGTGTTGTCAGACAGGTGTTTCGCATCAAGGATCAGTGGGAATCCGATTGAATGTTGCATCATTCAACACCTGCTCTAGCAAACAAAATAAAAAAATAGCTAAGGAAAAGAATACGCA